>CM062361.1:17750000-19025000 GCA_031216115.1 Senna siamea | reverse complement strand
ATTAGCATATTCAACAATAGTTCTTGAAAGCTCAAAATATTCTTCTTTAGGTTCATTTCCCTTAAAAGCCTTTTGATAGAAAAGTTGAAAGGAAACATCATCTTTTAAGATTTTCATCTCATACATTGCAAATACTCCATGTGATGTCAACAAGTGTACATCTCGATTTGTTATTATTACTCTGCTTCCATGACCAAACATTCTTCCATCCCAACCAAATTCTCAAGTTGGTTTATATTACTTACATCATCAAGGACAAGTAGAATTTTTCTGTTGCATAAAAAGGTTTTTATCAACTCGCTTCCATCGTATATATCATCAATTTCCAAGTTTCTTATTTTGAGATGAGAAAGGACTTTCCTTTGTAATTGAACCAAACCTTCTTGTTCACAAACCCCCCTAACATCAGCAAGGAAGCAGCTAATTTCAAATTCTTCTTTTATTCTCTCATAGACAACTCTAGCAAGAGTGGTCTTGCCTATGCCTCCCATGCCCCATATTCCTATAAATCGTACATCATCCAACCCTTTGGAAATTGGTGAATCCATTTCCTCTATCCTTGAGTCAAGTCCGACTAACATATCAAAATCAAGTGGTAGTCTAGATTGTAATTTTGACCATACCACATTAGCAATATTTTCAATGAACTTTGTTTCATGCCTACATAGAGAAAAATGAATATAGTATCATGATTCTATAACAGAAACCTTTATTGCTAAAATAGAATTGTCATTTGGTAAGTCATAATATGTCACAAAAGTGGTATAGCTTTAAACGTCCATATGATCAATATAATGTTTTGATTTGCGCATCAATTAAAAATTCATCATTCAATCATGACTGAACCTAAATTTATATTCATCAACTTTCGATTATCGTCTCAGATATGGAAACATAAAATCATTGGCTAGGAGTTATTATTTCATAGATTGAGCATAAACGAGTGATTTTATATTATTCACAAATTCAATAATTTGATGAAAACAGAAGTGTATAACTTACCAATTCTCAGAGTGCCAACCTGACAAGTTACCAACTTCTCTTAAAGCATCCCTCCATCTTTGCACCTTCTCTTGGGTAAATTTTTTATCGTGTTCTCTAAATGCTTCTGCAAAACTTCCCTTTTGGTCCCGAACATGAGATGGATCCACCCTATAGAATATTGGAAAAACTTGTAGGCCAAACTTGTGTCTAGAATCAAGAATCTTCAGGAGCTCATCCAAGCACCAAGAGGAAGAAGCATAACTTTGAGAAAGTACAACAATTGCAGAAAAAGATTGTTCTATTGCTTGAAGCAAATTTTGTTTCAAATCTTGTCCTCTTTCAAGTTCCTAATCATCCCTAAAAGTTAAGATTCCCTTACTCTGCAAAGTAGCACACAAGTGGTCTGTAAAACTGGTACGGGTGTCTTCTCCTCGAAAACTCAAAAACACATGATACTTCCATCTCCTTGTTGAACTTGAAGAACACCTTGCTCCATCAGCACCAGATGCCATTGGAGGACAACTTTGGATCAACTTAGAACAAAACCTGATCGAAGCTGAACTATTCAAACTATAAGTACAAGTATCATCAGTAAAACCTTATATGTTGACCAAAAATACCTCTTCTAGATGTTAATTAGTATGAAAATAAGAAATGAAAAAGATAAAGATAATGGAAATTTCAACAAACCGTGCAGAATTTTGTGCTTCTTTCAGTTCTCAGAAGGAAAGATCTGAGTAATTTAGCACTTCGATGGCTATATCCCTAAACTGCTCTTTTACAAAGCAACAGAACACCAAGGCATAGAAAAGGCTTGACTTTCATTTGAAGTTCATGTCGTCATTCTCGTTCGTTCTTTCTTTCTTTCTTTCTTTTTGGTTTTTTTCTATTCGTTAAAGAATATGGGAGGCTTTGACAGAGCAGGTAAGGAAATAGATTATAATATATTTATGAAGCTTGAATTATTGTGAGGCCAAGTGGATTTGTATGATTGAGTGATTTACGGGAATGATATAGAAAAAAATCAGCACTGATCACACTTTATCTTTTATGATCAGTAAGAAGCATCACGAGAAACCACTTTGCATTTATTATTGTGCCACTTTATCTCTCATTAAATGCAATCACCTTCAATATTGACTATAACTAATAACAATTAAATAACTAAATTACAATAATATGTTGAGTTAAAGATATTAGGCAAAAAAAATTATTGAAATTATTGTTGTAAATTTCTGGGCATAAGAGAGAAGATTTATTTATTTTTAGATATATAAATTTATTTTTTTTAGATATATTATTTAAAATTCTAGTTATAATTTTAAAAATATAAAATACAAAAATAAATGGCAGAGCATCAAATGCAATAGATATAGGTCTAGCATAGCAAATGTATAAAAAAAATATAATTAGTAAGGATGACTAAGTAATATTATTGTATTTAGCCCTCTTTTTTAAAGATTACACTCATTGTTTGAATTTTTTAGTGAAGATATCTTTTTACATGTTACTGTGAATTTATTTTTAATTAGCAAGGATAACTAAGTAATATTTTACTTTATAGAATTAATGATTTTGTAAAATGCTAATTTCATTGACTAAAAATAAATTGAACAAAAAAGTTTTGCAATTTTAAATACAAGAAAGTCCAACGCCATTTTTAAAATAAAAAAAATTATGATAATTTAACCAAAATTTAAGAGAAGTGAGTGCAATTGATGAAAAAAAATATATAAAAATTCAAATGAGACAAAAATTGGATAGAGTGAAACTTACACAAATTTTTATATTTTAATTTGGAATCAAAGACTTTCTCCTGTCTTTAATTTTTTATCTTCCACGTACCTCTTCATCATGTTTAATTTGTAACACCTCATAATTTAATTAGCCTAAATTAATACTGTTATTTAATTAATTAATTTGAATTACTTGCTTGCTAATTAATTAGATGAATTATTTTTAAGGAAGGGAAATTTGGTACTTAAAATTAATTCTTTGATTTTTTTTATTTACCTAGCCTAAGTATCAAGTAAGAAACAAAATGAGATGCAACAAAAATATATATGTGTGTGTAAGTGTCATGTGAATGAGGGAGGAAAAGAGAGAATAGAAAAAAGAAAAAAAAAGAAATACCAAGGTTGCTTGTAAAGGTTAGTTGCTTGTAAGAGCGGACAAATATAAACTTGCAAGAAAGGAAAATACTAAGTGTGCAAGCAAAGACAAAGTGTACTTGCAAGTACACTTTGTGCAAATATATATATATATATATATATACATATCCAAAAGTGTGCATACTTTTCTTAAAAAAAAAAAGAGAAAGAAAGGAAAATGAAAAGTGAGAAGAGAATTAAAATATATATATGTACTAAGGTTGCTTGTGGAAGTGGAAAAAGGTAAACTTGCAAGAAAAGAAATACTAAGGCAACAAACAATCTAATAGGTGTAGAATTTTGTACAAAACTAGTGGCTAGTGGGATGCACCTAATGTATAGGAAGGAAGAAAAAAAGAAGAAAAATCAATTTATAAGCGACATAAAAAGGAAAATAAAGAAATGAAAGAAAAAAAGACGGAGGCATACCATAATCCCCACACTTGAAAATAAGGGAAGGGAGAGAAAGAAAAGAAGAAGGGAGAAAAGAGAGGGAGAAGGTGAGGCATCAAGGGAGAATTGAGAGATCAAGGAAGGAAGAAGTAAAGAAGAACTCAAGGGAAAAACCAAGAAAATCAAAGGAAAGGCCAAGAATATTTTCTCTAACCCACTTCCAAGGTAGTTTGGCAATTTGTTAAATTCTTATTCCATGATTGAGTATGCATGTTCAATGATATAGCTTCCATGGAATTTGAACCATGTCTACACTCTTGATTTAGGAAAAATTTAATGGATCTTGCAAGATAAGGATGGAAGGTGGCTAATGCTAATCTCTAAATTATTGCTTCCTTGAGATCATGAGAGTACTTAGATTTAGAAATTTATTTAACGGTTTGGTTAGCTTAGTTTACTATTCTTAGTATTGTAATGGACTTGTTATTTCCATGATGAAATTAATGGGGTTATTGAACATTTATGATTGCTAGTAAAAATGCATGTGATTATGAAAAATTACTAGGAAAATATACATAGGAATTAATTTCTAAGAAAAGGAAATTATTGTGGAAGTGATTAGAATTTCTATAAAGAAAAAAATATATAATGGAATTAATTTCTAAGCAAAGGAAATTATTAAGAAAATTATTAGAATTCCTAGAAAGAAAATGTACAATAGAACTAATACCAGGAAAGAGAAAAGTAGTATTAAAAATATTAAAATTTTTAGAAAGAGAATATATATGGGAATTAATTTTCAAGCAACGAATATTTATTATGAATTACTATTGAAGTTTTATGAGAAAAAAAATGCACATTAGAATTAATTTCCAAGAAAAGAAAATTATTATTGAAGTTATTAAAATTTTAGAAGGAAAAATGTCCATTAGAATTAAATTCCGAGAAAAGACAATTATTATTGAAGTTTTTGGAATTTTAGAAGGAAAAATGCACATTTGTATTATTTTTCAAGAAAAAGAAAATTATTATCAAAATTATTAAAATTCTTAGAAAAAAACTGTACATTGGAATTAACTTCCAAGAAAGGAAATCAATATTGAGATTATTAGAGTTATATAGGAAAATGTACCTTAAAAATTATTTCTAAGGAAAATAGAAACTATTCCTTAAATATTAAATTTTTCATAAGAAATGTTAAAGGTGCTCCACACAAGCGGCCTAGCGAGGCATGGCCAAATGTACTCCATGTCCACGACCTAGTGCTCTTGATTATGCCCTATGCATGGCCGAGGGTCCACGATTTACAAGGTGTAGCCAAAGGTGCTCCACACGGGACTTAGTGCTCACGATTATGCTCTATACGTGGCTGAGTGTCCACGATTTACGAGGTGTGGCCAAAGGTGCTCCACACAGGCGGCCTAGCGAGGCGTGACCGAAGGTGCTCCATGCCCATAACCTAGTGCTCATGATTACACTATGTACGTGGTCGAGTATCCATAAATTACAAAGTGTGGCCGAAGGTGCTCCACACGGGTGACCTAGGGAGGTGTGGCCAAAGGTGCTCCGCACCCGTGACACAGTGTTCACGTAACACGCATAAACACTATGATAATTCCATAATAAACCATTAAGCTGATAAGAATACGTGTTATTTAAAAAAATATGTAATTTTCATTAACTTCTAAATTTATCATGCAATGATTGCCATTTTACAGTTATGTGTAATATTACACCTAAAATCAAGGATGTAGATTGAATGTTTTGGTGCTTACACCCTGGTACATATTAGTTTTTTTTAAACTATGAATTGCTGAGCTATTGGGAAACTTGTGTTTCTCATCTATGTGCTAATATGTATCGAATCTGGACGCCAGAAAGGTGCGAGGTAACAGTCTCTTTTTGATTGAGTATGATTTTTGTAATCTCCTATTTTAGTCCTAGTTAGGTTTGATTTAGAATAGGACAATAGTTGACTGTATACATGAGTTATATTTGGGATATACAGGGGAAACAAATATCTGAAGGACCAGACCATCCTTCATTTATACAGGAGTTTGAGTGACAGACCTGTTGTCTCCTAACTTCTGATGATTGGGTACTTCGTATATCTAGGGATGTGACTTATCGGCATGTAATAGAAATTATTGGACCTATATTTATTTGAATTACATGGAGGTTTTTAATTTTTGTTGTATAATGTAGTATTTTTATTCCGCTGTGCATGTAAGTTTTTATTCTGAGCAAAGGATCCCGAACCTAATCTACTTATAATTGAATGTTATAACTGCTCAGACACTAATCAAATTAAGGATAAGGATAATGTACCGAACCTATCTTTTGATATTGGAGTTAACAATAAGACTAGATAGAGGCGTTCTGCAAGGGAGAGGTATTCACACCCTTATAAGGCATGCTTCGTTCTCCTCCCCAATCGATGTGGGAGTTTACAATCCACCCCCCTTAGGGAGCCCAGCGTCCTCGCTGGCACACCGATCTGGGCCCCGGCTCTGATACCAATATAACAGTCCAGCCGCCCACTTGTAGATATTGTCTGCTTTGTCCCATCTCTGTGGACTCACGGTTTTGTTCTTCCCCAACCTAAGAAAAAAAATACGTCTGCAAAGGAGAGGTATCCACACCCTTATAAGGCATGCTTCGTTCTCCTCCCCAACCGATGTGAGACTTTATATAATTAGCTTACAAAAACATCTTTTACATTTTAAAAATACTGTATTCGTAACTTTAATTATGCTATTATTTCATACAAAAATAGCCCACATATATTACTCAAACAAATGTGAAAGGAATATAAGTGGGACCACTTACTTTAGTGTGTTGGCACTTGTACTATGCTGTAAAGGGTGGAAGACGCGTCATTTATGTTGAAAAGGGAGGAAGATGCATTAGCTTGAAAACGCCGCAACTCAAAGCCTCTAACGAGAAGATGTAGTCACCACTGAACAGTAGCTTGAATTGAAGATGCTGCAACTTCAAGAATGAAGACACAACAGTCACAGACATGTCAATGGTAAAATAGAAGAAAAACCAGAAAATGAGAAGAGAAGAGTAAGAAAAAGGCCCACGTGGCAAGATTATGTAATGAATGTATAGAGGAAATTAGTTATAACATTTTTTTTAGAGGTAAAATAGCATGTCTATTAGTTTTTATACAATAAAATGCATATTGCATTTTTATTTTTGGTTTGAAGTTTATATGTAAAAAAGCGTCAACCCAGTGCATTCCTTGTTGCAGAGGTGTTGTATATAGTGTGAAGTTCAGTAAAAAAAAGTTTAATTAGACTTAAAAAATTATCAGGGTTTTCTAAAGGTATCCAAAAATAGAAAAGAAAAGCAAACTTCGAGTTCCCAAAGAAAATCACCACGCAAACAGATCTTTATCATTCCCCAACAAGAATGCCAAATTGAAACCACAACTTGATAGGCGGATTCATGAAATCAATATTTGGACAACTCTTTCATACACCCAATCCCTTGACTTCAACCCCAATTCATGTACAATCAAATTGGGAAAGCATATTTGATCTGTTTGCATTTAACCATGAAAATAGTAGCTCAACATCATAGTACGTATTACCATGTACTTGTGCCTTCTCTATTCGATGGCGCTCTGATTTTGTATCCTCTTTCTCATGCTTTATGCCTTTATTTACTCAGTTCGTGCAATGGCTTGTTGGTTTTTGCCTCTAACATTGGAACGAAATACACAGATTGCCTCTAAACAGGGCAAAGAAATGGAAGGATAAAAGAGAGGATTTCTCTTACAAGTATTCGTCTGCTTCACATGCTTTTGGCCAAACAAAAAGCCAAGTATTCATCTCCTTCCTTCTGTGTTCGCAAGACAAATAAATAGGAAAAACATAATAGGAACTGCAACAAACAATGTAGTTTTTCAATGAACTGCACCAGAAAGGAGAATCTCTTACTTGCTTTCAGATTTGCTTATAGTCCCAAAAGATCTTGAAATTACTATTGTACTTGAATTATGGTATACGACGCAAGATCTGAAGGAATCTATTTGTTTGTTTGAGGGATTTACAGGATGGGTAGAAAGAAACCAGCCGTGTGCGACTATACTTTCCACGAAGAGGCACCTTCAATGAAGTTAAATTTTTATTTCCACGAAGCACCTTTGAAAATTATACTATCTTTTTAGTTTACCTTTTTAATAAAGTTAACATTTTTGTATTATATAAAGCTAACTTTATACTCTTTCCCTCACTCTTTTCCTCCCTCTTCTTTTTAATTTTAGTTTTAAAATTAAATTAATTTAAATTATATATTATTTTATAATTTAAAATATTTTTTTATTTCTAATAATAAGAAGAAAGAAGAAAAAATTAAAAAAATATGGAGAAACGTATATAAAATAAGGCAGAGAAAAAAAAAAGATAAAACATGTATTGTATTAGAAAGTTAAGAGAAGAAAAAAATAAATAATTAATTAATAAATAAATAAATAAATTAGATACAATCTAGTACTCTACTTGTGCCGACTGTTGTTTACTTTATTTTCGTAACATCAATCAATTGTCATTTGAACTATCAACAAGTAAAAAAGAGTGAAAGTAGATAATAAAGTGGAATTAAATCCTTTTTTTTTATGTATTTAATGTTAAAAAAACCTAATAGATTTAATTCTAAAGATTAAATTTAAAATTTTTTAAATTATAAATACCTGATTGCAAACTTTTCAACAATTAGAACTAAATTAACAATTAATTGAAACTTTAGCATGAGAATAAATTATATATATATATATAATTTCTTTTGTAAATAACAAAAGTTAACTTGTCTTTAAGCTTACAACATCAATAAAACATATAAACAATGTTAGCCAAAGTTTCATCAAAATATATTAATTGGGTTATTTAAACTTCTCAATAATTATATGCCACAATAGCAACCGTATATGCCATTTAATTATAAAAGTAAGGTTAAAATTCATAGAAAAGTCCTCAACTTAAGGGGTTATACAATTTACCTTATTTAATTTTAAAAGTTAATAAAATTCCATTTTTCAAATTTGTGCGACATATTCTCTTTCTTAACATTTTTATCCAAACCACTCTAACAAATTTGAGAAAAAATTTAAAATAATGTTTCGTCAAAATTTTGATGAGTAAATTGCGTAACTTATACAACACTGTAAGAAATTTTTAAAGTTGAAATAGCTAATTTATATCACCCATTATTGAAGAGGTTTTGCATTTTAACCTAAAAGGCAATTTTAAAATCATATAGTAGAATAAATTCTTACGACAATGCAGTAAGCCACATGCAAGCTAGGTTACAGATATTACATGGATTAAAAGTTTCAATTATAAAAATACTGTTAGATAAATTAAATCTATTTTTTAAAAAGAAAACAAGAAAAAAGAAAATTTCAAAAAATGTGAATGCAACAGTTATGGTAATATTTTCTTTCTTTTAATTTTATAAGCAAGAATCAATCTAAGAAAAATTACAACATTTGAAAGATTGTATATGTATATATTTAAACAAACACTAAACATTTAAGATATTACAAAAAAAATGATTCATTAATTAATAAATAAATTCTATTGCAGACAATATATATATTGTGGTAGATTATTTATTTGGAAAAAGATAAAATAAAGGACATGCATAGAATCCATGCTAAATGCATGAGAAAGGACAAAAACAATCTAGGAAAACAAAATATCAAAAGATATATAAGTTCTCACGGTCTAAATCAATCTGTTATCCAAAAGAAATTTTAATAATTATATATTAAAATCAATCCAACTAAAAACTAAATTTATCTAAAATAGAGTTGTAGAGACTTGCAGTGTATCAAACTGCAATGAAGATGAAGACATACGTAAACAAAAATGAGTGTTACCTTAAAAAATCTATCTAAATGAGTTACCCAAATATTATTTGCTTAGTTACTTAAAGATACTTAAAGATGAAGTAATACAAATATTAAAAAAAAGTGATCTTCATCCAACAATTGATATACAAGAGTTCTTATTAAAAAAATCGTTGCTAATTAAAATTGTTAACGTGATAGAATGCATGATTTGATTCAACAAACGGGTAGGAGTATTGTTATTCAAGAATCTCATAATATATCTAAATACAACAGATTATGGTCGGCCGAGGAAATTAATCAAGTATTGAAAAAGAATGTGATGAGTGGCTATTTTCCATGAATCCTAAAGTGCGCAACAATAGTTTAAAATTTTCTTATCTTAATTTTTATAGGTGTTGCCTCCTTTTGGTGACTATTAATGTTGCTTATATTAGGAAATTGAATTGAGGCATAATGTGATGTTACTCAAGTTATATGATACTGAAGTGCATTGGCATTGGCATCCTGGAGCTTTTTAAAAATGATTAATTCTAGATTACTTATCATATCATATGATTTGTACCTTTTGAATGGTTTCAAATGCCTTTCTAAAATGTCATTCCAAGGAGCAAATTACTATTTTCCATGCATCTTGGATGCAGTGATGCCTTTGTATCATGGTAGACAAGAACAACAGTAAGTGCCATCCAAATTGTGGTAATTTTGATTGCAGAGATTGGATGTGTTGTTGCTACACTCGTGGATGTCTGAAATTTTGTAGGCGTAGCACAATCAAGATTCATAAATTGTTGTTGGAATCCCAAATAATTACAAATTAATCTCTACCGATAAAATTAAAGGAAAAAAATCAACCTTGGCAGCCATCAGAACCAAGAGAGGTAAGGATTGCCTTGAAACCCATTTTTACATCTGTAGAAGAGACTAGGAGCGTTTTCAGAATCCATGCAAACTTCGTTTTCCATAAAAGCATAGGCTCTTTCGTTCTTGCTTGCTTCAGAGCAATTTTCATCTCCAATACCCCAATCAATGATCAAAGGAAAATCAGTTTTGTTAATCATTAGAATTTGAGATTGAGTAAGGAGAAATTGTAAGAAGAATCCCTTAAAAATAAAACGAACCCATACATGGTAATCATTAGAATCGACAGGGTAATGCGTTTATGAGAAAGAAGAAAGAGATGGAGGAAAAAAATCTTGCAAGGCCTGTCCTTGATGATGATTTTGCCATTCTAGTTTATACATTTATATTCTTTCTGAATGTTCTAAGAAGTGAAGTCACTTTTGTTTTGTAGTGTGAAGAAGCATAAAAAATATGATGTACCCATTAAATCCATAGAAGAGTTAATATTTCATGATGGATTTCGCAAATTTATTGGCAGGTATTGTATTCTATTTCAGTAAGCATTGCATTTAATTTTTCTCTTTGGAAAAGATATTGAGGTAATTGCTTATTTCTTTCAGGCCAGTTTTCTCTTCTGAGTTCATAAATACAGACGAGAACAAGATGGAGAGGTTTCTTCATCTTGGTCCCTTTTCAGTTGCTTCAATTTATGCTCCAATTTCATTTCCTCCTCTTCCTCTAAAGTGGATGGTGCTGATAGTCATGAAGAAAGTTTAAGCATTTCAAATTGGTAGGTTTTCAAGCCAAGGACTGGGATACAACTGAAGAGATAATGTTTATGAGAAAAGATGTGAATTCTAGTTTCAGAAATATGGACACAGGACACCAAATTTAGTTATGCATCTCTGCCTAATTGATTTACACTTTCTTACAATATGGGGAATAGATTCCAGTTAATGTTAGTGTAAACACTAACACCTATAGATTGTTGATTCATTGTTTATTAGTGTCTTGTCAATCTTAACATCGGCTGTGTAAATGTTCTAGTATTTATCATTGATATATATTGTCTTGATTTTACTTTTTCTTATGTTTTCTTACTAAGAAAAGTTCAATTCCAACAGTTCTAGAGATGGTAAAGGAGAGCTTCGTATGCTATCTTTTCAAGTTGCCAAGATTAGGCTTCTGAGAAGTTCGAGCAGTGAAACAGAAACAATGCAGGTATTTCTTTGTTTTTTAGTTGGGAAATGATGTACTTTTACTTTGATTTTAAGGTGACCAAAATGTGACATAACTTTTGGGTTCTTCTAAAGATAATTTTAATTTGATGGAGTACAGAGAATTTGTTTTAACTACTATCTGACTAGTACCTTTGTAGTTGCTGGTAATTTATTATAGCTGGAGTGACCTAAAATTTTGACTTAATTATTTTTTTATCCAGCTGCCAATCGGAATTAGTTTTCCCTTTTTGCCTGATCAGAGCCCTGAGTAGTTTTAGATGTTCATATAAAGCAAATTTCTTAATAGTTCTTGCAAACACGTGTTTTCGTATCTGTTTTCTTCTGAGATTTCTTTTCAAGAACTCCTTGGGGTGTATAGTAATAGAGTGTTGTTCACTAAATACTTCTTGATTTCAATATTTACACTTGATCTTTAGTTCTCTGAAAGTCTTAATTCCTCTGTTGTTCAGGGAGCTCTTCTTATAAGTCATAATTCCTCTTGATAGATATGATTGGTATGTGTTGCTTAGTTTAAGTTTCAAGACACTTCCACCATCAATTGTGTGGCATCTATTTTGATGTATTAACTATACATTTGGGAAAAATAAGTAGCTGAAGATTTCCGTAACCGTTTAATTTGTTATTAGTTCTCCTGATCCCATTACTTTTGTATGAGGCATCAAATTTCATCCTTGTTTCTGGCACTATCCTCTGCCTTCTCATTATTCCTTGACGATGTATTCTGTAATCTTTCTTCCTGTCAGATGACTTCGAATTTGTTTGTACATAATGCTTGCTGCTTCTTTTCTATGCAATAACTTTGTCTTGAACCTTTTATGCAGGTCCTGGATTTTGCTGTCTTTCCAAAATTAGAATATGATGTTCCCATATTTTGTGCTAACTTCTTCACCAGCGCTAGAACAAACATTGTTGTGCTGTGAGTTAGCACCTTCTTTCTTAGCTATTGTAATTATTTATTTTTACTAGTTGTGGAACCTTCCTCCTCATTATTGAAAAAACATGAGATTTGTTCTATCTTTTTTATTTTAGTACTTGTTCCTAAGCTCACAGAGCTTACGTAAAGGAAATGTAATATTTTCCCATTCAAGTAAAACTCGCCATTAATTCATAAAATCCCTTTGGTTGCACATCATTTGAAGTCAAAATGGTATTAACTTTTAACTTTCTATTGTTATTTATTGCCCAGCTTCTGACCTATGTGAATATTCTACTTTGGGGATTATACATGATAGAACTTTACGTTGTTAATGGGGAGTAGTGAGTGCATATATTTTACCAGAATAGAATACCTCAAACAGTCTCATTAATTATAATTTAAAAAAAAAAACAAGTTTCATTAGCCTGCCCTGATTGAACTGCTAAAGATAAATATCATATCTACAAGGCATTAGTTAGCCCTGAGCTGACTTTTGAAAGAGAAAGTATCATTGTACTGGGGACAAGTTTCACAACTATCTTTTTATCAGTTTAGAAATGTAACCTCAACTAAATTTATGAAGAATAAACTGATATCCTACCATGTTCTCTTTGCATTTTTACAGTTGGCAATGATCATAAAATGGTGTCCTTGCCCTCGATATTTTACTGCATTGATGTCCTTTATGTTTTCAAGTTTTCTTCTCTGATTGGCAATATTGTATAAGTTTTCCACTGTTAATTTTATAATTTCGAATATTACAAACAAATTCCAGTGTTGATGTGGAGCACTAACTCTGGAGCATAGCATTAATAAGGACAGGGACCTCAACCCATTGCAAGATGTTATTAATCGGCAGGATTACAAGGAAAAATACTTTAAAAACTTAATTGCCTTAAATATGCTGAGGTAAGTGCACATATGCTAGTATTTGGCACCTTAAAATTCTCACGTGCATCTTTGCATCTGCTTAACTACAGTACTTCTTTGACTTCTTGGTATAAAGCCTCTAGTATCTTAACACAAATTTCATGCAGCAAACCATGGGGAGAGAAGCTTACAAGTGAGTCTATAAAATTGTTTTCACCCATTGTCATGTGGACAAAGTTTCCTTCAAGTCCAGAATATTATGATATTCTGTATTCGGCATTCCAGGATTACTACAAGGTATTAATACCACCAACTTTGTCTAGTATATGTATATTTCAAATATGTAATATTTTGTAAAGGGTAAAAAGTTTTAGTAACTTATGAAATAGATGACCTAATTGCTAAATTTTTTCGTTTATGACTTACTTTTGCAAGTGTGGCTGGAATTAATAGGCAAAGCAGTTGAGGAGACAGATGCTTCTCAGATTTTCAGCAATCGTGAAGCCCAGCTGAAGAACAGAAAAGGTACTTAGAATTTGCAAAAAGTTTTCTTCTTTCTACAGTGAAACAATCATATGATTGGTGATCTAGCCATAATAACCCTTCTGTTTGGCATAGTTAGAATTGGTGAAGGAAATTCTAACTCTGCATCTTCACTCACATTGCTTGGGAAAAGAGCCCCCTAGCATTTATGGTCTTCCCGAAAAATGATTTAAAGGATAAAGATAAAATGAATGGATCTATAATGCCTTTTAAAGTTGGTCATTTAACTCATCTTCCTTTGTCATTAATTTTACAAACGCTTATCTCTTATATGCCGATTGAATTAACCAAACCATGGATAGATATGTGGCACATATTAGTGACGCATTTTCTGCTTTAACATTGTCAATAAAGAAGGTTATTATGATATATGAGCATGGCTACATATAATGTTTATCAAGAAAATATAAAGCCAAGAAGAATATTCTGAGCGCACCCTTTTTCTTCATAGGAGGCAGTGGCACACTTATGAATCAATTTTGCATGGTCTTGAGTCAGTTAAAAGAAAACTAAGGACTATATTAATATTTACTGAATATGATAGTCACGCTTTGTATATGATTCATGTATTTGGTCTTTAAAGATTTGGATAACGGACTGATTCTAGAACTCAGAAAAGCTATTTTCCAGAATTTAAATGACTTACATTTTAAATTGACATTATATTTTAGATTTGGAATTTACAGCATATTTGTAATATATTTTTGATGGGCTTGGTTCTTGGAAATTTTTGGAAAGCAGGATCCAGGTCAAGGAGTTTTGAAGAAGCTGATTGGAGAAGCACTTGCAAAGGTAGCCCTATTTAGTGGTCAGTGTTGTTCATGTACAAAATAGATTCTGACTTCTTGTCTTATCCTATAGGACTTAGAAGCTTTCTATTCAATGGAGTTGATGAACTTGGAAGCAAAAATTTTCTTGATTATTTTCCAGAATACCTCTGCAAGGATGGCACTCTAAATAAGAAGCATAGTATTGTTGGGAAGTCTTTTGAAAATCGCCCCAGAATTTATTGGTAACTGATTTTGGTAAATTGCTTCTTTTCATTTCTTCCATTTTGTTCTTCTTCTCACCATTTTTTCTTTTCACAATTTTGGCTTCCCCCGCATCTTATTTTGTTCTTTGGTCTTTGATGTGATATTTAGGTTTACTTACTTTCTTGGTCCCTGGAGTTTTGAAAGTTTATAATTTATACTTTTAGAAATTTGTAACTACCTTACCTCTGTTATGATGTGTGTACGAAGCATATATACCTGGAGTCTTTTTATAGTTGAGGTCTCCTATAGTTTTGGAGCCTTCTAGAGATGGGATCAAGATCTCCTTTCTTGATTTGATTTTTGATCTGGTGTAGTCATAGTCGTATTTATCAGTGAATTTGTGGAACTTGAAGGAGTTTTTATTGCAAATCTGATTCTTGCTGAGATTTGAGTTCTTTGAGAAGTCTTGCCACGGACGAGTTCTCTAACTACAAGGATAGGAGATTTTAATTTAAAAGCTTCTTGAAAAATTGCCTCGAATGGCAATAAAGGTGTGTAAGAATATCATAAAAGGTTTGGGGTAGTAGGAGCAATATCCATTTTTTATTTTTCTTTGCCTATATGGGTCTTTTGTGCCAACTGCTGCCACTGGAATATAACAATCCATTTTCTTTGCTATAAACGTGACGATGTCATTAGAGGATGTCAATTCTGCATTTGCAAGGAACAAGACACAAATAGTGACATGTATCACCAGTGAACGTACGTGATCCTGAACAAAGTAAAAAATAGATGAAGATGGATAAATCGCACGCTTTGGACATGCTTGAATGCCATTATATTTCTAGATTTTTTAAAATTATTTTATAAAATTAATTTTAAAAATTTATATTAATATTATTTTCATATATATATGCATATGTTGTTCATAAAAGATTTATTTTTTGTATTTTTTTATTTTAAAAAATTAGAATTTAAAATATTTTTTAATTATTCTATATTTTCTATTTTCAAAACTTATTTTAGTTTTTTATTTTCAGTAATTTTAACAATATTTTTTTTGTTTTTTGTTTTTAAAAATTGCATTTAAACATGTCCTGGACTTTAGTCATATATATACAGTTGGAGGTCCTCACATGGAGGCTCACTTGTGGAAAAAGATATTCTAAAGTATTTCACACAGTAAAATTCTTAAAGTATGAGAAATGACCAAAAAAAAATTATTAAGAGAGAAATAAATAAAAGATTTATTTTGAAAAAATTAGAGTTTAAATTTTTTTTTTGTTATTTTTTTGTTATTTCAAAAATTTCACCTCTTTGTCCTATTTCAAAGAATCCAAAGTCTTCACGTGTCTTTTTGTAACACCCATAAATCAATTATTATAAATTGATAATTTTAATAGATAAAATTATGGTGTTAATAAATTAATTTTTGGTAGCTAATAAATTTAAGAATTTGTTTAAGGAAGAAAATTTAATTTGCATAATTAAATGGCTAAATTGATTAGATTCAAAAGGCAAACTACCTCAGAAAAACAAAATATATATATAGAATAATAAAATTAAAATTAATTTGACCCTTTGTTTCTTTTGGTATTTAGCCTAGGCATTAAGGAAGGAGTGAGACAAGACATTACCATGAAGTCATATGCATGGAAATGCCATGAATACAAAGAGGGAATGGAAATTTAATGTCCATGCATAAGAAACAAGGAGACCACACGTGAGGTTGAGAGAAAGAAAGGCATGCAAAATTCATAAATATATATATATATATACTACTCCACGTGAAGGAAAGGGGAAGGAAATTGAAGGAAATTCTAATATATATATATATATACGTGACCCCACGTAAAGGTGGAAAGGAGGAGTAGATGAAATAAAAAAAAAAAGAGTGGTTAGGGTGGGGTATCACGTAGCCTAAGGAGAAAAGGAAGAGGGAAGTTAAAAAAAAAAAAAACAAATCAACTTCCCCTTAAATTGGATGCCACACGTGATGGGGAAGGCAATAGGATGGTGCAGAAATTTTATATACAAAGCACACATGGATTCACGAAGGATGGAGTGGAAATGAGGAGAAAGGACATGTGATGGAGAGAAGAATATTGGGAGTAGGTGCAGTATTTTTTTTAATACAAAAGAAAGCTAATTGCTTGTAGGATTGGATAATCTAGACTTGCAAGAAACCCAAAAAGAAAATATATATATGTGTGCATACCAAAAGTATGCAGCTTTCCCTTGTTAAAAAAATTGAAAGGAGAAGGCAAGGAGGAGCCACACACACACGTCACCTAGGCTAGAAATTGCACATAAAATAATAATGTAAGGGAAGGGAATTGGAGTGAAGCAAGCAACCTAGGAGGAGTGTGAACGAAGTAAAGTTCACATGTGGAATAGAAACAAGTCAAAAACAAATAGAAAAGGATGCTACACGTGAAGTAGAGCACAAAAAGAAAGGCTAAGAATTTCTATACACACACACACACCTACGTGAACTAAGAGGAAAGAGCCTTATGAAAAACCCACACACATATCTATTAGGGAGGAAAAAAAAAGAAGAGAAAAAGAGACAAGAAGAAGTGAGAGAGGACAAAGGAAAGAAAAGCAAGGGAAGAGAGGAAGGAGAGAAAAACAATTAAAGGAAAAGGAGAAGAAGAAGCAATCAAGCAAGTGAAGCAAGGTAGGCTAGCAATTAAATTGTTTTGGTTCCATGATATAACATACTTGTTTTGATTTTCATATTCATGGAGCTAGAGCATTCCTCCACATTCTTGATTTAGAAGAAAATTTATTGAGCATGCATGATAAAGGTAGAAGGTGGCTAGCAATAGTTTCTAAAGAAATGTTCTCCTAAGGCCATGATAATGCTTAAATGTAGGAATTATTTTAGGGGTTGATTAGTTTGGTCCATTACTCTCAATAAGGTGAGGAACTTGTAGATCCATGGCGATATTAAGGGAATTATGGCATAAGTATAATGTATGTGGTTATGAATCAAATGGCTAGATTAGTATTAATCATTGTTAGAATTTGTAGAAGAAGAACATACATAGAACTATATTTCCGAACAAGGGAAGTAACCATGATGAGAGTGAGTGGAAAATTTTTTGGAAGAAAACATATATACTAGAATTAATTCTCAAGCTAAGGAAATTGTTAAGAAACTAATAATATCTTTGAAAGTAAATTTATGGAAGAATAAATGGTAATTATTATGTCCATAAATTAATGTTGTGAAGGGAAGATTTTGTAAGAATAAATCTTAAGAAAATCGAATAAGAAATATCCTTTCCATAATTAATATTTTGAGAGGAAATTTCTTAAGAATAAATTCAAAAATAAAACAAAATAAATAGGAGAATATTAAGTCCATGAACAATATTATAAATGGAAATTTCATGGAATAATAAACTCTAAAGAATTAGAAATATGATATCCATAAACAATATTATAAATGGAAATTTCATGTAATAATAAACTCTAAAGAATTAGAAATATGATATCTATAAACCATATTATGGAAGAAAATTCATGTAATATTGAACTCTAAAAAAATAGAAATTATTAGGTCCATAAATAATATTATAAAAGAAGATTTATGTAATATAAGAATTCCAAAGAAGATAGAGAATCATTGCGACCATGAATAATATTATGAATAGAGCATTGTGTAATGTAAGATTCCAAGAAAATAAATAAAATATTGTTATGAATGGAAATTGAGTAACATGGAATTCTAAGGGAAATAGAGATATGATTGCCAAAAAAAATAATATTAAGGATGGAGATTTTTAAGTAAGTTTATGGGAGAATAAATAGAAAATATTATGCCCACAAATTCACACTATAAAGGGAAATTTATGTAATATAAAATTTCATGTAAAATAGAAAATACTAGATTCATAAATAATATTATGAATAAAAATTTATGTACAATTGATCCCTAAGGAAAATAGAAAATGCTATGTCCATAATTGCTATTATGGATGGAAATTACGTAAGATTAAGCTATAGGGAAAGATGCGAAATCGTAGGGAAGTTTCGAATTTATTCAAAAGCGTTGCGAAAGCAAAACCTTTCTGGGACAATAAGAAAGGAAAGAAGGGTGACACTGCGCCCTGCGGGGCTCGAGTGTATATCGGTGACCTAAGGAGGCATGGCCGAAGGTGCTCCATGCCTATGACCTAGCGTGGCTGAGCATACATACATTACGAGGTGTGGCCAGAGGTGCTCTGCATGAGTGGCCTAGGGAGGTATGGCCGAAGGTGCTTCATACCCGTGATTTGGTGTCTCGAGGATTTCATGAACGTGGATTGAAGGTTCACAATTTACGAGGTGTGGCTAAAGGTACTCTACATGGGCGGCCTGGCGAGGCGCGGTCGAAGGTGCTCTGTGCTCGAGACCCAATGCTCGCATCACGCTGTATACAAGGCCGAGTGTCCAAAAATCTTGAGGTGTGACCGAAGGTGCTTCACACAGGTGGCCTAGAGAGGCGTGGCCGAAGGTGCTCCACCCCTATGACCTAGTGTTCACACAACATGTACGTACGCACTGATGACTTCGCGATAATAAATCAATACGCTTAAAAAAATACTAGCCATGTGAAAAGAACGTTTACTTCACATATTCGGGGACTGATACATTAGTTGTAATGAATATTTTTTTAAAGATTTATTATTTGATCCATATGAAAGATTATATTTGCATCGTGTAGCGTAGACTTTTATTATTCCGCTGTGCATGTGAGTTTTTGTTTTTATCTGAGCATAAGGATCCCAAACCTATTACGTATGACATAATTCAATGGTTTAACTGCTCAGACAATAATTAAAAGAATAAGAATAATGTATCAAACTTATCATCGCTATTGAAATAAACAACAAGACTAGATAGGGGCGTTACACTTTTGCTTAATCTGACTAACTAATCTACTTGCTTAACTAAAATAGCAACTAATATGATCTATATATAACATAACGAAGGAGTAGAGAGAAGATCCAACTTAAAAATGATTGTTTGAAACTGAGGAAGGGGCAGCTATTTGGAGAAGACATGCAAGTTGGAAACTTGTTAGAACATACTGAGGAAGAATGAACTCTTTGATTTTGTTGTGTACAATATGACAGTCTATTTTTATATTCTTGGTTTTCTTATGATAAAATTGGTGAAAAGGCATGGAATTATCGAATGTGGGAGCTCCACCACTCCAGAGTGAAAGAGGGGAATAGTCAAATCCAAAATTGCAAGAAATTAATGTATTACATAAATTATTAAATTTTCAAGTTTAATTGTGATTTATGATTCATTATACTAAATTAATGTTAGAATTGTAGGGACACATCTAAAAACTCATGGCTAAGCAACAAGAAAATGAACATCATTAAAAAAAAAATAATAATGATGGTCAAATAGGTATTTAATAATGGTTTTGACTATTGTTAAGATTCTAACAATTGTTGGCACGTACCTTAGTGACAGTTATAACAATCATGATTTGATTGTTGGGGCATTTTCTAACGACAATTACAACAATTGTAAGAATAATTAGTGTTATAAAAGAAAAATAACTAATAACGGTTGAAACAATCATCAAATTATAATAAAAAAATCTTTATGTTATTCTAGTTACAATTAATTTTTGTTGTGTAAGATATATTGTGTTGATTATAACCATCACTAAATATAACAATAATTGTAACTATCTTTTATCTAGTGAATGTTGTGATAGTTTTAACCATTTTAAATATCCTATTATATCAATTTTAAGTTTTAACAATTGTCACTATCTATAATTTCATCTAATAACTTTTTTAATGTAATATTCTGTTTATATTAACTTAAATAAAACCAGATACTCACATAAAGATATTTAAATTAATTTAAATATAAAAGTTGAACAACTAAAATATATTTAAAATGTTATCAAAATATAATTGACAAATGTAAATATTATTAAACTATGATACGTGATCATTTGAAGCACAATCAAATGGAAATAATCCAAATCTAACGTCAATAAAACATGGAAGCAAGTTCACTACTTTTGCCATAAAATCTACAGCTATGTTGTGACTTTTCTCCACTTCTTGTACACTTGTCCATTGAGCATCTTAAGCAAGTTACGGCATCGATTTTTTCAAATCTAGTAAACAAAAATAATAGAAAAAATTATAAACAAATCATTGCCAAGTCATTGCTATATTAGATTATGTTAACCTATATTGTACCTCAGCCTTAATTTCATCATATAGAAACCGTTGCTTGGGCACTACCAATACTTGTTGTGCTTAATCATTATAAATGTCAAATGGCATCATAACAGTAACATTCAGGGAAGAGAGCGATCAAATAGAAACTATATAACAACAAAGAAAGTCTTTTTTCATTAAGTGAGTCAGTTATATATGGATTATGCAATATTACGGTGTTCTATCTTTGTAATCAATAAGAAACTAAACGAACAAAATTACAAATTTTAGTTTAATAAAGAGGGGTAAAAAGAAAATAATATATGATGGAATTTTACATTATGTAATAACTTAGAATCATTACACCCAGGGTTAACAGCATGGAGTTAAATTTTCCATCATAAATAGGTAAGTTAAACTAGCACACACTTGGATTTAAATTCAAGTCTGACATAATTCTAATTTTTGTTGTTAATTCTCAAAGAACTTTACTAGAAAATGCCTTCTAGAACTTTAGTATATTACATTAAATCAAAGTTGCTTTTGCTAGATATTACTAACTTCCCATGTAAGGTAATTATTTGCAAGCTTTAACTTCATTTCATTTGTGATGTTCATATATTCAATATATCATGCTTTACCTTGTACATATGCAGAGCAAATATGGAAGTGCAAGAAAAGAACTAGTAAATTTTGTTTGATGTTAATTAACAACTATAAATAGATTTCTATTTGCTTCATGTTGTTTTACCTTGAATGTACATTTTCAGTTTAACTTCGTACTAAGAACAAGTAAAGGAATATACTCAAACCTAGGTAAGCTTGGCATTAAGCAACCTTTCGGTATAAGCACCTTTAGCAGGGGACTTATAATTTACAAGAATTTAAGAGACGACAAATAGAGCAGTAATAAAAAATTAACAATCATAAAGTTAAGGTGATAAAAATCCAGTCAACAATGATAAAACACAATAACTAGTTGAATAGTGCCATTGATATTCGCTAGGAACTTCAGGAATACAGTAATAACCCAATAATAACTAGCCAGGAAAACAAAAGGATGAACACGATAATAACAAGAAATAAGCAACACAGTAATTAAGCAAAACATATTCTTCCTTTTTGAGTCACAATAACTCTAGCCAAATTACCAAATTCGTCACACCCTCATTAACCTCCTCCCCTCTCTCTAACCACTTAATTTGTCTTCTTCTGCAAACTCATAACTTGTGCTATTACTACTCACATTTGATAATGCCAGCATATAATCCTTGGCCTAAGTTGGAGTCTTCCTTTCTCTCTTTTGGGTCCAGTCCACTTTCTATTTCTGCTTCTTCATTATCTGCTTTGTTCGTTTCATAAGGCTACTCCAATAACCTACCTCCTTACGTGAAGAGCAGTAATATTATCATATAGAGTTTTCCCCTCAGTCATTTTTCCTTGATCCAGTTTATCAAACAGACGAACAAGGGCTTTCCTAATTTTTTAAGAGAAGACAAACAGAGCAGCTTAGTAATGGATAATCAAGATGACATAACTGCTTCGCTAGCTGCTACTACTACTTGACTAGAATAGCAAGGGCAAAACTGTGCGCAAGAGCATGAAAGACCCCATGTAGGCTAAGAGAAACGCATAATTTTTAATAATTAATATTGCACTATTGTATAGAGCATTTTTTAGTAGTTTTTCTGATAATAGAAAAGCTATGCTACTTGCCCCATTACAGGGTTTTAAGTCATATACATTTGTTGATGCATTTTATACTATTTGGCATGTTTATTTCATTTATTTTAGTGCCATCTTATCAGAAGCATTATTTATTAAGCTGAGCGTTAAAAGGGGTGTTTAGAGTGCAGAAGAAGATGCAAAGATACTGGCATTTATGTCAAAGCATGAATCTGATAACTGGAGTTCTCTTCCTAAAAAGACAAGTTAAATTAATGAGACCTTTTCTCAACCTTGAAGTGATGGGTTAATTAAATGCTATCACTAAATCAGGATTTGAAGTTACTCATTTTAATTCTACAATTTGCATTTTGAGGTCACTTTCAGGGTGAGGAGGTGTGAAAAAAGTTGCAGGCTTAGGTGGACTAATTACCTCAGGCCTGATCTCAAGCATGATAGCATCACACCCCAAGAAGAGGATTTAATTGTTAAGCTTCATGCAACCGTAGGTAGCAGGTGATTACTATGAGGCATGGCCTAGTTCTTGGTTTTTGTATATTTAGCCTTTCTTTTATGATTTTTTGCAGCCTATTCTCTATCCTCATTTGATATATATATATATATATATATATATATCATCTCTAATTATTTTAAGTTGCAAAACAAAACATTTCATAATGATATCCTTTTAGTTTCTTGGTATCTTGGAGTACCATCATAAGTCCACCCATAATGTCATCCTCTAGATCTTGCCCTCTTGTACTTTTTTGTTGCTTCCTCTTTGTATGTACTATAAATTGTAAGTGTGGGATTAGAGAGTAAAGTGGAAGTGAATAAATGGAAAAGGAGAAAATCAAGAGAACTAATTTTTGTATGCTAATATAGATTTGAGTGGTTGATTCTTGCAGGGTTTATATATTGTAATGTAAAATCACTTTTTTTTTAGTAAAAATAAATCAATATGGGTAGGTGCAATTTAGGTTAATGCACTTATTGTAATTGCAGAAGTTAGAGAGATTTTAGAAACTCATACAGAAGTGAATAAATGTATTGGTAAGTCTGATATATCTCCTTTAATATTATGAGAAAATTTCATATTATGAGAGTGACAGTTTCATATTAAGAAAATTTTTTGTTGCAATTAGGAATTGTGATTAATTAACTTTATGAATACTTCTCATCATCATCATCATCTTCATCTTCATTATCACTTATTCTAATTGCAAAAGTTAGAGATATTTGAAACACTCGTGCACAAGACATTGAGGAAACTCCTTGGTAAACACTATCAAGGCTTGGAAAATTTTTAAGTATTAGAGTTTCTAGGTTTGGAAACACATCCCTCGTTCTTGTCTCTTTTGGCTCACCTTGTTTGTATCCAAATACTTACACGAGCTCAAAGGAAAGCTTTAGGTGCAATTTAGGCACTTCCATATTCCATCCTTTTTGTTTGCTTTATATTTTTATATTTATTTAGAGATTAATGTCTTTTGCTGTAATTTTTAACAATGGGGATGTTAATTTGATAGCATTCTTGCAAATGTTAATTTGATAGTTATAATGTAAAGGCATTCTAGTAATGTAGGTTACTCAAGTGTTAGAATTTTCTTCTTTATCATGTTTTTATTTTGCCAAATGATGTGTTATTTTACTAGTTTGCTCTTTACCAATCTGTCAAATGTTACTTTATGTGATCAAGAATTTGAGAATATTAGAAAAAATATTAAAAAAATACATTTCAATGGCGACGCTGCTGAAGGTGTTTCAGTGGCGTTGACAGAGTCGTCATTGAAGGAAGGACTTTTAGTTGCGACGTCTATGGTCGCCACTAAAAAGTAATTATTTTTAGTGGTGACTCAAAGTCACCATTGATTGTCTTATATATGCCAATATAGTTAATTTTTATTGGCAACTCTTTTGTTGCTACTAAAAGTTATCTTTGGTGGTGATCACCAAGGTCACCACGAAAATCTTAGATGAAGATATCAATAGCAAGTTGGCGACGACCCTCCAGTTGCCATCAAAAAGCTTTTGTGGCAATTCGCCATCAAACATCTCTTTTTTGTACTGGTGTAGGAGTTAATTACTAGAGTCTAATCATTGTATGAAGGGTTGATGTGATTATAAATCCAAAACTGCTAAGGTTATGAAAGTTTCTAATTGCGATTCTTTGAATTTTGTCCTCAACATAACTATTTTTTTTTAAGTGAGCTAGCCTTCAATGCTGACTAATAAATGGGCAAGTCATACCCAATGTACTTACGTATTATGAAAGCTTATTTCACTGCTACTTCATTTCTTTTTAAGATTAATAAAAGCCATTAGGGATTTAATTTTCTTAAGTAGGCTTGAGGACATTATATTGGCTTAATTTTTTTACAAAAAAGTGTGGCATAATATATCACCAAAGTATTTTTTTTATAATCATTTGTGTAACTTTTGGCCTAATTTAGTTGCAAAATGGAATTCTTAATCTTGTCCTAATAAAGTGCTCGTGTTGGCTATCCTTGTGCATTTTCAAATTAAATTGTTTTATACTCATCTCAATGTTTATATTTTTTTAATATATAGGAACAACATCCAAGGAGCAATAATTCAAGAACTTTTGGTTATTTTTCTTCCTTTTACAGATGGAAGTACTAGTGACACATAGTAGTGTTTGGGTTGTTGTGAGAACAAAATGTATCTTTAATAGTCATGTAAATTCACATTTAATAATAATAATAATAATGATGGAAAGGATTGGGTTGTTATTCATCTAGTAGAATATGCTAGTTTTCCTTGGATGCATAATGTTTGAGCACTAATTTCTAACTTTAATCCACTCTTTCCTTTAGCGAAATCTTCCTCCTTTGCCTTAACTCGCCCTTTTCTCTCTCTACTTGCCCCTCTTACTTCTCTCTTTAGAAATGCTGAAGGTTAGAAGTATGGGAGGGTTTAGGGCTACTGCTAGGGTTTAAGGGATTTTGAGAAATTACTATTTGATCCTTGAGCTATTTTACACTCTTAGACTCCCTCATCTTTTCCCTTTCAATTAAGTCCCTAGCCACCTCTTGCTAAACCTTTATGTATTTCCTTTCAATTTAGTCCTTAGGCTAATGCAACTATATGCACTAATGCAACAAACACAAGCATTAAACTTAATTTAACAATTAACAAACATCTCTTTAATCATATTTGGAGCAGATGTTACACTAGCATCTTTCTATAAAAGCCTTAATCTTGGCCATGACAAGGGAGATTGAAAAAAACCTTAGAAGGAGGCTATAACTTTGAACCCTAATCTTGCTTGGAGCTGTGAGGTGCATTAGGAAGCTAAAAGAGGTGACAGCTAGGAGACTACCTAAAACCCTTGAGTATCTGACTTACATCCTTAGAGTTCCATAGGAGATTGGGAGATTGGAATTGCATCAGGAGATAATCACCACTTTGGCCACTCAGAGATTGAAGAAGGAGGCGACTCATCCTTGATTCGAGAGAAGAAAAAAAGTGTACATGTTTCTTTTCTTTACTTTTTCTTGAATTTGAATTTGATTATTATTGTACCCATGAACATGTGTAGCTATATTAGCTTAACCTATTGGGGTTCCTTACTATGTTGGCATGTCGGTTTTAATTTGTATGAATATTGAATTTTGTGTTTGTAACCTTTCTTACAATTATGAATGAATTTTTAGTTTTCTTTGCAAGACGTTATAAGGAATGCTACTAGATTTCTTTTGGTAAATCGAGAGATTCTAACTGAAATTGGAACCCTAGTTGTAAGGAACAATTAATTTTCACTTAGAAATAAAGTTAATTAATTGTCAGATTAAGAATTAACAACTCTTAATAGTGATGAATTAAAAAAATAAGGCTGATCTAAAATCAATCATGAGGAAGAGATTCAAGTGGTAGGTTCTTAGGTTTAGAAGTTCAGCTATCTCGAGAGAGAAGTTGGATTCAAAATCAATTCAATAGTTCATTATCTATTGTGTTTGTCAACTATTATAGGTCCCCTTTGGGTTGCTTTTCTTGTCTTGGTTAAATTCCTTTTTCTGTTCATTGTCCTTGCACTTTTACAATTTCTTTTAATTGTTAGTTTAGTTAGATAACACTCACTTTTCTTCTTAAGCTAGATAACAAAGAACAAGGAGTAGGTCTAGTTTACTTTAATTAACTATACACAAACATGCATAATTAATTTACTACTTATCATTGAATATTATTGGGCATGGAGACAACAACCTTGCACTCATAACCATATCAATTACCTATTGATAGTTACTAGTTAATCCATATACATTCAAGTTAAGATAGGCTATACAAGGGAAAATTTAACTCGCCTTTCTCAAAAATCATAAAGACTAGTTTAAAATAAATGAGTGCCTATGTTATCCAAAATAAATATTTCAGTGCACCCTAGACAGGGTACCTCTCTCCCGCTTACCTTCTCCTCCAGTCAGGGACCTACACATCTGGTATATGCTGGCACACATGTGAGAAATTAATCTCAGTAGCAATGCAACCTGTTTTGAAATCCACGACCTATACTACCGTACTTATACAAAAAACCTCTACATTCTTCCTTATCATGAAAATGTAATATATACTATTGGTATGTAGTGCATGCAGCATACCCTCATGTCATGTGCTTAAATTCATGCATGTATAGGTAAAACATATTAACTTTATAATATGGGATGTTCATTCATCATCATTTTCATTACAAAACATTTCCTAGGTTAATAAACATGCCTTTTAATTTTTTTCCTATGAGTAAGAGAAATAGTTATAACATACGAGTTATTGGGATGCCGCTCAGCGGATAACTCCACGTACCACTACATATATGAATGAGCTATCCTGGTGACTAACTACGCCACTATAGTAATTCTACTGCGTAAGTCTATCTAAGGTGTCCCCTAGTCGGATCTAAGTACAATCTCAATAACTCACGGGATCGCTGTAAAAACTCTGAATAGGTCCTATCCACTCCGTTTTTGTGAATCATGAGGCTATGGAATCACTACCCCTTACCAGTGGATCATACTCTCGGTACGCTATTCTTTAACATATATAATAGGGTAATTCAGCTCATGCTCATGGTTATGCTTAACCCTAAGCATGTGATTCTTAGTGGCCTTTGGAAAATGACATTAACTTAGAGTTCGCAACCATCATGGAATTTTTAAAATCATCTAAGTTCAAGTGGATATTTGACTATCCCTATTTATGGCACAACCATGAAATGCCTAATGGCTGTCCTATATTGACAATCGATCACTCAATCATAAGCTTATCTACCACTAGCGCATACATTTAGAACACTTCACTCTTTCCTTTCTCATGTTTTTCTACTTCCTTTATATCACTATCACAAGGATCCTCTCATCTAAGTGACACGTGACCTTATCCTTTGCATGATACCTAAAAGTATGCAGTTTCCTGGTATGGTTACGTTATGAGCCTTAAATAAAGTAGTATGGAGGATTACTAAGCTCAACCTTTGATAAAAATCATAGTTCAAAGGTTGGAAGGTTATCGGTCGACTGGTAGAACACTAGCAGTCGACTAATTACTCTTTGGCATCCACAATTCGCAAAACAATGGGCTGCTAGTTCATTGATGAAAGGCTGGCAGTCGACTGATCGCTCTCTAGGATGCTTCCTGAGCAAAATGAAGAACGCGATAATCGGCTACTAGGGTTAATAGTTGATTGCTATGTAGAAAACTCAGACCCAACAGTGAACTAATAGGGCTACCAGTCAGCTGCTACGTCTAAGTATGCATTTCTAGGTTTCTCAAGAACACGACAGTCGACGGCCACATGCTGCCAGTCGATTGTTATGTCCTATGCTAGTTCAAAAATACGTTTTTGAGATTACCCAACCCAGATTTCAGTCTATTTCAAGCTTCAAAAACATATGACCTTAGTTTCCATGCCAAAACCTCATTCTTTCTAAACATTCCTCATCATTATGCTCAAACATTATACATCTAAGGAAAACTAGCATATTCTACTAGATGAATAACAACCCAATCCTTTCCATCATTTACAAGTACAAATCAGCACAACATTTCAGCAAGCAGCATCTAATAGAAGTGCAGAACATATAAAATGTAGGTTTAAACCCCAAACATAGTTCAAATCATTAATAAATAACATTCCTCAGCAAAAGCAAACATTTCAAAAATGGGGTTAGATTAAGTTTCTACCTTGATTTCCTGAGTAATGTGCATGAAGGATGTGTTAAAATGGCCCTTCCCTTGCTGCAGAACAAATCCTTAGCCTTAAATCACCCTTCCTTCAAGCTTTTCTCTTCCCTTTTACGTAAGTTTAGTCTCTGTAACGACCCCCTAATCCTACTTTACATACTTCAAAGTATATACTAAAGGAAGCATAGAAATCTACAGTAAATTTTTCACTTTCCCAAATTAAGGAATGTCAAAGGGCCGCTATTGGTTGAGTGCAATCCAAATAGACTCTTCACAGTCTATTAAATTCTGTCACAACAATAACAAATCTCCACTAAAGGTAAATATTCAATGGTGACATTAATAGTCGCCATTGACTCTAAATGATGACAATTAAACACTTTTCCATAGTGACTAAATAATTTCACCACTGAAGGTTAACCTCTGAACATCGAGTTTTTGCAAGGATATTGGAGAGTTCTTGAAGGTTTTAATCTAGTATAAAGCCTTGATTTTAGTAACCTTATATTGGAACTAGATTCTAAGACTCTTCTGGGATACTTGAACAATAAACAAGACTAGCCTAGCCTATACACTCAAACTAGAACACAAACATAGGCCAAAATTGTTGGATTTAATTAATTCTAGAAATTGTTTGAATCCAAAAGTAATGAAACGGAAGTATACCGAAATCCATATTAGTCCGAAGATTGGAAGAATGATGATCTTTTGACTGATAGTATCCTTAAGTTCTCTTGTGGCAGATGGGAACCAAGAGGAGAGGAACCAAATGAAAAACTAAAGTTTGGTGTCAGGATACTTCAGTTAGGGACCACACCCTTTATATATATAAGTCTTTATGTGTCAAATTACCAAATTGCCCATCATAAGTCGGTAATTTACACTTTAGGTATTCCACCCATATTATTAGTCGCCACACATTATTATTTATTATAAGGATCATTAAATCAAATCAAATCACTTTATAAGTCCTTAAAGTTTATAATAGTAATATGTATATAATAATTAATCCACAATACATGTACGTCTACATGTCCTAATGTGTTTATGAATATGTATGTATATAGTTACAATCCAAATTCCAACAATCTCTCACTTGGATTATACAACTATGAATTCATATCATAGAACCTTTAATCATATAAAAATCATCATAACTTTATGTGCACATTATTTTTATCAATCTCGTTCATTAGTCTTCTCAATTTAAGGACCAAAGAGGCATTCTTTGTCTTTTTACAACTAAACCTACAATAATCTTACACATCAATTTGACTAAATGACACAGATCATGTGTGGATGTGTATCATGGAAATTACATGTAATGTGATCTACACATGTCTATTTTCAACTAGTCCTACCTTAACTAAATAAGATCAAAGTTCAGAGTAAGTTTCATAAACTGAAAAATGAATACTTCATTAATGTAACCAAATAATGTCTAGACATAAAAGTACAACAGAATACAAACTCCCACTATGTTAAACAGCATCTAATGTAATAACGCCCATGTGAGCAACATGCTCATGAAAGGCCAGGACTGTTAATACCTTAGTAAGCAGATCTACAAACATAGAGTTTGTTCTTATCAACTCAATATTAATGAAGCCACTTTGAACTCTTTCTTTCACAACAAGGAACTTTATATATATATACTTAGATCTAGAAGAGCTCCTGTTGTTATTTGAATACAAAACTACTGCTCTATTGTCACAATATAACTTGAGTGGCCTTTTAATACCATTGAAAATATGCAGTCCCATGATGAAGTTTTAAAGCCATATAGCATGATTGGATGCTTCATAACATGTTATAAATTTAGCTTCCATAGTAGAAGATGCAACAAGCATCTGTTTGGCACTTTTCCAAGATATTACACCTCTTTCTAACTAAAATACATGACCAGATGTCGATTTTAAACTATCTTGGCATTCAGCAAAGTTAGAGTCAAAAAACCCAACAATCTCAAGTCTGTCTAACCTCTTATTTGTTAGCATATAATCCTTAGTTCTTTGTAAATACTTGAAAAGTGAAGTCAAAATCAAAAAATCCAATGATTTCATGTTTGTTCAACCTTTTATATATGAGCATATAAACCTTAGTGTTTTGTGAATACTTGAAGACTCTTTTGGCTATTACCTAATGTTCTCTTCCTGGATTTTGACATCTACCAAGCATCCCCATAAAGTATGTAAGATCAGGTTGAGTGCAAACCTGTGCATACATCAAACTCCCTACTACAGAAGCATCAGGGACATTTTTCATAAGCGTAGGTTCAATATCATTTTTTGGACACTGTTCCAGGCTAAACTTATATCCTTTAGATATAGTGTAATATATTACTTCAAATGTGATTAAAGAGATGCTTGTAATTTTTTAATTAAGTCTAATACTTGTGTATGTTGCATTGGTGCATATAGTTGCATTAACCTAGGGACTAAATTGAAAGAAAATACATGAATAGGGACTAAAAGGTGGCTAGGGACTCAATTGAAAAGGAAAAAGTAAGTGAGACCAAGGTTGCAAAGTAGCTCAGGGACTAAAATGCAATAACCTAAACTATCTTTAAACCCTAGCTGAAGCCCTAAACCCTCCCACACTTTCAACCTTTAACATTTCTAGAGAGAGAAGCAGAGGACGAGTAGAGAGAGAAAAGGGTGAGCTAGGGCAAAGAAGGAGAGATTTTGCTGAACGAAGGGTAGATTTAAGGCTAGAAATCCATCTTATAGCAAGGGAGGATCATTCCTAACATATCTTACACACACATTCGTAAGGAATTCAGGTAACAATTCATCCTAAGCCCCATTTCTGAAATATATAAAACTTTTGAGTGCTATAAGTTGAGTTTGGGATTTTAAACCTACATTCTATGTGCTTTGAACTGTTATTAGGTATTGTGTGCTGATTTATATGCTCATTTATGCTTGTGGATGATTTTAGAAAGTGGTTTTTTCCTAAGTGAGAAAGACGTGGTTTAATCCTAGTTTAAGCATGTTAAACTATGTTATAGGCATTTTATGAATGAGAAATGATGTTTAAATGTTGACATTAAGTAAAATATTTAAGTAAAATATTTAAGAACATGTTTTTTATGCCAAAACTCTGGGTAAAACTATGCTTTTCTGAGCAGACTGAGCCATAAAAGACGACTGTTAGCCATGAGAGTCGACTTTCGTGCTCATACTCTGCTTAAAAATATGAAATAAAATGCTAGTAGCCGACTGCTAGACCCTTGGAAGTCGACTGCCATGTTCTTTATTTTCCAAAAAACGTTATTGGAGGCTAACAGCTGACTTCCATGCCCTGGCAATTAACTATCGAGGCTAGTAGCCGACTCCCAAGTCTCTAGCAATCGACTGATAGCTCTTGACCCAAAGGAAAAGGTTTAGATAGTAAGCTAGCAGCCGACTGTCGATAAGAGCAAAGTCAAATGCCAACTCTCTGATATGTATAGTGAACTCAATTGACTATTCTAAAGGAAATTAGCGTAGATTTTGCTCAAATTAAGGATCTAAACCAGGGATATAGTGGGTAACATGCAAGAAATAGAGTCACAACTCACTTAGGTGATGAGATCCTTGTTATAGTGAAATAAAGAGAGAGAAGAAAACAAGAAATAGGAAAGAGGAAAGTATTCTAAGTGTATGCTTTAGGGTAGATAGGCTCATGATCGAGTGATTGATTATCGATATGGGATGGTCAATGTGTATTCTATGGTTGTGCCATAAATTAGAATGGTTAAACATCCATTTGAACTTAGATGATTATGAAAACACCGTGATGGTTGCAAACTTTAAGTTAGTGTCATCTCCTAAAGGCCATATGAGAAACACATACTTAGAGTTAGGTATAACAATGTTTATGAGCCAATTCACCCTAGGGTATATGTTGAGAATAGTGTACTGGGAGTGTAATCCACCTCAGAGGAATAGTGGTGATTCCATAGTGCTATAATCCATCCAAAAGCAAAGAGGAAATAATCTGGGTATAGTTAACGGTGATCCCATGAGAGTTACACCAGCCCCTTTGGGACGAAAGGGAGGAAATACAGCTAGTCAGGGATGATCTACCCAAAAAGGGCAAGGACTACCAAGGTACTGGATCCACTGAGGGATGCCTCAAAATGTACAAAAGTTAAGGCATGTCTAGATAGCCATGTGCTCATTCATATAAACAATGGTGCATGGAGTTGTTGCTGGGCAACTCTCCTGATTACTTTTAAGAGTGTTTTATGTACTGCTCATATGTTATGAAAATGAAATTATGGTATGTTTACTATCCCACACTTGTTTTATATGGAAATAATGTTGATGAATGAACATCCCATGCTTAAAAGATGATATGTTAAATGTATATGCATAAATCTGAGCACATGACTAAAAGTATGTTGCATGCATTATGTCCCAATAGTATATTCTATGAACTATATTTATGAAAGAATGTAGAGTTTTTCGTGTGAGCACAGTGGTATAAGTTAATGGATTTTGTAACTGGTTGCATTTTTACTGAGATTCATTTCTCACAATAGTGTTGGCATGTATCAGATGTATAGGTCCCCTTGGGCTGGAGAAGAAGGTACAGTATGAAGAAGTGTCCAACTTGGGCACACAAACTGTTTAGTTTAACTAGTATAAGTATATGGTAGAGTTGAACTAGTCTTTATGATATTTTAAGAAAGGCTAGTGTAAAATTATTTTGTATAGCATATTCTAACTTATCTATATATGAATTAGGCTGGATTGGTGAATAGAGTAATTGATGGGGTTATGAGTGGCAGGATTGTTGCCTCTATGCCTAATAGTTAACTAACTATATTTAATTAAGAATGCATGTTTATGTATAGTTAATCCAGGTGTATTATATATATATACTTATTCCGCTGCGATGTAAAGAGAGCCCGAGAGTAGAGACCGACCCAAATGGCACTCAATTAATCAACTTGGCAAAAAGTTTAAAATTTACTCGAGTAGAAGTAATAGTAACACACTATTACTATGTTAATTATATACATTATACCTTTAAACACTTAAAAGGAACTATAGGCTAATGGGGGTGTTACGTTTGTTGGTATTAAAGTATGGCTACCACGGTTAGCACATAACTGATTCGGTAGTGATAAGTGTTAATTAGGTAGTATGGGTAAATTCCTCAGGATAGAGACTACTATAGGTTAACCATGGCATTTAACTACTTATGCTATGTTTTGACTTGAAGAATAGAGTGCTAGGTTGAGATGTATAATATTTCTTATTGAGCCATATATTCTCTTATAAATGCCTATTATTGAGACTGATCACCTTAGTAATATCTATTTTGTAGAGTGAATTATGGTGTCTCCCAAGAGAAATGGTACAAGAGATAAGGATAGGGAAGTGAGCTTAGCAGGGGTGATGCAAACCCTCATGGGGATGGTGGAGGCCATGAGGGAACAGTCTGCTGTTGCCACACAATAGGTGGCTACCACTGCTAAAGTGATAAGACAAATGTAGAAGGATAATAATGCAAATAGAACCCTTATCCCTAAGGGAGAACTAGTGAGGGACCAAACCTACAAGGGATGGTCTGAGTTCTAGAAAGCCAAACCTTCAACCTTTAGGGGTGAGTTTAACTAGAAGCTTGCTGAAGAGTGGTTGCCTGAAATGGAAAAGTTATTTGCAGTTCTGGGGAGTACAGAGGCCCAAAAGGTTTTGTTCTTCACCTACATGCTAGCAGGAGAGGCCGAGCACTAATGGAAGGGGGTCAAGTAGTTAATGGAGGCCCAAGGAGTCTAAATCACCTGGAATTCCTTTAAGGAGGTATTTTTGAAAAAGTACTTTCCTCAGAACATAAGGAACGATAAAGAATTAGAGTTTATGAGGATAAGATAGGGCAACATATCCTTTGATGATTACCTAGAAAAGTTTGAGGAGCTCTCCAAGTTCTCCTCTTATCTGCAGATAAGGCAAGATGAAGTATGAAAGGCTATGCACTTACAAGCTGGGCTGAATTAGGAGCTAAAAAATGTTATAGCTCCGATGGAGATAAAGAAGTATGCCCTATTAGCAAATAAGTGCCATATAATGGCAAGGGCTCTAACAGAGACTACTAAGGGGAAGAAGGAGTTTAATCCCCATAAGAGAAAGTCACCTACAGACTTTGCTAAGGGAAAGGAGATCCAATTTGGAAAGAAGCCCATGGGTGGGTAAAATGCTTCAGGTAATTGCCCTAAGTGTAAAAAGAATCACGGGAGTAAGCCCTGCCTACTTGGACAAAACGTTTGCTATAAGTGTGGCAAGCCAGAATACTTTAGCAAAGAGTGCCCATTATGGAAGAAACCAGTTGAGGCCCCTAAGCCTCTAACTAAAATGAAAGCCTACGCCCTCAAAGGTAAAGAGATAGACTAATCCGATGATTCTATAAAAGGTCAGTGTTTTATAAATGACATTCCTTTAATTGTATGTTTGATTTTGGCACCACTCATTCCTTTATTTCTCATGAATATATGGAAAAGTTGAGCCTATCTGTGACCAAACTACCATATGAATTGTCTATTTCTACTGTGACTGGAAAATATATTTTGACTTCCTTAAATTGTTTAAATTGTCCCTTTATTATTGAAAAAAAGCCTTTTTTGTTGACCTTATCTATCTGCCTTTGGTGGATTTAGATGTTATTCTGGGAATGGATTGACTGTCTTTCAATAAAGTAATTTTAAATTGTTCGAATAAGTCTATGACTTTTATGGATACTATATTTGTGAATAGGGGTACTGAGGAAAAGATCCAAAGATTATGTTTTCTGTGTTCTTCTGAGGTTGAGAGTCAACATAAGCTTGATAGTATCCATGTAGTTAGAGGGTTTTCTTATGTCTTTCTCGAGGAGATCTCTAGTCTTCCACCAGAAAGAGAAGTACAGTTCTCTATAAAGTTAGTTCCTAGGGCAGGACCAATCTCTATAACACCATATAGGATGTCTCCTTTAGAGCTGAGTGAATTGAAAGTTCAAATAGAGGATCTCTTAGAGAATCAATTCATTAGGCCCAGCGCTTCATCATGGGGAGCACCAGTCTTATTTGTGAAGAAAAAGGATGGAAGTATGAGAATGTGTATAGACTATAGACAATTAAATAAGGTAACCGTGAAAAAAAATACACTCTCTAGGATTGATGAATTGTTAGATCAATTAAGAGGAGTAGCTGTGTTTATTAAGATCGATCTGAGGTCGGGGTACCATCAGATCAGGGTGAAAAGTGAGGATATACCTAAGACTGCTTTTAGGACTAGGTATGGGAATTATGAATTCCTTGTGATGTCATTTGGTCTAATGAATGCCTTGACTATTTTCATGGATTACATGAATAGAATCTTTAGACCCTACATTGATCAGTTCATGGTAGTGTTCATCGATGATATTCTTGTGTATTCTAGAAATAGGGAAGATCATGAACAATACCTTAGGATTATGTTGCAGGTGCTTAAGGAGTAGCAGCTATATGCAAAGCTTAAGAAATTTGAGTTTTGGTTAGAGGAGGTGAGATTCTTAGGACATGTGATTACCAAAGATGGGATAGTAGTAGATCCCAGTAAGACTGAGGTTGTAGTTCATTGGGAGATACTTACAACGGTAACAAAAATCCATATTTTCTTCATATTAACCATTTATTATAGAAGGTTTATCTAATGGTTTTCGTAGATAGTGATGCCAATGACTAAGTCAACCTAAAAGGATGTTCCGTTTGGATGAGATTCTGAATGTGAATATTGTTTCCAAACCTTGAAGGAGAGACTAACCACTGCACCAATGTTAGTTATCCCAAATCCTTTGGAAAGATTTGAGTTGTATTGCGATGCATCTAAGAAAGGTCTAAGATGTGTTTTGATGTAGGAGGAAAAAGTAGTGGCCTACGATTCTTGATAATTAAGACCTCATGATTGCAATTACCCTACTCATGACCTATAATTAGTAGCTATAGTGTTTACCCTAAAAATTTAGAGGATCTTTATAAGGCTAGGTTTGAGGTATTTAGTGACCACAAAAGTCTTAAGTACCTTTTTTGTCAAAAAGACCTAAACATGAGACAGAGGAGTTGGATGAAGTTCATTAAAAACTATGAATTTAAGCTGAAATACCATCCAGGTAAGGCCAATGTGATGGCAGATGCCTTTAGTAGGAAATCCCTCTACATAGCACAAATGATGGTGTGTGGATGAGCCTAATAGAGAATTTCAGAAATTTGAGTTTGTCTGCATTGAGGCTACTAAATAGAATATGTCTAGGTAAATTACGAATTGAGAGTAATCTTAGGACTCAGATCCTAGAAGCCCAAAGGAAGGATGAATTCTTAAAGTCTCTAAAGGACCCCAAGAAATTCTAAAAGGGGACGGATGGGTTAATGACCTTTCAAAATAGGGTTTATGATTCGAGTCTATGGGAATTGAGAGAGAAGATTCTAGAGAAAGCCCATAAGAGTAACTATACTATTCATCCTGGTGCCACTAAGATCTATCAAGAATTGAAAGAAAGGTTCTGGTGGCCAAACATGAAAAAGCATGTCACTGAGTATATTGCTAAGTGGCTAGTGTGTCAACAGGTTAAAAGTTGAACATCAAAAACTTACTGGATTGTTGCAACCTCTGGATATCCCTGAATGGAAATGGGATAATATCTCTATGAACTTTAGTAGGTTTACCCAGGACTCAATGGTAAAATGATGCTATTTGGGTGATAGTAGATCGACTGACTAAGTCTGCTCATTTCCTACCCATTAAGATCAACTTCTCTTTGGACAAGTTAGCTCATTTGTATATCCAAATAATAATGAGACTGCATGGAGTCCCTAATAGCATTGTTTCAGATAGAGACCTTAGATTTACCTTCAGGTTTTGGAGAGCTTTCCAAGAATCCTTTGGTACTATAAGCCTTAGAAGATATTCTTAGGTCATGTGCCTTAGAGCATAAAGGAAATTGAGACCAAAGCTTACCATTGATAGATTTCTCATACAACAATAGTTTTCATTCTAGCATAGGATAACACCCTCTGAAGCCTCATATGGGAGAAAGTGTAGATCACCTCTATGTTGGTTTGAGGTGGGAGCAAGACAGTTGCTTGGACCATAGTTGGTTTAACAAACTACAGACTAAATTAGGATGATCAAGGATAAAATAGCTAGAGCATAAGATAAAAAAAAAGAAGTATGCCAATAAAATAAGGAGACCACTAGAATTCAGTGAAGGGGATCATGTCTTCCTTAAGGTATTACCTGTTACTGGTATAGGTAGAGCCATTAAGTCCAGAAAATTAAATCCAAGTATGGGCCATTCTAAATCCTAAGAAAGGTTGGTCAATCAACATACCAAATAGACTTAGCCCTGTTCTTATCAGACACCCATGATGTTTTCCATGTCTCGCAACTTTAAAAATACATTTATGACCCATCCCACATTCTTGATGCTAGTATAGTACAGTTAAAAGAATATTTAACCTATCATCCAAAACCATTGAGAATCATCAAGAATGAGGTTAAACAATTAAGGAACAAAGTCATACCTCTAGTTAAGGTTTTATGGGATCAGTCATCTCTACAAGGTCATCCCTCTGGCTAATGTAGTTAAGGAAGTCTCACCCAAATTATTAGAATAAGTACGTTTTAATTTCGAGGATAAAATTATTTTAAAAGAGGGAGAAATGTAACATCCACTCCAAATGTGTTTAAAAAGATGTTTGTAATTGTTAAATTAAGTCTAATGCTTATGTATGTTGCATTGGTGCATATAGTTGCATTAGCCTAGGGACTAAATTGAAAAGAAATACATAAAAGTTTAGCAAGAGGTGGCTAGGGACTTAATTGAAAAGGAAAAAGTAAGTGAGACCAAGGTTGCAAAGTAGCTCAAGGACTAAAATGTAACATACTAAACTATCCTTAAACCCTAGTTGAAGCCCTAAACCCTTCTACACTTCTAACCTTCAACATTTCTAGAGAGAAAAGTAAAGGGATGGGTAAAGAGAGAAAAGGGCGAGCTAGGGCAAGGAAGGCGAGATTTTGCTAAAAGAAGGGCAGATTTAAGGCTAGAAATCTATCTTACGGCAAGGGAGGATCATTCCCAACACATCATATACACACATTTACAAGTAATCCAGGTAGCAATTCATCCTAAACCCCATTTCTGAAATATGCAAAACTTTTTTGATGAAATTTATTTTGAGTGTTTTAAGTTGATTTTGGGGTTTTAAACCTACATTCTATTTGTTTTGAACTGCTATTGGGTAATGTGTGTTGATTTATATGCTCATTTATGGTTGTTGATGATTTTAGAAAGTGGGTTTTTCCCTAAGTGAGAAAGATGTGGTTTGATCCTAGTTTAAACATGTTAACTATGTTATGGGCATTTTATGAATGAGAAATGATGTTTAAATGTTAGTATTGAGTTCTTGATTTAAGTAAAATATTTAAGAACATGTTTTTGAGGCCAAAACTCTAGGTAAAATCATGTTTTTCTAAACAGACCGAGACACAACAGTCGACTGCTAGCCATTGGAGTCAATTGCCATGCTCATACTCTACTTAAAAAAATAAAACAAAACGTTAGCAGCTGACTGCCAGACCCCTAAAAGTCGACTGCCATGTTCTTCATTTTCCAAAAAATACTGTTGAAGACTAATAGCTGAATGTCATACCCTAGCAGTCAACTGTTGAGGCTAGCGGCCGACTGCCAAGTCCCTAGCAATCGACTGACAACTCTGAGCCCAAAGGAAAAAGTTTAGACAGTAACCTAGCAGCCAACTGCCAACAAGAGGGAAGTCGATTGCCAGCTCTTTGATATGGATAGTGAACTCAGTTGACCATTCTAAGAGGAAATTAGCCCAAATTTCACTCAAAATAAGGATCTAGACTAGGGATGTAGTGGGTAACATGCAAGAAATAGAGTCACAACTCACTTGGGTGATGAGACCCTCGTGATAGTGAAACAAAGAGAGAGCAGAAAACACAAAAGAGGAAAGAGATAAGTATTTTAAGTGTATGTTTTAGGGTAGATAAGCTCATGATTGAGTGACCGATTGTTGACATGGGACGACCGTTGGGAATTCCATAGTTATGACATAAATTAGAATGGTTAAACATCCATTTGAACTTAGATGATTATGAAAACACCATGATGGTTATGAACTTTAAGTTAGTGTTATCTCCCAAAGGCCATATGAGAAACGCATACTTAAAGTTAGGCATAACCATAGGTATGAGCCTAGGTATATGTTGAGAGTAGTGTATCGAGAGTGTGATCCACCTCGGAGGAATGGTGGTGATTCCTTAGTGCTATAATTTGCCCAAAAGTAGAGAGGACATGATCTGGGTAAAGTTGACAATGATCCCATGAGAGTTACACCAGCCCCGTTTGGGACGAAAGGGAGGAAATCCCAATAGTCAAGGATGATCTACCGGAAAGGGGCAGGGACCACCAAGGTATTGGATCTATTGAGGGATTCCTTAGAATGTACAAAAGTTTAGGCATTTCTAGATAGCCATGTGCTCATTCATATAGATAGTAGTGTGTAGAGTTGTTGCTGGAAAACTTTTTCGATTACTCTTAAAGGTGTTTTATGTACTGCTCATATGTTATAAAAAATGAAATGATGGCATTTTTACTATCCCACACATGTTTTATATGGAAATAATGTTGATTAATGAACATCCCATACTTGAAAGATGATATGTTAAATGTATATGCATAAATCTGAGCACATGACTTAAAGTATGTTGCATGCATTATGTTTCAATAGTATATTCTATGAATTATGTTTTATGAAAGAATGTAGAGTTTTTCGTGCGAGCATGGTGGTACAGGTCAATAGATTTCATAATAGGTTGTATTGCTACTGAGATTCATTTCTCACAATAGTGTTGTCATGTATCAGATGTGTATGTTCCGTTAGGCTAGAGAAGAAGGTACAATATGAAGAAGTGTCCAACCTGGGCACACAAACTGTTTAGTTTAAATAGTATAAGTACATGGTAGATTTGAACTAGCCTTCATGATATTTTGAGAAAGGCTAGTGTAGGATTATTTTGTTTAGCCTATTCTAACTTATTTGTATATGAATTAGGCTAGATTGGTGAATAGACTAATTGATGGGGTTATGAGTGGCAAGATTATTGCCTCCATGCCCAATAGTTAACTGACTATATTTAATTAAGAATGCATGTTTATGTATAGTTAATCAATGTGTATTATATATATATACTTATTCTGCTGCAATGTAAAGAGAGCCTGAGAATAGAGACTGACCTAAATGACACTCAATTAATTACATTGGTAAAAAGTTTAAAATTTACTGGGGTAGAAGTGATAGTAACATACCATTACTATGTTAATTATATAGATTATACCTTTAAACACTTAAAAGGAACTATAGGCTAATGAGGGTGTTACATATAGGGGTATTATGAGGTCTAAAATTTTTCATGCCAAAGCATTCAAGTACCTTTTCAATATAACCCTTCTGTGATAATCTAAGAATTCCTTATGAATGATCACGATAAATTTGGATTCTTAATATGAATAATGCTTCACTAAGATTTTTCATTTCAAATTTATTTGATAAGAATTTCTTGGTTTCCCGAAGCAATTGTATATTGCTACTGGCAAGCAAAATGTCATCCACATATAAGACTAAGAATATATATCTACTCCCACTAAACTTATGGTACACACAATTTTCAATAGTGTTCATTTCAAAACCAAATGAAAGAACAACTTGATGAAATTTGAGGTACCATTGACAAGAAGCTTGCTTGAGTCCATAGATAGATTTCTTAGGTTTACAAACCAAATGGCTAGTTTCCTTAGAAGTAGCTAAGCCCTCTGGTTGTTTTATAAAGATAGTTTCCTCAATATCTCCATTAAGAAAAGCTGTCTTTACATCCATCTGATGTAGCTCAAGATTAAAATGTGCCACAAGTGCCATGATTGTCCTAAGAGTCTTTTGATGAAACTTGAGAGAAAGTCTCTTTATAGTCAATACCTTCCTTTTGGGTGAATCCTTTGGTGAAAAGATGAGCTTTATATCTTTCCACATTACCTTGTTATTCCCTCTTGGTCTTAAAAATCCATTTACAACCAATTGGTTTCACACCTGTAGGTAATGGGACAAGATCCCGAACGCCATTGTCCTTCATGGATTGCATTTCTTCACCTATAGCATTGATTCATTTATGAGAATTAGAACTATTAATTGCCTCATTGAAAGTGAGTGAATCATCTCTCAATGAATCAATATGTTCCTCATTCTCAAGGAGATGTACAAAATAATCATTAGAAATTACATTTCTCCTTTCTCTTGAAGATATTCTTAAAGGCACTAGTTATACTTGAATTTCAGCTTGTTGAGTTTAATCCTCATGTTTCTCAAGAACAACTTATCTTTTATGTTGATCTTGAGGAGTGGTAATTTCAACATTGTCTTAAATTAGAATTGAATGTTGTTGATGAATCATGTTAGGTACAAAAACCTAATCATTATCATGATTCACCACAATTTTAGGAAGAGGAATGGTAACTGAATTCTCTTCACTAACAATTTCATTCAAATCTTCTTCAAAAACAATGTATTTATCCATATCTTCCCCCATAAACTCAACATCCTCAAAGAATCATGCATTTCCCATCTCAAAGAATGTTCTTGTTCTGGGATCATAAAATTTAAACCCCCGTGACCTTTCAGAGTATCCTACAAAATAGCTACTAATAGTTCTTGAGTCTAGTTTCTTTTCATTTGGCTTATAGGGCCATGCTTTAGCTGGACGTCCCCAAACTCGTAAATGCTTGAGTACTAGTTTTTTACCAGTCCATAACTCATAAGGGGTCTTGTTTGTAGCTTTTGTAGAAATTCTGTTCAGAATGTATATTGTGGTCTTTAAAGCATCGCCCCAGAGTGATTGAGGTAAGGTAGTACGATAAATTATGCTTCTTACCATATCTTGAAGGGTTTTATTGTGCCTTTCAGCTACACCATTCCTGCTTGGCAAACTGAGTATGGTGTATTAAGGCACAATCCCATACTCTGCTAAAAATTGAGTGGAAGGACCTGGACATTGTTCACCTGATCCATTGTATCGACCATAGTATTCACCATCACGATCAGATCTAATGGATTTAATAGTATTGCCAAATTGATTTTCAACTTCAGCCTTAAAAGACTTAAAAATGTCCAACATTTGAGACTTCACATGAATCAAGTATAGGTAGCCATAGTGAGAGTAATCATCAATGAATGTAATAAAATATTTTTTACCATTCCAAGAAGCTGTAGAAAATGGCCCACATACATCTGTATGTATTAATTATAAAACATCATTAGCTCTCATAACACCTAATTTTCTCTTGTTTGTAATTTTGCCTTTAACGCATTCAACACAAATATTATAATTTAAATCCTCAAGTTTTTCAAGAATTCCTTCTGACACAAGTTTTTCAATTCTCTATTTTGAGATATGACCCAAACGCTTATGCTATAAAGAAAAGGAATTCTCATTTGAGAATTTGCGTTTAATGCCAATGGTTTTAGTATTATTATACTCATTATATGCATATACTGAATCTAATAAATAAAGGTTGTGATGATTAGATAAAGTACTTGTTCCAACAAGCATAAAATTAAAATACACATTACACTTTTTGTTTCCAAATGAATAAACATAACCTTCATTGTCCAGTACATAAATTGAAACCAAATTCCATCTAAAAGATGGTATAATAAAAGTTTTATTTAATTCCAAATAAAAACTAGTACATAATAACAACCTAAAATGGCCTATGCCTTGAACTTCTATTGGATTCCCAACTCCTATATAGATGTATTTCTCAGCTTTATTGGGTTTTCGGTAGTTTAGGAAACCCTGCATAGATATACTAATGTGAGTTATAACACCATAATCAAATCACCACGTATATCTAGGTATTGAAACCAAATTTACCTCAGTACAAACAAGAGAAAAAGACATACCTTTCTTCATGCGCCAAGCGTGATACTTAATGCAGTATTTCTTCATATGAGAAGCAACCTTAAAAAAGAAACATTTCTTTGCCATATGTCCCTTGGACGAATCCTTAGGCTTATTTTGTGCTTGAGACACCGCAATCTCTTTACCTTTTCTTTTCTTTCCTCGGCTCGAGGAGGTGGATGGCAAATGAGCACTCTCAGGCTTGTGTTGTTTCATCCTATCTTTCTCTTGTACTAAGTGAGAAATGACCTCATTCAATGTCCATTTATCCTTTTGATAATTGTAGCTCACCTCAAACTATCCAAATTGTAGAGGAAGGAAAATAAGCACTAAGTGAACGAGCAGGTCTTCTGAAAGCTCAATCTTTGGTGACTTTAACTTTTTAGCTAGATGAAACATTTCTAAGATGTACTCCCTTATGTTCCCATTACCCTTGTACCTCATGGAAACAAGTTTTCTTAATGTTCCACTTGTCTCTGCTTTGTCACTCTTGGCAAAGCGCTCTTCCAAGGTATTCAAGAATCGTAGGGTATCTGTTTTTCTAGACAAAGTGTCCAGAAAAGTCTCTGGGATTGCATTCTTCATGATCATGAGACTCATACAGTTAAAGCAGTCCCACCTCTCAAAGATTCTTCGATCCTTAGAAGAGCTTTAATCCGTAAAAGGTTAAGGATGTGACTCTCTGAATGCGAGGTCCAATTTTATGCATCCCAAGACTATAGTGACCTTATTTTTTTAAGATTTAAAATTACTACCACTAAGCATGGGAATGCTATTAAAAGTGGCAGTAATAGATGATGCATTAATAATATCAGCTATATAAAGAACAAATACACAAAACACACATTCAGCTCACATTCAACAAAATTAGTGATTAAATATTAATAACAATAACCCATCTCAAAAAAACTAGTGTGATATCAAATCTAATATTTGGATAGAGAGTTAACTCATATTTGGTTTTCTTGTTGTAGTAATCTAGTAATGATTAGATATAATCAAGCATTTAGCCTTCCTTTGGGCAATTTAATAACGAACACTTAATAACCATTTTACTTATTACAACATGTATGTATAAATTTCTGTCGAACAATAGCCTTCCTTTAGGCCGAATAATTATCCGTATGAATATACCTATTTAGTTATTCATAATAAAAAAAGTTTCCACAACAGAGGTTACTTTGGCAACTATATTGTTTAAACTATTTTGAATGAATAACTAATTACCCTTAACTTATTGTTATTTAAATAGTCACTAATCAATTAATTAATTATGTAACTTTAATATACATAATTTAAATTACATAATTTATTAACCAATAAATCTCCATTAATTAATGTATTAAAATTTAAATAATTTTAATCATAAATAAATCCAAAAACAAAACCATAACAGTATGCAACTAATGTCTCAATGGTTGCGATCATTTTAGGTAAACTGGTAGTGTGGGTTCGAGACCAGGCGCACGTAAATTTAGTTGATTTTCTACCTCATCAAAACAACATCATTTTTCCTTATATAAAAATGACGTCGTTTCCCTTATATTCAAAATGACGTCGTTTCCATTTTAAGTGAAACGACACCATTTTTATCTCGATGAAATGATGCCGTTTTGATTACTCAAAATGGTGCATCGTGAGAGGAGTCATCTTGATCCACTCGCTGGGTCACGTGACTTGACCTTATGGTTGTGTGGACCCAAACGGAAACCTGCCATTTTAAGGTGGTTGTTGGTGTCTTTTTCGACAGTTTAAGTAGCAATTATGCTGTATTTTTTACGAAGAGCATTTCTATCATTTTAGAATTGCCAAAATGGGTCAAAAATGGATTGACCCATTTAACCCTAAATCTAGCATGAAAATCTTTGTGTCTCGAAGGTTTTTAACATTGTTCGCCGCAGTTTCAACAGCAATTCAACTGTGGGTTTGATGAAAATCATTCCCATAATTTCAAAATGGCCCAAAAATTTATTTTTTTGCATTAATTACACTACCCGATCATATAGCAGTTACAACAGTTACAGAGTCTGAAATCAGGTTTTGATTCATGGAATTTAGAAAACGCAACTTGAATGATGCTTAATGCACAAAATCTGAAATGCAAAATCTAAAATGCAATCCTTGAATACATAAATTTCAGAATGCGCAAAAATAAAACTGCAAAATTCCAGGGATGATGTTCTTTCATGTTCATCCAAAATTTTTACTATTTGGCAGCAATAATGTTGAAAAATAGCCAAAACATGACTAGAAAAGTGATAAACATGGATGTTCTGAATCCATTCATATATTTATACATTCAATCATGTGTCAAAAATATTCAGGCAATGCACAAGCAGAGAAATCGGTAAAGCATTGCCAGTATTGAAATATGAAATTATTAAAAACAAAATTCATGAAATCATCAAGACATATGAATACGTATAAGATCAATAAAGCAAAATCAGAGGGCAATTATAATTGCTTTACTGTTCAATAATCATCATGAAGATTTCAAATTTAATTAACAATCTAAAACAAAATCTTCATGAAAATAAAGATTAACCTTAACTCAAACAATTCTAGACATAATTCCAACCTAACTCTAATACCATTGTAAAATTTAATTAATTCTAGAAATTGTTTGAATCCAAAAGTAATGAAATAGAAGTGTACCGGAATCCATATGAGTCCGAAGATTGGAAGAATGATGATCTCCTGACTGATAGTATCCTTAAGTTCTCCTGTGATAGGTGGGAACCAAGGGGAAAGGAACGAAATGAAAAATTAAAGTCTAGTGTCAGGATACTTCAGTCAGGGACCACACCCTTTATATATAGGTCCTTAAGTGTCAAATTACCAAATTACCCATCATAAGTCGGTAATTTGCACTTTAGGTATTCTACATATATTATTAGTCCCCACATATTATTATTTATTATAAGAACCATTAAATCAAATTAGATCACTTTATAGGTCCTTAAACTTTATAATAGTAATATGTATATGATAATTAATCCACAATACATATATGTCTATATGTCCTAATGTGTTTATGAATATGTATGTACATAGTATACAATCCAAATTCCAACAAAAATAACAAAAGCCAAAGTCCAAGTATGTTGGACCCTTATCTATACAAGTTTTAAGTTTTAATGACCAAAAGAAGAAATGTATTGTAAATGTTGGCTTGGCTTGAAAGTTCACACATGTATATGACACCAAATCACAACCTAGAAATTCCAAGAATTTAATATTATTGGATTTGTAAACATAAATGCTACAGAAAATTAAACACAATATGGGAAAATTTTTTAAGTGATATAGGTCCATATACACGTACATGACCTTTATTGGATTTGTAAATTATTCTATTGGGATAAATTGTATCTCATGAAGTTAAGTGTTCATATACAACCAATGGCCTTCATGACATTCCAAAATAGTATCTAAAAACTCAAAATTTACAAAATCTTTCAAGTTACCCTCTCGATTACTCAACCTTATTCAACATCTTACAAGAAACTATATCTTAGGCCTAGCTAGTTTCTGGTGGGATCATGGCCTTGATCATCTGAACACTTAACTTCATGAGATACAATTTATCCCAATAGAATAATTTACAGTTTAATTTATAAAACAAGTTAAGAGTTTAGCTACACCCTTTTCGGTATAGAAAACCTCTCCCCTATTGCAATATTCATACATAAGTGAATTGTAATTTCATATCAAAATACCATCCAAGTATATGGGAATTTCACCATTTTCATCACTCACATAATATCATTAAATTCATAAGAGTATAAGAGAATCATTTTTCGTTAAAATCATTCTTTCACAATACCTGTATTCACGTTTCAAATCTCATTTGCATAAAAATTCTTATATTATTACAAAAATCACATAAAAATGCATATTCTCTTAAAATAGATATGCAAACATTCACAACAATTAAAACTTTCATTTCATTGCATGTTGTTTTCGATCTCATTTCATTATCACAGGGACGATTATCCCGGTGATTGTCATAGGACCATTATCTATATGACTAAGATTGTTGTTATCACGAGGACCGTTATCTCGGTGATTGTCATAAGACTGTTATACACATGACTGAGAATCTAACTTACAAGGCATCCCCATATGAGCACAATATCAGTTAGTCTCTTTATCCATAACTATATAGCAATGTATACAAATAGGTGACTAATACTTACGGTTATAGATTTTTACACTTAAACCAATCTTTTTTCCCGTATAGGATATCTCCTCTTTACTCCTTAAAGTCTTTCATAGGATTATATTGGTTTAAAGAGTAACCTTAACAAATACAGATTACCACAGATGGAAACAATTATATTTTTGTAAGAAATTGTCTGAATAATGAATACTTAATGACTTTCCCATACTTGTAACAGTCCAAGATACCCACTTGCAGATATTATCTGCTTTGGTGGTATGCACCAGATCATTCCACCTCACGATTTTGCTTCTCCCCACATAAGGGGGGAAAACGTGTCTTCGGGATTTGCACAGCGACAATGTTAGACCTAATCCCACCTGATAGATATTATCCTTTTTGTCACAACCTCTGGGGACTCAAGGTTTTTTTTCTCCCCCTGGTATACACTAGATCATTCCAAGAGAGGAGAACGCGTCTACAAGGGAGAGGTATCCACACCCTTATAAGGCATGCTTCGTTCCTTTCTCCAATGATGTGGGACTTTACAATCCACCCCCCTAAGAGAGCCCAGCATCACTGTTGGCACACTAATCTAGTTTTGGCTCTGATAACATTTGTAACAGTCCAAGCTACTTACTTGTAGATATTGTCCGCTTTAGTGGTATACACCAAATTATTCCATGCAACGATTTTGCTTCTTCCCACCTAAGGGGGGGAAAATGCGTCTTTAGGGTTTACACAGCAGCAATGTTAGAACCAGTCCCACCTGATAGATATTGTCCTCTTTGATCCAACCTCTAGGAACTCAAGGTTTTTTTTCTCCTCCTGGTATACACCAGATTATTCAAAGAGAGGAGAATGCGTCTACAAGGGACAGGTATTCACACCCTTATAAGGCATACTTCGTTCTCCTCTCTAACCGATGTGGGACTATACAATACCAACTATCAAATATTCACCCTAAATTTCATCTGCACTACATGTATACAACCCAATAGACAAATAAAAACAAGTAACAATAGAATTCATTTCATATCTTTCAAACATATACAGGTAATCTCTCTATACTCATATGAAAATTTTCTATTTCAAAAATAATTTCATCAATTAATTCCCATTCCATAAAACAATTTCATTTCATATTAAACAATTCACAACATTATTTTAAAATAAGAGAGTGTAGATTACTCTACCTTAGCCGTGATTTCCTCTCTTAAATCAGGATTCTTTCTTCTTTTTCTCCTAACTTGATTTCACCAATCCCTTTTATCAATCCTTGGGAATAATTTCAGTTTGTATACTTATTTCTTTCAAAGTATAACTTTATTAAAATTAAATTTCCTTTCATTCTAAAATTGAATTTCCCTCATAATTTAGCTCAGTCCCTTCTCATGTGCTTTATTTCTTTCATTACATCCACTTTTGCATTAAAATTCATAACTTAACTTATTTTCAGTTTTAAGTTTTCACTTAGTCCCTAATTTATCCCAAATTAGTATTTGATTATAGAATTCTCTAATTTATTATATGAGACTTATAGGAGACTAAATAAAATTGATCTAACACAAAATTCTAAAATTTGCAGGGTTTACACTACTTACACAAAATATAAAATCCTTTTAGTTTAGTCTTTAAAATTTTTCTAATCTTGAAAGTAGCCCTTAAAGTCAACAAAATTCTCCTTAATTTATTTGAGAGCCTCCATGTAACTCAATATCATAGAAAATACCAAAATTTATGAAATTTCAATTCATTACCTAGAATTTTTAAAATTTACAATCTAGTCCCTATATTTTTAAATGATGATTTTGCACTCATTTTCTTTCATTTTTCACTTCAATCCAATCATAAGAGTCTCATAGGGACTAAAATTTACAGAAAAGCATCAAATTTAAGAAATTTTAGTTCATACAAAAGATTTTGAAAATTTATAGTTTGGTCCCTGTTTTCTTTCCATCGGTTGATGGCGACAGACGGTGGTGAAAACAATACCGGCAGTTGAAGGAAGTGTCGGCAGACGATTGAGGACCCAAAAATGCAGCTCACCGGCAGCCTATCGGCTTGCAGCGTGAGATCAACGCCGCGATTAGACATCACAAACCATGGAAAATGTGGGCCTGTTTCGGTCGCTGCAGTGGTCGTTGATGGCGAGAGACAGCAACAGACACATGACAAAGACGAACGAAGCATCAATATGATCTGGCAATGGTGCACGTGGTGGTTTAGAGAGAAGGAAGACACGCAATGGTGAGAGGAAAAGAGAGGGAGGTCGAGAGGAGGGAGAAGTGGACGAGAAAGAATTTGAATATTTAGGACATCCAAAGATATTTTGGTCATTTATCAATTTACTTTCGATAAATTTTTGAAGGCATTTTTTGATTTAGGCAAAAATATAGAATATCATAGGAGAGATTTAGGAATTTTTAGAGTATCATAAATCTGCCAAAAATATCTGTTAAGATTTAGTTAACAGATAAATAATTTCTCATCAAATAAAATTTTATTTCAAAAAATTTTTCAATTTAAGCTATGAGCTGAGAATAATTCACTTAATCATTTTTCAACAATATTTCAAAGTTTCTATTAAAACTTTTTTTTAATTATTTAATTATTAATTAAAGTCATTACACGTAGTCTATACCTACAGGCATAAAAATATAACTAAGAGCATCAAGAATTGTTTCATTGCACTTTTTTTGGGCGTGGTCATCCACACAAAGTATAAAGCAATAATTTTAAAAAGAATGAATGAAGCCTTTATTCTTGAAAGGACTTATACATGCATATTCATATATAACCTTTACCATCTTATAATTAATAACTTTTCAAATTAACTCATTTATCAAGTTTGCCTAAAAGATAAAGAGAAATGTTCTCATGAATTCGGGTCTGTCAAATTATACATAAACTTGTCATGCGTCATAATAGTATAATGAATAAAATAGAGAATAATATGAAATAAAAGTGGCTTAACAATTCAATTTTTTTATTAACTGTTAACTTTAACGATATGCATATTATTATCTATTTTCTCTATGCTCAAGTAAAGTTTATATATGATCTTGAGTTTATAAAATCAAGACTCAAAGATAATAAGTAAACATTTTAAAATTATGATATGACCATAATCAACATTTTGTCCTTCAATCAAATTTATATGAAATCTTAATTTTGTTCTTAATTTTTTTTAATTTTATTCTTTATCCTTATTAATTAATGTAATTTTTCGCCTAGCCAAATACTATTAGTATAAATTAATAAGGACACAATCATATATGGAGCTCACTTGAAATATTCTTGTTAGAGCACGATTAACGAAAAAGTTGCATATAAGGCCAAAGATGAGTAGTTAGTAAGACTTGAACTCGTACCGTTGTAAAGAGGAATAAAAGCAACCCCAATGGTCCTTTAGGAAACCTTCTCCAACGGTACTAAGGTTGTTGATTATTACATAAAAAGCAACTGAAGAAAGAATACAAAGATAAAATGCCTACAAGGGAGACCTGCAAAACAGAAATGAGGTTGAAAAATGCAAAACCAAGTCAGCATCAATTTATCAAATGACATCATTAAAATCATTTTAAGCTCCATTACTTGCATAAGTTATCTTTTTGGGTCAAGTAAGCTGTCATGTCAAACAATCATTACATATGCTTTGAAACTCTATATGTGTGGTGGAAAGGAACTAAATAATTCCTCTTCTTTTTATCATGAAAAATAGTTCATATTACTTATGTTCACCAACTCACACGTGTTGGAGGTAAAGATTCTTAAAACAATCTTCCCTTGAGTAACACTAATAATGCAACTCAAAAATTTTAAATTACAAAAATTTGTTAAATTATAGAGATTTAATTATAAATTTTTAAATTATAAAAATTCAGTTTAAAATCGAGTGAAACTATAAGGATCATAAAAATAATTTAATTTTAATTTTAATTACTTAAAATTAAAAAATTTTAAAAAAAAAGTTATGACTTAACATTTTTTTTCTTTTTTCTTTTATTTTTTTTCATTTCCTTCTCCTTATTTCGTGATGTGCATTTATGACAATAGTTTTATACAGTAATTTTAATTTATTACATCTCACACATTAATATAAAAAATTATCTTTTAAAAAATATTTACTACTTTTTGTACTAATTAATTTTTACTATTAATTTTTCGTCAAATATAAAATCTTAAAAGTAACCAAACTATATAGCTAAAATAGAGAGTTTTATGAATAATGATTGTGAAGACTTGAAAACAATACATTACGATCATCATTATTCAATTCAAATCAAGAATTGAATAGCCATCTTACCTGTTTATTTGGTTTTGATATTTATAGGTAAATATAATTATGAATGAATCTAAATTTGAAAAAGCTAATTTCAAACTTATGTTTCAAGAAAAAGTAATCTTAGAACTAAATTGATGTATGTTAATTTTGACTTTTACATTGACCCAATTTTAAAAACATATAATAAATTAAATATTTATAAAATTTTTTATTATATATAGGATTTTCAAATTTATAGTATTATTTACACATCATCCTTTTTACATTCCTTTCTTGATTAACAAATATTTAATGCCATGCTTTTTTTATTTTCCAATTAATCTCATAACTTTAAGTGATAAAATGTTTTTTGTTTTTGTTTTTGTTTTTTTTTTGCTCGAAACATATATATAAATACAATTTTATAAAACAGATAATAAATATTGAAAGAATTTTAATTAACCTTAATCAAATCTAGGGTGTGAAGGATTTACAGAAACATAAAAACGAGCCACCAAAAAAATAAAATAGATTTAAAATAAAATAAATGGGAGGTCATGACTTACATTGAAGTAATGGAATTCTCAATGTGCTATAAGACATTGTTGCGCTTGGCATTAGTGGTAGCTGTGTTGTTGGTTCTGTTGGGTACCCTCAGTTGCGGCTCTTACCTCATTGATGTTGTTGGAAGCAATCTCAATGATGTTGCTTTTTCTGCTATTGCTGCTACTACCTTCACACTTTGTTTGGTGCCAAGCTTCAAAGTCTTCCATGCATACTAGACGCCACCCATACTTCATTATTTTATATTTATTTTTTGATTTAATGGAAAAATTCAATTGAAGTTGCTTGACGTGAACATTATTACATGGTAAAACAAACATTGAAAGTTGATGGACACAATTATATTGATCATAAATGCCATAACCTTTCGATTGGCCTTTCCATGTACCTTCAGCCTCGTAGTATTCATAATCAATACTATCCCTATTGAGGTTCGGAGCAGATACTGTGCCCACTTCTCCATGAAAAACTAAGCATACAACAATTCCCCATGATTCGCTCAAACGACAATAATCGGGGATGTCTGCGGTGAATGATATATTTGTGGAACTCGAATATAAATAATTTTGGTTTTGAAACCATGATGGGATTTCACTCCCAGGAATAATTAATACAATGTAGTCATTTTCCTCTTGCTGCTTGAGACGCTGTAACAAGAAATTGCCATGTTAAAAAAGGATAATAACAAATCAAAGCTTATATATATATATATATATATATATGCATACTCACATACCTCAAATATTGGTGATGCCAAGAGACCCAATACTTGCATTTCTAATAAAGGTTCCATTGATGCGCAATCATCAGCCCAAATTCTTCCTGTACTTTGGGAAAATTTAGGCAATAATTATAGCCTTGAGCAATATTCTAATCATACTGTATATAGCCTCGAAAGATTAGAAATGAATGTAGTAAGTAGGTTAACAAAATTGTTTCCCCTTAAGTCTAAGACTTCCAATGATGATAAACTGTTAATATCTTTAGGGAGTGATTCATCTCTAAGATTACAATAACTTAAATCTAATTTCTTCAACAAAGGAAGACTTGGCAAGAAAGAGGGCAACATCAACCCCGTCGAAATTGAAGGATTTTTAAAACTATGTTTCCACCCAAAAGGAATAGGAAATTTCCAAGCCTGTCGTGGTGTTGTCCCCTTGCACCCATTGAAAGATCGAAACTTCAAATTTTCCAAAAGAAAGATGGATGAAGGTACTTCTTTTATAGCAGTTCCACTCACATCAAGCTCCTCCATAGCCTTGTTTTCATTCCAATTGTCTGACAACTTTTCACATTTTGAGCAACCAGAGAGATTGATCATTTTGATAAATCTTAAATTCTGAATTATGTTGGGAAGGCATACGAAATTTTTGCAATTCCTCAAATTTAAAGTAGTCAGGCTTGTCAAGAAAGCAAGAGATTCAAGTAGTCTAACAATAGAAGTCCCCTCTAAATCAAGGGTAGATAGACGTACCATAGTTTCTCCAAAGTTAGGAAGCTTCCTAATTTTTGAGCAGCCCGAAAGTATAAAGGTTCCAAGAGAGTTCATTTCAAGTTTCCTAGGAAGAGCTTTGAGACTTGTGCAGTCTTTCAAATTTACAATCATGAGCTTTTTGTGTTGACCAAGAGAGTGATGAATTTCAATAAGGCTTTTACAACCTTTGAGAATCAATCTTTCAAGATTTGGAATTTCATCAAAATTTGGTAATTTCATCAAGTCAATGCATTGGCTTAAGTCCATGAACTTAAGGTTTCCCATAAATTGAAAAAAAAAAACAGAGAAACCAAAAGGGAAAAAAGATTAACCTTGAAAGACTAAACCTTTATATTAGTAAATATACAAAATATAGAAGATCAGTCATCTTAAATTAAAGGTCTAAATTTAATTACCTTTGTTTCTCTCCATAGTTGTTTAATCTTGCTGTGTTGCATTTTAAAGTCAACAAGTTCATCTAGTGCAACTCCATGTGGCAGAGCATCCAAATTATATTTGTCCCATTGAAGAACTCTTAATGCCCGAGGAAAAGATTTGAAACCATGACAAAGGTTCAAATCACCTGATATGATAAGTAATCTAAGGTTACTTATGTTTGAGAAGGCTTCTCTATCCCAATATGCTTCATGTGGTTCAAGTAATTTTAGAACCATCCATTGAATCTCTTTTGTTCCCTTGATAAATGGCCATCAACATACAAATAGCATAACTGAATAAGGTGGAATAAGACATAAACTAATTATGAACTTGGTAAAGAATGTAACAAAACGAATCATGGGCAATTACCTTCTTTTTATCCAATACACGGTTAAAGTCCTCCCAAGACCATAACCTACTACGTCTGCTAGCATCATCAGGAGACTCTTGAAGAACAATATTTCTACCCATTTCTTGGAGCATATCATGCATCAATAAATACCCTTCAGAATCAATACTTACCAAAGATTTATCAACAAGAACTTTTATTCCAATTGTTGCAAAAAGCCCACAACTTTCTAATAAATGTGTGGCTTGATCTTTGGCCATCCCCTTAAAAAAGCAGGCAATATTTAAAAATATACCCTTCTCATTCTCTTCTAATTCATCATAACTTACTTTAAGTACTTTCAAAATGTCTTTTGGGGGAATTTTCCTCAACATATTGAACGCATCTTCCCATTCAAGTATACTTTTCCCACATAGAAATGAACCTAAAACCTTGAGTGTCAAAGGAAGACCATTAGCATACTCAACAATAGTTCTAGAAAGCTCAAAATATTCTTCTTCAGGTTGATTTCCTTTAAAAGCCTTTTGACAGAAAAGTTGAAACGAAACATCATTTTTTAAGATTTTCATCTCATACATTGCAAATACTCCATGTGATGTCAACAAGTGTACATCTCGAGTTGTTATTATTACTCTGCTTCCGTTACCAAACCATTCTTCCATTCCAACCAAATTCTCAAGTTGGTTTATATTACTTACATCATCAAGGACAAGTAGAATTTTTCTGTTGCATAAAAAGGTTTTGATCAACTTGCTTCCTTCATATATATCATCAATTTCCAAGTTTCTTACTTTGAGATGAGAAAGGACTTTCCTTTGTAATTGAACCAAACCTTCTCGTTCACAAACCCCCCTAACATCAGCAAGAAAGCAGCTAATTTCAAATTCTTCTTTTATTCTCTCATAGACAACTCTAGCAAGAGTAGTCTTGCCTATGCCTCCCATGCCCCATATTCCTATAAATCGTACATCATCCAACCCTTCGGCAATTAGTGAATCCATTTCCTCTATCCTTGAGTCAATTCCGACTCAAATATCAAAATCAAGTGGTAGTCTAGACTGTAATTTTGACCACACCACATTAGCAATATTTTCAATGAACTTTGTTTCATGCCTACATAGAGAAAAATGAATATAGTATCATGATTCTATAACAGAAACCTTTATTACCAATAATGAATGTCAGAGCTTTAACACCTTGTTATTAAAATAGAATTGTTATTTGGTAAGTCATAATATGTCACCAAATTGGTATAGCTTAAAAATCCATATGATCAATATAATGTTTTGATTTGCACATCAATTAAAAATTCATTCAATCATGACTAAGCCTAAATTTATATTTATGAACTTTCGATTATTGTCTCAGATATGGAAACATAAAATCAGTGGCTAAGAGTTATTACTTTATAGATTGAGCATATATGAGTGATTTTATATTATTCACAAATTCAATAATTTGATGAAAACAGAAGTGTGTAACTTACCAATTCTCAGAGTGCCAACCTGACAAGTTGCCAACTTCTCTTAAAGCATCCGTCCATCTTTGCACCTTCTCTTGGGTAAATTTTTTATTGTGTTCTCTGAATGCTTCTGCAAAACTTCCCTTTTGGTCCCGAACATGAGATGGATCCACTCTATAGAATATTGGAAAAACTTGTAGGCCACACTTGTTTCTAGAATCAAGAATCTTCAGGAGCTCATCCAAGCACCAAGAGGAAGAAGCATAACTTCGAGAAAGTACAACAATTGCAGAAAAAGATTGTTCTATTGCTTGAAGCAAATTTTGTTTCAAATCTTGTCCTCTTTCAAGTTCCTCATCATCCCTAAAAGTTAAGATTCCCTTACTCTGCAAAGTAGCACACAAGTGGTCTGTAAAACTGGCACGGGTGTCCTCTCCTCGAAAACTCAAAAACACATGATACTTCCAATATAAGAGAAGATGTGAAGGAATCTGGTCATTTTGACTAATGAATTTATTGGGTAGGAATCTGGGTATTGAAATTATAGTTTTTTAAGAGCAACAAAAATCACGATGAAAAACTTTGTATTCATTATTGTGCCATTCTATTTTTTATTATATTAAAACCAAGCACTGAACTTTCGAGGAAGAGACAGTAAGTCACCTTCAATCGTGATAAAAACTAATAAAAATTAAGTAATGTTACAGTACTTTAATTAAAGTTTTAAATTGATCTTATAAATTTATACTATATTAAAATACTTTTTCATCTTTCAATTTTATATTATAAAAATATTTTTTTAACTTTTATTTAATACTGTTAAATTACTGTTGAGTCATATGTAAATTTATTATTTTCAGATATATCATTTAAAATTCTAGTTATAATTTAAAAAATATAAAATACAAAAATAAATGGCAGAGCATCAAATGCAATAGATATAGGTATAGCAGAGCAAATGTATAAAAAAAAAATATAATTAGTAAGGATAACTAAGTAATATTATTGTATTTAGCCCTCTTTTTATTTTAAAGATTACAATAATTTTTTGAAATTTTTAATGAAGATATCTTTTTACATGTTACTGTAAATTGATTTTTAATTAGTAAGGATAACTAAGTAATATTTTACTTTGTAGAATTAATGATTTTGTAAAATGCTAACTTCATTGACTAAAAGTAAATTGAACAAAAAGGTTTTGCAATTTCAAATACAAGAAAGTCCAATGCAATTTTTGAAATAAAAAAATTATGATAATTTAACCAAATTTTAAGAGAAGTGAGTGCAATTGATGAAAAAAATATAAAAATTCAAATGATACAAATTTTTATATTTGAATTTGGAATCAAAGATTTTCTCTTCTCTTTAATTTTTTATCTTCCACGTACCTCTTCGCCATTTTTAATTAACTTACAAAAGCATCTTTTACAATTTTAAAAATATACACTGGTAACTTTAATTATGCTATTATTTTATACATAAATAGCCCACATATATTACTTAAATAAATGTGAAATGTATATAAGTGGGACCACTTACTCTATACATAATTAGTTGCTTTCACATTTATTTGAGTAATATATATATTTTCCTCTCTTTAAATTAAAAGAAAAGTCATAATTATATTTATTTTAATTAATATACATTCATATTTATTATTTATATGATAAACAAAGTATTAAATATGTCTTTAACTAACAACAAATAGTTACTTCTTAAAATTTAAAAATAATTTTTTTTGTTCAAATGAGAATAAAGGTTTTTTTGTTATTTTTAAATGAGAATTGACCTAAAATAAATTTAAAAATACATTTTTAATAAAATAAATCAATTTTATTTCTAATTAAGATGTTTTATTATGAGTGGAGATAGCAAAACTCTCCAAATTTGAGGATGATTGTTAGGAATGTCATATTTGAAGACTCAAATATAAGTATTTTTTTTCCGTAAGGGTGGGGATGGAGGATAAAATTTTCTTGAAACAAGTTTAAGAGTGAGGATGGGGATCATGCTCCACATTTCTTCGGGTCTTTGTCCCCAAAAATTTATATAGATATTTTTTAAAAGTATATATATTTATTTAAATGTCTTCTTTTATAATTTCTTTTTTTATTATTTGTTATTTAAAAAATTAAAAAAATAGTAATTTCAAAAAATAGTAAAATTCTTGAAAATCATATTTTATAACTTTTTAATTTTATTTGAAAACTTTAAAACTATAATTAATTTTTTATTATCTTGATAGAATTGAGTGTTTTTCATTAATTTTTTAATATATTTTTTTAAAAAATACTATATATTATTTTAATAAATTATTATTTACATTTAAGTCTCCATTAAGACTTTGATAATTCTCGAATTCTTGTGAGAAATAGGGGTGAAGAGAATTTCTCTCTAACGTAGGAATAAATATGAAGATTGAAAACAATGATAAGTGTAGAGACCGAGTGCAGAGAGATAATTCTCGCCCTTGTCCTACTCCATTACTATCCGTAGTTATGAGGACAAATCATAACTAAAACATACAATACTTTCAATATAAAACATTAAAGTCAAGTTGTTGTCTTGACATAAAAATAACATATGCTCAACATATGATTAAAATAAAAAATTTACATGGAGACAGAAATTGAAAAAAGTAAAATTTAAGCACAATAGTTCAAGAGTATAATATAAAAAGGAATGTACATCACGGTAAATTTATCTACTCAAAGTAATTTCAAACAAAGATAAAACCTCTACTACACCATATATACTGAGTTCCTAAGCATAGAAGACATTCCAAAATACCTAGGCATAATATTATGCTTACTACCAATTAAAAAAAATTTATATTTGATTGCCATAAGAATTTCAAAGATATCCAGTCCATTCTAAAATAATCATATCCATCAATAAATTCAAGGATTCATTTATGTTACTTATATGATTCCTTTTCATCTATATTTCCTTTAAAACTCATGGTTAGTTAGCAATTTAATTAAACGGGTTTCCATATGCTAGAGTTATTATCCTAAGTTAAATTTTAACTTAACAAACAATATACTATTAATTTAAAAAGCTTCAAGTATCCCAATTAAACAACTGAGTCTCAACTAATATTTTAAAAATTAAACTAGTCATTAAATCAATGAAGGTAATACTTCATGATTCAATGGCTCAATCATAATTAAACTGTGGTTAAACTAGTATTAATATTATACATTAATTATTATCAATTACCATATTGCCATGTACAATATATAAGGAGAATAGATTATTAGTCTGTTTTGATTAACATTGGTGCTTTCTAGACGTATGGTGGATGGGACAAGATTTGCGCATATAGATGACACCTATAACAACATGAAACACTGCAACAACTAGAAGGGAAGTTAAACTTTCTCCATCTTTATATATATTTTTTTGTGCAATAAATACTACTGATTTACACACTTCTAACATTTTTTTTATAGGTAAAATAGCATGTCTATTAGTTTTTATATAGTAAAATGCATATTGCATTTTTATTTTTGTTTTGAAGTTTTTTATACGTAAAAAAGTGTCAGCCCAGCGCATACGTTGTTGCAGAGGTGTTGTATATAATGTGAAGTTCAGTAAAAATATATTTAATTAGACTTATATTAAGTATTTATATGATTAAATTTATATTATTATAAAAATATATTTTTTAATAGTTATTTATTTATATTTCGAATTTATGAATCAAGTTTATGTTATGAGTGTACCTCCTGTCACAAATTTTGAATTTGACAACCTTGGGTATATCCTCAAAAATTATCAGAGTTTTCTAAAGATATCCAAAAATAAGAAAGACAAGCAAACTTCGAGTTCCCAAAGAAAATAACCATGCAAACAGATCTTTATCATTCCCCAACAAGAATTCCAAATTGAAACCACAACTTGATTGGCGGATTCATAAAATCAATATTTGGACAACTCTCTCATACACCGAATCCCTTGACTTCAACACCAATTCATGTACAATCAAATTGGGAAAGGATATTTGATCTGTTGCATTTAACCATGAAAATAGTAGCTCAACACATAGTATGTATTACCTTGTACTTGTGCCTTCTCTGTTCGATCGCGCTCTGATTTTGTATCCTCTTTCTTATGGTTTGTGCCTTTCTTTACTCAGTTCGTGCAATGGCTTGTTGGTTTTTGCTTCTAAGATTGGAAATAAGTACACAGATTAATCAGAGTAAAAAAAATACACAGATTGCCTCTAAACAGGGCAAATAAATGGAAGGATAAAAGAGAGGATTTCTCCTTACCTAAATATGCGTCTCCTTCACATGCTTTTGGCTAAACAAAAAAAAGTATTCATCTCCTTTCCTTCTGTGTTCGCAAGACAATAAATAGGAAAAACATAATAGGAACTTCAACAAACCGTGTAGCTTTATTCAGTGAACTGCACCAGAAAGGAAAATCTCTTACCTGCTTTCAGATTTACTTATAGTCCCAAAAGAAGATCTTGAAATTACTATTGTACTTGAATTATGGGCATACGAGGCAAGATCTGGAGGAATCGATTTGTTTGTTTGACGGATTTATAGGATGGGTAAAAGAGGCACTTTCCATAAAGCATGTGCAACTATACTTTCGACGAAGTTCAATTATTATTTCCAGGAAGCACCATTAAAAATTATATTATCTTTTTAATTTACATTTTTAATAAAGTTAACATTTTTGTATTATATAAAGCTTACTTTATACTCTTTCGCTCACTTTTTTTTCAGTCCGGTTGGCACTTAGCGGCGGTTTTTTCCGCTGCTAAAATATTTTGCAACAAAAAGTATTGCTACTATAACTTTTTTAAAATTAATTATTTAAACAAAATTTATAGCATCAGTAATATTCGTTGCAATAATATTAAAACAACTTTAGCAGCGGGAAAAACCGCCGCTAAAAGTTCCGAACAGGTGGCAAGCAATAAACTGCCGAGCAGAGGATCTAAAATCCTTTTTTTCTCCCTCTTCTTTTTAATTTTAGTTTTAAAATTAAAGTGATTTAAATTATTTATTATTTTATAATTTAAAATATTAGTTTATATTTAGTAATTAATAAGTGATTTATTAATTTTTAATTTTTAAATAATATTTTTTTAAATAAAATATTTGTTTTTTATTTCTAATAATAAGAAGAAAGAAGAAAAAATTAAAAAAAATATAGAGAGACCTGTATAAAATAAAGGAGAGGTAAAAAAAAGATAAAACATGTATTGTATTAGAAAGTTAAGAGAAGAAAAAATAAATAATTAATAATTAATAAAGAAAGAAATAGATTAGATAATATCTAGTATTCTACTTGTGCCGACTGTTGTTTATTTTATCCTCGTAACATCAATCAATTGTCATTTGAACTATCTACAACTAAATAAGACTGAAAGTAGATAATAAAATGGAACTAAACCCATTGCAAAATTTTCAACTAAGTTAACAATTAAATAATTAAATTATATTGCAGACAATATATATATTGTGGTAGATTATTTATTTGGAAAAAGATAAAATAAAGGACCATGCATAGAATCCATGCTAAATGCATGAGAAAGGACAAAAAAGATCTAGAAAACAAAATATCAAAAGATATATAAGTGCTCACAGTCTAAATCAATCTGTTATCAAAAGAGACGAACATTAATTTTGGATGTTTTGAGTGTGGAATGCCAAATACCCAATGTATTTGAATTTCATCGCTTCCTGGAAAAGATCGAGCATGTGATGTCCCAACAAAGATAGCGACTGTCTTGTATGGTTTGGGCTAGATTTAGCCATTTATAGACATTTGAATAGTTGAATTCTCCTCTTTGTATTTCTATCTTCTTCTTTGTTCTGAGTAAGGCCTAGGTCTGGTAGGGATCTGTTGCGCCCATTCATGGTTATCATCCTCTCTAAAAATTTTCATTTACCAAACACTGCCCTCCAAAACTCACATTGTTTAATTCCTGGGTTATAACTGCTTGATTCGTTATTATCCAAACAACTCAAGATGGCACTTCCAAGCTTATTACTTTTGTTCATGTTCTTTTGATTAATGTATTTTCTCTTTTTCAATTTAAATTGGATCAATTGTTGCTTGAAAAACATATCAGAAAAAGAAATAAAAGAATAATGAACTATTATTAATCCTTCATTGTTTCTCTATAAATTACAAACATTGACACATATATGGACGTATTGACATGTCAAGTATAACAAACAAATCTAAAGTTATCACTTTATATTATTCAAATTAGTCATATACAACAAAAACAATTAGAGATGAAATTTAATTACCTCATCAAAATGGTTATTTGGTCTTTCATTCGACCTAATTTTTTCTTTTCCTTTTTTTTTTTTGGTCATTTTGTGCTTGAGCTATACTTGGCTTGAGTATGAGTTGAGTTTGGTGCATGTCCAAGCCACATTTAATGTATGTGTACAACAACAAACAAAGACTTTTTTCACAAGGTGAGGGTGACTACATGGTTCAAGTGACATTAACATGTTCTATCTTGTTTCATTTTTGTAGTTATATTGCTGATAGTTAGATCTATTCTAATAGTTTTTCTTATTATTTTCTTTAGTCTCATTCTACCTTTAGTTATTAGGCCATCTCCTATCTAGTCTACTCTTCATACATGAGCCTCTATTAGTCTCTTCTATACATGGCTAAATCATCTAAAGTAAGTTTTTACCAATTTTTTTGATAAGTGCTCCCGTAATTTTCTTTCTAATGCATTCATTCCTAATCAAGAATAGCAAAATTCTCTAGGTTTGGGGATCCTTGCAATGATTGTTCCATTTGGAGACCCAAATATAGAGAATTTTTTTCCACTGAGATGGGATGAGGGACAAAATTTCTTCACAATAATTTTTGGGATAGGGGGATTGGAATCATGGCTCTCACCTCTAAAAATTTACATAGATATTTTAAAAAGGAAAGCTAGTAATTTATTAAAGTAGTAGAATTCTTGAAAATTTTAAAATTATAATTAATCTTTTATTATCTCCTTAAATTAAGTATTTTTCATTTATATCTTTTTTTTCATATTTTATGAAAAACTTATATTATTATTTTGATAAATTTTTGTCGACACTTTAAGATCTCATGAGACCTTGTCAATTCCCAAGTCCCTATCGAGAATGAGAATGAGAATATTGTAACGATCCCTTAAATCATAATATATTTTTCTCTATCAGAGTAGCGGAAGCATATAAAGTTTTAAATATATTTTTCATTTTTCCCATGTCAAGGAACATTAGAGGGTCGCTACTGGTTGAGTGTAACCTAAATAGACTCTTCTCACAGTCTATTTAGATTTCACTCAACCCTAAATCCTATACAACATTTCTATTATCACCTACAAACAATAACATGCTATGGAATATAAATTCTAACAATCATACAAATATAATTAAGATATACTAATTTAGAATACTAAATCCATTCATTTTTTTTAAAAAAAGCTATTCTTCCATACCATCTTTCTACCGAAAATCCAGCAGAGTTTTCCCTAAAAACCAAACGTTTCCCTTTTATACAATCAGCCCAAAACCATAAATACAACCAGTAAAATCCATTAAAAATCAAAACCAACAGTACAAATGTATATACACAAATTCAAGCCTAATTCTATGCCACAACGTCTTCTCGATATCCTGCTTCTGCCCAGCTATCTCCTAGGCATTCCCTGTTCCTGATCATCTGAGTAAACAACTTCATGAGATGGTTAAATCCCAGTAGAGAAATTTATAATTAAACATTAATAAAACCGTTGGATGCTCAGCTGTGATAACGCACAGAAAACATCTCCCCAAATTCAATTTAAACGCATGTGAATTACTAAATACTTTAAAATTTAAAAACATGGGAAATTGATGCAAAATAATATAACAAGCATATTATCTTTATTCTTCAAAATTACTCTAAAAATTTTATTTAAAATCATGCCTGAAAATTTTTATATACTCATCAGTCACAAGTCTCATGTGACTATTCATTATTCATTTCAATTGCATGCCGTTTTTATAGAAAACATCATTTTAGGTTGGGTGTGATCCGTAACACCAATCACTCGAAAATACACCTATATTGTGAGTGTGATCTGTGACACCAATCACTCACTCAAGGACCGGGTGAGAATCGACATCCAGGGTATCCCCTAGCATGTGCACAAACGCTAATTCTCATCCTTATACAGTCTATACAGAAATACATACACATAGTCAACCAATTCTCAAGGTTATAGGATATTATACTTAAACCAAAATGTTACCCCATATAGATTATCCCCCCTTATACGCCTTAAACCTTTCATAGGGATGTCCTAGTTTAATGAATAATCCTTAACACATGTAAACTAATCTAATTTAAAACAATTCAATTTTGCAAAACCGTCTACATAGGGGATATTCAACGGCCGTCTCATACCAGCTATTGAATACCCACCTTAAGATTAGTTCGTCCCTATGGCATATAATTCCAATAGCTAAATTTATCAAACATGCAACTAATATTTTCAATACATAGGCATTCGTATATACTCATATATTTTTAGCACGCATTCCAATTCAATGCAATCATTCTTAAACAAGCATTCACAACGTCAATTTAAAGTTTAGGGGAGTGTAAATTACTTTATATTTTACTATTTTCTCCTAATCGGGTTGGGATTTCTTTTCTCTTCGGCAATTGATCCTAGTTAGTTTCCTAAGGAAATAATTCAATTCTTAGGCAGGTTTTCCTTTTAATTATGCTTTTCTATGTTAGTTTATCTAATTCCTAGGTCGGTCTAATCCTTAAACAAATTCGGAGTCAATTTCGATAGGAAAACATCAAATTGGAGTATTTTAAATTGTACCAGAGGTTTCAAAAGCTTGAAATTTGATTTCATCAACTTTCTAGCAACTCAGGCAATGGCACACAATGGAGTACGGTAGTGCACTGTGGCTTATGGTGGCGCACGGTGACTGGGGTCAAAAAATACTGAAAAATGTAGCTTGCAACTCAAGGATGCCAGATCCGGGGTCCGTTCGTTGAAACATGGTGGTTTGATCGCATTTTTTTAGTGAAGAAGGTGGTGATCGAACGGAGCTATTTTCCTTCATTCATAGCGCGTGGCAGTGGCATTCCACCGGCTGGAAGCTGGCAGCTTAGGCTACCCAATAGAGGCAGCAGTGTGGCCGGACGGCAGAGATCGTGATGGAGCTTAGAATTCATGACGGGAGGAAACATGACTGTTTCTGGCCGCTTTGGCATCCATCGGCCGTCGGGAATGGCAACTAAAGGTTAGCGGCTTCGAGCTGCATGGTGGCGAGGTCCAGCAACGACACAGCGTGACGGTTCCAATGGCTAGAGGTAATGCGCGAAAATGAGAAAGAAGAGAGAGAAAATGTATGGAGGAGAAAGAGAAGAAAGGAAAAATGAGGGTAAATTTCGGATACATTCTCCGATCTAGGCAAGAATATAGGCTCATAGGAAGGAATTTGGGAATCTTTTAAAGATTTTAAGCCTTCCAAATTATTTGCTAAATTCCTGAAGCCAGATCAAGTTTTCTCCTTTAGATAAGATTTTTACTCTAAAAATTTCTCAAATTTTAACCATAAACTTAGAAAAATATGCTTAATTCAATTTCAGCAAAGTTTAAATTTATTTTACCCAATTTGATTTTATTTTAAAAAAATCAGGTTATTACAAATGTGGGGCATACATAGGTACGGGGACGAGGAGCAGAGAGACGGTCCCTAACTTGCCTCACTGCCATCCCTATTCATAATTCTATCATTTCTAGCTTGTCTACTCATCCAATACAACATGTTCATTTTTACAAAAATGATTTTTTGATCATGTCTTTTTATCGCCTAATATTTGATACCATACAATATTGAAAGTCTTATAATTGTGCGATGAAATTTTTTCTTAAGTTTCAGTGGTACTTTTCTATCACAAATGACAATTGAAGCCTTCCTCCATTTCATCTACCCAGCTTGAACCCTATGATTTATGTTTTTCTCTATTTTTCTATTATTTTGTATGATAATTTCCAAATACTTAAAACATGTTACTTGTATTGAATAATCTTTAGAATTCATATGCCTCTAACTAAATTTACATTCTTCATATTACATTTTACTTTAACTTATTTGAAAACCATATCTTTCTAAAGCCTGTGTTAACACTACCGATAGCACTAACATTTACAACACGTCTAACAATGTCGCGGATAGCCTGTAACACTGAGGGTGATTACCTAACATGATATAGAAATATGAAAAACTCATCTTATTCAAGTTGGAAGACTAAATCCTGTGGCCAATGCCTTACATTCCAGATAATGAATTCTTCATCCTCCCTCTCTATTTCTATCTCTTATCTCTTCCTTCACAATCCCGAAACTAACTCCATGAATATTCTAATAGCTAGAAAACTCTCTGCGTTAACTCTTTGCATGGCGATGTCTAGCGTTATTCTTCATTCCCGCGCATGTCCCTCCATCCGTTTGTTATTAGGCTTATGTGTTTTCTTTGCATGTACCCTATGTAGTAATCTTTAGTCCATCCTGGTTGGATCCTACTTTATTTGCCATGGCTCATCGTTCATTCTGCTATTGCTACGTCCTGTACATCTTCTTCTGCTATACTTGTATTTGCTTCCTCACGTTCTTCTTCTTTTTTCATTGCTTCTTTTTTTTTTTCACTTCTCCCGGTTCCTCCTCGTCCTCCTGCTATTTTGTATCAATACCTTTCCTATCGAAAATAACCTTGTCTTTAAGGTTGAAATTTGGGTAAACTTCTTTTAAAATTTTCTAGTCTTCCTATGTTGCTTCTTCTTATTTTAAACCCTACCACTCTACTAAAACTAGCTTTTGTCATTGCCCATATACCATTATCACCTTGTAATCCAAAATGGTCATTAAAGCAGAGGTTTCTTCGCATTTATCCAAAGGTGTATGTTGATCTTCCGTTGGTAATGGTTCTTTTAATTTCTTTAAAACAAAGACATGAAAGACAGTATGAACTTTAGATTATGCTAGGAGTTGGATCTTGTAAGCCACCTCTCTGATCTTGGGGATAACTTGATACTGTTCACAGTAACTTTGGGCCAATTTGTTATTGAGCCTTTTATAGAGGGATTACTGTCTATATGGTTGGAGTTTAACCAATACCCAATCACCTATTTCATATTCTTTTTCCACTCTCTTTATTCTTTGCTAGGCTCAACTCAAATTTTTGTGTAAGGAATCTTAGATTTCTGCTCGTCTTGAGAGCTCAATGTCCACCATCTCTACACTCTAATTGTTAAGAATGTAACCCGGTATAAAATAGGGATTGAAACCATACAAAGCTTAATTAGGTGACCTACTATTAGCCAAATGAAAATTGGTGTTACAGTGCAACAAGTGTTGAAAACACCTATTCAGAACTTCACTTTGCCTATTGGATTGTGGATGATACATGATGCTATAGTGTAATTTTGTCCTACTAAACTCTAACAGGTGTTTCCATAAATGGCTAAGGAAAATTAGATCTTTACCCGATATGATTGTGCATGGGAACCTATGTAATCTAACTACTATTTCAATGAATTGAGTGGCTAACTTACTCATGGTAAATCCTGGCTTGTATCTATAAAGTGTTCATTCTTAGTCAATTGAAAAAATACCACTAGTATGGTCTCGTTGGTATTGCTATTGGTTGCAGTAACCCTTGGACCCTGGTCATAACATATTTTATTTGTTAGAAAATTAGTCACTTCAACACCTATGTCTATACATCCTTTCTCATCTCAGGCCAATAAAACAGTTTTGCTAACCTCTTATACATGTTTACTTGCCCCAGCATGTCTCTTTGTCAGGGTACAATGGAATTCTTCTAATACCTTTTGTTTTAGAACTTAATCCTTCGAAATGAACATTCAGTTTTAGTAAAACAAAATTTCCTCCTTAATTGAATACTCTATTCATAGCTTGCCCAATTGCCATTCCTCTAACAATCGCCTTAAATCTGCATTGGACACACTCAATCTTTTAAGTTTCATAATTAATAAGGAGCAGACTATGCTAACATTATGTATGCAACATCATGCTCCAGATACGGCCTTATCAATTCCCTCTCTTTGTGATAATGCATCTGCCACCCAGTTGGTTTTGCTTGCTCTATATTCGATCATGTAGTCAAAACCCAAGAGCTTAGTTAAATAGTACTGTTGTTCTGGGGCTACACCATTTGATGCATTAACTCTTATAAGCTTCGATGATCAATCTTGATAATAAACTTCCGTCCTAATAAATAATGTTGCCATTTCATCATTACTTGTGTTAGAGTATATAATTCCCTCACATAGGCTGAAGCTACTGTCAGTCTATGATTTAACTTCTTACTAAAATATGCAATGGAATGGTCCTCTGGACTAAGAACTTCTCTTATTCCCACTGATGAAGCATCATTCTCTACTACAAACGTCTTATGAGAGTTGGGTAAAGCCAAAATGAGGTTGTGTGACATTCTCTCCTTTAATCTGTCAAAGGCTGCCTGAGCCTTGTCTCCCTACATAAATGCATTCTTCTTCAACAACTCTATTAAGGGATGTGCGATTCGAGCATAATCCTTAACAAACTTATGGTAGTATCCCGTAAGTCCCAAGAACCCTCTTAGATGTTTGATGTTTTACGGTCAAGGCCACTTTATGATGGCTTGAATTTCTTAAGGTCAGCATAAAGTCCTTCCCCTTAGATAATGAATCCTAAATACTCTACACTCCATTGAAAGGAAAAACATTTAGCTTTCTTGGAAAACAAGTCATATTTTTGTAGAGTAGTCAGTACTATATATAAATGTTCCTGGTGTTGCTGCAACATCAGACTTTATACAAAAATGTAATCAAAGAAAACAACCATTAATTTCCTTAGATAAGATAGCAACACCTTATTCAACAAGGCCTGAAATGTCAACAAAGCATTTGCGAGGTCAAACATCATGACTAGAAACTCATTGTGTCCTAAGTGTGTCTAAAAAAGTTATTTTGTGAATATCTTGTTCATGCATTCTCACTTGGAGATAACTTTCTCGTAAGTCTAGCTCTGAGAATATAGTAGATCTGTGGAGCTCATCGATAATCTCATCTATGGTGGGTATATAGGGAATTTATCTTTAATGGTGATCTGATTAAGTGCCCTGTAATCCATGTAGAATTGCTAGGTTCCATCCTTCTTTTTAACCAATAAGACTAGTGATAAAAACGGATTGTAACTATCCTGAATGAACCTTTTCTGTATCATTTCGATTACCAATCTCTCCATTTCCTCTTTCTGAAAGTGGGGATATCTGTAAGGTCTTACATTAATAGGTTTGGATTGTAGCAACAAGTTGATGTGATCATTAGTCACTCTATTTGGTGGGAATCCTTGTGGTTTCTTGAAGACTCAATGACGATGTTGTAAAATGTTCCTTATTTCCTTGGGCAACTCCTTTTGCTTGGTAATTATTGATTTATCTCTGATCTCTAGATAGGAAAAAGTGGCGGTAACTTTAGAATTGATCAACTGGTGTAATGTTCTGCTATTAAGGGGTTTCTCTTTAACCATTCCTTCTCCTTCTAGTTTGATGTACTTATCCTCCCATAAAAACTCCATAATCATTTCTCGGTAGTCAGTGATGATTTTTCCCAGCTTCTCCAACCACTAAATGTCAAGGATGACGTCTTCACCCTGAATGTCTAGCCAATACAAATCAACCTCAAATTCATGGTCTTCAATTGTCACTACTACCTGTCGGCTTATCTTACTGCAGTGCAAATACTATCTACTTGCAAGTAAGACTTGAAATTCTGTCACTGCCTCCAAAGTTAAATTGATTAAATTGGCTACTTCTATCTTCACAAAATTATTAGTGCTACCAATATTTTGACTCTCATTTCATTACATATTCCTGATGTGTCTTATTTTATACATATTTTCTTGATGTTAATTGTCCATTTTATGAGAATTTTATGTAATTTTATTTTAAAAATCACCTAAGTTTCATCATTTTTCATTTTTAGGCATTTTCTCAAGTCATCATCAACAAATTGAGCAATTTTGAGCCTGGATAGCCTTCAGAGCACCCAAAATAGGTTATTTGGGCCAATTTTACTTATTGGGCCTTGGATCGGGCTGATTGGGGGGAAAAAGTGAGGATCTGCATGACAAAATCTAAGAAGACTCGAGCTTGCATCGTAGAATAGCGTGCTTAGAACTTGAAGCAGATCTGAAACCCGAAGCCAAACCTGTGCACGAGAGAGATGGCGACAACCCAAGAACCGATGCCGAAGGAGGCCAAGCAGCTACTCAGAGAGGCTCTATGGATGGTCTTCCACCATCTTGGTCGTCTGTGATATCCGCTCCCAACGTCCGTAACACGAGCAGGAGAGAAACCCATGTGAGGATTCAGTTCATGAACTGAGCAAGGAGGTCATATTTGATTGTTTACGCCTTTATGCATTTGTCATTTCTTTGTCTTGTGAGCTTGTCGATCTTTGGCCATGCTGAATCTCCACCCAAACCTCCAGATACGTGACAGAGGTAACGTGACCCGAGTCGCTATCCGTTTGCTTTTTGTGACCCGTCTATGTTTTTTTGTCAGGTTTTCGTCTATTTTCGCCATCCATGTGCAATCCTCGGTGTTCCCCAACTGTCTTCCACCATCCAACTGACTGGAAGGGTACAAATCCGTCGAGTACCTAAGAACCCAAGATCTGACCCGACTTGACCTGTAAAGCATCATTGATCAGTCTGAAAATTTAATTTTTTGGCAATTTTCTAATTCTTTTTTAGTGGTTTTCTGGCGACCATTCTTTGCAGAGACCATTAGGCAATTGAGAAGACATGACTTGCATAAATTTTTACTATTTTTATCTCTGATGGATTATCTGCTATTGTAAATGTGTGTGGCTGAATTTGTAAAATTCATTGGGGTCCCTGACTATGTTGGATTGCTGTTTTAATTGCATAGATGTTGAATTTAGTTGTGTGATCATCCTTACAATTATAAATGTATGTATTAGCTTTATTTATGAGACGTTGTAATAATGCTAATTAGATTCCTTTTTGAGATCGACGGATAATAATTGGAATTGGAAAACTAATTGTAAGGAACAATTAATTATCACTTAGAACAAAGGTTAATTAATTGCTGGATTAAGAGTAGCTAAAAGTTATTTCTTAATAGTGGTGAATTAGACCGACAATGTTAATTCAAAATTTATTATTAGGAAGAACCAGTCAGTGGTAGATTTTAGGTTTAAAAAATTCATTAAGGCAAACAGAGAATTTGAGTTTGAATTAGAATTCACTCACAGGTAGCATAGTCAAATTCAATAATCCATTATCCTTTGTGTGTTTGCCAACTAGTGTAGGTTTCTTGATGGATTTTCATTTCTTGCCTCTGTATATTTTCTTTCATTCCTTGTCACTAGTAGTTTATTGCACTTAGTTAATTATTAAGATTAGTTAGAAACTAATCACTTTTACTTTTAGGCTAGATAACAGAGAACAAGTAGTAACTTTGGGCTTTCCTGTTCTTGAGGAATACGACCTTGATACTCACCATTGCACTAGGCTGCACAATAGGTTCACTTCCTTAGGCATAGTTTCTTAGGTAGCAATGGTAGCACACATCAATTCTTTACATCTTTAGTGTACTTGGTCGTTAAGAACCGGTGAGTGCATTTAAGCTTATCTCTGGCAGTAACTTTCTTGGTAGTTCTTCTGTTTTATTCCTCTGCTCATCCAGCCCCCTTCCAAGTCGTTGATGAGTTCCTCGAGTTCCTTCAAATCAATTAGCATTAAGCAAGCTGACTTGCATCTATGATTCAGGTTGTACTTCTCATTACAATACTTCTAGTTTACTATTATGAGATAAGATATATCCTTTTACTATAGTAGAAGATGATGCTTGATTCACCATAATAGTCGAGTTACTCTTGGAAACACAAAACCATTTTTAGCTTTCATTGTCATTACAGACAACCTACAACACTGAGGGTGATTACTGAACGCGATAAAAAATATGAAAAGCTTTTCCTGTTCAAGTTGGAATACTAACTCCTACGACCAATAGCTCACATTCCAGATAAGAAAATTCTTCCTTCTTCCCTTTTATTTCTATCTCTCCTCTCTTCTCGTACAATCCTATAATTAACTATGTGAATATTCTAACAATTATCTGCACAAACTCATTCCTTGTTATTCTTCATTCCTGCGCATCGCCCTCCATCTGTTTGTTATTGGGCTAACGTGTTTTCTTTGCATGCACCCCATGTAGTAGTCTTTAGTCCATCTCGGTTGGATTTTACTTCGTCTGCCACTACTTATTGTTCATTTTGCTACTGCTACATCCTCTATGTCTTCTTCTGTTGTACTTGCATTTGCTTCCTAACATTCTTCTTCTTCTTTCATTGGTTCTTTCAATTTTGATTCTCTTACTTCCTCCTCGTCCTCCTGCTAGTTTGTATTAGCTTGTCTCCATAACTTTAGTTTCTTGTTTATTTCTAATTTCAAATCTTCAGCAAGTACTATATCGTCTGCAAAGAAATGCACTATGACATTGTCTTTTAGATATGTTCACTAAATGCATCCAATGCAAAATTAAAAAGGTAAAGGCTTAAAGCTAAACCTTGGTATAGTTTTATAAGGAAATCCTTCATGGCTCTACTTTGTGTTTTCATACAAGTTGTGACCTCATCATATATATTTTTTATTTCCTAAATATAAGTAATACGAACTTCTTTCTTTTCCAAAGCCTTCAACACTACATTTCTCGATACTTTATTATAAGTCTTTTCCAAATAGATGACTACCACATGTAAGTCTCTATGAATTCTTTGATATCTCTCCATCAATCTTCTTAATAGTGTACAACTTCTATGGTTGACCTATCTAACATGAAACCAAATTGATTCTCTATAATCCAATTGTCCAACCTTAATCTTCGCTCAATGACCTTTTCTATAATGTCATAGTATGGGTGAACCTGATTGCCTTATAATTTGCACAATTTTGTATGTCTAACTTATTCTTATACATTGGGGATTAAAGCACTTTTTCTTTATTCATCTAACATTTTCTTAGATCACATTATCTCATTAAACAATCTTGTTAGCTAACTCACATTTTTCTTCCTTAACTCTTCTACACCTCAATGAGTATATCATCTAGTCCTACTGCTTTCCCGTTATCCATTCTCTTCAATGTCTGTACTACTTTAAACTCTTGGATTCTTCAATAAAATGTATAATTTTGGTCTTTCTTTTTAGTTCTTAGCCTACTAGAAGAAGACAATGTCTCTTGTCTTTTTCTCCCAACTCTTTGCTGGCTAGAATATTCTTTTCTTCTCGTCTTTGGTTTCCAAGGATTGGTATAACCTTTCAAAAGCTCTATCTCTTGCTTTAGACATTGTCTTCTTAACATCTTTCTTAGTTACTTTATACTTTTCGAAATTTTCATTATCCTTACATGAGTGTTATACTTTATAGCACTCTTCTTTAACCTTAATCTTCTCTTCCATGTTTGTATCCCAACATCAAGATTCTTTCCCTTTTAGTTTGAGACCTCTTGATACACCCAACATTTTTTTGTGACATTCCTAATCCTTATAGCCATTTTGTTCCACATGTAGCTTGCACTTCCTTGTGCCTACCAAATATCTTCTTCTACCACCCTTCTCTATTTGCCTCTTAAATGCTACCCCTATATCGTTAGAGATTTTTTTTTATTGTTTCTTTAGACTCTTTTTCTAAACATGTATGTCCATATCCAAGACCTTATGTTGGGTAGTTAAGTTCTCTTCAAGAATGACTTTGCAATCAATGTAAAAATTTCTATCTGATTTCCTTATCAAGAAAAAACATGATCTGGGAACATGTCACTTCACTCTTGTACACGATGAGATGTTCTACACACTTTTTGAAACATGTCTACTATAGTGAAATTAAAAGCTAATGAAAATTTTAAGATTGTTTTACCCTCTGCATTTACTTCTCTAATGTTGTATCCTTCGTGAAAATATCCTCTAGCTTCACTCTCCACATGACTATTTAGATTTCTTTTGAGGAAAATCTTTTTTTCCTAATAATATTCCCTATATTAAACCTCTAGGTCCTGCTAAAATTTTATCTTATGATATTCTTCAAGTCCTACTTATGATAACAGTATTCCCTACAATATATATATATATATTATTTTGACACATCTATACTTGTGTTAAACACATAATGAAAATAATCTGTAGTAGTTTCAATTTCAAACATGTGTTAGACATGAGACATGTCTTTATGGAAGTTTACATTTTGATGGAAAACCTTTTCCAGCATCGGCATGTTCAAATTGCAAACTCTTATGAACTAAAAAAATATAGATAGGAATCCTTTTTTTTTGTCAAAAAAAATGCATATAGGAGTGGAAACATGTCATTTTTTCCTTTTTCTTTTTTTTTTCTAATGTTAAATTATGTATAGGGAGAAAACTGAATGGTGGTGTGATGGTGTGGAAAAGTGAGAAAATTGTTGTTATAGACATATTTTAGTTGAAACCTTAATTGATTTAAACATACGGAAAAATCACAGTTAAGTTTATAAAATTACAGTTGCTAACAAACAACTTTTAACCGATAAACTCATGGCATTGTGTATTCTGTTTTGGATATGTGTAATCTGTACTTACATTGAGCTTGGTAAACACTTATAAATAAGTCATTATTTCTATTTTCAGGCAATACTTTGTTTCTACAAGTTCCTTAACTGGGCTTTTAGTTTTTGAGGATGGTATTGGTCTTAGCCCTTGGGATTTGCACATACCCGGTAGGGCACATGATTTGGCAGCAAAGTTCAAATCCAAGCTTGTGCCTGGCAAGATCCAGCACATCATTTGCACTAGAAATTTATGAAGGGCTTTGCACATACCCGATAGGGCACATGATTTGGCAGCAAAGTTCAAATCCATGCTTGTGCCTGGCAAGATCCAAGACATCATTTGCACTGGAAATTTATGCACCAAAGTATGTCTATCTTTTTTTTTTCAAGAAAAAAAATTTTCATCTAAAACAAAAGTATGTCTTTGTTATTGACCTTGTCCATTATTTAATAAGCATTTTTGACTGTTTGAGTATTTATATAGTCATTAGTCGAGAATTGGAATATAATTAATTGCCTCTACTATATATTATTTAATAATGCGAAGAACTTATCTTCCAAAATTTTGTAGGATAATAAGTTTATTAGGGAAGGTTAATTCCCAAGACCAGGTTGAAGACTGCTAATTGGCTACCCTAGCCCCACTTTCTACTCTCATATATATATATATATATATATATATATATATTGTAGTATAATCATTGTATACTTGGTTATAAATCTAAAACTGCTAAGGTTGTGAAATTTTTTAATTACTATTCTTTGAAGTTTATCCCAAACGTAACTATTTTTTTTTTCCTAAGTGAGCTAGCCCTTAATGCCAATTAATAAATAAGCAATTCATACTCAATGTGCTTACATATTATGACAGTTTATTTTACTGCTACTTCATTTCTTTTCAAGTTTAATAAAATTCATCAGAGATTTAAATTTTTTAGGTAGGCTTTATGGCATTATATTTGCTAAATTTTGGACATAGAAGTATGGCATAATATATCACCAAAGTATTTTTTTTTAATAATAATTTGTGTGAATTTTGGCCTAATTTAGTCGCAAAATGGAATTCTTAATTTTGTCCTAATTAAATGCTAATGTTGGCTGTCCTTGCACATTTTCAGATTAAATTGTTTTATACTCATCATCAATGTTTATATTTTTTTTAATATATAGGAACAACATCCAAGGAGCAATAATTCAAGAATTTTTGGTTGTTTTTATTCCTTTTACAGATGGTAGTACCAGTGACACATAGTAGTGTTGGGTTGCTATGAGAACAAAATGTATCTTTAACAGTTATGTAAATTCACATTTAGTAATAATAATATTTACATATATTACTTTTGTTGTTATTTTATGAGGCAAGCAATATGTATAAAGAGACTTTAGGTGGCAACAAAGTCACCACAGAAGACATCTTCTATCGCAACAATAACAAAACGCCATTAAAGGTAGATATTCAATGGTGACATTAATAGTTGCCATTGATGCTAACTTCTGTGGTTATTGAAAAATTTCACCACTAATGACAATTAAACACTTTTCTGTTGCAACTAAAAAATTTCACCACTGAAGGTTAACCTCCTAAACATCGAGCTGTTGTAAGAATATTGGAGAGTTCTTGAAGGTCTTAATCTAGTATATAGCCTTGATTTCAGTAAACTTATATTGGAACTAGATTCTAAGACTTTTCTGGGATACTTGAGCAACAAAAAAGACTAGCCTAGCCCATCTCACTCAAACTCGAACATAAACACAGGCCAAAATAACAAAAGCTAATGTCCAAATACATTGAAGCCTTATCTATACAAGTTTTAAGTTTTAATGACCAAAAGAAGAAATGTATTGCAAATGTTGGTTTGGTTTGAAAGTTCACAAATGTACATGACACCAAATCACAACCTGGAAATTCCAAGAATTTAATATTATTGGATTTGTAAACATAAATGCTGCAGAAAATTAAGCATGAGAGAGGAAGAAAGTTGAGGCTCTTTCAGATACCTTCTCTATTATGATAGGTACTTAAGAGGCTTAGGGAACCCTCTGTAATAACCTAAATATTTTGCTAATTTAAATACTTCAATAGCTAAAGTAATTGAGAAAATTTGATGAAAATTTTGAGATTTTGTTGAATATGAAACAAGTAAATTATTTTAAGCTTATGACTCAAATTTGAAAATTTTTTAGAATAAAATTATATTTGATAAAAAATTTTATCTGCTTTAAAGAACTTAGCAGATATTTTTAAAAGGCTTAGGATACTCTAAAAATACCCAAACTTCTTTCATTTTGTCCTACATTTTAAGATGAATTAGAAATACATTCAAATTAATCTTGAATAAGCTAGTAAAATTATAAAATTTTCTTAAGATACCTTAAAACCCTAAAAATTCTCCCTCTTAGGCATCAGTTTTTCCTTTCTCTCACACATCCCCCTTCGTCTGTCTCTCTCATGCCACCAATGAACCTTCACTACAGTCACACTATTGCCTATACTGCGTCGCGCTATCGTCGGACTGCAGGACCCCAATCAACGCTGTCTTGGGCTTCGCTGGACCACTGTAGCGGCCAAAAACATCTTTTTCTCCTTCTTTTTCCTTCTGCAATCGTGCTGCCAATTTAGCTGAAAAAAACCGTCCTTTAGCCACACTGCCTCCACCAACGACTAGCCCAAGATGTCCTCTTCATCGGCCAGCTATCACCCATCAGAGAACTACCGTCACGCTCTCGGATCAAGGTGAAACATCTTCGTCGCACTTTTTGCCTTTCTCACCAAAAAATCATGATTAAATTGTCATGGTTCACTGAACTAATTTCAGATCTGTCATCCTCATGTTTCAATCTACATTTTGGACGAATTTTGGTTATTCACAATAATGCACCACCGTTGACCACCATCACGGTGTCTTTTTCGGTGAGCCATTGAAACCGGTGTAGCTTTAATGCTTTGAAAAATGCAATTTAGAAGCTCATTTGGGTTATAGAAGTATTTTGGTAGCCGTTAAAATAGCCTAAATTATCAAGAGGAAAATAGAAATCTAATAGCAAAAAGGAGGAATCAAGAAAATTAGTGTTGGACCAGTAAAGTAAGGATTTTATTACAAATCATTTCAGGTGAGTGTTTGGTAAAGGAGATACCATTTTTAAATATCCCTGATCTATTTGAAAAAAAATGAAATTAATTGTGTATGTATGTGCACTCATTTGTTTAGATAGCCATGGGAAACAATTAGGATATGTATTGCCTCTGAGTTTGTGATCAATTGATGATTTTATGTCTATGTGACTGTTGGTACCAGATACAGTAAATTATGTATTTTTTGAGTGCTTAAAATTTATTATTATTTAAATTTTAAAGCTAGATTGATTAAATGTGGAAATTTGTATCTTTAAGTGTGAAATGATATGTGTGCAGTTGAAGGCACAGGTGACTGGTGGCGTTAATGGGTTATCACGTGCGATAGGAGGCACAGTTAAGCACGGGCATGCACAGTGGGTTGTCATAGTGTAGCTGAAGGCACTGGTGACTGGTGGCGTGGAAGGGTTATCCTAGTATAGAGGGAGACCAGAGATGATTGGTGGTTGTTTGAAAGTGTTAAATATTATGCGAATTTAAAAAAAAAATTATATGAGAGATGTTTGGCGTCTTATGAATTTAATTAGTCATAGTATTTTTCTATTAAAATATTATTATGGTAACATTTCTCTTAACTTTTATATAAGATTGATTGACAATAATTTAATCTTTATAGCCCATTGAATTATTTTAAGATATCAAAAACTCTGTGTGAGTCTGTTTTACCATTATGTGTATTTTCTTTATCTTACACTCACTAGGTCTGTGTGACTCACCCTCCTTACTTTACATTTTTCAGATCCTCGTCAGATTGAAGAGTAAAAGTGAATAAAGATATAGTTCTATTTTGGGTAGGCTTTTCCTTGAAGTCTCGCAGGCTCAATGATATCGCAGTTTATCCATACCATAATATTAGATTAGTTTGCATGTAGACATAATGAAATTTTTGTAGGCTTGTGATGGCCAGATGTATTATCTTTGAATTGTAATGAATATTGAATTGGCTTGGGCTGTTGTAAATTGAGATAACACCCTATTTTTAGAGGAAACTCTGTTGAAATTTTGGTAGAATTTGGAATGATGATTAAGGACTTAAAAGCAAAAATTGAAATGTCTTATTATTTTTATTATGAGATGAAGAGATTCTTAGGCTGGCTAGACCTAGTAGGTGTTATGACAGGTCTATGCACTGGTCATGATCTCAGAATTTGTGTCGTGACAAAGTTGGTATCAAAGTTGAGGTTTGTTAGGTCCTTAAAGTTGCGACAATGGAGGGCAGTGGAATCTTCTATGTAATTCTGTGACTAGCCATCATACAATTACATATTGGAAGCTACTATCATCCATTGATATCATTGAGTCCTGCATTGTTTTAGGTTTTTTAAATAATGACTCTGTTCATTAACCCTTTATATTATTAGATCCTTATCTATGTTACTTTTTCACTTATCAAAGGAAAAGATGCTACTAAAAAAAGAGAATTCTTAATAGAAGGTTATTTTTATAAGACTTCTTCATTACCTCTTGATGCCCTACGTAGAAATCAATGGCATGGTTATAGTACTTGCCACAGGGGTGGCCGTGGTAAGAGTGTAGGTGCTACTCATGCACTAATAGAGTAAATACATATGGAACATAGTTATAATAGAAGTGTAAGTGTCTCTGAAGCATTGAGAGGTGAGATTATAGAAATTAAGAGTGAGGCCATATATTAAATGAGGTTGTAATTGAGTTACAAAATAGGAATCAAGGTATATAAGAAATAACGGATATAATGGCCCATCAACAATAACAGTAAAAAAAAATCCAACAAATAGAGCAACCTATAAATCCTAAACTAGAACAAGGGGTTAGACAAGAAATTACCACAATTACTGTGTAAAGATAGGTAATTGAAGTTTCCTTGTAGGAATTTTTGAAGCTTAACTCACCTACCAAATCCTTTGTCTATTATAGATGACATTGATCATATTCGTCATGCTATAGGTTATTCTTTGATCAAATTTATTTGTAATTTTTTTTCAATTAGAAAGCATAACATAATAGCAGTGTGATGGTATGCTAGAGAGAATATTTCAAGCCTCCTCTTACATAGGAGGAGTTTGTTGAATTATTTTTGAAGCATTTTTATCCACAAACTGTTATAAATGATAAAGTCAAAGAGTTTGAAACTTTAAGAAAAAAAAAGGAGATATGGCAATGATAGAGTATTATATGACATTCACCTAATTATCTTGTTATGCCCCACATCTAGAAGCCACAAAAGGGATGCATATAAAATGTTTTTTTAATGGTCTTCTTGACTATCTAATTAGACTTATGGCGAGAATCAAGAATGATACTTGTGAGGATGCCTTAGAAAGTACCTTACTCTTTAAGGTATGCAACATGGAAAATAATGAAAGAAGAGAGTCACAAAAGCGACAACATATTGAAATAAATTATAGAATTTTACGAGACCATCATGGTATTGAATTAAGGGGTAATGTTGCATTAGTCTTGCCTAGTCAAACTTTGAATTCTTAATAGCAAGGAGGCTATAATGTATCTTCCTCTGGTATAATCCTAAGTAATAGGAATAATCAATCAAATCCTTTTATTTGTCTCACTTATGGAAGATTTCATATTGGTTTATGTTTTGGAAAGGATAAGAAGTGTTATTAGTGTAAACAGTTAGGTCACTTGAGGAAAAATTGTCGTATGTGATTAGCAAAATTTTATTTTAGTAGCACTTCAACATCGTTACCAATGCCATTAGCTTTAACGCCTGCATAACTATTAAAGCAAGTAGATATTTCTGGAAGTAGAGAAATTAAGGGCATAAAATCAGGTGGAAGAAACTTAAAACAATAGAGATCGAGGATAAGCTAGTGGAGATTAAGCTCATGTTGTTGTTAGGACCTGACAGGATTTTCAAGCACCAAATACAGTGGTTGAAGGTACACTTTATATGATTAATTGGAGCTAATGTTTTGTTTGATCCTGAACTACATTATCTTGTTTCTCCTTTCTTTGTTTTATTTTTAATGTAATAAGAGAGCACAAACTCTAAGTTAAGTTCTTCAAGTGTGAGTTTTGGCTTGATAGTGTGGCTTTCTTAGAATACATGGTGTCTAAGGATGGAATAAGTGTAAACCTTAAAAGGTTGAAAGCAGTTCGGGGTTGGAATAAGTATATATTAGTGATAGAAATATGTAATTTTGTGAGGTTAATCGGGTACTATCATCAGTGGTCAAAGACTTTTCTAAGATTTTTACTCCCCTTATTAATCTGATCAAGAAGGAAGAAAAATTTTAGTGGACTGATAAATGTGAAGAAAGTTTTCATAAACTAAAATATTGTCTTACTTCAGCTCCAATATTGACTCTTCCTATTAGGAGTGGTGGTTATACTATTTATTGTGATGCATCAAGAGTAGGCTTGGGTTATGTACTAATGCAACTTTGAAAGGTAATAGCTTACGTATCGAGGCAATTGATAAAACATGAGCAAAACTATCCTGCTCATGACTTAGATATGGCAGCTGTAGTCTTTGCTTTAAAGATTTGGAGGCATTATTTTTATGGTGAGACTTGTGAGATCTATACTGATCATAAGAGTCTCAAGTATATTTTTCAACAAAAAGATCTTAATCTTGGATAGCGAAGGTGGATGAAATTACTGAAGGATTATGATTGTACAATGTTATACCATCCTGGGAAGGCCAATGTTGTAGTAGATGCTTTGAGTAGGAATTCAATGGGAAGTCTTAATCATATTTTAATGGTGAGAAGGCCACTGGTTAGAGAATTGCATAAACTGAAAGAGGATGGTATACAATTTGAAATTAAAGAAGCCATAATGCTTTTAGCCCATATTCATGCTTGCTCTTCATTAATTAAGAAAGTAAAGGAAGCACAAAAGCAAGATTCTCATATATGCAAATTGATAAAAGATTTAAAAGGTGGCACTGATAGGTTGTCACGTGCGATAGGAGGCACGGTGACTGAAGCGCGTGTATGTACAATGGGTTGTCATAGTGTGGCTGAAGGCACGGTGACTGATGACGTGGAAGGGTTGTCCTAGTACAGAGGGAGACCAAAGATGATTGGTGGTTGTACGAAAGTGTTAAATATTGTGCGAATTTAAAAAAAATTATATGGAAGATGTTTGACATTTTATAAATTTAATTAGTCATTGTATTTTTCTATTAAAATATTATTATGGTAACATTTCTCTTAAATTTTTATATAAGATTGATTGACAATAATTTAATCTTTAAAGCCTATTGAATTTTTTTATGATATCAAAAACTCTATGTGAGTCTATTTCCCATTCTGTGTATTTTCTTTATCTCACACTCACTTGGTCTGTGTGACTCACCCTTTTCACTTTACATTTTTTAGATCCTCCTCAGGTTGAAGAGTAGAAGTGAATAAAGATATACTTCTATTTTGGGTAGGCTTTTCCTTGAAGTCTCATAGGCTCAATGATATCGCAGTTTATCCATACCATAATATTAGATTAGTTTGCATGTGGACATAATGAAAATTTCTATAGGCTTGTGATAGCCAAATGTATTATCTTTGAATTGTAATGAATATTGAATTGGCTTGGGCTATTGTAAATTGAGGAAACCCCCTATTTTTAAGGGAAACTCTGCTAAAATTTTGGTAGAATTTGGAATGATGATTAAGGACTTAAAAGCAAAAATTAAAATGTCTTATTATTGTTATTATGAGATGAAGAGATTCTTAGGCTAACTAGACCTAGTAGGTGTTATGACAGGTCCATGCACTAGTAACGATCTCAGAATTTGGGTTGTGACACCCTCTCTCAAAAGTTAGCCATTAAAGTGAGAGAATCACTCCTCTTAAGTACCCCATCGAGTAGGTAACCTTACCTAATGTAAGACTTCTCCCTATCGTATCAAAGCACACCTCTTCAAAAGCTGACATCCTGACGACTTCACTCTACAACGCTTCACTTGGCGATGCTTCACTCATACTTTCGGTCAGCCCCTCTGTAAGTAGACCTTTCCATGCCGTTAACTCTCAATGAAAGCACTAATGTTACGATAGGTACTTAAGAGGCTTGGGGAACTCTCTCTCAAATGCTAGCTATTAAGGTAGGAGAAACACTCCTCTTAAGCACCCTATCAAGCAGCTCACCTTACCCGATGTAAGACTTCTCCCTATCATATCATTCTCCGACACTAGGGTTGACTGTCACATAAAAACCAACTGAAGAAAGGGCACAAAGATAGAATGCTTACAAGTGAGATCTGTAAGGAGAGAAATGACTTAGAGAATGACTATAAAAAGTGGATTATAGTCTGGACCTACAAGCATAAAAATATGACTTCGAGCATCAATAATTATTTCATTGCACTTTTTTTGGGCATGGTCATCCACAAAAAGTATAAAGCATATAAAGCAATAATTTTAAAAGGAATGAATGAAGCCTTTATTCTTGAAAGAAGGATTTATACATGCATATTCATATATAACCTTTACCATCTTATAATTAATAACTTTTTAAATTACCTCATTCATCAAGTTTTCCTAAAAGATAAGAGAAATGTTCTCATGAATTCAGGTCTGTCAAATTATACATAAACTTGTCATGTGTTATAACAGTATAATGAATTAAAAAAGAATAATATGAAATAAAAGTGGTTTGACAATTTAATCTTTTTTTATTAACTATTAATTTTAACTATATGCATATTATTCTCTATTTTCTCTATGCTCAAGTAAAGTTTATATATGATCTTGAGTTTATAAAATCAAGACTCAAAGATAATAAGTAAACATTGTAAAATTATGATATGACCATAATCAACATCCTTCAATTAAATTTATATGAAATTTTAATTTTGTTCTTATTTTTTTATTTTATTCATTATCTTTATGAATTAATGTAATTTTTTCCCTAGCCAAATACTAATAGTATATGGAGCTCACTTGAAATATTCTTGTTAGAGTAAGATTGAGTTGATAGAAAAGCTTATATGAGGCCAAAACATTAGGCTAAGTTAGTGTAATACCCCAAATATTTTGGTAATTTAAAATGCATCAGTAGTTAAAATAATTGAGAAAAATTTAATGAAAGCTTGGAAATTATGTTGGATATGGAACAAGTAAATTATTTTTAGCCTATGGCTCAAATTTGAAAATTTTTGGAAATAAAATTGTATCTGATAAGAAAATTTTTTATCTGCTTTGAAAAACTTAGCAGATATTTTTGAGAAGCCTATGATGCTTCAAAATACCCAAACTTCTTCTATGTTGTCTTATATTTTAAGATGAATTAGAAAGTGCATTTAAATTTTTACCTAAAGTAAAATAACAAATGACCAAAATTCCCCACACTTAAAAATACATCATAACTCTCATTTTCCCTCAGCTTTCTCTCTCCTCCTCTGTCTTCTCTCTTTCTCCTGGCATCCCTCTCTTTCCTGTTTATTTCCTCCTTTCCGTGAATCTCTCCATCATTAGCCACTGGCATCGATTTAAGGCCGCGAAACCCACCAACACGAGATTGCCACTCCACTGCCAGCTCTACCGTGATCTTCTCCAGTCAATAGTGTCTGAAAATTGGGTGTTTTCCCTATTTTCAATGAGTGCTATTGAAAGGAAAAATAGCCGAAAAACTACCAGCATCGGCAGCACCGCCTCTATCAATGGCTAGCCTCGATGAAGCAGAAAGATCTCGCCACACCATTCGCGATTTTGCCAAAAAATTGTGGTTAAACCGCCATAGTTCGTCATACCAATTTTGAATCCATCGTCCTCGTGTTCTGATCTACATTTTTGACCAACTTCGACTATCCTCTACCTTGCACCACTATTGACCACGTCACAATATCTTTTTCAATTAACCACTAAAGTCGGTGTTGCCTAAAAACTTTGAAAACACATTACAAAAGCTCACCAGAATTTTAAAATTTTTCTGGTGACCATTTATATTTCTGGGCATTTAACAAATATAAAGTAGCCTAAATTATTGGTGAGATACCACAATATCTGGATATTTTTTCTGGTTGGTTTGGATAGAATAATAGTTAATGATGTTATTATGTAATTTCATATAGGGAGGAAAATATAAAATTAAATAACGGAAAGGAGGAATTGAAAAAGATTAGTACTGCACTGGTAAAGTAAGAATTTTGTTACAAATCCTTTCAAGTGAGTGTTTGATAAAGGAGATACTGTTTTCAAATACCCTTACCTATTTTGAACTAAATGTGAAATAAATTGTGTATGTGTTTGTGTACTTTGTCTAGATAGCCATAGGAAACAATTAGGTTATGTATTGTCTATAAATTTGTGATGAGTTGATGGTTGTGTTTTGGGCTGTTGTAAAAATTAAGAGAAACATTTTGTTTTTAGGAGAAACTTTGTCGAAATTTTGGCAAAGTTTGGAATGATAATTAAGGATTTAAAAGAAAAAATTAAAATGTATTAATATTGTTATTATGAGGTAAATAGATTCTTAAGCTGGCTAGACCTAGGAAGTGGTGTGATAGGTCTATGCACCAGTCACAAACCCGGTATTTTGAGTCATGACAGTTATTTTCTTATAACTTTAATTTTTTTTTATAATCTTAATTTAGGATATTTATTTCCCAAATTAAGTTAATGCTATTTTTTTCATCTTATTTAAACTCTTCTATCAATTCAACCATATTTTAATTAAACTAATTTTACTCGAGGTGTATATATGACTGATATCATTTGGCCAAAGAAAAGAAATAACATTAACTAGTAAAGTTGAGGTATATAATTAAAAGTGACAATAAAAAGATGAATTGATCAATATCACACAAAATTAAAAAACAAAATATCTGTTATGCATCTATGATAGTTTTAATTTGGTATTAATTTTGATTATCAATTTATGAACTAACAAGCTTATTATATAAAATAAAAATCTTAAAAATAACTGAAATTTAACCTAATTAGGTCTAGGGTGGGAAGGATTAAAAGAAACTTAAAAAGAAAAGCAACCACCAAAATAAATAAAATATATTTAAAGTAAAATATGAGAGGTGACTTACATTGAAGTAAACTTGGCGTTAGTGGTAGCTACATCTTTTCCACTGATTTCATGGCATTGTTGGTTCTTTTGGGTAGCCTTTGTTGCTGCTCTTATCTCATTGAAACAATTCAAGTGGTTGGTGTGACAATCGGAAGTATTTTTGAAAGATAACATCAAATTTTAATGCTAATTTCATTTAAAACAAGTTTGGCATGTATTTCAAGGTAATGGTTAAATTCGAAAAGCGATTTGAAGTCAGAAACACGATTGAATGGAAAGAAACACAATCCGGCGATCAGGAACTGACAGACGACATTTCATGCATCAATTTCACTGACGAAGGCTGAAACCTTCGCATAAAAAATCGTGCCAACGTCTGGAGGGAAGCTGACACCCTAAAGTTTCCCCGGGTGGTCTGGGAAAAGTCAGAATCGCCCCCGGAAGCTTTAAATTTCTCAAAATCCTTCTATTTCTATCAAATTCTTCTCTCTCTTCACCTTACTTTCTCTCTCCTCTCTCTCCTCCTTCCTCCACCGCATGCCGCCACCACAGCTACCGTGGGCCACCACTTGGCATACCAACCGACAGCCCTCACCACCCACAACTTCTAGCAACCACCCACGGCCACCAACGGCTGCCATCGCCGCCGAAAAATGACGTTTTCCACCTCCATCGCGCGAAAACTTCGCCAGCTGAGATCGCCGTCGTCCGCCACCGTTGGCCGTCACCACCCCCACCATTGTGTAGCCTGAGCTGCTAGCTTCCTCCACGAGCTCATCGACGCCGAACGGAGGTTTGACGCGCCCGAATCGAGGCTTTTTCCATTCGCAGTGCGTCGTTCTTCGTGGCCAGAAAACGCCATCCAAACAGTCATGAAACCGCCGTGCCACCACCATATTCGGACTCCTCGTCTTGCGGGCTTCACCATGGTGTAAATTTCGAGGCCAACCGCACCCCTTTGTCGTGTGCCGCCGTGCCCAAGAATCTGGACATACACCGGGAGAAATCGAGACCACCCCGGGACAGAATTCCATCATCCAATCACATTGGTAAAGTCCGATTTCCCAAAAATTGATGAATTCTGATTGAATTAGTTGCCGAACACGATTAGGAAATGAATTAACCTAGGAATTAGGATAATCAGACTTAAAATTGTAAAACGGATGACGTAACAAGCTTGAATATTCATTTAAATGTCTAGGGAATTTAATTGGCTCAAAAATTGAGATTTCGTGAAGTTCTGAGTTGATTTGGAGCAACAGGAGACCAGGTAGGATGATTTACTGCTTCCCGAGTCTTATATTTGACCTAGTGAGTACCTAAACGATTAGATTAACTTGCATAGATTTACGTGCTGCTTTCGATAAAATAAATTGCATGCCTGTGTGCTGGATATCCTAATTACATGTTAGACGCTTTGTTTATCGGGTTTAGATGCCCTTAGGACAGATTTACTTAGGGTAGGGTACTTAATAGCCAGTATGGGACGCCATTAAGTATCCCGAGTACAGTCAGTTTTTAAATGAGATTGTTTTTATCAGATTTAACCTGTACTGCGTTAGGGATCACGCGATAAATCAGGACGACCCTAAGAAAGGTTTAAGGAGTATAAGGGGGGATAGCCTACACGGGGAAACGTTGTGATTTAGGCGTAATACCCTAGAACCCTAAGGAATAGCCGACCGTGAGCATGTGAGTTCGAATAGACTATATGAGGATGAGAATTGGCGTATGTGCACATGCTAGGGGACGCCCTAGATGTTAATTCTTACCCGGTCCTTGAGTGAGTGATTGGTTTTACGGATCACACTCATAATATAGACAAGATTCGGGTGATTGGTGTTACGGATCACACCCAACGATAAGAGAGGTTATCTCTCTAGATGACGTGCAATTAGATGACGACTTTAGATTTGGTCGCAGAGGACTTGTGGCTAAGATGGATTTAGATACACTGGGCATGGGATTTAACTTGATTTCTATGATTAATTTTTAAAGAAATGGATTTTTATTATTATGATTAATTTTCTCGATTTCCATGTGATAAATGATTTTAAAGATAAGGTATTTCACTGATTTCGAACTGATTTTGGGAAGATGTTTTCGGTGCTTGTACTGCTGAGTATTCAACCAGATTTTAACTGTATTTTGAATTGTAAATTATTCTACTGGGATTTTATATCTCACCAGGTTGTTTACTTAGATGAACAGGAACAGGACAGGAACCTAGACGTTAGCTGGACGATGACTTGGTAATAGATAGAAAAGAAGCTTAATCTAGGCTTAAATTGCATTGTATATATTTCGATGATGTTGCTGTATATTGGTTTTTTGTAAATTATGTTTTCTGTGGTTATTGGATTTGCTGTATGGTTGTAAATAGGTGACTGTTGTATTTGGGATATGTTCGAAATACAGAGGAAACTCTGTCGGATTTTTGGTAGGGTTTATCCCTGTAAATTTGCGATTTTAAGTTGGAATTTGTATGAATAATTGTATGCCGTATGTATGGATTTCAATTTTCATTCCAGAGTAAATTATGATGTATGTATGTATAATTAGCATAGCTGCACGTGAATTAGGGTTGAACGAAATCCAAATGGACAACGAGAAGTCTATTTGGGTTACGCTCAACTAGTAGCGATCCCCTGACATTCCCACATCGGGAATAACTACTTAGAAAGACCCATATGCTTCCACTATGTAAACGTAGGATTGTGTATGTCGTATTAGGGGGTCGATACAGTTGGAGGCAATCTCAGTAATGATATCATTTCTTCTTCTATCACTATTACTACTTCACATTTTTTTTGGCTCTAGGCTGCAACATCTTCTTTGCATAACACACACCAACCATACTTTGTTATTACACATTTCGGTTGGTGTTCTTGAAGTGCCTCAATAGAAAATTCCAATTGAAGTTGTTTGACAGGAAAATTATAATCAAAGGAAATAAAAAAAAAATCAAAAGTTGATGGGACCAACCCTATATCTTGATGGCGGCTCCTCTTCAAAAGCATATGACTATTCAATTAGGTAATTCATTTTTGTTAGATTCTGGTTTTTGTATCATTATTCTGGTGTAAAGTGTTTTATAGTAAAAGACTTGTGAGATGAATCCTTAGATATGCTAAGGTTAAGAGAACTCTTGTACATTAAACTTAGTTTCTGATTCTTGTACTGAGGAGTGAAAAAGCACTTGTATTGATCCCTATGTGAGGGTTAATCAATTGTAAGTTGATTATCTAATTTTGGTTAATAGAAATTCTATTGCTACTTATTTCAGGAGAGAATGTAAGGATCAAGGAAATTCAATCTTAAAACTCTATAAATCTTGGTGTCTTTCTTCTCCTTCCTTAAACTTGATTTAGCATTATCCAACTGTTGAAAGGAACCTATGTTACAACGAACCAAAAATTTTTGAAGTGCAACTTTGACATCTACCCAATTCAACTCTCTTTCTTGAATAGATTTTTGGCTAACAATATATAAGTACTCACATGCATGCAACCTTGGTGATGCAAAGAGACTCAATAGTTGTGTGCCTAAAAAAGGTTCCATTGATGCGTAATCATCTGCTCAAATTTTTCTTACATTTTGGGGAAGTTCAAGCAATAATTGCCTTGAGCAATATTCTAAATGTACTACTTCTAGCCTCAAAAGATTAGAAAGGACTATAGTAGGTAGGTTAACAAAATTGTTTCCCTTTACGTCTAAAAATTCCAAAGATGATAAACTATTAAGATCTCTAGGGAGTGATTCATCTTGAGATTTCAATAACGTAAATCTAATTTCTTGAACAAAGGTAGACTTGGCAAGAAAGAGGGTAACATCAACCCTAAGAAAAATGAAGGATAACTAAGCTCATGCTTCCACCCTAAAGGAATAAGTAAGTTCCATCTCTAGCATGGTGCTAACCCTTTGCACCCATTGAAAGATAGAAATTTGATTTTTTTTTTCAAAAGAAAGATGGATGAAGATACTTCTTTTATAGCAAGTCCACTCACATCAAGCTCTTCCATAGCCTTATTTCCATTCCAATTTTTTGACAACTTTTCACATTTTGAGAAACTAGAGAAATCGATAATTTTGATTGATCTTAAATTCTAAATTATGTTGGGAAGGCTTACTAGATTTTTGCAATTCCATAAATTTAAAATAGTCAAGCAAGTAAGTAAGATAGACATTTCATAGTTTTTCCAAGTTCAAAAGGCCTTCCAATTTTTTAGCAGCCTGAAAGTGTAAAGGTCCAAAAGAGTTCATTTCAAGTTTCCTAGAAAGGCCTTGAGCGTAGTGTAATTTTTATTATTAGCAAAAAAAAATTTAAATTTTTTTTTTGCTAATAATAAAATAGTTTACAAGGGAAATTTGTAGATTATTTGAACATTAAAAATACAACATCGAGTTATATTATGGAAAAGTTGCATATAAGGCTAAAGATGAGTAGTTAGTAAGACTTGAACTCATACTATTGTAAAGAGGAATGAAAGCAACCCCAATGGTGTAACTTTACCATAGCATATAATTTAGGAAGCGTGAAATGCTATAAAAATTTTTGCTTTCAAAATTACATCATTCGGGGGCATTACTAGTTTAGTATAACCCAAATAGCCATTCCTATTCAGATTTTACTCAACCCCATACCTGCATAGCTAATCTAAAACCTTATATCATCAAAAATACAGCCATCAATATACTCTGGAATATACATCTAGATTACCTTTTATACATTACATTTGACATACTAATTATAGGATATAAAACATAAACATCTACCACACTTATACATCACTAACTCCAAATACAAATTCAATGATTAATATACACCATATGAAGGCTATTAAGCCTTTTACAATTAATATCATAAGCTACAACATAGCTTCTCAGTCCTTTGCAATTCTATGCAGTAAATATATCCATCTTAGGCTAATTCCTGGCACCATCATGCCCTTGACTGCCTGAACACACAACTTAATGAGATTTTGAATTCCAGTAGAGTAGTATACAAATTATTTTATTCAAAACATCTTAGTATTCAGCTATACCCCCGTCCGGGTATAGAAAACCTCTCCCCAAACTCATTCATTAAACAAAACATGTAAATTGAAGCTTTATTTATCAAAAATCAATACACATGGGAAATGTAATGGCTATTCAACATTTATAAATCAAAATCATTCACTTAACCAAAGAGTATAAGTATTTATGAAAAACCATCATTTTTCAAATGCCTGCAGCAAAATTTTCATATCCATTGCATAACGCTACTATGCTGCAAGGATTTCAATCATCTATACATATATGCATAAAATCATATAAATAAATTCACAATTCATTGCCTGTTGTTTTCCAATATCATTTTAAAATCATGGGGACCGTCCTCCCGGTGATTGTCACTGGACCGTCCTCCTTGTGACTGAGAACCTAATATCGAAAAGGACGTCCCCCATCATGTGCACATTACCAATAGGTCTCATTTCTCTATGCCGACTATAAGGCAACGTATACATACAGGTGACTAATACTTATGATCATAGGGCTTTACTCTTAAACCAATCCATTCCCTTGTATAGACTCTCCTCATTTACTCCTTATAGTCTTTCATAGGGGTGTATTGGTTTAACAGGTAAACCCTAACATATACAGATCATTTCAGCGTTCAAAGAATGGAAGTTTAAAAGTAAGTCTGAATATGGGATACTTGACAACCGTCTCATACCAATTATCAAGTATCTATCTCAGGTTTCGTCTACACTATAAATATACAATTCCAATAGTCCAATCAAAACAAGCAACAAAGAATTTCCAGATATATTTCAAACATAAGTAGGTCTTTTCTTATACTCATCTAATCCAACACACATTTCCCAGTATATGTTCGCAGACACAATTATAGCAATCAATTCACAGTAAACATTCATTAAAATAAAAGGGGAGTGTAAATTACTCTATCTTAAATTGGGATTTCCTTCATTTAACTTAAGATTCTCCTTCTTTTCCTTGGACTAATTCTTCAAGTCACCTCTGTACATTTTTATAACCAACGTTCAGAATTAAAATTTATTTTCAAAGCCTAAAAATAATAAGTTTGCACTTTAGTCCTTTATTTATCTCGAAGTTGGTTTTTAGCTATACAATTATCCAATTCACTCTATGATGCTTCTAGGAGGCTACATAAACTTAATTCACTCAAAAGTTTAGAATGTACGTGATTTACACTGCTTAAACAAGTTATATCAATCTTTTCAGTTTAGTCCCTAAACTTAGAATTGAAACTTTTCCAACAATTTCCTTCCATTTTCCAATTTCATACATTCATAAGAGTCTTAATTAAGTTAAGGATTATAGTGATGCATCAAATTTTGCAATTCCACTTTATATCAAACTTTTCCAAAATTTGCAATTTAGTGCATATTTACAAATTTATGATTTTCATCATTCTTCTCCCATGTAACCCTTCAATTCATCCCTAATGGCATTATAGAAGCTAGAAATTTCAGAAAAATCGATTAATTTGAAGTTTTTCAGTGTATACCAAAGATTTTGGAAATTTGCAATTTAGTTCCTGCATCTTCCAAGGCTTTTTTTGGTGACTGGCGATGGCGACGATAATGGTGGCGACTGAGGTCATTGGCAGCTCAAGGATGTTGCTGGGTAGCTCCAGCACCAATCACCAGTGGTCAAATGACACCAGAATGGTCGGATCGAAGACTCCTTCGAAGTCACGATGGGAATGGGAAACCACCATTTTTCGACAGCTATGGTCGTCCGACGAGGCTCCTGGTGGTGTCGATGGAAACCCTGCAGTTCGACGAACTTTCGCGGTACGCGATAATTTTTTGGCAGAAAATAGTTGAGCAACGTGACGGTGATGAAGACGCGAGAGAGAGAGAGAGTGGATGCATGGGGAGAGAATGAAATGGGAGTAAAAAATGGAGAAAATGGGTTTTAAATTTCTTAGGGACATTTTGGTCTTTTCTCACTTTGCCCTAGATAAACTTCGGATGTGTTTTTTGATTTAGGCAAGAATTTAGGATAATATGAAAGGGATTTAGAAATTTTTAAACTATCACAAGCCTCTCAAAATTATCTACAAAGTTTCTCAAAGAAGATAAAAATCTCGCTATCAGATATAATTTAATTTTAAAAAATTCTCAAATCTTAACTACAAACTCAAAAAATTTTCCTTAATTGCCTTTCACTAATATTTCAAGGTTTCCAAATATTTTATCCTAATTCTTTCAATAAATTTAAATTGGTTTATTACAAATGGTCCTTCACAAACCTTCTCTAACAAAACTAAGGTTGTTGATTATTACATAAAAAGCAACTGAAGAAGGGATACAAAGATAAAATGCCTACAAGGGAGACCTGCAAAACAGAAATGACGTTGAAAAATGCAAAAACAAGTCAGCATCAATTTATCAAATGACATCATTAAAATCATTTTAAGCTCCATTACTTGCATAAGTTATCTTTTTGGGTCAAATAAGCTATCATGTGAAACAATCATTACATATACTTTGAAACTATATATGTGGAGGAAAGGCACTAAATAATTCCTCTTCTTTTTATCATGAAAAATAGTTCATATTACTTATGTTCACCAACTCACAGGTGTTGGAGGTAAAGATTCTTAAAACAAGCTTCCCTTGAGTAACACTAATAATGCAAATTGAAAATTTTAAATTACAAAAATTTGCTAAATTATAGGGATTTAATTATAATTTTTTAAATTATAAAAATTTAGTTTAAAATTAGTTGAAACTATAAGGATCATAAAAATAATTTAACTTTAATTTTAATTACCTAAAATTAAAATATTTTAGAAAAACTCAAAAAAAAAAAAACTATGACTTAACATTTCTTTTCTTTTTTCCTTTAATTTCTTTCATTCTCTTCTTCTTATTATTAACTGTGACGTACATTTATGACAATAGTTTTATACAGTATTTTTAATTTATTGTATCTCACATTAACATAAAAAAATTATCTTTTTAAAAAATATTTACTACTTGTACTGATTTTCACTATTAATTTTTCGTCAAATATAAAATCTTAAAAGTAACCAAACTATAAAGCTAAAATAGAGAGTTTTATGAGTAATGATTCCTTTTTGTAATATTTAATTAAATTACCTATGTGAAGACTTGAAAAAACTACAATATGATCATCATTATTCAATTCAAATCTAGAGTTGAATAGCCGTCTTACCTGATTATTTGGTTTTGATATTTATAGGTAAATATAATTATGAATGAATCTAAATTTGAAAAAGCTAATTTCAAATTTATGTTTCAAGAAAAAGTAATCTTAGAACTAAATTGATGTATGATAATTTTGACTTTTACATTGACCCAATTTTAAAAACATATAATAAATTAAATATTTATAAAACATTTTTTTTAATTATATATAGGACTTTCAAATTTATCGTATTATTTACACATCCTCCTTTTCACATAATTCCTTTCTTGATTAACAAATATTTAATGCCATACTTTTTGGTTTTCCAATTAATCTCATAACTTTAAGTGATAAAATGTTTTCTGTTTTTTTTTTTGTTTGAATATAGAACAGATAATAAATATTGAAAGAATTTTAATTAACCTTAATCAAATCTAGGGTGTGAAGGATTAACAAAAACATGAAAACTAGCCACCAAAAAAATAAAATAGATTTAAAGTAAAATAAATGGAAAGTGACTTACATTGAAGTAATGGAATTTTCAATATATTGTAAGACATGGTTGCGCTTGGCATTAGTGGTAGCTGTGTTGTTGGTTCTGTTGGGTACCCTCAGTTGCGGCTCTTACCTCATTGATGTTGCTGGAAGCAATATCAATGACGTAGCTATTTCCACTATTGCTGCTACTACCTTCACACTTCGTTTGGTGCCAAGCTTCAAAGTCTTCCATGCATATTAGACGCCACCCATACTTTATTATTTTATATTTATTTTTTGATTCAATGGAAAAATTCAGTTGAAGTTGCTTGACGTGAGCATTATTACAAGGACAAAAAAACATTGAAAGTTGATGCGCGCAATTATATTGATCATAAATGGGATAAATTCTCGATTGGCCTTTCCATGTACCTTCAGCCTCGTAGTATTCATAAACAATACTACCTTTATCGAGTTTCGGTACAGATACTATGCTCACTTCTCCATGACAAACTAAGCATACAGCAATTCCCCACGATTCACTTGAACGACAATAATCTGGGATGTCTGCAGTGAATGATATATTTGTGGAACTCGAATATAAATAATTTTGGTTTTGAAACCATGATGGGATTTCACTCCCAGGAATAATTAATACAATCTCGTCATTTATCTCTTGCTGTTTGAGAAGCTGTAACAAGAAATTGCCATGTTAAAAAAGGATAATAAGAAATCAAAGCTTATATATATATATATATATATATATATATATATATATATATATATATATATATGCATACTCACATACCTCTAACATTGGTGATGCCAAGAGACCCAATAGTTGCGTGTCTATTAAAGGTTCAATTGACGCGCAATCATCAGCCCAAATGCTTCTTATATTTTTGGGAAATTTAGGCAATGATTGAAGCCTTGAGCAATATTCTAAACGTATTGTACGTAGCCTTGAAAGATTAGAAATGAATGTAGTTGGTAGGTTAACAAAATTGTTTCCCCTTAAGTCCAACATTTCCAATGATGATAAACCGTTAAGATCTTTGGGGAGTGATTCATCTATGAGATTGCAATAACTTAAATCTAATTTCTTCAACAAAGGTAGACTTGGTGAGAAAGAGGGCAACATCAACCCCGTCGAAATTGAAGGACTTTTAAAACTATGTTTCCACCCAAAGGGAATAGGAAAGTTCCAAGCCTGGCGTGGTGTTGTCCCCTTACACCCATTGAAAGACAAAAACTTCAAATTTTCCAAAAGAAAGATGGATGAAGGTACTTCTTTTATAACAGTTCCACTCACATCAAGATCCTCCATAGCCTTGTTTTCATTCCAATTGTCCGACAACTTTTCACATTTTGAGCAACCAGAGAGATTGATCATTTTGATAGATCTTAAATTTTGAATTATGTTGGGAAGGCATACTAAATTTTTGCAATTCCTCAAATTTAAAGTAGTCAGGCTTGTCAAGAAAGAAAGAGATTCAGGTAGTCTAACGATAGAAGTCTCCTCTAAATCAAGTGTAGATAGACGTTCCATAGTTTCTCCAAATTCAGGAAGCTTGTTAATTTTTGAGCAGCCCGAAAGTATAAAGGTTCCAAGAGAGTTCATTTCAAGTTTCCTAGGAAGGGCTTTGAGACTTGTACAATCTTTCATATTTACAATCATGAGCTTCTTGTGTTGACCAAGAGAGTGATGAATGTCAACAAGGCTTTTACAACCTTCGAGAATCAATCTTTCAAGATTTGGAATTTCATCAAAATTTGGTAATTTTATCAAGTCAATGCATTGGCTTAAGTCCATGAACTTAAGGTTTCCCATAAACTAAACAAAAACAGAGAAACCAAAAGGGAAAAAAGATTAGCCTTGAAAGACTAAACCTTTATATTAGTAAATATGCAAAATATAGAAGATCAATCATCTTAAATTAAAGGTCTAAATTTAATTACCTTTGTTTCGCTCCATAGTTGTTTAATCTTGCTATGTTGCATTTTAAAGTCAACAAGTTCATCTAGTGCAACTCCATGTGGCAGAGCATCCAAATTATATTTGTCCCATTGAAGAACTTTTAATGCCTGAGGAAAAGATTTGAAACCACAACAAAGGTTCAAATCACCTGATATGATAAGTAATCTAAGGTTACTTATGTTTGAGAAGGCTTCTCTATCCCAATATGCTTCATGTGGTTCAAGTAATTTTAGAACCATCCATTGAATCTCTTTTGTTCCCTGACAAATGGCCATCAACATACAAATAGCATAACTAAATAAGGTGGAAAAAGACAGAAACTAATTATGAATTTGGTAAAGAATGTAACAAAATAATTATGGGTAATTACCTTCTTTTTTTCCAATACATGGTTAATGTCCTCCCAAGACCATAACCTACTACGTCTGCCAGCATCATCAGGAGACTCTTGAAGAACAATATTTCTACCCATTTCTTGGAGCATATCATGCATCAATAAATACCCTTCAGAATCAATACTTACCAGAGATTTATCAACAAGAACTTTTATTCCAATTGTTGCAAAAAGCCCACAACTTTCTAATAAATGTGTGGCTTGATCTTTGGCCATCCCGTTAAAAAAACAGGCAATATTTAAAAATATAGCCCTTTCATTCTCTTCTAATTTATCATAACTTACTTTAAGTACTTTCAAAATGTCTTTTGGGGGAATTTTCCTTAACATATTGAATGCATCTTCCCATTCAAGTATACTTTTTCCACATAAAAATGAACCTAAAACCTTGAGTGTCAAAGGAAGACCATTAGCATATTCAACAATAGTTCTCGAAAGCTCAAAATATTCTTCTTCAAGTTGATTTCCTTTAAAAGCCTCTTGACAGAAAAGTTGAAATGAAACATCATTTTTTAAGATTTTCATCTCATACGTTGCAAATACTCCATGTGATGTCAACAAGTGTACATCTCGAGTTGTTACTATTACTCTGCTTCCGTTACCAAACCATTCTTCCATCCCAACCAAATTCTCAAGTTGGTTTATATTACTTACATCATCAAGGACAAGTAGAATTTTTCTGTTGCATAAAAAGGTTTTTATCAACTTGCTTCCTTCATATATATCATCAATTTCCAAGTTTCTTATTTTGAGATGAGAAAGGACTTTCCTTTGTAATTGAACCAAACCTTCTCGTTCACAAACCTCCCTAACATCAGCAAGGAAGCAGCTAATTTCAAATTCTTCTTTTATTCTCTCATAGACAACTCTAGCAAGAGTGGTCTTGCCGATGCCTCCCATGCCCCATATTCCTATAAATCGTACATCATCCAACCCTTTGGAAATTAGTGAATCCATTTCCTCTATCCTTGAGTCAATTCCGACAAAAATATCAAAATCAAGTGGTAGTCTAGATTGTAATTTTGACCATACCACATTAGCAATATTTTCAATGAATTTTGTTTCATGCCTACAAAGAGAAAAATGAATATAGTATCATGATTCTATAACAGAAACCTTTATTACTAATAATGAATGTCAAAGCTTAAACACCTTATTACTAAAGTAGAATTGTTATTTGGTAAGTCATAATATGTCACAAAATTGGTATAGCTTTAAACATCCATATGATCTATATAATGTTTGGATTTGCGCATCAATTAAAAATTCATCATTCAATCATGACTAAGCCTAAATTTATATTTATCAACTTTCGATTATTGATATGGAAACATAAAATCATTGGCTAAGAGTTATTATTTTATAGATTGAGCATATACGAGTGATTTTATATAATTTACAAATTCAACAATTTGATGAAAACAGAAGTGTATAACTTACCAATTCTCAGAGTGCCAACCTGACAAGTTACCAACTTCTCTTAAAGCATCCCTCCATCTTTGCACCTTCTCTTGGGTAAATTTTTTATTGTGTTCTCTAAATGCTTCTGCAAAACTCCCCTTTTGGTCCTGAACATGAGATGGATCCACTCTATAGAATATTGGAAAAACTTGTAGGCCAAACTTGTTTCTAGAATCAAGAATCTTCAGGAGCTCATCCAAGCACCAAGAGGAAGAAGCATAACTTCGAGAAAGTACAACAATTGCAGAAAAAGATTGTTCTATTGCTTGAAGCAAATTTTGTTTGATATCTTGTCCTCTTTCAAGTTCCTCATTATCCCTAAAAGTTAAGATTCCCTTACTCTGCAAAGCAGCACACAAGTGGTCTGTAAAACTGGTACGGGTGTCTTCTCCTCGAAAACTCAAAAACACATGATACTTCCATCTCCTTGTTGAACTTGAAGAATACCTTGCTCCATCAGCAACAGATGCCATTGGAGGACGACTTTGGATCAATTTAGAACAAAACCTGACCGAAGCTGAACTATTCAAACAGTAAGTACAACTATCATCAGTACAACCTTATATGTTGACCAAAAATACCTCTTCTAGATGTTAATTAGTATGAAAAGAAATTAAAAAGATAAAGATAATGGAAATTTCAACAAACCGTGCAGAATTTTGTGCTCCTTTCAGTTCTCGAAAGGAAAGATCTGGGTAATCTAGTACTTCGATGGCTATATCCCTAAACTGCTCTTTTACAAAGCAATAGAACACCGAGGAATAGAAAAGGCTTAACTTTCATTTGAAGTTTATGTCGTCATCCTCGTTCTTTCTTTCTTTCTTTTTTTTTTTTTTTGGTTTTTTTCCATTCGTTAAAGAATATGGGAGGCTTTGGGAGGATATGGCAGAGCAGGTAAGGAAATAGATTATTTTACTTTATAGAATTAATGATTTTGTAAAATGCTAACTTCATTGACTAAAAGTAAATCGAACAAAAAAGTTTTGCAATTTCAAATACAAGAAAGTCCAACGCAATTTTTAAAATAAAAAATTATGATAATTTAACCAAATTTTAAGAGAAGCGACTGCAACTGATGAAAAATATATATAAAAATTCAAATGAGACAAAAATTGGATAGAGTGAGACTTACGCAAATTTTTATATTTGAATTTGGAATCAAAGATTTTCTCTTCTCTTTAATTTTTTATCTTCCACGTACCTCTTCGCCATTTTTGGTTGACTTACGAAAGCATCTTTTACATTTTAAAAATACTGTACTCGTATCTTTAATTATGCTATTATTTTTACAAAAATAGCCCACATATATTACTTAAATAAATGTGAAAGGAATATAAGTGGAACCACTTACTTTAGTGTTGTTCGGCCCTCATACTATGCTGTAAAGGGAGGAAGACGCCTCATTTATGTTGAAAAGGGAGGAAGATGCATCAAATTGGGAAAGCATATTTGATCAAATTGCATTTAACAATGAAAATAAACTTGGGATCATCTGCTTTAAGGTCTCTGTGCTGCCCCACTTTTAGCGACAATTTCTTTTTGTTATTAAAGTGCGTTTCAATATTATTATAATAAATATTTTTATTGTAATAATTTTTATTAAATTATTAATTTAATAAAAATTATAACAACAGAAATATTTGTTATAAAAAATGTTAACAATGAAAAAAATTGCTATTAAAAAATATGACAGAGCAGTTAGAATCCGGACGCATGAAAATAGTAGCTCAACACCATAGTACGTATTACCTTGTACTTGTGGCTTCTCTATTCGATGGCGCTCTGATTGTGTATCCTCTTTCTTATGCTTTCTGCCTTTCTTTACTCAGTTCGTGCATTGGCTTGTTGGTTTTTGCCTCTAAGATTGGAAATAAATACACAGATTAATCAGCAACGGTCTCAGAAGAAGATGTTGAAATTACTACTGTACTTGAATTATGGGCATACGAGGCACGATCTGGAGGAATCGATTTGTTTGCTCAACGGACTTACAGGATGGGTAGAAAAGGCACTTCCCATAAAGCATGTGCAACTATACTTTTCACGAAGTTCAATTATTATTTTCAGGAAGCACCTTTAAAAATTGTATTAGCTTTTTAATTTACCATTTTAATAAATTTAACATTTTTGTATTATATAAAGCTAACTTTATACTCTTTCGCTCACTTTTTTCTCTCCCTCTTCTTTTTAATTTTATTTTTAAAATTAAATTAATTTACATTATTTTATAATTTAAAATATTTGTTATTTATTTCTAATAATAAGAAGAAAGAAGAAAAAAATAAAAAAAATACGGAGAGACGTGTATAAAATAAAGGAGAGGAAAAAATAAAAAGATAAAACATGTATTGTATTAAAAAGTTAAGAGAAGAAAAAATAAATAATTAATAATTAATAAAAAAAATCAATTAAATATCATCTAGTATTCTACTTGTGCTGGCTGTTATTTATTTTATTTTCGAAATATTAATCAATTGTCATTTGAATTATCTACAAGTAAAAAAGAGTGAAAGTAGATAAGAAAGTGGAATTAAACCCTTTTTTTTATATATGTCATGTTAAAAAAATAACGTATTAATTAAGATTAAATTTAAAATTTTTTAAATTATAAATACTTCGTTGAAAATTTTTCAACTATTAGAACGAAGGTAACAATTAACTGAAACTTTAAACTGAGAATAAACTATAAATTTATATAATTTCTTTTGTAAATAACAAAAGTTAACTTCTCTTGAAGCTTGCAGCATCAATAAAACACATAAACAATGCTAGCCAAAGTTTCATCAAAATATATTAATGGGGTTATTTAAACTTCTCAATAATTATATACCATAAGAGCAACCACATGCCATTTAATTATAAAAGCAAGGTTAAAATTCAAAGAAAAATCCTCAACTTAAGGGCTTATGCAATTTACCTTATTTAATTTTAAAAGTTAATGAAATTCTATTTTTCAAATTTGTGCGACATATTCTCTTTCTTAACATTTTCATCCAAGCCACTAAAAAATTTAAAAGAATGTTCTGTCAAATTTTTGATGAGTAAATTTCGTAACTTATACAACACTTTAAGAAATTTTTAAAGCTGAAATAGCTATTTTATATCACCCATTATTGACATTTTAACCTAAAAGGCAATTTTAAAATTATATAGTAGAATAAATTCTTACGACAATGCAATAAGCCACATGCAAGCTAGGTGATAATATTACATGGATTAAAAGTTTTAATTATAAAAATACTGTTAGATAAATTAAATCCATTTTTTAAAAGAAAAAAAGGAAAAAGAAAATTTTAAAAAATGTGAATGAAACAGTTATGGAAATATTTTCTTTCTTTTAATTTTATAAGCAAGAATCAATCTAAGAAAAAATTACAACATTTGAAAGTTTGTATATGTATATATTTAAACAAACACTAAACATTTAAGATATTGCAAAAAACTGATTCAGTAATTAATTAATAAATTATATTGCAGACAATATATATATTGTGGTAGATTATTTATTTGGAAAAAGACAAATAAAGGGCCATGCATAGAATCCATGCTAAATGCATGAGAAAGGACAAAAACAATCTAGGAAAACAAAATATCAAAAGATATATAAGTGCTCACGCTCTAAATCAATCTGTTATCCAAAAGAAATTTGAATAATTATATATTAAAATCAATCCAACTAAAAACTAAATTTATTCTAAAATAGAGTTGTAGAGACTTGCAGTGTATCAAACTGCAATGAAGATGAAGACATACGTAAACAAAAATGAGTGTTACCTTAAAAAATCTATCTAAATGAGTTACCCAAATATTATTTGCTTAGTTACTTAAAGATACTTAAAGATGAAGTAATACAAATATTAAAAAAAATGTGATCTTCATCCAACAATTGATATACAAGAGTTCTTACTAAAAAATCTTTGCTAATTAAAATTGTTAACGTGATAGAATGCATCTAGATATGCATGATTTGATTCAACAAACGGGTAGGCGTATTGTTATTCAAGAATCTCATAATATATCTAAATACAACAGATTATGGTCGGCCGAGGAAATTAATCAAGTATTGAAAAAGAATGTGGTGAGTGGCTATTTTCCATGAATCCTAACGTACGCAAGAATATTTTAAAATTTTCTTATCTTAAATTTTATCGGTGTTGCCTCCTTTTGGTGACTATTAATGTTGCTTATATTAGGAAATTGCATTGAGGCATAATGTGATTTTACTCAAGTTATATGATACTGAAGTGCATTGGCATTGGCATCCTGGAGCTTTTTAAAAATGATTAATTCTAGATTACTTATCATATCATATGATTTGTACCTTTTGAATGGTTTCAAATGCCTTTCTAAAATGTCATTCCAAGTAGCAAATTACTATTTTCCTTGCATCTTGGATGCACTAGTGATGCCTACAGGTTACACAAGTTAAAATGTCATTCCAAGTAGATATTAAAATACATTGTGCCTAAATGACAATTAACATGGAAATTTATGTTTACAGAAAGATAGGTAACAACAATATTATAAAATTGTTGGGTTTAAAATCGTGGTGGAACTTCTGAAATAAATACCATAACACTACATAGACATGTAACAGGGCAAGAGAAATCATCGACAACAGAGGAGGGTGTTGGGGAATGATGCTAAAAAGGATGTCATTGTCAATTTGGTCCTAAGCATTGTCAAAGAGATGGATGAAGGAACGAACAAGTGTTTGATGGGGGACAAATCACGTAGATTTGTCTTCTAAAACGCAACCTGTTTGGTTCTTGAAATTGTTGCCTTTGTATCATGGTAGACAGGAACAACTGTAAGTGCCATCCAAATTGTGGCAATTTTGATTGCAGAGATTGGATGTGCTGTTGCTACACTCCTGGATGTCTGAAATTTTGTAGGCGTAGCACATTAATCAGGATTCATAAATTGTTGTTAGAATCTCAAATAATTACAAATTAATCTCTACCCATAAAATTAAAGGAAAAAAAAATCAACCTTGAGAGCCATCAGAACCAAGAGTGGTAAGGATTGCCTTGAAACCCATATTTACATCTGCAGAAGTAACCAAGAGCGTTTTCAGAATCCATGCAAACGTTGTTATCCATAAAAGCATAGGCTCTTTCGTTCTTGCTTGCTTCAGAGCAATTTTCATCTCCAATACCCCAATCAATGATCAAAGGAAAATCAGTTTTGTTACGTAGATTGACGAGGTCGAGCGAGGAGAAATTGTAAGAAGAATCCCTTAAAAATAAAACGAACCCATATATGGTAATCATTAGAGTCGACAGGGGAATGCATTTATGCGAAAGAAGAAAGAGATGGAGGAAAAAACCTTGCAAGGCCTGTCCTTAATGATGATGTAGCGATTCTAGTTTATACATTTATATTCTTTCTGAATGTTATAAGAAGTGAAGTGATCACTTGTGTTTTGTAGTGTGAAGAAACAGCGTTCGGATTCGCTGCCATTACTTTTCCTTCCATTACCTGCCATTACTTTTAGCGGCGGTTTTTTGTGTTGCTAAATATTATTGCAACGAAAATTATTGTTGCTATAATTAATTATTTAAACAAAGTTATAGCAACAGTAATTTTCGTTGCGATAATATTAAAACCACTTCAGCGGATCCAAAGTTGAAGAAACATGAAAAATGTGATGTACCCATTAAATCCATAGAAGAGTTAATATTTCATGTTGGATTTCGCCAATTTGTTGGCACGTATTTTATCAAGCATTGCATTTAGTTTTTCTCTTTGAAAAGGATATTGAGGTAATTGCTTTTTCCTTGTAGGCCAGTTTTCTCTTCTGAGTTCATAACTACAGACAAGAACAAGATGGAGAGGTTTCTTCATCCTGATCCCTTCACTTGCTTCAATTTATGCTCTAATTTCATTTCCTCCTCTTCCTTTGAAGTGGATGGTGCTAATATTCTTGAAGAAAGTTGAAGTGTATGGTGCACTTGCAGTGACTACTATTGGTTCACTGAAAACCATCGATCCAAATAGGATAATGAAGTATGTTTTGGATATATAATGTGTTGGGACATCCCTCCTAAATTGGGAAGATTCTAGAAAATTCTAGAACCTTCTAAAGAAATGTAGAATTTTCTAGAACATTCTGAAAAACTCTAGAGAAGTGTAGAATTCTCTAGAAGCTTGTAGAACCCTCTGGAATATTCTAGAGATGTGTGGAACCTTCTGGAACCTTGCAGAAGAGCATGGAAGAATGTGGAAGGGAATGGAGGAGTGTAGAGACTCCATGAAAATCTCTAGAATAAGGAGACATGTGTGCAGAATTCTAGAGAGTTAATCTCCACCCTTGGATGTAATTAATCTCCACCATTCATTGTGGAGGTGGAGTAGTATAAATAGGGGTGGAAGCCTTCATTCCTATGTAATCCAATACAAGGAGAGAAACAAGTCACTACCTAAAGTGAGAGTTAGAGAGCCTCCTTGAGAGAAAATTGAAATAGCTTGAGAAGTCCCAAATCTTAAGCTTAAGTGAACCACCTAAGTGTGAGACAATTTTATAAAACATCCATTCTTATAATCTTACTATTCCTTTGTATAGTATAAGAACCTCCATATTGGAGGATTATAAACTCTTGTGCTCCCATTACTATCCTAATCTCTAAGTGCCCATCTTAACTTCACGAAGTGGGAAAAGTTGAGTTTTTCCCAATAGTGGTATCAGAGCCTGGTTTGTTTGTATCGTCAATAGCTCGTGCAGTTTAAGATGGAAGATTACATTACTCACGATGGAGATATGTTCAAGCTCACTGCCAAAAACTACTCATATTGGAAGACCATCTATATTGCAAAGACTTGCATGAGCCCATCATCCACAAAAATAAGGTAGAAGGAAAGACTGATGCAGAGTGGGAGCTGCTGAATCGGAAGGCAGTTGCTATGATTCGTAAGTACATAGATAAAACTCTTTTTGAACATGTCTCCACATATACAAATGCTTATGAATTATGGACAAAGCTTGAGTCCATGATTCAAAAGAAAACGCCTCGTAATAAAGCTCATTTAGTACGTCAGTTGGTGAAGTTGGAGTATAAGGATGGTCTGTAACACCCCATAATTTAATTAGCCTAAATTAATGGTGTTATTTAATTAATTAGTTTGAATTACTTGCTTGCTAATTAATTAGATGAATTATTTTTAAAGAAGGGAAATTTGGTGCTTAGAATTAATTCTTTGATTTCTTTATTTACCTAGCCTAAGTACCAAGTAAGAAGCAAAATGAGATGCAACAAAAATATATAGGTTTGTGTAAGTGTCATGTGAATGAGGGAGGAAAAGAGAGAATAGAATAAAAAAAAAAGAAAAAAAAAAGAAATACCAAGGTTGCTTGTAAAGGTTAGTTGCTTGTAAGAATGGACAAATCTAAACTTGCAAGAAAGGGAAATACTAAGTGTGCAAGCAAAGACAAAGTATACTTGCAAGTACACTTTGTGCAAATATATATATATATATATACATATCCAAAAGTGTGCATACTTTTCTTAAAAAAAAAAAAGAAAGGGAAATGAAAAGTGGGAAGAGAATTAAAAATATATATATGTACTAAGGTTGCTTGTGGAAGTGGGAAAAGGTAAACTTGCAAGAAAAGGAATACTAAGGCAACAAGCAATCTAATAGGTGTAGAATTTTGTAAAAGAAGGAAAACCAATTTACAAGCAACCCAAAAAGGAAAATAAAGAAATGAAAGGAAAACAAGAGAGGGAGGCATACCATAATCCCCACACTTGAAAATAAGGGAAAGGAGAGAAAGAAAAGAAGAAGGGAGAAAAGAGAGGAAGAAGGTGAGGCATCAAAGGAGAATTGAGAGATCAAGGAAGGAGGAAGTAAAGAAGAACTCAAGGGAAAAACCAAGGAAATCAAAGGAAAGGCCAAGAATATTTTCTCTAGCCCACTTCCAAGGTAGATTAGCAATTTGTTAAATTCTTATTCCATGATTGAGTATGCATGTTTAATGATATAGCTTCCATGGAATTTGAACCCATGTCTACACTCTTGATTTAGGAAAAATTTAATGGAACTTGCATGATAAAGATAGAAGGTGGCTAATGCTAATCTCTAAATTATTGTTTCCTTGAGATCATGAGAGGACTTAGATTTAGAAAGTTATTTAATGGTTTGGTTAACTTGGTTTACTATTCTTAATATTGTAGTGGACTTGTTATTTTCATGATGAAATTAATAGGGTTATTGAACATTTATGATTGCTAATAAAAATGCATGTGATTATGGGAAATTACTAGGAAAATTATTGGAATTTTTAAAAGGAAAATATACATGAAAATTAATTTCTAAGCAAAGAAAATTATTGTGGAAGGGATTAGAATTTTAAAAAAAGAAAATATATATAATGAAATTAATTTTCAAACAAAGGAAATTATTAGAATTCTTAGAAAGAAAATGTACAATAGAACTAATACCAAGAAAGAGAAAATTAGCATTGAAAATATTAGAATTTTTGGAAAGAGAATATACATGGGAATTAATTTCCAAGAAATGAAAATTTATTATGAATTACTATTGAAGTTATTGAAGTTTTAGAAAAAAAAATGCACATTAGAATTAATTTCCAAGATAAGAAAATTATTATTGAAGTTATTAAAATTTTATAAGGAAAAAAAAATGCCCATTAGAATTAAATTCCAAGGAAAGACAATTATTATTGTAGTTGTTGGAATTTTAGAAGGAAAAATGCACATTTGTATAAATTTTCAAGAAAAGGAAAATTATTATTGAAATTATTAAAATTCTTAGAAGAAAAATGTACATTGGAATCAACTTCCAAAAAAGGAAATTAATATTGAGATTATTAGAGTTTTATAGGAAAATGTACCTTAGAAATTGTTTCTAAGGAAAATAGAAACTATTCCTTAAATATTGAATTTTTCATAAGAAATGTTAAAGATGATCCACATAGGCGGCCTAGCGAGGCATGGCCGAAGGTGCTCCATGCCCGTGACCTAGTACTCATGATTTTGATCTATGCATGGCCGAGGGTCCACAATTTACAAGGTGTGGCCAAAGGTGCTCCACACGGGACCTTATACTCATGATTAAGCTATATATGTGGCCGAGTGGTCACGATTTACGAGGTGTGGCCAAAGGTGCTCCATGCCCATGACCTAGTGCTCATGATTACGCTATGTACGTGGTCGAGTGTCCACAAATTACAAGGTGTGGCCAAAGGTGCTCCACACGGGCGCCCTAGCGAGGCGTGGCCAAAGGTGCTCCATGCCCATGACCTAGTGCTCATGATTACGCTATGTACGTGGTCGAGTGTCCACAAATTACAAGGTGTGGCCGAAAGTGCTCCACACGGGTGACCTAGGGAGGTGTGGCCAAAGGTGCTCCGCACCCATGACCTAGTGTTCACGTAACATGCATAAACACTAGGATAATTCCATAATAAACCATTAAGCTGATAAGAATACATGTTATTTAAAAAGATATGTAATCTTCGTTAACTTCTATATTTATCATGCAATGATTGCCAGTTTACAGTTATGTGTAATATTACACCTAAAATCAAGGATGTAGATTGAATGTTTTGGTGCTTGCACCCTGGTACATATTAGTTTCTTTTAAACTATGAATTGCTGAGCTACTGGGAAACTTGTGTTTCTCATCTATGTGCTAATATGTATCAGATACGGACGCGTAGTAGGGCCGCGAGGTAACAGTCTCTTTTTGATTGAGTATGATTTTTTGTAATCCCCTATTTTAAGTCCTAGCTAGGTCTAATTTAGAATAGGACAATAGTTAACCGTATACATGAGTTATATTTGGGATATACAGGGGAAACAAATATCTGAAGGATCGAACCATCCTTCATTTATACAGGAGTTTGAGTGACAGACCTGTTGTCTCCTAACTTCTGATGGTTGGGTACTTCGTATATCCAGGGATGTGACTTATCAACATGTAATGGAAATTATTGGACCTGTATTTATTTGAATTACATGAAGGTTTTTAATTTTCGTTGTATAGTGTAGTATTTTTATTCCGCTGTGCATGTAAGTTTTTATTCTGAGCAAAAGATCTCGAACCTAATCTACTTAATATAATTGAATGTTATAACTGCTCAGACACTAATCAAATTAAGGGTAAGGATAATGTACCGAACCTATCTTTTGATATTGGAGTTAACAATAAGACTAGATAGGGGCGTTACATGGTCAAAGTATGATTGAACACTTGAATAATTTCAAGGGGCTCGTAAATCAACTAACAAAAATTGACATGAAGATTGACAATGAGTTACAAGCCCTTCTACTCCTTAGTTCTCTGCCAGAAAGCTGGGACACTCTTGTGGTTACACTTAGTAACTCAGCTCCAGAAGGAAAGCTCACCATAGATACCATCAGTGATAGCCTTCTTGGTGAAGAAGCAAGGAGAACGGAACGAGGCGAGTCCATCCATTCCAAGGCAAATGTTGTTGAGAACCAGGGTAGGAACGAAACTCGTGGACGTAGTAAGAGCCGAGATCCACATCAATCTCGAAGTAGGTCCAAGTTGCGCTCAAAGATTACTTGCTACTATTGTGGTAGGATAGGCCACAAGAAAGTGAAGTGTCGATCCTTCAAAAGAGACAAAAAGGCTGGTAATGTTAAGCCAGACCAAAACAGCCAAACGAAGAAACAAGAAGAAAAGAGTACTACCGTCGTAGTCTCAAAAGAAGATTTACTTTATCTCGTTGGCGAAGGTAATATCCTAAACATTGCTTATGATGATAGTAATTGGATTATCGATTCTAGGGCTTCCTTCCATGTCACTCCCCATGGAAGTTTCTTCTCATCCTACCAAAGCGGTGACTTTGGTACGGTGCAAATGGGAAATTTGGATAGGAGCAAAATTGTCGGGATAGGTGACATCATCCTGACAACAAGCATCGGATGCAAACTTGTCTTAAAAGATGTGAGGCATATCCCGGCCATGCGTCTCAATCTTATCTCTGCTGGAAAGCTAGATGATGCTGGTCTGGTGAATTACTTTGGTGAAGGAAAGTGGAAGCTTACCAAAGGAAGTTTAATAATGGCTCGAGGAAGAAAGGAATGATCATTGTACGTGATGCAAGCTAAACTTTGCAGAGGGGAGGTGAATATCACTACCGATGATATGGAGATATGGCATAAGAAACTTAGACACATAAGCAAGAAAGGTATTCACATACTTGCTAGAAAGCAACTTCTCCCTGACGTGAAAGGTAAAACACTTGATCCTTGCACTCATTGTTTAGCTGGAAAACAACATAGAGTTGCTTTCCAAAGATTCTCTCTACCCAAAAGAAGCAAAAACATTCTAGACCTTGTACACACTGACGTATGCTCGATGTCCGAAAAGTCCATTGGTGGTGCATCACATTTTGTCACCTTCATCGATGACCATTCAAGGAAGGTATGGTTATACCTGTTAAAATCAAAGGATCAAGTGCTTGATGCATTCAAGGAGTTTCATGCCCTAGTGGAACGAGAAGCAGGACAAAAGATCAAATGTGTTCGATCAGACAATGGAGGTGAGTATAGAGGTCCTTTTGAAGCCTATTGCAAGAAATATGGGATTAGGCTCGAAAAGACTCCTCCCAAGCCGTAGTTGAATGGAATAGCTGAGAGAATGAATCGAACTATTGAAGAAAGAGTTCGATGCATGCTCTCTCATGCCAAGTTACCCAAGTCATTTTAGGGAGAAGCTACAATGACTGTGGTTGACATTGTCAACCTTACACCATCAGTTCCTTTGGACGGAGCAATCCCAGAGGAGGTTTAGTTAAGAAAAAGGGCTTCTTACAATCATCTCAAAGTGTTCGGATGTAGGGCATTTGTTCACATCCCCAAAGATGAACGAGCCAAGCTTGATGTAAAGACGAAAGAATGCATCTATCTTCGTTCACCTAAGGATGAGTTTGGGTACCGACTTTGGGATCCAATCAACAAGAAGATTGTTCGAAGTTGAGATGTTGTATTCTTCGAAGACCAAAACATTGAAGACATTTATAAATCGGAGAGACCAAGATTCAGAAGCAAAAGGAGCACAGATCTTACACCGGTCCGACGTGAGGATAATGTCATGTAAGAAAATAATGATGCTGAAGATCATGAGACTATCTTAAATCAAAACAACCAAGATACTCATGATGAACCAATACAAGAAGAACCTCAATCTAGCTCTCCAATAATGCCTCAGTTGAGACGATCTTCAAGGGAATGAAGACCATCTACTCAATATAGCACAGAGGAGTTTGTGACGCGCACCGATGAGGGGGAGCCTCAAAGTTATAAGGAAGCTATAACTAACAATTATAAAGAGGAGTGGATAAGATCCATGCAAGAGGAGATGCAATCCTTGCATGAGAATCACACTTTTAAACTAATAGAGCTACCAAAAGGGAGAAGAGCCTTAAAGAATAAGTGGGTGTATCAGATCAAAATCGAAGATAGTAGCTCAAAGCCCCGCTACAAAGCTCGATTGGTCGTAAAAGGATTCGGTCAAGAGAAAGGTATTGATTTTGAGGAAATATTCTCTCCAGTGGTAAATATGTCATCCATCCGAGTTGTTCTTGGCCTAGCAGCAATGCAAGACCTGGAGATTGAATAGCTCGATGTCAAGACGGAATTTCTTCATGGTGATCTAGAGGAAGAGATCTACATGGAGCAACCTGAGGGGTTCAAAGTTCCAGGCAAAGAAAATTTGGTATGCCGTCTAACAAAAAGTCTATATGGCCTTAAGTAAGCACCAAGACAATGGTACAAGAAGTTCGACTCTTTCATGGCAGAACATAGTTTCAAAAGGACAGAAAGAGATCATTGTGTATTCATAAAGAGATTTAGGACCGGCTAGACAAATCCTTGGGATGAGGATCACTCGTGATAGATCAAAGAAGTTGATATGGCTATCCCAAGAGAGATACATTGAGAAGGTGCTTGAAAGATTCAACATGCATAATGCAAAGCTGGTCAAAGACACCACTTCTTTGGACACTTCAAGTTAAGTTCAAAGCAAAGTCCTACAAGTGAGAAAGAACTAGAGGAAATAAAAATGATTTCATATTCATCTGCAATAGGCAGTCTCATGTATGTAATGATATGCACAAGACCCGATATTGCCTATGCAGTTGGTGTTGTTAGTCGCTTCTTGGCCAATCCAGGAAAGGAACACTGGGCTGCAGTTAAATGGATCCTTCGGTATCTGCGCGGTACTTCCAAGAAGTGTTTATGCTTTGGAAATGGAAAACCTGTGTTAGAAGGATACACATATGCAAACCTGGCAGGTGACATCGACTCTAGAAAATCAACGTCAAGATACTTAACTACTTTTACAGGGGGAGCTGTTTCTTGGCAATCAAAGCTGCAAAAGTGTGTTGCATTATCCACTACTGAGGCAGAGTACATTGCAGCTACTGAAGCTTGCAAAGAGATGTTATGGATGAAGAATTTGCTGCTTGAGGTGGGAATAGATCAAGACAGGTATGTCTTGAAGTGTGATAATCAAAGTGCAATTCACTTAGCGAAGAATTCTACTTTTCATTCCCACACAAAGCACATTGATACACGATACCATTGGATTCGAGAAGCTCTTGAAGAAAAACGTATACACCTTGATAAGGTTCACACAAATGAGAACTGGTCAGACATGATGACCAAGGTATTACCAACAAAAAAGTTTGAAGATTGCTGTCAAGGTGTTGGTTTGCTACTATCTCCCAATTAAGTCGGGAGGGGGAGATTTGTTGGGACATCCCTCCTAAATTGAGAAGATTTTAGAAAATTCTAGAACCTTCTAAAGAAATGTAAAATTTTCTAGAACATTTTGAAAAACTCTAGAGAAGTGTAGAATTCTCTAGAAGCTTGTAGAACCCTCTGGAATATTCTAGAGATGTGTGGAACCTTCTGGAACCTTGCAGAAGAGCATGGAAGAATGTGGAAGGGAATGGAGGAGTGTAGAGACTCCATGAAAATCTCTAGAATAAGGAGACATGTGTGCAGAATTCTAGAGAATTAATCTCTACCCTTGGATGTAATTAATCTCCACCATTCATTGTGGAGGTGGAGTAGTATAAATAGGGGTGGAAGCCTTCATTCCTATGTAATCCAATACAAGGAGAGAAACAAGCCACTACCTAAAGTGAGAGTTAGAGAGCCTCCTTGAGAGAAAAGTGAAATAGCTTGAGAAGTCCCAAATCTTAAGCTTGAGTGAACCACCAAAGTGTGAGACAATTTTGTAAAACATCCATTCTTGTAATCTTACTATTCCTTTGTATAGTAAAAGAACCTCCATATTGGAGGATTATAAACTCTTGTTCTCCCATTACTATCCTAATCTCTAAGTGCCCATCTTAACTTCACGAAGTGGGAAAAGTTGAGTTTTTCCCAACATAATGGTCATTCTATTTTGTGGTGCAGTTATCCCAAAGAGTGTTAAAAGGCAAATTTTCTGTGAGACATGTGTTCTATAATCCAAATGACGTCAGATGGTTTAAGGTAAGAAAATTGCAGCCTATGGAACTCTCAACTTTCACTCCTAATATGACTTTAAAAATGGGGGGAGACCGGGAAGTTACATTATGAAACTGCAAAAAATACACATAAAAGAATATGACTTTAAGAAAAATATATGAAAGGATGTAATGAGGCATTACATTTTGAAAGGATAAAAACTATATATGAAAAGATATAACTTTAAAAAAAGAACTACATATAAAATAATATAACTTCAAATATGAAAAGTTATATTTTGAAAAGACAAAAACTCTAGATAAAAGGGTATGATTTAGGGGTATACAATTGTGTCATTAAGAATATTTTAGATATAAAAACTTACAAACAACTCGTACTTTTTTAGTATAGTAAACTAGTATTAGACTACACTCCAAGAAGGGTCCTACTCTACGTATTTTCCCACTTCTTCTGGGGAATCTGATGCAGACTCACTTATATTTTTATTTCTAATCTTTCCACTTTTATCTTCTTATTTTAAGAGTGTAACAAACTAACATGGGTCCACTCTATCTGACACAATATAAGATTTATTATTTTAATATTCATACTAAATTGGTCAAGTAGAATGCAACTGACCGACACATGAATGCGTTCGGATCCTCGGCTGTCCAACTTTCCCGCTGTCCAACCAAAACGGCGTCGTTTTATGCCATTTTTTTTTCAAAAATTTTTGACTCGAAACGCACCGTTTTGGGTAAGTGAAACGGTGCGTTTCGTCCTTTTTTTTGGATGCCCGCCACTGTCAAAACGGTGCCGTTCCACTTACATGAAACAACGCATTTTTCCTCCCCCCAGAACGGCATCGTTTATCATTTTCATACTTTTTTTTTTTTGAAAATTTCAACTTTCTTTTCGTGTCGCGGCAATCTCTTTCTTAGATGCAGTGGATGATGGGGCAGCAGAGGAAGGGGCACCTTTTTTCTATTGCCTTCCCGTTAAACTCCTTCGACTGGTTCGTCTGTGGGGACAGTGAGCCGAGATTCGATTCGCCGATTACCTCCTACGACTCGGGCAGCTTGAGAGGGTACTTCTTCTCCTCATCTTTCTATTTCAGGTGCACCTCCGGGCGGGACGCTTCAACTTTGCCTCGAGGCCAGAGCGGGAAGGAGGCTGCTTTGTCGCACTCGGCGGTCGAACGCACCGTTTGGCCTCCTCCAAAATGACATCGTTTTATGCCCTTTTTTTCGAAAATTTTTTACTCGAAACGCACCGTTTTGGGTAAGTGAAATGGTGTGTTTCGAGTCAAAAATTTTCGAAAATAAAAGGCATAAAACGACTCCGTTTTGGTTGGACAGCCGAGGACAGCGAGAAAGTTGGACAGCCGAGGATCCGAACGCCATGTGAATACCTCATCACCAATGTCATTCATGTAAAGGTTCACCCATAAGAGGCTCTTGCTCTTTCTAATGTATTCAACAACTTGAAATCTGCCTTTAGCACTTAATGAGTTGTTGCCAATGTCTAGAAGCGCCTTCAAAATTAAACAAATATCCTTTTTAGATTTTTTGCGACATAATAAAGCGGAGTTATTAAAGCATAAAGGTCACACAGGCCATATCACACAGGCCATTTTTTGCGACATCAAGGCATGGATTCCTTCATCTCCTATAGAATTTCCATGCAAATGAAGTTCCTGCTCATATATTTAGAGTAAATCGTGCATGTTTTAGCAAACTATATAGTAGACATGCTACAAGTAGATGTCAATGTGAATAAGTGATAGAACTATAGGAACATGAGCATCTTTTTTGATAGATGAACACTACTCATAACTTCTTTAGTACCAATTAAAATTTTGTAAAAGCATGTTGTGTTAAATGTTTAAAACTGAATAACATTATGGTATCTAGTGGCCAAGGTAGATATTCCAAGATTTATACTTAGAACTCAAAAAAAAGTGAAAATGGGTTGGATATTTCATCCATAGAAAACAAATGAGAAAAGTACCCTTAAATACTTGTTGCTCTAAAGTGCTTTAGCGGATGCATTACCTCCAAAGCATCGCCATAATTGCCACTAGAATGGCAATATATAGTGCCAGAAGAATTCACGACAAATAAAAAAAAAAAAGTGAACAGAAAATAAATATTTCTTAATGAAACAACTCAAGGGAAAAAGAGAACGCAACAAGATAATTGCATAAACATTGAATTGCATCCTTTTTCATTTCCTTGAAATAACAGGGTGGCTGTCTAAGAAAAGACATCAATGTCACAAGTTCACTTACTTGAGATGTATGTTTCGTATATGCTGTTACTCTCAAGAAGTATATGAGATGATCCCCATTTTTCCAGAGAGTATTATAGGATGAGAGAGCTTGTTCACCATTTTGATTGGTCCAAAGCAACCTACCCCTTCTATTCCTTTCAACCTTCTGTAATAGAACATATATAGAAGATATTGAAGCAAAAGCTAGTAGAGACTTTCAGACTTGGCATGTCTATTTAAAAGGCCAATAATTAATGATTTTTTTAATAGTTTAAATTTTTTAATTCTAATTCACATAGAAATATAAGACAAATTATTTTTTAAAGATTTCAAGAAAATTCAATTGTGAGAGAAAGATCAAATTATACATCTACTCACATGGTATATATTTGTAAATTCAATCATTGAGATTAGAATATGAGAAAATTATGGAGGACACGAGTGTAACATCGACAGAGATCGTGGTGGGAGAAGTAGAGGAATTGATGGAGAATTTGACGAGAGTAGATTTCTTGGTTGAGGATTGTATGTGAAAGGATTTCTGAAGAGTATTCAGAGCGGTGAAATTGAGTAAAAAAGGAGGGGTTCTGATGTGCAAGACTGCAGAATCGAAAAAATGGGTGAAGATTGAGTTACAAGACAAAAACTACATATGGAAAGATATGACTTTTAAAAAAAATATATGAAAGGATATGACTTTCAAAATGAAGTGTTATATTTTGAAAGTGTAAAAATTATATATAAAAAGATATGATTTTTAAAAAAGTTATATATGAAATAATATGAAATTAAATATAAAAAATTATATTTTAAAATGACAAAATCTACATATAAAATAATATGATTGAATATGATTTAGGAGTATACAGTTGATAATATATTTAAAATAATTATTTCTTAATCTACATTGACAAAGTTATTTTCATAGAAACAACAATGGAGCGCGGTTTAAGCCGCTTCTAGAAGATCTTATAACATTTTAGCAACTGAAATTGCCGTTGCTATGGCTTTTATTTGAGTACCTCCAATTAAACTTTCAAAAATTAAAATTAATTAATTTAAAATTTCTTCAAATAATTTTTTTTAAAAAATAATACGAAAGAATAAAATCTTTAGTTAAATATTAATGTTTTTTATTATAATATAATATTCTTTTTAATTTATTTTACAAATTTGCAGTTAAGATTCTAGTTTCTAACATTATTTTTTTTTTGTCTTTTTAATTGATGTTAACGGCAAGAGATGATAAATTATTTTTTATATTTTAGTCATCTCATTTAATATTATCATATTTACTTCAACATAAATTTTATTTAAAATTAAAATATTCTTAAAATATTATTTTATGCATTTTAATAAATTTAAAAAACTTAATGTTTTAACATTATCAAAATGAGTCATAATTTATGGACCAACACATTTAGTTTGTTAAATGAGTAAGTTTAGATAAAAAAAAGTTGACCTATTTAAAATTCACTTTGATTCACCAAAATAATAAAAAAGGTATTTTAGAAATATTCAAAAAATGATATCAATTAAGCTAAGGAAAAGATAACTTTGAAAATAATAAAAAAATAAAGATATATCCTTACAAAAACATAATAATCTAACTTTACTCCTAATAAAAAATATAGTAGATTAATAATTTATTTCTTAAAAGAAATATATTCTTTTAATTTGATGTGTGAAATATTAAATATGTTAATTTGATTATTAAAAGATTAATTTTTAATTAATTTAATTCTAAAAATAAATTAATAATAATAGTATTAACAAATTCTAACTTAATTATTAAATGATAAATTATATCTTATGTAATGAAAAAAATAAAAACACATTAGCCTTATAAATTACATATTTTTAAAATACATTATCAACATATTTATGTGTAATTTATAAATATAATATATTTTATTTTATAAATTATACGTTATCAAAATATACAATTTGAATTTTTTTACTAATCAAAATTTAATTTACTATCTAACAACCAAGTTACCATCTATTTATATTACAATATCTTGCAAACTTTTTATTCATATTACAATATCTTACAAAACATATTATTGACTTTTTATTCATTCAGTTAATTAAAATATGAAACTGATTAAAAATTAATCTTTTAAGATTAAATTAAAATAATTTATTTTTAAAAAATTAAAATGAGAAAATATGTTCTTTCAAATATTAAATAATAAATTTACCTAAAAAAAAGCTATAATTTTAAGTTTTTTTAGCCAAATGCTATAATTTTAATTACTTTATGTATTTCATCAATTGCTTAGTTGGTCGAGCAGTCACAACAATTAGAATTCTCTGTTTCTGTTTCCAGGTCAGCTCCGCCCTGCAGTCTACTCTTCCGTCGCCGACCACCTCACAGCCACTGCCACCACCGATAGTAACGGTGGCGCGTGGTCTCACCGGCGAGTTTCCCTCAGGTTCTCTCTGGCTACGATCATCCCTATTCCCTTCTCTACTCCCTCTTTCTCTTGTATAAAATTATTTATACAGTAATTATTCTTTTCGTCTAAATTATTTGTTTTTGTTTAGCTTACTATTCAGTTAGTCTTTACATAATCCATTATTGCTCCTGAGATGATTCTATGAATTTAAATTCTGGCGTAAGGTAGGAAAATGAAAGCCTGGTTTGTATAGCATCAGGCTTTGAAGGATGATCGATGCTCGAGATCTTTGAAGAGATGAACATTAATTTTGGATGTTTTGTGAGTGTGAAATGTCAAATACCCAATGTATTTGAATTTCATGGCTTCCTGGAAAAGAGCATGTGATATCCCAACAAAGATAGCAACTGTCTTGTATGGTTTGGGCTAGATTTAGCTATTTATAGACATTTGAATAGTGGAATTCTCCTCTTTGTATTTCTATCTTCTTCTTTGTTCTGAGTAAGGCCTAGGTCTGGTAGGGATCTCATCCTCTCTCAAAATTTTCATTTACCAAACACTGCCCTCAAAAACTCACATTGTTTAATTCCTGGGTTATAACTCCTTGATTCGTTATTATCCAAACAACTCAAGATGGCACTTCCAAGCTTATTACTTTTGTTCATGTTCTTTTGATTAATGTATCTTATCTTTGTCAATTTAAATTGGATCAATTGTTGCTTGAAAAACATATCAGAAAAAGAAATAAAAGACTAATGAACTATTATTAATCCTTCATTTTTTCTCTATAAATTACGAACATTGACATAAGTATGGACATATTGACATGTCAAGTAGAAAAAACAAATCAAAAGTTATCACTTTATATTGTTCAAATTAGTCATATACAACAAAAACAATTAGAAATGAAATTTAATTATCTCATCAAAATGGTTCTTTGGTCTTTCATTCTACCTAATTTTTGTCTTTTCCTTTTTTTTTTTTGGTCATTTTGTGCTCGGGCTATACTTGGCTTGACTACAAGTTGAGTTTGGTGCATGTCCAAGCCACATTTAATGTATGTCTACAACAACAAACAAAGACTTTTTTTTACTAGGTGAAGTTGACTACATAGTTCAAGTGACGTTAACATGTTCTATCTTATTTCATTTTTGTAGTTATATTGTTGATAGGTAGATCCATTCTAATAGTTTTTCTTATTGTTTTCTTTATTCTCATACTACCTTTAGTTATTGGGCCATCTCCCATCTAATCTACTCTTCATACATGAGTCTCTATTGGTCTCCTTTATACATGGCTAAATCATCTAAAGCAAGTTTCTACCAACTTTTCTATGATAAGTGCTATCGCAATTTTCTTTTTAATGCATTCATTCCTAATCAGGGATAGCAAAATTCTCTAGGTTTGGGGATCTTTGCGATGATTGTTCCATTTGGGGACCCAAATATAGAGATTTTTTTTTCCACCGGGATGGGATGGGGGGCAAAATTTCTTCAAACAATTTTTGGGATGGGGATTGAAATCATGCCTCCCACCTCCAAAAATTTAAATAGATATTTTAAAAAGGAAAGCTAGTAATTTATTAAAGTAGTAGAATTCTTGAAATTTATTAAAGTACTATAATTCTTGAAAGCTATCTTATATAGTTCTTTGTTTTGTTTGAAAACTTTAAAATTATAATTAATCTTCCACTATATCTTCAAATTGAGTATTTTTCATTAATATCTTTTTTTTTTCATATTTTACAAAAAACTTGTACTATTATTTTGATAAATTTTTGTTGACACTTTAAGATCCCGTGAGACCCTGTCAATCCCCAAGTCCCCATGGGGAATGAGAATGGGGATGTGGGGCAAACATAGGTGCAGAGACGGGGAGGAGAGACGGTCCCCATCTTGCCCTGTTGCCATCCCTATTCATAATTTTATCATTTCTAACCTGTCTACTCATCCAATATAACATTTTCATTTTTGCAACAATGATTTTTTGCTCATATCTTTTTATATTGCCTAACATTCGATACCACACAATATTGCAAGTCTTATAGTTGTGCGATGAAATTTTTTCTTAAGTTTGAGTAGTACTTTTCTATTAAAAATGACACTTGAAGCCTTCCTTCATTTCATCTACCCACCTTGAACCCTATGATTTATGTTTCCCTCTATTTCTTAACACTTGTGACTTGTATTGAATAATTTTTATAATTCATGTACCTCTCACTAAATTTACATTCTATATATTACGTTTACTTCAACTTATACGAAAACCATATTTTTCTAAAGCTTGTCTCCACAACTTTAGTTTCTCGTTTATTTCTACTTTCGAATCTTCAACAAGGACTATATCATTTGCAAAAAAATGCACTGTGACATTGTCTTTTGGATATGTTTAGTAAACGCATCCAATATCAAGTTAAAAAGGTAAAAGCTTAAAGCTAAACCTTGGTATAGTCTTATAGGGAAATCCTTTATGGCTCCACTTTGTGTTTTCACACAAGTTGTGACCTTATCATATATATATTTTATTTCTTATATATAAGCAATACGAATTTCTTTCTTTTCCAAGGCCTTCAACACTACATTCCTTGATACTCTATTATAAATCTTTTTCAAATAGATGAATACCACATGTAAGTCTTTATGAATTCTTTGATATCTCTCCATCAATCTTCTTAATAGTGTACAATTTCTATGGTTGACCTATCTAACATGAAACCAAATTAGTTCTCTATAATCCGATTGTCCAACCTTAATCTCCGCTTAAATGACCTTTTCCCATAACGTCAAAGTATGGGTGACCTTGATTGCCTTATAATTTGCACAATTTTGTTTGTCTAACTTATTCTTATACATTGGGGATTAAAGCACCTTTTCTCTATTCATCCAACATTTTCTTGGATCTCATTATCTCATTAACCAATCTTGTTAGCCAACTTACATCTTTTCTTCCTAAACTCTTCCACACCTCAATGAGTATATCATCTAGTCCTACTGCTTTCGTGTTATCCATTCTCTTAAATGTCTGTACTACTTTAAACTCTTGGATTCTTTAATAAAATGTATAATTTTGGTCTTTCTTTTTAGTTCTTAGCCTACTAGAAGAAGACAATGTCTCTTGTCTTTTTCTCCCAACTCTTTGCTGGCTAGAATATTCTTTTCTTCTCGTCTTTGGTTTCCAAGGATTGGTATAACCCTTCAAAAACTCTATCTCTTGCTTTAGACATTGTCTTCTTAACATCTTTCTTAGTTACTTTATACTTTTCGCAATTTTTATTATCCTTACATGAGTGTTACGCTTTATAGCACTCTCCTTTAACCTTAATCTTCTCTTCCATGTTTGTATCCCACCACAAAGTTTCTTTTCCTTTTGGTCTGAGACCTTTTGATACACCCAACATTTTTTTGGTGACATTCCTAATCCCTATAGCCATTTTGTTCCACATGTAGTTTGCACTTCCTTGTGCCTACCAAATATCTTCTTCTAACACCTTTCTCTAGAAACTTTCTTATTGTTTGCCTCTTAAATGCTACCACCTTATCCTTGGACATTTTTTTTTTATTGTTTCTTTAGACTCTTTTTCATAACCAAGACCCTATGTTGGGTAATTAAGTTCTCTTCAACTATGACTTTGCAATCAATGCAAAACTTTCTATCTGATTTCCTTATCAAGAAAAAAGAAGAAGATTTGGGAACCTGTCATTTCACTCTTGTACATGATGAGATGTTCTACACACTTTTTGAAACATGTGTCTACTATAGTGAAATTAAAAGCTAATGAAAAATTTAAGAGTGTTTTAACCTCTGCATTTACTTCTCCAATGTTGTATCCTTCATGAAAATATCCTCTTGCTTCACTCTCCACATGACTATTTAGATTTTGTTTGAGGAAAATCCTTTTTCCTAACAGTATTCCCTATATTAAATCTCTAGGTCCTCCCAAAATTTTATCTTATCATATTCTTCAAGTCCTACTTGTGGTGCATATGCACTGATAACATTAATAGTGTCTTGATCCACTACAAACTTTAGAGCTATTATCCTATCTCCTATTCTTTGTCTATCTACTACTTTGGCCCTCTACTCATCTACTATTATACCTATTTCATTCCTAGTATTTGACTTGCCGAAAAGCTTGAAACCCGAAGTATCTAATTCTTTTGCCTTATCTCCTATCCATTTAGTTTCTTGTAGGCACATTAAGTTTATTTTCCTCCTAATCATAGTGTCTACTAATTCCATTGATTACATGCAAGTGTGGCAATATTCCAAGTTTCAAACGGATCTTACTCTCATGAACTAGTTTCTTTACCTACACTTGTCAACGGAAATGTGAGAACATTTACTTATTTTTCATTACATCTGAGTGTAGATAAAACACTTCTTGCTCATTTGACATTGTACTCAAGCCATACAGTGTGTTGCTTTTAGGCAATAACCTAACATTAACACGGTCATGTCACTGATTCATAATCATAAAGATTCAAAGAAAATTTGATGCTGACTGTACACTACTTAACAGAACCCTCTTTTTTTTGCCTGAGCTTGGGATTGGTTATGAAAAACATGAACCTTAAAATAGGCATAGTTATTTAGCACATATATAATCTATATATATATATATATTATTTTGACACGTCCATACTTGTGTTAAACACATAATGACAATATCTGTAGTGTTTCAATTTCAAACGTGTTAGACATGAGACATGTCTTTATGGACGTTTACATTTTGATGGAAAACCTTTTCCAGCGTCAGCATGTTCAAATTGCAAACTCTTATGAACTAAAAATTACAGATAGGAATCTTTTTGTTTTTTGTTTTTTTTTTTTTGTAAAAACAAATGCAGATAGGAGTGGAAACATGTCTTTTTTTTCTTTTTCTTTTTCTTTTTTTTTTTCTAATGTTAAATTGTGTATAGGGAGAAAACTGAATGGTGGTGTGAGGGCAAGGAAAAGTGAGAAAATTGCTGTTAGAAACATATTTTACTTGAAAGCTTAATTAATTTAAACATGCAGAAAAATCACAGCTTAGTTTATAAAATTATAGTTGCTAACAAACAACTTTTAACTGATAAACTCATGGCACTGTGTATTCTGTTTTAGATATGTGTAATCTGTACATATATTGAGCTTGGTAAACACCATAGGGAGAAATAAGTCATTGTTTCTGTTTTCAGGCAATACATTGTTTCTACAGGTTCCTTAGCTGGGCTTTCAGTCTTTGAGGATGGTACTGGTCTTGGCCCTTGGGGATTTGCACATACCCCATAGGGCACATGATTTGCCAGCGAAGTTCAAATCCATGCTTGTCCCTGGCAAGATCCAGCACATCATTTGCACTGGAAATTTATGTACCAAAGTATGTCTATCTTTTTTTAAGAAAAATTTTTTTTTTCATCTAAAACAAAGTATGTCTTTGTTATTGACCTTGTCCATTATTTAATAAGCATTTCTGACTGTTTGAGTATTTATATAGTCATTAGGTGGGAATTGGAATATAATTAATTGCCTCTACTGTATATTATTTAATAATGCGAAGAACTTATCTTCCAAAATTTTGTAGGATATGAGTTCATTAGGGAAGGTTAATTCCCAAGAACAAGTTGAAGACTGCTAATTGGCTACCCTGACCCACTTTCTGCTCTCATATATATATATATATATGTGTGTGTGTATATATATATATATATTATGCAGTTATATTGGGTTGACCATCTCCCTTAAGATCAGTGTATAGATGTCCCTAATATCCATTTAATATTTGAATTAAATTAATTTTCATATATATCATAAAGGGTATTCAAATTCTATTTATATATAAACAGACTATATTATTAGAATTCAAGAAAGACTGCAGCATTGAAATTAATCATATTTGGCTATTGCTCACTTCTCTTTCTACATTAGACTTATTCATTCTACCACTAATCAAAGCAATCATTCAAGGGGGAGTGCAAAATTGTTTATTTTTATTTGCTAGTTTAATAATTATAGTTGTGAATTTTTTATGGAGACCAAAGGAAGCTTGATTTTAGCTCTAATACCCCAATTGAAGGATAACTAAGCAAGCCTGGAAAATCCAGTCCTTCATTACTTCATGGATTACCTGTGGCTCCCCGCTGTGGGACTCCTTCCATTTCTCACAAAATGATTGGATTGTAAACAACTCACATTGAAAGAGAAGCTGAGAATTTTATTATTGACTGTGTTGATGATGGATTTCATGATTTAAAGAAACATCAATTGCCACAACTTTAGATTAATTGATAGATCTTTCTTTGGTTCTGTTTAAAGATTAATTTTTTAAATGTATAAAGCTTTTTGTCTATCCATTTTAGACTGAGTATATGCATGTGTGTCTCTGTGTGGCTTCAACTTTTGCTCCATGAAAGTAGGGATCCTACTTCGCCTCTGCTTGTGACCACAGCAGTATCCTCTTTGTATTGCCTTACAACAAACTAGATGAATCACTATTATACATTTCTAATTATATTCATGCATCACAAGTAGATGTACTTGCTTGTCTTTCTCAATAATTTACTAGTCCTGCTAGTTTCCTGTTTGCTTTTAATTTGTATCAACTTGTCTTTATTGTTTGTACTAGGTTCTGAATTATGGCGTTTTGATTTCATTTTAAATTAAAATGTTGCTAAAATTAATACCTACTTGCTACTCTACCTTCAATTTTATAAGCGGATAACAGTACTTATCAATCAAACACTCTTTTAGTCTTTTGGATGGTGGCTTGGGAAGCTGAAGTATGAATTGATATATCATTTTTTTTGTCTCTTTATTTGAATTTAGGAGGCCCATGATAGAGTTAAGAGAGAATTATTGTGGAAAGCTTTAAAAAAGAAAGGAGTTTGTGTGGTTTGTATACAAGCAAACAAAGACATGTATAATGGGAGCACTAATTGTGTGAGAACACAAGGTGGAGCCACGAAGGATTTCCCTATAACCATATGACTACACCAAGGTTTAGCTTTGAGCCCTTACCTTTTTAACATGGTATTGGATGTGTTCACTAAACATATCCAAGAAGCGGCACCAAGGTGCATGCTTTTTGTTGATGATATAGCCCTTGTTAAAGATTCCAAAGAAGAAGCGAATGAAAAATAAGAGAGGTGAGACAAGCTTTGGAGACATACGGTTTTTGTATAAGTGGAAGTGAAATGGAATATATAGAATGTAAATTTAGTGAAAGGTACACTAATTCAAAGATGAAGGTGAAACTTGGAAATCATTCCATACAAAAAGTTAAAAGTTTTAAGTATTTGGGGATTATAATACAAAATAATAAATAGAGAGGGACATAAACTATAGGGTCCAAGCTAAGTGGATGAAATGGAGGAAGGCTTTAGGCATTATTTGTCATAAAAAAGTAATATTCAAACTTAAGGAAAAATTTTATTGCATAGTTGTATGACCTACATTGTTGTATGGTATTAAATGTTGGGCGATAAAAAGTTAACGGAACAAAAATTCAAAGTCACAGAAATGAGAATGTTGCATTGGATGAGTAAATATACTAGAAATGATAAGATTAACAATGATTGCATTAGAAAAAGTTAGAGTAGCGTCTATCAAAGAAAAGTTGGTAGAATTTCACCTTAGGTGGTACAGAGAGTTGATCAAATGAAAAAGAATCTAATAATTGGAGATAGGAGGAGACCAAAGAAAGCAATAGGAGAAAATATTAGGTTGAATTTAACTATAAATAATCTAACCATAGAAATAAATAAGATAGAATACATTAACGTCACTTGTTCTATATAATCGACCCCACTTAGTAGGAGAAGACTTTGTTTATTGTTGTTATATCTGAATTTAGGCTTTCCTCTTCAGTTCTTGCTTCTCTTTTCAATAAATTAGTTATTTTTCGCTTATGCAGTATCACAGCTGTATAATTGCAAAAGGAACCAATAGTTACAGATTTAAATTATACTTAGTTAAAGTATGCCTGTCAATTTCTGGCTACGAAAATTTTAATTTACTCATGTCTAAATAAGACTCTAGAAGTTTGTGATTTAATTGATTTCTTATAGGTTTTCTAAAAGCAACTGGGTTTGTTGTCAATATTGTAATGAAACATTTAAATTTATTTTTGGAAAGCTTAATATACTTAATTCACACATCACATGTGTATATCAAATTTTGGAAGGCTCTGTCCACACCTCCCCCACCCCCTAAATATGTCCCTATTACCGATGACTGAGAAACCCTCTCTTTTAACATATGCCAGTAATTTGATAAATTAATCAATAGAAGTCTTAGGGATCAAGTGTAAACTCATATTAAAGTTTCTTTTGCGGTGAGAAGCCTCATATCTAAAATTGAGGTTACTACCTATGTCTGTACAAAGATGACCCAGCTTTATATCATGACCCATACTTTCCTTCGAACTGAATTCCAAAGCAGTCTATGCAATGTTGATGGTTTATCAAGTGTACCTTGCTGGAGTAAATTGACTCTTTAATAGGCTGCATATTCTTAGCCTTCATTTTCCCTTATTTTTATTATCAAATACTGCTATTTCTGTAGTCTAAAAAGTTTCTTGATGATTCTGAAATGAATTGGTTTGAAATTTTTTTCGACCAGACAAGCTAGAGAGGGCTAGAAAGTTGCAGTTAGTTAGTTCAATGATTTGTGGTTACCCATCCATCAATGAGGGATTGTTCTACATGGAGCATAATTTCATTGCAGTAGGTCTTGTTTTAGAATATGATCAAGCTTTTTTGAGTTCAACTGTTACTTTATATAATTCTAGATTTTGGTTTTATTCTCCCAGTGCTTATACCTGGGTTTTGTATGTATCTGTCTCACCAAGACCATATGATCCTTTGACCACTTTTGGTAGATGTGAATAAGTATACAGAAAGTGGTAGGACCTTAAAATACTTAGTGGAATAGGAAAGGAAAGGAATAAGAAAGGAACAAGTTGAATAAGTGAATGCAGAATCTGAACATTAAAATAGTCAACTTGGAGAGCCCTTAGGTAGGACTAAACCCCAAATACAAGATAATTATTTCAAGATACTGAATAAAACAAAGCCTAAGGGTATTTATAGCTCACATACCCGACCTAGAAAACAGAAAGTGCAGAACATATAGTGGAGGCATAAAAATAGGAAAAAATTTAAATGTGCAGCAAGTGCAGTAAGTAGTGGGCACGGTGGGTTAACCGATTAGGCCACCCATAATCAGAAAAGATAGGGGGTTACTTTCCTCCTTATCAGTATTAGCAATGGATCCCACATTATCCTGAATGTTTGGCACATGCTTCCTTCTAGAATAGGTCACTGGAGGTTTCTCTTGTTTTTTCTTTTTTCTCTCATAAGTCTTCAGCAGTGCTGTTGTAACAGAAAGATATAATAAATTAACTTCCTACCTTTTAGAATTTTCAGTTCTGGATCTTTGAATCTCCACAATAGTAAATGTCCTTTTTGAACCCCAGATAATGCTAATCTGGGTTGGTTCGGTTGCCTGGTTTTAGTTTTTTCCGATGTATATCACAAACCTCTGAACCTTAAAGTTAAAGCTATTATGAAGGATTGCAATATAAATTATATAACTCTAGGCATGGTCACATGAAAGTACATTGGCTTGAAAGTTGTATGGAGTATAAATTAACAATCTCCTTGTTTTGAAACCCCATAATAATCTATTCAGATACCAAGATTTTAACTAGACTAGGTATGGCAAGTATAAAACTCTATTGTCCGGTCAACCTTACTTAGATATCACCTCAAAGAACCAGTGAACCCAGAAGATTAAACTGTGGCGTAATAAAAAGAGAGCTGTTATTTTCTCTTGAAGTTTGGAATAAATTGTTCGCTTCTTACTATCTGTTTATTTTCATTAATTACTCGTGTGTGTTAGCTTGAAGATTTAGATCACAAATCCTTCCAGCAGCCTTGTTCTCTCAGATTTAGCTAAGATAACATAATACCTGGATTATTCTAACTGCAATTAGATTATTTGAATGAAAATTAGGCTCCTGACTAGTTCTTTTTTAAAAAGAAACTTAATAGTTGCTACACTGTAATTCTTGTGACGTGTGTTGGTTTATAGGACATTCAGTTATGCTAATAGGTTTCTGTAATTAGACTTTCATTTCCATAAATAGTTTCTGCTTTAAATAGTAAGACTAAGTTATGACCAACAATCAAATTTTTGGGTTGGTTCTCAAAGCAGTGATCATTTGATATTGATAGGCATTGCAATTTGTCATCATTATGGTGTTGAATTAGTTAAGATTCTAATCGTTGATTCCTTAGCTAATTTTTATGTCATCTATGTTCAGGAAGTTCATGACTACTTTAAGACTCTTTGTCCTGACTTACATATAGCTCGTGGCGAGTATGATGAGGAGACAAGATATCCAGAGACCAAAACACTAACCATTGGTCAATTTAAGCTGGGACTATGCCATGGTCATCAGGTATGATTTTGTTGACTCTGCTATTATTTCCCCCATTTCATTTCTAGATATATCTAGGTACCAGAAAATGTACAGTTTAGGATACCCATGGCAGTAGAAAGGCACTCACATCAGGTTTTTATGATGAGAGTTCTATTCTCTACTTCAAGGCAAACGAAAAAATCTTGGGGCATTAGGGTAGTGTTTTGAAGCTATTTCTGTAGAATACCTTGCTACATACGTCCAATCCAATGGTTGTCTCGTTATGTCTTGCCAGGTTAACTGTGTAAAACATCTGTATTGAAAAAAGCTATTTATACTGTTTATTTTATTGCACGAGCTGCAACTTTTTCTTATTTTACATTCAACCCTCTCACAGGGGTGATAGCATTTTTAAAGAATTGTTTTTGGTTCAGTTTCAGTTAAGTAGAAGTTAAGGTGCTGTATGATGTATAGGAAATTTAATCTTCCAAGCACCAAGAAATATATTTATAAGTGTTGGTTTCGGAGACAAAGAAGATTGAATGGGAATTCTAACTATATTGTTAGTTCCTCTTGTGCTATTTATAATTATAGAATACACTTTCCCTCAAGATGGAGCATAGATATTGATCATGCTATTTACAAAGAAAGTCAATACTAGTCCCATTAAGGGGGAACGGATTAAAAAAATATTCACATTACCGGGAATAGAATATTTCTATGCTTTTGTAGATTTTATTCCTACTTAAGGAAGTGGAAATCTTGTATTCTCATAGCATGAGAATATTTTTAGATTAGTAAATATACTAAATTGCCCTTCTAAAACTTAAAACTACCTTATCTTTTAAACTCTTCCCTGCTCTTCACATTACATCTCTCTTCACAATATTCCCAAAAATATTTCATCTCCCCTCTCTCTCCCTGAACCCCATGTTAAATTACTTTAAAAATAAAATTGTAAAATATTTAAAAGTATACCTAAGTTTTTTTTCTTAATATATCCAGAAGGTTTGAATCATTGACACTACTTATATCCTTACTCTTAATTGTACTGTGCTAGTCTCACGTGTCCATACTCAAGTTCATTTGGAATTAAAAAATGATTAAAATATTTGAGATATTATTAAATTGTTATTTTTAATTAAAAATATATTTTAAAACTTTTATTTAAATATTATTTATTTTACGTTAAAAATTAAAATTTTAATTTATTCTATATTTTAAAAGAGTAATTATTTTATATTGATTAAATATATATTTAATACATTATATTTTATATATAAATAATAAATATAATAGAATTTTTATTAAAATAAGTTTGTATGATTTTTTCTAATATAATATAAGTAATTTAAAAATAACAGTTGGTTATAATTTTTTAAAAAATATATTTAAAAAATTTTCAAAGGTATATTTGGAAAATTGTTAAATATTCCTAAGAATATTGAAGCTGAATCAAATGCAAGAATATAATATTTTTAAGAATATTGTAAAATATTCTCAGGAATATTTTAAGAAAACCAAGCAAGTTTTTTAAAATTCTTGGAAATCACATTCTCAAGATTGTAATTCTTAGAAATAAAAAATCTATACATGTATCCCTTAAGTTCTTTGGTAAGAAAATCTGCTAATTGATCTCTTGTACGAACATAGGACAAATTAACCAACTTTGGGCAACCTTTCTCCCTAATAAAATGGCAATCTACTTCAATATGTTTCGTTCTTTCATTAAATACAGGATTAGAAGATATATGCATGGTAGCTTGATTATTAGACTATAGCTTCATTGGAAGGACTATCTCCAATCCAAGTTCACTAAAAAATTGTCGAATCTACATAAGTTCACATGTTGTTTGGGCTATAGCCCGATACTCTGCTTCTACACTAGATCGGGCAACTATAATTTGCTTCTTGCTCTTCTGTGATACAAAACTCCTTTCCTGAGAGACTTCTTCAAGTGCTTCACTATATGAATTAGTGCTCCCCAATGAGTGGCAATTGATGATGACATCAATTGACTAACCACACTAATTGGGAAGGCAATATCTGGTCTAGTGACACTCAAATAGTTTAACTTTCCAACTAATATTTTTTTGGATCAGTAAAGGGCTCCCCGTCACTTTCTGATAGCTTTACATTTGTCTCCATAGGCATCTCACAAGGTTTAGCTCCCAACAATCTTGTTTCATTCAATAAATCAATGACATTTTCTCTGAGATAGAAAGAAACCTTTTCTTAATCTCATAACCTCAATACCCAAAAAATACTTCAACTCACCCAAGTCTTTAGTCTTAAACTTTGTTTGTAGAAATCTCTTGAGAGCTGCAATCCCAACCTCATCACTGCCAATAATCACAATGTCATCAACATAAACAAGTAAGACACATTCAATGTTAGTACGCCGAAAAAATACTATATAATCACCACCACTTTTGGATAAACCAAACTCAATGTTCACCTCACTAAATCACCCAAATGAGGCTCTTGGAGATTGTTTCAAACCATACAATGATGTCTTCAATTGACATACTTTACCAGGATCTCCCTAAGCAACAAATCCCGAGGGTTGCTCTGTATACACTTTCTCTTGCAAATCACCATGAAGAAAGGCATTTTTCACATCTAGCTGGTGTAAAGACCAATTACAAGTAGCAACTAGAGAGACTAAATCTGGACTCATGTTAATTTTGCCACAGGAGAAAAGGTATCTGTGTAATCAACACCATAAGTCTTGGCATAACCCTTGGCCACCAAGCGAGCTTTCAATCGAGCAACTAATCCATCTAGGTTCATTTTCACAGCATACACCCATTTACATCTAATAACCTGCTTCCCAGAAGGAAGGGGAACTAAATTTCAAGTGTTATTATGCTTAAGGGCGACCATCTCCTCTTCCATTGCCCTTCTCCATCCATCATGACTCAAAGCTTCAAACAAAGACTTAGGAAGAGGTATGTTATCAAGGGAGGCAACAAAGGACCGAGATGAAGCAGATAAACAATCATAAGAGACAAAAGAAGAAATAGGATGAGCATAGGTGCATTTATCTTTACAAATAGCAATACGGAGATCCAAAGTAGAATCTGTTGATGAGGAGACTAGTGGTAGAGGAGAGGAATCTCGATCAGTTGCATTCGGAGCAGGCCTCGTGCTACGAGAATAAACCTGTGTAATAAGTGACTTGGTAGGAGGAGATGACACAGGATATGTCACAGTATAAATCAAAAAATCATCACTAGAATCACAAGTAGAAGGAGATCTTTGATGTTCAAGGAAGAAGGGTGTAGTCCCAAAAAAAAGTGACATCCGCAAAAACAAGATATCGATCAAGATTAGAAGAAAAACATTTGTACCTTTTCTGGGTATGGGAGTAACCTAAGAAAATGTACTTTAAAGCTTTTGGATCCAATTTTTTTGTTTGCAATTGCATGTTGTGAACAAAGCATGTACACCTAAAGATTTTAGGGGCAAGAGAAAACAATGATTGGGATGGTGACAACACAAAATATGGAACCTTACCACCAAGAATAGTTGAGGGCATTGGATTAATGAGATAAGTGGCAGTGTGAATAGCATCAGCCCAAAAGATCCTTAGAACTTTCATTTAGAATAATAAAGCTCTAGCAACTTCTATCAAATGAACATTTCTTCTTTCAGCTACTCCATTTTATTGAGTAGTGAAAATGCAAGATGATTGATGCAATATTCTTTGGCATTATCACTTCTTAATATATGAATGCTACAATTATATTGAGTTTGAATTTCAGCGCAAAAGGCAATAAATACAAAGAATAAGTCAGATCTAGATTTCATTAAATAAAGCCAGGTAACATGAGAAAAATCATCTACAAAAGTAACAAAATATTTAAATCCATTTTTAAATGTTATAGGACAAGGACTCCAAATATCTGAATGAACTACATCAAAGAGGGACGCAGCCCTTTTGTTGACACGAGGTAAGTAAGAAGCACGATGATGCTTAGCAAATTGACATGACTCACAAGGAAGACTCGACATTGATTCAAGGTATAGACATAACATTTTCAAAACAGATAAAGGTGGATGACCCAAACAACAATGAAGTTGAAAAGCATGCACAAGATGTTGATGGTGATGCATCAACTGAATCCAACAAGTACAACCCATTCGATACACTTCCTCTACCAATAGTCTGCCTTGTCAAAAGATTCTGAAAGACATAATGGTCAGGATAGAATGTCACACAATAGTTTAAAGACCGAGTAACTTGACTAATAGAAAGAAGGTTGAAAGGAAATTTAGGTAAGTAAAGTACAGAAGATAAAGGTAACATCAGGGATGAAACAATGCCACTTCCTCAACTTCAGCCATTGACCCATCAGCAAGGGTAACTTTAGAATGTGCATTAGTAAGGTCAAGGGAAGAAAGAATACTTGAATTGCCAGTCATGTGATTAGTTGCCTCAGAGTCTATGACCCAATGTCAAGATGATGAAAGACATATTACTTGACTAAACAAGAGTGCCCATAGAAGCTTGAGATTGCTATGATAATTGGAATTGAGTATATTTGGGCAAACTCCACATCATTGATAACTATAGTTCGTCCACCTTCTTTTTGTAAAGTAGAATCTAACATCTTACCTTGTGAGACAGCATTAGCATATCGTTGGGATGGATATTGTTAAAGCTTTGGGCACTGTGGACAAATATGTCTCACTTCTTCACAATTATAGCATGTTGGTGGTCCTCCACGTCCTCTGCTACCATGACCACCACCACGACTACCACGTCCACCCCTAGAACCATAGTCACCATTTAGACCCCCATGATAACTACTAGAATTGTCACCTCCATTACTCCAATTATGGTTTTGAGCAATTAAGGCAAACTACTCATCAGAATCTGTTGTTGCTAATTTGCCTTCACCACGAGAGGCATGTAAAACCCGATTAAAAATATCCTTCAACTTATTAACCTCCTTATTAGACAATATTTGTGACCACATCATACTCTGGATTAAGACTTGATAACCAACTCAAGGCAAAAATTTTGTTCTGCAAAGTAATCATCTCCTCCAAAGTCTTACAACTTGTTAAAGAGCATAGTTCCTCACATGCCTTCTTATACTCAAGGTAATAAGTCATCAGTGGCTTCGTCTGTTGTCCAAGTTGATAAATATCTTGAGACAAAGCATAAACACAATTAAGATTATTACTTGATCTACCATATAGAAACTCTAAAAATTCCTATACATCCTTCACCGCCTTACAATGTGTAAGCATTGGTTTCTTCTCTATGGAGTTAACTAGAAGAACCAAAATCCTTTTCTCCTCCCTCTTCCATACTTATGCTAACTTCTCATCTTGTGGACAATCTTTTGTCAAGTGTTCGTCTTTACCCATTCCTCCTAGGCCAACATTCACCAAGTATTTCCACTCTAAAAAGCTTGTTCCGTTCACATCTAACTTAGTATCTGTCAATTTGGATGTGGTAGCAATTACCTCAAATACTATAGCATGTCCCTCCTTGTCTGTAGCCATCATAACAAAGAACACACTATCAAACAATTACTACAAGTAATAAACGAGAGTACCACACCCAGATGCTTCCACTCAAGGAGCAAACACCTTCAAATCTTAAATAACATTCCAAAAAATCACAGCTATATCTCATCAGTCTTGCAATAACTCATATACCCATCGAAAGAAAGCAAAAAAAAAAAAAAGCTTTAAAACATCTTTCCACATGATAAAACCACTAGGCCTTCTTCCTATATGTAGGGCACCCCTCTCTGGCACAAAACCAGCCACAAAACTGTTGAAATCAACAAGAAAAATGCAGCTTTATCACCAAGTGCGTTTTGGGATTTTAGGAAGAATAGCCCATAAACACAATTTTTTAACTTCTCCCCGAATTTACACCAGTGATGTTATCCTTGGTGTTAGGCGCACCACTGGTAAGTTTTTTTTTTTTTTGGGAAATTAGGGTTTAGTAGCCAACTTTGATACCATGTTAGTTTTAAATACAAAGAAGAAGATTGAATGAGAATTTTAACTCTATTGTTAGTTCCCCTTGTGCTACTTATAATTATAGAATGGGTCGGGCCCAGTACATAAACAAGTAACATAAAACTTAGTTTACCACATTATTCTAACAATAAGATACAACAACAATAATAACCAAATCTTTTCTCACTAGGTAGGGTCAACTATATGAATTAAGCAATGTCAATATGTTAAATTTATTTATAAAATGTTTGGCTATAGAAAAAATAAAAAATATATATATAATTTTTTTCGCTATATATGTTTTAAAAATATTACAGGGAGTACTTATTTTATTTTATTTTAAAACTTACATATGTCAAGCTCAAATTTTTTTTCTAGAGGTTTCTAAATGCTTTGAAAATTAAGATACCTATGTACCAAAGGCTACCTAGAAGTCATTACGAGATTATGTACAGCTACATACATGATAATGAATGTGTTGCTCTTATTTTTTATGAAGGTTATTCCATGGGGTGACCTAGATTCACTAGCAATGCTTCAGAGGCAGCTTGATGTAGACATCCTTATCACAGGTCATACTCATCAGTTTACTGCTTACAAACACGAGGGTGGTGTGGTTATAAATCCTGGTTCTGCAACAGGTGCCTACAGCAGCATTACTTATGAAGTCAACCCAAGTTTTGTCCTCATGGACATCGATGGCCTGCGTGTTGTGGTCTATGTATATGAACTTATTGATGGGGATGTTAAGGTTGACAAGATTGATTTTAAGAAAACATCCTCCAACCACTCTGCTCATTAAACACTTCCATATTGTTTGATCTTATCTCTTGTATCCTTTTTTTCGTTCACTTATTTGGTTATTTTTAGTTTTCTTTCTTCAGATCATGTTAAGAGGATTTTGATTTTAGTTTTATGTTGTTTTGAAGTTTAACAGTTGTATTTTGGGTGGCTCGTAGCAGGCTTGTAAAATGTTTAGAATTTGATCTGATTGTTATATATGAGAAACATGTATAATTCAACTTTCTTTATTGGGTTGACCTATGATTAGTCCAGGATGATAGGAAGCCCACAATTTGATTATATAAGAAAATTTATTTTTTAATCTTTAAAATACTTTTAATTTAATCATTGAAAAATTATTATATATTTTTTAGTCTTTGAAAAATCATAAAAATTAATTTGTTAGTTTTTGGCCCATGAGCCATGGATGAACGGTTGTACACATTAAATGTTGGGATATATTACTAGATGTCAATTGGATATTTTGTCATCTTAAAAAGATATATCAATTAATCTTTAAAAGATTAAAAGGTATATTAAGTGATTAAAAAATATCAATTGTCCTTTAGAAAATGTTGTGTTTTTTCTTTCTTTGATTCTTTACTCATATGATTTCACATTATGTCTGTTACTCTCAACACACCGACCTATAAAACTACTCTTCACAATGTCTTGTTCTAACAAATGGGCATAATTATCATTTTTACCATTTACTATTGAAAGCTCAAAGTCATCACCAATAAATTCAATCCCTAGTTGTTATGTCAAAGCTTCTCAAGCCCTTAGCTTGAGTTGCCTTTCTTCTCCATCTCATTTGATTTGAATCCTGACTTTCCTAAAGATGCTCAATGCACTAAATGTGAAATACTTGTCTTGGTCAATATTTATGTTGATGCTCATTTGCTAAAATGAAATTGTAGAGAGTAATTTTGTGGGTGGATGTATTCGGAATAAAAGACATTACATGAAGAAAAATATGAAAGTGAGTAAAGTTAGGTGTTAAGGTGGTAAAATCTGATGCTGACCAATTAGTATATTATTTTAATATTTTAAGAACCTATTAGCATATATTTTTTAATCTTTTAAAAATTAATTAATATATGTTTTAATCTTAATAGCACACATAAGTATTTAATGTGACACAGCCATTCAAAGAAAATGTCCTAGGGACTAACAAATTAATTTTTATGATCTTTCAATGATTAAAAAATATATTATATGCGAAAAAGATATCATAATTATTTCAATAAGTATGTCCTAAATTTTGGAGACAAAATTTTTAAAAGATGAGAGAATTGTAATGTTCGCTTTTTACTGTTTTGTGTGTCCTAAATATGTGTGTTAATGTTGGATGAAGAACAAATATAGAATTGGAGTAAAGAAGGAAAACAAAAGCAAGTAGTTATTAAATAAGAAGGAAAAAAAAAGCAAGTAGTTCACAATGAATATCTTTTGTATATGTCATCATAAATATATATTTATTTTCATATATATATATATATTTTCATTCAAATTTATCAGTACAAATTTACAGTGAAAGTCCCACCTAGTACTTTGCCAAAAAAAAAAATAATACCCCACCACTTATTTCCAATATTTATCTATCAAGATATCTTATATGAATATTTGAGTGATAAAAAAATAGTATGTATCTTATGTGTATATCATAATATATAAATATATTTATTTTCATATATTTGTTGTCATACAAATTCATTAGTACAAATTTACAGTGACAATCCCACAGCATACTCCACCAAATATATATATATATATATATGTACTCCACTTATTTCCAACATTTATCTATCTAGATATCTTAGCCCAAACTATATATATATATATATATATATATATATATATATATATATTACTCAAATTACTCTTCTTGGAATATTTTCCCTCTCATAAATACGTATTTTTACCCATGCCCTATCTCTGCTACTCCGTCACTTTTATCTCATTTTGCCAATAACAGTGCTTCGATTTGTTTTTTCTTGTTCTGTATATTTATCATGCCTTCGTTTCACTTTGGCTTGCTGCTAATGTTTTAAGTTCTTGTGTAACATAGGACTTAGTTTCTGTTGTCTTCCTTCCGATAGAGTCTTTGGTTGCTAGGAAACAAAATGTTAAAATAGTTGTATAGGTTATACACAGGTAAAAAAGAATTAGAATTTAGGTCTCGATTTTCAGGTCATGAGGAATTAGAAATCAAGTATTGGTTTCAGTCCACATTTAATAACTGCTTCCAATATATTTTTATCCTCTAATTCATATTTTTGCATTACAATAGTCACTGTTTTGATTTTAAAGATGCTATATGTGTGTGTGTGTGTGTGTGTATATATATATATATATATATATGATAAAGTTGAACTCCTCAACTTTATCATATATGTTGAACTTCATGGGAGACGTGGATTTGATGGTTGGTTGTTATGTGCTGTATAAGCTTGTAAAACAAGAGGGGGCTAAAGTTTAAGAAGTATAGATACAAGACACGATATTGCTACTGTACGATAAGAAAGTATCCAATTATCCAAGGAGTATCGGAGTCGAATATGTGTCTGACATCGGTATGGGAAACTTTTACAAGTATCATGCTTCCTAGGTTAAAGATGATGTGAGCATGCTTTTGGATCCCCTGCTCGGCTTTTTAGCGGCGGTTTTATCCGTCGCTAAAGTGTGTTTTAATATTATTGCAACGAATATTATTGCTGCTATAACTTTTGTTTAAATAATTAATTTAACAAAAGTTATAGTGACAATAATATTTGTTGCAAAAAACTTTAACAACGGAAAAAACCGCTGCTAAAACGCCCAGCAGCACCCAACAAAAAAATGCCAGCAGGGAATCCGAACGTTGTGAGCATATAAGGCAAGAGACGTAAAGGCATAAAAGATGAGATAATTTTATCTCTAAAACTGATTACAAGAATAAAAGCTAAAAAGTTTGAAGAATCACTCCAAGCTTATGTGAAAGGAATATTAGAATATGTAGAAGATCAAGACTCTATAAAAGTCAATGAAACTTTGCGTAATCAAATGAGAACAGACTTGTGACAAGAATCAAATATTTGTTTGGTTAACTATTTTAAGTTTGAAATTGACTGTAAGTAATTAATGAGTTGTTAATGACAAAACAAACTTATTATTTTGTTTGGGCTTTTTTCTAAGTGTTAAAACAAGCTCATTTTTGTATTTAATGTTTATTTTGATTAGACTTTAATTTATAAAAGACTCATTAATTTCTTTTAGGGTTTTCTTCTTTATTTGGAGTGTAAATATTTTTTTTTCATGATTGAAAAAAAACTTACAAATTTTATTCAAAATGAAGAGTATCTCATGCTTTTTGGCTTACTGTCTCTATAGCATAAAGAATTAATTCTTATCAAAATAATTCCTTGTAACGAATTTCATTCTTATTTTTATATCAACCTATTATTTGCGATTTTATTTGTACTTGTCATTTAAGAGTTTAATAAGTTGGAGATTTCGTTCCTTCTATAATTTTCGTCCACTTTGTATGATTTAGGGGTCCGGATTCATTAACCTTGGGGTTTTGCATCAAAAGATTTTCATCATGAACTTTAATGCTCAAGTTAATATGAGGTGAAGAGAGTATAATATGTGTCATGTGTCTCAATATCATATATGAAGTCCTTTTATAATAGAGATCCTTATGATTTTGAAATCCTTCTAATAGTTGTTTCAAGGCTAGTAAGTCGAGAACATTTTTGGGTTGGACAGTTTCAATATACATATGTATATATAGAGCATTTTGAACTATTATTGTCATATTCAGGAAAGGTTCGCATTATGCATTTTCTGAAGGAAATAATAGCTTGTAGCTCATCATAATCCCCTTTCACCTATCTGTTTCTACTTAGTCTCACAATCCCAGTTTCAATCAATAGTAGGATCCGTCTGAGATTTGTTTGTCAAAGGAATATATTAAACAATGGAAATTCTTAGAATAATTCATTTAAATCTTCTTGATGAATTAAGCTAAATTTCTCTATCCAAGCATCTAATTCATGAATTTAAGACTGCTGGAAATTTGATGTGAAGCACACATATGAAAAGGAAAAACCACCTTAACAAGTCTGTTCTGAAGCTTAGAGCTTGGTCTTCTTATAGCAGTTTGAAATTTGGACTGACAAATAAAGTTTTTTAACAAATGAATTACACTCACTTCTTTTGAAAGATGTTAAAATTATACTCTCCTCTCATCTATTTTAAAAACTTATATTCTCTCTCTTAAAATATTAAAAAGCTTATAATTTCACAGATCAAGATTCTCTCTCGTTATGTGAAATAATAGTCGCATTTTCCTTGTAGTTATTTGTCGTTTTGTTATCTGAAACTGTTTGTCATGGTTGAAATTTGAAAACATGAAGATGGGACTGCAGTACTACTAGTAGATAATATAATTTACTCAACATATAAATTCATACTTCTAATTTTTTTAGATATATTATTCATATTCTTGATTTATCTTTATTACTTTATAGATCATAATTTCTTTATATGAGATAATAACATAACAGTATTATGTAAAAAGAAAAATAAAATAGAGTGAGATTATTTATTTATAATTTTTATTATGTGAATAAAACACATTACTCAATTAATTTTTGTATCTATCTCTTTATTCTATTGATATTATTATATTATTTTTTCACATAGAAATATGTAAATACTTGCGGCAATGATACTTCAATTTTGAATTTCAGAAAATTACGTTCCACATTACATTATCATTGAGTCATAATATTATATTCAAATTTTAGACTCTCATTTGTTTCGATATATGTATCAAAAAATTATTCAAATGTATAGTTTCTAAAGAAACCTAAATAAAAAATAAAAGAAACACTAAAAGTTTGATGATGAAAAAGACATTAAAGGTTCCATCTCATCATAGATAAGAAGCCTTTGGTACTGTGAGCGACCCAAAAGAAAAGTTTTCTTCTCATATTTAGATATTCTGTTTCTGAATATTTATCTTTGTTTGTTCTTTTCTTTTCCTTTAACTTTGACCAAAAATGCTTCTGGACAAACATCCTATAAATAATTTTCGGTGGCAGTATTTTTTGTAACTAAACCATGTGATACATGGATTTGGATCATGAGAAGTGGAAAAGATAGGTGAAATTTTTGAAGTTAAAAAAAAATAGAAAGAAATAAATTTAGAAAGAAATAAAAAAAATTTATCCTTAATAACAAGTTAAGGCTAAATTTTTTTTTTCAATCTTCCTACTATTTCAAGAACTTCATTCCTCTCTCTTATTGGGATTCAAATCTATGGTACATGCATTTTTTTAATCAGAAATTAAAAGGTAACGTTAGCATTAGTTGTTGGATATACGTGATGAGATTGTGATTGTTAATTTGTGTTGATAAATTTGTATAATAATAAATATATGAAACTAAATATATTCATGAACATACATAGAAACAACTCACTATTTTCTTCACTTTTTAATCATTCAAATACTCATACAAATTACAAGGCTTCTTACACTTTCTCCCGCACCATTTTTTAACATCACAAAGCACTCCTTCTTAAACTATTTTTTTCATCTCTTCCACTCTTGCTTCTTCTTTTTCCTTTTTTCACTTCACATCCTCACCTTTATGTCCGATTTAACTTTTCATACCCATATATAGGTCAAAATCTCATACATGCAATATAAACGAAGGATCCCATATTTTCTTTGCTAAGTTTTTGCATAGGATGGCTAGTTTCCAAGTCATTAATGTATAAAATAGTTTGTCTCCCATTCTTTGTTTCCAAATTTATGATGGAGTTTAACAAGTTTACTCCAACATTAATTTCTTCAATATCGAGAAGATTTTTTTTTTTTTTTACTATCATTGTTGTCACTAAACACTTAACACTTAACATATACACACACACATGTTTTATTATTTTTGTGTTTAATTGTATATATGTATATATATTTGTTATTTAATATAAATTAAATATTGAATGAAAATATCATATATAATACAAAATAGTAAAATAACATCAAACAAAAGGAATTATATTTGGTCAAATGATTAACTTAAAATTAACTCAGCCTAACCCTCAATTAATAAAGTCAATTAACTTAAAATATCATATACAATTTGGTTTAATCCTAAGAATCAAATAGTCAGTTAGACTGATTTAATCCAATCAAAATTGAATAATTTAAAAATAAATCAAGAATTAGATGATTTTTTATATTATTAGATAAATTACTTGTATGAATTAACTATAACAGACTATATGATTTTAACTTATGCTATTTTTATACATATAATTGACATGTATAGATTCTCATTATATTTAAGAGTTATTAATAAAAATATATTTTTTATAATATAAAATATATTATTGATATTAAAAATATTTAATTATTATTTTTATAACTATGATGTCATCTTATTTGATTACTAGTTGAATCGATAACTCTATGACTCTACAAATTTTTCAGTTTGATAATTGATTCAATTTTTAAAACAGTGTCATGGATCAAGGTGGTTGAGTTTAACTATATTGTAATCATAAGTGCATGGATATTTGGATCACGGTTACTTTGGCACCTCTACACATAGTGCCCTGTTTACTAATCAAGGCCTTAACACTACTGATCTAGTTGCACACTCTCAAGTAAGTTTCTATTTTCTACTTTCTAGTCATGGCTTAAATATTGTTCTTTTTGGTCCCTTTAATTTTATTAAATTTTTAATTTGGTCACTCAACACTCAAAACTAGTTTTATTAATTTTTAGTGCACCCACATTCGAAAGAACTACTTGCAAAGGTTTTGAATGTGATATGAAAACTTTTGAGGAGATTCTATGAATTGTACTAAGTTTTAAATTATTTTTTATATAATATTTGTATAGAATTGAAGTTCGAGTAAAGCCTTTTTTATATTCTTCAATAATATTTCAAGTTGTAAAGGGACATGCTACAAGTTGTTCTAGACCTTTGATTAAGGACTTTAGGTTTGTAGACTCACTCCTATAAATGAGGATAGTAGTGAAGACAAAGCTTTGCATAAGAATTTGGAAACAAACTAAGTTTAATGTTCATACAAAAGAAAGTTGCAGACAACATTAAGTCTACCCTTTCTAGAACTAATGGCTCAAAATATTAATGAAATTTGGGAAGTGTTAATAAGTTTCTTGTTGGTAAATTCCCCGACCACCATGAAATATGATGGTTAATGTATCATAAATGGCAGGGAATGTCGTTAAGATGGCAAGTTTAGCAGCAAAATTAGAGGACTTTAGCATTGTTTATTATTAATTCCTTGTCTCTTGAACATTATATTAAATAAACAATTAATCTAGAAAAATCTAAGAAAACAATCTGGCAAATTGACTAGTGGGAATAAAATATGCAGTAAAAATGGCAGCAGCAAATCGGGGTCTAGAGATATTTTTTAATTTTTATTTCAATTTTGTCTTTTATCTTCTTCCTTTTTTTGTTTTAATTTTACCTCTTATCTTTATTAATTAGCATAATTTTTTTTAAATATCTTCAATCATATTTGAAACTCAAGTAAAATTATTTTAGTTAAAACATAATTAAAACTTAGATGAAATTAGGATACTTTGAAATTTTTTTTTTATTCTATGCAAAACTCAAAAATTAAGAATTTTGAAGTTATATGAAAATTAATTTAATGATAATTTTAGTCTCATTTAAACTCTTCTTTTAACTAAACTATATTTTAACAAGAATAATTTTATATATAATGTTATTGCCAAAAATATATATATATAGCCTTTCACAAGATAAAACTACACATAACATCTACTTTAGATGCACATGAAATTATTGCAATGGGCTAATAAATTAGTATGTTTATTATAATTTTTCATACATTAGATATCATTATAATTGGGGACAGAATATGATTATAGTATGTGCAATCTTCGCTTAAAATTTCGAAGGAAATAAACATGAAGAAAAAGGTGTGAAACAAAACAAAGTAGCCGTTTTATATCCACTATTACTTTAGCTTGAAATTCTTTTGGGGCTCATATTAAAAAAATAAAAATAAAAAATAAAACCTATTATCAGAACCGCAAAAAAAAAAAAAGGAAGACTCAATGTAGAAACATTGATTTATTTTAACATAATTCAATTTTGAATTTGCATACTAGGAAGTTAGTAACTCACAATTTACAGCTTGCCTATAACATTACATATAAACACATTTGATAACTTTTGACTATGAAAATAATTTAAAAAAAAAAAAAGGAATTAAATGTCAAATGAGAGAACCAAAACAAAAATGTGTTGCAACAAAAGAATCTAAAAATCCCTAGAAGTAATCAGCATCGTTTGAGGAAAATCTGCAATAACACACAAGATTGCTCTGTTTCTGTGCTCTGTTAGTAGTCTGGTTTGTCAAAAGATATATTGCATTATCTCCTCACAAGATGACAGAACTTTCATTTTAATAAAATGTTCTTTCCTCTGCCTGCAAATTGAAGTCAAGAATTGAGGTTAAGAATTCATAGAAATGCCTTTGATGATAGCTTATTCTGGCACCACATGACAAAACATCACGAAAATGCCAATGAATGCCTTAGTCATGGATCAGAAGAAGCCACAGACAATTCTCTAATTATGATATTTTCAAAATAATCTAATAACTAATCTGAAGCCATGGAGTAATTGATTAGAAGCAACTCTACTCATTTGACAATGAAAAGCATTTTCTTACACAAATTATTCAAATACAAACTACTTTTCTCTTACAGCACTTTGTCTAAAACTCTATTTGAAAAGAAGTCATTTGAAATTAAATAGATTTTATAAGTAATTCCAAGCCTTAGTTTAATCTGAGTTATCTCATGACGAAGAAATTGTCGTACTTAAATTCAAAAATGTTCTAGACATGGTGCATTAATCATGACTTATAATTCAAGGCACTCATCCACAAAACAAGGCGCTCGATCCATAAAATAAGGCAATAGTAATAATTCCTCATACACTAGGCTTTGTAACTAGTAGTGTTCATGCAGGAGTACTATAAGGCAAAGACTCTAATATCTCCGAGGCAAAATTATGACCTTTTATAGAATAGAGAGTAAATTAATGATTTGGTTCATGAATGATATACCTCTCAATTTAGTTCTTAAAAAATGAAATGTCTCAATTTAATTTATAAAAGATTAATTCTTAATTAATTTAGTCTTTCAGTTAATGAAATAGATAAGAAGTTAATTAACAATAACATTAATAGATGTTAACTTGTCAAATTAGATCTTATTCAACATTAAAAAAGTAAAACATCAATTTTATAAAATAAACATGGTCAAAAAACAGTTTGCATTTTTATGTACAATTTGTAAATTTAATGTGTTTTATTTTATAATTTATACATTACCAAAACGGATTGTTTGCATTTTTTGCTGAATAAGATTCAATCATCATTTAATAAACAATTAGCATCTATCAATGTTAACTTTCTATCTATCATATTTATTAAAAGACTAAATTAACTGAGAATTGATCTTTTGAAAATTAAATTGAAACATTTTATCTTTTAAGAACTAAACTAAGAGAAAATTTATTTTTCAAAGACTAAATCATTAATTTATTCTTGATTAGATTATTAGAGTTTTCATTTTTTATAAATTCCAGCAAGTAGAATACAAAAAAAAAAAAAATACTGCTACTTGCTTGTTTTGGTCTACCATTCTTCTAGACTACATACTGTGACATCAATCAAACACAAATCTGTAGACACTGTAACCTAGATCTTTTACTGATTAAATGCAACTAGATCCATATGCGCTTATGCAGCACGTGTTGCTCATATTCTGCTTCATTCATTCTCCTTTCAACACAGGCCGAAAGTGATGAACTTTATTTGCTCTCATTTATGTAGTTCTTTTATAAATCAATATATTTAAAGTATTAGTTGACTCTCGAAAGGTTTTGCATATAGATAGATACCCTCACGGCCTCACCTTATAATCAGTTAGGTCCACAAATAAAGGCAACTCCTAAGCTTGCAGGACTAATCCATTACTTTGCCAAGCTAGACAACAGAATCTCTATGACTAGTCAGTCAAACTATTTCTGTTCTCTTCCTTTAGAAGCAAGCTGGCGACTCAACATGTATGGAGGGGCAGATTTCAGTGGACCCTCTATTCATTATTTACTAAACAACAGTGAGAATGTACCCATGACAAAAACTTGTGTTTCTATCCTTTTCTTCGATTTGAAATTGAGAAAGTTTATCTCCTTGTTTTCATTAACTTTCCTCTCAAAATTAAACATATAATGACATGGAGTAATCAATTTCCAAAACTCTCATAAGACCATTTTACATGAAAGAGCATCAGGTTCTCCGTCCCATACAACATTTTGGTCAAGTAAAACTCAGGAAATAAATCAGGTTTAGCATTATGTGAAGCTAAAATCACAAAATTACATTCCAAGGTTCTCACCAGATTTTGTGTCACGTAAGTCATTCCACCATCTCTTAAATGTACTCGCTGTGATAGTCGGCACTGGCGACATAATTTTTGGACAAAATCCTGTAAATGATTATAAATGCTGCATATGATAATGTCAAATTAAGGTCAGTGCCTAATAAAGTTGCTCAATTGGCATTCACCAAGCAATATAAGACCTAGAATACCTCTGCAAAGCAAGTTCAAATGCTTCTCCAGAAATTACTTGAACTATAAGTTTAAGTAAAAATCATCATTATTCAACAATAGCTAATTCTAAAATCAAAACATCATATGGGAAGTCCTATGATATGAAACGCCAAATGCATTCAAATGGAGCCGGATTTGAGCTAATTTTTAAGAAGTATCATATGACCAACATTACCAAAACAATGACCAAACAAATTTCTACCCAAAAACTTCATTTCCTTAAAGCCTTGATAGAGAGTCAACCATCATATATCATTAAGTTATCTTCAAGTAAAATTGAATATGGCTTATACCTGAGTCGGTGCCTGTTACAGGCTGCAACGAAATCAAGAAATCCATTCAGTATACTCCTGAGAGCACGGAAAATCTGAAAATTTATGTATCCAATTAAACATGTACCAATCAGAATAATAGTCTTTTATGAAACTAGTACATCCCCAAATTCAATAATATACCATATAACAACCTGTGAAAAAAGGTCATCCCAAAGAGCACGCCACATGGAAACTTCATTGGTGCTGATGGTCACCTCAGAGGATGATGCCAACTGGAAGATGCTACTAACAAACTGCCATGTGTCTCCAAGTATATCACTCATGCAGGTACATATAAAAACCACTAAATTGTACATCACTAGGAGCAGACGGATAGGTGCATATAGTATTTCACGGGAAATCCAAAAGATAGGGTATAGAATAGAAATAGCTGCAGCACATTGCAAACAAGAATATATGGGCAATTAACAGTACACCTTGTGGATCAAATGACTAATTTAAGAAATAAAGGACAGTATTGGAAGTCTAAAACATATTATGACTTACCAATTCTCCAAACAACAGTGAAAATGAGCCACAATGGTAAGAAGAGAAGCTCCAGTAGGATCCCCACCATATTACAGGTTGTCTCAATCACATCCCAAACAAAATAGAAGATGCTTCCTACTACTATAAACAATATTTTCAAGCTGGGAAGAAGAAATTCAAAGAGCTTCACCAGTGGCTTTGCAAGAGGTTGAACAAGAACTGAGAAAAAGGATTGTGCAGTATTTGCCAAGGCAAGACACCACCTAAAAGCCTTCTGAAAATTATGCAGAAACAACATTGTTCCTAAGTACTTGACCCTTGAAACCATATCCCAAGTTTCTATCCAATCAAAAAAAGGCCCACATAAATGAGAAGCAGTAGCCTTAAGGATGGGAACATTTTTGTATAAATCATATAATCCTATGAGGACAGTAACAAATGAGATAATCACATATAAAACTCGAGCCAGTGGGCACATCCAGGGGCGATAAAGATTGCAGAATACTGGGTATGACTGAAGGAAGATGACCCAAGATGGAAGGCCAGCTTCTAACAAAGTAAGCAACCGAAGATCAAATATTATAACTTCCCTTAATTTGAATGGAAGGTGATGATCATTAAACCTAAAGTATATTAAAACATCCCTATACTGAGTAGCTTCAACTGTATCCTCAGAAACGCAACTAGAGGTCTCAGAATATATCAATGAGTTATCAGAATCAGATAGCACTTCCTTGCAAGAGCTCTCAACCTCAGCTCCATCACTAAAGGAATTCATTACTTTTCTTCTCTTATAAGGTCCAGAAGGAGGACTTGTGAGTGCCATGCCTGTTGTCTGTTCAATATTCTCAGAATATTCTTCAATGTTGGTATCCAGACTGTGGACGGAACTATTTTCAACAGTCAGAATACCATTGTAGAGATTATCATCATCATTAATATGTACAGTTCCAGAAAGATCTTCACAAGCATCATAAAAAGGATCCCCTGAAAACAATTGCAGATGTGAAACAGAAATTTATCAAAACCTCATTTTGGCTCACAATGTAAAGTTTAATTAACTGTTGGGAAAACACACATTCAATACCTATGTGCCAGCTTTTTGGCCTCAGTTTAGGTAGTACTTGTTGGTACAACTTACAAGTATTGCATTTGTAAGAACAGAGAAGCTAAAGATCTGATGTTTAAGTGGTTTAAATTCTTAATTGCCATTTAATGTTTCAGGTGGCAACACTAATAAACTGAAACCAGACCCATTTCCTCATCCAAGCCTTATTTAGTTAACACGAATTATTGGCACAAGTCAAGAAAATACTAACTTTCCCATTCCCACCTTATGTTCTGGCCATCCAAACACGGACTTAAGGCATTCTTGATGCTGCTGGATTGTGTAAATTCTGGTATGGTTAACCTAAACCAACCCCAGAAATGAGGTGCAATTTAACTTAGTCCAACTTAAAAGGAAGGAAATGAGAATTTCCCTTCAAGTCTATTTGTAATGCCAGGTTCACAGATCAAATTAACCATAAAACTAGGTTTCTACCACTGTCTCAACTACAATAAATCAAATAGTCTATGTTACTATTGAAGGACTGATTCCTACTGAACAAAGCCTCAGTTTGGAAGCTCTTCAGAGGCTTCACTTCTGAAGGTGCTCATGTCGTGCTCCTGCATAAAGTCCAAACCTTAAGAGCTAGACATTTTATTATCAAGGCTATCCTATGTTCAAAGTTCGATGTGATATGTTAACTCAAACAGAAGTAAAGATGAAACTCCCACTTGCTACCTGTAGAATCCAGATGCTCTTTCAACTGCAGCTGCTCAGATATTGTTCCAGAAAACCATGAAGACATGCAGCTTGCAGCTTGCTCTATGCTGTCAAATTCCCATCTTTGCATTATTTTAGCTTCTATGTATAGTGAGGTATCAGTCTGCAAAAAAAAATTAAAATAAATAATAATAATAATAATATTGTTATTATTCACATGCAGGGGGCACAATAAAATACTGCAAGCTGAATGGGGAGCATGTAAGGGAAGCAGTACCTGAAGCTCATTCAAATAGTTTATACCACAAACACTGGTCCAAGCAACTTCAAATACAATAAAGCCATACAAGGTCCTATGCAATTCAATGCTGAAGCGCAGAGAATTCCTTAGATTTTTCACAGGAAGCAAAACCCTGTTTTTTGATAACATTAACTCATAAATCAATGAGAACCATCTTAGAAACTTCTTTTGTTCACTACTGCTTCGTTCACAAACCTCCTTTTTCTCTCCACGTGCTTTGATGCGTGCAAAAGGAGATAACCTTGACTAGAATTTAAATAAATATTATGAAGCTTTATTTCAAGGAAGAAATCACATGCAAATTATATCAATATAAAATCTAGTGCTAGTCACCTTGGTAACCATCAGTTGCCAAAAGTGTGCTCCCCGAGAACCTAGGTCTCTCAACCATGGTCGATTGTCGACCAAAATATATAACTTTTTACTATCATTGGCAAGGAAAAGGCTAATATCCGACAGGTAAGACTGCAAGTCTCTGCAAAAAATATCACAAAAGATGCTGGGTTCAGTATGAAAAGTAGGGAAAATAAAAAACAACACTGGATATCTAGAGTCATTCAATAATGTAACTAGTAATTAGTAACTGCACTGAATAATGATGCATGCAGAAATCATTCAAGATTTGTCTTCATCAAACTTATCTAACTACTCTTTAGAGAAATCCTTAGGCATATGTGCTAAATAATTAAACCACTGTTAACTAAAGCAAAATCAGCCGAATTCACAGTTTCTTTTTCTTTTTTTCTCATTAAATATATTGAACAATGTGACTAGCAAGTAGATAATCTGACAGGAACTAGAATACAAACCGAAATGGGACCAAAGTGTACAATGTCACCCTCATTGTATCTTGAGAAACCAAAGTCTCCCTCAATTCCAATGAGAAGTTGCTAGTCACATCAACTATTGATTATATATGTTTGTGCCCATCATCTCTGGATTAAATTTGTTCTATACAGCTAAAAAGCTAGGCAGCGTTACGAGCATTACATAAACATGCCTATGACTTAGGGATGAAGCAACATGAACTTGAACTAAAATCAAATTTATAAACAAAAGACACAAAGATACACCCAGCTTAGGAGCAAACAATTATTGCAAGTCAAAGGAGTATAAGAAAACAAAAAGAGAAATTTAAGAAATAATCTCCCTCCACCTTCTTTCACTAATAATAATTTTTATAAAATAATAACTATTATGCATTATGAAATAAATTCAACGTGCCCGCACTTGCATAACGGCATGCTTATGATTTATTAAAGCAACTTTTCCACACATGCAAAGCGTACACCTTGTTTCTACCAAAAAGGAAAAAAAAAAAAAATGAAATACCCAATTTGCAAACTGGTAAGAGGAAAAACGCAGCGCCTATCGCCTTTCCCCATCAAGACCGCCCTGTATGACCTTTGTATTACCCAAAATTCTTTCAAACACGCTTCTAATGTCTGCTTCAAATGCCAAAATACAGAAAACCCATCAACCTTCTCAGAAATCTAGACAATTCTACCTAAACGCATATGCATAAAAGACACAAGGAAAGAGGACCTGAGAGACGAAAATTACATAAAAATCGAAAAAAGAAGCGATCAACGAGGAACTTCATAACAAAACAAGAAGAGGCCAGGGGATCGAAGAATGAAATGGGTGCCTATACTAACGAACAAAGGGTGGTTAAGGATCAAAGGAACGAGGAAGAAACCACATACATAACAAAGCCAGAACTCCCAGAATGGATAAATAAACAAAAGCAAAGTCCCTTTGGTATTAAATCAATGTGTCCATTAATTGTGTCAGAGAAGGGATTTCCACTGCTAGGTTGGAGACGGAGACGTTTGCGTTTTATAGTATCAACCATTGACGTTTATTACTGAGTGTTGGGATGGAGGAGGAGGAAGACGTGGTGGTTATGGCGGTGAAGGTGAGGGTAGAATGGTAAATTTCAGCGTGCGGAAATATCGATTCCCGCCAAGACCATCATTATTTTGTCCTTAAGGATAAAGAAGGAAACAACATTTTCTCGGAAAAGAAAAAAACAGAAAATTAAAAGAGGGAAAGAGGGAGAACCGTGAGAATGCACGTGGGAAAAGTAACGAAAGGATACATGTGCATTTTTAAATGTAGTTTTTAAAATAGGTAAAAATCATTTTTAAACCTTAAATTTTACTCAATATTTTAATTTTAATTCATTTCACTTTAATTTTTTAAAAAATTAATCAAATTTTTTTAATTCCTAATACTATTAATTTATTTCATACAAATGTTTAGTTTGAATCAATCTTAATATATCTATACTATATTATTATAAATATTATTAATTTATTAATCTTAAATATAAAAAATTTGATAGTGTTACATTAAGTTTAGATTTAATAAGTATTTAATTTTATGTTTAAAGTTTAAATTTAGGAATTTATTGTTTCTACTATTTAAGATTAATAAAATGATAACACTAATAATAATATGACACATAACAAATAAAATTGGCTTCAACTTTACACTTTTCATTAAGTAAATTAAAAATATTAATGATTATAAAAAATTTATTATTTTTTAATATTAGGAAGATTAAATTAAAACCAATCAAATTTTAAAAAACAAAACTGAAACTTAGAATCAAATCTAAAAGATTAAAAATGTTCTTTTTTTCTTTAAAAAATGTTTTTAATTTTTAAAAATAGAAAAAAATTGTTTGAATTACTTTTTTCAACTAAAATAAAATATATATATTTTGAAAACAAAAAAATACAAAACAATTAAAAGATATTCTGAAATATAATTTTTTAAAATAAAAATATGTAAAAAATAATTTTTTATTAATATTATGTACATAAATACATAAAAACACGACAAACAAAAATTTTGAAAACTAATTTTAAAAAATAAATGAAATTCAATGAGACCGTTAGTAGTAGCATGTAGCATATTGATTCAACGTGGATGAGAAGGCTATGCATATGTAATAATATAATGAAAACAAAAACTAAAATCAAATCTTCATTCATTTTTTGGATAGATTTTTATTTTAAGAGTACAGAGAAGATTAGAGTGTAAGATAATACAACTCGCGGTCCATCTAGATGTGGAGAGTAACCAGTGAATGTCATGAAGAAGGACTCCACGTTCAGTACGGAACTGGGTAGCCCGAAGGCGGATGTTGAGCCTCAGGAAATGCTTTGGAAGATACATGAACATCACCAATTAATTTGAAGACCGACTGATTCTTATTGTTTTCTGAATAATTAGGCACTTGGAAAATCAATATTTTCTTGTAGTGCTAACATTATTGACCTGAAAGGCTAAAGAATTAGTCGAGATTTCGATCCAAAAAAAGTTTAAAAAATGTTAATAAAATTCACCAAGTTTAGCTTAAAGAGTAAGTGGCACTATAAGTAAGTTCAAAAGATTTTAAGTGTACTTATTGTGTCACTTTATTTATGTATTAATTAATAAAATTTAACAAAAACTTCTTATTTTATATATCATATGAATCTTTTAATTTAAAATAAAAAAAATTGATTTATTATTATTCATCAGTACATAAATAAAGTAATATAATATATATAATATCAGAACCTCTCTAAATAGTTGAAGAAATTTTTTTGGATCCCTTTTTGTTAGCTTTTATAATTTTAAAAAATCTCTTCATCAAAATTAAACTATAAAAAGTTATAAGAAAAATTAGAGATAACTTATGTACATGTAAGAATTATTAAAATATACTCATACATTCCAACAAGTTTTACTCGTTAGGTATGGATTTGGATACTAAATAAACAAGTTTGGGTTAGGGTCTAGAGATTCTTACGAACCCAGATTTGATGAGAGTAATACTAATCTCACAGACTCCTTGCACATATTTTATATTAAAAACATTTATTATATATATATATTATATAAATATTTATCATAATATAATAAATAAATAAATATATTAATTATTTTTTTTATTTTTTTACTTTAGGGAGACACGTAGACCCTTCTAGAATTCACAGAAAAATATAATCCTTAACCCTTTAATTTGTATTAATTGTCTAATTATATTTGATACCTCTTGAGGATGAACTTCTTAAAATTTAATTTTGATTGTATGTTTGAAATTTACGTTGCAGCGACAGTTGTAAAACTTGATTGTGTTTTAAAATTTAAATAATATAATGTTTGCGAGTTTTTTGTTGTGTACAAAAATGAATTTTATATAGATAAGCTTAAAATTAGTAATAAAAAAAATCTTTAAAATTGCTTTGAGTAAATGTTTCAGATTTGGGGATTTAGGAATTCAGTAGGCCTGAGGACGAGGAATGAGTTTTCTACCGACTCGAGTTTAGGTCTAAAGACAAGAAAAATATTTTTCTTCGAATATAGATCCCAAAATTATAGTACCTACTCATATCTTACCCATTCCTACGTACATGCCAGGTGGAGAATATTTGTCTCGTAACTGTTGTGAGCTCTGGCCATTTGACTCATGAACCTCAAAGGTAATAAGTTGAGCCATTATTTTTCTTTATCTCTTAGAAAAAAAGAAAAAGGAAAGTCATAGTCTGATAGAATCTTCGTCACCCCCATTGTATTTGAACATGTCACATATCTTTAGAAGTTCATTATGTGATTATTAAGATCTTTATTGGACAATTAATCCCCAAATTGGCCATTGGCCTACAATAGCTAAATTGTGGTTAGTTTGATTTTAAACTTATTCTGACTTACAATAAGTTTGGTAGCTACAATTGTGATTATTTTCTTTTCTTGTTGTGTTGTTGACTTAATGGAGTATAAGGAATGTTTGTTACCCTTATTATGCTTCTCATTCGATATCTAGGCATATACACGACAACTAAGGTTCTTGAGAAAATAACAAGCAACAAATGATTAGAGCTAGAAAAAAAAAATTTTATATAAATTGTAGTTTAATATCAACAACACCAAAAACTTCTTGTATATATATATTAGCCCTTCTTATTAAGTGAATTACTTTGTGTAAATATATATCGTCACTTACAGAAAACAAAGTAAATAGGCTTGTCATCCCATAGAGATTCGTAATTTATTGGAAAATTGATTACCAACACTAGTCTACTTCAATTCTTATCCAAACAATTAAATTAACTAATAAGAGAAATTAGGTATAAGAAATTAAATTGACTTGGAAAATAATTAACAGATTTATCAGTGCTAACTAGTTTTGACACTAATAAAATTAACGGCTTTATGAGCTCATATTTACAAGTTTGGAAAATTTTGCCTAATGGAGGAGTCATTTTGATTAAGAGAAAATCTTTTTGGTTTAGTCTAAAACTTAACTTTTTGTTCCTTAATTTTGTATGAGATTTCAATTGTCCCATTTTTTCAATTCAATTTTATTTCTTATCTTTACTAATTGATGTAATTTTTTTTATTGGCTAAAAGTAGTCTTTCTATGTCACTAATGATAAAGTCATAGATGCCACTTATGTGAAATATGAGTTAACAAAAAAGTTCAAATGAATCTAAAAAAATTGTTAGGATAATTTCCATCTAGCTTCAAAAAATTGTTGACATTCTTGATTTTGGGGTTTCAAATGCTCAAATAAAGAATGTGAAAATTTTCTTGAGATGCTTTGGCTTTATATAAGCTTCAACTATAATTTAATTAAAAAAATTTCACTTGAACTTTACATATAATTAACAATATTTGGTCAGAGGAAGAAACTAAATTAATTAGTAAAAAGTTTGATCTTTCAAAGTTAAATCTTTTAGTTTATTTAAAAATTATTTACTACTATAAAATAGGGGTTAAACTTAAAAGGTTAGTTTATTTAAATCATTAAATATTGGGTGAGTAGTACTGAAATTCATCTCATTTGAAAATGAACAAAATTAGGCTAGCCACTTTGGCCTATGAACCAAATGGATTGAGGGTAAACAAGTACATGCCAAACTTTTTCTTTTTTAACTTTTTGACTGTAATGTGGCAGCTGTAATCTTAAATCATGATTGTTCATGACATCGATATTACATGGCAACGATAAGGCCATTTGTCCTTCATGGCAAACGAGGGGCAAACCAATCATGTCCATGACTTGACCAGTCAATCACGAGTTTGGGAGAAATTTTTAAAAAAATTTGTTGTTAAACCCTTTTTTTAAAAAAAAAACAAAATGTGTTGTTAAACCAAATTTTTTTACATATAATTGCATAAATATACTTCAAAATTTTTATTCTTACTCTCTTAGTATAAATTATCATTTCAGAAAAGTTTGATAAATATTGATTTTTGAATTTAAATTAATTTTAACTTATGATTTTAACATTATATTAATAAATAATTTAAAGTAATAATTTAGATAATGATAAAAATAACACTAATGATAGAAAATGTTAATTTATCAAAATTTTAGTAAAAATTTTTCTAATAATATAATTATTAATAGGTTAAAATATACATAGCCCTTAAACTATAAATCATGTGTATATAATCTTTTTAACTATAAAAATTAATTAAAATTTTTTTAAAACTTTGGAATTTATACCCAAAAAAAACTTTCAAATGTTAACATTTCTATCCAAAACTCTAATAGAGGGTAAGGACATCAAATTATTTAAGAATTTTTTCTGCACAAAGCCTAAAGTCCAAGAAACTTTAATGCATAAGACCTAAAGTTTAAAGCAATTTTTTATACAAGGCAAGTTTAGAAGAATTTTTTTTTTATATCTTAATTTTGCTGACATGTCACTATTTCATTTGTATTTTATTGATTTCAAAACATATCAAAAATTAAGAAAAAAAATTCTTTCAATAAGATGTAATCTTTTTTACCTAAAGAATAAAAAAGATACAATTATTTAAAAGAAAAAAATGGCCTGATGTAGCACTCCAATAATATGGTTCCATTTTAGTTATATTAATAATATAATATACATATATAATACAATTCGAGAGTTCTTATCACCTCTACTAGTTCATTTTTATCTTTTACCAAATTATTTAGATTCATTGAGTTTTCTTTTTGGGTCACTCGCTTCAATTATAGTTTTATATTTTATACATTATTATATAGATATAATAAGTAACAATATATAGATTATTATAATTTGGGATGGTTAAATGCTTTAATCCTATGGCTCGTTGTAACACTCCAATCCTACACTTGGACATCTCACTTGCTTCATTTATAAATTATTATATAGATATAATAAGTAACAATATATTCATTAGCATATCAAAAGACGAGTGAGAGCTTCGAAAATAACAAGTCTATCTCTCAAAGACCACCCAACCTACTTGTAGATAGTCAGTTCTATACATCATTCATACATACCAAAAATTCTCATCCTTGTAACTGTACAACAAATTACTAGCCTTGGTAGCCTTTCCCAAAACATAACAAGCTAAAGGCATGGGATGGAAACATACAAGTAACATAACCACTGTCCTCCTACTCAATCCACTAGGGACATTAAAGGTCTAGTTACCATCCACATGATCATGTCCCCTAATAGAAATAAAAATCCCACTCTTGGGATCTCTAGCGACTCATCCTCCAACTCTATAACTACAATAAATTTAGGTATTTGTGTAACAGTCCAAGCTACCCACTTGTGAATATTGTTCACTTTAGACCCAACTCTTACGGTTTTGTTTCTCCCCGCCCCCCTCTCTTAGTCTTAGACCTCAGGGTTTCGAGAAAAAATGCGTTCACAAGGGAAAGGTATCCACACCCTTATAAGGCATGCTTCATTCTCATTTCCAACCGATATGAGATTTTACAATTTGGACACATCAACGTATAGTGATATTTGGAATATTAGTAATAAGCAATTTCAATTTTCAAAGCAACCGATGGTATTAGCCATACAAATATGAAAAATCATGCATTCATATATTCTTTCAAAATAGTAAAATTTTGGATGTGATGCAATGTCATGACCCTATGCTTATGAAATAAACTGATTTATACAATTTATACATATTCTTATAGGCATGTTCATTTAAATTTTCACATAAAATGCTATAATATGAATAATTCTCAATCATGGGCAAGAAATAACATTTCATACATCAAATTGGCACACTAGCTATCATTTTCAAACATGAAAGCTGAACTTGGTGGTAAAAAATCCCCAGGAAGGCATCACCCAAAGGAACACACCAGTGATAAACATTTGGTTCCTACTAACCAAAAACGTATGACTACTAGCTCTACATGAATGAGTTTCTTGAATGGTACTAAACTATAGTACTTACTAAGGCATCCTTTAGTGGATCCAAGTACGAATCTATGGATCACCATACCTCAATGGATCATATCCTGATCATGGGATCATTGTCCCAAATAGATCACACCCACACCATCCCTTGAGAGTTCAAGAAATCACTACCCCTTAATGGATCATATTCCTAGCATGTGATTTATAAGCAAATATGTTAGGATGATTGGGTCCAAGCTAGGGTTATGCTTAACTTTAAGTATGTGACTCTCAATTTTTCATAAGGAATACACTAAATTAGGGTTTGTAATCATCACAATGTTTTGACAATCATTTCTTTGATCTTAAACCTATTTATCCCTAATGCATATGCTAGAAATACTTTCTCAATTCTCCTTTATTATCTCCTCTCAACCCAATGTTCTATATTACATTTTATATTCTCAAATCCTAGTTTGAGTTAATTACTGAACTTCACTTAACCAAGAAAGGTAATCAAGTTCATTTAATATTTCAGGGAGGTACTAGTTACTTGTTAGGGTCTCAACAGGTGGCTAGTGACTCCTTAAAACTTGTTTTCTAAAATAGAGGCCTACCAGTAAACTGTTAAGAGGTTGGTAGTAGGATCACTATGAAATAAAGGGCATTATAACCCCAGAGTTGGAAATTGACTACTGAGTTTTGGGTAAGTTTGAATATGGAAGTCGACTACTCAAAGGCTAACAATCAACTACTTTGTTCTGAATAAGTTTCTAGGTAGAGTAAGAAAGCAAGAGTCGACTGCTAGGGGCTAGCAATCGACTGCTACGTTCTACTATGTTTAATTTTCACAATCACTATTTGATTAAAAAATTCCCTTAAAACATGATTTTTAACTAGTATTGAAATCATGAACTTAATCCCTAACTTATTACGAATTAGATACATCAAAATAGGCTCAAAATGAACCATAATCTAGCTTAAACCATTAAAATTCCACTTTAGATAAAGTAAACAATACCCATGAATTAAAACTCAATTTTTAGGCAATCTAAGAACATGCAATAGGCTTAAGCATACATCCATTAACAGTTAACATCGAATGCAAGTTTTTATTCCCTAACAATTAATGAAAATCCATTTTCCAAAATTAAAGTCATATGGTTCTAAAACCCAATTTTGAAAATAAGGGGAAGTTTGTGTGATTACCTTATTTCTAAGCCTAAATCTATGCATTGATAAGTATAGAAGCCTCTTAGAATGAATTCCTAGGATCAATCCTTGATTTTCCTCTCCCACTTTCCTCTCTCTCACTTGTTTCTCTCTCTATTTTGATGAGTTTCTAAGATCTCTCTACTTTCCCTAATAAATGTTAAACAACTTAATTAGGAAGCTTTTTAATTAGCTTTTTAAAATATTTGTTAATTGGTCCCTTAGGCCAATTTGTAATTTTAAAACTATTGGACAATTTTCCCCATCTATGTCATACTTTGCTCTTAACTCCTTAAACCTCCCTTTTCCTTTTTATTTTCTCCTATATTTACTAATTTTATCCCCTTGGTATGCCATTCATTTCCCATGCTTTATTTCTCTTCATTTGAACTTTATTTTTACTTGATTTTTGAGCTAAATTTTAATGCAACTACATGTTCTCTATAATGCAACAATTAATTTCAAACATAGGCACTAAAGAAAGTTTAAATTTCACAAAAATATTACAATTGTGTTAGAGGAAGATGTAATACTTATGATTTAACTTGGGTGCACTTAAACTTCAATTCTCAATATGTTAGCTTAAAAAACTAAAGATGTCAAAATGAGCCAAATCTTATTAATTGACTTGTTAGATCTTATAAATTTTATAGAATCATACTAGAAATATTTTAGCCCAAATTAAAAAAGAGGCTAACTCCGCTTGACCCTAAACAAAATATGATGGAGCCAAGCTAGCACAAATTTCTTCTTTTTTTGTTTTTAATATTTTTAGAATAAATTAGTTGTATGACTTTGACCTTAATTTAAATGACAGTATTTTTTAAATTTTTATTTAATTTATCTAATAACTTTAGTTCATATATTTTTAATATATTTTATTATTTTGGATGGTAAATGAATATGAATATTATGATAAAAAAAATATTTAGCAAAAGATAATGTAGTAATTATGGCATTGATATGTATTAAATTTATGTATTACGTATTTTAATAATTTATAATCTTTAGACTTTATGTAATATACTCTAATTGTGTATATTTTTATTTTTTTCTGATAATAAAATTAAAAAGTTATTTGTTACTATCGATTATAATTGTTATTTTATAAATATTATTTAATAATTTAAAATATTATTTTCATAAAAAAATATCATAGTCCTAAGCTTTAATAAAAATAAATTGAAATACAATTTTAGATTAAACTCATGCTAACCCAACTCAACCCTTAAAAAAAAAAAGATCAAATTAAACTTACTTATTTTAACAATTCTAAAAATAAAGAAAGCAATTTTGATTAAAAAAAAAAAAAAAGATAGGGTTCGCCGCTCGACTCAATCGATTCACTCCTATATAAACGGCCGCCCTATACTCATTCGTCATTCCACTATACTACTCCATCACTGCCGCTAGGGTTCTCTTTCTTTATTCTAGCTCTAGATTTAGGCTATGTTAGCTGAACAGAACAAGTGTGAAAGAGAGAGATAATAATCCATTTCTATTTTGATCTTCTTTGCGTTGTTCTTCTTCCCAAACACGGCGTTGAAGGTCCAATGCCACGTCGCCGGTAGCTATAGGAAGCGGTAACCAGTGATGCTATGATTGGACCGAGAGAGAATTAAATGTTTCGCATGCTGATAGGAATCCTTGGATCTCATTCCGATGATCCATGGAGCCGATTTATGGGATTACATTTTCCAGGTTATCCTTAGTCTAATCTATTTCTTAATTTATTAAGTTTTTGGATTATGAGAGAATGAAGCTAATGATGATTCTATTTATTTGCTGCAAGTGCCGTCTGAAATTGTTATCTGAAGCAAAATGCATTGGTAGCTAACTGAGGCTTCGTTCTCTTGAGTTCCAATTATTTATCGTTAAAATTTACATTTTCGTCAAATGAATTTTGGAGAACTATTGTCTTTTGGTTTCAGTCAGTAGAATTATAATCTAGTCAGGTGGTTTTGGCAAGGACCAGACTGAAAATCATGATGATTGGTTACTTAACCTAGTCTGTTCTTCCTTCATAACAAAAAAAAAAAAAACAATTAAATCAAATTTTTATTAGTTTTTTTAATTAAAATAAAATATAAAAAAATATTTTTTAAAAAATTAATTATAGAGAAATAAGATGTATAAATTATACATAAATTAATAAATTTAATAATAAAAATATAAAAATTATACTTAAATTTTTATTTTTTTGACAAATTTTTGTGCTCAATTATTTTTGGAATAATCACTCTACATTTATATATTTTGATTTTTTTCAATAATTTAATCTTAATATTAATTGATAAAAATATTATATTTGATATTTTAAATTTGTATATTATAATTGATATTATTTTTTTATGAATTTAAACATAAATGAGTTACAATTTTAAAAAATTAATTTTTTTAATTTTTTTATTAAAAATGTTTGGGTATAAGAAAAATATGTTTTTCTTATACCCACAAAATAAATAAATAATATTATCACTAATTATCATTGATTTAAAAATTAGACTAATTCATCTAATTGAAAAATCTATAATTTGGATATTTTTCCTATACTCATAAAAAAAAAAAAACAATTATCACTAGTTATCATTGATTTAAAAGTTAGATTCATCGATCTAATTGAAAAATTCATAAATTGGGTACGGCCTTGGATTGGATAAATCTTAAAATTGATATTGATAAAAATTAGTCAAATGATTGAAGAATTGAATAAAACTAAAAAAATCAACGGTCCAAAAATTTATTTGCTCCATGGATTTTTCTTGATAGAATATGCTATATAATTATTTTGTTTATTTAATTATAATATATTAAAATATTAAAATCAATTCAACTATAATTTAATTATGATTAAATTATTAAATTGTGAATCAATTGTTTCATTAATTTAATTATTGACTATTTTTAAAACATTGTTAAGTGTACAAACTTTTACAATATTAATGGTCTTAATACAAATATCATGTTAGTTATACACAACATGGCTTAAAGAGTCAATTCTATTAGCTTATCTCATAATAATTCTTTTATTTAATTTGTTTGTTTGAATGGAGTGAAAGTAAAACTGATTTGTAATTATTTTCTTTAAAATTCAAAAAAAAGGAGAAATTACAAAGATAACCTACTTTTAGTCTCTCAAAAATATGCAATAATATAATTTAATTTTTAAAATATCAAAATATATTTTTTAATTCTAAAATTATGATAGTCAACTTGGGAGTCAGCCACCTTAAATACACCTAAAGCAATGAAATTAAAAAAATACATTTTAATAAATTGTAAATTAAAGGTGTTCCTCTTTACAAATTAAAGTTCTTCACCTCCACAGCGGTTCCATACTTTGCTTCCCCTTGGCAATTGTTGAGTTTGCTTCATTTGGAGACTCTATTTCCCTATTATAAAAATCATGTCAAACGCAGAAGGCCAAGGAGCCAACTCAGTGATTTTCACTTCCAAAATAGATCCCACCCGATAATTCCCTTCCACCAAATCTATTGTTTTCTGTCTCTGCCCCTCTACTTTCTCCAACAACACTTCGAGTGAAACCACATAGCCTAGCATCAACAGCACTAGCCATAACAAGAACAATTTCCTGGTCGCAAGATATAAAGGATTTAGATGAATTATTGTTTCGTCGCAGCAAGTGCCAGTTCTAGTGATGATTTAGACATGAGCCTACTGGCAAGGAATGAAAGTTAGAAATAAGCATAAAAGGAATGGTTATGGTAGCAAGATGTCATGGACCTTTTCCATGATAGTGTAAAATCAACGAATGAAGCCATCCAATATGGTAAGTCTTGCCATTAGGTGAGGATTAGCATTACCGATAAAGGATTGTTCTACCCTTAGACGCTAAAGTCTGGCTGAGTCCTTAGGTTTTAGTATCGAAGTGATCTAAAGGCACAACTGGTCGAGAGCTAATGCCATTCTCCTGATAAGCCCATGGCAGGGCAAAACCAGTTGGCATCGTTTAAGGATAAGTTGGTCGCCAGGGTAGGAGAAGCCTTGGGACGTCGCACGGGCGTCGTTGTGTGCTGCGTCAGACTCTAAGCCTATGACAAGTGGTATCAGAGCAGGTCGTGCTTCTATCATTTCTAGTAATGATGAGGTCCTCAAGGGGAAGACTATGCGGGTGCACTGCGCCAGAGAAGGTGTGTGTGCCAAGCACACTCCACCTCACTAAGGGGCATGAATGAGGTGGCCATCCACGAGGTTGGGCTGCATGAGGTGCAGCTTGGCAAATAAGGTGGCGTGTGGCGATAAGGCATGGCGATCCTTGGGCAGAATTCTTCTCTCCATAGCACGAGGGCGTGCTATATGTTGGGTGGGGGAGAATATCACAGACCTTTTTCATGACCGTAAAGATCAATGAATGAAGCGGGCAAATATAGTAAGTCTTGCCATTAGGTAAGGGTTGGCATTAACGGTAAAGGTTTGTTCTACCCTTAGACGCTAAGATTTGGCTAAGTCCTTAGGTCTCAATACCAAAGTGCTTTAAAAGCACAATTGATCGAGAGCTTATACCATTCTCCTGATGAGCCTATGGCAGGACGAAACTAGTTGGTACCGTTTAAGGATAGGCTAGTCGTTAGGGTAGGAGAGGCCTTGGGACGTCGCACAGGTGCCACTGTGTGCTGCGCCGGACTCTAAGCCTGTGACAAGTGGTATCAAAGCAGGTCACACTTCTATCGTCGCACGTAATGATGGGGTCCTCAAGGGGAGGACTATACGGGTGCATTGCGCCAGAGGAGGTATGCATGCCAAGGATGCTTCACCTCACCAAGGGGCATGAATAAGGTGGCCATCCACGAGGTTGGTCTGTATGAGGTATGACTCGACAAATGAGGTGGCGCGGGGCGATAAGGCACGATGATCCTTGGGTAGAGTCCTTTTCCCCATAACACGAGGGCGTGCTATATGTTAGGTGCGAGAGAATGTCACAGACCTTTTCCATGACCATGTAAGATCAATTAATAAAGTGGGCAAATATGGTAAGTCTTGCCATTGGGTGAGGGTTGGCATTAGCGATAAAGGGTTGTTCTACCCTTAGACGCTAAGGTTTGGCTAAGTCCCTAGGTCTCAATATCGAAGTACTCTAAGCGCACAAATGGTCAAGACCTAAAGTCATTCTCCTGATGAGCCATGGCAGGGCGAAACCAGTTGGCACCGTTTAAGGATAGGCTGGTCGCCAGGATAGGAGAGGCCTCGGGACGCCGCACGAGCGCCGCTGCGTGTTGCACCGAACTTTAAGCCCGTGACAAAGAGTTGTCAAGGTGTTGTTGATGGCTCTAATTTTGGTTCGTCTAATTTTGTTGATTTTCAACATGTTTGGTGTGGTCCTAGAATTAGATTTTCAGTGGATGTTGCTGCTTCAACTGATTGCATTACGACAAGGAAGAATATGTCTACCACATGTGTTGAAATTGAAAGCCTAATCTAAATTTAGTGAAATATAAATTTATATTTATATTTTAGGATATAATTAGTCATAAAAAAGAGTTATAATAGATATTTATTGAAGCATTGATATTAAAAGATAAAAGGAATAGAATCTATAACTACAATTACCTTATACTTCAAGCAGAATGATGGAAAGTTAGAGAGAGAGAGAGAGACAGAGAGAGAATTTCTAATGACAGATTAATTTTTAGATTAGATTTTTAGATGTGATAATTCTAATTACTAATAACCTTCAGTAAGAATATTCAGATTATATATTAAATATTAAAATAAATTGTAATAATAATAATAATATAATATTAATATTTAATTAACATTATCAATTAATTAATGAATTAATCTAACAATCTCCCACTTAGATAATATTAATCAAATATTAATGTAATCATAGAAAATATTTTCTTTCTTTTATTCTTAGTCAGTAGTCTGATAGGATGATTATTGACTAATATAGGGCTGTGGTTGGATCCTTCACCCAAATGGGCCAGCAAGTGATCAAACTTATCATTAATAACTTACAATTAACACATAGAATCAATTCATTCATGATTAACTCAATCTAAATTCAGAAAAGAAACAACACAACATCATTGAATCCAATAGGAAAACAAGTGAATGAAATAAAGTTTTAATGTTTGAACAAATGGAATACATAATATATATTTAAGATGATATACATAGATCAAATTCATTCATAATATAAAGTTTAGAAAATTAAAACAACACAAGATTACTGAATTCGATAGGAAAACTAGTGATATAAGAAAGTTTCAAGAGTTTCTTTTTGTATATTATATGGATGATTCAATCCACAAGGAAAAAGCCCTTTATCGGATTTGAATCGATGACTTACACCTTACCATGGCATTACTCTACCACTGATTTAAAAAGACCCCGTTTGATTCAATTCCTGAATAAGGAACTAGCCACTATGAGTCTAGTGCATATATTTATTACTGCATATACTTATTATATGATATGTATCTAAACAAATAAAATATGTATAGTTAAGATGGTATACATACAACAAATCCATTGATAATACAAAGTTTAAAAAATTGAAATAGCACAAAATCACTGAATCTGATAGGAAAATTAGTGATATAAAAAAGTTTCAATATCTAAATGAATGAAATACGTAATGTATAGTTAAGATTATATACATAGAACAAATCCATTCATAATACAAAGTTTAGAAAATTGAAACAACACAAGACCATTGAATCCGATAAAAAAACTAGTGATATAAAAAAGTCTCAATATCTAAACGAATAGAATGTATAATGTATTGTTAAGATGTTTCTTGCGACCAACGAGCATAAGAGGATGTTCCATTAGTCATCTCATATGCTACAAATCCATGATTTTAAAATTATAAATATTTGATTCCACAAGATTTACCCAAAATTCATCCAAAATTTGTGTAATATTCAAACGAAAGTAGTTAAACACAAGCACTTTGAATATATGAATATATGCAATATACAAAATTCGCACGATTTGTATTTGCAGAATTAATTCATATATGATACAGATTGATGCAATGGAAATTTAATTTCATAACCAAGTTTTTTAAAACAAATAGCATATATAAAGTACAACAGAAATGTTTATTTAGAAAAATGAGGTTCTGATATCATTTGTTGAAATTAAAAGTTTAATCTAAATTTAGTGAGATATAAATTTAGATATATATTTTAGGATACAATTAGCCATAAGAAAGAATTATAATACATATATGTTAAAGTTATGATATTAAAAGACAGAAGGGGTAGAATCTGCAACCACAATTACCTTATGCTTCAAGGAGAATGATGGAAAGCCAAAGAGAGAGAGAGAGAATTCTTTATGGTAGATTAATTTTCATATTAGGGTTTCAAACGTGATAATCCTAATTATTAATAAGCTATAGTAGAGAATATTCTATTTTAAATATTAAAATAAATAATAATAATAATATAATTTTAATTTTAATTAACATTATCTATTAATTAATTTAATTATTAATGAATTAATCTAACAATCTCCTATTTAGATAATATTAATCAAATATTAATATAATCATAAAAAATACTCTCTCTCTTTTATTTTTAGTTAGTAATCTGACAAGATGATTACTGACCAACATAGGACTATGGTTGGGTCATCTACTCAAATAGTCTAGCAAATGATCAAATCTATCACTAATCACTTACAATTAACACATAGAACCAATCTATTCATGATTAACTCAAGCTGAGTTCATAAAAGAAATAGCACAAGATCATTTAATCAGATAGAAAAACAAGTGAATAAAGTTTCAATGTTTGAATAAATGAAATACATAATGTTTATTTAAGATGATATATATAGAACAAATTCATTCATAATACAAAGTTTAAAAAATTAAATTAACACAAAATCACTGAATTCGATAGGAAAACTAGTGATATAAGAAAGTTTCAATATCTAAACAAATAGAATATGTATAGTTAAGATGATATACATACAAATCCATCGATAATACAAAGTTTAGAAAATTGAAATAATACAATATCACTAAGTTTGATAAAAAAACTAGTGATATAAAAAGTCTCAATATCTAAATAAATGAAATACGTAATGTATAGTTAAAATGATATACATAGAATAAATTCATTTATAATATAAAGTTTAGAAAATTAAAATAACACAAGGTCACTGAATCTGATAAAAAAATTAGTAATATAAAAAAATTTCAATATCTAAACGAATAGAATATATAATGTATAATTAAGATATTTCTTACGACTGACGAATGTCAAGGACATTCCGTTAGTCTTCTCATGCCATAATTTTAAAATTGTAAATATTTGATTCTACAAGATTTACCCAAAATTCATCCAAAATTTGTGTAATATTCAAACGAAAGCAGTTAAACATTAGCATTTTGAAAAGGTGTTATATGCAATATACAAAATTACACGATTTGCATTTGCAAAATTAACTCATATGATATAGATTGATGCAATGAAAATTTAATTTCATAACCAAGTTTTTTTAAAAAAAATAGCATATACAAAGTACAACAGACATGTTCATTTAGAAAAACGAGACTCTAATACCATTTGTCAAAATTAAAAACTTCATTTAAATTTAGTAGGATATAAATTTAAATTTATATTTTAAGATATAATTAGTTATAAGAAAGAGTTATAATACATACTTGTTAAAACAATGATATTAAAAGACAAAAGGAATATAATTTGCAACCACAATTACCTTATACTTTTAAAAGAATGATGAAAAATCAGAGAAATTTTTTTTGATAAATTAGTTTACGAATTAAAGTTTTAAATATGATAATTCTAATTACTAATAATTTTTAATAAGAATATTCTTTGAATATTTTATTTTACACATTAAAATAAATTGTATTTATAATAATAATATAATATTAATATTTAATTAACATTATCTATAAATTAATTTATTTAATTTAATAAATTAATGAATTATTCTAAGATGACGAGGACAAGATAACTCACAAAGAGGTATTCGCGTTGAATTGGCCGCCAGTGGGGACTTGATGTACAGCATTCGCGCTGAATTGCGCTGATTGTGATTTTTGCATTTTCTATTTTTAAAACTTTTAAATTTGAAGTCTAGGCAAAATATAGTGTTAACACAAAGTTTTTTTTTTTTTCCACTAAGATGAATATACCTTAAAAAACAATATTGAGTTAATGAAAAATGGTTACTCGGGCACCGTTTTTGGAGAATTTATTATTTATTAATTTTGAAGGGGTGGAATGGTATTATTTTATTTATTCAGTGACAATGAAACATGTCTAACTTGTCTCTAGTTCACTAGCTTCCTGACATTTGTTATATTGGTCCTCCAATAAGAAAGGCTTCTATTTATTACAATTGCTTACTAGCAAAAATCATAAGGAGAAAAATAATACACACTATACATTAACTTGAGTTTATGAGAAAATAGGTACAGCTAGAAACAGAAGTCACTACTCATTAGTCATCAGTGAATATATCCTGTTTGATGAAGAGAGCTGCAAAAATTTCCTCTTTATTGAATCTAGAAGCTTGAATCCAAATACTCTAATCCTACGTTGGACCAAGGTTTACATGGATCACAACAAAAAATTGGAGTGATGGTGAAGAAAGAATAGCACTTGTTATCTAGCCATGAGTTCTGTAATGTGCAACTCCAAGAGAAGATTGATCTACCTCTGCTTCTCATTCTCACCAAGATCATCAAGTAGGTGGGAAGAACCTGTTGAGATTGAATGGCAAAGTATAGAACTCTTCATTTCTGCTATCTCCTCTAAATGTTCTAAACTTCACCCACCATGGCATCCCCCGATCTTTCTTTGACCTTTCTACCTCAAGAGTGTTGTCAAGGAACACTGCAACAATCAGGCCCACCGTTGCCGGCGACGAGAATATGGTATTTAAGATTGCATTGAACTGCAAAGATGACGAATTAACAAGTAAGGGGATACTACTAGAGAGGAAAATGTAATGGCTAAACATGAAAAGCTCATTGCTTTTGATATTGAAAATTTCTAGAATAGGCTAACAGCATCAAACATTGGTGACCTATATGTCAGAAAATGTAATGGCTAAACATGAAAAGCTCATTTCTTTTGATATTGAAAATTTCTAGAATAGGCTAACAGCATCAAACATTGGTGACCTATATGTCAAACCAAAGCTCAAATGTTGAATTTTTTTTTTCAAATGACAGCATACATTGTGGGTCTAAGGAAAAACTCACCCATCCAGGTTAATTCTATGGGTAAATTACAATGTATTCATATAGTTTCGTCTAAAATTAGTTTGGAATTTGAAGTGTTTCATTCCAATCTCCTATGATTTATTTCATTACCACTTAACCACAATTTGGTATTTTTGTTCCTAATTTCAACCAAAAGAATCACGCAAAAGTTAAAATGACAAACAATTTTGTTGTTAGAAGTAGATTTACTTAAATCATAAATAATTTCATTGTCTTTAAAAGCTATTATTGATATTAAGCTGACATTTCAAAATTGAAACTATTCACTCAATCCCAAGAATAGCCTTGGAACACTGAAAACATAAACACTTAACATAAAAAGATATTTACTGTTTCAGCATTTACATGATTATTTTCATTGGATATAAAATACTGCAAGGTGGTTAAATAGTAGTTGAACAAACCATGAGTGTTGTTGAATGATACTCGTTTTCTTTTTTCTTTTGTTTCTCACACGTATTTTCTTATTGAAAACAATCCTATTCAAAACACTATCGAATACTAAATATCCCAACAAGGATTCAAACCTTAGTTCGGCATGTTACGAGGGATTAGCTCATTCCACTAAACCCAACTCTTGGTGAATAATACACATTTTAAACCACAAGGAAGCCAACTCATTTCAGGCAAGCAAAACCAGAAAGGTAAAGAGTAATTTACCTTAATATTATTATACTAACTATCAAGGAAAACTCACCCATCCAGCATTAGTATGAACAAGGCCATGATGTGGAGGATTCCAGTAATCATTGAAAAACTGAGGAACAGATATTCCAAGGAACAATGTGAGCCCAGTGATTATAAGGTTTCTCATGGAGTTCATGTTTGTGAACTGAAGAAATGATATTCCTACAGAAGCTGAATGAAGAAGAACAAGTAATGAATAGAGGAACTACAATTAACTATGGAAATGGAATCTCACTTGAGCTGGTGACATACCCACAAGGCCAAAGAGAATGCAGTACAACGCGGCAAAAATAGGGAATGGTATAGATGCAAACACAGCTCCAAACTTTCCTGCGGAAAACAAAAGAAAAAGAAAGCCAAAAGCTTCAGGTAAATGAAACTGCTGTTATTTTAATCTCTATTTTTCATTAACAAAAGGTAAAACAACTTTGATTAATGAAGCTTACAATAACAGAAAGAAAAGGAGAAAAATGCAGACATAACCCTTAAACTTTAGGTCATTTGCAAACACTCCGGAACTTTAAAATTAGAAATTACCTGCCTAAACTTTCCGCATTTCACATTAAGGAATTTGGGGTTTAGGTTGGGAAATTTCATTCATGCTAGACTTTTTTTAATATTTTAATAACCTTATTTACTTTTAAACCAATGTGGCCATTCTGTCTGGCAAGCAAAAGGGTGTAAACTAGCATATCCAGTAATGAGAAATGGAAGATGATTTTAATTTTAAATCCTGAAGGGTGAAAGTTTACAGTGCCAATTTTCAGAATTTAAAGTTAAAAGGAGTATTTGCAAATGAACTAGAGTTGAAGGGCACAATCCCGATAAATTATTATGTATGAGAGAAACACAATATTTGATTTGACTCAGAAAACATCATAATCTTTCCAACTCCAGACATTTTTTATCAGTAGCCCAGAAACTGTAGTCTCATATATTATATGTCAGACTAATGTTTTGAAAGGTCTATATACCAACCTAAAGTAGAGAAGAATATCATAAAACCAGCAGAAATCTGAACAACTCTGCGACTACCAACTCGGGTTAGTCCAAGGAGCCCCACATTTTCCCTAGAACAAACAACCATGATGACCATCAAGCTAATATTGAAAGATTAAAAATATAAATATAAATACAAGAAGCAACTAGCAGTTACATCTCACTTGAGGGCGTCACTTACACAGAAACAGTAGAACCGGTCCCTGTTCCATAAAGACCACCGAGCAAGACCCCGATACCCTGTGCAAGATAAACAAGATCAGCTCTCAAACAAATCAACTTTCTTATCTATATTAATGTTAGTATGGATATCTTGTCATCCAAGTTACAGGGTTAACAAATCAACATAATCCAAGTTAACAATCAATCATGACCTTAGGTAATTCCATACTAATAACTGACTGATTTGCGCTAAGTAGCAACTTCTACCTGCCAACCAATGCCTCGGCTCAACACATAAGCAGGAGGTGGAGTTGCAATTGCCAACCGGGATGCTGCCTTGTACGCAGCAGTTGACTGCAGTGAGAAGTTCTTGGTCAGGAGACTGTTGAAAAATCCACCAAATACTAAAAGGAGACCATTGATCATGACTATTATAATTTTGCCCAAAAATTAAGACTGTCTTTATATAATATTGGGAAAATACTCATGCATCCCTAGACAAGCATTAAAATGTGATTACTGTAGTTGCAGAAGTATCCAACAGAACATATAATTGAACAAAAATAGATGACAATTATGGTGGTGGTGGAGATCATCATCATCATCATCATCATAATAGTAATAATAATAATAATAATAATAATAACAAAATGAGGAGAATAAAAAATAGATACCTCAACCATTGAGACAATTACTGCAGACATGGTAGCAAATGCTTGACCAGCAGAAAAGGTAGGTGGGCCCCATTGGAGAGGGTATGGGAACATGAACCTTGTAAAATGAAAAGGAACTTGAGACCTCAGCAAAAGTTATGCATATATCAGAATTGAAATTTTGTTATTTTTATGTACCATGGGGCAGTAGATATTAGATTTGCCCTGTCTGTACGACAACTAATCTGTGTTCTTCCAGGTTTATGCCGATAAGCTCCACTGGCAGTCAATATAACAGAGTAGATCCAAACAATGGCGATGCTAATCAACACTGGAAAACGTTCAAATATAGGGGTCTCTCTAAATGGTCTCACGTGCTTTAGATACTGCAATATATACAAAATTATTTTTTGTCTGAAGGAAAGAAATAATAATCTGATGGCTTGATGCACTATGATTTAATTTTGTGTTTTAACTTACTTGTGACAAACCAATCACCAACAACAGCATTGGTAATCCAATTTCTACGCAGTTTCCCAACTGAAACAAAATATTAAATTAATTGAAAAGACTTAATCAAGATAGTATGACAAATAAGGTTTGATTTTTCTGCAAGAAATGTCATCAACAGAACTAGTTTCAGTGGTCAAATCAAGCACTATCCAGTAATCCAGAAAGACAAACTAAACAAGGCATTCAAATGAGTAAAAATAAAAGCAGAGGTCTAATCTTCAACATTACAAAAAATAAAGAGGCTCACTTACGCCAGGTAACGTCTTAAGAGATTAGATTCAAACCATGTTCCTTAGATGTTATTGCTAACAGGATTCAGATTAAAATTCCTTCTAGAAGATGAAATGGTACAATCACATAATATTCCATGTCTTTGAATGTCTTTTTTCTAAAAAATCTTGCCAAAAACTTGGCAATGAGGGTTGCCCTTATGGATAACATATAAAGCTGCTCAGAGCAACACCTACCGCAGGGAATCCTCGTTGAAATAATCCTAATCCAAGCAAACCAACTACAGGCGCCATGCCAAGAGGACTGAAAAATCTGGAGAGAAGATCCATATAATAGTAAATGCTTGAACATTTATTTTTCCTTTTTATTTCACCAACAATGTCACATGCAACTTGTGTACCTTGAAAATAATCCCCACACTTGGCTGTAACCCAGGATTATCTGGATACTAGAGGCTACAATTAGAGCTCCTTGTATAGCTCGCATTGACTGTAAAAATCTCTGCAAACCAAACATAATGAGAAAGTTATTCAAGTATATTTCTAAGAAAGTTGATATTATCAATGTAGATCAAGTTTTAGGTTGAAAACACCACCAATCCAAACCTAAAGTTCACATATCTATAGGAGTTTAAATTCATAAATCATGATGTTAGAAAAAGCTTTTAACACTAAACAAGTTTCATAATTTGATGGTTAACTAGTACCATTTTGCATAAACAATATAACTGTACACTTTCAACTTCACTAAGAACCTCATACTATGCATTTAACCAAGATGATAGTAATTTCCCATTGGAAAAGTCAAATATCATATTACGCAACTAAAATCCCATTATGTTTCCTTGAGACTGAATTTCGTCCAGAACATTGAATATTATACTTCTATGACATTTCATGACAATAGGTCAACAACCTAAACGTTTCCCAACTGGATTCATAACATTTAGATCTCCAAAATATCCAAAAAACTCCATGTGCGGACAAAATAAGTATAATTGTGCTTAATTGTCTCCTTGATTAATTTTCAAGTGCCCAGAATTGAAAATTGATGTTTAAGTTGATTCACTTCCAAATTGACCACAAGGAAGAGATGGAAGGAGTAAACTTACTTCACGAGGATCACTAATCCGATGCAATGAGGAGTCACTGATAATATAACCAATTGGAATTAAATAAACAAAAGATCCTCCAACAACTGCAGGCAATCTGGTTCCAAAAAGTGCTTGGAGTAGTGTGTTAATGCCAGCGACAAAGAGTAAAGTCTGTATTACTCTTGCTTTGTCACCCTGGTTTTTATGAGCAAGAAAGTCAGTAACAAATATCAGCACTTCATATCCATCAAAAGCAACAACTTCTTTGCACACCAAATTAATAGAACCTGCCAAGATCATTTTGGCAAAACCCCAACCATATATAGTTAAAAAGACTTGTGTAAAGTTTAGTAATTTTTATTGATTTTCAGAGAATTGGAATTGGTTGGAATGGAATGACTATTCCTATTCAGGTGTTCAGTTTCCCCATTATCAGAATCATATTGATTCCATTCCATTCCGATTTTTTCGGGTAAGCTATTATAAAATAACTAAATGAAGAGGTCAAGAGACATGAGGATAAAAAGCATAAATAAACTGATATGTGCTTGCCAAGAATCACTATTCCCAACTACTTCTACAAGGGAAATGGTGATTCTTGTCTCTGTAGATGTAGAATCAAAGTTCAGAAGGAATCATTGTTGTGTCATTTTTCCTACCAAACAAAGGTATCCTCACTACCACAGAATAAAGGAATGAATATAATCATCATTCTGCATACAGACGAATTATTAATCCATAGAAGCACTTGAAAAGGGAAGGGGGGGGGGGGGGAAGTAATCAGTATCAAAAAGCACAAAATATTGAGAAGTTAGAAAGTAGTCAAATATTTTTCATCATCCTGCTAAGTAGATCAACACATATGCATGCCATCGTTGTTGTGTTTTGAATAAAAATGGAGGACTTCTAAACCAGGCATGAACATGTAAGCCAACAGTAAAAGAAGTTGAATGTATAAAAGGACACAAGGCAGCGTAAATTCAGCTTACATCACTTCCTCCCATGGCTGGAACGAGCAACGAAGAGATCATTACACTTGTCCCCAGCATCAATATGTAATTTTGAAATGCTAATAGGATAGTTTCAGCTGCAACACAAGGCATACGCTATGAGTAGGAAAATACAAATATTAAAAGAAAAAAACCTTGGAGGTACTATATTTCAATCTTGAGTAGACAAGAATATATATATATATCAAACACACACATATCAACACCTATGCACTCCATCACTCAAATAAACATTTTTAAAATACTTACAGGAGTCTAGGGCTTCTAATATTTCCTAAGCTTGAAGCAGAGACATACATATATATAAGCACACCATGGCTCAGCTGAAATAATGCTTAACGTAGCAACATGATAATGTAGCTAGGAATTCTAATATCTCCTAATCTTGAAGCAAAACAGCTGAAAAACTGCATTCATACACTTAGGGCATGTTTAAAATTGAGGAGAATGGAGGGGAAGCAAGGGGAAATATTTATTTTGAAATTTTCTTGTAGTTAGATTTAAATCTAACATTTTTTATATCTTATCTCATTTATTCTTATCAATCCAAACATATTTGAGGGTTAAAAATGTTATATTTAAATTTAAATTAAAGAAAATATCATATTTAAAATTTCACTTCCCTTCCCTTCCCCTCTATTCTCCTCAATTCAAACTCATTCTTAAATCACATATGAAGATTATATTTGGATAATTGGTTTTTCATGAATCTACAAAGTCAAGGAACCTTCAACAAGTTCCCATCAGTATGTCTTGGAGCTAAGCATCTAAAGAAACCTCAACATACTCTACTAAGCATTGAAGAAAGTGTTCTAGAAAGAAGCCCATAATTATTTGTCATTTTAACGGCAATGACTACGTCTTTCAGTTTCTAATTGTACCAAATTCCTCAAACTTATTTAGCTATTTACATATGACTACAGAAAACCCAGATAGCACATTGGCTTAAACCTGTCAACTTTACAACCTGATTTAATTTCCCACTAGTTTGAAAGTGGGAATAAGCTATGGCCAAAATAAAAAAGGGATAACTTATCTATTGCAGATGAAACATCAACTCATGCAAGGGTCACTAGTATAATCAGTTAAATAGTTGGGGTAGTCTTAAATACATATATGTGGGGCCACTTTAATTTAATTAGTCATTAATTATACATTTACCATAACCAACAACGTGAGAAGTTGAGACGGGCTCCAGCATGACAGGGTAAAAGGGTAACTTCGTATGACATTATGCCATTATTTATAGCCTTCTTTTGCGATGGTTATTACTCTTTCAGAGTTTAGGACAAGAAGAAATTATAATGAAATACCGAGAAGTTCAATGTTTAAGACTAGAATGTCATAATTAGATTTGCTTCCCCCAACCCCCCACCCCTTAAAAAGAAAGAAAAAACTCAGCCAGCAGACAGAGAAAAACAGGAAGAAGGAAACGTAAAAAATCTTACAGAAAAAAGCATACAAATCAGAACTTTTATTCTACACGTCAGGAACGGAAGTGACAACATAATCCCACATTTTTGTAGTTCCTCATACAGAGAAACTAGGATAGGAATACATAAGGCTTTGAAAGGGGGAATTTTAAAAAAATATTTTTTTCCTTCAAATCAGAAATGTCAGTAATGCTAAAAGTAAGTTAACAATCATGATGCTTTAAAAATGACAAGCTTTCCTCCCACTGTTTTTGTGAATGATTACAAGTTCACAGTCAACTACATAAAGAAAGCTCCTTTAAAAAAATTGATGACATGTGAACAAATGATTATGAAGAGAAGAACATTAGAAGCACTAGAAAATTTGAGGAATGATGAGTAAGTTAGGTAAGCAAGGCCAAAACTACAGAGAGACCCACAAGCCCATTTTTTTATGTATGGATAATAAAAACAGACAAAAGCCAAACGAGATGATTGATAGGGAAAGAGTGAAGCCTACCCCACGGAGGATTTGAGTCTATGCAGTACTCAAGGTCCTGAAGCTGTTCCATAGGTGGATGGGCATGCTCCGCCATTGTTGAAGGTTCTGACAAATCTTGCAGGAAACACACATACGGAAAAGAAGAAAACAGAGAAGAAAAAATAACAGAGAAAGAAAGGTGGAAGAAGCGGAATTCAGAACAAAGTAAAGTGCAGATATAAAGTGCACAAACGAAAGCATGAAAAAAAAAATGTAACGATAAGCAAATGAAAAAGGTGAAAAGAAAAGAAAATATTATGCAAAAAGTGAAGTGCTTCTGTAACGCCTCTTGTGTAGTCTATAAGCTTGTTTCTTTTCTGAATCAGTCTCCATAATGACGAATCTACCCCTTAATCTTCATTTTAAAATTTTAACTGCATGCATAGCATAGATACAGGCAAGCCCTGTGGGACCCACAACTCTCCAACGAGGAAGCTACCAAGTTCAAGTCTTTCTTTTTTTATTGAGCCCACTGCTTTATTTGGTTCCCAAAAATGGAATGACTATTTTAGCCCTGTTGGGATTTTAGGGCACCCGAGAAGACAAATAACAAAAACCCAAACTAATAATATTTGTGTTAGTGAAAGATTTTTAAAGTGAGTAAATTACACTGAGATATCAAAATTATATTTTTTTATTTTAATAATGTATATTCTTTTTTTAAGATTAAAAAATTTATTATTTTAATTAATTTGACTGAAATATTCTTAATAACATTATTAAATTTTTTAAAAATTACATTTATTAAAAAATAGTATTTAATTATTATTTATTTTGAGTTAAAAATAATAAATTTATTTTACTTTAAATTTTTTTAAAAAATTATTTTTATATATTTTTTAGTACTTCATCAAAATAAGTAATATATATATATATATATAGACACACACGTGTTTAATTCAACACAACAACAAATATGTAATTCTTTGAAAAAAAATTTGTACACTACAATTTCATAACGTGATAACAAAAAATATTTCAAATCCAACTAAAATTTAGTCATTTGAAATTCAAATTGTTTAATGGCTGTTTAACTGTTTGTTTCTTAGATTTTTTTTAAATAATAATTTATTTTGTATTGTAAGATTGTAGTTTGGGCTGATTCATATATCTCCTGTCGTTTTCCTATTGGCAGCGTGTTTATCTCCTGTTTTCATATTTTAGTTAATGAATGTACATTTGAGAAGAAAAAAAAAATCTAATGAAATACTTGGAATGATTAAAGTTAGGGTAGAAATAGATTTTTTGCTATAAGGATAGATTTTTTGTTTTTAAAAATTATATTTTTGAGAATATGATTCTTAAAAGTTTTAAAAATTTTGTTTAATTTATTTAAAATATTGTACAATATTCTTAGAAATATTATATTTTTATATTTAATTTAGCTTTAATATTCTTAAAAATATTTAACCTTTTTTAATATGTTCTTAATAATTTTTTAAATATATTTTTTTAAAAATATAATTAAATATTATAAGAATTGTATTATACGTCACTAAACAGAATAATTAAATTAATATATTTCAGCTTTCTAATATTTTAATTCCATAACTTGTCTCAAATTTTTATTTGTCTAAAGGCGAAGGAAAAAAAATTATGTATTCATTTGCCACGTATTCTTGTTTAACTCTTTTCATCAAATAAAAATAATTTTACCTTTTTAATTAAATTAATTTTATGTTTTGAAAACGTACAATTAAATCTTTAAGTTATGAAAATTTTTAGGTTCAATTATTATATGAATCCTAGGATTGTACCTTATTTTTAATTTAATTTTTATTAATTATATCCTTATAATTTAAAATATAATTTAATTATTCTTCAATATTAAATTTCTCTAAGGTTCTTTAAATTTTAATATCATAAGTAATTATATATCATTTAATATTTAAAATATGTATTACTTATGATAATAAATAAATAATTAGATTAGATTAAATCACATATATAGTATATGTGATATAGTTGATATCACATGATTTGATTAAGATTTACCTACCGTTTACGTTTGAAAATATAATCACAATTTGTGTTTTGGTGAAAATTATAAATTCATAAATAATAATAATTTTACAATATGTATAAATTTGAAATTTATGACTTTTATTATAAAATAGAACTGAAAGCAAATGACATTATTTCAGTGGCTAAAAAAAAAGGGCAAATGATATTATTTTAGGATAAGATAGGATTAAATTTTAGAAAAGTAATTTAATAATTTTATTAATCTACAAATATTCTTATGCAATAAGAATATAATATTTTTATCCTTTTATATGAAAATAAAAATTTACAAAAACAGAGAAATACAAGATTGTCAAGAATATATTTTTAGTTTGTGTATTAAACATAGAAATGCAACATCCTAAACTTCTTATTCAATCATGTTTTAAATTGTGTACCACATGTCTCATAAAAATAATCTTTTGTCAATATGAATATGAAAAATAAAAAAATAAAAGTGTTCTCACGGATTTAAATTTGACAAAACTTATATAAACTCTTGCAGGTATAATTTATATAAAGTTAACTTGATAAATTTAGATGAGAATGTAATTGGTGTGAATTTATTAGAAAGGGAGTTAATGGGCATTTAATGAATTGGCAGGGTTATAAGGTGAGACATTAAATATTGTAGGCTGTCCTTTTTGTCTCTACTTTCTAGTTTCAAAATATTGAGTTTGCTTTTCTTGGTATCTTTTTGGGGTGGGGAAGCGCCAAGCGCATGGAAGGAGAAGAGAAGGAATATGTGCTCTCCAAGTGGAAACCGCACACAGTGGGTTGGCAACTTTTCTCTAATTTGTGGGGACGACGCCCATAGCAGATACTACATAGCTACTCATACTCACTTTTGCATTTATTCAAATTTATCTCAATTTTTCAAAATAACTTTTTATATTTTAAAATAATAAAAAAGAGTTAAAAATTAAATAGTTTGACATGTATACAACTGTATGTTATATTTTAAAATTTTTTAATGTAAAATAAAGTAATATTATTATATAATAAACTTTATTTAGTTTTCCTCTCTTTTAAATACTATTAATTTATTTTATTTATATATTAATAGATAATAAAAATTTAAAAAGAACCCTAGTGCCATTGTGCCAATGGGAGTGGAACAAGGAAAGAGTCAAATAAGGAGGGATTTGGGCTTACACGTGCACTGTGATTTTTTTTTCTTTTTTTCTTTTTGTCATATTTCTAAATTTTGAGAGAAATTATACTTGTTTACTTTAACAACCTAGAGAGTGGGAATAGAATGAAAGAGACTTTTGAAAAGACCAAAAATATTTAAATTAATAGATGTTCTTGAAAAATACTTTCATGCAAACTTTTAGGGATGAAAATCACCCCAAAAGGGGGCATGATCCTCGTCTCATTTTCAAAATTGTTTTGAAAAAATATTGTTCTTCATTCTCATTCTTGTGAAATATAATTATCATATTTAGGTCTCTAAATGGAGTAATACTCATGAGATATATAAATCTGAATAATTTTGTCATCCTTACCACAATTTCCTGTAACCTAAACAGATTAATTTTAGCTTACCTAAAGTAGAAAAAAAAAAGTAAGGTCAATAAAGGCCCAAAGTTTTAATATAAGTTTGAACTAATTGTATTAAAATTTTTTTTTTCAATAAGTTTTATTTAAATGTTGGTTGGAATTTTTTCAACACAACTTAGTCTAAATTTTTTAATTATATTGGGGAATTTTTTAATGAAATTAATTTTGGTTCTAATTATTAGTTTATTACAAGTAATTTACTTTATTTTTAGCTAATAATAGACCAAATAAAATAAAACGTAATAAATTTTATATGTGTGTTTCTTGTTCTAATTTTAAGTAAAGAATGCTAATTTAGGGGAGAGAGATAAATTTTTTTATCTTATCATAATTATCCGTGGGAATTTTGAAACCTATGTATATCCTCAATTTGGAATTGGCAAACGGCTCACCGAAAGAAAAATTCGAAGTAAAAAAAAGCATGTTCATTTTATTTCTAAATCATATGGAAAATGTTTTATTTTTTCAATAAAAAAGTAACCTAGCATGGGATTAAAGGACCAAAGACACTATCACCTTGAAGCCATTCTTCAGCCTTCATTGTTGGAAGCTTTCTCCTGTACGTGTGTTTTGACCAAAAACCAAAGTGTCATTCGTTTCTTTTCTTGATCTTTTTACAGCCTTCAATGCTGGACATATTTGCTTTGTTTTTAGAAGAAAAAAAAAAAAGAAAAAAGACAAAGCAAATTTAAATTGAGTATGTCTTCCACCTTCAACAGCAGCAAAACGACTGAGTCTACTCACTAGTGGTACTTTTGGTGCTTGCTCTTTAGCAAACTCAAGTAAGTTTTATGATTCTCGTGAATTATATGTCTCAGATATTTTCATCAAAGGTTTTTGGGTCATTGACTCAAGAGATTCAGATCATATATATGACACACTCAGCAAAATGTTTTAGTGCCTATACCCCATGGCCTAGTAATTGGAAAAATGTAGTTGCAGATGGTTCTCTTACCACAGTTGCAAAATTAAGAGACATTAAAATTAAGAAAATTACTATTTTAGTTAATGAAAAATTCACTTTGTCTCAATTTAATTTCCAAAAGATCAAAATCTTCTAATTATTCCTCTAAACAATTTTGTTCTTATTTTAATTACATAGATGTTTTGTTGGCATACTAGTTACTATTTTAGATCGTTGTAATATTATTTAGGTATATTAGTTACTAGTTGCTGTGTTGTAATATTATTTGAGCATCCATCTAACTATTATAGGAACTAAGTTGTTTGGAAAACATTTTTTAGAGAATGAAATTGATGATTTTAATCTTTCAAAAATAGAAGACACAAAATGTATCTTTCAATGATTAAAAAAATAATTTACTCTAACATTAATCCTTCATTTGTTCTCAAGAATGTACTTAATGTTCCTAACTCGTCTACTAATTTTGTGTCAATACAAAAACTCACTAACGATATGAATTGCACTGTGTTTAAGACCAAGACTTGAGGAAGAGTTTTGGGCTTGCGAAGAAGAAAGCTAGACTATAATACATTGAAACACCAAAGGATTCAAATATTATCAAGAGTAAATTACCTTAGTCTTTTTTTGTCTAAAAATTCTAATAAAGACCAAATTTGGCTTCATCATCTCCGTTTTTGCCACCCTTCTTTAGGAACCTTGAAAATCATGTTCCCTTCATTGTTTAGAGAACTAAATGTTGAAAATTTTCATTATGATGTTAGAATTGCAAAACATAAACATGTGCATTTTTCAAACAGTGATAAAAGAAACTCTTTTCCTTTCTATTTGATTCATAGTGACATGGGACCTCGCTCCAACTCCGAATATGTTGGGTGCTAGATGGTTTGTATCATTCATTGATAATTGCACTGGAGTCTCTTGGGTTTTTCTTCTAAAAAATAAATATTATTGTGATGACTTTTATTTTTTTCAACTTCCATACTATGATGCGAAATGAAATTGGGGTAAAAATCAAGAGATTTAGGCCGGATAATGCAAAAGATTACTTTAACCAAACCTTATCCACTTATCTCCAAAAGGAAGGAATCATGCATGGATCATCTTGTGTTAATACCCTCAATAACATGGTGTGGTAGAAAGGAAAAAATGTTATCTTCTATCTATAACTTGGGCTCTCCTTTTTCAACAAAATGTAATAGGAAAACATGACCCAAGAGCTATAATGTGTATTCTTTTAGGTTACTCACCAAACTCACCTACTACGAAGTTTTATATCTCTATATAGATTTCACTTTTGAGGAAAACAAACCTTACTTCTTTCAACCTTATCTTTAGGAGGAGACTTCATTCATGGAAGATATATAAGGATGGTACTTTCTTTCTTCATGTTGATGTGTTCCCCTCCTCATTTCTACCTAATAATTGTGCATAATTTGAGTCAAACCCAAACTCCTCATCTATGCCCAATACTTATACAAAATTTGTGCCAAACCCAAACACTACATCTACATCTTTTGCATAACCTAGAAATAAGTCATATTTTTGTCTCAGACACTAAATCTAGCACTAAGGATAATAATGCTATTGATTCTATGAAAAATATGCAAGCATACTCAAGGAGAAAAGATCCAGCTCAAGAACCTATGCAAGACCAAGAATCTAACCCCGAATATTGAAAATGAGTTGATCACAACTCCTTGTTCTACAAGTGACTTGAATATACCTATTGGTAGCTATTAGAAAAGGAACATGTTAGTGTACTAAACATCCAATATATCCTTTCTCTCATTTTGTATCATTTGATAAGTTCTCTCTATCTCATAAAAATTTTCTTGTAAGCCTAAACACCATTCCCATTCCAACCACTCTATTTGAGGCATTATCCAAGGAAGAACGAAAACAAGCTATGAGAACAAAAATGGAAGCACTAGAAAAAAAAAATCCAAACATAGGAGTTGGTAGACTTACCTAAAGGAAAAACCCCAGTTGGACGTAAATGAGTTTTCACAATAAAATATGTATAAATCCAATGGTTATCTTGAGAGGTATAAAGCTAAGTTGGTTGTTAAAGGTTATACTTAAGCCTATGTAGTGGATTATTTAGAGACATTTGCCCTAATTGCGAAAATGAACACTAGTAGAGTTTTGATATCTTTGGCTACAAATCACAATTTGATGTGAAGAATGGATTTTTACATAGAGATCTAGAGGAAGAAATCTACATGCAGATTCCACCAAGATTTGGGAACAATTAAGAAGCGACCAAAGTATGTAAGCTAAAAAAAGCTTTATATGGCCTTAAATAATCTCTCAGGGGTTGGTTTGGAAGACTTGATCCTTAGGATATAAACAAAGTCAAGGAGATCATCCATTGTTCATTAAATAATTATAATCAAATAGAGTTATAGCTTTATTAGTACATGTGGATGATATTACTGTAATAGGAAATAATTAAAAAGAAAGAGAAGCCCTAAAGGATTGTTTATCCAAAGAGTTTGAGATAGACCTGATCATAGGTTAGGCTCATTAAAAAAATGAGTTGAGCTTTCTTATTACGTATTATAAAAATATAAGTCAGAGTCTAAGCTCAAACCTTAAGCCTATTTTAGTGTGACTTATTCAAGATGGGCCTAGCATAAATAACAAGTAAAAAAGATCGATTTGGCCTAAATTTAAGAATTATTATAAAATAAAATTAATAATATATCATATTTTTCATTTAACATAAGTTAAACTAAAGTATAGTATAATATTTACAAGTTATAAATTTAAAATATAAGATTTAAATTTTTAAAATGTAAAATCATACTTAAGTCATAATACATAATTAAATATATAATGGTTTGAATATATAATATATTTATATGAAGTGAAATAAAGCAAGAAATATTAATTTTTTTTTTCTTATAAGAAATATTAGGTTAAAATAGAAGTGTTTTTTTATTTTATATTTTATATTATAATATATATATACATTTTTTGTTAGATAATTTTTTAAAAAATAATTATTTGGGCTTTGCGCTGGGCTTGAAAAAAAGCTCAAGTTTGACTCATTTTTAACCAATCTTATTTAAAAAGGGGGCTTTTTTAATTCAGTCTTTATTTTCAAGCACATATTGCATTTTCATTCGGGTGAGTGAGTTTTTAAGCTCATGATCAAGACTAGTTCAAAATAAAAGAATTGGGAAGACTAAAATACTTTATAAGAATTGAGCTGACACACTTAAGGAAAGGTATCTTCATCTCACAAAAAAATATGTCATTGATCTTTTGAAGGAAACTAGAAAGTTAGCATGTAAACCTACATTTAGTCTAATAGATACTAATCACATATATACTTGGAGAAGTTGCAAATGATACTGTTATAAACAAAGCAATGTACCAAATAGTGACAAAACTTATTTATCCCTCACATACACAATTAGACATAATATATCTTGTGACTGTGATAAGTCAATTTATGTAAAATCCCAAAGAGATACATATACAAGCTTCCCACCATGTATCTACACTAAGTGAAAGGCAATCTAGGTCAAGGAATGTTGTTCAAAAGAAATAATAGGAGTAATGGTAGAAGAATATACATATGATAGCTATGGAAGCTTGATTGAAGATCTACCTCATGTACTACACTTTCCTTGGTGGTAATCTTGTAAATAAAAGGAATGGAATGTAGCAGTTAGATCAAATGCTAAAGCAAAATTTAAAGCAATGGCATAAGGAATTTGTGAATTGCTATAGTTAAAGATTGTATTTGAAGATTTAAAGATCAAGTGAGAGGGACTAATGAAGTTGTATTGTGATAACAAGTCAGTAGTAAGCATTGCATATAGCCCAATTTAGCATGATAAGACAAAGCACATTGAAATGAGTAAACAATTCACAAAGCAGAAACTAAATAGTGACCTAATTTTTATACGCTCTCTCTCAACCAAAGATTAATGAGCAGATGTGCTGACTAAAGGATTCAATCCCATAGTATTTCAATTCCAAGTTGGGAATGTCAAATGCCTACTCATTAACTTGAGGGGAAGGGTGAAAGATATATATATTTTTAATGAATAGTATGTAAGAAATATTTATTTTAATGATAGATTAGTTAATGGGATATTTTAAGAAAATTGTAAATATTGATTATATATTTATAATCAAGGTTTAATCCCTTGATTCTAAGATATCTTATTATATAGACAAAATCTCTCTATTTTTTAAATAGTCTCCTAATTTAAGATATTCTTTATGTGTATAAATAAGCATATATCATTTAGAATTCAATAAAAAACATTTAGGATGTGTTTTGTCATGACCAAAATCTTATATTTATAGGAAGTGGTAAATGAAGAAGAATTGAAGTAAAATAAATATAAATAATAAAAGTAAAGTAAAAACCAAAGACTAGACATTAGCTAGAAATTCAAAAAAATGACCTTAACCAAAAAAAAAAAAAGAGAGTCAAAACAGCAAAAAGGACACGAAGAGAAATTAATTAAAATAATGCAAAATGAGATCATTTTATAGTGATATGAACCTCAAATAAGTTCTACAGTAATTTTCATAAAAGGTAAAAATTAGGGCTAAAATAATTTTTATTGGATATAAATTATTGTGAGCTTATTTAAGTAATTTAGAAGTCATGAGGAGTTTCCTTATACCTAAATTGACTTATAAATGTATTTAACTAGAAACTTATGGCTCCAAAAGATAGAAATCATAATGCAAGGGCAAAATGATCAATTTTAATTACTTTATGACCTAATTAAAAAGTCATTTTTTCCTTTTTCTTCCTCCACCATTTCCATGCCATTTTAGTTGAAAAAAGAGAAAGTGCTTCTTCATGTTGAGGAGAAGAAGAAGAGAGAGAAAGGCCAAAAAGAGTAAGAATTCTTCACTTTCTCATCTCTTTATAGTTAGTAAAGTTGATCTAATCTTCAAGAGCTTTCTCCTTATCCAAATTGCACCCCCAATCTCTAAATTTGAAGGAGAATTTCATGCAAGTGAGGCACTATTTTGAAGAAGTAATAGCAAAGGAAAAAAGAGGTAAGTTAGCCATGAAAAACTTATATATGTTTAATAAGGGAATAGTATGGCCAAAGAGCTAAACGTGCATGTGATAAAATGAAGGTTTATGAGGCAAAATTTAATGCATGAAAAGGTTTTTACAAGTGCTTTAGGTTCTTAAAAAAATACCCCCAATAGCCAAATATGTTAGATTTCAATTAGATTTTCCAAAACCCTTCAAATATGTCAAAAATAAAAAGATATGTTCTATGGAAGAGAATGTGAAATATGATTTTTATGAAGTGTTTTCATGACTAGAGAAGTCACATGAAGTGCCTTCCTAGCTCAAAAAAGTTGAAATATGCTAGCTTTATGAATTAATCTACTTATAGTCCATTGTATCAAGAATTTTGAAATTTTGAGGGATGAAGGTTGGCTAAGATTTTGAGTTCTATGATGTTATTTGAATTGTATTTGAAGCCTTAAAAATCTCTATGATGCATATCTAAAGAGGATTCTTTGAGAAAAAAGTGTAGGCTAGCAAATGACCATAATATGTAATGGTATTTTCATGAAGAACTATAGAAATATGTTTTCAAGCATAAAAAGGTAGAGAACATGATAGATGAATTTAATTCTATATGTATATTCTAGGTTCAAGAAGCAAAGTTAACTACCAAAAGGAAAATCTAGCAGTCATAACATGAGTAAGTAATGAGTTCAAAGACTAAGAATATGATAATATTGATAATGAATTCCATGTGAATTTAGGGACTTGTTATTGTCAAGTGAGCTAACCTAAAAATAAAGTGGGAAGAAAACATTACCATTGCTAAGAAAAGCTAAGAAAAAGAGAAGCTTAAGTGCAAGGTAGCTCCTTTCCATTCCTTATATGCTAAGTAGGTGTTTGTGGTGTGTATATGCATACTTGATGTTTGAAAGGATTTATATACTCATGAGATGGTTTATGATATGAATATGTGTTGTAACATCTATATATTAATTATCTTCAATTAATGGAAAGAACTTATAGTGCTTGCTTACTTACTAATTAATTTAATTAACTCAAGGAAGGAGAAAGGAAAGAGTAAATTATATAAAATGCATGTCTATATGAATCCCACATGAATTGAAAGGGAAATTGCATGTGTGTGTGTGTTTTGCTTGCATTTCATGAAAAGGGAGTAGGTGCAAAATTCTTTTGTGCCACATAAAAAAAAAAAGGAATTGGTTGCTTGTGAAGGTGGATAAACTAGACTTACAAGGAAGAGGAAAACCAATTGTGCAAGCAAAGGCAAAATACACTTTATGCAACATGAATATATATATATATATATATATATAAGAAGGTACATAAATTGTGGCAAGCAAACACACACCTATTCGGGAGGGAAAAGAAAAGGAAGAAGGAAGAGAGAAAAGACAAAGGAAAGAGATGAAGGAGAGGCTTCACAAGAAGGGAAACAAGAGGGAATTCAAATTCCCTTTCATGCATGCCCCTCATAACCTCACTTGAAAGAGAGATCAAGGAAGAAAAGAGCAAGGAAACAAGAAGTAGAAGGAAATCAAGGAGGGGCCAAGACTAATTCTTTTTAGCTCACCATCAAGGTAGGTTAGCAATTCCCTGGTCTTATTTCCATGGGTTAGCATATATGTTCCATAATGTTGCTTCCATGAAACTAGAGTCACTTTCTCCATTCTTAATTAAGGAGGAAATTTGATATAGTATACATGATAAATTTAGGAGATAGCTAAGTTAAATGGAATTAATAATGTAATTAGACATGGTTGTTTAATAAATAATTGTATGTGATGATGAAAGGAGATGGACTAGTTGGTAAGGGAAACTTATTGCCATAGAAAATATAGTGTATACATTATTTAGGAGTTGTGAAAATTTTTATGCCAAGATAAATCCTAAGAAAAGTAGAAAAAATTGTAGTCATCATTAATATTTTTAAGGAAATTATATGTAATGATGAATCTTAAGGAAAAGTAGAAACTATGGTGTTTATTAATAATCTTTTTGGAAGGAAAGTTAGGAAAGAAATAATAAGATATAATATTTTCATTAATAATAGCATTTTAGGTGAGAATGAATAAGAGATATTACGGCCATTAATATTGAAAATTAGGTAAGAATGCTTAGAAAATATTATGTTCATTAATGTCATCCTTAGAAGAAAATTTACACAAAAATAAGTAGCAAAGATTATATCCATAATTAATATTATGGAGGGAAATGTATGCAAGATTAAATTCTAAAAAAATAGAAAGTATTATATTCATAAATTAACATTATGAAGAGAGAATAGATTCAAAAAAAATAGGAGATATCATTCCCATGATTAATATTTTGAGAGAAAATCTCTTAAGAATAATTTCAAAGAAAAATAGGAGAATATTAAGTCCATAAACAATATTATGAATGAAAATTCTATGAAATATTAAATTTTAAGGAAATTAGAAATATGATGTCCATAAACAATATTATGGAAGGAAATTCATGTAGTATTAAATTCTAAAGAAAATAGAAAATATTATGTCCATGAATAAATTGAGATTTATGTAACATAACATTCCAAGAAAGATAGAAAAATATTATGTCCATAAATAATATTATGGATGGAAATTGACGTAAGATTAAATTCTAAGGTAAAAATGCGAAATCGTAGGGAGGTTTCGAATTTATTCGAAAGCCTTACAAAAACGAAACCTTTCCTGGTTAATAAAAGGAAAAATCTAGTGACACAGTGCCCTGCGGGGTTCCGAGTGTACATCGGCGGCCTAGGGAGGCGTGGCCGAAGGTGCTCTATGCCCATGACCTAGCGTTCACGATCGTACTGAGACCGTGGCCAAGTGTCCATGCATTACGAGGTGTGGCCAAAGGTGCTCCACACGAGTGGCCTAGGGAGGTGTAGCCGAAAGTGCTCCATACCCGTGATCTAATGTCCCGAGGATTTTATGTACGTGGATCAAGGGTTCACAATTTACGAGGTATGGCCAAAATTGCTCCACACGGACGATCTGGCAAGGCGCAGCCGAAGGTGCTCCATGCTCGAGACCCAGCGCTCGTAATCACGCTGTATACGGGGCCGAGTGTCCACGAATCTTAAGGTGTGGCCGAAGGTGCTCCACACGGGTGACCTAGGGAGGCGTGGCTGAAGGTGCTCCACCCCTGTGACCTAGTGTTCACACAACATGTACGTACGCGCTGATAACCTCGTGATAATAAATCAATACGCTTAAAAAAATATTGGCCATGTGAAAAGAACGTTTACTATTGCTAACCACTAAATTTATCATGAAATAATTACCTATTTATTGATATGTACTTTTCTCCTAAATCAAGGATGCAGTCTGAACATTTTTGGTGCTTGCACCCTGATACATGTTAGTTTCTTTTAAAACTATAAATTGCTAAGCTACTGAAAAACTCGTGTTTCTCACACATGTGCTAATATGTATCAAATTCGGATGCGTAGAAAAGACTCGTGGTAGCAGTATCTTTTAGTTGAGAAGTCTTTTGTAAGCCCTCATTCTTTTGGACCCTAAAAGTACTCGGATGAAAATAGGACAGCTAAATTGACTGTATATATGAGTAGTTTGGGGAATACTGAGGAAAGCAGATATGTGAAGGACCAGTCTGGTACTATTTAGTGCGAGAGTCTGAGTGACAGGCCTGTTGTCTCCTAACTTTCGTAGGACAGGTACTTCATATATCCGGGGATTGATACATTAGTTGTAATGAATGTTTTTATTAAACACATATTATTGATCCATGTGATAGACTGTATTTGCATCGTGTAGCGTAGACTTTTATTAATCTGCTGTGCATATGAGTTTTTATTTTTATCTGAGCATAAAAGCTCCCGAACCTATTGCGTATGACATAATTTGATAGTTTAACTGCTCAGACAATAATTAAAAGGACAAGAATAATGTATTGAAATCTATTGCTATTGAAATGAACAACAAGACCAGATAGGGGCGTTACATGTGTCATGAAGCTCTGATGGCTAAAGGGTTTGGATGAGCTAAGTCTTATCCTATTTATGTTGTTTGATGAGTTTTGGCCATAACTTAAATGCTTACATGATGATTTTAGCATGAAACCATGGGCTATGTATGAGATAATCTTGTATGCTTTACTTCCCTCGCATGCTATATTGTGTTTGGAATATAGAGTGAGCTACTAAGGCTTCATGTCTCAACCAAAATTTTCATAAATATTTTCAAGTGAAATAAATAAAGGCAAACAAAAAGAGGTGCCTCCATAATCTTTTGTATGTATATTTAGGGAGGATAATATGTGTAGAAAGTAGTTTTCCTTATTTTGATGTAATTTATACACTTTTGAGCGAGATATAGATATTGATATCCTATGTATAAATTTGATGTAAAGTATTCTAATGTCAACTATGATAGTTAGAAACATGAATAGGAATAGTACCAAGTTTTCTTGGTAACCAACTCATTAGAAAAGTATAGAAAAAGTGGTTACTTTAAAAGAACTTGAAGTATGATTTTATACCCATGATATGTTATGATAAAATTAGTAATGAATGACATTATGTAACCTATGTAGGATGTGTTCATGGTGTCAAATGTGATAGAAATGATGTATCTAGCAAGATAATCAAATGCATAAGTGTGAATAGTAGCATTCCCAAGAGGTTTGTAAAAGTCTATTTAACTATGTTAGAAAAGCCAAACCATGAGTTTGAATAAGTTTTAATAAGTATTATAAGGCTTTATAAAGCATGAACATGGTTGAATTACGCCAATCTCAAATTTTGGCATGTTTAAATTCAATTGTTGCAAATTTGAATATAATTTCAAGGGATAAAGGAAATTTTGAGAATTATTATTAATGAGCTCTAAAAAATATGGAAGTTAGCAAAGTAAAACTAGATATATGGAGGTTTATGGTTGCTAAATTTTGTAAATTTTAGAATTTGTTAGATACCATTTTGTAAACCTAAAGTTGGGACAATTATGCAAAAAAAAAAAATTGGTTTATATATTTTCCCATGGACGTTGAGGGAACAAACGAGTGATTTAATAGTTAAAATGTTATCTACTAGTAATTAAGGTCCTAAAAAACTGATTTGGGAAGTTCTATGTCATTTGGAACTCATTTGGTACAGTTTTGGCAAGCTTTTCCCAAATTCTGGTCTACATTTATATCACTGTCAAGTTTGTACTGTTACATTAAATTTGAGCAATCAAATGTACGATTTTTGAGCTAAAATTTTGCAAACAATTAGATATCACATTCATATAGATATATATATATCATAAAAATTTTAGAAATTTCTAAGCTTCCTAGAATAAATCATGATTTTTCAAAGTTGACCAAATTATCGAATGAATAGTCCCAAAAATTTGAATTTTTCTCCTTGTGTTTAACTATCTTCTATCAAGTTTCTTTCATTCTTTTCATTTGTTTAACTCTAAATTCAAAAAAAAATTTCTAAGATTTCTGATATAGATGATGATAAGTACCATGGTATGACACATTTGCTTTCTTTATTTTCTGTTTTCATTTCCAATGAAAATAGAAAATATGTTAAAAAACATGTTTGGTTAAATTTTCTAAAAATGAATTTTAAAAAACATTTCCTAAAATGGGGCTAATTTTAAAAATGCCAAAATGATGCTTTCACTCTTGCTAGTTAAAGTGGTGGCATTTTGGAAATTATGTGAAAAACTATTTGAAAATGCAATGGCAATTTTGTAATTTTAGTATATATAAATTAGGTTTGTTTAGTTCAGCCACTATCGCTGATGTGCCCATCTTCCTTCTTCACTTTGTCACTACTGTGGAAAGTCTATACACCAGCGTAGCATCTTTTTCTTGCTTATTGTAGCATCTTGTTTCTTGCATACGGAAGGATCATTCCTAGCTATTGAAGTAAGCTTCTTTCTCTTGTATTTGTAATCAACAAAAACACCTCTTTCATGCTTTTTTTTTTTCTATGTCTTTCATATGAATAATCTCAACCAATTAAATTTTTTATATTAATCCACAATATAGACATCCAAAAATGGTGGCTCCTTCCCATGAGCAGCTACTATGGTGGAGTGGTAGGAAGTGGAGTGGTAGGAAGACATAAAAAGCGTCCCCTTCTCTCACACACACTACTTCGAAGAACAAGGGAGGCAAAAGAAGTTTTTGTGTCTCCCTTTTTCTCAAGCATAAACCTACGATGCTCTTTCTTTCTCTCTAGGATAAAGGTAAGTCACATTGAATAAACTTTAGGACACCTTCTTTCTTTCTTGTGTCTCCTTTCTTTCTTTCCCGTGAGCAGCTACTATGCTCTTTCTACTTTCTGAGAATTTCCTTTTCATACATAATGCCTAATTACAAGCAATAAAAAATTGAATAAACTTTGGGATGCCTTCTTTTTTGTATTTGGGCTATATGGCAAATAACACATAGCATTTCCATATTATACTACTAGAGGTTCTCACACACATTTGTTTTTATATTAAAAAAATAGATTCATTATTTTTCCATATTACAATATATGCTTATTTTTATTCAATATTTATATTTTATAAACATTTAATAAGTGATAATTTAATTAATTTATATACAATATTGTATTAATAGTTAAGAAAATTAAAATAACAAACCAATGATGTTTTCAGAAGTTTTCGTTGTTCAAAATTTTTAAACCATATACATTTTTATAATTTTCATTTTCTGAAACATATTTTGACTTTAAAAGCCAAACTCATTTTTAAAATTTTAAAAATTTGAAAATGAAAACCATTTATAAGAAATGAAAATAGAAAACGTTCTCTTAAACCAAACACAATTTCTCAAGTTAACAGGCTTCATTCGAAACAAAAATAAGTCCCAAAACAAGCCTAATTAAGAGAAAAGGATCCTCTGAAGTACGTTATATGATGAAGTTCTTGAAATAGAAAAGAGATAAAACAAATATTTGGAGAGAGATAAATAAATAACACACCTTGAATGGATTAGGGCCTAAATTTTTTTTTCTTCTTATCTCTCTCCTACAAACTTTACTTCTCTCTCCTACTTTATAAGATCTAAATCCTTAATTAAACCTACCATATGTATACCATGAGTACACCATGATATTACCTTGAGTTCACTAAGTTTACTAAGTTTAATATAAATCACACATTTTCAAGTTTGATAATGAGTTAACTATTTTTGCCTACATGTACAAATAACTCAGGAGTTTAACAACAACATTTACCTTATCTCACTAAATCTAGTTATTATCACTTTGATTATGTTACACACTTGAGGTAAACGAGAAACCGTCCTCTACTTAAGAATGTTAAACCTAGAAGGTGGTGAGATCCACTTAGCGCCTTAAGCTTTTTGTCTACTTTTTCCTTGGCCTTTAGGTTGACCTCTCGCAAGTCTTACAATAGGTTAAGTCAATGCCCTATCAGAAAGTTAAGGTTAGCTACACCATGGGTTTCCACTCAAGTTTTTTGAAATAGTTTAACACTACAAAGCAAATAATATAATTCATTTTAGGATCAATTTACAAATACCCTAATCATGAAACAACTTAACAAAATTTTAAAAACACTTCAAAGAATCCTAAGTCCTTTAGTAGTATTGCCAACTAGTATAATGCTTGAGATTTGTAATAACAATATGGACACTAACTAATGACACTCTAGCTCCAAGACCATACGCAAACTTGAGCTCTAAGATCAACTTTATTAAGACTCCAAAATGAGGTAATCAATTTTCCAAGATTTTGTATTTAAAATCAATGTAGCGAGTTCTGCTCTCAAAAAAGTTGATTTCCACATAATATACCATAATTTCATATATTTCCATTTAGTAGAAAAGAAAATAAAAACTAAAAATATTATCTTTTCAAAATATTGGACCTTATTTATGTGACTTATTTTTTTATACACCAAAATAGGAAGTTACAAATCAAACAAAACAAACTCCCTTTAATTGTTTACTATAATTATTACAAACTCAGCAAGTTATCTTTCTTTAAACTCTCTAGCATAGACACGTGGAAATGTTGGAATTTATATCCCAGTCACCTTACTGAAGAATAACTAAGTGCTTGTTCTTAGCAGTGTCTTCCCTATTGAATTGAACTCCTATTCATTATATCTAATCACCATGATGACTTTCATGAATTTTTGATTCCTTAGTTTGGTTCTTCGGCTATAGTACACAATAAACCAACCACTATTTGGTAACCTAATCTTTAGATAAGTAGGTTGTCAAATATTAGGACAAGTTTTCTGACCATCCTTGAGATCGTGAGCAAAATTCTATTGATGCACCTTATGTTTAACTATAATTAACATTTGGATAGGAGTAGGTTAAGCTCTTTTAAACATTGCCTCATTTTGATAGAACCAAATAGTGTGAAGGATTATAGCAGAAGATTATAAGCTCCTATAAAGGTGTTCTCTAGAGATGCTCCTTATGGATCCAAGCTTTAATCCATTCACTTATTAGGGTAGGTTGAAAGGAATCGACTCTGATGGAGAAATCATATCAAAACCAAACTGCTCTAGCAAATTCACATGTGATGAAGATGGGATCAACGGTTTCATCATGTCTATATATGATAGAAAACACACTATTGTGATATGGGAACGTGATGTTTGTTGAGATTGTGTATCATTAAGAGGTTTTGTTAAGATTTTCCAAAGGAAGAGGACTATTTTAAGTGGAAACTTGATTTTCCAAAAAAATCTTCCATTTCTTAGTATCTATAATGTCCCAGAGATGTTATTGTGTTGTTTTGATCCTTTCTTGTTGAATGAGCCACTGATATCCACTTTTAACTGAGTATTAGCTTGATGGATTGTATTTCCAAATTAATTTATCTTTGATGCTTTTGATAGAGATTGGATTCTTTAAGATAAGGTTTACAACTAGGGGTTCATATAATTAATTTAGTATTGGCTTATTCCATTCACTAGTATTATGCAATATGAGGTCAACAACACCATAAAGGTGTGTTGTCTCTCTCTGTATAAGCCACCATAAAAAGTGTTGGAGTGGAATGGTTGTACAATCACCTATCTGCCAAGACAAGTGTTAGTGGATGACATCGATCTTGGCTCTAAATGATACCCCTCCATATAAAGGAGATAGTTGTACTTTTTTTTTTATTTTACCAATATCTTTGTGATCCATGAGTTTAGTGGCTAAGTAGTTGGCTACCAAATTATCTTTGTGATGTATCATCTTCCAAACTTATTTGGCTAGTAAGGCTTTGTTAAAAAATTGCATTTCCCTGAATCACAATCCACCGTCTTCATTGGAGTAGCAAAGGCTCTTCCATTACAACATATGAATTCTAAGTCTGTCATTGTTAAAACCCTAAAAAATATTGGACATAATATATTCTATCTTTTGATAGAACCTAATTGGGAAAAAGTGGCAAGACATTTCGTGCACTATTGCTGAATTAATTACTAATTTTATGAGAATCATTCTAGAAACTTGAGATTTGCATAATGCTTTCCAACATTGTAGCTTTGATCTAATCTTATCTAAAACATCCTCAAAGACTTGGTTTTTCTATTTCTGCTTATCTATCAATATTCTTAGGTATTTCCCTAGTTTAACGCCCATAACACCTAACATGATTCTTTTGAATTTATGAGATGTGTTAAGACTGAATATCATGTGAGATTTAAAGGGATTCATGATCTGTCCAGAGAGCTTTCCATATCTATCTAAAACCTACTTATCAATATTGTAGTTAGCAATATTAGCTTGAAAAAATAAATTTGTATCATCAACATACATCATATGAGATATCAGTTTCGCTCATCTTCCAATAGAAACCCCTTTCTAATTTTTTTTCTCTTCCTCTTACCTGATCATACAAGATAGAATGTTAGCACATAAATAAAGAGATAGGGGGATAATGGATCCCCTTTTCTAATGCGTCGATGAGGACTAAAACATTCAGTTAGGCTACCATTGAGAAGAACTTAATAGCTACAATAGAGACACATTGCATGATGTATTGGATCCAGTTGCTTGAAAAATTCATCCACACTAACATTGCTTTAATGAAGTCTGAAGAAAGCCTATCATAAGCCTGGATCTTATTCATTACTTTAGCCCATCATCCTCATTAACATTGCTTTAAGGAAGTCTTATGAAATCCTATCATAAGCCTTTTGGATATCTAATTTCATACCACGCCAATAGGTTTTTGCTCTCTTGGTTTTGTGAATCTTATTCATTACTTCAGCCACAAGGACAATATTATTAGAGATATTCTATCCTATAATGAAAAAGAAACTCTTAATAAGAAAAAGAAACTCAAGTAAATAGGTTTTCTACAAAGTTGAAAAAATTTCTTAGCTACATATTTTTATCAATCTTTGCAATGTTCAAAAATAAACTCTTAATAAGAAAAGAAGAAGTGGCATGAATTCTTTCATTTATAGAAATATGTTTTTTTCCTAAATAAAGCCTTTCAAATTGTAGTCTTTTTTATGAACTAACCCCTTAGACCTAATATGGATTGAATACCTAAGAAATGAAAGAAATTGAATTTATATATATGGAAGAAGGAATATTTCCTCTAGATTTCAATAAGACTATGCCCTTACTAACCTATTCTAGAAGGAAGAAGCATTATAAAACCCTAGAAGACAAACTCTTAATAAGAAAAAAAAAAACTCAAGTAGATGGGTTTTCTACAAAGTTGAAAAAATTTCTTAGCTACATATTTTTATCAATCTTTGCAATGTTCAAAAATAAACTCTTAATAAGAAAATAAGAAGTGTCATGAATTCTTTCATTTATAGAAATATGTTTTTTCCTAGATAAAGCCTTTCAAATTGTAGTCTTTTTTATGAACTAACCCCTTGGACCCAATATGGATTGAATACCCAAGAAAAGAAAGAAGTTGAATTTATAGATATGGAAAAAGGAATATTTCCTCTAGAGTTCAATACGACTACACCCTTACTTACTTATTCTAGAAGGAAGAAGCATTATAAAACCCTATAAGACACATCCCAAAGCCACTTGTCACTACTGTCATTACTTGGCATCTCTCCACTTTATATTTTTTAAGTTCATCATCATGGGAGAGGGAAGTATACCACTACCTGAACCCACTATCTGCATAATTCCTCATTTTTAGGCATGTTTCCATTATGTTACTATATTTAGTTAGGTATCTATACTATAAATACCTATAGGCATGTTTATTTAAGCATCTAAATAATTATTCTACTTCTTGTATTTAGGTTTAGTACTATCTAAGAGCTCATTTAGTGGAGAGTTTTGTGTTTAATATAACACGTACTTTTAGATTATCTATCAATTATTACTAATTACTTGATGGAATTTAATTCTTATTGAAATGCTAATGTTTGGTATAGTAAATAGCAATGGAGTCCATAGGGGTTAATAAAATGGACACAGGGACTAAAGTGAAAAGTAAAGAGAAATTTAAGGGAATAAATGTAATTTTAGTCATGAGAGTTATTGTAGGTAACTAATTTTTGAAATTTCCTCGCTCAATACTCCAAGGGAAATATAGTAACTTCCCTTAAGTGATTGTAAGCAACTAGAGAGGCATGTCCAAGCCAGGCTAGGGTTTGAATTGCAAAGTCCACTCCTTGCTCATGCCCTCTAGGGAGAGACACATATAAATAGCTAAAGAGGAATAAGCCACCAACCTATATTAGAACTTCAGCACAATAAGGAAGTGAGCTTCTAGGGAGAGAGAGTGGAACACATCTAATATCCATTTCAATAGATCAAGGTAGTCAAATCTTGACTTTTCTCCTTATTTTTGAACATGTAATGTTCATCATCTACAAAATTGTGATTTTGATGATTATTAAGCTTAGAGGGGGACTAAAACTTACATTCTTGCCTTTTGTGATGTCTATTATATGATTAATGCTAGTTTATTGTGCTTATATATGCTTGTATTTCATATTTAAAGTTGACTGTACTGTTTCATGTGAAAAATAGGGGAGAAATCCCAAATTTAATGAAGATTGATCTATTAATCTTGTTATTTGTTATGTTATAAACCTTGTATGATTGGTAGGGTTCAAGTTCAAATTATTAGAACTAATAATGGGCTAATAATGGCCTAGAAAAGATCCAAGAAAAAAATATATTTACGTGGTAGCTAACTGCCAAGCCTCTAGCGATCGATTTTCAGGTTCTTTCTTTGTCAAAAAATGTGAAGATCTTAGCAACCGAGTGTCCGGCCCCTAACAGTCAATTGTTGAGATCTTCGGTTGTCTAGAAATGCTACACAGTAATCTAGTAGTCAATTATCATCTCAGTAGCAAACGATTGAAAGCCCTCATGCTTCCAGCTAGCCAAGTGCCAACTCTAGGATCAGATGAGAGAGCTACCAGCAAACTACCAAGGCAATGACAGTTAATTGGTAGACTCTATAATAAGAAATTGAATTTAGTAACCCTCCAATTCATAACGTAACAATCATTCAATCATCCATATCAAAGGATTATAAGAATTATGTAATATGTAACATGGATTAAGAGGAAGATAAATATAGGAGCTAATGAGAATTTAAGAAAGCATTCATAGTGTATGCATTATTGGTAGATAAGCTCAAGATCGAGTGATTTATAGTCTGTATGGGATGACTGTTAGACATTCCACAGTTAAGCCATAATTTATGATGATAAAACATCCACTCAAACATTAAAAAGAATTGTGAAAACATCGTGATGGTGGTGAATTCTAAGTTAGTGTACTCCACATGGTCAACTAAGAGTCATGTACCTAGGATTAGGCATGACCATAGCTTGAGTCAAATCACTTTAGTATATACACTTGCAAATAATGTATCAGGAATATGATCCAACAAAAAGGGGTGGTGATTCTATAGCCTCATGATTTGAATAAGATGAAGAGGAAGTGACATATGCAATGTAGCGATCCCATGAGTAGGATATGATCCGTCAAGAGAGGGACGGTGATCCATATGTTTGTACTTAGATCCACTAGGGGATGTCTCTAATAGTATTGTGGTTAGACATATGGTTTAGGACCATTAGATGACTCATTCATGATGAGCTTAGGGATACATCAGAAAGGTAAAGGAAGGTTGTTTACTGGGCGATGCCTTTGAGGAAATGCTCACTGAGGTAAACTATTATTGCTCTTTGTTTCATGTGGTAAAGGAAAGGCATGAGGTTGTATTTTATATGTTTTCCCTATATCCTTATTTTGAGAATGTTCATATTATTATCTTTATAATGATATATGAAATGTACAAACATGCCTTAGAAGTTTTGAAATGCTTATTTAACTATACATGCATTCATAAGTATATGTCATGGTAGAGCATAATCTATGCATCACATCTAATAGATAATTATATTATGCAAATGACATTAATTACAAGAATATATGGATTTTTATATGCGTACAACTAGTATCTTCATCAATTACAACTAAATATAATTAAGTTGGTAAAAGTTAAAAATTGACTCAGGTAAAGGAGGTAACAAAAAACCTACCTATGTATATGATGTGTAAATTTACCATTAAAATAAACCATAGGTTAAGGGTGTTACATTTAAGATTTTTGCACTTAGTTCAACCATTATCATCTTATTGTTTCTCAAGTTTTGTTATCATTTGATATCAGAGCTTAGTTCTCTTCATCATGGTGAATACTCGTCCCTCGTCATCATTACCTAAAACTAATCCTAACAACCCTAACCCACCAATTGATCTTATTACCTAATAGCTTCAAGCCATTACTGCACATTTGGAAGTCATTAATTGATTCCTTAATAGAAGAGGTGGCTATAGTCAAGGTAGCACAATGCAAGGGAAAAGGCCCAAAATGCAGTATAGATCTAAGGACCAAAAATTGTTCCCACTAGAATGAGGATGCAAAGGAATAATGGGAGCATTATTGAGGCAGCCAAGGACCATCTAAAACTCCTTTTACAAAAATTGAGTTTCCTAAATTCAAAGGAGGAGATCTAAGAGGATGGATTCTTAAGGCAAACTAGTACTTCTGTTATTGACAAACTCCAGATGATATGAAGGAGGATGTAGGCTCTATGTATTTGGAAGGAGATTATCTTAATTTTTTCTCTTGGGTAAACTATGAACGCACTATACTTTATTAGGAAGAACTAGTGTAAGCATTACAAGAGAATTATGGCCCTATAGAAATTCAAAACCTTGATGAATTCTTGTGTGGAATTAAACAAACAGTCATAGTTCAAGAATACTGCCAAGATTTCTCAAAAAGAGTTGTAAGAGTTAAGAATTGGCTGGAGCATTGCTTGCTTGGTGTTTTCTTGAATGGTTTGACGGATGAATTGAAGGCTTATGTATGCATACACAAGTCGTGTATGGTGTATAAAGCGATGAGTCTTGCACTAAACTTTGAAACAAAAAATAACTTGACCCATTTTGGCAACAATAGGCCCACAGGCCTAAATTGGAAGCCACCGTAACTTTAGAAAGAAAAGGGATAGCCACTTCCAACCATTTAACCACACCTCTAAGCCTAAAAAAAGGGAGGAAGTGACAAGAATGGAGAACAGAGATGAGCGAAAGTGTGTAAGTGGATGGACAAAAATATGCATGCCTATTTTTTATTTTTCAATCTCACCTGGCAAAAATTAAGATGATGTGTGACTCTCTGATTGGACAGAAATATGAACAAAATGGGTAACTTGCAACAATTTGAATGTTTATGTGGTTCTAGGTTAAACTTTTAAGTACAAGGGGATTATGTGCATATACCCAAAATTTCAAGGAGTTCTGTGCATTTTGGCCTCTAAGTTTTAACTCAAACAATGGAACTAGGAAAGGTATGTATGCTTCACAAATCACTGTATGAGGTAAAAAAATCACCCATTGCATAGTTTGAGAAATTTACTAGTGTAGTTTAAGTTATGGGTACCCACAACAAAAAACTTGACACCTTGTTCACTAAATTTTCTATTCATAAAAGGATTGTTATTCTAATAGGTGATATCATTGTAACAAGTGACTTTACAAAAGAGATAAAGTGGTTGAAACAAACTCTAGTCAATAATTCAAGATTAAAGAACTAGAAAACCTTAAATACATCCTTAGCAAGGAATTTGCAAGGACTAAATTAGGAGTTGTAATATTCTAGTAAAAATATAAATTAGATTTGTTGGAAGAAACCAGAATGCTTGGCTTCAAACAAGTAGATACACCTATGGAAGCAAACTCCAAGGCTGGTTTTAAAGAGGATATTACCTCAATGAACTCTAGAAGATACCAAAGATTGGTAGGTAAACTCATATACCTATCTCATACTAGGCCATATATATTTCCCTGTTAGTGTTGTCAACCAATTTATGAATAAACCAATTGAAGAGCACCTTGCAGTAGTTCATCAAATACTTAGATATTTGAAAATGACTATAGGATGGAATCTTGAAGAAGGGATCAAACAGGAAAATTGAAGTTTACTCAAACTAGATAGGGTTAGTTATAGGTCATGGGTCCACCTCTAGATATTGTTCCTATGTCTAGGGGAACTTGGTGAACTAAGAGTAAATTTGAAGAACTTATAAAGGTTATGCGCGATAATTTGACTACTCTATGCATTGCTAAGAATCCTATTCACCATGATAAGACAAAACATATTAAACTTGACTGTCATTTCATTAAGGAAAAAATTGATTTAGGTGTATTGAAATTTTTCATGTGCAAACATATTTTTTATTTTGGATCCTCTACAATTGAAGTTCTTTGTCATTCTCTACAATGAGAAAAAAGAAAAAAAACAAACAATAAGACATTATCCCGCAATCGAGTTAATGTGTTATTATTTTATTTTTATTTATGACTTGCAAACATTAACCTAATTTCAAGTTAATGTGTTATTATTTATTTTTTCATATCTTTTTTCCATTATAAAAAATGGCAAAGAAATTCTACTGTAGAGGATCCGAACACGTGAAGTACCTAACCAAAAGAAAAGTGGATTTTGGATCCTCTACAATTGAAGTTCTTTGTCATTCTTTGCAATGGAAAAAAATAGGAAGAAACAAATAATAACACATTAACCAATGTTAAAAAAATTAGATCAATCAAGGAACTAATTTATGGTTCAATAGTTCAATTATGATCGAACTGTGGTCAAATTGTGATTGAACCAGTATTAATTTTATATTATAATTAAGTATAATAATTATTTTACATAAAAATAAAATAAATATAAAATATATCTTATATTTTTAAACAAATCAATAAATTAATTATTAGTTTTTTAAAATAATTTTAAAATTGTCATAGTACAAACTATTAATCTTCTTTGTTTTTTTCTTCATTTTCCCCTCATTTCTCTTTTCTTCCATGTTCTACTTCTTTGTTTTTTTTTTATTACAAACAATTTAAAAACTTATAGAAAAGACTAATTTTTTCAAATCGATTGAATTATTCAACTGATTTTGACCGATTCATTTAATTTTTAACTAATTTTTAGTTATTAACCAATTTTTTTTAAAATTGATTTTAAAGATTAACTAGACAAAGCCATAGCAAATTCATCAGTTTTCTAATCAAACCGACTGATTTGGTCTATTTTTATAACAGTAACATTATCACGCAATAAGGTTAATGTGTTATTATTTTATTTATATTTGTGACTTGCAAACATTAACCGGATTACAGACTAATGTGTTATTATTTATTTCTTCCTATTTTATTAACTGCAGAGAACCGCAAAAAATTTTACTGTTGACAGTCCGAATGCCACAGTTTTAGCTTGTTGATGTCTTTACAAAGGCACTATTTCAGAGGGTGTGTTCGATTCTATCTGATTATCATTTTAAATTAAGCTTTATATATTTTGCTAGGCCTTCTCTAAATTTTTTTCTTTTCGTCTCGTTGCTTATGTTTTTTAACTAGTTATACTATCCAAGACTACAAGTTATTATTTAAGGTTTATCATTCTGTTAGTTATGTCCTTGACTTAATATATATTATATACTTTAACAGATGAATAGAGAGGTTCTAAGGTAGAAGACTCTAACCTACTTTCGGTATATGAATTTAAATACTTCTTCGATGAATTTTTCCTTTACAAAGTCTGGTTTGATAGTCTAACGAATAGAAGTGTAGAATAGAGGTGGACGATGAGGGGATATGAAGCTAAGTTCAAGCAACTTCAGATTTTATATGCAAATATTTCAAGTAATCAAACTTTCAATTTGAACCAGGAAGAATGTTATTGGGTTGGAGATCTTCTAATGATCATTATACATAAAAGAAGCTACTTTTGATAATTCTTTAGCCAAAGTTAAGAAAAAAAGGAGATCTAATACAACAAAGGATAACAGCACATTAGACGCAATCCTAACAAATAGTTCATTCGAATCTATCATTCCATCTCTTTATCAGGTCCAATATACATGGTGTAAAATACAGAAATAATAAGAAGCAAACATCCAACAACCTGACCAAAATATGGAGATACTCTTGACAAAGCAAGACTCCACAATTGGGATAGTTCTACCTGAAACGAGAAAAATAAAGTGGGGTTGGGAGAGGCTGTATCAGTTACTAAGACATATAATCAAGTATCAAACCAAAGAAAATAACAAAGTAAAGCAGTTCTTGCTTAGTGATAGAGATACACAGTGATTAACTGACAAAATATCCAATTGATATCATCTGAGTAATGGGAAAGTTGGACACGGATATTCTTGCAAGCTCCTTTCGGAAAATATCATCGTTTCTAACTTGGAAGAGAATAGATGCAGAAAAGACTGCAACACATACAACATAGAAGTCTAGCTGCTAACCATGAAGTAGACAAAACAAAGTGTTGACACAACTTGCGAACTTTTTCCCCAACGTAAGAGCTCAATATTTGCCTACTATATAGATTAGAATGGTTAATAGGATTAATGGGGTATTCTCACTTCTATCATTAAATGTAAGCAATTACATATAAAAGGGTAGTGGGGTTTGTTGTGTTACTTACTCAGTTTACTCTTTTAATTGAGAATGGGCATTATAGGAAAAAAAACCAAATCGAAACCTAACAGTTAAATTCTGATGTAGTTATATTTTCAAATAAATGGAAATTCTGCTCAATTTCAATAGTAGAAGGAAAAAAAAAAAAAAAGATAATCAGCATTATAATTTGTATACCTCCAAGTACAAGACATTGACAACTTTGCCAATCCTCTCAAGTTGCAGTCCACGTGCTAACAAGACCTACAAGAAATTTTTTAAACAATATGATCACTCCATAGTACAGAGCTGTTCCTGTGTGTGCGTGGGCATACTGAAAGAAGAAATGCCAACAAAGAAGGAGAGAGTATAAAGGCAGAGGATAGGATACTGTCCTTTTTTTTCAAAAAGAAATGTAGGAATACCAAATCAATACAATAAACTCCTCCTATCCTAAACAATGAACGCTAAGAGGGTGAGCACTAGTTGATCACCATAAAGTGGCCAAAATGACAACCCTATTCTACAATAATGAGTAAGGCAGGGACTTCTTTCTAAGAACAATTTCTCCTAAATTATTATTTTTTTTTTTTGGGATAAAACCAATATAGATGATTTTGAACAATAAACATAAAGAAAAAATACTGTTTAGGTACATAAACAGTTTCATTATTCCATCTCTATTCTCTGTAGTTTGACTGATAAAGGTATCAAAGAAGTAAAATTTAAATCCCTAACCACCCCCTTTAATTATTATATATCTTGCTTATCTGCGAACAGGAAGCACCAAGAAATTTCATGAATACTGATACATCGAATTCCATTCCTGGTTCAGCTTGGTCCTTTCTGTTATACTTGTCATGCTGTATGCAAAATATGCGTTACTTGTCAACACGTACCTTTCTGTTGTTCCTTTCCTTTTCTTTTTCCTTCCCTTTAGTTGTTAGCTATACTTTTGATGTACATTAAATAAGGTTATTATATCATTATTATGCAGGGGGTAATTTCTATACAATTAGATATGTAAAGTTCTGGTATGTATATGATAATCAGGCTTTTTTATGAAACATATGCTATGTCATCTATATATATATGGCAAAATATTTGATATAATGTTAAGTCATTTTAAAAGGAAAACAGTTTGTTTCCTTTGTCCTTGACTTCATGGTTATAATAGTCATGGAGTCCTCTATAAAATGTCATAAAATATAGTATGAATTAAGAATATATTGCTGGAGATTCATTTCATGAAGAATAATGTTTTACATGTCCCTCAAACATAAGAAAAGAACAATTTTTAAGAAGTTATACAATCAGTATCTTATTCAGTAGAATAAGCAGAACTGATGTAGTATTATCATCAATTAATAGAAAAATCAAATAAAGCAATAATTATAGTAATGCGACGCTGGATAGTGGATAGTATTTTTGCTCCTAACTTCTCATTTTCCTCTTATCCGATGACCACCAAAGAAACAAAACACTACATGCAGTCCTTATTTCGAGGGAAAAAAAAAGATCAAAAATATAGTCTAGAATAGTACCTCAGCAAAGAAGGCCAGAATACCAAGTACAAGCATAAGTATAATTGACTGAAATCCTGGAAGCACAAAATCCTGCATCAAGGAGAAAAGGTTTTTAAAAAAAAAAAAAAAAAAGTATCAACAAGATTCATACAAGAGAGATGATACACAGACTATCCTGACTACAGAATTTGGTGAAAATACATAACGTGCTAATAACAATAACTGACTAGAACAAGCCACATCTGATATATCCTAAAGGTAGATAGCTAGTACCAAGACGAAGATGATTACAAAGCTACTTATGAAGGAACCCCATTTTTTTTCTCTATGCTCAATAATCAACTTAGTGAATATGTTAATAACAATGTCCCATGATGCCCTTAATTCAAAATAATATTCTGTAGTCATAAAGACCAAATTGCTGATTACCTTAAAATTCAGGTATTCATAATAAGGATCCCATGATCCAGTCAATTAAGTAACTAAGGTTTTGTAATGGCTGCTGATCAATAAAAATTAGGAGTGAAGGTGAAATCCCTGTGAAAAGTAAAAACTAATGCTAAATATTAAAAACTGTATAGCATTCCCTTTTATTTATTGTCTTTGCTTAGGATTTTGCTGGAGTAGCTAAATTAATCACCAGTACTAGGAGTGCTTTCCTTTTGCTAGGGATTGGAAGCTTTAGCTATGCCTTCGGTGACACCTTATGAGTTATGAAGTAATTTGCTGTCTACACACAATACTCAGGAGGCTGGAGGGTAAGTTGTAAAGATGCTTTTTTAAGGCCTTATTGCTATCCGAAAGGACAATTGAAATCTGAGAATGTATGATCTTCACCACAATGGTCAATCCATAGATTGAAGTTACAACCATTTGAGGATTCTTCGATGATCATTTCTCAACTATATCCCCTTCTCTTCTCAAGCATGACATGAAGTAGCTCATGGTGCTTGTATTTGTCTTATGAAAGGATTTGTAGCTAAGTCTGGTCCCATTTTCTATTGCTCCCTCACTTACTTGGTCTCCCCATATAATACACTCCTCCTTTTAACATCATTTTTAATAAAAAGGGGCAAAAGTCCACTTCTAGTCCTTGAAATTTTACTCAGGTTTCATTTTAGTTCCAAAAGTTTATTTTGGTTCAATATTGTCGTCAAAGTTTCAAAAAGGGTTCAATATTGTCTTTTCCTTAATGCCATTAACTGTACTAACAGAAGTGTTAACTGTACTAACAGAAGTGTCTAAGATGGCATCATATGTTACTTTACAGGCTAAATAAGGTGACATAGTTTAGATCTAAGTTTATACTACATCATTTTACTTGTAATCAAATCCAATTCAAACCTATACTACACTGTTTTACTTCTAATCATTTTGACTCCCAAAAATCCATCTCTTCATCAATTTCATTTGCATTTTCCCATGTAAAACGTTGTAGCTTAGATCTAAGTTGGACCTTTAAAGACTATTGAACCAAAATAAACTTCTAAGACTGCAATGAAACTTGTGTGAAACTTCAAGGACCAAAGGTGGACCTTTGCCTAAAAAACATTAACAGGAAAAAAGGCTCTCATTTGCCTTTACTTCATAACCCCTTGGTTATATCAGTTTTTGTTAAGATTTGGAATTTAGATACTTCCATTTTGTGAAATCCCTATCCATCCATTCATAGGAGCAATTTTCTCATTTGCTACTTCACTTGTCAAATCAAAGGTCTCTTCCAAGGTGAAGGCTTATACACAACAAAATTATGCTAGTAAGTAACAATTTTTTGCAATTTTGGAAAGTCAATAAAACTTCATAACCTAATATATGTCCTACTGAATGAGAATACTGACCTCCCTACTCTTGAGTGGAGATTGGCATAGTTCACATTTTAAAATGAACCAAAAAGCATCTCTTTAAAAGATTCAAATAACTGCAAGGCCATTGAGATCATTTTCTCAAAACAATTTCTTAAAGCTTGAATTAAACGAAGGGATCATATTTTGGTCCACTACTAAAAGAGGAGCATGCTAACTCCACCAAAGAGTGAGAGGAGGTTAAAATTCTCTATATAAATAAAAATATATATTTGGCTTCTAGAACTACTCAGAATGACCACCATGCTCCCACAACTATTTAAGGAACTTTTATTCACTCATTGCAGGTCCTTTAATAGGAAAATATATGTGATATAGTTATAGAACACCTTCATTCTATAACATGGGGCCGTCTACTTTGGTAATATATAGGACAGCAAAAAGCATTGGTATATATACTTTTTAAAAGTGAGAGATTAAGGAGGTAGGAAAAGTACAACTCATGGCATGAAACAAGTCAAAGCAGAAAAAATTATGAAAAACCAGAATACAAAACATCAACACAACAAAGCCACCCAATCCCATTGGCTTATGGTCAGAGAAATCCCCTATAATTGACATCAAAACTTTATGTCCTAATAAATGTACCAGTGCTTTAGAACTTTGAAAATTATTAGTTTGTTTGTTTGGCCTTTGCTTGTTTTTGTTTGTTTGTTTGTTTTTTTGGCCATGTTCATCTTCTAGAAACTTATTTAAAGTGATCTACATATCCTGTATGATTATTGAAGTAACATTTATTCATTCATTTCAGGGGTTTCAAAAGAAAATTATATATAATGTAAAACACCATCGATGAATCTATCCAAATGAAAAATTATATCCTAAAGCAAAAGGTGATAGAATAAATTAATTGTAAGAGATATAGTAAATGATAATTTTGAAAGGTTGGGATAAAGATTGAAGGGAGAAAAATGTAAAGAGATTTTCCAGATTTGCTTTTTGTTTGGATATTGATGATCAGCATATACCCAGCATAAACTATCAATGATACTCATTTCTTGTGGGTAGTATAGCTCAGCAATTGACCAGAAATAGTGGCTTAAATGTACCATGAATTTACCTCAAACAAAAATGTACATATCGCCATCACAGGGCTAGCCAGCACACTAAATGAAAAGACAGTTACCCTGGAATGAAGCAGAATTTCAGAGGTTAGAAAAGAAATATAAACTCTTTCTCTCATGTACACTGCAAAACAAACATGGATCTTTTAGCTAAGTATGTTATATGCCTCCTCTAATTTCTCTGCATATTGGTGTCTCTCAGGCAGATAGAATATGAAACCATTTTACAAATCAAGTGCACTTGTACAAACCATACGTTAAAGTAAATATATTAGCACATCTTTTTGGATTCACAACATTCACAATGTGCAGTGTGACAGATTTTGATTTGTCAGTGTGTATCAAAATCTGCCACACTGCTGAATCCAAAATATATATGGTTTGACTCCAAAGTTATCGGATAAATGAGCCTATACAAGTTATCATATATTAATATACCTAATTAGCTTGGACTGGTTTTCAATGTCAAGTTTATCATAATATTCCCATTCTTACAACAAGAAGAACAAAACCCCCAGTTCTTCAAGTTCCGTTCGCTCTTCCTCTATGAAAATTCCATAATAAAGTACATTTCATGAACTCTCAACAACTTACTAGTATATTGTTTCATTTTTTTTAAACTAAGTTTTCTTTTATTCCATGCTAAAACACTAAAAGCCTAAATTAGTTATTCAGTCTTTACACCTTCAGAAGATCATCGTAATCAACTTATAACTAAACATTTGGTTTCCCATCCACTATTTTAGTAAATTAACTTTCCAGTTGGCCAACTTCCCTAGAATTTTAAACTTTCCAAATTAAGTATACATCCTGAAAGATTCTGACAGAACTTTAAATGATAAATCAAATGCATACTGAACCAAAATTTGGGCAATCCTAGGATATATATATATATATATATAGCCTGTCATAAATTGTGACTATAAACTAAAAATGAAAATGAAGAAAATTGAGGCATAAGAACAACAGCTTGGTAATGATAGTTTTTTAGACTCAGACTTTTGGTTGGGGAAAGAAGTTTGAGTAAAGTGTCACATGTTCAATCATCCTCTTTTACCAAAAATTAAACAAGAAAATTAAGGCATAAACATCCAGGAAAATAATTTCTTTTAACATCCAGGAAAATAACGATGATAAGTTTGACCATTGGAGCAAATCCAACTCCAGACCAGGTAACAACTTATAATCTTACAATGGCTGATCAGATGCTTTTGCTCCGGCCCTTATAAGGCAGTAGCTAGTTCCACCAGTTATTGATGAAAAGAGACCAAGTAATACTGAAAATATATGACTTCTCTTAGCATTTGCATTACTTGCTTCCTCAGCTTTAACTAACTGTCCTGGAAATTCCAAATATAGAAATTAGAAAGTGTAGTTAAAGTATACCTATTGGGTTTTCTGAAAGCCTGAAACAATAGATTGCAGGTTATATAGTATTCAGTCTATCAATAAATAATAAAAACAAAATATATAACGAGAACTAGATAAAGTCAAGGGCCTCAGTATTCGAAAAGTCTAGGACATGCTCATTCCTCTTTCACAATGTCTATAGCTTACTCTTAAAATAACAAGCCAATATTATAAAGAATTAAAGCATTTACAAGAGGTAATCAGAAGCAAAACCTCAGAATCTAAAACACAGAACCCTAACTTAAACTCAAACCCACAATGCACTGACAGTTATAAATTATGTAAGCCTACTATAACTTAAAGGAACTAATATTCATAGGTATACAAAGAATGCTGCATTTACCAGACTTGGAATGGAAACTACTCTACCTTGTGTAACAAGCATGTGCCGGAAAAAGAAGATCACACCAAAGAAACTGCAAGCAAGGCCTGAAATAAAGATTAAAATAAATAATCAACCATTAACTACATATCTTATCGCTAACCTGAGTGTCTAGTTATTCTCACATGTGGCAAATGTAATGCACTCAGAGTTTTTTGGTACAGTTTCATTTGTTTGGTATAATGGATATTTCCATCTGAAAATCTCTTCTTGCTAGTTGGTTAAGAATTATGTTTCCTTTTTGCAGACAGATAAACAGAAAGACACCAAGTTGAAAAAGAAAGTAAAGATTTTCAAAGTTTGAGCATTACAGTTTAAAATAAATTTAAACGTCACTAATACAGGAAAGTAAAGAATTAGGGCTTTAAAAATCTGATAACCATGTGGCCAAGAAAATAGATTGGCAAAAACATGTAAAGAAACAAGCCCTCATCAAATAATAACCAACAAATGAGAAGGTTATTCTAACTTTAAAAAATGTTCAACCATAGTAACTTGAAACATTATACTTCCAAAACAATGAACTTCATTTCTTCACAGAAAATCCACATATTTATCCTCGTTCCATCATAATAGTTTATTAGCAGAACCATAACATCTTACCCGCAATATCTGCAATTTTCAACTTCTCATGCAAAAAGATCCTTGCCATAATTGAAGCCACAATAGGAGTTGTTAAGTTTAACAGAATAGCCTGAGAAGAAGGTAACCTTTGAACACTGAAAAGAACAGAGTTCTTGTTACTACAGTAATTTGCAACTAATTAAATTCTCAAGGAGCATTCAGAATTACAATGCGTTCCCTCAACTCAGACCATTGCCACTACATACTTATATGTTAAAAGCAAATGCAATGCAAATAACTCCACTCAGATCTTCATTGAATATTGTACTGACTGGCAACAAGTGCAGTTATTGTTTCAGTCCAAAATCTTGTTAAAGTATGCTGTGTGTGGAACACTGATAATATTCAAGAAAAATATATGATCCCATAGTCCTAAAACTAAGATAATTTGAAAAAGGAAGTGAAAATTCCAAGAAATTAGGCAACAGAAATCCAAAAAGATAAATGATATGCTGAGAAGAATACATATCAACAGGAAATTTTCTAAAAACCCACTTACCAATATACAAAACTTGACAAAGACAAACAACCAACAAGGGCTCTTGAAATCAAAATGCTCCTAATATAGGATGTTCCAAAAAGTGGCTGTTCACTCCTTCCCAGCCACAAATATGACAGTATCAACATAACTGTACATCTTGTAAAAGCAACCTCAAACAAAGGAATAGCCTGAACTGCCAAATCAAAATTGTTATTTCAAAAATTAAAATAAGGAACAAATGAGAAAAATGCAAATAACAAGATAATGGTACCTTGAAGTTTAAAAAACATGCCAAAAACTGAATTGACTGAATTGCCACAAAAAAAAAAAGTTTACTCGACCGTGAATCTAAAATGATTAAATTAAACTGACTTTCCGTGAGGTTTGCTTAAACTACAATCACCTCCCATCCTGTTTCAGAAATTACATTACTTTTGGTTGTTTCATACATTCTGTAAATGGATTATATCTAGCAGAGTAGTATACAGTGCAGAACTCAAGAACTTACCAGAAAAAATATTGGAAAGAACTCCCATGAGAAAGTAGATGGTAGATGAAAGGACCATGCAAAGTAAACCAGAGTATCTAGACCCACTCCATGCCCACAATATAAACCGTGTCAAAGGAGATGTCTCTGACTCAAGTAATCTTGTTACTTCATCCTGCAGCCAAATATATGGTAGAGAGGTTGGTTCTACTAATCTACTTCATCATTTTCTGCTCTCTCAAATGTCATATTCGACAAATTAACGGAAGAAAAAGGTTCAAAACAAATCTCTTCTCCAAACTCCACTATCAGACTATAATTAAGAGTCTGGTATAAGCAAAATGTTGTTCAACGACAATATGTGATTGCTCCAAATTGTAGTTGTACTTCAATTGGTCAATCACTTCGGTAAGATTAGTTCAAGTTTTGCCCTTCACCAACCAACCATCTCTGGAAGTGTTATGAGTATACACATACGTAATGCTGGGACACACGCACGCAAAGTAGAAACTATTTTGGTAAACACCAGCCAGATTCTGACTCATTTGTGGCATTTCCACATTCTGAAAACCCCTCTTCCCTCAACCTTTTCAGTTAATCAAGCTATAAAAACACTGCAGTTGAAGACTTCTTAGCACAATCAAACTTAAGAAAACAGAAAAGTGCTTCATTTCAGATTTCTTTTTTTGGAGCTAAACGATGAAAGACTTGATACCAATTAGAAAACGAAAAAGGGAAAAGGGAAAAAAAAAATCCTTCTAATGACAATTCCTTGTTCATCTAAATAAATATTCAATTCACAATCTCACGTAAGAGAAAAGAAAAGAAGAAAGAAAAATTCAACACAGACAAGGAAAAGAAATAAAAATTACTCTGGATTTTCTTCGGGGATAAGAGACAGTGAAGATGTTGATCTTGGGTCTTTCGGACTGCACAAGCAAAGGGGAAGTGGCCTCCGAAACCGTATCAGCATCCGCATGGCCTGCCGAATCGGAAGTATCGCGCTCGATTAGCTCTACAATGTGATCTCCATCGTTGTGCTCCGGGGAAGCCATAATCGTCAGCACACTCACATTCCAAATTCCCCTTCCTTGCACGGTTGACTTCTCAGTTCTTCAGGCAGAGCTGCCACCATACACTGTAGCGATTTGAATAATTTGTAAAGGAAAAAATGCCAATAACACTGTACAACCAATGTTAAAAAATTTAACCCAAATGGTTTCATAGTAATTGAATGCGCATTATACTCTTTTACGATGGTTTCAATGTAATTTTTTAAAAAATAAATAATAAAGAGCTATTGCCATACATGGATATTACGGGGAGAAAGAAAATTTATTGAATAGAATATTTATTAGATAAATTTTGACAAACATAAAAAAATATAAAATATTATAAAACAAATAAAATACTTGGAGAATTATAAATCTCTCATAAATGGAGATATGAATTAGAAAAAACAAAACAAAAGAAAAAAAGAAAATTTAAATTTAAATTTAAAAAATATTCAAAAGATAAATTATACAAAAAATACAAACCTAAAAAAGTATTTTAAGAAAGAAAAAAATGAATAAATTATAATAAAAAATGAATAACACGTTGATGTTATAATTGTAAAAAATTAAAACATATATCAACCAATTTTTTAAAAGTAAAAACTAAAAAAATAATGAATATTTTATAACAAATTTATGAATGTGAATTATAACTTTTAGAGTATGATGAAATAACAGAAAGTGAAATAAAAAATTTAGATATAAAAATATATAAGTTAAAAACATTAAATGAAGAATCTGATAATACAATTTTAAAAATTTAATAATAGAAGAAAATTATAAAATAAATATAATAAGAGCTATAAAAAACTAACAAGAAAATGATGAAAATATAATGGGAGAAGAACAAGCTCATATAGAATATGAAGAATATAGAAATCTATCTCGAGGAATAATAAAAAAAGAATAATTTTTAATCAAAAATAATATAATAAAATAAAAAACATATAAAGGAACTTAAAAAACAAAACTTTATGACTAGAATAAGTAAAACGTTAAAAATAAAGAAAAAAAATCTTCATGTGTAATATTAGAAAAAAAATACCCAATAAAATCTACGCTAATTGAAGGAGTGTTAGTAATATATTTAATAAATAAAACATTATTAGAATAAAAAATAAGTAAATTACTATTTAAAGATGAAGTCATAAAAATATATATTGCATAAGTACAATTATTAGTAAAAATTTATTTAAAAAATAAATAAATTCACCCATAGAATTATTAAAAACATATGGAAGAATTATAAATAATGTACAAAATAGCATACTATAAATATTAACAAGATATCTAATATATCACAAACTTAAATTTATTCTAAACACAAATTTTGCAATATCTAGAATAGATGAACATGTGGATAAAACATTAATGATATGTCACAAATTTTAAGATTGATACCAATAGCTAGAACAATAAGTATAACTGTAATGATAGAATTAATTTTCACAAAACGAGCATAATATATATATAATAAAAATCAAGGAAAGATAATTATAGATAGACATTTATATCATTATTAAAAAAAATATAGTTAGATCCTAGTAAATAACTACAACAGAACAATTAAAATTAAAATTAGATAGAACAAGATTATATATAAAGAGACTATCAAGAAGAATAGAAGTAAATAGTATAATTGGATAAAGAACATTAAGAATAAATATACTATCTACATCTATGTTAAATATTAATTTAAATTCACCAAGAAGTAGTTTAGAATATAAAAGAAATGATAAAAACATTGAAAGAATAAGTAGATTATCAAGTTCAAAAAATTTAAATAGATCAGCGAGTTCAAAAAATTTAAGACATCAATTAACAGAGATACCTATAAGTAACTAAAATTAATCCACAAACACTTCAAATAGATTTAACCCAACCTCAAGATATATATATATATATTTTTAGAAGTTAAGAAAGAACTATTATGGAAACCTATAATAGCTATAATAAATCCCTAAATAAAAAAAATACAATTTAATTAGAAGATACAAAAGATAACATAGAAATAGAGGAAGAATGAACAAAAACAATAAGTATATTAAAATTTAATAATAGAGATATAGCAAACATTAGATTATGGATAGTAGATGAAATAAATATAAATAATAAAGTAAAAATAATACTAAGAAATGATTTTTTACAACAAGACTATATAGAATACAAAAAGATAAAATTTTATTTAATATAAACCAAAAAATAATTATAATAAAAAGAATTCACTAGTATATTTTATCTTAATAAAAATTAATTATAAAAAATACAGATCTAAAAAATAGCATGCTATAGTAGACACAAAAGTAAATATATCAATAATCAAATATAATTTATTACTACCAGAATTATGAAAAACAAAGAAAAATCTTTAATAATGACTAGTACATGACAAGAAATACATATGATTGAATTATATAAAAAAAAATACCAATACAAAAAAGAGAATATGAATTACAAATTCAAAACTTAAAGAAACCAAAACTTGAATGGAGAAGAGGAAAAATTAAGTATACATGTTGTGTCATCTTATTTGTACATTGACCAATAAAATTAAATGATTTATTCTTATTTTATTTACCATGTGAGTCCTCTAGTTTAAAAAATAAAGAGTTGAATGAATATTATTTAATAATATATAAATAACATGATACAATACATATACCTAAAGAACTTCTTCAGAAAAGTGACCACTAACTCTTGGTAAGATAGTTTTAAGGTAAGAGTATAAGAGACAATATTTTAAGTAAAGATAAGACCTATATTATGGTCTTTCAAGTTTAATAATTTTCTCAATTTGATCTGTCATATTTATTTGTTCTCAATTTGGTTCCTCATATTTGAAATCGTTATCAATTTAGTTCCTCCGTCTACAAACTATTAAAAATATATAACAAAAATACTGAGTTGAAAGTTAAATACTGAGTAGAAACCACTAAACTTACATTTTTCGTCTCTCAAGTTTAGTGATTTTCTTAATTTAATCACTCAAGTTTAAGAATTTTTTTAATTTAGTTCTTTAAGTTTAGAAATTTTTTTAATTTTGTTCGTCAAGTTTAGTAATTTTTTAATTAGTCTCTCAAGTCTAGGAATTTTTCCTCAAGTTTAGCAATTTTATCAATTAAGCCCCTTAATTTTATCAATTTTTTTATTTGGTCCCTCAAATTTAATAATTTTTATAATTTGGCCCCTCAAGTTAAGCAAGCTTATCAATTTAATTAGTCCCTCAAATGTATGTTTCATATAGGTTTTAAATATTATAAAAAAAATTATATATATATATTCAAAACGTAAATTTAGAGTCTAATTCATTTATTTGTTAAATTTGACATCAAATTTTGAATAAAAAGTAATTAATATCACAAGATTATCTTATTTTACAAAAATAAGAGGACTAAAATTAATTATCTATTTATAAATTAAAAAGATCAAATTTAAAAACATATGAAATTAAAGAAATTAGAAAGCATATTTAAACTAAAAGTTTTTCTTATACAATTGATATATATTTATATTTGAGGTATTATTTAAGAGAAATAAAATACATATTATTTTAATTCATCAAAATAATTATATAGTATTTATCTCTAATTTGAGAAAATTTGTTTATCATTCTTTAACGTACAAAAATATGAATCAAAACTTAAAATTAGTAATTAATTATTTAAATATTATAAAAAAGATTTATATATATATATATATATTCAAAATGTAACATTTGTGGTAGTTGAAAAAAAAATTCAAAATGTACATATTGGCCACCTGAGAGGAATGAGAAAAAATATAATGTTTGGAGAAAATTAATGTCTTATTGTAAGGATTATTTCTATCTTTCAATATTACTCTCGATTAATAACAATTTCAAATACGGGAGGCTAAATTGAGAAGGCCTCTAAACTTGAATAACTAAATTAAAAAAATTTCTATATTTGTATAATAAAATTAAAAAAACTGTTAAACTTGAAATATCAAATTAAGAGAATTACTAAACTTGAAAGATTCAATTAAGATAATCACTAAATTTAAGGGATCAAATTGAGAAAATTGCTAATTTTACTAAGAGACACCAAATTGAAAAAATTGCTAATCTTGAAGAATTAAATTAAAAAAATTACTAAACTTAAGAGACTAAATTGAAAAAATTATTAAACTCAATAGACTAAAAATGTAAGTTTAGTTGTTCTTACTCAATATTTAATTATCAATTTGATATATTTATTATATATTTTAACAGTTTGTAGATAAAATGATCAATTGATAACAATTTCAAATATAAAAAAATAAATTAAGAATGAATAAATATGAGAAACTAAATTAAAAAAATATTAAATTTAAGATACCAAAATGAGAATTTTATCTTTAAGTAAAGAGTGAGAATGAAATACACTAAAGGATTACACCCACGAGTGTCGTATTAAAAAATCATAAATGAGAATTAATTGGGTATAATTTTATTTCAAATTTTTTTCATAATTTAATCTCAAACTTAAATTTTTTCCTAAATTAATTATTGAAAAAAGGCATTGTACAAAACTCTCTTGTACTTTAGCTTATGTACACATAATCTCTTGTATTTTTAAATGTGATTTGAAACCCTTTTATATTTTCAAAATATTATACAAAAATTATTTCATCTAATTTTTTATTTAAAAATTAGTGACAATAAACACATTAATTTATATGATACTAAGTTAGAGTAAATTATTAAAATATAATAAATATATTTTTCTCTTTTTACTATTAAAATATTATTTTTTTTTTGGTATAAATTATTATCGTTTTGGTATTTTTATTTTTTTATCTATTATCTTTTAATTATTTGTTCTAATATGATATTTTATAAATTAATGTGTTTATTTTCATTAGTTTTTGAATGAAAAATTAGATGGAATAAGTTTTTTGTAATATTTTAAAAATATAAAAATATTTTAAGTTATATTTAAAAGTATATGAAAATTATATATCCATAAACTAAAATACAAGAAAATATTATATATTTTATCTTTAAAAAAACAGACATTGACCTTGAACTTTGCATCCAATTGCAACGTCAATTATCTTTTATTTTTAAGCCCAACGCGATTTATACATGATTGTCAAGTAATCTTAAATAACATATTTATGTCTATCACTTTTTTTTTTTTTTTTGTGAAAAACCAGAGTAAAATATAAAGTAGATGTCAAAAAAGCGAAAAATTAAACAATTTTTTTATTATTTAATTTTATTATTTTAAAATATAATAATTATTTTTCTATCTTATATTTAAAAATTTAGAAAAATTAACATAAATTTTAGTAAAATTAGATTCTTATACTAGTGTGAAATCTGCAACAACAAAAAAAACCATTAGTTAAAAATTTTAGAATAAATATATATAATTGAGTATTTGAAAAATATAACTTTTAATACCAATAAAAAATTAAAATATAACTTTTAAATTTTAATTATTTAATTTAAAATGAGGTAGATTAGATATTTTAAGTTAAAAAATTAGATAATAATAAAATTAACTATATCATTTAAAATTATTTATAAAAGATAATATTAATTTTATCGGTGTTAACAATTGGAAGACATTGTCATGATCAATTGATTAGGGGTAAATTTCTATTTTTCTCAAATTAAGAGGGACGTTATAGTTGGATATAAAATTGACGTGAATATATGTAAGTTTTCCTTAATTATTTAGGCCTATTTTATTTTCTCTACACAAATTCTTATTTATAAAAGAAATGTTAAAACTATATGCAAATTGTTTTAATTACAAAAAATTCACAAGGACATCTACATAGTATTTATGTGGACATTCTTCTATCATGATATATGAGGAATTGACTAAAATAAATTGTTTTAAATTAATGGATCATTTGTTAGAATAATATTAACTTTATTTCCTTTCAATAAGATCTTAAAATTAAATATTATATATAAAAATATTTTTGTTAAGAGAATTCTATTTATCATGAAACTTTAACTAATTCAAACTAAATTAATCAAGATTTAATAAGCTACAAGATATAGATTATTTCAACCAAAAAATTGTTCACTTGTCAGAATTCTATACTTGTCGCAACTTTTATTATATATAATATTATATATATACACATATATATTAATTATAATTTATCCAATATTATTTATAAGTTTTTATTATATATATATATATAATTAAAAAAATCTTGAATCACTAAAATCTAAATTAATCATATTTAGTTTGGTTCAATTTTAAAAAATAATATGTAGGCAGTACAGTAGAGAAGTGTTCTCAAAAATTCGAATGTATGACACTTTAAATAAACTTGTCATATGTCAATGATTTATTAAAGAAAGTATAAAATAATATGCATACACTAAGAGTTGGCGACTAATTAAAAAAAATTGAATATTTAAACCAATTTTAGTGATCCATATTATTTGCTATATATGTTCTCTGCTAAGTTATTTACATATGAAAAATTCATGTAAGACCCAAGGGAGATAGGTTCTTTTGGGCCTGAAAGAGGGAGTTAGGTTAGTGAGAACATTTCTCTATATAATATAGAAGTGGTTATATAATGAATTAATAAAAATTTATGTAAGTGAACTTAGATACTCAACATTTATTTGTTTATTTGATAAGTTATATTTAAATTGAAAAACAATAGAAAGAAAGAGATAGGAAGTAAAATTTTTGTTTTGATATTTTATTATATTTATATTTAAATATAACATGTATTTTTCTTCACATATTATTTTTTTATCAATCTAAACATATTGTAAAGATTAAAAACATTATATTTAAATTTACATAAAAAGAACCTTACTTTTTTTAATGACTATATTAGCAATTTAATCTCTAAAATATACGTTTACTGATATTTTAATCTTTTAAAAAATATTAATTATATAAATTAATCTTCAAAAATTTAAAATATTATACACATTAGTCTCTTTGTTAAATATCATTAAAAATATTTAATTTGATAGACGTACTGATATAAATCAGTAACTATTTATGTAAAATATATTGACTATATAAATTAGTTTCAAAAAATTTAAAATATTATATATGTTAATTCTTTCATTAGTATATCCGTCAAATATTTTTTATGCCATCTAACATAAAAATTATCGTATAAAATGTTTTAAATTTTTAGTTGTATAATTAATATATTTTAAAGACTAAAATATCAGTAAACATATTTTTTAAGAATTAAATTATTAATATAATTTTTAATGAATATTTATTAATTTATTATATAATTCTGTAATACATATATATATAATTTTATTTATTTAGTTTTGTGTAGATATTAATTTCTCCTATTTTCGTTTGTGTAATGTGGTGTGTCGGCTAGGGGATAAAGACGGGTCCACTATTCACAGTTGTACTCGCACATAATTAAGTAATAGACGAAATAAAAAAATTTATATTCTTTCTTTATCAAAAAAAGAAAAGAACTATAAAACGGCATCTTAAGAAGATGTTCGAATGAAACTTTTAAAAGTTATTTTTTATTTTTAAAAATAAAAAATTTATTTAAATTATTATTTTTATTAAAACAAAATATAAAATATATATTTTAAAATATATATATAATAATTAAAAGATGTTTTTAAATTATATTTTTTTATAATAAAAAATAATTTTTTACTAATAATATATAAATAAATATGTAAAAATAATATGAATATAAATTTTTAAAATTAATTTTAGAAAATAATTTTTTTGAAAAATAAAATAACATGAATCTGATTTAAATGACCACCCCACTCCCCACAAGAACGACCTGAGATTAGGGTCCATGCCCTTGGAGTCCATACAGCTGGGCTTAAACGCTTCTTCTACACGTGGGGTTACCGCCGACACCTCAAAATTGAGGATGCATTGGATCACGTTTTGGAGGGACCTCTAATTCTACCAATTAATAGTGAAAAAAATATGTAATTACTCATCCATGTTTTTAAAGTATTAATTAACATTTTTTATTAGTTAATAAAATGTTTAACAATTTAAAAGTTATAAAAAATCATAATTTTTAATATAAAAAATTTTATCGCTTAATCAAATAAAATTTTAATGAATATTTTAAGGTAATGATTAATAAATTTAAAATTATTAAAAAATAAGTTAAGGACACACTTTACTTGTGTAATAAATGCACAGCCTGGTTTAATAATTGAGGTGTTATGATAAACTATCATGAAATTTCTTGGAGACCGTTCTCGTTCTGATGGGATTTCCATATCATTGGCATGTAGACAATGCATTGTTATTCCAAACTCTTAAGTTAAAACATTTTGTTTTGACAAAAAAAAAAGTTAAAACATTTTGTTGAAATATGGTCGGAAGCATCAACATTTCCTTTCTTTTTTTTTTTTTTCTACACAAGCAGATTTATGTTAAGGTACTCTTGTATAGGAAGTTACTCTTATTTTTCTTTTTAATGTAGGGTTAAATTATACTTATTATTTTTTAATTTAAAAAGTATTTTTATTCTTTTTTAATTTATTTTTTGTAAATAAAAAATAATTTTTATGTAAATTAAAATTATGATATTATTTTTCATATAATAATACATGCGATTAAATTTATATTATGATTTAATATAATAATTAAAAAATTAAATATTTTGATTGTTTTGAAATTAACAGATATTATATAAAATATGACTTTTATTAACAAAAAATAAATTGGAAGAGATGTTTGTGTAACTTTGTATCAAATTTTAGAAATATTATGTATAATTTTTAAAATTAAATGAGTGACGAATATAAGTTTAAAAAATCTCAAGGAAGTTAGTATAATTTACTTTAGCAAATCTAACTTTTAGCGACAACTTTTAAAGTTACCACAAAACTCTAACTCTTAGTGACAATTTTAGTAAATCTTCACTGAAAGTTTGACTTTTAGTGACAATTACAATAAGTTGCCATTGATTATAGACTTTTTATTGCGACTTTTGTATAAAAAAATTATTTTTAAAATGTTACCATCATAATTATTGCCTTTGATACTCAAAATCACCTTCAGCATTGACTTTTATCATTACTAAAAGTAATTTTAAAATTTATTTATATACAAATATTATTTTTAAAAGATTACTAGACTACAACAAAATTTTTGGTGGCGCTTATGATCACCAATGGAGATTATTTTTATTAATATTTTAATTGTTTATTGTTTTAATTAAATATTTATTTAATTTTATAACTTTATTCATTATTTTTTAGTTATTTTAAATTTTTAACAATAATTACAACCCTCGTTAAACTCCTTTCACATATCAACACCGTTGTTCCAATGATAATATGAATCATCGTTATAAGTAGAATGTTGCCTTTTACGACGATCAATGTGATTATCTTGATTGTCATGCATGTTTTGAGCGTCGATAAAGACTTTTTTTTTTTTTGAAGTGACAAAAGCATCATCTCTATTGCTTCCATAAGATATTAGAGATGAAATACTTGGGGGAATTGCCAACAAGCGTTGCACGTACAAGAAGCAGAGCATGGATGGTTTGGCATGGCTTGGCATTGACATATGGTGGGTGACTTGTCATTTAGGACTAACATGGACTAGTGGGAGACTTTCACATGGCAAGTTAACCTTCAAATATTAAATATTAAATATTAAATGTGAATATTTTTTAATAAAAATTTAAAATTTTATTTATTGTATTGTGAGAAATTAATTTTTTTTATTAAATTTAATCAAATTCATCATTAAAAAATTGACTCAAGTTGAAAATTACAAATATTCCAATTTAACTTCTTCCGTCCATATTAACATAAATGAAAGAGAGAAGCCAAACCTTTCAAATTATACGTTATGAATAATAACACTACCTTTAGGCAATGCCTAATTATCGCTATTTGATTACTTAATTTGAACCATAAGTACAAGAATATTAAATTCACATTTCAATGGTAAATATAGTGTAATAGTATTGTGATTGTAGCTTCCGCTGAAATTAATTAAATGCTATTGATAAAAATTTAGATATGCATTAATTGGTTTTAACACATTTGACAAGGACTAGAGTAGACGTATGGCTCTGAAGAGGAGTTCATTTTTAATACTAATGTCATATTAAGTGTTTAGTTGGGGGGATAGTTTGAAAAGGATATGTCATGAGATAAGGTGGTTTCGAATTTATAGGGATGCTTAAAAGATTAATAGTATAGAATGGTTTACGATATTCCAAACCTCTTATTTTTTAAAATATTTTATTTTATTTTAACTCCCTCTTACTTTTTAATTTTTTTGTTTATTTTTTACTTAGTTATTTTTTTATGCTTTAATCATTTCAAAGCACAATTTCTCATTCCAATTAACTCCTATTAAACTTACGCGAAGTTTAGGTTTGCTCATAGTTTCTTGTTTTTATTTTTTCTTCATAGCAACATAACATGTATAAACATGAAGTATAAATATTGATGCAATAAATAAAAAAGTAAATTTTGATTGTATTTTGACTCTAAACCCTTTTTTACGACATTATTATGTATATTTTTTGTTTCATCCCTTATTTTATATAAATTATGTTGTTATTTAGATCACTATTTTTTATATTTTTATATTAAATATTCAGGTCAATAAAAATATAGATAAAAAATAAATTAATAATTAAATATGACATATAAAATATAAACATTAAAAAAAGATATATAAAATAAGTTTTTTCAATTAAAATAATTAAATATATTAAAATTTTAAAGGAACTTTTATTACTAGATAACAAAATACATCAAATATAAGGGTGATTACATGAAAATTGCTATAAATATAACGGCGGTTTAATGTCAGTCGCCGTTAAATTAGATTTTACCTAGGTGAATAAGTCATCTTCGGTGTCACGTGAAATCCACCATGCATGTGTTGCCCTTGATTTAGTTTTCTTTGTAAAAAATTTCTTCATCATTGAAAACATAGAAAACAAATTGAAAACATAAATAATATATCTTCTATGTATATAAAACAAATATAAAATGTAAACATGCCTTTTTTGGTCATTTGACAATCAAAAATAATTTTTATACAAAATTTTCAAACACAAGCACTCTTTTCAAATACTGATAAAATTATTTTTCAATTAAAATTTTCAAACACAAATTATTTCTCTCTAACGTACTTTTCCTAAAACTTCAATTGATAATAAGTCATTTAAATTAAGCTGATTTTAAAAATAATCCCAAATATGCGAAAGCATGTCCCAACAGAGAAGCTGCTTTTTTTTTTTTTTTTTTCAAAAGCCCTTATTTTAAAATGAGGTGTTCGAAAAAGCATTAAAAGTGCTTTTAGGCAGTGGTAGAAAGTAATTTTTCAACTTATGAGAAAAAGTAAAAAATTGAAACTTTTACATTTAACTTAAATATTTTAAAATAAAAATATCTTTACTAAAATTTAATATTTATCACTATTTTGATTTTATTGTTTATAATTTATTTAATTAATAAAAATTATTTATAATTATTTATTTATTTAAAAAATATTAATATCACGATAAAATATAAATATGTACTTTTTGATAATTTGACAATAAAAATAAATTTTTAATTCAAATTCCTCAAACACAATCTACTACTCTCTCACAACTTTTCCTAAAACTCTATTTGAAAAGAAGTCATTTGAAAATAAGTAAATTTTAGAAGCAATCCCAAATTTCTTTTGGATGTGTTTAGATTGAAGACAATGGAGGAAAAGGGAAGGGAAAGAAAGGAAAGAAAATTTTGAAACCTTTCCTTATTTAGATTTCTAAATTTTGGAGGAAAAAAATTAAAAAAATTTATACTAGTCCTCATTTTTCCTTCATTAATTTTAATTATAGTACATTAAAATTTTTTTAAAAATTCATACAATAAAAAAATTATTACTTAACTTTTTATTTTCTTTATTTCTCTTTCATTTTAATTTATTTTCATCACTTTCTCGTTCCAAACACACAAGATTTTCTATCAGAATATTTGATGACTACAAGTACAAGGTAACCAGACCCAGCCCATTTTGATAAGCTTACTTTAAAAGATAAAATGGTAGCTTTTTCATTTAGTTTTTCTTTTCCTTATTTTTTAAAATCATTTAAAAACATTTTTCAAACACAACATAACTACTAATAAAATGTTTTTTGAAAACAAAGTCAATATATTCTCTTGAAATATTTTTGAAAAAATCTTGATTAATTTGATTTGAAAAAAAAATTAAGCCCAAAACTAAATTTACCTACATTTAAAGTATAATTTAAAATATTGAATTATATTACATAAAATATTAATTCATTAATAAAGTCATATTTTTAACTTACTTACAAAAGAATATTAGAAATTTTATTTTCATTTTGAAGATAAAATAAAAATAAAAGGAAATTTCAAAAAAGGAAAAATTTTAAAACAAAAAAATGGTTCATTTAGTTTTATTATTTAATTTCTTTCATTTTCTTTTTAAAAAATGAAATTGCGTATAGTTTAACTAAAATTTTTTTCTAAAAGTATTTTCAAAAATAAATTGAAAACAGGAATTGTGTAGATTTATGGTGATTTTATATGTTAAGACAATGTTTCATTCTTATCATGTGAAAAAGATTGATTGAAGAAAAAAATTAATAAAAATTATTTTAAAATAAAAATTAGTTATAAAAATAAATATACTAATTTAGATATATTATTTTTATCATATTAAATTTAACTATTTTATGTATTTGAAAAGTTATATAAATTAAAAATTTAGTATTATTATTTTTTATTTTTATTATAATTTAACTTAAACATGAATAAAATTAAGAAGAAATATTATTATTTCGGAGTTAGCCAGTTTACAATTTTTTGCACTAAAAAAAGCAGGGATACTATAAAATATGTGATCCATATGTGGGCTCTTATTTACGAAAAACTCCAATGATTGGCAATACGACAACTCATCAGAGTATCATTACATAAGTTAAAAACTTTAGTACAGTAGAAATCCTCCCATAAATAATAATTGATATAATAATATTTTAAGCATTCTTACGGCAACATAATTAGATGTTATAATTTGAAAAAATTTTAATGTAGTGCTAAGTTAAAATTTTTTCGGCCTTTTATTAAATTTTAATGATATATTAATTATATATTAGTTTAAAATTATAAATTTATTTAATTTAAATAACTATATTTATATTATCTAACATAAATTAGATTTTATTTTATATATGTAAATTGTTTTCACATTATTTTTTTGTTAAAATAAATCATATATATTTAAAATATTAAGACATTATATATTAGTAAGATGAACACAATTTTATACAATTTTAACAAAAATTTAACAAAAGAACTAATTTAAAAGTTTTCTAAACTAAAAGAATTCAATTAAAAATTGTTAAACTATTAAAAATTAAATAAAATTAGGTAAAAGAGTACTTTTGGTCCCTTAATTTTGACACATGTTTTAATTTTGTGTTTTAAGTTTAACTAGTTTCAGTCATTTAGTTTTAAAAAATTAATTAAATTAAATTTTTTTATAATTTCTAACACTGTTAATTTATTTAATAAAAAATATTGAGCTTAAACTAATTTTAATATTTGTATAATATATTATTGTTAATATTATCAATTTATTAGTTTTACATAGTTAGAGGTAACACTACATTAAGATTTGGCTTGATAAGTACTTAATTTAAATTTTAAAGCTTAAATTAAGAGATTTATTTTTTTATATTTAAGATTAATAGATTAATAATATTAATAATAATATGACATAAAAATATTAAAATTGATTTTAACTAAGTACTTTTGTTTAAGTAAATTACTAATATTAATAATTAAAAAAATTAATTAATTTTTTAAATTTAAAAGACTAAAGTATAATCAATCAAATTTTAAAAAAATAAAATTAAGACTTGAATTAAAGTTAAAAGATTAAAAACACTTTGACCATAAAATTATAATAACCATAACAATAATTTAACTGAACAAATACTATATTATAGGCCCTACTTCATTCCCTGATCTGAAAATTAAGGGAGATTCTATTGTGAGCAATAATTACCATGATTTAAGCCGTAAGGGTATCATTATGGTCTCAGCCCAATGAGATTTTGTCCCTCCCTCCTCTTAGCTGTTCTTTACTATAATCATTCCAATCAAATAAAGTTATGAACAAGGGGCAACTTCTCATTGAATTTGACCTAAGCCCGATTCTTATAATGATGAATTATAAAATATGAATACAATGATTCAATTACAAATTACGAAATGAGGTACAGATACATTAGGATTAAGTTTTACGATACTATAACAATTTATTTATTTGTTATAGATTAAATATAATTGTATACATTATTTTTTTGTTGTCACGTGTATTTTTTTAATAAAAAATAATTTTATTTAAAATATTATCAAATATAAAAATATCTCGAAGGATGAGCAAAGGTCACTTTGATTCAATTTAATTTATTTATTCAATCAAATTGATCTAATTGAATGATTGAAAAATTATTTAATCATTTAGACATAAATAGATTCAATCTAAATTGACTTTAGTTTATTTGAATTAAATTAAATTAAATAATTAATTTTTTTTAAAAATATTATAAAATTAAAAAATAATATTAATAATCTTTTCGATTTTAATCAAAATTAAATATTTCCAACAATAAAACTTACATTGAAATTAATTTAAGATAATTTTACAATAAATATAATTATAAAATAATATTTATGTTAAATTTTAATTAATAAATAATATATATTTTAAACATATAATTTTTTTATTATTTGATTTGGTTCGAATTAATCACATCTAATATTATCTAAGAATTAAATCAATTTAGATCAATTTTATTTTGATGAAGTTAAATCGATTTAATTAAATAGAGATGAAATTAAATTTACACATCTCTCGTAAAAAATTTAAATATTAATTCTTTTCACTGCATTTACTGTATACATTACTTTTTCATGTAAAGCAAGAGTTAATTATCATCATGATGGTCGTATCATTGGAGAGGCATTAATTCTACAATATAAATATATATATATATATATATATATATATATATTTCAAATACATGGAAGAACTAGAGAACTATAATGACGGAATAACATATGGTGGTGGGGGTATGAGCTTGCGTCACGTGTAGGCACACACACAACGCTGCTTCTTACTTGTTAAAGTGAATTATTTTCTAGTTTTTGCTTGCAATGAGGCCTATCAAACGTAATCTGTTATTGCCGGCACATTGCTTTTGAGACAATAGTGACCAAACTTTACCCACAAAGTGTTATTTTTGGGTGAGGCTAAGCCTTGTGCACAATGACATATCAACTATTTATGAGGACAAGAAACAGACCACCTCTGTGTGAAGCATTTATGGAACCCAACTTAGCAACTTCTTCCCTAAGACTCCTATTTGTTTACGAACCTTCTAATTAATTACTTGTCACCTGTGTATAATCAACCTCTGTATCATATACTATTTTAAATACTAGACCCACCAATCTTTCCCATACCATATATGTATTTGTAAGATTTAACCCGTTTACTAATTAAATTGTGTTCATTTTTAAAACTTGAATTCTAAATTCAAATTTTTATGTAATTTTTTTAATGAATTAATAATTTATTCATCTAAAGATGTATTTTATCTTAATTTAATATTTAAAAGACAAAAGTTTCAAACTGATATTTAAAAGATTAAATATCAATTAATTTGATGTTTTGATTAATATGATCGATAAAAAATTAATTAATAATAATAATAATAATTATTAATTGAATGTTAAATTATGAATTGAATTTTATTAAAAAATATAAATAATTTATTTTGGTAATATATAATTTGCAAATACTAAATTGTACATAAAATATAAATTGTGTATTTTGATAATGTGTAATTTTTAAATTTAAAGTATTTTATTTTTTATTATTAAATATAATTTAATTTATCATTTAACAATTAAGCTAGCATTTATTTTATTAACCTTTCATTTATTCTATTAATTGAAAAATCAAATTTATTGAAAAGTAATTTTTCAAGGGTTAAAGTAAAACGTTTTATCTTTTTAAGGACTAAATATTAAAAAAAATATGCATGTTTTAGAGACCAAATTCTTAATTTATTCTAAATTTTTTATGTAATTTTGCCCTTATGATTGTTCTAAGAAAAAACAGCTTAAATGAAATTTGAGAATTTTGACCATTAACAACATAACAAATAAAAAATGCATTTAAACCCATGTATTTATAATTATATGTCATATATTCACTCATATTACAATAGATATAACAGATAGAGAGTAAGAATATATTATATAAATATGTGATATCAGATTATATATCTACTTTTAAATTTGGCATTTGAGGCTTAATTATTATATAATTTTATTTATTCTTACGAGTTTCGTATCTTACTAGAAACTGATCAAATGGCTTTCAAAGCTGCACATGCAAGGTTCTGGCATTAAATAGAGGGAAAAGCCACACATTGAAATCTCTGTGGAATTTTTCCATAAATGCCACAGGAGGCCGTTTTTCTTATTCGTCACAAACACACACTCTGTTACAAAAATCACTCTTGCTAGCGTGTAAGAAAGAAGAATAAAGTGACGATGCAAACACTCTCACTCTCACATTCTCGATCATCTGAAGCTTTCACCCACAACACACTCTAACTTCCTTTCACTTTCTCTGTTACTCCCTTCGCTCCTGAAACGCTGTTTGGGAGTGAAGGGGTCAAGAATGGAAGACAAACCAAAACCACACAGATTTTCACAGCATTGCTATATCTTCCTCTTCTTCTTCTTCAACATTGTCACTACTTCTGAAGCTTTTGAGTTTGACTATGGCGATGCTCTTTCCAAGAGTCTCCTCTACTTTGAAGCACAGCGCTCTGGGAGGCTTCCGTACAACCAGCGTGTGACTTGGCGTGACCATTCTGGTCTCACCGACGGCCTAGAACAAGGGGTTAGTCCAAATTGACTCTCAATACATCAAATTCTTATACGAATTAGCTTCGATTATAAGTTTTTCCTTCAAATTTCTCACTAGATCTGATCTAATCATCAGAACAATTAACGAATTCCCTCGCAGGTGGACTTGGTGGGTGGATATTACGATGCTGGTGATCATGTGAAGTTTGGGTTGCCAATGGCGTTCACTGTGACGATGCTTTCATGGGGAGCGATAGAGTATTCACAACAGATTGCAGATGCAGGCGAGCTAGAACACACAATGGAGGCAATCAAATGGGGCACAGATTACTTCATCAAAGCTCACACTAGTCCAAATGTGTTATGGGCAGAGGTGGTTATAAACTTATAATTGTAGTTAAAGTTTCTAATTAGAGTCATTGATTGTAAGATTAAAATGTTGATGAAATTAATGTTATCAATTAATTTTTTGAAGGTTGGTGATGGGGACACTGACCATTATTGCTGGCAACGATCAGAGGACATGACAACTTCAAGGCAAGCTTTCAAGATTGATGAGGAAAATCCTGGGTCAGATCTGGCCGGAGAGACGTCAGCGGCTATGGCTGCTGCTTCCATAGTGTTTAGAAAAACAAACCCACATTACTCTCACCTTCTGCTGCACCATGCCCAGCAAGTAAGCTTAATTATAAGTACAAATTTTCATCGTTCTGTTTTTGGAGCTTGTTTTTCTACTTGTTTCTGAGCTCTAGTTTTGTGTAAAACCTCAATTATTTTGTTGTTGAAATTATTGATATTTAAAAATTTATTGAATATTGATTAATATGGATTGAGTAAAATTTTTTTAATAATTTTTTTTATATATAAAACTCAAATTCTGAGACTATAGTACTATTACTTCATTAAAATATCAATTTTTAATTTTAGGATGATTGGAATTTTCACTATCAAATTTTTTCTTAATTAAAAATTTGATATTTGGAGGAAATAAGGAACCATGTAATCTTGTAACAAGCATTAATTTGTTATGTTTTTATTAAAGAACTTAGTAATAAATTCTTAAAAATTTTGTAATTTGTTTCTTTATTGCAAAATTAACAAATGAGAACACTTGTTAAGGATATTTAACTTTAGTTAGCACATAAATTATAGAGTAAATTACCTATTTGATCTTTAAAAGATATATTTTATCTAATTTGATCTATAAAAGATCAAAATCATTAAATTTCTCCTTCAACGAAAGCTTTTTAAATAATTTAGTCTTTATGTTAATTATATGGATAACTTTTGGACATGCTATTTGTTGTAATACTATTTGAGTATACTAATTATGATTTTTTTCTTATTATAATTGTTTGGACATTCATATAACTATTATAGAGATTAAATTATTTAAATGAAAATCTTTGAAGGACAAAAATAAAAATTTTAATGTTTAAAAAATTGAATTAAGACAAAATATATCTTTAAATTATAGAATTAATTGTATGTTAGCATTGACAACAAAACCAAAATATAAAAACAATAATTTTTCCTATACTCATTAAATTTTTGACATTTAAACCAAATTATTGGTTTGGTGATTAAGGAAGCAATTAAGGAGGAAAGAAAGGGAAATAATTCATGAAGAAATATTTGTTGTGTGTAGTTGTTTGAATTTGGAGATAAGCAGAGAGGAAAGTATGATGTTAGTGTTGGAGTAGTGAAGAGCTACTATGCGTCGGTGAGTGGATACATGGATGAGTTGTTGTGGGCAGCCATGTGGCTGTACAAGGCCACCGACAAGGAAGACTATCTTGACTACGTCATTTCCAAGGCTCACACCTTTGGTGGCACTGGCTGGGCCATCACAGAGTTCAGCTGGGACGTCAAGTATGCAGGTCTCCAAGTCATAGCCTCAAAGGTAACTCATAACTTCTCCTTCACAATATTTTATTTATTCAACAAAAATTCATATTCCACAAGTATTATGAAATTGTTACTCTCAATTGTTGTCTACTACTTTTCCTCGTTGCCCAGCTGATGTTGAAATGAAAGAGGTCAAATCTAATGGTACATCATACTATCTTTTTATCTTTTATTTGAATTTGAAATCAATTTTTCTGGGGTTCTGTTTTAGTCACACTTCAACATTTCAAACATTAAATGATGTGTTTAAATATTATTACTTTTACTTTTATTTATAAAGACATGGAGTATGCATTAATTAAGGTATATTGTAAATTGGGGGTTTAGAAACTACAAAAGTGTATTCAAGCACAAAGGCCATGTGCAGCTTATGCTTTAAATGACAGTACAATTAAAGTGCTCTGACTCCTGATTGATCCAAATGTTTGACAGATAAAATAAGTTAGTCATATTATATAATTATGTTTTTTAAATAAAATAAATAAATCATATATATAATTATTTTTTAATTAAATGCTTTAATTATTTTTTTGAACAAAAAAATAAAATAATTAAAATATATTTTAAACTTTAATTTTTTAAAATAAAATAAACATAGAAAATATGTCTTTTAATTAATAATATATATAAATATGTAAAAATAATATTAGTATAAATTTTTAAAATTAATTTTATAAAATAATTTTAAAGGATAAAAGAACATAACACTTTTCTAACATATTTATAATTTTTTAAAACAATTAAGAGAAGAGTATAATTTCAAAGAAAGAAATATAATTTAAGGGTTGTATATACTGTTCACTGATTTGCATTTCATGATTTGCTAAAGGCTAATATTCTAGTTGTACATAGTTATTAACGATGTTGATTCAACATTGCCATGTATGGTCTACATTGTTTTTAAAATTTATTTATTTTTAAATAGAATTTTAAGAAAGATGTTGTGAGAGAAAAATAGTTTTGATTGTCAAATTATTAAAAAGGATATGTTTACGTTTCGTTGATTATTAATATTATTTAAATATATAAATAGTTATAAATATTTATTATTATTGATTTCTATTAATTTATTATTATTAATTAATTTAAATATAAAGAAAAAACATAATAAATATTTTTAAAAATAAAAATACATATAAATGCTCTGTAATCTAATTTGTATGTCTCAAAATAATATATATAATTATGCTCCCGAAAAAGAAAAAGTATAATTCATAGTTAAAAAATATGTGTTTGGGAAGAATTTTAAGGAAAAAAAAATTAGAAGTTCTATGATAAATAAGAAATTTTGAATAGAGGTATTTTTATCTTACAATATTTAAGTTTTAAATTCTACTTTTGACCAAATGTAAAAGTTTTAATTTCTAGTTTCTTCTATCACTTAAAAGTATTTTTAATAGTTTTACAAATACTTTAAGATTATAAAATAAATACTTAAAAAAGCTTATTCTCTAATAAAAAAAAAATTCTCCAAGATAAGTCTGAAAAAACCAAATGGCCTATAAGAGGATAAAGAAATGGGGTGCGTACAATTGGACTTGAAAACCCAGTTTAAAGGAAATCCAAGCTATCAAAAAGTTGGAAGGCGATCTTCTATATTTTAAATTTTTTATATTTTTTTTATAATAAGAGAGATAAAAATAAAAAATTTAATTTTTTACTTATTTAAAGTGATTCTTATTAATATAGGTCTTTTATTTTATTTTTTTATCTATCTTTTATTATAAAAAATTATAAAAAAAATTAAAACGAAGATGATTCAAAATTAAAAAAGTTTAGTAGATCATATAAGCGTTAAAGAAATGAATCTAGTTAAAAAAATATGTCCCAGATGTTTATAATTTTTTTAAACTACTTTTGTCCATATATTAATATATTATAAACCATGTACCTTCAAATTTCTCGACAAGAGAATTAAAGATAAAAAAGAGATCTTTAACGCTTAGCTTTTATTGTGCGGCTCAAATTTGAATGGGTTTAGTCGAGAGTGATCAAGTATGATTATTTACAATCAAGACGACCATTTTGGTCCCTAATAAATGGCATCTTTATGAGTTGAATTTTTCAAATCTTGTCTCACTTTATTCTCTCACAAATATAAGTGATCAATATATAAAACCTCTTATTTTAAGAGTCGCAATTTGTTTTTCACATGTGATATTGTTTCTAAATGGAAAACTGAGTTTTTTTTACAGTAAATTATACCAACCTCTATAGAGATTCGGTGAAATTATATTTACCATAATTTGAGTTTCAAAAATTATAATTAGTATCTCTAAAGTTTGGTATAATGTTATACAATTCTCTATTTTAATTTATATTTTTTTCAAAAAATTTACTATTTTATATGGTACATGTCAATTCTAAAATAATAAAATTATTTAATTGTTTTTACACTATTATATTAAGAATTTTATTTTAAAACTAAGTATAAATTTAACTACATTTATTATTATAGTGAAAATAAAATCATAATCTTATTGTATGCATAAAGTTATATTTGTTGACATAAAATAAATTAGAGGGAAGGTAAGTATAATTTTTTAAATTAAAAAGATAATAAATATACTTTAACCAAACTTTAGGGGAGATTGACATTATTTCTTTAGGACTATAGATTTATATGCACTTTTTTATACTTTTTGTTATCAGCTTTTCTAACATCAAAATAAAATATATATATATATATATTTTAAAAAACTAATCATAAAAATATATAATATAAATCGCATTAATTTTTTATTAAAATTCTTGATAATAAAAATATAAAAATTGCATAAAAATTTTTTCCTCCTTTTTTTAATGCCACATAATTAGACTTATAAATTACACCTAGTCTTACTATAGTTGCACATATTGCAGTTTTTGAGCGAAGAAAAACACAAGAAGCATGCAGCTGTTCTCGAACAATACAGATCCAAAGCAGAGTACTACATCTGCTCATGTCTCAACAAGAACAACAATGGTAACAACGTAGAACGAACCCCTGCTGGATTACTCTACATTCGACAATGGAACAACATGCAATATGTCTCAACGGCGTCGTTTCTCCTCACAGTTTACTCCAACTTTCTCCAAAGCACAAATCAAAAGCTCACCTGCCACGCTGGCACTGTGGGCCCTGATGAAATTCTGAGTTTTGCCAAATCACAGGTCGATTACATTTTGGGTTCTAACCCACTTAACATGAGCTACTTAGTGGGCTATGGGTCTAACTACCCTAACAAGGTGCACCATAGAGGGGCCTCCATTGTGTCCTACAGAGAAAATAAAGGATTCATAGGATGCACCCAAGGGTATGATAATTGGTACAACAGTTTAGAACCTAATCCTAATGTTCTCGTTGGGGCTCTGGTTGGAGGACCTGATTATGAAGATAATTTCATGGATCAAAGAAGTAACTTTATGCAGACTGAGGCCTGCACTTATAATACAGCACCTTTAGTTGGAGTTTTTGCCAAGTTATTGGAAATAGAGAACCAAAAGATGGTTCACAATTCAAATTCACTTTTGGTTGCATCCTTTTAAGTAAATGAATGAAAGTAATGTAGTATTTGAGTTCATATAGTTAACTGTATATTTTCTTTTCTTTTTTTTTTTTCTTTGCTCTCAAGTTTGATGATTTGTGGACATCAGAGATGTATGTTGTGCACCATTTGTAACTACATTATTAAAAATGTTTATGAAAAATATTACAATAATAGAATGAAAACATATACACTTGTGTCACACTCATTATTATCTTCCTTAATTGGTGTAGCTGAAACACTTAGTTTGGGAATAAGTATGATAAAAGTCTTGTTAATTTCCTTGAGCAAATGTTCTCTATTGAAGGAGTTATGAATCATACTTCGTATATCCTGACCTACCAGAGACCAACACTTGTGAAAGAATGCAGTAGAGAAGCCATCTAGAGCAAGTTCTTTAAAAGGACTCATTTGAAAGAGAGCCTTATGGAATTCTGCTTCCATCGTAGGACATTTAGAGATTGAATTTGGTTTGCAGAGAGTATGGGCAAGGGTAGAGACCATAATTTTTGTGTAATGTATTCCACAGTCAAATCAAATTGAAAAGCTTGTACTTGAGAGAAATAAAAAGTTGCCTATTGTTCTAACAGATGGATAATCTTCAACCCAATGCCCATAATAATCTTTGTTACATGAAATGGTAACAAAGTATGATAGCCTTACGTTATTTTGTTTGATAGCCTTCCGTTATTTTGTTGTTTAAAATTGTTTTATAAAATTAATTTTAAGAATTCATAATAGTATTATTTTATATATTTGTGTATCTGCTATTAATAAAAAGTTTTATTTTTTTAATTTTAAAAAAATAAAATTTAAAAAATATTTTAATTATTTTTTATTTTTTATTTTCAAAATACATATTTTATTTTTTTATTTTCTATTAAAAATAATTATTCAAATAAATTTTTTAAAAATATAAAATAATTTTTAAAAATTGTTATATCATAGCCTCTGCAATTATAGGGCTGGATGCCCAGGTACTCAGCTACTCTGTCTACTGCCATTCCATTTGCATCTTTAATTATTACTCCAATGCCTGCTTTTAAACTGTTAGGGCAGAAAGAACCATCTCAATTAACTTTTAGGCAGCCAATAGGAGGGGGTTGCCATACCAAGGCCTTTGGATCACAGTTTCAGATTTCTGCTTGTCTTCATTAGGGGCTATGTTATTTGCTTTCCAATACTCATTGATTAGCCTAATGGCATTAGAACCAATAAACTTAGGGTCAACATTTGTATCTTCCAGAGCCTTACTCTCTTTTTCCAGATCTCCCAAAATACACATACAATTACTTCTTTGTTGTAATCGCTAAAACCCTTCTCTTCCACTAGACATTTGCAACACCATTCATCAAACCTTGATATATTTAGTTCTGTAATTCCTAGTTCCAAGGGGCTAATGAACCATACCTTCTTTGCCCATTCACAAAGCAGAAGCATGAGTTCAATGGATTCAAGGGCATCTTCACCAATTCGGCTTAAGCATGAATTACTGCATTTCCTACTCCACAATGTTTCTTTTGTTGGTTATGCCTCCGAACACGCCCTCCATAAGAAATTCCTCACCTTGTAAGAAACTTTAAGCTTCCATATCTCGGTCCATAAGGTTTCAGAGGGGGAATAGGAATTATTGGGGCTAGTAAGCCCTTCTCTGCTCTTCATTTCCTTAGCAAAGTGGTAACCAGATTTCATAGTGTATGCCCCATCCTTAGTAAATGATCACACTCCCTTGTTAGACCATCTTCTAGGAGGAAAAGGTATTTCCAATATTGCATTACGCTACTCCTAGGAAATCTGCCCATTTAAACTAGAGAGATCCCATGAACTCCTACCCATGAGGTCAGAAACATAGCTGCTGGAATGCCCCATCCAAGCAGCTCTCTAATTTAATTTCAAGTCCTTCATGCGAGGGATCCACTTATCCAAGTTAGCTATTTGTCCTTATGCAATACAGTAATCATCTATAATTTTCTTCATTACCTGACAATTCCTCCCTTTAGCTTTTAGGAAAAACAACACATCATCTGCAAAGAAGCAATGGGACAAAACTACACATTGTCTTGCAAGTTTGATGTCTTTTAACCTACCATTCCCGAAATGAGCAGAGATCATTTTTGACAAGACATCCGATATTATTATGAAAGGGTAGGGGAAAAAGGGCCTCCTTGCCTAATCCCTCTTCCTGAGTTTAGAGCTGCTACCTTCTACCATGAGAGCAACAGATTGTAGATCTAGTTTTTTTCCATATTATAAAAAGAAGCAGCGTTTTTCAAATCTAGTTTTGTTACTGTTGTAGATCTAGTTTTTTTTTTTTAGAAGAAGAAGAAGAGAACCAAAGGAAGAAATTTCCATATCTGATTATGTTATTGTTATAGATTTGGTTTGAAGAAGAAGACTGGGTCATAGATCTGGTTTGAGAAGAAGATTGGGTGTAAGTTTGGTTTGAAGGAGAGGAAGAATAAGAAGAGATGGGAAGAAAAACAAAAAACAAAAAAAAAAAGAGACCGTGGGATTGGAAGAAGAAAAAAAGAAATGGAAAATTTTTTGAAGAGAAGATTTATTCTTTGATCCTTAAAAATAAAAGATAATACAATTTAGTCTTGAAAGATTATAATACATATATTATAATACATATTTTGATAACTCAAAAATTATAACAGTTAACTCGTTAATTATTAAGTTATTAGTCATTGTTAAAAAAGATAATGAGACTCATTAAATATTAAATAATTTTAAAAAAATTAAAAATCTATACTTTTTAATCTTTAGTACTAATAATCAAAATTATAATAATTGATAAAAGAATTTAATCATATATATAAAAATTTAAGTATATTTTTAAAGAATGGCTTCTAAAAATTTAACTACAAATTAATAAATTAACAATTGATATTTTTATAAGATATTTTTTTAATTTATCTAACTCCTATTTTTAAATTATTAAAGTGAAAAACATCGTAAAAATAATAGAGAGTAGCACTAATATATTTTACTACTTTAAAAATTTTAATTAAATATATATAATATTTTAATTTTATAATATATAAAAAAATTAACACTTTTATTAGTAACATAAATTTAAATATTTTTCTAGCATCACTCTTAATACACAATCCCCTGTCATTGTTTGGCCTGAACACTAATCACTGCCTCACTATTTTTACCAATTGTTTATCACCTTTTTTTTCGAGTTACTTAAAAAAGAAAAAAAATTTCAGAGTCTTATTAAAAAAACAACTATTATAAAATTTTATGGAATTATTTATTTAAATATTTTTTAAAAGTTTTAATTTCATCTAAAGTAAAACAGAGCCTCTATAAAAATGTGTTAGATTGAAAGATGAAACTCTTTAAAATTGACAAAAGTCCTTTATGATATACAACTCTAATATATTTTTTATAAAAAGAGAAAATCCACTATATATTACCAAAATATATAGAAAGAGAGTGTCCTTTAAGAATTAACAGATAAGATCAAACAAAAACAAAGCATTACTTCAGCCGTTTATAATCTAGTTTGTTTATTAGAAACAATTATTTATGGTATGTAACATATATGACTCCATTTGGAAAAATTGTCAAATTTTTCTTATTTTAAAAATTTTCAATTAGAGTTTTATAGAAAATTAAAAATTAATTTCAATTTTTAAAAATAAAAATTTAATTTCTAACTTCTTCTTTACAATACAAAATCTGCGTCTATTAATATTACGAACAAATGGCATCTTCCTTCTAAAAAGAAACTAGGCCAAATAATTTTAGGCCAAGTGACATTTTATGTTTTTAAACTGTGTTAATTTTTAATTTCATTCCTAAATTTAATTTTTTATCAATTTTAATTTTAAACTTTTGAATTCTATCAATTTTATTCAAAACTCCTAACGTTGTTTATTACATTAACAAAATATATATATGTGACAATTTAGTTAACATTCTTGTTGATATGAAAAATAGACCATATTAAAAATTAGGATAAAATTGACAATAGTTTAAAATTTAGGAGACCATAAAGGTACTTTTTTCCCATGGTTTATTTATTTTTATCTCGAATTCCAATATTTGTCTTTCTATCACTTTTAAATCCATTTTATCCTAATAGGTGCCCTAAAATTTTTACCATAACAACTCAATGGGCAAAGAAATTAACTTCTAGACAAAAAAAACTTGAGTGAAATTTTTTGTTAAAGACAAAGTTATTAGAGTTTGGACTTCTGAAATATCAAGAGAGAGAGAGAGAGAGAGAGAGAGAGAGAGATTAAGAAAAAAAAATGAACTCGATGAAAGTTGTTTCAAGTCGAAGACTCTAACTTTAAAAATTTTCTTGGACATATTTTTGTAGGGAGATATTTTTTTTACATCTATTCTAAGTTTTTTTTTATCTTTTATTTTTTTTTCTTTTTATAATGAGTTTTCTTGACATAAATGACAAAATGAATTTAGAAGGCCAATTTCTGACTGAAGTAAAGGTTTGACTAAAAAAAAATCAAATCTAAAATAAGAGGTATACTACAAAAAAAAAATGTTAATTTTATTACCCTAAAATTTTCATTATAACAACTCAATGGACAGAGAAATTAACTTCTAGACAAAAAAAAACTTGATTGAAATTTTTGTTAAAGACAAAGTTATTAGAGTTTGGACTTCTAAAATATCAAAAAAGAATGAGAGAGAGAGAGAGAGAGAGATTAAGGGAAAAAATATGAATAGATGAAAGTTGTTTCAAGTCTAAGGCTCTAACTTTAGTAATTTTCTTGGGTATATTTTTGTAGGGGAGATTTTTTTTACATCTATTCTAAGTTTTTTTTTCTTTTTATATTGAGTTTTTTTATATAAATGACAAAATGATTATAAAAGGCCAATTTCTGACCAAAGTAAAGGTCTAACTAAAGGAAATTAAATCTAAAATAGGAGGTTTATTGCAAAAAAAAAAAAGCATGTTAATTTTAAGTTAGAAATAAGATAATTGATTATTTAGAGTGGATAGATCGAATGTAATAACTGCATTTTCTTGAGTTCAGATATATTTTAAATTTATGAATTTAACAGTTCTCTGATTGAAGAGTTGAGTGAAATTGCCCTAGGAATTTTGAAAATAAGGAAAGGGACTAAATTGAAAGGAAAAGTTAGGGACTAAAGTGAAGGAAATAAAGGTTTTATAAAAGGATGAAATATAATCATTACACCTCTAAAATATCTCGCAAATTTATGATATGTCATTATAATACCGAAAAAATATATGAAAGCGTAATGATTATGTCGATAAAATATCTTGTCATTCTACTTAGGAAATGATGATAAATTCCTTTAAGAATAATCCCTCAAATTTTTTTAATTTTTGGAAGCCAATAAAGGGGTAAAATAGCCATTTTGGCTAAAAGAGTAAAATAGTAATTTTACACTAAGGGCAAAATTATAATTTTGCACCTTTAGGATAAAATTGTTATTTTATCATAAATTTTTTTTTATTGTATCATTTATCAAATTGTGAAGCAGAAATGAAGGAAAAAGGAAGGAAAAGTAAAGAATAAAGTAAAAAAAAAAAATCATAAGTAAGGATAAAATAGTCTTTTGCCCTTTTATTTAAAAACACCTCTTCGTCCTTCTTCAAAATGGAGAAGCAGACGTGAAGGATATAAGGGAGGGAGAAGTGCAGTGTTTCATGAGAAGGAATAAGGAGGAAGAAGAATGTGAAAGAGGGAAGGAAACTTCAAGACAATATCACTTTTATTGACAAATCAAGGTAGTTTTACATCTTTACACCATTTATTTCTTGATTCATGAAATTTTTCAAGCTTTTTGGTGTCTCCCATGAATAGTGCCATCTCTCTCTCTACATTCATGAAATGCAAAATTTTTTATTGTGATTTGTTTAAAATGATGAATGAATGCATATGTGAGTGTTGATTGGAAGTTTGAAAGTGTTTGTGACAATTTGTAATTTTAATTCCATTTTCATGAAAAATCCCCAAATTTTGAATGATGAATATACGTTGCTTTGATGAACATGATTTTGTTGGATAAATGGTGTTTCATGATTTATTTATGATGAAAATGAGATAAGTGAAGAGATTAGATGGAAACTACATTAACTCCTTGTTTCTCTCTTGTTGGCCATGGCTATACTCTTTTGTGGAAGGAAAATTTGTGCTGGAAATTGCCTATTTTCCTAGTGTTGTTATACTCAAAGATGAAAGGGGAAAGAAAGAATGAGTTTGTAATGAAACAAAAATGGTTTCTTCTTCCCTCACCTTTGACTGAAAGAATGGAAATACTTGAAAGAAAAATTGTGTTAAATTTGATTAATCTTTCCATTTAACATGTTAGTATCTTGGTCATGGATAAAGAAAAATTACATATTGATAAGATAATGGATTTCCCTTAAATTTCTCCCCTTAACCAAGATAATATGTTGAAAGGCAAGGGAAATATGTGTTTGAATTTGTATGGATAATGTATTATTGTTGATTATGGCTAAAAGAGAGAAATAGAGTTCCCATTTGATAATCAAACATTAGTTTCCCTTTTTCTTTCACTTAGCTGAAATTAAATTGTGTGAATAAAAGATTATGTTTGAAAATGGTCCATTCCATATGGTATTGTCTTGGTTATGGATAAAAATTGAGAAAGGAAGCTTAGTAGTTAAATTATATGGCATGATTTTCTTAAATTTCCTTTCTTGGCCGAGACACTATATGGTTTGGCAAGGAAAAAGGTTGTGGAATTCTGTCTAATATTTTCATGGCAATTTAGTTATTAGTAAAGGAAAAAGGGAAATTAATATTTGATTAGATTATTTGATTTTCTCTAAATTGACATCTTTGACCGAAAGTATGATGGATTTTATGAGAAATGATTTACAAAAATATTTCATAGCTTTTGGTCAAGACATGGAAAGAAATGAAGTCTTTGTGTTAATAAGTTTCTTAAAATGAAAAGTTTCAAAATCATGTTATCCTAGCAATTTTAATGTATATTGAGAATGGAAAAAATTGTGTATACATACCTATAAGTATGTTATGAGAATATAAATACTTTTAGGTATGTAAAGATAGATAAAGAATGAAATGGAAATGGATGGCAAAGAAAAAGTGCAAATGTTCACCTTAGGACCCTAAATGTGAAATGAAAAAATATGGCATGAAAATTTGTATAGAAATATAAGGGAAATTATAGAATTATGTTTATAAAAAGGGCTAGAGTAGAAATTGGGAAATTGAATTGAGAAATTACTAATTTTCCCTTATTTTCTTCTCTTGGATGAGATAACACCCTTATTTCTATGTAATTTGGCCATGAGATTGTTATAAGGGTCATAGTTTATGAAAGTGTAGTATCATAACAAGTTAAAGAAAGAAAGGAAAAATAGTAAGAAAGGAAAACATAGAGATGTAAGAAAGAAACTTAGAGGAAGTATTTCCAATATATGTTATAGAATAGACTAGCTTGTAACCGAGTGACCAATTGTCAGTATGGGACGACCGTTGGATATTCTACGGTTGTATCATAAATATGGATGGTAAAACATCCACTCAGAATAAAGATTTTAGAAAAACACCGTGATGATTGCAAATTTTAAGTTAGTGTAGCCTAGATGGCCAAATAAAAAGAGACATTTACTTAGAATTTAGTATAATCATGGATATAGCCTAAGTCATCTTAGATTATATATAGGAAATAGTGTACTAGGAATAGGATCCACCAGTAAGGGGTAGTGATTCCATAGCAGCATGATCCGCCCTAAAAGCAGAGAGGAAATGATCTGCGTAATTAGCAGTAATCCTGTGAGTTTAATTTTTCTAAAATAATTAAGCAGTCTCCTATGGGGTGGAAAGTGTAACGACCCCCTAATACGTTATACGTGATGCTCATCTAATTAGCGGAAGCATATGGGTTAGTTTACATAATTATTCCCTATGTGGGAATGTCAGGGGATCGCTACTGGTTGAGCGTAACCAAATAGACTTCCCATTGTCCATTCAGATTCCGTTCAACCCTGATTCACACGCAGCTAACTAAATACACATACATGCATCATCAATAACTCTGGAATGAAACTAAAGTCCATACATACAGCGTACAATCATTAAACTCATATACATATACTGTCATGCATTCACATACATTCTAACTGAATTTTCCAAATTTATAGTGGTAAACCCTACCGAAAATCTGGCAGAGTTTCCCCTGTATTTCGATCATATCCAAAGTACAAAATCACCTGTTTACAATCAAACAGCCAGTCCAACAACAACAATAAACATAATTCACAGAAATCCATAAAAACAATGTCAATCCCATCCATACAGTCGACATGAATCATCTAAATTATACATGTACATTCAATCCAATCCATACAGAAAACATAAGAGATAGAACTCGATAAACAACAACGTCATCAAAGTATATGTACAAACGATTCAAGCCTAAGCTAAATCAGCCTTCGGTCTATCCTTAAGTCAGCCTCGGCTATCGTCTGGGTTCCTGTCCCTATCCCTGTTCATCTGAGTAAACAACCTAATGAGATATGAATCCCAGTAGAATAATTCACAATTCAAATATCATTCGAAAACTGGTTGAATACCCAGCGGTACGAACACCAAAATCATCTTCCCGAAATCAGTTCGAAAACAGTGAAATACCTTATCTTTAAAATCATTTATTACATGGAAATCGCTGCAGTTAATCGAAATCATAAAAATCCATTTCTTTGAAAATCAATCATCAAAATCAAGTAAAGTCCCATGCCCTGTGTATCTCAATCCACGTTGGCTACAAATCCATTGTAACCAAATCTAAATCATCATCTAATTGCACGTAGTCTAGAGAGAATACCTCTCTTATCGTTGGGTGTGATCCGTAACACCAATCACCCGAATCAAGCCTATATTGTGAGTGTGATCCGTAACACCAATCACTCACTCAAGGACCGGGTGAGAATCAACATCTAGGGCGTCTCCTAGCATGTGCACATACGCCAATTCTCATCTTCATACAGTCTATTCAAACTCACATGCTCTCGGTCGGCTATTCCTCAGGGTTCTAGGGTATTACGCCTAAATCACAACATTTTCCCGTGTAGGCTATGCCCCCTTATACTCATTAAACCTTTCTTAGGATCGTCCTAGTTTAACGCGTAATACCTAACTCAGTACAGGCTAAATCTGATAAAAATAATCTCGTTTAAAAGCTCCCTGTACTAGGGATACTTAACGGCTGTCCCATACCGGCTATCAAGTACCCAACCCTAAGTAAATCCATCCTAAAGGCATCTAAACTCGATAAACAACGTGTCTAACATGCAATTAGAGTTTTTAGCACACAGACATGCAATTTATCCCATCGAAAGCAGCACGCAAATCATCTAAATCAATCAGGTATCCACTAGGTCAAATCTAGGGTTTGGGAAGTGTAAATTATCCTACCTGGTCTTTGAATGCTCCAAATCACTTCAGAATTTCACGCGGTCCTGGTTTCTGAGCCCGATTAATTTTCTGGACATAAAATTAAACATTTAGGCTTGTCACGTCATCCAATTTTTGATCCTAAACCCGGTTACACAACTACCTAGGTTAATTAATTGCCTAATTATGTTCGACAATTATTTCAGTCAAATACCATCATTTTTTGGGAAATCAGACCTTACCAATGTGTCCGGATGATGGAATTATGCGTCACGGTGGTCTCGGTTTCTCCCGATGCACGTCCAGAAGCTCCGGCACGGCAGCACACGGTGGCGCACAGCGACATACCGTGGCGCATGGCGGAGGGGTGTGGTTTACCTCGAAAATCACACCACGGTGAAGCCCACAAGTCCAGGAGCTCGAATACGGTGGTGGATCGGTGATTCACGGCCGTTTGGGCGGCGTTTTTCAGCCACGAAGATTCTCGCATTGTGGACGGAGTTTCCCTCGATCCGGGCACGTCCGGCCTCCTTTCGATGGCAGCGAGCTACTGGAGGAAGCTGGCAGCTCAGGCTACACGGTGGTGGGAAGCGGTGGCCCATCGCGATGACGAGCAGGCGGTGATCCGAGCTGGAGAAATTTTGCATGATGGAGGGGAAAAACGGCATTTTTCCAGCGGCTCCGGCGGGCGTTGGTGGCTGTGGTTGGTTGCTGGAGGTTGTGGGCAGTGAGGGCTGTCGGTTGGTGCCCTTGGTGGCGGCCCACAGTGGCTGTAGCGGCCGTTCACGGTGGAGGAAGGAGGAGAGAGAAGAGAGAGAGGAGAGAGAGAGTGTGGTGAGGAGAGAGAGAGATTTGAGGGAAATAAAGGGAATCCGTGTAATTTAAAGCCTTCGGGGGCGATTTTGACTTTTCCCAGACCACCCGAGGATACTTTAGGGTGTCGGCATCCTTCCAGACGTTGGCACGCATTTCCATGCAAAAGTTTTGGCCTCCGTCAACGAAATTGATGCACGAAACTTCTTCCGTTAGTTTCTGATCGCCGGATTGCATTTCTTTCTGTTCGATCATGTTTCTGGCTTTGAACAACCTTCTGTTTCGATTCACTATCCTCGAAAGTCATGCTAGGTTTCGTTTAATAGGGATTAGGGTTAAAAATCAAGTTTTATCTTTTAAAATCCTTTCGATTGTTACAGAAAGGAAAGAAACTCCCGCTATATATGGGATGATCTGCGGTAAGGGCAGTGACCACACGGTACTGGGATTCATTGAGGGACACCTCAGTAGTACTAGTGACAGAATCATCACATAGAGAATAAAATTATCTCATTCATATAAGTAGTGGTACATGGAGTAGTTTACTTCACTGGGTGACTCTCCCAATACTCTTAAGTCTTTTTTTCTCAGAGATTTGGATTTTAGCCACATATTATTTATAGTTTTCCTTATGACTGATATCTGTTTTCCTATCAATGGTGAATCGTTTCCCTATATTTATTGATATTTAGAAATTGTTTCTTGTGATCATGATATTGGTAAATTGTATAAGGTAAATGGTTAGAATTGTCATAATACACTGTCACATTATATATTCATATATGTATGCCATTCATATTATAAGAAATTATTTATTTAATCTCATAGAATAAGAGAGAGAATTTTAATAAAGAATGTAAAACTATTTTTTGTATCAGTACGGTGATACATGTCAGATTAATTTAAAATGATAAGGTTGTAATGTTACTGAAAAATTATTTCTCATATTTATATTTGGCATGTATCAGATGCCAAGGTTTATGGTGTGGCTCAGAGTTGAGATGACATACGTAGACATTCCCTTTTAGGTTCTTTTATAGGGATCTAAGTTGTATATGTAATAATTGTTAAGAAATTTCCTCCTTAATAGAGGGATATGAACAAAAGTTGTTTGGATGTATATAAGAAATGTGCATATATGTTGGGATATGTAAAAGATATTTATTAGTAGGAATTTTTATTAAAGGGTCTGAGTGACAGGTTTGTTGCCTCCTTATCCTAGTAATAGTAGAAGCATGCATATCCTAAAATATTTGTATTAAATGACGTTGTATTTATTGTAAATAGGTAACAAATGCAAATATACGAAAGTTTTATTTATGACGTTGTAACTAAATTTGATTATTTATTTAGTTTTGTTGTTGATTATTGTATGGATGTAATACTGAGAAAATGATCCCATACCTAATTCAATTAATACATGGATAAAATTAGAAAAAGAAAATTTTTTTACTCAAAAATAAATAAGGATTAAGAAGGAGTAACATATTAACCTTATAGGTAAAAAGAATTATTAAAGAAAATATTTTTAATAAAGACTATAAGGTTAGCGTGTTACATCGAACATGTATTTTGGTGTCCAAAGTTTGGGATCATTATTAATTTCATATCTAAAACTTTACTATTACTATCAATTTTGTCTCAATTTTCAATATAGTCCTTTTTCCTTGTCAATAAGTGTTCCAACTAGATTATATGCATGAAAATTTTAATATTTGTAAAGATAGTTAAATAATTTTATTATTTTAGAATGAACATGTTTTGTTGTGTAAAATACTAATTTTATTGATAGATAATAATTATAATAGAGATTTGTATAACATTATATCAAATCTTAGTAATACTTAGTGTAATTTATCAAATTATTTTTTAACACAACAAATTAACAATAAATAACATAACCGTATTTAATTTTCTTATGTACGCAACTTCTTTAAATTTTAAAATATAAAATAAGAAAATCAACATTATATTAAAAAAATAAAATTAAGTAATATGAAGTTATTTAATTTTTTACATTTCTATAATCTATTTTAACTTCTGTTATCTACACTTCTCTCATCTATTTCTTTTTTAAAAAATTAAAATTTTATTTTTAATTTTTAAAATATATAATATAAATATAATTTTAATACTTTAAAAAATAAAAAAAAATAATAAATTTTTTAATTTTTTATTCTATTCAATTTTCTTACATGTCTTTTAAATTTATATTTAATTTTATATGCAATATTATAGTTTTTTGAAATTATAATCAAAATAATCAAAGTTAATATGATAAATAAAGGATTATATTTTTTAATTTTAATAAAATTTTTAAAACAAGATATGATAAAAAAATGTTTTTTTGTAATAAATGAAGTATTTTATAAATAAGCAATTTTTCTGCTATAACCATCCTACACCAAAAAGAAATAATAAGGCAAAAGATCACTTTTAAACCCTCAATTTTGGTTCAGATTTTAGTTTTGTCTTTTAAATTTGATTGATTTCACTTAAGTCCTTTAATTTTAAAAAGTTAATCAAAATTTTTTTAATTCCTAACATCTTTAATTTATCTAATGAAAAATGCTAATTTTGACCAAATTTTCATATCTCCATCTCATATTATTACCAAAATTATTATTTTATTAATCTTACAAGTAAAAAAAAATAAATTTATAGGTAGCTCTATATTTAAATTAGGTTTAATGAGTACCTAATTTGCAATTAGAGTTTAAATTTGGAAATTTTTATTTTACATATAGAATTAATAAATTGATAATGTTAGCATTAATATTACATAGAGATATTAAAATGAGCTCTAGCTCAATATTTTTTTCTTAAGTAAATTAACAGAAGCTAAAGATTAAAAAAATTTTGATTGATATTTTAAAATAAAAAAATTAAAGTGAAACCATAAAACTTAAAAGACAAATATGAAAATTGAGACAAAGTTAAAAGAATAAAATTCCTCTTTTTTTCCAATAATAAATATAATTAGAAGAAGGAAGATACGTAAACTAAGTGGAATGAGCATTTTCTTTACTTACACATTAACAAGTGTTCGATTCACTGGAAAATCTAAAATTATTTTCTAAATAAAACTACAATAGAAAAAGTTACATCATTCGCACTATGCGACGTGGAAGGAATACCATGTGGAAAAATTTGGTAACATGGCATCCGCATCGGTGATGTCATACATGTCGAAAGAATAAAATAGCCACATCAACGACAACAGTGGGGTGGCAATAGTTACATCACCTACACAATGCCATGGTTTTGGCCACGTCACTGGTCAACACTGATGTGGCGTTACCACATCACAGTCAATGATGATGTGTGATAATATCTACATAATCATCTAAGACTGGCATATCAATGTCGTATCATCACATAGGACTTACGTGTACTTTCTATGTCATCAATTAGTGGTTTATGTGCCTTTTTCCACATCATTATCTAGGCTTACATGCCTGAATATGTCAAATTATGAATAAATATATAAATACAGCAAAATTATGACTGAAAAGATCCTTTTTATATTTTTATGTATCTATATGATTGATCTAAATATTTAGAACTTGGTTCAATAGGTAGATTGTTGAGTATTTTATAGATTTTATATATTAAATATATAATAATTATATGTCAAATGTTATCAAAAGGACTTGGTTAAAATTAAACGTGATCTAATTTAGTTTAATATCATAATAGGTCTAATTTATTTGGTAAAGTATAAAGTGTAGATATTCTCATATGTAATTTTTAATTTTATAATAAGATAAATTAAAAATTAAGGCTTTAGCTATATAAGGGTTATGGTCCCCAAATTGTACTGATGAGTAATTCTTTTTTGATAGTCCTTCCTCAGAAAAGAGAGAAACTTTATTCTCTAAAAAGTCATACATCAATTTGAAAGACCAATAGTCGCAAGATTGAAGAACATCTTAGGGGTTATAGATTTAGATACGCTTCCACATTTAAGTTTAAATTTGTTTTCTTGATGATTTGACATGATTGAATTTTGGATCAAAGTTAGATTTATGTATTTGGGGATTTATTCTAACAAGTGGTATCAAAGCCAATTTCATGTTGATTCATTAGGAATTAAAATTAAAATAATGTAAATTAAGAGTAAAGAATATGTTAATATTCCTTTAATTGCTATTGAGAATGACTAGGAAATGATTATTATATCTGACATTGTTCAAGAAACAAATTTGGATCAAGAAAATGTCATTACCCTTCCTGATCAAGTTCAAGAAAGTATTCCAGAGAACAGACTCTACAATCTCAAGAACCATTACTATTAAGAAAATCTACTAAAAAAAGGAGAAGTATAATTTTAGATGATTATATTGTGTTTCTTTAAGAACATGATGTTGACATTGGAGTGATGGAAAATCCAATCAATTTTTATTAAGCCATGGAAAGTTCTAACTCTCAAAAGTGGATTGATGCCATGAATAAAGAGAGAAAGTCTATGAAAGACAATGATATGTGGGATCTTGTCCCAAGGTGAGAAACCCATTAGTTGCAAATGGATATTTAAGACCAAGAGGGATTCAAAGGGTGATGTGGAGAGGTACAAGCCACGTCTTGTTACTAAGGACTTTATATAAAAAGAAGGCATAAATTATAAAGAGACTTTTTCTACAGTTTCATTAAAAGACTCTTTTAGAATTATAATAGTTTTAGTAGCACATTTTGATCTTGAGTTACATCAGATGGATGTTAAAACAACATTTTTCAATGGCGACATTGAGGAAACAATCTATATGATGCAATTAAAAAACTATATATCTAGTGATGCAAAGTTAATGGTTTGAAAATTAAAGAAATTCATTTATGAACTTAAGTAGGCATCTCGTCAATGGTATTACAAATTTCACCAAGTCATTATCTTGTTCGATTTTAAGGTGAATTTGGTTGATGATTGTATATACCACAAATTTAGAAAGAGTAAGCACATTTTTCTAGTTTTGTATGTTGATGACATACTACTTGCCAGTAATGATATAAGTTTTTTGCATAAAACCAAGAGCTTTCTAGCAAAGAATTTTGAGATGAAAGATCTTAGTGATACAACATTTGTATTAGGAGTTCAAATACATCAGGATCACTCTTGAGGTATCCTTGTATTATCACAAAATACCTATATCAAAAAGGTTTTTAAAAGATATGGTATGCAAGATTGCAAACTAGGTGAAACCCCTTTGGTTAAGAGAGACACGTTTAGTCTTAATCAATACCCTAAAAAGGACTTTGAGAAAAAGGATATGCAAAAGATTCCTTATGCTTCATTAGTAGAGAGTCTAATGTATACACAAGTTTGTATGCATTCAAATATCGCTTACATCGTTGGCATGTTAAGAAGATATTTAAGCAATCTAGGCATAGATCATTAAAAAGCAGCCAAACGAGTCATGCAGTATTTGCAGATAATAAAACATTACATGCACACAGACAAGAGATCAGATAATTTAGAGATTATTAGGTATTCTGACTCTGACTTTGCTGAATGCCAAGAGAGTATGAAATCTACATTGGGTTATATCTATTTGCTGCGTGGAGGAGTAGTGTCCTGGTAAAGTGCTAAACAGACACTTGTAGCTCCTTCCATCATGACAACTGAGTTTATAACGTGTTATGAGGCATCCAATCATGGGATATGATTGTAAAACTTCGTTGCTGGGATGCGAATTGTGGATGGAATTGAAAGGTCACTTAAGATATTTTGTGACAAGAAATCAATAGTCTTGTATTCTAATAACAATAGAAGCTCAACGAAGTCAAAACTTATAGACATTAAATTCTTAGTTGTTAAAGAAAGAGTTCAAAATGGTCAGGTGTCTATAGAGCATATTGGCACAAACTCCATGGTTATGAATCTACTTACTAAAGGACTACAACCCAAGGTCTTTCATGAGCACATTGTTCATATGGTTATTATGTCATTTGAAGATATTCAATTTTAGTGGGAGTTTGTAATTTTGCTTTTCTATTATAGACACATTTTTCAGTTATTTTATTTTATGAATATTTTAAAGATATTTTATGTAAAAATAAAGTATGTTTTAGTTTATTTACACTTTGATTTTGGTATAGTTTGATAAGGTTCAAGTTAGACTAGCTGAAAATAGACATGTTTAAATCACATTGCATATAATTTCTATGCTACACATCCATATTTGATCTATGATTTGATTATGTTGACATATGTGATCAAGGAAGGCCTAGTTGCGACACATGTAACAAAAGTCACTTTGTTTCTTTGTTTCTATGTTGATATAATTGATGAACAAGATTATTCAGATATGTTTTTGGTTATGATATCAAAACTCGAGCTCATAAAGTTATATTATGACATTTAATTATAAGGTGATATTTATATATTTAGTCCAAGTGGGAGATTGTTGGCTATTTTATGAACTTCATATATTAAATAAAATAATTATATATCAAATGTTATCAAAAGGACCTAACCAAAATTAAAAGTGATCAAATTTGGTTTAATATCATGATGGGCCTAATTTAGTTGGTAAAGTATAGGCATATATGTGTAGATACTCTCATGTAATTTCTAATTTTATAATGGGCTGAATTAGAAATTGAAACTTTAGCTATATAAAGGTTATGGTTTCTAAATTGTATGGATGAAATATTTTTTTCTAAAACCCTATTCTCTGAAAATTCATACATATCAATTTAGAAGACTAATAACTACAAGACAAAATGACATCTTAGGGATCATGGATTCAATTATGTTTCCGCATTTAAGTTTAGATTTATTTTTGTTTTGATGATTTGATATGATTGAATTTTGGATCAAATTTAAATTTATGTATTTGAAGATTTATTTCAACATGGATTACTCTATCTACTGGCAATGGCTTGAAGGGGAGGGGCTGTATACACGAGAGTGCAATGTGGGTGTCCCAAATTATTTATCATTTGAATCAAATTGTAAAATATCTGTTGCTTTTATAAGCCCATGTCTTAATACCGAATATACAGAGAGCTAGATTTAAATGAGAAACTATTCCATTACTTAACTTTCTGACTACCTGTGTTTTCTCTCTCTGTGTGCATATTTGACTCCAAATCCAAACTGACTAAGAAAACATTCAAAATTAAGGAAAGAACTTGACTTATAAATCTTTGTCTGGCTTCGTGTTTAACTAAAGGTAAGATTGGTCTTGCCACCTTCTATCTCAGGTCTATCCTCACTAAAGGAATTATACTTAAGCCATTGCAATCTGGATCAATTCCAAATGATCTTGGATGCTTACCATCTCTAGAGGTCCTAGATCTAAGTGGAAACAACTTTGCGAACTTGCCTGTTGGTGGCTGTGTTCTTCCTCCTTCTTTCTCAAGCTTGTCTTCATTGAAAGATTTGTTTTTGTGTAACTGCAATCTCAAAGATGGTTCAATCCCTGATGACCTTAGTTCATTATCATCATTGAATAGACTATGTCTATCAGGAAATAATTTTACCAACCTACCTACCAATTGTGTCTCCAATCTTTTGCCTCTAGAAGCTCTTCATTTGAATGATTGTCATAATCTTCAATTGTTGCCAGATCTTCCATCAAATATAAAACATATAAGTGCAGTTGGTTGTCATTCTATGGAATCTTTACCATTCCAAGAGCATCATCTGTCAAAGTTCATTGCATCATCTGAGAATTTTCAGGTATCTTTTCCACATACACTGTCATACAATGTACGATTTGCTATTTTGAGTAGACCAGGCACTGGAATCCCATCATGATTCCATAATCAAACCTTTCATTTTCTAGACCAAATTGATGGCTTTCAAGATAAACATGTTGTCCAAATTCCTAAGAGATGGTGACTTTCGCATTGCTGATTCCATTATGTCAATAAAAGTAGATAAAAAAATTTATAATTTTATTTATTTTGATCAAAATATTCTTTTATTTACTATTTATATAATTATGTGTGTATTTGACCAATAGAAGAAGAATTATTTTTTAAAATTTAAAACAAAATAGCTCTATCATTTCAACTCAAAATAAATAATATCAAATAAATAATTTTTAAATTATATTTTCTAATAAATTATAATTTTTTTTAAAAAATTAATAATGTAATTAAGGGTATTTTAATCAAATAAATAAAATAAAATTGTTTTAATTTTTTAAAAGAGGAGGTATAAATTTTTAAAATAGAAGAAAGAGAAGTACAATTTTGACACGAGAATATAATTTACTTTTTTTTTTTTATTTTGTTGCCTATGTAATTAGAGGCTTTTACGAGCATATCTTAACCATAAAATATATAATTAAAGTTATAGGAAACTGATAATTAACATGAAAATGCAAAATATCATAATAAACACTGATTTGTTAATTTCATATAACATTTGACTAAACATGGCAGGGACATTCTCTTGAGGAAGTTTAAAGCACATTGACTAATTTTTCAACACTACCCAAAATATATTTTGCTGGAGGGAACAAAGGTTTTAACTCATTAAAATAAAACATGCATGTGAAATTTTTTTTAAAAAAAAAATCAATAATAAAATAAATGTTATTTTACGATATTAGAATATGATAACAAAAATTTAAAATTTGCATTTAAGGTTTTTCTTTTCTAATATAATATAAATAGCTCAATTTTTATGAACTTTTAAAGTTTTGAAATTAACGTTTTATAGCAAAAGAATGATCAATTTAATTTAAGTAATACGTTAACTGAAGTTGTAATCTCAACGTTTATACATTTTAGTTATCATAAAAAATTTTGTTAAATTAGTAGGATAAAATGTGTTTGACAATTCATGTTACATTATTACATGTTTTATAAAGATTTTGAATTATGAATATGTAACAAATTAAGTAAGCTAGCGAACAAATTAGTCATATTTTATCACAGTATTCTACCATCTACAATTTATCACACATTATGCAGTATAGAAACCACATCAATAACACAATAATGTTGACATAAGTTATTATTGTGATTATTAATTACTAGTAATATATTATTATGATTCCACAATCGCATCAAACTTGTCTCAAAAAAAGAAAAAAACAATAACAGAAAATTTTGGCTGTTGTGCTAGTGCAACATGAGTTACTATAATTTATAAGCTTATTGTTTATTAATAATAATAAATGTCAATTTATTTTTACTTAAATATTAAGAATGAATTACTCATACATGTGTGAGCATACGTGCATGTCACTGTTACAAATATTTGTTATAACTTTGATGAGTATTTGGGAACAAAAGACGTAGTCTTTAGGGATGAAATAATTGAAAACTTAAAAGATCAAATCGGATAAAATTGTGACTTATAAAATTTTTATGGAAAACATTTTGAATTTCTTAATTTATATGGAAAAAAATAGTAATATTTATAATTTTAGTCCGTATTACTAACATCTTCAATCTATGTTCCTCTTGCCATTGTTGTATAATTATAAATAATCGCCTCCTAAATACATCTTCTCCAATTAAATATTCTAGAGTAAATTATATTTTCTTTCTAAAAGTGATTATAAAATTACATTTCCATATCTTTTATTTTAAAAATTATATTCTCTTCTCATGAGAAATAAAAATTTATAATTTTATCTATTTTGATTAAAATATATTTATATTTTTATTTATATAATTAAATATATATTTGATTAACATAAAAAATTATTTTTTAAAAATTTAAAATAAAATAATTTTATTATTTTTAACTAACAATGAAAATTAATAAAATAATAATTTTAAAAATATATATTTTAAAAAAATTTAATAATATCATTAATAGTATTTTAATCAAAATAAATAAAATTATAAAATTTTTTAATCTTTTTTAAAAAAAGAAAGTAAATATTTTGAAAATTAAAAAAAATATAATTTTAACATGAGAAAAATGTGTAACTTATTCATTAGTATGTGTGAGCCTCTTTCTTTTAATATTTCATGTATTCTTTCAACGTTTACATGATTTCTTACCTTTATTTTCTTTATCATTTAGGAGTTTCCTTCGGTTAGAGAATTGTTTGATAGGAGAAATTTTTTTTTATTTCTTTCTTATTATAAAAAATATATTATTTTTTAATTAGAGAATATCTAAACCTAAAAAGATGACTGTACATAATAGAAATCTTGAAAAAAAAAAAGCAGTTTGTCCCCCTGAATCTTTAGATCCAATTGCAATTTTCTCCTTTTTCTGTTAAAAAAAAGACATCTATTTTGTTCCGCTCAATTTCAAAAATCTAATAAATATAAATTTTTTTTAATTTCTTATCTATTTTTGTCTTATTTTATTTTATCTTAACTTACTTTATTTCATTTTTTTTTTCTTTTTTCCCTTTCCTTTTTTTTTTTTTTTCTCTTCTTCCTTTCATATACGCAGTGTCTCACTCCCCTTCGTTCCTCGTCCCTTCTTCTTGCCCCCAAATCCCTCAGTCTCACCAAATTTCCACCAATTTCCCTCAATCTCTCAAATTCTCCAATCACTCTGATTCACTTCTGCACACACTCACTTTCGAAATCACTCCCAGACACTCACTCACACACGCGGGTAAAGGGCAAAAGAAGGGACTCAACCAGCCGCTCTAACGCACAAGCCAACGCACGCAGCCGCTAACAGAGTTCGGATAAGCTTACTCACTCTCTCGGTCCAGCAGAGGTTCGTCTTTATTTTTCTTCTTGTGCTTTCGTTTCTTGCTTTGTATTTTTTGCTGTTGTCTGGAAAATGTTTATGAAAGTTCTATTGCTTTTCTTGTGAGTTTATAATCACTTTCTGAATTTAATTCCTGGATGAGAAATTGAGTATATGGCTGATTTTTTTCTGCATTAATAAGGAATATTACATGATGAAGCTTGTATCTGTTAGTGGTCTCCCTTGTTCTTTTAACAATTTGCTTATCAAAAGATTGAGTGTGTAGAATGATTCAATACCTGTCTATGGGATTTAAATCGGGTCCTGCGAAGTTTATTAGTTTGGGGTCTGATTCTCGTGTCACTAATATGATGGCTCTCAATCGTAGTGTATGAGGGTTGAAATTCTGATTGGATTCCTCTTTTGTATCATCGTGTTTTATTGGTTGAAAACAAAGGAAATGTGAACTGTGTCTATGGCTTTGCTAATTGGTGGCATCTTGCTTTGTGGAAGTTTTTTTTGAGTAGACACGCACTCTATGTATTATGCTGATATTGTCTTTGTTGATTCAATGTGGATTTTATGTATTGCGGCATCTTAATAAATTCTATTGTGGTTAGAAGTAGATTTGTGCACTCTAGTATATTGCTGGCTGAGTCTGCATTCTGTGATATATATTTTTTGATTTATTGAGAATAAATAAGTTTGATGCTTAGATCTATATGTTCCTTAATCTGACTCAATTAGCATTGTGATAATAACTGTGGCCCTGGAGTATCTAGATTTTAGTCAAATTGGTTTTTGTTTTCACACAGTGATTCTGGCCAGTTATGCTTATGTTGTTTAGCAAATTACTCCATCCTGATTTGCAGTTAGATCTAAAATAAGAATAAATAAGTGTGGTGTTGAGTTCTTAATTATTTCCTCTCTCCTTTCTTGTTAATATGTTGGCAATAAGGGGTGTTCATTGGGACTAATATATGCCTTAAGTCTTCTATATTTTTGTTGAATTTCTATGGGTTGAAAGTATAGGATGAATGGCAGTGTAAGTATTTACCACGGAAATTTATTTGAGGTTGATTCACATCTCTAATGTTGTGCTATCCAAAGATTTGCCTGTAATAGATTTGTTGCTTTGATACTTCACTTTGTCATCTCATGCAGTTAGTTTAGGCTAAATTTTCTGTACTATGGCGTGTTAATGAAAAATGTGCTAGTTTGTGTTTGCAATTAAGTTGATCATATTGATGACACTATATGACAGATTCAATTTCCCCATGAAATATTTTGTGTTCTAGCCTATCTATGATGTTTATAAGCTAAGAGCCATTTCCATGAAATTTAATAAGTATTGGACGTTGTTTTGGTTTGCAAGATTTGTTAGTGTTGAAGTTAATTGAAGAACTAGGTTTGGTGTTGGATATGTGTTTTCATCCTTTGAGAATTTTGGAATTTATGATTAAATCGTTTTTTTCTTATGAATTGAGTGAATGTTCAGTTTTGGGAGCGCGAGAAGTAATTAGAATCACATATTCACCACAATTGGAGATAAATCTTCTTCCAGTATTTGAAGTTGAAGCTTGAGAAGCCATGGCTCCTTACCACTTTTTACATAGATGCTGCAAGGGAAAAACCACTTTTATTAGGGTTTACAACTTCATTAAAATGCGGCATTATGAGTTGGATAGACAAATATGACTCGACATCAGTCACATCACATTTGCACTGTCAGTAACTGAATCCACCTGGAGAGCCATTTTTGCATCTGCCATTAATGATTTAGACGAAGTTAGGTTGAAGGGCTAAATTGTTTGCAATTTGGAAGTTTTGGGATGCAATTGAGAGATAAAAAGTTTAGGAATGAAGTAGTTTAGGGACCAAAAAAGGTACTTTTGCACATTTATGATTGATTGCAAGAAAATTTCAACAAAGTCACTAAAATCCCAATTCTTATTCTGAAGCATGAATTCAAGAGTCCTTCTTTCTCACCCCAAAATCCCTCAACCTTCGGTTTTCAATTCTCTTGCTTCTGCTAATTCCATTGTCACTGCATTTCTTCCTCCTCTCTATTCTTATTCTTCTTCTTCTTCTTCTTTTTCTTCTTCTTCTGTGTCTGACAGAGATTCTGCCATTCTGACAAGGCTTTACCACAAAGATTGGCTAACTCCCAAAGAGGTCTTGAACATCATAAACGCCCTCACACACCCGTCTTCTGCTATTACAGTCTTGGAACTCTACTCCAAGCGCAAGGACTACAAACCCAATGAAGCCTTCTACATCTCCATCATCCATAAGCTTGCTCATGCAAAAAGGTTTGACATCATTGACAATCTCATGCACAGAATCAAACTTGACAGGAACTGTCGTTTGTCCGACGACTTCTTCCACAACGTTATCAGGGTCTACGGCAATATGGCTGGTCGCATAAACCGAGCCATTGAGACACTCTACGAAATGCCCAGTTACCATTGTTGGCCGAGTGTGAAAACCTTCAATTTCGTGCTGAACCTCCTTGTGTCTGCGAAACTGTTCGATGTTGCTCATGAGTTGTACACCTCTGCTCCAAAATTAGGCGTTGAAATTGATGCTTGTTGTCTCAATATACTCATAAAAGGCCTGTGTGATTGTGGGAAGTTGGAGGCTGCATTCGATGTGCTTGATGAATTTCCTAAGATAAAATGTGAACCCAATGTGAGAACCTTTTCTACACTTATGCATGCTTTGTGTGAGAAAGGGAAAGTGGATGATGCATTTGTGTTGTTGGATAGGATGGAAAGAGATGGGATTTGGCCTGATACAATATCGTTTAACATCTTAATTTCAGGGCTTAGAAAACAGGGAAGAGTTGATGAAGGGAAGGAGCTATTAGAAAGAATGCAGCTTAAAGGGTGTACTCCGAACGCAAGTTCTTATCAAGAGGTGTTGTATGGATTGCTTGATGATGAGAGGTTTGATGAAGCTAAACATCTCATGAATGGAATGGTTTTGAAGGCTATTACTCCAAGTTTTGTATCCTATAAGAGGATGATTGAGGGAGTGTGCAAAAAAAATATAGAGGTTGATGTGGATTGGGCTCTCAGGCAGATGGTGCAGCAAGGTTTTGTGCCAAAGATGGGGATGTGGAAGCAGATTATAAGGAGTATGGTTTCCCAGGAGAGAAGTTTCAACAATATTTCTTTTGATTGTATTTTGGAGGATTAGTCTTGTGATCAAACAATCTTGTGCATGAAACATGACTTATATGAGACCTCAAAATTGTCAATCGAGACATGATGGTCATCTGATCAAGAATGATTCTGCACTTCCTGAATTTTTAAGGACTGGTTTATTAAATATTAATACGTCAAATTATGAATAAATATATAAGCAACAAAATTATGACTAAAAAGTTCCTTTTTATATTTTTGTGTACCTATTTATGATTGACCTAAATATTTGGAAGTTGGTCTTCGTCGTATTTTGGTTGTGACACCAAGCCTATATTAATTTTTATGAAAAAAAAAGAAGAAACAATTTACTGTCAACAACGAAGATAGTTATGAAAGTATTCCAGATTAAATGACGTAGGAGTTATCTCTAAAATAAGTAGGTAAGGAAGCATTCCAGAAGAAATGACGTAAGAGTTATCGCTTAAAAAAAAAAAAAGGAACGAGCATAGATCCATAGACGAATAATCCTTGTTTTTGTTTTTTATAAATACATTTTATTAAAATAAATCTTCTTCAAAGTCTTATTAAATATGTGAATATCTTTTTCCAGAAAATTCACTTCACTGGTGAAATTTTTTACTCTACTATGAAATATTGGATATAAAACGAGTATATTTAACTAATTTTAAATTCACAAATTGTCCCTCAATATTAGAGAACTGTATTAATAAATTTGGTGAACCAATCTCTTTTGAGCTGGATTCTCTTCAAAGTGTACATGAATATTGGCTTTTTTTTTTAATTTAATTATATATTTACGTGAACTTCAATACATGCATGATTTGTGAGATTCATGGATAAACCAGTAGAGAGAAACATAAAAGAAAAAGCGAGGGAAACATAATTATGAAAATCTCATCATGTTGTTTTATTGTGATGGCTATTAAAAGCTTTTCTTTCGACCAATTACTTTGGATCATAAAAGCATGTTGTCCTGGATAAATTACAGAATTAAAAAGCGTGATTTGGACAATAAAAAAAGCATTAATAATATATATTTTAAAAACATTATTATTTGAATAGGTGGATGTTACAAAATATAGACTTATATTAATTAATAATATTTTATTTTAAATATTATGAGTTGATAGGTGATCTATTAAAAATTAAAAATTATTGGATTATATCACATATTAAACTAAGTTTAGTGATCGACTAAGTATAAGCTTTTTAGTTTTATTGAAACATGTAATGAAAATGTCTAGTAAGACAATTTCACTTATATAGATTAGGTCTCTTTTTTAACCCTAACTGTAAGTAAACATATTGATTGTAATTGCTTCACAAGTCAAGAAATATAGAGAAAAACCTAGCCACTAGCAATTGAAAAACTTTAAGATCTGAATATGGTACATATAAGTAAGTAATCTTTTATCTATACAAGTGATTCAATGTTCTATGAATCATATATGAATGTTAAAATCTTATATTTGGTATTAGAGCCTACATATATGATTATAAGACTTGAATATTTCTTGAATATTTGCATTCTTACATTTGGTATCAGAGTCTATATTTATGATTATAAGACTTGAATATTTGCATAAAATGTGTTTTTTTTAATTTTTTGGATATGATTTTGGCCAAATTACCTGCAATAACATTAGAGCTTTTATTTGTCTCTGAATCAGCTTCGAATTGATGTATTGTATGTTTAATATCGTGATGTATTTTGGTAGAAATTTTGACTTGAATTTTATATCCGAAAAAGCACCCTTAAACAAACCATAGGAAAATTTAGCTAAAAATTCACATGATTCGAACAAATTTTCCAAAAATTGAATGCTTAGGTAGCTTTTTAAGGTTGTTTCAAGTCAAAACCCTAAACTAATTGCAATCAAAACACAAAAAACACATGGCCAAAATCATAGGGCAAAGTCGCGATAGTCTTGTTCAAAATCTCCATGCTTTTGATCAAAGATTTGTCTTTTTCTGTATTTTTTACCTCAATTGATTGTACATACAAATTTAGAAACTTCTTTTGGATGAAAATCCTTAAAAAATTTTAGATTAAAACGCATTAAAATGTGTGAATTGATCTCGGATTCAAAATGGGTCGCACGACCCTTTTTAACTTGTGGGTCGACCCAGTTGGAGGTTGAAGAAGACCCCTCTAACAAGGCCCACTCGTGGCTTATCTAGGGGGTAGCGCGTGAGGCCCACCCCCATACCCATTCACATCAGTTCAAGTCACATTGTGATTTTTTTATATTTTATTTTATTTTATGGAAACTTTAAAATATTTATTCTGAATTTTAAACATATTTTATGATTTTAATTAAAAAATAAATATTTTAGGAAGCCTTTTGTTACAAAAAAATTATGAAAAAATAGTATCGTAGCCTTTAAACCTATTAAAGTTGTTCACTCTCCCTAGTTAGGCCCATAATTTGTATACTCTCAAGCTAAACCCTAAAGTCCTTAATTATACATTAAAATCCCTTAAAAGGTGCAAAATTGTTGTTGAAAATTTTGATTGGGCTATTAATTAATGGTTTATTTTCTTAATGCTTCCTAGTCTGAAAATTTTGGTTTTTGGATTGTTGAGAATAAATCACTAAAGTAATTAATTCATCAAAGTCCATAAAACCATTAAATTTCTATGTTGATGGGAAATGGAGGCAATTTTAAATTCTAGTCTTGGAAAAATTTTTTTTTTTTGTGAATTGTTGGGATTATTACCACTAAAGTGGCTAGTCATCAAAATTTACAAAATTATATAAGTCCCATGTTGATAGAATTATTTATTGAATTAATACACATAATTTTCTGCCTAAAGGGGGGGTTATTATGTCTTTTGATTCTAGGATCACATGAAGTATGTTGATGAGTGCATATGATCTTGAATTCAATCAACCTAAAGGGGATAGTTTTTCTGATTATATGTTTTCGTTGTGTTTTTAAAGGATTTTATTTGCCCAAAGGAGATTTAATTCTTTAAAATTTTTATATTATCATTATTTGCTTCATGAAAGGAAGACAACCAATAACTTGTTATATTCTCTGCCCGAAGGGAAGTCTATAATGATGCAACCGATTTTGCTTTAATTTTTTTGAATTTTAATATAATTGCCTAATTTATTGACTATATTAATTATTTGCAAACATTTTCTTTCAATGTGAACAACAACAATGCCATAATTGAAATGCTGACTAGTTCTAATTATAAGAAATGGAAACAAGACATCAAATTTGCTTTGGAGATAATTGATATTGACCTAGCATTGAAGGTAGATGAATCGCCTAAACCTACTGAGAACAGTAGTGTTGATGAAAAAAGAGTTTTATGCAAAGTAGGAGAGATCTAATCATCTCAGTTTTATAACCATTAAGAGACCAATTGCTGAACATCTCATAAAAGGGTAGACATCCTTTATGATTATGAGATAGTTGGTAAATGTCTTTTATCAAATGGCTTGTACAAATTCAGTTTAACTCTAAATGATGAATGCTTGCATGCTGAAAACCACTCCATTAAAAGAACTATGACAAAAGATAAATCCTTCTTCTTGTGGCATAAACATCTAGGTCACATTTCTCGAGATAGAGTTGAACAATTAATTAAGAATCAAGTTTTACCTTCACTTGATTTTGATGACATGGGAATATGTGTTGATTGTGCAAAAAGGAAATTGACTAAGACTAAAAAAAAATCTGCAACACGTAGTAAGGGGCTTTTGGAACTGACTCACACTGACATCAGCGGACCTTGTTAAGATCACTAGATGTCACCTTAACTCTACATTTGTATGATATTGTCTACTTTGGGCCAAGCCCTCAAGGATTTTTTTTTGGGTACCTCCCAAAAGGCCTCATACTAATAGAGTTATGTGGACTCTTATATAAAAGATCAATATCTCCTAAGTTTTTTATGTGGATTTAGGTTGATACCCCAATAAACCTTACTCAACTACCTTATGTGGAAAGAAATATTTCATTACTTTTATAGGTATTTTCTCTCGTCATGGGTATCTTTTCTTGATTAAAGAAAAGTCTGATGCTCTTGAAATGATTAAAACTTACAAAAATGAAGTAGAGAAGCAACTAGAGAGAGTCATTAAGACTGTAACATCTGATCGTGGTGGCGAATATTATGGCAAGTATGATAAAGGTGGATAGTAAAAGGGTCCTTTTGCTAAATGCTTACAAGATTGTGGCATTTTTTCTCAGCATATCATGCCTAGAAATCTAAAACAACATGGTATGGCAGAAAGGCGAAATCGTACACTTATGAATATGGTGAGAGTATGATGAGTAGGTCAAATTTGCCTTAATTTTTATGGGGCGAAGCAATCAAAATGCCCACATATATTCTAAGCCGTGTCTTTAGTAAGTTTGTACCCAAAATACCTTTTGAGTTGTGGATTAGTAGAAAGCCTAGTTTAAATCACCTTCATGTTTGGGATTGTCCTGCAAAGGTAAAAATTTACAATCCTTTGTTCTCTATAAACATCTCATTACCTTTTTGGTAGCAACCCAATGTTTGGACCTAGGGTTCGACAAATACCTTTTAAGGATATTTACTACGAAGGTGATGTCTAGCTTAGTATAAACCTACAAGTACATAAGACTGCCAACAATGTTAGAGTATGAAATTGACTTTATAACTTCTTTCTCAAGTTCATTTCTCGGGCACTGACACTTGCTAGGGTTCTATCAAACAAAAAATGACTAAATAAACATCCACAATCACACTTTTTCTGTCCCCTCCATCTCCTTTTATTCATATGGCTTTGAATTTTGATTTATAAACTTCAAAATTTTTGTCTTGATTCCCAAGGAAATAGTTGTTTATTTATAATTAAAACATTAATATATATATCAATATTAATTCAATTATGATGTGATCACAGTTGAATCAATAAGCTGTGAACCAATACTTTTTTTAAACAATAAATAATATAATATCCAATCGATGATAGAAACTTTAATGTTTTAATTTTTAATATTACATTTGACGAGTTGATTTGTCCACAAGCAAATGGAATGTTGTCCTTACTTAGATTTGTTTAAAAATTAAAATTTTAAATACAAAGTCATTGTCTGTTCATTAAATTAGATTTTGGGATATCGCTAGGATTTTCACTTTGACAATGACAATGTGCGCGCTCGCGCCATGTTTCCTTGAGTGTTTTTAGCTATGCCTCATTCCATTTTGTTTATTTGAAGTAATTTAATAGTATGATATTTCACATGGAAGCCATTATGCAGTATTCCTAATTTCCTTAAAACCATTTTTTTTTGACCTGCAAAATATAACTTGATTTAAATATTATAAATTAAATCCTATTTACGGAAAATCATGTTATTGAAAGTCTTTTTAAAAAAATTCAACTAGTAAAATAAATGTTTTTAAACTTTATTTGTTTGATATTATTAAAAACGTTAAATACTCTTTGATAAATAAACAACGATTTCCTAAATTAAAATTTAACTCGATCAAAGATTTAGAGTTAAATTACATTGTAGTATAAGGAGGCATTTGGTATACACTATGATATTGGTTTTGTCATCTCACATATCATCATATTTTAAATGTTAGATTGATTTTGTAAACTTGATATGCACTAAAAAATATATGCTAATTTCTTAAAAAAAATTAATTTTCAATATAAGATATAAGTGGGCGCTTAAATAACTTCAGATCCTCTCATAATTTTTTTTTTCACAATTTTCTATTCTCTGATATTTTTATACTATATATATATTATATGAAAACCAAAGACACAAAATTAAAAGTTATATGATTAAATATAGTATATACACACACACATATTAAATAATAATAAATAATTCAGTATATAACCTTTTATTAAAAAATGCAAAGTATTATTAAAGAGTTTTTTATACATAATAAATAAAGTAAAATTTCTTATTTTTGACTTAAATTTTAATTAGTTTCACTTTAATCATTTAATTTTAAAAAATTAATTAAATTTTTTAATACATGATACTGTTAATTTAATTAACAAAAAATATTAAATTTAGATTACTTTTAATATTTCTATGTCATATTGTTATTAATATAAGCAACTTATTAATAAAAAATAAAAAATAAAAATAAAATTTGAGTAAAATTACGAGTGAAAAGTACTCTTTTTGCCTATAATATATAATTCATTTACATGTGTGGTGATCAATTGTTTAGGTTCAAACTTCAAACATTTTAATTGTACGTGTAATATCGTATATCTTCTTTTATTTAATCAAAAGTTGTCATCACATAACATACCTAATTATGAAAATCTTATTTTATTGAAATCTCCACTCAGTGATCTTCAAGTGACCTTATAGATTGATAACATCACCTAAAAGGAGAAATGTCATAGGATGCAGAATATTCTATGCGGAAATCAATTATGGCCTTCACAGTATCATAATTCAAGTGGGTATGACTATGCATATAACTTCTATTTTATAATATTAGAATAAAGTTTTCTCATTATATGAAAAAAAAATTATAAATAAAAATATAGGATTACATATCATAACTCATACGGTTATAGTTTCAATCTTTAAAGATGAGATAAATATCAATACTTTTATATATATATATATATATATATAACCTAATATAAATAGCCGAGGTTATAATATAAATAATCCTGCAACAGGATTAATAGATAGAAAAATAGAAAGTTTACAACTAAAATTAAAACATAAAGAATTATTAAGAAATTCTGATAACATAATAAAAACATTATATACATAAGATTTAAATAAAAATTATATATCCCTGTCATTAGAATAATATAAAATTAGATAAATATTAAATTTAAGAATATGGTTATATTTTAATAAAATGTATTCATAAAAAACAAAAAACAATGATTATTCTTCTGTGGATCTATGCTCGTTCCCTTTTTTTTTTTTTAAGAGGTAAATCTTGCGTCATTTCTTCTGGAATGCTTTCTTACCTATTTATTTTAGAGATAACTCCTACGTCATTTAATCAATGTTTTTTGTTTTTTATAAAAACATATTATTAAAATTAATCTTATTCAAAGTCTTATTAAATATGTGAATATCTTTTTCAGAAAATTCACTTCATTGTTGAAATTTTTTACTCTTCTATGAAATATTGGATATAAAACGAGTATATTTAACTAATTTTAAATTCACAAATTGTCCCTCAATATTAGAGAACTGTATTAATAAATTTGGTGTGAACCAATCTCTTTCGAGCTGGCTTAATTCTCTTCAAAGTGTACATGAATATTGTTTTTTTTTTAATTTAATTATATATTTACTTGAACATGAATACACGCATGATTTGTGAGATTAATGGATAAGCCAGTACAGAAAGAAACATAAAAGAAAAAGCGAGGGAAACATAATTATGAAAAACTCATCATGTTGTTTTATTGTGATGGCTATTAAAAGCTTTTCTTTCGACCAATTACTTTTGATCATAAAAGCATGTTGTCCTGAATAAATTAGAGAATTAAAAAGCGTGATTTGGACAATAACAATAGCATTAATAATATATTTTTTTAAAACATTATTATTTGAATTGGTGGGTTCTACCAAACAAAAATGTTCAAATAAACATCCACAATCACACCTTTTCTGTCCCCTTACATCTCCCTTTATTCCTATGACTTTAAATTTTGATTCTAAAAACTATGAACTTTTTCTCTTGATTCCCAAGGAATGAATGAAATGCGCGTCCGGATGCTGGACGTTTTAGCAACGATTTTTATTGTCACTATAATTTTTGTTAAATTAATTATTTAAGTAAAAGTTATAGCATCAATAATGTTCGTTGTAATAATATTAAAACATACTTTAACGACTGATAAAACTACCGCTAAAAAGCCCAGCAAGTACGGAATCCAAAAGCGAATGAAATGTACTGAATTCATTTTTCTCTGTCGTTTGTTTGCAAAAGCTTTCACATTTACACTCTACTTTTCTCGAATTTCTTTAATGTTTGTTTTTTATTGTGAAATTTTAAATTTTATATATAAAAAATTTAAATTATAACTCGTTACAATAATATTAAAACACACTTTAGTAATTAATAAAATCATCGCTAAAAAACCTAGCAGGCACGGGATCCAAAAGCGAATGAAATGTACTGAATTCATTTCTCTCTGCCGTTTGTTTGCAAAAGCTTTCACATTTACACTCTACTTTTCTCGAATTTCTTCAATGTTTGTTTTTTATTGTGAAATTTTAAATTTTATATACAAAAAATTTAAATTATAATAATTTAAATTTTTTGTATTTTAAATTTTTTATATGATTATAATATTTATAAATTTTTTATTATAATTAATAATTATATATAACATATTAATGTATATATTTATATATACATATAACTACTTATATATTAATTAGTAGTACAAATGTGTATTTTTTAATTTTTAAAATTTAATATGAAATAATAATAATTATAATTTTAAAAAATAAATTAAATAAAAAAATTATTTAATTTACTATTTTTTTAATTTTAATTTTTTTCTTATATCTTAACATAATATATTTTATTATATATTTTATAATATATTGTAAAACTATTAATCAGAAGAACTAAAATTATTATAATATAATATATGTATGTATATATGTATATACACATATACATGTGTATACATATTTGTGCATAAATTATTTGATTTAAATATAAAAAATTTTGATAATAAAAAAAATTAAAACATTTTTAAATATTATTATTTTTAATTATTTCATCTAAACACAACCTAATGACCGATAGAGTTAATAATTTTCCCTCTTCTCTGAACGAATTGGCTCTCACGAGGTTTGACCAATAGCGTATTTCGTGAGCCAAATGGATATCGAGCAGCGTCAATGGCGGTGGCTCATGGTGTTAATCGGGATGGTTGCGAAAACATTAACAGAGATCTTCTCTAAATGAATTAAAAAACAATTTATTTTTTATTAAAAAATGTATTATTTTTTAACTAAAAAAAGGAAAAAAAAAATCTAAACTTGAAATGATGAGTTTGTCCCATCGATCTTTTGGTCCAATTGCAATTTCCTCCTTTTTCTATTCAGAAAAGAGACACACTGCACCTTCATTTATCTATATTATATCCAGCAGTGCAAATTGTACAAGTTAAAAGTTTAATGGGTACATGTGATGATTTCACATCAGATTTGCATAGGAACACACGTGCCAAAAAAATAAATGGACGCATCTGCCCTTTTGCTGAAATACCAACTTAAAAAAGGCATTCGGATCTTTTACAATACAAATTTTCTGCCATTCTTTGTAGTGATAAAAAAAATAATACATTAACTGACAATCAGATTAATATTTACTAGTCACAAATAAAAAAAAAAAATAAAAGTTAGTCATTATTATTTGTTTCTTTTTATTTATTTTTTAAATCGTAAAAAAGTGATCCGGTACATCACCAAGTCTATATTATTTTTTCAATGCAAAAAAGAAAAAGTAATTTATTGTCAATCTACTAGATAGGTAAGAAAGTATTCCAAATGAAATGACACTGGAATTATCTCTAAAATAAAAAAGAACCAGCATAGATCCATAAAAGAATAATTATTTTTTTGTTTTTTATAAATAAATTTTTAGTAAAAAATAATCTTATTCCTTTTCCGAAAAATTCTAAATTTTTACACTTTCCTGAATATAGGATATAAAACGAGTATATTTAACTAATTTTAAATTCACAAATTGTCCCTCGATATTCAGATATTGTATTCATAAATTTGGTGTAAACCGATCTCTTTTGAGCTGGCTTAATTCTCTTCAATGTACACAATAATATAGATTTTGGGTTTTTTTAGTTATATATTTGTTTAAATATTTATTTAATTTTTTATAAATATACTCAATCTGTTGATATATATTTATTTGAATATGAGTACATGCATGATTTGTGAGAATCGTGGACAACCCAGCAGAGAAACAAACATAATGGAAAAAGTGAGGGATACATAATTATGAAAATCTCATCATTTTGTTTTATTGTGATGGCTATAAAAAACTTTTCTTTCGACCGATTACTGTAGATCATAAAGCATGTTGTCCTGAATAAATTACGGAATTAAAAAGCGTGATTTGGACAATCAAAAAAGCATTAATAATAATATTTTTTTAAGACATTATTATACCAACAAAAATTCTAATTAAAAATAATTCTTAACATGATTATTACACTAATAAATACTTTATTTCTCTAAATAAGATCTTTGATTAGAGTCGTGAGTATAAAATTTTTTTTGCTAAAACAACCTTATCCCCAATTATGAATTTTTAAATAGAATCAGATTATTTAAAATTTAATAAATTTTTAGATATGACAGTTTTAATATAAAAAAAAGAGTTTTTAAAAATACACAATGACACTTTTTCTGTCCCCCTACCTCTCTTTTAATCCTCTTGACTTTGAATTTTGATTCTACAAACTTCGAACTTCGTCTCTTGATTCCCAAGGAATTAACGAAATGCACTGAATTCGTTCTCTCTGCAGTTTGTTTCCACAAGCTTTCACGTTTACACTCTCTACTTCTCTTGAATTCCCTAATAGAGCCAAATTTTTCCTTTTCTCTGAACGAATTGGTTCTCACGAGGTTTGACGAATTTCGTATTTTGTTAGCCAAATGGATATCGAGCGGTGGCGATGGCGGTGGCTTGTTGTGTTAATCAGCATGGTTGCTATTGACATGAGACTCAGTGCTTCAGAAATTAAGCAGGAGGAAGTGGTCTCTCGAATTGCCTTCGGATCATGCTCCAATCAAAGCGCTCCTCAGGTTCTGATTGTGTTTCGTTTTCTTTCTCTGTTATGTTTTTGTTCTTTTTTGTTTTTATTTTATTATCTCTTGGTTTGCTTTTTATTAGTTACGTAATATTGTTCGTAGAAGCCGATTTTTGATAATTCTCTCTGTTTTGCGAGTCGAAGACTCTGATACGTAATAACATATACCTTGATGGTATTCTATGTTACAACTGTTGTTCTTGCATGCTTTTCTCTAACCGAATGTTGCGTCAGCTTAGCACACTGTAGCAGTACTGTGTATAAGTGACGAAACTGCTATGGAGAATGGTGGATACATGAAATTGCCAAAATATGATCATTTCCACCAAGTAACATATTTACTTTTATATTTGGTAATTTGGTTAATTTTACGAAAGAACCCGATTCCAATGGCGTTTAAGTTTTTTACCCCCTTAAATTCTAGGACATTTCTTTGTTCTGCTCTAAGAAGTAGATGTGAGGATGAACACCAATAGCATGGTATAACCATTTTAATAAAGTCAGAAGCACATGAAAATCAATTTCAACATCAAATATAAAATTAACTAGGTGGAAGACTACTTAAATTCCGATGTTATAACAAATTATTCATATTGAAATAGATCGTAGCTGAGATTTTAAATCTGGTAGTAAATGATCCAGGATTTCTCTCTACATTATAAAAGTTTATGCTCTTTCTATTATTTCTTAGTTAAGCCAACAAAGCTATCTTACGCGTTCTATAAATCCAGAAAATCAAGAGTCGGAGCTACATATTTAATGGCAGTAGCTATGCTTTTCTAGGCTTGGCAATCAAGTTTTTCGTTTCAGTTGAGTTTTCAATCTGAGACTAGAGTTTGTTTTGACGAGGTTTGTTTGGCTGCTTTACTCTAAACGACCTCCTCCACATCTCAGGTTCAATATAAATTACTGTTTATGTCTTAACTAGGATAATTAAATGATATGTATAAAATTTGCATGTTAGCTGACAAATATTATATATATGTGCCCATTCTGTATATGAAATCTGTATAATTGTCTTTGTATAGAAAAAGTAAATCAAATTCTGTTGTATTATATTATAGCTTGTGGTTCATTCCTAATAGGATATGATATGAGTGACATTCATTTCGGTGCCCATTGTAACCCTGTCTTGTGGTTTAATGCCAGCTCATTTGGGATGCAATAATAGACTTCCATCCTCAAATTTTTATATGGATGGGTGATAACATATATGGAGACATCAAACGCCCTTTTAAAATCTTTGGACCGGAAAGGACAATTGGGCCATGGAAGAATGCTCCACGATTTGTGCCTTCCTCTCAGAACGAAATGGAGGGTAAATACAGGAAAGCTAAGGCCAATCCTGGCTATTCTCAACTTAGAGAAAAAGCTGAGGTGCTTCATCCTAAGCTCTTGTGCTTGTTTTCGTGTTGATGTTCTTATTGAAAATATAAGTTTTTTTGTATGCGTGTGGGCGGATTTACTAAACAGTGACAGTGTTTGCTTATCTTATGTAGCCTAACTTTTACATTTGGAATGTCATAGGTTATTGGTACTTGGGATGATCATGATTATGGATTAAATGATGCAGGAAAAGAATTTGATGGAAAAATCACCAACCAAAAGCTGCTTCTTGACTTCTTAGATGAACCTCAAGATAGCCCAAGGTGGGTGGATAATCTCCTTTGTTGTTTACCATATTGAACTGATCGGTGTACTAAATTATGGGTTTGTTTTAGTTTCTTCCCAAGGTAATTAACCAGTAATTCTTGAATTCTTTATTATTACAATTCTTTTGGTTGTATTGGCACCGTATCTTTCTTCAAGGACAGTGATGAGTGAATACAATTTCACATTCCCTTGTGAAATATCATACATGATACCATGCATTACAAGAAATTTTTAATAGTCAGTAAGAGTAGATAGATACTTATTGTAGCTTCTCGTTGCAGACGAAAGCAGGCTGGTGTTTATGCATCGTATACATATGGTCCTGTGGGTAGAAATATCAAGGTATTCAACTTAGACATTGCTGTTGCTTTTCTTTGTAATCTTTACTTTATTATTTATTTTTCTTAAAATCCTGTTATGGTTGTTATTGTTACACGCAACAGCCATTACATGATCATGTTAACATTTCTTGCAACTGATAATCATTTTCTTTGTTCTTCTCAATTGTTGAACTATAAAGTTGCTTTTAAATGGAGTATTAACTTTTTTTTTTTTGGTCCATATAGGAAGTGGGGTATAAACTTTTTAAGTTTTAAGCATGCATCTTGTACTAACACCTGTGATTTTGTGGACGTAAACTCCAGATTATCCTCTTAGATACCAGATACCACAGAGACCCTGTAGGAAGTGATGGAACCATCTTGGGGACTTCACAGTGGTTATGGTTAGAGCAAGAGCTAAAGGGTCCAGCTACGGCCATTACCTTAATTGCATCTTCTATCCAGGTACAGTAATTAGTTAGTAACTCTTATTATTTCTATGATCAGTGTGTAGATTTATTTATTCACTATACTAAACAGTGTAGATGCATATGACCTCTTCATTTTCACCCTATAGTTCTCATGCTTTTAGTCGTAAAGATACAGATTTATCTCAATATGACTGAAGCAGAGAAAGGAAATTGTCTGACTCAATAAGTGACTTTCTGATTTTCTCCACTTCAATAGCTTTTTGTGTTCCATCAAATGTAAACCTTGCTTATATCGAAGGGATTAAGTTTTCTGCTTGAATTGTTGCACCTAAGAGATGTAGTTCCACTATTTTTCTTTATGTAAAATTGATGAAATTGTTGTAGCACATATTGTACTCTTTTTTTAACATTATTTATCATAATTGTGCTTGGGTTCTCTTAGTTTCTGGGACCTCAAACCTGAGAGATGCCTATCATTGAATGCTTGATTGTATTAGTTTGTCTTGTATATGCATTTACCTTATGTTTAGTTATTCTGCATATCAGGTTATATCAAATCTTTCAGCAACTACTGGGCCGCTGTTTTCTATGGAATCTTGGGGTCGTTTTCCAAAGGAAAGAGATCGCCTTTTCAAATTAATAGCGGATAGTAAGGTAATTAATTTCATTTTTAAATTATTTTGGGTTCTGCTGTTTGCTATTTTGGTTCTTTTAGGTTTCAGCTGGTAGATTATTTTGTGCCTTTCTTGTTAAGTAAACCAAGTCAGAACTAAAATTTACATAATGCTGTAAGTATTTATTTCACCATCTTGTTTATCCTTTGTTCCTGTGAAGAGGAATGGAGTATTCTTTGTAAGTGGAGACGTTCACTTTGGGGAAATCACAAGATATGACTGTGCACTGGACTACCCACTGTATGATGTAACCTCTAGTGGGTTAACTCAATCAATTGAGGATGCAGTCCCACCTCCTTTGCATTTTCTAGTGAGATTTGTGGCATGGATAACCCCATCTACCATGAGAGTTAAGGGCCCGAACTGCAGATATAGATCTTGTATATATGGTATAGTTCTCTTTATTTTTCCATAATGATATATACCTAGGATGTCAAGTTCTAAATTTTAAATATGGGTTTTTCTTAGGCAAGCCTAATTTTGGAACTATAAAGATAGATTGGAACTCCTACCCAGTGACAATGAAATTTGAAGTCAAGGACAAAGATGGAGTTGCTGTGTCAGCTGTAAATATTTCATTATTGGAATTACGGACGTCAAATGTTGAGGCTTGGAACAGAATAAAAGCAGGACATTACCAGAGGCACTGCACTCTTGAAACTAGTCTGCCGTGGATTATAAGATATAGCCTGGCTATCTTATTTTATTTAACCTCAGCTGGTAAGTCACTTATAAATCATAAATGCTAGCCCTACTTTATCATCTGTCTATAGATATCAGCAACAATTTTTGAAATGGTCAGTACTGCCATGGGTTGGTTAGAGACATGTAAACAAGATTTTTCTAGAAATTAGTTTTAAGGTTGCTTATGTGGATATTTGTAATTTACTATTAAGATTTTCTTTTGTTGAAGATCCTTGATAAAGGATATTTTAATTTATGTCATTTAATTGATCATTTTTCAGGTACAGTTCCAATGCATTGATCTTAGTTTGATATTGTCTTCTTATGTATTTGGGTTTTGATGGTTTTTTCATTTGAGTGTAACTAGGGAAAGAATATGCCTAGTTTTTTGATAAATGAAAGCTCAAGTCTTTAACATATTTCTCATTGTTCTCAATTAATTTGAGCAAAATTAATGAGGGGTTTCTGGGAAAACTTTTGAATTTTGACCCCATTTTTAGTTATATATTTTTATCTCCTTTTTGGTTGCTGTTATGTAAGTGCTGTTCTCACATAGGATAGCGGCTTGGTCACTCATCATTGTTTCTTCCACCAAATTACTTTTGTTATTTTCTGTTATGCAAAATTAATGGTCATAATCTTGCTTGGAAGGTCCAGCTGCCAATCTTTAAACTTGAAGAATTCTTTTTTTTTTTTCTCTTTACAATCTCTAGATTATCATCATTCTGAAACTTCAAGTAAATGCTTTTCGGTTCTGATTTCATCACTATGAATTCTGGTGATTCAGTATGATCACAATGGAAGAGATTGCATATTTGTTCTGCATCATTCGATGCAGGCAACTTCTCACTTTGGCTGAGATACTCTGGTCTTTCAATTGCCGGATCCTGTTTAAGACAGATATAATAAATTCACTGCATATTTGTTTTATTGCTGATTACCAGGGATTATAATTTGAATTAGGTTGAGCACTTGAACTGATGAAAACAATTCCAATTTGGATTTTCTATGTTGTTATTTTTCTAAATAAAACATATTAACTAAGAAATCCTGAAGTATTTCTGGCAATCCACTAATTTTTCTTGTTTACTTTCTGCTTCCAATTAGTGATGTTTTGTTTTATGCTGCAGTGTTGGTGCTTGCGTCCGTAGGGCTCGTTTATGCTGTTTTAAAGGTTGTCAAGTGGAGGGTCAGCAAACGTAAGAATGATTGAAATTAGCGGTTTCTCTTTCCCACTCCCCTTTTCTTTGTTTGTTTCTTTTTTCTTTTTTCTTTTTTGAGAAATTATTACATGCATATAATGTACTAGTTCACTAAGCAAGAAGCTAATGAAAACTCACTAAAGTAGGTGTTTCAAGATGTAGGGTCTGATGACTCACTTGTTTCAGTAAATTTCTATTGGTTTCTTATATTTGTAATAGAATTAGGAATGATTGCATTAGAGAAAAAATTAAGGTAATACCTATCGTAAAAAAATTGATAAAAATAAGCTTTAGATAATTTGGTCATGTATAAAAGATACCATTAAAGATTCTTGTACAAAAAGTTAACTAAACAAAAAATACTTCAATAACTAGATGGAGGGAGATACTAAAGAAAATAAGAAGAAAAATTATTGAGATGAATTTAATTATAAATAACCAAGCAATAAACATGACTTAAGATAGAATACCCTAATCTATGTAGCCGACCCACCTAGCAGGAAAAAGCTTTGTTTGTTTGTTGTTGTTGTTTCTCTCCCTTGTACCTTTTTGTACGTGCACATACATGTCTATTGCTTTTCCCATAGTATTTGAGCTTAATAGTCATACTTCAATGAGATGTATAGAGTTGTCCAGGTTTGTCAAGTCCTTGGTATTCAACTATCAGACATATTTTTTGTGATTCTTCGGTTGTTTACACGAATCACTCTAAACCAAAGCATCGTGAGTCTTGTGATAGAAAGATTGGGATATAAGCATATAAACTGACCATTTTGAAAATTCTATATATGTTGGTGCTGACGCATTTTGAGAACAGAAGTTAAAAATTTGTGTTGGGTAATTTTGATTTCATTGTGCTTTTTGTAATTGTTAAATTATAGGTATTTTGAGATGTAATTAAGTAGCATCGTCAAACAGATGGGCTCGTTTATTAAACTATCTTAAATTTTGACGTTCATATCTAATCACCTTGGCCCTTCCCCCTTAGGCCATTCTTGTTTTTCTAATTTTACTATTTTTTTTTGTTTAGAAAAAACGTTTTCTTATTATATATTACTAAATAAATAAAAGAGAACAAAAATGTTAATTTATAATGATAATATAGCAATACATAAGAAATCTAACTAATAAGAAATCTAAGTAATATGAATGACAAAAATATTATTATAACAAGCATTTTTATTTTGCTTGTTTGGGATATTAAGCTTATAATATGACCAGTTCGAAAATCCTATATATTCTGGTGCTGATCCATTTTGAAACAGAAGAAAGAAATTTGTGTTGGATAATTTTGTTTAAATTTGCTTTTGTACTGTTAAATTATAGATATTTTGAGAAGTAGCTAAGTAACTGTGTTAAACGGGTTGTTTATTAAATGGTCTTAAAATTTTAAGTTCATAGTCCACCTTGACTCGTAGGTCAGTTTTTTGTTTCTTTTTGTTTTTCGCTCATTTTTGACTTTTAAAAAAATAATTTTCTTATCATTTGTTAATAAATAAAAGAGAAAAAAAGTATTAATGTAGAATAATAGTATAGCAATGAATAATAAATCTAGCTAATATTAAATAAAAAGATACCAATATGAGCTTTTAGTGCTTGGTGCATATTTGTTTACAAGTGTTTTTTCATTTTTATTATTTTTTATGTTTTAAGGGTTTGTATGATTATTTATTTTTCTTAGATAAAAGTATGTGTATGTTAATTAGTATTAAGTAATATTCGGTTTGAAGGGTTTTTTTTTTCTTTTTGTTTTTAATTTTTTGGTGAGCAACTCACAAGTCCATCCCTACGGGCTAAACAAGACTTTTTATTATTCTTCGAAAAAAAGTAAATTTTTTGTCTTTTATCTTTATAAGAGGTTTCAATTTTAGTTTTTATTTATTTGTTTTAATTTTTTGTTATCTTTATTTATTGACGTAATTTTTTTAATTAATGTTATATATTTATATCATTAATAATGAAGTTATATATAAAAATCATGTAAAATTATTCTTACTAAAGCATGGTTGTGTTAGTAGAAGAATTCAAATGAAATTAAAATAATTATTAAATTAGTTTTTATATAGTCATAAAATATTTTTAAAGTTCTTAATTTTTGAGTTTTGAATATTCAAATGAAGAATTTCAAAACATTTTTAATTTTTTTTGTTTTATGTAAACTTCAATTATATTTTGACCAAAGTAATATAACCACTGGAGTTTCAAATATAATTGACAACATTTAAAAATAGGAAGAAATTGTATTAATTAATAAAGATAAAAAATTAAAAATTAAAAATTAAAAAAATATAAGGGACAAAATTATAATTTCATGCAAAGTTAAACGAAAAAAAGAATTATTATTTTCTTTCTTGCCATTCAAATTTGCCCATTTCATGAGTTGATCTACGCGTGTATTAAACCGGCTTACTATAACCAAGGATGTTTTCCTAAATTGATAAATCTGATGAGAAGCACACAGCAAAAGATGAAATTTGTATTCAAAGTATATGGCTTAATTCTGTCTATTTATAGGATATATGGTCTAGTCTACCCAAAAAAGAACGTGGTCTAATATTTCAAGAGTAAAATAGCGATTTAGTCTCTGAATAATTATTAATTTTTTAATTTAGTCATTCAAAATATAAAATCATTTGAGTCATTTTTTTCTCCTTAGAATGATCTGTGTTTTATTTATCTCAATTAACAAATAGAGAAGTTTATATAATCATTAATTCATCATTAAGATTTAGGTCGCATTTCTTTTAAAACCATGTCATTTAAGTAAACTTTTACTTAACTTTATAAGTCATTTTGACCATTACTGAGCTTGGTAAAAGTTACCCAAACAACATAACTTTAGAGGGAAATGCCATCTAGACAAGTTTGGGTGGTGAGTTATTGGCCATATGGACCTTCATTTACAAATTGAGAAGATCTAGATAAAAGGAGGAATCGTTTTGATTAAAGAAAATTTTTGAAAGATTAAATTAAAATGTTTTATTTTAAAAAATTAAATTGATAAAAAAGTAATATTTTAAAGATTAAATTGTTAATTTAGTTATGTTTTAACGATTAAGTTCTTACGTGTTGGAATACTTTATAGAAAGCGTTAAGATATACGGCATTTATCAATATACATTTGGCAAAGAACACATGATATATTATCTAGGGTGGAAAATATGTTTTATGAATTATATATTTTGTCATTTATATAAGCTCAAAATAAAAAATAGATCAAGCTTGTAAGTATCTACTGGTGCATCTTTAGTCATGTTTGATCACTTTTGATGTTTTTTTTTTTCAATATAACAAAATCAAAGAAAAATGACATAAACTACTGGGGCCACGAAAATTTATTTCAAGGAAGAGTAGTCAGTAATCCTAATGGCTAATAGGTCTACTTTAACAAACATTGAAAATAGATACAAGACATCTTGGCCCATATTCCCACTCTCTTTGGGAAAAATATTGAAGAGTTTATTAAAAGATTGGTGGGTTCATTGTAATCAAGTTAATTAGGTGATAGTTACTTTAGCTCATGTGAATTATTTTAGTTAGCACACGTGAACAATACGTGATACATTTCTGTGCTTATATATATAACAAAACACGTCTATGGAATAAACATGCTTTCATCTTAAATTTTTCATTCTCCTTGTACAATCTTGTTCATGGTATCAGAGCAGGTTGCGTTCAAAACTTGACTCGGGTAATTGATCGTAAGAGGGAAGAATGTAGACAATATGGGCTACCTGCAAGAACCAAAGGTCGTTCACGTACAATTGAAGGAACTAGAAGCAAGAGCACGCATTGATGAAGATCCATGGGCTTTCCATAGTTGACATCTTCGTTGACGGAGAATAACTTCTTAGAATGGAGAATGGCTATCAAAATTTCATTGGCTGTGTGACAAGGCCGAAAAGTGTGCAAGAATTCAAGAAATGGAGGAGAGGTTCAATGTAAGTAGAGGACCAAAACTCTATTAGATACAAAGAGAGATGCCATTCATCAAAGAAGAAGCAGATACGATTATTGTATATTACAATAAATTACATAAATGCGAGAACGAGCTTAATCACTTGATGTAGTTGAGGAAATTGCACATGTGGTTTGAATAAGAAGATAAACGATACGGAGTCTTCCAGTAGGCTTTTACAATTTCTCATGGGTTTGAATCAAGATTTTGACAGTGTAAGAGGTCAAATTCTGAACTTAGATCCATTACTCTGTGTAATAAAGCCTACTCGATGGTCATAAGGGTAGAAAGGAAAAGGGATGTTAATCTTTCATACGAAGGAAATGGGATAGAAGCTTCAGTTATCATGGTGAAATCTAAGGATGAGAATCTGAATGGCATAAAGAAAGAAGTAGACAAGAAGAACAAAGTATTGTGATTATTGCCATTTGAACGGCCACATAAGGAAAACTTGTTTCAAGATTTATGGTTATCTCGAGCGGTATAAAGATTTAAAGGAGCCAAAGAAAAAAGGTGGAAAGAAGATGGCAAACTTGGCAGCAAACAATATTGCTGACACACCTATAGGACTGGACACTTGAGAGAAAAAAATAGTCAAACACACCTATAGAACTACACACTCAAGAGAAACAACAGTCAAATATGTCAAACAAGATGTCAATGCTGATAAAGCAAGAATTAGCCAAGATGATGAAGAATAAGTTAGAAGAGATTGTTAATTTTGCTAACTTGGTAGGAATTTTTATAGATAACACTAATTCTAAAAAATTCAGTTTAACTGATCATGGAATTTGAATCATTGGCATAGGTGCTTCCAATCACATGCGCTCAAGAAAATCAATGATACATGAATTGGAGCTTTTAAATCAACCTTTAATAGTTCATCTCCCAGATAGCTAAGTTAAAAGAGTGAAACACATTGGAAAAGTAGCATTGCATCCCAAATTATATAGCTAAACGGAGTGCTTTATGTTCCATCTTTTAAATTCTATTTGCTATTTGTGAATAAGTTAGCAAAGGCTTGCAATGTGTTTATTACTTGTAACCCATCTCATTGCACCATACAGCACTTGAGGACTAAGCAAGTGTTGGTTGAGGGAAGTGTTGAAGTCTATATGTTTTGAAGACCAATAAAATAGATGATATGGAATATGCTGCGATGAATACATGTGTAAACACACAAACATTTTTATGGCATCAATGATTGGGGCATGCCCCTTTAGCTATACTCAGACACATTGACAACATTGAACATGTATCACAGGCATTTCCACATGTTTGTAATATTTTCCATAGTGCAAAACAGCATAGAATTCTTTTTATTTTTCAAAAAGCTTGATTATGTCTTATGGTTCATTTGATTTAATTCATTATTTTCTCACAAGTGTTGATGACTTCAATCGCACAACCTGAACTTTATTAATGTCGAATAAAAGTTGAGCAACCCAAATAATTGAATTTTTCTTTTTGAAATGGTATAGAATCAGTTTAGCAAAACTGTGAAAGTCATCCGAACAGATAGTGGTACAAAATTCGTCAACCTTCAATGTGCAGAGTTATTTAGAAGAATGGGAATTGAGCGTCAGAAATCTTGTAGCTATACTCCTTAACAAGATGGCATTATAGAAAGGAAGCATAAACACCTCTAAGAAGTAGTTGAAGCTCTCATGTTTCAAGGGAATCTCCTTAAGAAATTTTTGGGGGAAGCAATCTTGATTGATACTCACATCATAAACAAGTTACCACCAATTATTTTACAGTGGAAAACACCCTTTGAGGTACTTACAATCGGAAACCACAGTATGACAGATTAAAGGAATTTGGATGTTTGTGTTTTATCACAAACAACAACCCTCACAAAGATAAATTTGATAGAAGAGCGTTTTGGTGTGTGTTTAGTGGTTATGCACCAAGAAAAAAGGCATACAAAAGTGTTTGATTTAGAAACTCACAAAGTTTATATATCAAAGGATGTTATTTTTTATGAAGCAGTCTATCCCTATGCTGCACAAACAGAAAAGGAAGCCCACAATTCTATACCATTGCCTGTAAGTTCACAAGAGAATGAAGAACAAAAAGAAGAAAATAATGATTGGGATAGGAGAAGGGATGAATGAAGTTACAGCAACATCTAACCAGGAGAAAAATAATATAAAGAATCGGGCAAGTACACGAGTTGACGTTCTTCAACAATATAGAAATAGCAATAGAAGTAGAAAACAACCTAGTTAGATGCAAGACTATGTTTTTCAAGCATAAGTTCATCAGGCCTTTATTTCTAATATAAAAAAATCTTAGGAACCCCACACGCAGCAGGAGTGCATAGAGGCAATGAATGTTGAATTACAGGAATTACAGAAAAATCAGACCTAAGAAGTGATAGAATTACTACTTGCAAAATGAGCCATTGGTTCAAGATGGGTTTACAAAGTGAAATTCAATCCAGATGGATCTTTAGAAAGGTATAAAGGGCAATTGGTGGTGAAAGGATACAATAAAAAACAAGGGGTAGATTATTTCGATAGTTTCTCACTAGTTGCCAAACTAGTTAATGTGAGAATACTTTTTTCATTAGCAGCAAGCAAATGATGGTTTAATCATCAACTAGACATCAACAATGCCTTCTTTCATGAGTTCCTAGATGAAGAAGTCTACATGTAACATGATGCCACCTAAAGGATATAATGGAGCTAAAAATAATGAAGTATATCGATTACGAAGGTCATTATATGGGTTGAAGCACTACAAGGAAAAAATGTTTTTGTGGCGCTTCACTAAAAGCACCGCTAACGTGATAATATAGCGGCGGTTAACAAGGCATAAGGAAAATTATTTATTTCCCGGCGCCTAATGAGCATATTGTGGCGCTTAAAGCGCCATAAAATTAACGTGGAATAGTTTTAGATTTTTTAATTTCGCGGGGCACTTAATAAGCGCCGTTAAAATTTTAAAATTTTATTTTAGTGGCGCCTTGAAAGCACCGTATCATTGCAAATTATTTTTGAAAGCGCCAAGATGATGAAAAATAAAAAACATGTGTACTCTTAAGTTTGGTAAAAATATTTGTAACTATATCATATCAAGTGTTATTGTTGGATAACTGACAAAGCAATGTCTATGATACTTGAACTGTTGAACGATGCTTTTGAGCATGCGAAGATCCCTAGTTCATTTTATGAGGCAAAAAAAAAAAAAAACTTAGCCTTAATTATTCAAAGATCGATACATGTCCAAATGATTGTATGTTATTTTGAACATGAGCATTTGATACAATCGAGATACCATTTTGAATATATTACATGTTGAGTTTATATTATTTGATGTTATTTAAATCATACTTGTATTTTAAAAGCTTGACGAACAATAATTTTAAAATTTTTACTTCAAATAGAGTTTAAAGGGTATTAGGAATAATCGAATACAAAAAAATTTATATATATGCATGAAATAGCCTAAAATAATGGTAAAATAGAGTAGAAATATATATTAAATTACTAGCACTTTTTGACCAAAATACTGGCGCTTAAAAGGTGTCGGGCAATATTTAATTTTGCCAAAAAAATAGCGGCACTTCAAGGCAACACTATTTTTAAAAAGTTTATTCATCCAAAAAGATAGCGGCGCCTCAAAGGCGACACTATTATTAAATTCAAAAATCTAGCGGTGCTTCAAAGGCGATGCTATTATTTCAAAAAATTTCCTAAATGAAAAACATAGTGGCGCTTGAAAAGCGCCGCTAAATTCATAAAAAAAATTCAACCTAATTAATAGTGACACTTCCCAAGCACTGCGAAATGCATAGAAAAAATCTCATTAAAAGCATCATAAAAATATCGCAGTGCTTATCAAGTGCCAAAATTTAAAATCCTAGCGCAAATTCTTGCGACTGCATGGAAGTACCGCTAAAGGTTGTCCTGACACCCACAATAGCAGCGCTTGTAGAAGCGCCATGAATATCTTTTAGCGGCGCTTGAAGTTCCACTAAATGGTCACTTAAAGCACCGCTATTTCCCTTATTTTTTGTAGCAAGCATCAAAGTAGTGGAACACTTAATTCACTAAAAGTTGACTCAGTATGGTTTTGTGAAATCAGCTCATGACCATTGTCTTTTTTTTTTTCAAGATTGAAGGAGATACATTCATGGAACTATTGTTGTATGTTGGTGATGTATTAATTGCCCGCAATTGTGAATAAACAGTATTCAAGTAAGGAAGTTTTTACATGAAGTTTTCACCATTAAAGATCTTGGTACAATAAGATATTTCTTTGTTGGTGGAAGTCACGTATATGTCAGATGACATATTCATTTCCTAGAGGAAATACTTTGAAAATATTGTAAAAGATGTTGGATTAACTTATACAAAGGAAGTTCAAACTCCAATGATGAAAGGGTTGAAGTTTTAAAGTGAATCTTCTCCCTTTAATGAACTAGGCTGATACTGAACATTGGTGGGGAATTTGCATTGTTACAAATATTTTTACCAAACTTAAGAGTACACATGTTTTTTATTCATGTCAACAAATTACTTAAAAGGGACCAATCACAATAAGCCCAATTTAGGATTCTGAACAATAAGGATACTTAAATATTTAAACTTATTTATATGTTTGTATCTTTGCTCTCAAATATTCAATATTCCTTGAAGAATAATTCTGACAGATAATTTATTAAGGAATATAATTATCTCTCATAATTATATTTCTAATTGAGCCAAAAGGAAAACTAAAAGATAACATTTATTGTTTTGTAGACAAATATCATTAAAAGATCAAAGATAATAAAAGACATTTTGTCTAAGTAACTCTACAAGCTGCTAAAAAGGAAACATGCTCTTGACAGCATAGATTACTCTTTCATCCTCTCTTTAAGCCCGTTAATCATTATTTCCTTGAGGAAAATGTGCTCAAATTAGTTAGAGTGTGGAAGACAATGCATCAAATGTTGGAGATTGCTAAGAAGATGGGATGAAGATCCAAAATGACTTTCTCTTTAAACGGCTAACTCATTGTCTCATATGTATAGCTCCTTTTCATCCTTACTGAACCTAAGAGAAAGCCCAAGAAATAAATATTCAAAGCCACCAACCTTCATTTGACTACTATGTTAAATCTAAGAATACTCTCTTACTAAGCTAGAGTTATAAATCCTTAAGTCGTCATGACTGAAATTCTTCTTATTGATTTGGTGTATATTTCTTTGTTTTGGTGTAACCAAAGGTAAAGGCCTTGTAGAGTTAATTCTTAGGTTTGCTAAGGTTAAGGTAATTCTTTATATCAAACTTAGATAGTGAGTATGTTTTTGGTTTCTGTATCTTTATTTTGTTATAAAGTTTTCCAAGGTCAAAGTCTTGTAGGGTTGATCCTTATAGAGTTAAAGTTAAGGGAATTCTTTATATCAAACTTAGGTAATGAGTGTGTTATTGGTTCTTGTGTTGTTGAGTGTAAAAGCATGTGTGTTGATCCCTATCTGAGGTTTACTTGGTTGTAAAGTGATTACCCCTCTCTTGTTGTGTGCATGAGGAGAGGATGTAGGGATCAAGAAAACAAGAACTTAAACCTCTATAAATCATGGTGCCACTCTCTCAACTTTCATAAACTCATTTTAGTATTAAACTGCTTTTTGAAAATAAGTTTATTATAAAAGGAACCTAGCTCATAAGGAACTAAGTTTTCAAAAATAAAAATTTTGTGATAGCTACCAAATTCAACTCCTCTTCTTGGGTAGATTTCAAGTTAGCAATTTGCTCTATCTTAATATGATTTGGCTAGACATTGCTTACACAGTTAAACAATTGAGTTAGTTTGTTGGAAATCCTTCCCAAGATAATTGGGATGTAGTAGTTCATCTTGTTAGATATCTTAAGGGAGCTTAAGACATGGGACTCAAGTTCAAAAATAACTCTAAGCACAGAGATACAAGCATTTTGTTACAATGACTATCTGGCTTGTCTCACCTCTAAAAGATCTACAACAATTGAATATTCATAGGTAATTCCTTGATTTCTTGGAAACTAGAAAAACAAACTACAGTGTCCTATTTGTCTTGCGAAGCAGAGTATTAAAGCATAGGATGGGGACTAGTGTTTTCGAGCTTCTTTGGATATCATATATCCTAAGTGATTTCTAGATTAATGTCACAATGCAAATCCCTCTTTTTTGTGATAATCAATTAGCATTACATATCATTATTGTGAACATCGTATCTTGTCTGAATTTAAGATAAAAATAAAAATAAATAAAATTTTTTTTAAAATAAAATAAAAAGACCCAAGTAAAGAATTTAAAAAAAAAACAAAATGCCCCAAATTAAATGCCTATAAAAATGGCTCAAATAAGAAAAGGGAGATATCCAATATAAAATAAAATAAAAAATCAGAATCTCATTAGAGAGCTCTATTTTCGCATATCTTCTCCTCTATATTGCAATCCCACAAATTCCCTCCATCATCAAATTCTCTTAATTATATCCATCAATCCCATTAAACTCTATCATTAAATCCATTTAATTATTTCCATTAATCCCATTAAACTCCATTATCAATTTCCCTTAAAATGAAATCATGGTTTTCCTTTTATTCCATACCTTCCTCTCCCATTTAAACACACTAGGAAAATAGAGAGAAGAACGGATGAAAACTGAGACAAGAAGCTTTTGGTAAAATAATACACACACAAAAGAAGAGGAGAGAACACCAAGCCATACACAAAAAGCTTTGAACAAAATAGAAGCATCGAAGCATAATAGAGGGGAAAGAGAGATCCGAGAAAGGGAGGGAGAAGAAGCTGCCATCGACCTCTGCTGTTGCTTATTTGTTGTCACCTTCGCTGCTGCAGCTATAATTCATCGTCACCATCACCCACTTGAAGGAACAGAGGTACTCTTTCTAATGTACCATTATTTTGCTGCATCAGAGAGGGATACAATGCAATACTTTTGTTGCTGTATATGTTTGGATGACTAGACTTAGAAACTTCTCCTATACTCAAAAAGATTTTAACCTTGCGCACTTTGCTTAGATGATGTGGCGTCTTAATTTATTTGTGGCCTTCTGTTGCATTGTGTTTAACAATGGCTATATGCTTTATTATATATGTCCCATGTACACGCATTTTACTTTGATGGTATATGAAACATTGGATATTTATAATAATTAAGTATAACGAGATAATTTTGGTGGTTGCTACAAAGATTCTAGCATGCTTTCTTGTGGATGGATATTGTGCTAATCCTTCCTTTCTCTTTAGATGCATACAATTTTATGGCTTAGGATAGGTAGGTAGAGACATATTTAAGATGTTTTAAAATTTCAACTTAAGATAATATATATATATTTAATCTTGAAGAAAAATATTCTTGGAATTAAATTATTTATTTTTATCTTTTATATATATACACACACACATACAAAGCTAAAATAAAAATAAATAATTTAAGAATTTTTCTTAAAAAAATGTATAAAAGATGAAAAATAAATAAATATTAGAGTAATTTAAATAATTATTAGGTCACTTAATTTTATAAATTTAATTTAAGGTAACCATCTCTTTGACGGGTTTCCTAAGGTTCCTAACACCTTCTCTAGGAATCAATTGGATTCTTGAACCTAATCTTTATTTCGAGACTAGTTTTAATCCTCATCCCTTACATTTTTAAAAATTTCTTTCAAAAATAATTTTTTTTCTAGTTTTTCAATTTTTTCTTTAAAATTTGGTGACGACTCCATTTTTCATTAAAAAGTCAGGCGTGATAGTTTGGTGACTCCATTGGGGACAATTTGAGAGTCAAACACAACAATAAATTACTTTTGTAAAATTTTGTAGCCTTCTATTTATTTTAATTACCCTGGCATTTTATTTTGTTTTATTTGTTTAGGCCTTGGGCCATTTATGCAATATATGTGTTGGATGGTTTCTATTTGTTTTGTAGCCCAATCCACTTTATGGATGAGGAGGGTAGAGCTTAGGATTTGCTCTCATCGCACACAAGCACTTAGAATAAAAACCTCACTCTTTTGGGTTCTATACCCAAGCTTGAGCATCCCTAGGCTACACTATAAAAAATATAACTTTCAGTGGCGACAAAAAAATTCGCCACTAAAAGTCCTCTTTTAGTGGCGACTTTTTGTGTCGCCATTGAAAATCTTCAATGGTGACAAAGTGTGTCGCCATTAAAGACCTCCAGTGGCGACATTTAAAAAGTCGCCACTAAAGAGCTTCAATGGCGACAATCTATTGCCACCAAAGAGTTCCAGTGGCCACTAGAGGTTTTTAGTGGCGACACATTTTATTGCAACTGAAGATTTTTAGTGGCGACAATTGAAATTTAGCCATTGTAAGGGGTTTCAGTGGTGACAATATATGTCGCCATTGAAAGTCTTTAGTGGCGAATTTTTAAATGTCGCCACTAATGCATAAAAAAAAAGCTAAAAAAATTTTGAAGTTAATTTTTTGTTTTTTTTTTCTTCCTCATTTTTTCTTCTCCCTCAAACATATTTTATCATAAACTTCATATTCCCTCCTTTTTTCTAAAATTCCTTCCCATTTCCCCTCTCTCTTTCTTTCCCTCCTTTTTCTAAATTTCCTAAGTAATGAAACCATATTTAAAACTCATTTCATGTCTCTCTCTCTCTCTGGAATCTTTATCTTTTTCCTCCTTTCCTTCATCTTTCTTCCACTTTTCCCTTGTTCTCCAACTTAGGTTCACTTTATACCACCACCACCACTTACTAAGGTCACCATCGGTCAGTCATCGGCCATCCCTACCATCGTCCATCATTCAGGAAGCACAAAATAACATTCATTTACTGTAGAATGGAGGAACTCAAAAATGAGGGAAAGTTTGGGGGTTTTGTTAGAAAATTAGTGAGTAGTTAAAATCTTTCATATATTTTGTGTTTTGAATTTGTTTGAGTGAGCCTTGTATCTCCATTTTTGTTGAAAAATTGCAAAAGAGAGAGAGAGCCACGGGTAGAGAGAGAAAGTGCAGTAAAAAACACTTAAAAAGCTCAAAAATGAAGGAAAATGCAAGTAAAAAGAGCTCCTTTGATTTGTACATTTTGAATGCACTTTGCTTTTTGTTTTTCTTTCCTCTTATTTCTGATTTGATGGCTGTAATGGGACTGATTTTAGCATTTAGAATGCCCCAAAAACTCAAAGGAAGCTTTGTATACTTTAATCTAAGCTTAGAAGACCATTTAGAGGCACTTTATGAAATTGGGACTAATTTAAAATTTTGTTAAATTACTAGTGTAACAACCCCCTAATCCAACATACACAATCCTTTATCTGCTTAGCGGAAGTATATAGGCATCTCTAAATAGTTATTCCCGATGTGGGAATGTCAGGGGATTGCTATTGGTTGAGCGTAACCCAAATAGACTTTTCGTTGCCCATTCGGATTCCGTTTAACCCTAATTCACATGCAGCTATACTAATTATACATAGATTCACCATAAATTACTCTGTAATGAAAACTAAAATTCATACATACAACATACAATTCATTAATACAAATTCTGACTTAATTATGCAAGTTTACAACGGTAGATCCTGCCAAAAATTCGGCAGAGTTTCCTCTGTATTTCGAATATATCCCCATAATACAAACAGTCATCCCATCAGATATTTACAACTAGTACAACGACAATGGAAAGCAGGAATTACAGAACCCAATACACAATATCATCAATATAAATATATACAATGCAGTTCAAGCCTAGACTACGCCACTCTCCTATCTATCATTAATGTCTTGTCCAGCTAGCGTCTAGGTCCCTGTCCCTGTTCTTGTTCATCTGAGTAAACAACTTGGTGAGATATAAAATCCCAGTAGAATAATTTACAATTCAAAATACAGTTCAAAATCTGGTTGAATACTTAGCGGTGCAAGCACCGAAAATAACTTCCCGAAATCGGTTCAAAATTCGTGAAATACCTTTTCTTTAAAAATTAATTTATCACATGGAAAACTGCGGCAAATGCTTAAAAATCATAAAGACATCATTCGTTAAAAATCAGTACTCAAAATCAGGGTAAATCTTATGCCCAGTGTATCTAAATCTGTGTCGGCCAGAAATCCTTTGCGACCGAATCTAACATCATCCAATTGCACGTTATCTAGAGATATTTCATCTCTTATCGTTGGGTGTGATCCGTAACACCAATCACCCGAATATTGCCTATGTTGTGAGTGTGATCCGTAACACCAATCACTCACTCAAGGACCGGGTGAGAATCAACATCTAGGGCGTCCCCTAGTATGTGCATATACGCCAATTCTCATCCTCATACAGTCTATTCGAACTCATATGCTCATGGTCGGCTATTCCTCAGGGTTCTAGGGTATTACGCCTAAATCACAATGTTTCCCCGTGTAGGTTATCCCCCCTTATACTCCCAAAACCTTTCTTAGGGTCGTCCTGATTTATCGCGTGATCCCTAACGCAGTGCAGGCTAAATCTGGTAAAAAAAATATTATTATAAAACCCCTTGCACTCAGGATACTTAACGGCCGTCCCATACCGGCTATCAAGTACCCTACCTTAAGTAAATCCATCCTAATGGTATCTAAACTCGATAAACAAAATATCTAACATGCAAATGGGATATCCAGCACACAGGCATACAATTTAGTCTATCGAAAGTAGCATGTAAATCCATGCAATTAAATCTAATCATTCAGGTATCCACTAGGTCAAATCTAGAACTCAGGGAATGTAAATCATCCTACCTGGTCTCTGGTTGCTCCAAATCAACCCAAAACTTCTCGTATCCTCGAATTTTAAGCTAACTCAATTCGTTGGAAATATAAATGAATATTAAAGCTCGTTACATCATCTGTTTTACGATCCTAAGTCTGATTACCCTATTTCCTAAATCAGTTTATTTCCTATTCGCATTTGGCAGTTAATTCCATTAAAATTCATTAGTTTTAGGTAAATCGGACCTTACTAGGGTTGCCAGATGATGGAAATCTGTCTCAGGGTGGTATCGGTGTTTCTCGGTGTATATCAAGATTCCTCGGCACGGTGGCGTACGGTGGCTCACGGTGGAGGGTGCAGTTTACTTCAAAAATCACACCACGGTGAAGCTCGCAAGACAAGGAGTCTGAATATGGTGGTGGTGCGACAGTTCACGGCCGTTTGGACTGTGTTTTTCAGCCACGAAACTTTACGCACGATAGACAAAATTTCCTTCGATCCGGGCGCATCAGATCTCCGTTCAATGACGGTGAGCTGGTGGAGGAAGCTGGCAGTTCGGGTTACACGCTGGTGGTGGCGGTGATGGCCAATGGTGGCTGACGGCGGTGAACTCAGTTGGCGAAGTTTTCACGTGACAGAGGAGAATAACACCATTTTTTGGCAAGTCTGGCGACCGTTGGTGGCCGTGGGTGGCTGCTGGAGGTCGAGGGTGGCGAGGGCTGTTGGTTGGTAGGCCAAGTGGTGGCTCATGGTGGCTCAGGTGGCGGCGCGCGGTGGAGGAGAGAAGAGAGATAGGAGAGAGAAAGTGAAGTGAGGAAAGAGAGGGAAATGTTGTAAATGGCAGGGTTTCGAGAAATTTAAAGCTTCTAAGGGCGATTCCGGCTTCTCCCAGACCACCCGGGGAAATTTCGGGACGTCGCCATCATTTCGAACATTGGCACTAGTTCCCATGCAGAGGTTTCGGTCTCTGTCAGAGAAACCAAAGTCTGGAACTCCGTCTGTCAGTCCCTGATCACCGGATCGCGTTTTTTGTCATCATATCGCGTATCTAACTCCAAACGACCTTCCAATTTCAATCTTTATCCTTGATAATCATGCCAGGCTCCGTTTACATGAATTTAACGTTAAAATCTGATTTTATCTTTTAAAATATAGTCGGTTATTACAGTTGGGGCATTGCTGCAACCTTTGAAAATCTAATATGTTGTTAGAAACAATGGAAATGATGTGATAGAAGTGAAAAATGGGAGAAAAAAAGTGCAAAACCATTATTTGAGAAGAAAGGGACTAAACTAAAAATTTTAAAAATTCTAGGTAATGAACTGAAATTCCATAAATTTTGATATTTTCTGTGATATTGAGTTACATGGAGGCTCTCATATAAATTAAGGAGACTTTTAAGATCTTTAAGGACTACTTTTAACACTAGAAAAATTTTAAGGACCAAACTGAAAAGATTCTTTTTATTTTGTTTAAGAAAAAGAACCCTATAATTTTGAAATTTTGAGTTAGGTCAAGTTTATTTAGTCTCCCAAAAGTATCATAATGATCCTAAGCAAGGAACTAAAATACAATATATTAATTATTCAAGTTTATAAATTAGTATTTAGTGTACATATTGTCTTGTCTTTTGTTGATAATATATATTATGTTTTTTTTTATAATTTATGACTCTTATAATTTAATTTTATTATCATGAGACTACTTAGACTTATCCTTAATGTTTTTATTTTAAACAGGGACAAAATTCAAGAAAGAACAATAATTCTATACAACAATGATGCTTTGAATGCTTTATATTTTATTCCAATTAGTTGTGTAATTATTATAAATTATTTCATTATTGATAATTGTAATATTAATAATTATTGACAACAATGTAACATTACTTTTGTGTAATATAATAGTATTTTGTTTTATAATTTTCTTTTGTAATACTCTTAAGATCACAAGAAATATAAAAATAAAAAAATAAAAAAAATATCAAAAACAAAATTAATATACAAAATAGATGATTCAGTGGAGACATAAGAAAGTTGCCACAGAAAGGGGCTTCAGTGGCGACATATGAAAGTTGCCATTGAAGAAGGATTTAGTGGCAACAAAAAAGTCGCCACTGAAAGGAGCTTCAGTGGCAACATTTTCTGTCGCCACTAAATCTAAGTTTCTGTGGCGACTTTTAACTCTTAAATTTCAACTTTTTTGGTGGTAAATTTCATTTTTAAATGTCGCCACTATATGTATTTTTAGTGGCGACGTTTTTTGTCGCCACTAAAGACCTTCAGTTGGAGAAGTTTCAGTGGCGACAAGTGACAATTATTTTGTCGCCATTGAAAGCAAAAATTTTTGTAGTGCTAGAAGAGATCTATAGTAGTTTTCTTGTGAGAACTTGAAATCTCCTAAAGTTATCTGCTACAATCTCACTTGGATTGTAACCTATGATATGGGCTTGGCCAGTGTGAGACTAAATTCTCCACTTAGCTCGATCCATGTGATGGGTCCCCATCTTGAAAGCATGGAGGCAATCCAAAGACCTTAAATCTTTTAGGATTTTAGACCTACCCTAACAACCATGCACTTAATAGGCCTTTAATGGACCACTATGTTAAGAAGGCCTATAGTTGTAAACCTTAGGGAGATTGTCCGGCAAGGACATATGGGAGCTAAGGTGTCCCTTGCATCACATGTGCATCATTGAATGTCGCACCAAAAATTATGATAAAAAATCTCTCTGTTTGTGAAAACACCTATATGTTGATAAGGCTAAATCTTTTCGTATGTAGAGGATGAACATTTCTTTCCTAATGGAACCAAAATGTTTCCTAAGGAAAATGAATTTAAAGAAAAAAACCCTTTGTTTTGCGAAAATACCATTATGTCGATAAGGCCAAATCTTTTCATATGTAGAGGACGGCTATCCTGTCCTAGTGGAACCAAAATGTTTCCTAGGAAAAACATATTTCGAAAATTCCTCTGCTTGCAAAAACACTACTATGTCGATAAGGTTAAATCCTTTCATACATAGTGGATGGTTGTCCTTTCTTAGTGAAACCAAAATGTTTCCTAAGGAAAACAAATTCCAAAAAACCCTCTACTTGTGAAAACTGCTCTATGTTGATAAGGCTAAATCCTTTCATATGTAGCAGTTGAATATTTTTTTGAATAAAACTAGAACGTTTCTTAGAGAAAATAGATCTTGAAAAATCTCCTTGTTTATGAAAACACTAGTACGTTGATAAGGATAAATCCTTTTGTACGTTGTAGTTGATCGTTCTTCCCTAATAAACTCAAAACGCTTTTAAGGAAAATAGATTTGCAAAAATGTTGTAACATCAGTTAACCTAGCCTTCAGTGTAATGAGGCTAAATCTAATAGGGAACAAGTTTTTAAAATTTTAGATTTAGGGGCATATTTTTAATCAAAATCCAATGGATAAAACTTGCTAATAGAGTAAAGGTAAAATCCTTTCTCACATTAGTAGTAGCTCATACCTATGAGGTAGCCAAAATACTATCAAGTGGGAGGGGAAGCCTTGCCATTTTTTTTTTTTTAAAAAGTACAGTGACCAATAATAAGAGACAAAATTGAATAAGCATAAGTTAAATACAAAATAATAAAAATAAAATTTGATCTCATGACCAACTTCTCCGTTGTACAAATTTACTTGGTAGAATAAAGCTATGTCCCCTACATTCTCTTAGCTTAAGTGGTTGCTTTGAAAAATGGAAATTATGGCAATCACTTTAGACATAAGATTTGCTTTCTGCTCACCTAGCGGTCTATCGCTAATTGGAAAGTTAACACGAATCAAGGAAAAGCCAAACTTTGTGGCTAAACTAGTTTAGATGAGGACTAAACTTGATAGGGATCATATGCAAGACTTTTGGCTAAAGTATGGGGATATTTTAGATTCATTGGATATCCATTTCAAAATGAAGCCATCGCAGTCCTAACATAATACTGGGACAACGAACTAAGATGCTTCACTTTCTCTCAGTTGCAACTATCATTGACTTTAGAGGAGTATATTGGATTGTTGAGAATGCCTCTCCATAAAGACTTGGTAGTGTACACATATCTGGGCCATTTGCCTTCCAGGAGGTCTATTTGTCAACTGTAGGGGGAATCACCTAAGCAAGTTCAGTTAGTAAGATAAGGGCAGATTGATGTGATACCATTAGCACATTTGGTTAATTACATGGAGATGTGTAGCGAGAAATGAGAGTGGACACTCTTTAGCCAAGTCATTGCATTAGCAATGTACAAGATTGTGCTCTTTCCATTAGTAGTGGGCTCCATAGAATTTGCTGCAGTTAGAGTATTTATGGAGGTGGAGCATCATAGAATCAATCCGATCCCAGCTATCCTAGCAAACACTTACTTAATTCTCATGTATTTTAATTCTAGATATGGCTATGTATTCTATAGGTAAGATCCCTGCCCCTATTTCTTGTTTCTTGGTTAAATGTGATACTGAGAGTGAAGCTTTCCTATTATATTAATTTTTTGGCTATGGCTGTCGTACTAGTTAAGGAAATCTCTACTTCTAGGGGAGACTCTGTTGAAACCCTTGTGATAGTTATAGTGAGAATACTGAGTTATATTGATGAATGACTTAGTGATATGTTAGGCTTATGGATAGGGGGTAACTACCTTGTATCTGATGTCAGTCACATCTTCCTAAGTTAAGGTATGACAAAAATGAAAATCCCAAACTTCATATGGAAAAGCATGGTGTGGAATATTTGTGCAACTAGAAAATTGAAGAGCATGTTTATAACCACTGACGCACTTTGAGCTGGAGATTGAATCTCTAATAAAAAAAATGTCACTGAGCTCTAACCAACCCAAGGGCCTCCATGATCATGAAAATCCCCTCACGTAAATGCAAACAAGACCATCATAACTATCACATAGTACCTAAGCAATGAACTAGGGTTCCCATCAATTTCAAACTTGGCTCTAATGGTAGCTGCAACTATAGCTTAACATATGAGCATTTGGATTCCACCTTTAAGAAAAAGGGCTTTCCTAACTTTTCAAGTCCATAAATAGAGATAATGGTGGGAACCACATAGATCAAGCTGCAAAACTAAAGAATACTTAGACACTATGGATTCAGGTATGCTTTCACATTTAGATCCAGATTTATTTTTTTGATGATTTGAAATGATTAGATTATAGATCAAAATTAGTTTTCATATTTGGGATTTTATTCTAACGTCTTCATCCATTATTAAAATGCAATATTTGTTTTTAAAAATTTTGATTATTTGGACATGAGGTGGTACATACTAAGATTTTAATACACATCAAATTGCTGAGTTGGTGTTTAATGGTACAGTTAAATGACATACATCAATGTTTAATATGCCAACTCACCTGGTTCATTAATAGCTAAAAGCTCAAACACTAACGTGTTAACTTTCATGACTTTTTATGGACTAAAACATATATCATGATCTTTTAAGAACTAAATCATAATTTTAATTATCTTTTAGGGACCGAAGAATATGTTATCTCTTCATCTTATTTATTTTATTTGTCAATTTTGTATTACATATTTTTAAATTGAGCTAATTTTGTCTCAAAGCTTATAACACCATTAAAATAATTCATAAAATAATCTCTGTCAATTACATATTTGGTGAATATAAATGAAGGTGGACTTTTTTTAAGTTTACTTATATATCAAACTTACATCAAATAAAAAAAAATTATTTTTCAAGTGTGATATGACATTGAATTGAAAGAGATGGAAGAAATGTGTTATAAGGTTTCAATTAGCTTTGAATGACAATTTTTTTTTAAAAAAAATTTGAGGTAAGTTTGTTCTACAAGTAGATAAAGAAAAAAAAAATCATTTACACATGTTTGCTACGTGTTCAATTAATTTTTTAATTATTTTAAGGACGTTAAGTTTTAAGATAACCTAATAATATTCAAAATGATCTTTTGATAAAACTAAAACAGAGTTTTCTTTGGATTATTTTACAATTTTCAATTGAGCCAGGATGTTTTTATCTAAAATTTCCGATGTTACATTTTACTCATTTTTCAATGTTAGCCACAACACAAAATTAAATTTTAGCTTATAATCCTTGTCCTGTTTAGAGCAGTGAAAATAAATAAATAATTATAAAAATAAAATTACAGATGGCATGCTTCTTTAATTTATAATTTTTACGTATAAATAATCTTAATTCAGACAAATCCAATCATGAAAATCATACCACAATCTGCTACTATGATTCGGTGCCTTTTTTTTTTTTTTTTCCTCTAGAACATTCAATTGTTTAAAAAACTTAGCTGAGTCTTGGCATTAATATATACAAAAAAAAAAAAATTATATTTTTGAAGATATTTTAAAATTAAACAGTTCTCTCTCTTATTTTGAAACAATGCACAGATTTCTTTTTTAAGTTAAAAGATGACGAAAATATCTTATAAGAAAACATTTTTTTATTTTTATTTTTTATGTTATTTAGTTTCTGTTAAAAATTAGATTTAAAATATTATAAAATATAAAAAGGTGATTAATTTATATTGACAAGATATATAATATCTACTATAGTATAAAAATATAAATATAATTTTTCAGTAAAATAATTAAAATTGTCATTTTTTGTGACATATTTAATTCAGAATTTAATTATTTAATCTTATTTAATTTTTTCAAAAGAATAAATAAATAAATAAAGAGTAAAAAGTCAAACAAAAATATACAATTCCAATGCGAATAAAATATTCTTAATTTATCCAAATCTATCCAAGTTTCCCCAAATTCTTAAGTAGAATCTTAATAAACGCCAACAGTATATATATATATATTATATTTTACTTATAATAGTTTTTTTCATCAAATTAATAAGTTTAACAAATATAAAAACTGAAGAAAGCTTTCATGGTGGAATGCAAATAAAGAATGCATTACAAAGACGTTACTTAAACACAAAATCTATTGTGAAAAATAAAAACAATCCATCTATATATGTTGCCCGAAATTTTGTTAGCAAATTAATCAAACTATGGAAGAAGACGCTGGAAGTTGATGGATATATTGACTGACAAAACGAGACCAGAACCAGTGCTTCCTCCACACTCTGCCCATCTCTTCAATAGGAATGCCCTTTGTTTCGGGGAGGAGGAAGTAGATGAAAAGCGTCATAACTAACACAAAGAAGCCAAAGAAAATGAAGAGCCCAAACTTCATGTGGCAAAGCATGGTGAGGAATATTTGTGCAACCAAAAAAGTGAAGAGCATGTTCGTAGCCACTGTCACACTTTGAGCTGCAGATCGAATCTCCAACGGAAAAATCTCACTGGGCACCAACCAACCCAAGGGACCCCATGACCATGCAAATCCCATCACGTAAATGCATATAAAGACCACCACCACTATCGCATACCACATAGGTAATGAACCAGGGTTTCCATCAATTCCAAACTTGGCTCCAATGGCAGCAGCGACTACAGCTTGACATATAAGCATTTGGATGCCACCTTGAAGAAAAAGGGCTCTCCTACCCCACTTGTCAACTCCATAAATAGAGACTATGGTGGCAAATACATTGACCAAGCCAGTAATAACAGCTGACATGAGTGCTGCATTAGTTTTAAAGCCAATAGAATTAAAGAGAACAGGTGCATAAAACATGATGACATTAATGCCAGTAAATTGCTGGAAGAATGGGATCATGATGGCCATTGTGAGGTGGGGTCTATACTTCCTCTTAAGCAAGTTTTTCCATGGGTGCTCCACTTGCTTAGATGCCTCACTCGCTGCAACAAGGTCATTGAATTCTTCATCAACCTCTTTTAGTCCACGAATTTTCTCAAGTCTCTGCCTGGCTCCCTTATGGTTGCCCCGTTCAATCATGGAATTGGGAGTATCCGGAAGACACATGGATCCAATTGTGATAACAAGGGCAGGGACCATAGCACCACCCAAGCTCAGACGCCATCCCAACTTGCCAAGTTTCGCAAACTCATAGTTTAGGAAATTGGCTATGAGAATACCAATGGTGATACTCATTTGGAAGCCAATGTTAAGGGTTCCTCTGTGTTTGTAAGGAGCCATCTCAGATAGATATAATGGCACAGACTGCATAAAATTTTGATAGTAATTAATCAAACTAATAATAACATTGCAAGAGATGAGCTAATCAAGTAAAAATAGGTGATTAAAAAGAGATAAAATGAAGAATGCTAATTAATTCAATACCTGATTGCAGAACCCAATACCAAAGCCAAGCAAGATGCGACCCAAAATTAACATCCAAACGTATTGAGAAAAGGCATTGATCAAGGCTCCAGCAAGAAAGACGACACCTCCCAAAAGCATGGACATTTTGCGTCCAAATTTACGCGTTATTGTGGAAGCCACCAAACTGGACAATAGCGCAGCCAAATACAAAGACGATGTGAATAAGGTCAATACTTCACTATCATACTGACAAAATTATTGTTCGTGGATTGATCAATGTTTTTCTTGCGGTACACGGAGGGAAAGAATTTTTGCAAAAACACATCCATAGAGGTCACCCCACCTGAAACAAATTAATTAATTAATGAAAGTAAAAAATCAAGAAATATTTATAAATAAATCTTAATTTATACATAAAGTAAAACTATAGATGCAATTAAATTACTCTACGGAGCAATCCATCATGAAAACACCAAATCTAATCAAACTAAGACACAGAATACTCATTAAAAGAAAAATTAAAGAAGAAGACGACGAAGAGTAGAGTACCAGAAATTCCAATATCGTAACCAAAAATAAGACCACCCATGGCTGCAACAACACAAGCTGTAACAACAGATGATGTAAGTTGTCCTGGGTAGGCTTTTACACCTCCCACACTTATTCCTCCACCAACTCCCATTTTAATTTTTTGCACACACAAACACAAATATTGATACTCAACGTACGTTAATTAATTACGATGAATGCACCTTCTAAGCTACTAATATATATACTCATCAATCCTTCTTTCATTAGAACCCAAACAGTACTGTCGTTATCAAACTCTATTTAAATTCTTGTAATTATAATAAGATATCTAATGAATAAGGGTTTCCTTCTATATCTCTACTTTATCAATTTATAAGAAATTCAATTTGAATTTTAGACATATCCATCCACTCTTGGCTAGTTTCGTTTGTTATTTATTTCTTATTTTAAATTAAAAAATGCTTTTGTGGTTTCTTTAACTAATATAACTTGTGAAAGGATAATTTTTTAAAACAATAAAAAAATACTATATGTCGTATTGGAAATATTGTACACAGTTGTGATTCTATTAATAATAACTTATCTTCAAAATTATACTTTTTTTCTTTTATTTTGGATATATAATTACACTTATCTTGAAAATAAGGATAATTAAAATATTCATACCCAATGATAATCTATAAAATTTTATTGTCTGGGTCTAAGTGTTAGAGAAGTGGGTCTGTTTTTGGGTTTGGGAATGTTGGTACCTAACTTGAGCCTAGATCTATTTTATTTAAATATTATTTTTATATTATAAATAAGTATATTTAATTTATTTTATTGAAAAAAAATATTTTAAAAAATTATATTATTTTTTTAATTTTATCAATAAGATAATTTAACTTTAATATAAATATATAAATTATTTTATTTAATAATTTTTATAAAATTAAATTTTTAAAATTTTTATATTGATTATATATTTAAAGTTTACATCACATAGATGATGTAACATAGATGATGTAACTTATATACTTTTTTATGAATTTATATGTTGAGAAGACATAATTTGAAGAAAAAAGTAATCATTTTTAATGTTTTTTGAATTTCGAGTACAGGGATTCAAAGATTTTATGATCCTAAAAATGAGAATTGATATTTTTACTCGCTCAAGTCTGGACCAAGGTACAAAGATTATTGCACGCTAATCAAACCCTATCAATGATCATTAGATTAAAAAGCCCTATAATTTTATTTATTCTAACTAAAATACCTTTAATAGCATTATTAAATTTTTTTGAAATTATAATATATTAAAAAATTTCAAAATTATTATTTTATTATCATTTATTTTGAGTTAAAAATGATAAAGTTATTTTATTTTAAATTTTTAAAAAATTATTTTTTATATTAATTAAATACATATTTAATTATATAAATAATAAATATAAAGATATTAGAGCAGTATAATTTTTTAAAATAAAGATAAAAAAATATGATTTTAACATTTTTCAAAAGAGGCGGAGGGAGTATAATTTATTATAAACTTTTTTCTTTGTTAACGCGTATTCTTGTGATTACATTACCATAGAAAAATTGCAATTTTATGTAAAAGCCTCTGTAACTAGGCCTGGAATTTCTATTATGAAAATAGCCTTTCTATATTAAGAATAATATTTGAATATTTCTTCAAATTTTTCAGAGCTTGCACAAATTTTCGGCAATTTGACCCGAAATTACTTTTAAAAATAGTGCATTGCAATAAACCATCTAAAAAAAATTAATTCTCTCAATGCTTCATTTTTGTTATTTTCTATGGGGAATCCATTTGTACTTAAGAAGAATTACATCTCTAATCTGTTTGAAGTACAAACAGATTATATAATTATTTTTTAAAAAAATTTAGACTTAATCCATCTTTATATGTGACGAATTGTCAATTTTTTATTTTAATATTAAAAAAATTCTTATCTATTTATGTTAGGCTGCGAGACCCTACTCCATCCCATATAGGGACGAATTAGGGTGTGTCTAATCCCTTTTTACACATGACGTGCAGCGATTGGAGAATCTAAATTATGATATCTGAATTTTTACCATGTAATCATACTATACCCACATCATTTTTCACTTCAAAATTTGCAATCCTCCCTCTTAGCTCTCATTTTTCTCTCTAAACCTTCTCTTTCGTTTTCATCTCTCATTCTCATTTTTCAAGTGGTCCTAACTCTTGGCAGTGTTCCATCTCGTGATCTACATTTTGGAAGTACTTTTTTAATTTTTAAAATAATTTAAGATTTTATTTAACTTTTGTTTTAACATTTTATGACTCCATTTAACAGTATAATTTTTTATGTAGCAGTTTTATTTGTGATTCGGTTTTGTACAAGTTAAATTTCAAGATCTGCTCACTTCTGGTTAGTTAAATATTTTTTTTCATTCTATACAAATTTTTTGTGATTTATTATATTTTTTTGCTTAAATATATGACAATATAAACATTATATGGCATTTTTAATAATTTTTTTATTTTTTAAGAATATACGCATGTTTTTTATGTTATAATCTGTACTTGTGTTATAATATAAAAGAAAAGACATGACTTTATTTAAATAGCTTGAAGACATGTAATATTAAATATTGTTTTAATTTATTTTGATGGTATAATATATTAATTGTTTGATCTTACAAATACTGTTTGATGATATTGTGCAGTTTCTATAATACTGTTTGTTGACTTTATAGATACTAAATGTTTGATCTTAATTATTTATATTAAATAAAATTTTAATAATTATTATTATTGGATAAAATTATTATTATTATTATTATTATTCAGGAAATTTTAATATTTTTATATATTGAATGATGTAGATGAAATATTAAATTTTTTTTAAAGATATGGTCTTTTTTATATTTTTCATTTAATTTATTATTCTTGTTAACATACTATTTATTATAATTTTTTATAATATTTTACATTGTAATTTTTTTGTTAATAATTTTTTAAGTATATGATATTTTTAGTAAGGAAGAATATATTTCTTAATAAAAAGCATTTTTAATATATTTCTATTTTTGAATAATTTTGTTAATAGATGACTTCTAACAATATATATATATATATATATATATATATATATATATAGACACACACGCACACACACTAGCAAAAGCAGTAATAATTTATGTTAATAATTTATTTTTTAATTTTCCATGTCTAGATTACTGCTTATAATTTATAAATTATTACTAATTATTATAATAGGTTTTCAAACGCACAAAATGTCAAATAATTAGTATATAAACTAGTTTATTATATTAATAATATTTTTTAATAATTACTAATATATTGATTTAAAATTAGTTATTGTATAAATTATTAATATATTGTTTAACATAGGTATTATAATAATCATTGTATATTGAGTTAATAGTAAATGTATATTGATAATAATAATTATTAAATAAATCATTACACTAAGTATTAACTCAAAAATTATTGTTACAACTATTACAAAATTTCAAAATTATAAACTAGTTTATTATAGGGTTTAATTTACAAATAATTACACAGAAGTAAAGAGAATATTATAAATTATTATTAAACTGTATAATAGTTTATTATATTACATCTAATAAAATATAAAGTTTAATAAACCATTATATTACACGGTAGTTTAATAAAATATATTAGTTTATTAGTTTAATATAATATATTCATAATTTAATTTGATTAAAATACACATAACTTTCTTGAAATATAAAATGTGATGTAAAATTTTTGAATTTTTTATTTTATTGTAACAACTCATTATTTTGTTATCTTTTTAAAATTTATTAAATATAAAATAAGTAGTCTAAATAAATATTTGAGAATTAAAATTATTTTTGAAAATCTATTATCATTCTTTATAAAAATTTTAAATGATAAAATATTAATTTTAAATATTCAAAATAATTGTTTATGCCTTCCCTCCTTTCTTTTTCTTTTTTCCTTCTTTTTCTTCTCTCTTTCCTCTCTTTTCTTTTTCTCCTCTGCACGTTTCTCCCTCTCCCCCTAACTCTTCCTCGCGTTTAGAAATAAAATTCAAGCTCTGTCAATCTCTCTCACTCTCTCTGTCTCGTTAGAATCCATCGTTGCTGTAGCACGTCACCAGCCATCTTTGCCACCGGCTAGCAATGGCATTACTCTCTCTCCTCGACGCCCCTCTTTCTCTCTTGTTGGTTTAGCATAAAAAATGGTGATGAGGTGAAGTTTAAACTCCTTTTTGTGGTGAGTTTGAAGCTTCCTCCTTCCTCTTAATCATATTTTGCTAGTTATTCGTCTTTGCATTCATTATTTGTGCCTTACTTTGCTTGGAGGTGGATTATGTGACGTTTTGAAATTTGGGAATTTTTATATAGTTAGCTTTGAGCTTCAATTGAAGTGTTGAGGAAGCTTTTACACTTATATAGTTATGAAATCTAGCTCCCAATAATAATTTCTAGCTCAAATATTAATTTAAAAATTATAATGATAATTTAAAAATTTTAGATAATAATATGAGAAAGTAAGGTGTTGTAAAATTAATTTTTAGGATGAAATAATGATTATAAACAGAAATGAAATGAGTTAACACATGAAATTTAGAAATTTTATTTGAGTGTAGAGTTGAAATTTCAAAAAATACATAGAGAATTGAATGAGGATATTTTGACATAGTTATCAAAAGATTTGAACAAAATTAGGAAATATTGGTAAATTTGTTAAATGTGAGAATAATGTTTTTATGGCGCTTATAATTTTAGGGACCTATGATGATGTTCCTAAAGTAGAAGCTTGATTAAGGAAATTGTTGTGGCATATTTTCAGTACTTCGGCTTTCTGTGAGTGGATAATGCATATTATGCACACTTCTACTCTCTTTATTGAATTTTTCAATTTTTTTAATGAATTTTAGCCTATTAACTTCGCATGGAGAACAAACCAAATTTTTATCATTTTATATCTCTTTTATTTTTTGATTGATGAACTCTGTATAGATGACTAATATTTTAATAATTATTTTTCCATGAATATTATTTATAACATGAAAATGTATTTAAACCTTAATTTTATCTTCATGTTGTAAAATTATTATTCTCTAAGGTCTTTTCTTACAATATGATTATTTAATTGTATTAGCTAAATTTTTCTTCACCTTTACTTAAGGTAAATCAATTGATGTGAAACTTCTCTAAAATGTTATTGAGAACTTCTTATTTTAGAAATCAATTGATGTGAACTTCTGATTTGGATATATGATTATGGAGATGTGGAATGATTTAGTGAATCTAAATTAAAATATATTTAAAGTATTTGATTGAAAAATTATTTTATATAGAACAATGTAGCTAAGGGTAGTATTCATTAGCTGTTAGTGCACTTTGGTTACCCTAGCTAGTAAGGGTGTTGCTAGTCCTAAGCCAACACACCTGAATAAGATCTACTTAAATTATATGAGCAAGATGCTTCTTTGAAATATAAATTTCAAGAGCAAAATGTTCCTCTATATTATGACAAGATATAAACTTTTTGTGGTTGGTTACTCTCGAGCTGTGCACTCTTTCTGTAGTTAGTTTACCCTATTAGATTTATGCTCACTTCTATTTTTTTTTGGTTCTATTGATGCATTTTTCTAATTTTATTTTGGATATATATATATACATACATACATACTTATATGAATACATTATATAAGCTTTCAAGAAAGGGATTTAATTTTGAATAGATTGATAAATTGATTTGTGAGATTTGCCTGATAATGAAACTTTCATTCATGAAATTATTTATGTGCTATCAAGGTTTGCAAAAAAATTGTGTATTTTGGTTTCTTCCCTTCCTTATTCTAGTTTGTATTATCTGTTCATTGAGTTGATGAACTCACCCTCTGATTTCATTTCCCAGATAGACGTGTAGTGTAACAACCGAAAGAATTTTAAAAAGATAAAACCTGATTTTCAACACTAATTCCAATCAAACGAAGCTTGGCACGACGTTTGAGGATAGTAATTCGAAACGAAAGAGTTTTTAAAGAGGAAAATCAAACCTTGAACCCTAATTCCTTTTAAACTGAGGTTGGCACGTATTTCAAGGATGAGAATTTGCAACTGAAGGTTGTTCGAAGTCAGAAACACGATCAAACAGAAAGAAATGCAATCCGGCGATCGAAAATTGACAAAATACGTTTCGTGCGTCAATTTCACTGACGGAGGCCAAAACCTTTGCATGAAAAAACGTGCCGACATCTGGAAGGATGCCAACACCCTAAAGCATCCCCGAGTGGTCCGGTAAAAGTCAGAATCACCCCTAGAGGCTTTAAATTACATGGATTCCCTCCATTTCTCTCATATCTCTCTCTCTTTTCACCACACACTCTCTCTCCTCTCTCTCTTCCTTCCTCCATCGTGAACCACCACCACAGCCACCGTGGGCTGCCACCAAGGACACCAACCGACAGCCCTCACTGCCCACAACCTCCAACAACCACTCACGGCCACCATCGGCCGCCAAAGTCGTCGAAAAAATGCCATCTTTCCCCTCCACTGCGCGAAACTTCACCAGCTCAGATCGCCGCCGTTCGTCACCGTTGACCATCACCGCCCCCACCACCGTGTAGCCCGAGCTGCCAGCTTCCTTCAGTAGCTCGCCTACGTCAAACAGAGGCCGGACGCGCTTGGATCGAGAAAATCTTCGTCCGCCATGCAAGAATCTTCGTGGCCAGAAAACGCAGTCCAAACTGCCGTGAATCGCTGCGCCACCACTAGATTCAGACTCCTGGACTTGCGGGCTTCACCGTGGTGTGATTTTCGAGGCAAATCGCACCCCTCCGTCGTGCACCACCGTACGCCGCCGTACCAGATTTTTTGGACGTGCATCGAGAGAAATCGAGACCACCCCGACGCAGAATTCCATCGTCCAATCCCATTGGTAAGGTTCAATTTCCCAAAAACTAATGGTATATGACTGAAATGGTTGTCGAACGTAATTAGGCAATAAATTGACCTAGGTATTAGCGTAACCGGACTTAGGATCGAAAAACGGATGACGTGACAAGTCTAAATATTTAATTTAATGTCCAAGAAATTAATTGGGCTCAGAAATCGAGATTTTGTGAAGTCCTGACTTGATTTGGAGCAACCGGAGACCAGGTAGGATAATTTACACTTCCCGAACCCTAGATTTAACCTAGTGGATACTTGATTGATTTAGATGATTTGCATATATTTGCGTGCTGCTTTCGATGGGATAAATTGCATGCCTGTGTGATGAAAACCCTAATTGCATGTTAGACACCTTGTTTATCGAGTTTAGATGCCTTTAGGACGGATTTACTTAGGGTTGGGTACTTGATAGCCGGTATGGGACGGCCGTTAAGTATCCCTAGTACAGGGAGCTTTTAAACGATATTATTTTTATCAGATTTAGCCTGTACTGAGTTAGGGATTACGCGTTAAACTAGGACGACCCTAAGAAAGGTTTAAGGAGTATAAGGGGGGATAGCCTACACGGGGAAACATTGTGATTTAGGCGTAATACCCTAGAACCCTGAGTAATAGCCGACCGAGAGCATGTGAGTTCGAATAGACTGTATGAGGATGAGAATTGGCGTATGTGCACATGCTAGGGGATGCCCTAGATGTTGATTCTCACCCGGTCCTTGAGTGAGTGATTGGTGTTACAGATCACACTCACAATATAGGCTTGATTCGGGTGATTGGTGTTACAGATCACACCCAACGATAAGAGAGGTATTCTCTCTAGATGAAGTGCAATTAGATGATGATTCAGATTTGGTTATAGTGGATTTGTAGCCAACGTGGACGTAGATACACTGGGCATGGGATTTTAATTGATTTTTGATGATTGATTTCAAAGAAATGGATTTTATGATTTCGATTAATTGCCGCGATTTCCATGTAATTAAATGATTTTTAAAGATAAGGTACTTCACTGTTTTCGAACTGATTTCGAGAAGATGATTTCGGTGTTCGCACCGCTGGGTATTCAACCAGTTTTCGAATGATATTTGAATTGTAAATTATTCTACTGGGATTTTATATCTCATCAGGTTGTTTACTCAGATGAACAGGGACAGGGACAGGAACCCAGAAGATAGCGGATGAGGCCTTGATGATAATCAGGAGAATGAATTAGCTTAGGCTTGAATCGTTTGTATATATATTTTGATGACGTTGCTGTTTATTGGGTTCTGTCTTTTATGTTTTCTGTATGGATTGGATTGATTGTACATGTATAAATCAGGTATTTTACGTGACTGTAGTGATGGAATTGATGTTGTTGTATATGGATTTCTGTTATTATGTTTTATGTTGTTGATGGACTGGCTGTATGATTGTAAACAGGTGATTTTGTATTTGGGTATGTTCAAAATACAGAGAAAACTCTGCCGAATTTTCGGTAGGGTTTACTGCTGTAAACTGGTGGATTTAAGTCAGAATATATGTGAATGCATGATATAATGTATATATGAGTTTTAGATTTCGTTCCAGAGTAATTTTATGATATATGTATGTCTAATTAGTTAGCTGCATGTGGATTAGGGTTGAACGGAATCTGAATGCACAATGGGAAGTCTATTTGGGTTACGCTCAACCAGTAGCGATCCCCTGACATTCCCACATCGGGAGTAACTAATTGAATCAACCCACATACTTCTGCTAATCAGATAAGCATCGCGTACGTCGTATTAGGGGGTCGTTACATGTAGCTCCTAGCCCATATCCCTTTGGTGTAGTTTGAGACATCAGTATTTTTGTGATCCCAATTTTATGTGTGGGCCATCTTCTAATTTGATTTTTTAGCTAATATTTTGATTCTAGATAGCTCATTTAGTTGCAAGTAGGGCCTGACTATTCTTTTGATGTATTTTGGTTGGTTGTGTGCTAATTTTGGATTAGTTGAGAGTGGAGCTCACTAATAAGACTATTGTATAGACTCTTGTGCTATTGTATAATTTGGAAATCTTCATATATTAGGGGAGATCATGTTGGATTTTCGATAAAATTATCTTATGATTTAGAAATGATAAATGTTACAAATCTTGTGCATTCAAGATTTTGTTATTAGGTTTTTCAAATTAAGGGTGATCTTTAAGTCCAGTGTCAGTTGCCCTAACATGATAGTGGGGATAAAAATATCAATTTATCCAAGGTCTTCTCTCTCCCCTAAACCCTTCGATTAGATAAATATTAGAGGGCTTTTTTTTGAGAACTCAAACTTCTTAGCCATTATATGAAAAAAATTTTAATAAGTCTAGCATATTCAAAAAATTAAAAATTAAAAAAAAAATCTAAGGGTCAGAAAGCTCGAACTCTCAAGAGTTCTATCTTCGTGAAGAGTAACCCAACATTTAAAGATCAAAAAGTAGAAAACATTATGGCTCCAAACGCAAATCTTTGCACACCTTTGAAGAGAATTGAGCTTGAAGACTATATTGAAGCTCTTAAACATAGAGATGGACATAAAGAACAATAAAATTAAGAAAAACAATTGAAAAGAGATTATAAATATTTAAAAAAAGAGTCACAAACATGTATAACAGAAAATCCATTCCAATATACAAAAATAGTATAAAGAAAAAGGTAAATTTATCATAAATAGAAAAATGGTAAGTAAATTAATCAAACTGTGAAAGAAGTCACTGGAAGTTGATGGATATCTTGATAGACAAATTGAGACCAGAACCAGTGCATTCTCCACACTCTGCCCATCTCCTTAATAATAATGCTCTTATTTTCAGGGAGGAGGAAGTAGACAAAAAGAACACAAATAAGCCAAAGAAAATTGTCATAACCTATATATTTTTTTAAATTTTAAATGTAAAAATTTGATTAAAATAATTTAAAAATTGGTTGGAAGTATTAAATATAGATTGGTGGAATTTTCAAAGAGGGGAGAATTATATAATTAGGCATTTTTTTTATTTTGATTAAATAATTAAAAGAATTCATATTTTGAATATTTAGACAATTTATACAATATTTAGATAAGAAATTAGAGAAGAATAATAAATAAAATAAATACAAATATTCATTTAAACTATAGCTAAAAGAACCATTCAGGATGACCAAAGTACAAATATATATTTAATATTACAATCCTTTCAGTAGCGTGACTAGGATGATATGAGTAAGGTACTATAGTACATGGACTCGAACTTGAGTGAATATTCTCATTCTCAAACTCGTAAAATTTTGAATATCTGGACCTAGAAGCATTTACTAGGAAAAAATTTAAAGTAATTATTTTTTAAAAATTATGACTTTTTTACATATAAATTTATAAGAAAAAAATATATAACTTACATCAATTGTATTATATAAACTTTAAATATGTAATTAATATAAAATTTTAACAAATTTATCCTTACAAAATTATTAAATAAAATAATTTATAAATTTATATTATCTTATTAATAAAATTGAAACAAATAACATAATTTATAAATATATTTTTTTTAATAGAATAAATTAAATATATATTTATAATATAAAAATAATATTTAAATAATTTATATAGAGTAAATCTAAATCTAAGTAAAATAGTACCTTCTTTAGATTCAAACTCATTCTTTAAATATCCAAATCTATTCTTTTAATACTTGAACCTAAACTCGATAAATCAACTTTTAGGGTGTGGGTACGTTCTCCAAGCCTGGCGCCCACACTCAAATTCCCATTTCCTTTCATTAATATACATATTATTTAGGAATAGAAGACCCTTTTCTTCTGATTGCTCATGCACCTACTCTAGTATATATGTTATATTCAGATTTAATCCTTTCATTTGGTTGCTTTTACGTCTCTCCTCTGTTCCTTTCCCTTGCCTTTTTGTTTTCTTTATCTCAAAAGTCTGCAACATATCTTTCTCTTTTTCTTCCTCTCACGGCTTCATTCTCTTTGGGATTTTGTTGGTTTTCCTCCCTTTCACCATTAAAGCATCGTGACTGTCATCTCCGGCCAGTAACCGTTGCTTCCTTTGTCTTGTTCTGTGTGAGGTAGCGTCCTTTAGCTACTTCAAGTGGGAAAAACGTCCTACGGCTGGTGTTGAGGGTTAGGAGAAAAGTGATTCCAGTGTGGCGTTTCCTTGCTTTCTTAGGTACGTTTTACTTTCCCTTCGTGGAGCTTGATGTTTAGCATTTGTGTTGATTATTATTGGTTAAATCTGAAATTCTGGGAAGAAATAAGCTCCATTATTTATTTTAGTTTAGGAAAAATCTGACATTTTTTTTAAAAAATAAAGTCTTGTTCTTTTTAGCATACTTGGATGGTGGTTTAAAACCTCATTATAGATCCTGATTCATGGCCTGAAAAAAAAGGGAATTAATTAGTGTAAATTTATTTAAGATTTGAGTTGAAAATGACTTGAAAACCTTATGTCTAATTAAGTTTAATTAAATTATAGTATTGGAGTGAAATTAAAACAATTTGAAAACTTAAGTTTTGATTATGCCATGAAACGGGTGGCTAAGCATGGGAATGAGTAATGCTCTTGTTTTGAGTTTTGAATGAGAGGGTGACAATAAGGATGAGAAGTAAAAAAGCCTTGGTTTATGATGAAATATATGCTTAAGATGAAGACGTAAAATGATATAGTTGGGTGATTTTGAAAAGTTATTTAGCTTTTAGATCTAATATACGAAGCTTTCAGTGATCTAGTTATTAAGATAAAGAAATTTAAATTGGATGAAAATAATAGTAATTGAGGGGAATATAATCATTTAATTAAGCTAATCATGGGTGTTTGTGGAAAAATAGCTAAAAGAAGAGAAGTATAGATAACTAGAATAAACCAGTAAATTTATTGAAGGATGTGATTTCCTTGAGTGGGTAAGGATTTTAAAAATTCCTATGGCACTCAAATTTAAATCATTATTTGAGATTTTAATATTAATGATAAGCACAGTATTGTGATTATAGGTATCTTGGAAGCATCCTCTACTCTTAGGGATCTCATTAGAAATTCTTGTTCGACATCATTGTGAATAGATAAAGCTTTGGCAATGCACATTTCTTTCTATATATTAGCCCTTGATGAATCATACTTTCGTTTTATCTCTTTCAATTTCTTTCTCAATTTGAATAATATATTTTAATCGTATTATTATTATATATATATTATTTTGTGCCGAGGAAAAATAATAGCCTTGATTATTCCTGTTGAAAATATTTTAGATTTTATGAATGATTTATCATAATACATGATTTCAAAGAGTTTGCATACATGATATTGAGCTGTTGTGGAAAATTTAAAAGAGAACTACATTCATTACACAATTGGGTACCTTTTGCTACAAGGTTGTGCCGTTTGGATTAAAGAATGTTAGGGCAACTTACTAGCGCACAATGGTCATTCTATTTCATGACATGATGCAGTAGGAGATCGGAGTCTCTTTCATGACTTGGTCGCCAAGTCAGTAGAGGGGGAAAGTTATGTGAAGGTCCTTCGTAAGTTGTTTGAAAGGCTATGAAAATTCAGACTCTAACTAAACCCTAATAAATGTGTCTTTGAGGTGCTTACTAGAAATCATCTTGGGTTCATTGTCAGTCAAAAGGGCATTGATGTAGACCCTAACAAAATCAAGGCCATCCATGACATGCCTCTACTTAAGACCGAGAAACAAGTGCGCTGTTTCTGGGTAGACTAAATTACATTGACCGATTCATAAGGAACCTAACTTCCACTTATGAGCCAATCTTTAAGCTCTTAAGGAAGAATCAACCATCGAAGTGGATCAAAGAATGCCAACAGGCCTTTGATAAGATCAAAGAGTACCTTCAGAAACCACTGGTGTTAATACCTCCCACACTTCATAAACCACTCCTATTGTACTTGACAATCTTGAATTGTTTTATAGGTGCCATACTAGGGCAACATGAACACTCTAAGAGGACTAAAAGAGCTATATATCCCCTCAACAAAAAGTTGAATGATTGTGAGTCAAAATACTCCATGATCGAAAGAACTTGCTTTGGTTTAGCCTAGATGACAAGATGACTTAGAAAATATATACTCTACCATGAAACTTGGTTGATGTCACATATGGATCCAATCAAATACATCTTTGAAACTCCCCATGCTTGGGGAGGGTCTCAAAATGGCTACGATATAAAAAATATGAATTAGAAGTCAGTCAAGGGTAGAGCCATAACCGATCATGTGGCTGCCAATCCTATAGAGGAATATAAACCTCTAGATTTTAGTTTCCTTGATGAGGAAATTTGCACAATAGAGGAAGAAAAAGAAGATGAATCCTCAAGCTAATGGAAAATGTACTTTGAAGGGCCAGTTAACATGCATGGCAATAATGTTAGGGCTATCTTTGTTCCTCCTAAAAGGGAATAATTTCCTGTGGCGGTCAAGTTAAATTTTGACTGTATAAAAAACATGGCGGAATATGAGGCATGTATCAGTGGCTTGAAGGCTGCTATCTCTTTGAAAATTAGAGAACTCAACATCTATGGGGACTCTACCCTCATAATTTTCCCAATCAAGGGAGAATGGTAGACAAAGGATAAGGAATTAATTTCGTATCAGAAATGCCTTAGTCAACTTTGCAAGGAATTCAATGAGATCTCTTTCACTCATCTTTACCATGACAAGAATCTTTTTGTGGATGCCTTAGCCACCTTGGTTGTGATGGTAATGCTAGAATGTGGAATCCACTTACAGCCTATACGGGTAGAATCACAGGCTACGTCCTCCTATTGCCTAAATGTAGAAGAAAAACTCGATGGTTTGCCACTGTGACACGAGAATACCTGATTGCGCAAGTGAAAAATGATAGAAGGACATTGCGGAGGCTAGCAATGAAGTTCTTCCTTAATAGTGATGTGCTATACAAGAGGAGTCACGACAATACACTACTCAATTGTGTGGATGGTAAAGAAGCCAATCGAATAATTGTCAAAGTGCACAAAGGAATTTGTGATACCCACGCCAATGGTCACACGATGACCTAACAAATCCAGAGATGTGATTATTTTTGGATGATAATGGAGAAAGATTGTCTGGCCTATATGCGCAAATGCAAATCACATTAATGCTTCACCAGTCTCACTACATAGCTTAGTTACACCCTGGCCATTCTCCACATGAGGAATTGATATTATATGCCCCATTAATCCGAAGGCCTCCAACAGGAATCGTTTCATCTTGGTTGCCATTGATTACTTTACAAAATGGGTTGAGGTAGGTTCATACTCTAACCTCACTTAGAAGGTGAGTGCTTGGTTCTTGAGGACTAATATAATTTGACAATATGGTATACCCAAAAAAATATCATAGATAATGCGACGAATTTCAATGGCACCAAAATTCGTAAACTTTGTGAACATTTCAAAATAAAACATCACAACTTGGCACTATACGCCCACAAATGAATGGGGTAGTAGAAGCAGCCAATAAAAATATCAAAAAGATAATAAAAAATTGACTATATCTTATAAGGATTGGCATGAGATGCTTTCGTACACCTTACATGCGTACCACACCATGGTTAGGACATCAACTAGATAAAAACCTTATTCACTGGTATACAGTATGGAGACGGTTCTACTAGTAGAGGTGGAAATACCATATTTAAGCGTCATTATGAAATCTAGGCTGGAGGAAGATGAATGGGTCAAGGTTCGCTATGAGCAACTTAAATTGATTGAGGAAAAGCAATTGGCAGCCATATGCCATGGTTAGCTTTACCAAAGGAGGGTTGCTAGAGCTTTTAATAAGAAGGTTAGAATTATAGAATTTTAGGCTGAGGACTTAGTTCTAAGAAAGATCATCCCCGTGAAAGAAGATAATCACAGCAAATAAGCCCCCACTTATGAAGGCCCATATGTAGTCAAACATGCATTCTTTGAAGGTGCTCTAATCCTCACTAATATGGAAGGGCAAGAGTTACATAAACCCATTAACTCTGATTTAGTCAAGTAGTATTACGCTTAAAAAAAAAAGCCTATTAAGTCTAAAACCCACAAAGGGCAACTTAGGCAAAAGTTAGGGCATTTGAAAAAAGAAAATAAGAGCTCGCTAAGTTGAAAACTCAAGAAGGGCGGCTTAGGAAAAATTCAAGGCATCGCTCACTAGGCTAAAAACCCATATAAGCAGTCTAGGAAAAAGTTAGAGCAACTCGCTAAGCCAAAAACCCACAACGGGAGGCCTATGCAAAAATTAGAGCAATCATACTTTCACAATTCGGCTCCTCAAAGGGTTTAAATCAAATGTCACATCCTTAATATGAGACAAGAATTATACTCTTCAAGGACTGACGTGTATATCTATGGTAACCCATGAAGTCAAATGAAGTCAGAATCATCACCGTTGAACAACTTCAGTCTCTATTCTTGATAGAAGTTACTTTGTTCAGTAACATAGCTTTTATTATTCATGTACCGCTTAACTCATACATATTAATAAAAGTGGAGTTTATTTATTCAATGAACTTCCAACCCTTGTTTCTCTTGGACATTGTATACATGATGGTTGCTAACATTATTCCTCTCATAAAATTGGAAACTGATTAACACTACATAACAATTTGCAATGTTACTTGTTGATAAATGATTGGGAGTTTTTTCTTAACCTCTCAGTAGGTTGGCATAAACCTTATTTACCTGTCTAGTGCAGGTCCTATTATGCCTTTGGAATCCTCATCATCTGTATGACAACATGGAGAAGGAAGTTAATAAAATGAAGACATGCCCTTCTGAACTTCATCAACCCCCAGACTTGGGCAATTTTACATATGCATTCTCGAACATTTTTCAAAAATATTGTCAATAATCATGTACTAACTCGCAATCTTGTGAACATTGAGGCACTCCAGGAAGTAAGGATCTCCTAATGACTGAAATAGGGCATACTGTGAAGGTTAAACCTTGTGAAGATCGAGGCATACAGGGAAGCAAGGATCTCTTAATGACTGACATAGGGTATGCTGTGAAGGTCAAACCTTGTGAACACCAAGGCATTCCAGGAAACAAGGATCTCATAATGACTAACACAGGGCACACTATGAAGGTCAAACCTTATGAACATCAAGGCACGTCGGGAATCAAGGATCTCTTAATGATCGACACAGGGCACGTTGTGAAGGTTAAACTTGGTGAACACTGAGGCACGCCTGGAAGTAAGGATCTCCTAACGAATGATATAAGGCACATTGTGAAGGCCAAACCTTATGAAGACCATGGCACATTGGGAAGCAATGATCTTCTCTTATGCCTAACACAGGGCACGCTATTAAGGCCAAACCTTGTGAAAACTGAAGCATGCTAGGAAGTGATCACCTTCTCTTATGATCGACATAAGTCACGCTGTGAAGGCCAAACCTTGCGAAAACCAGGCTTTTACTTGAATATCCGAACAAAATATGTGTTCTTATCTTTACTTATCTTTAAATGAGAAGTTGACTAATTCTTAGTCACTTCTCTTATTATGGAATAAATAAAGAAGGGCAACTATGAATATCATAGTAAAAATACAAATAAAAAAATTGATAAATAAAAAAAATAAGAAAATTGTTAAAATATAATAAATAGGCCCAAGTAAAGAATTTAAAAAAAAAAAACAAAAGGCCCCAAATTAAATGCCTATAAAAATAGCCCAAATAAGAAAAGGCTCCAAAAGATAAAAAATACATGTGTGAAAATTAAAAAGGGGAAATATCCAAAAATAAAATAAAAAATAAAAAAAATAGAATCTCATTAGAAAGCTCTATTTTCTCATATCTTCTCCTCCATATTGCAATCCCACAAATTCCCTTCATCATCAAATCCTCTTTATTATATCCATCAATCCCATTAAACTCTATCGTCACATCCCTTTAATTTTTTCCATCAATCCCATTAAACTCCATCATCAATTTCCCCCAAAATGAAATCATGGTTTCCCTTTTATTCCACACCTACCTCTGCTATTTAAATACACTAGGAAAATAGAGAGAAGGATGGACGAAAACTGAGAGGCAATAAGCTTTTAGTAAAATAGTACACACAAAAGAAGAGGAGAGAACAACAAGCCACACACAAAAAGCTTTGAAAAAAATAGAAGCATCGAAGCATAATAGAGGGGAATGAAAAAAATATAAGCATCAAAGTATAATAGAGGGGAAAGAGAGATCTAAGAGAGGGAGGGAGAAGAAGCTGCCATCGACCTCTACTATTGCTTGTCTGCTTTCACTTTCGCTGCCGTAACTACAGTCCGTCGTCGCCATCACCCACTTAAAGGAACAGAGGTACTCTTTCTAATGTACCATTATTTTGTTGCATCAGAGGGATAAAATGCAATACTTTCATTACTATATATGTTTGGATGACTAGACTTGGAAACTTCTCCAATACTCGAAAAGATGCGCGCTTTTCTCAGATGATGAGGTGGCTTAATTTCTTTGTGGCCTTTTGTTGTATTGTTCTTAACAATGGCTATATGCTTTATTATATATGTCCTATGTACACGATTTTTAGTTTGATGGTGTATGAAACATTGGATATTTACAATAAAGTATAACAAGATAAGCTCAATGGTTGCTGCAAAGATTCTAGCATGCTTTCTTGTGGATGGATACTGTGCTAATCTCTTCCTTTCTCTTTACATGTATACACTTTTATGGCTTAGGACAATTAGGTAGAGACATAGTTTAGATGTTTTAAAATTTCAAATTAAAATAATATATATATATATAATTTCAAGAATGCTTTTCTTCAAGAAAAAAATATAAAAGATAAAATAAAAATAAATAATTTAAGAATGTTAAAAAAATGTGTAAAAGATGAAAACCAAAAAAAAAATATTAGGGTAATTTAAATAATTATTAGGTCACTTAATTTTATAAATTTAATTTAAGATAACTATCTCTTCGGTGAGTTTCTTAAGGTGCCTAACACATTTTCTAGGAATCAATTAGACTTCCGAAACTAATCTTTATTCCCAAACTAGTTTTGAGCCTTATTCCCCACATTTTTAAAAATTTCTTTCAAAAATATTTTTTTTCTAGTTTTTTAAATTTTTTTAAAATTTGGTGGCGATTCCATATTTCATTAAAAATTCAAACATGATAGTTTGGCGATGCCATTGGGGACAATTTGAGAGTGAAGCGCAACAATAAATTACTTTTTTAAAATTTTGTGGCCTTCTATTTATTTTAATTACTCTAGCATTTTATTTTGTTTTATTTGTTTGGGCCTTGGGCTATTTATGCAATATATGTGTTGGATGGTTTCTATTTGTTTTGCAGCCCAATCTACTTTGTGGATGAAGGGGCTAGATCTTAGGATTTGTTCTCATCGCACACAAGCACTTACAAAAACCTCACTCTTTTGGGTTTTACACTCGAGCTTGAGTGTCCCTAGGCTAGAAGAGATTTATGGTAGTTTTCCTATGAGGACTTAAACTCTCTTGAGTTTATTCGCTACGATCTCACTTAGATTGTAACCTATGACATGTACTTGGTCGATATGAGACTAAATTCTCCACTTGGCTCGATCTTTGTGATGGGGTAACCATCTTGAAAGGATGGAGGCAATCCAAAGACCTTAAATCTTTTAGGATTTTAGACTTATCCTAACAACCATGCACTTGATGGGCCTTTAGTGGGGCCATGTTGTTAAGAAGGCCTATAATTGTAAACCTTAGGGAGACCGTCCGAGTAGGAAATATGGGAACTAAGATGTCCCTTGCATCACATGTGCATCATCGAATGTCGCACCATAAAATTACGATAAAGAAAACCCCTCTATTTTTGAAAACACGTCTACGTCAATAAATATAAATCCTTTTGTACATAGAGTATGATCGTTTCTTTCCTAATGGAACCAAAATGTTTTCTAAGGAAAACGAAATTAAAGAAAAAACCCTTTGTTTTGCGAAAATACCACTATGTCGATAAGGCTAAATCCTTTCATATGTAGCGGATGATTGTCTTTTCCTATTGGAACCAAAATGTTTCTTAGGAAAAATAGATTTTGAAAATTCCTTTGCTTGCGAAAACACCACTATGTCGAAAAGGTTAAATCTTTTCGTACATAGTGGATGAATGTCCTTTCCTAGTGAAACCAAAATGTTTCCTAAGAAACAAAAATTTGAAAAACCCTTTGCTTGCTAAAACTCCTCTACGTCGATAAGGCTACATTATTTTGCATATAGTAGTTGGATATTTTTTCTAATAAAACCAAACATTTCCTAGAGAATAGATCTTGAAAAATCTTCGTGTTTATGAAAACACTACTACATTAATAAGGATAAATATTTTTGTACGTGGTGGTTGATCGTTCTTCTTTGATAAAGTCAAAACTCTTTTAAGGAAAACAAATTTGCAAAAATGCTATAACATCGGTGAGGCTAAATCCTTTCATACGCTATCGGTTAACCTAGCCTTCAGTGTAAATAGGCTAAATCCAATAAGGAACGAGTTTTTAAAATTTTGGGTTTAGGGGAATATTTTCAATCAAACCCTAATGGATAAAACTCGCTAATAGAGTAAAGACAAAATCTTTTCTCACATTAGTAATAGCTCACACCCACATGGTAACCAAAATACTATCAAGTGAGAGGGGAAACCTTGCCAATTTTTTTCTTTTGAAAAAGTATGGTGAGCAATGATAAGAGACAAAATTGATTAAGCATAAGTTAAATACGAAATAATAAAAAAAAAATTGATCTCATGACAAACTTGTCCCTTGTACAAATTTACTTGATAAAATAAAGTCATGTCCCTTGCATTCTCTTAACTCAAGTGGTTGCTTTGAAAGATGGCAGTTATGGCAATGGTTTCAGACACAAGATTGGCTTTTTGCTCACTTATCAGTCTGTCGCTAACTGGAAAGTTAGTACGGATCAAGGTAAAGCCAAACTCTATGGCTGAACTAGTTCAGATGAGGACTAAACTCAATATGGATCATATGCAAGACTTTTAACTAAAGTATGGGGATATTTTAAATTTATTGGACGTCCATGTTCAAACTGAAGCCATTGCAGTCCTAGGGCAATATTGGGACAATGAACTAAGATTATTCACTTTCTCTCAATTCTAACTATCATTAACTTTAGAGGAGTATATCAGATTGTTGAGAATTCCTTTCCATAAACACACAGTAGTGTACACACATTATGGCCATTTGCCTTCTCAGAGGTCTATTTCTCAAATGTTGGGGGAATTACTTAAGCAAGTTTAGTTTGCAAGATAGGGGCAGACTGACGTGATACCGTTAGCATACTTGGTTAATTACATAGAGATGTGTAGAGAGAAATGAGAGTGGAAACTCTTTAGCTGAGTCATTTCATTAGTAATATACATGATTATGCTCTTTCCATTAGTAGTGGGCTTCATAGACTTTGCCTCAGTTAGTGTATTTATAGTCGTGGAGCATCATAGAATTAATTCGATCCCAGCCATCCTAGCAGACACTTACTTAATTCTCTTGTATTTTAATTCTATATATGATTATGTATTCTATAGGTAGGATCCCTGCCCTTATTTTTTGTTTCTTAGTTAAATGTGGTACTAAGAGCAGAGCTTTCCTATTGTATTAATGTTTTAGCTGGGACTGTTGTACTAGTTATGGAAACCTCTACTATTAGGGGAGACTCTGTCGAAACCCTTGTGAAAGTTATAGTGAGAATACCGAGTTATATTAATGAATGACTTAGTGATATGTTAGGCTTATAGATACAGGGTAACTACCTCGCATCCGGTGTCATCACATCTTCCTAAGTTGAGGTATGACAAAAATGAAGAGCCTAAACTTCCTATGGAAAAGCATGGTATGGAATATTTGTACAACTAGAAAATTGAAGAACATGTTCAAAGCCATTGACACACTTCGAGTTGGAGATTGAATCTCTAATAAAAAAAATATCACTGAGCTCTAACCAACCCAAGGACCTCCATGACTATGAAAATTCACTCACGTAAATGCAAACAAAGACCACCACCACTATCACATAACACCTAGGCAATGAACTAGGGTTCCCATCAATTTCAAACTTAACTCCAATGGCACTTGCAACTATAGCTTAACATATGAGCATTTGGATTCCACCTCTAAGAAAAGGGGCTCTCCTAACTTGTTAAGTCCACAAATAGAGACAATGTCAGGATCCACATAGATCAAACCGCAAGACTAAAGAATACTTGAATATGGATTCAGGTATGCTTCCGCATCTAGATTTAGATTTATTCTCTTGATGATTTGAAATGATAAGACTATAGATCAAATTTTTTTTTCATATTTGGGAATTTATTCCAACTTCTTCATCTATTATTAAAATGCAATATGTTTTTTTAAAAATTTTGATTATTTAGACATGAGGTGGTACAAACTAAGATTTTAATACACATCAGATTGGTGAGTTGGTGTCCAATGGTACAGTTAAACGACATACATTAGCATTTAATATGCCAACTCGCCATTAACTGCAAACACTAATGTGTTAACTTTCATGACTTTTTATGGACTAAAACATATATTATGATCTTTCAAGAATTAATCATAATTTTAATTATCTTTTAGGGACCAAATAATATGTTATCTCTTCATCTTATTTATTTTATTTGTGTCCATTTTGTGTTAAATATTTTTAATTTGAGCTAATTTTGTCTCAAAGCTTATAACACCATTAAAATAATTAATAAAATAATCTCTGTCAATTACATATTTGGTGAATATAATTGAAGGTGGACTTTTTTTTAAGTTTACTTATATATTAAACTTACATCAAATAAAAAAAATATTTTTCAAATGTGATATGACATTGAATTGAAAGAGATGAATGAAATGTGTTAAAAGGTTTCATTTAGCTTTGAATGACAATTTTTTTTTTTTAATTTGAGGTAAGTTTGTTATACAAGTAGATAAAGAAAAAAAAAATCATTTATAAATGTTTGCTACGTGTTCAATTAATTTGCTAATTATTTTAACGATGTTAAGTTTTAAGATAACCTGATCATATTGAACTTATCTTTTGATAAAATTAAAATAGAGTTTTCTTTGGATTATTTTACAATTTTCAATTGAGCCAGGATGTTTTTATCTAAAATTTCTGATGTTACATTTTACTCATTTTTCAATGTTAGCCACAACACAAAATTAAATTTTAGCTAATAATCCTTGTCCTGTTTAGAGCAGTGAAAATAAATAAATAATTTTAAAAATAAAATTACAGATGGCATGCTTCCTTAATTTATAATTTTGACGTATAAATAATCTTAATTCAGAAAAATCCAATCATGAAAATCATACCACAATCTGCTACTATGATTCGGTGCCTTTTTTTTTTCTCCTCTAGAACATTCAATTGTTTAAGAAACTTAGCTGAGTAATGGCTAATATATATACAAAAACATTATATTTTTGAAGATATTTTTAAATTAAACAGTTCTCTCTCTTATTTTGAAACTATGCACAAATTTTTTTTCAAGTTAAAAGATGACGAAAATATCTTATAAGATAATTTTTTTATTTAAATTTTGTATGCTATTTAATTTCTTTTAAAAATTAGATTTAAAATATTATAAAATATAAAAAAGTGATTAATTTATATTGATAAGATATATAATATTTACTATAGTATAAAATTATAAATATAATTTTTCAGTAAAAATAATTTAAATTGTCATTTTTTGTGACATATTTATTCAGAATTTAATTATTTAGTCTTATTTAATTTTTTTCAAAAGAATAAATAAAGAGTAAAAAGTCAAATAAAAATATACAATTCCAGTGCGGATAAAATATTCTTAATTTATCGAAATCTATCCAAGTTTCCCCAAATTCTTAAGTAGAATCTTAATAAACGGCAACAGTATATTATATTTTACTTATAATCTTATAGTTTTTTTCATCAAATTAATAAGTTTAACAAATATAAAAACTAAAGAAAGCTTTCATGGTGGAATGCAAATAAAGAATGCATTACAAAGACGTTACTTAAACACAAAATTTATTGTGAAAAATACAAAAAATCCATCTATATATGTTGCCCGAAGTTTTGTGAGCAAATTAATCAAACTATGCAAGAAGACGCTGGAAGTTGATGGATATCTTGACTGACAAAACGAGACCAGAACCAGTGCTTCCTCCACACACTGCCCATCTCTTCAATAGGAATGCCCTTAGTTTCGGGGAGGAGGAAGTAGATGAAAAGCGTCATAACTAACACAAAGAAGCCAAAGAAAATGAAGAGCCCAAACTTCATGTGGCAAAGCATGGTGAGGAATATTTGTGCAACCAAAAAAGTGAAGAGCATGTTCGTAGCCACTGTCACACTTTGAGCTGCAGATCGAATCTCCAACGGAAAAATCTCACTGGGCACCAACCAACCCAAGGGACCCCATGACCATGCAAATCCCATCACGTAAATGCATATAAAGACCACCACCACTATCGCATACCACATAGGTAATGAACCAGGGTTTCCATCAATTCCAAACTTGGCTCCAATGGCAGCTGCAACTATAGCTTGACATACGAGCATTTGGATTCCACCTTCAAGAAAAAGGGCTCTCCTACCCCACTTGTCAACTCCATAAATAGAGACTATGGTGGCAAATACATTGACCAAGCCAGTGATAACAGCTGACATGAGTGCTGCATTAGTTTTAAAGCCAATAGAATTAAAGAGAACAGGTGCATAAAACATGATGACATTAATGCCAGTAAATTGCTGGAAGAATGGGATCATGATGGCCATTGTGAGGTGGGGTCTATACTTCCTCTTAAGCAAGTTTTTCCAGGGGTGCTCCACTTGCTTAGATGCCTCACTCGCTGCAACAAGGTCATTGAATTCTTCATCAACCTCTTTTAGTCCACGAATTTTCTCAAGTCTCTGCCTGGCTCCCTTATGGTTGCCCCGTTCAATCATGGAATTGGGAGTATCCGGAAGACACATGGATCCAATTGTGATAACAAGGGCAGGGACCATAGCACCACCCAAGCTCAGACGCCATCCCAACTTGCCAAGTTTCGCAAACTCATAGTTTAGGAAATTGGCTATGAGAATACCAATGGTGATACTCATTTGGAAGCCAATGTTAAGGGTTCCTCTGTGTTTGTAAGGAGCCATCTCAGATAGATATAATGGCACAGACTGCATAAAATTTTGATATTAATTAATCAAACTAATAATAACATTGCCAGAGATGAGCTAATCAAGTAAAAAAGGTGATTAAAAAGAGATAAAATGAAGAATGCTAATTAATTCAATACCTGATTGCAGAACCCAATACCAAAGCCAAGCAAGATGCGACCCAAAATTAACATCCAAACGTATTGAGAAAAGGCATTGATCAAGGCTCCAGCAAGAAAGACGACACCTCCCAAAAGCATGGACATTTTGCGTCCAAATTTACGCGTTATTGTGGAAGCCACCAAACTGGACAATAGCGCAGCCAAATACAAAGACGATGTGAATAAGGTCAATACTTCACTATCATACTGACAATATTGGTTCGTGGATTGATCAATGTTTTTCTTGCGGTACACGGAGGGAAAGAATTTTTGCAAAAACACATCCATAGAGGTCACCCCACCTGTAACAAATTAATTAATTAATTAATTAAAGTCAAAAATCAAGAAGTGTATATAAATAAACCTTAATTTATACATAAAGTAAAACAATAGATGCAACTAAATTACTCTACGTACTAATCCATCATAAGAACACCAAATCTAATCAAATTAAGACACAAAATACTCGTTAAAAGAAACATTAAAGAAGAAGAAGAAAGTAGAGTACCAGAAATTCCAATATCGTAACCAAAAATAAGACCACCCATGGCTGCAACAACACAAGCTGTAACAACAGATGATGTAAGTTCTCCTGGGTAGGCTTTTACACCTCCCACACTTATTCCTCCACCAACTCCCATTTTAATTTTTTGCACACACAAACACAAATATTGATACTCAACGTACGTTAATTTATTACGATGAATGCACCTTCTAAGCTACTCATATATATATTCATCAATCCTTCTTTCATTAGAACCCAAACACGGTCGTTATCAAACTCTATTTAAATTCTTGTAATTATAATAATATATCTAATGAATAAGGGTTTCCTTCTATATCTCTACTTTATCAATTTATAAGAAATTTAATTTGAATTTTAGCCATATCCATCCACTCGTGCCTAGTTTCTTTTTACTATTTATTTCTAATTTTTAATTAAAGTGTTGTTTTTTTGTGATTTCTTTGACTAACATAACTTGTGATAGGATAAATTCTTTTAAAAAAAAATAAAAAAAAATACTATATGCCGTATTAGAAATATTGTACGCAGTTGTGATTCTATTAATAATAACTTATCTTCAAAATTATACTTTTTTTCTTTTATTTTGAATATATAATTACACTTATCTTGAAAATAGGGATAATGAAAATATTCACACCCAACTAGAACCTGTAAAATTTTATTGTCAGTATTGGGTCTAAGTGTTAAAAAAGCAGGTCTGGCTCTGGGTTTGTGGGTGTTGGTACCTAACCTGAACCTAGATTTGTTTTATTTAAATATTATTTTGGTATTATAAATAAATATATTTAATTTATTCTATTGAAAAAAATATTTAAAAAAATTATATTATTTTTTTAATTTCATCAATAAAATAATTTAACTTTAATATAAATATACAAATTATTGTATTTAACAATTTTTATAAGATTAAACTTTTTAAGATTTTATATTGATTATATATTTAAAGTTTACATCATAGAATTGATGTAACTTATACAACTTTTTTATAAATTTGTATGTGAATAAGACATAATTTGAAGAAAAAAGTAATCATTTTTAATTTCTTTTGAATAAATGGATCATGGGAATTCAAAGATTTTATGATTCTAAAAATAGGGATTGATTTTTCTACCAACTCAAAGTCTGGACCAAGATACAAAGATTATTGTATGCTAATCATACGCTATCGATATAATCACTATTTGATAGGTTAAAAAAATCCTATAATTTCATTTGTTCTAACTAAAATACCTTTAATGACATTATTAAATTTTTTTGAAATTATCATATATTAAAAAAAATTTCAAAAATTTCAAAAATATTATTTTATTATGATTTATTTTGAGTTAAAAATGATAAAGTTATTTTATTTTATATTTTAAAAAAATTATTTTTATATTGGTCAAATACATATTTAATCATATAAATAATAAATATAAGGGTATTAGGGCAATGTAATTTTTTAAAATAAAGATAAAAAAAGTATGATTTTAATATATTTCAAAAGAGATGAGGGGAGTATCATTTATTATAAACTTTTTTCTTTGTAACTAGGCCTGGAATTTCTATGATGAAAATAGCCTTTCTATATTAATAATAATATTTGATGATTTCTTCAAATTTTTGATAGCCTACACAAATTTTCGGCAATTTGACCCGAAACCACTTTTAAAATAGTGCATTGCAATAAATCATCTCTAAAACAGTTAATTCTCTCAATGCTTCACTTTTGTTATTTTCTACAGGGAATCCGTTTGTACTTCAAAATGATTACAACTGCAATCTGTTTGAAGTACAAACGGATTATATGCTAATTATTTTTTTTAAATTCAGACCTAATCCATCTTTATATGTTACAAATTGCCAATTATTTATTTTAATATTAAAAAAATCTTTATCTAATATATGTTAGACTGCCAAAACCTAATCCATCCAATATATAGACGAAATAGGGTGTGTATAATCCCCTTTTTACACATGGCGTGCAGCAATTGGAGGACCTAAATTATGATATTTGAATTTTTACCATATAATCATACTATACCCATATCCCCTTTTTACACTGCTAAATGGCAGTGTTCCATCTCGTAATCTACATTTTGGAGGCACTTTTTTAATTTTTAAAATAATTTAAGATTTTATTTAACTTTTGTTTTAACATTTTATGACTCCATTTAACGGTATAATTTTTTATGTAGCAGTTTTATTTGTGATTCGGTTTTGTACGAGTTAAATTTCAAGATCTGCTCACTTCTGGTTAGTTAAATTTTTTTTTTTTCATTCTATACAATTTTTTTTTGTGATTTTTAGTATTTTTTGCTTAAATATATGACAATATAAACATTATATGGAATTTTTAACAATTTTTTTATTTCTTAATAATATACGCGTGTTTTTTATGTTATAATCTGTACTTGTGTTATAATATAAAAGAAAATACATGACTTTATTTAAATAGCTTGAAAACATGTAATATTAAATATTGTTTTAATTTATTTTGATGATATAATTTATAAATTGTTTGATCTTACAAATACTGTTTGATGATATTGTGCAGTTTCTATAATACTGTTTTTTGACTTTATAGATACTAAATGTTTGATCTTAATTATTTATATTAAATAAAATTTAATTATTATTATTATTGGTTAAAATTATTATTATTTGGGAAATTTTAATACTTTTATATATTGAATGATGTAGATGAAATCTTAATTTTTTTTTGAAGATATGGTCTTTTTTATATTTTTCATTTAATTTATTATTCTTGTTAACATTCTGTTTATTATAATTTTTTTATAATATTTTACATTGTAATTTTTTTGTTAATAATTTTTAAGTATATGATATTTCTAGTAATGAAGAATATATTTCTTAATAAAAAGCATTTTTAATATATTTCTATTTTTGAATAATTTCGTTAATAGATGACTTCTAACAATTTATATATATATAGAGAGAGAGAGAGACACACACACTAGCAAAACCATTAATAATTTTATGTTAATAATTTTTTTTAATTTTGTTTGTCTAGATTACTTCTTATAATTTATAAATTATTACTAATTATTATAATAGGTTTTCAAACGCACAAAATGTCAAATAATTAGTTTATAAACTAGTTTATTATATTGATACTAGTTTTTAATAATTACTAATATATTGAGTTAAACGTAATTATTGTATAAATTATTAATATATTGTTTAACATAGGTATTATAATAATCATTGTATATTGAGTTAATAGTAAATGTATATTGATAATAATCGTTTAGAGGACGATTAATGTTAGATATTCAAAATAATTGTATATGCCTTCCCTCCTTTCTTTTTATTTTTTATTTTTTCCTTTTTTCTTTCTCTCTTTCCTCTCTTTTCTTTTTCTCCTCTGCACGTGTCTCCCTCTCCCCCCTAACTCCTCGCGTTTGGAAATAAAACTCAAACTCTGCCCATCTCTCTCACTCTCTCTATCTCGCCAGAATCCATCGTTAATTGCTGTAGCACGTCACCAACCATCTTTGCCTCCGGCTAGCAGTGGCGTTACTCTCTCTCCTCAACGCCCCTCTTTCTCTCTCGTCGGTTTAGCATAAAAAATGGTGATGAGGTGAAGTTTGAACTCCATTTTTTGGTGAGTTTGAAGCTTCATCCATCCTCTTAATCATATTTTATTAGTTATTAGTCTTTACATTCATTATTTGTACCTTATTTTGCTTGGAGGTGGATTAGGTGAGGGTTTTAAATTTGAGAATTTTTATATTGTTAGATTTAAGCTTCAATTGAAGTATTGAGGAAGTTTTTACACTCATATAATTATGAAATCTAGCTCTCAATAATAATTTTTAGCTCAAATATCAATTTAAAAAATTATAATGATAATTTAGAAATTTTAGATAATAATATGAGTAAGGTGTTGGAAAATTAATTTTTGAGATGAAATAGAGATTATAAATAGAAATGAAATGAGTTAATACATGAAATTTAGAAATTTTATTTGAGTGTAGAGTTGAAATTTAGAAAAATACATAGAGAATTGAATGAGGATATTTTGACATAATTATTAAAAGATTTGAATTAAATGGGTGAATATTGGTAAATTCGTTAAAAATGAGAATAATCTTTTTATGGCGTTTATAATTTTAGGGACTTGAGGATGTTCCTAAAGTAGAAGCTTGATTGAGGAAATTGTTGGGGCATATTTTTAATACTTAAGGCTTTCTGCGAGTGGATAATGCACACACTTTCACTCTCTTCATTGAATTTTTCATTTTTTTAATGAATTTTAGTCTATTAACTTAGCATGGGAAAAAAATTAAATTTCTATCATTTTATATCTCCTTTATTCTTTGATTGATGAAATTTGTATAGGTGATCAAAATTTTGATAATTATTTTTCCATGAATATTATTTATAACATGACAATGTATTTAAACCTTAATTTTATCTTCAAGTTGTAAAATTATTATTTTCTAAGATCTTTTCTTAAAATATGATTATTTAATTGTATTAGCTAAATTTTTTTTATCTTTACTTGAGGTAAATCAATTGATGTGAAACTTCTCTAAAATGTTATTGAGAACTTATTTTAGAAATCAATTGATGTGAACTTTTGATTTCAATATATGATTATGGAGATGTGGAATGATTTAGTGAATCTAAATTAAAATATATTTAAATTATTTTATTAAAAAATTATCTTATATAAAATTATGTAGCTAATGGTAGTATTCATTAGCCCTTGGTGTACTTTGCTTACCCTAGCTAGCAAAGGTGTTTCTAGCCCTGTGTGTCGGCTAATATATGTAGATTGGATTTTTCTGAATTATATGAGCAAAATGCTTCTCTGAAATATAAATTTCAAGAGCAAAATGCTCCTCTGTATTATGATAAGATATAAACTTTTTTTGGTTGGTCACTCTCGAGCTATGCGCTCCTTCTGTGGTTAGTTTATCCTATGAGATTTATGCTCACTTCTGTTTTCTTTGATTCTGTTCATGTATTTCCCTCACTATATTTTGGATATATATATATATACACACACACTTATATAAATACATTATATAAGCTTTCAAGAAAAGAATTTAATTTTGAATAGATTGATAAATTGATTTATGAGATTTACTTGTTGTTGAAACTTTCATTCATGAAATCATTTATGTGCTATCAAGGTTTGTAAAACAATCATGTATTTTGGTTTGTTCATTTCCTTATTCTAGTTTGTATTATTTTCTCATTGACTTGATGAACTGACCCCCTCATTTCATTTTTCAAATAAAGGTGTAGCTCCTAGCCCATCCCTCCTTGGTGTAGCTCAAGACATTAGTATTTTCGTGAGTCCACTTTTATGTGTGGGCCATCTTCTAATTTGATTTTTTTTAGCTAATATCTTGATTCTAGATAGCTCATTTAGTGGCAAGCAGGGCCTTATTATTCTTTTGATGTATTTTGGTTGGTTGTGTGCTAATTTTGGATTGGTTGAGAGTGGAGCTCACTAATAATACCATTGTATAGACTCTTGTGCTATTGTATAATTTGGAAATTGTCATATATTAGGGGAGACAATGTTGGATTTTTGATAAAATTATCTTATGATTTAGAAATGATAAATGTTACAAATCTTGTGCATTCAGATTTTGTTATTAGGTTTTTTAGATTAAGGGCAACCTTTAAGTCCAGTGTCGGTTGCGCCTCATTTGCTTTAGGGGGCGTGACATTTATCCAAGGAAACACTTAGTTAACTTTTTTATCCAAAATTTAACAAAATTTAGACATGTAAGCAAACATAAAGTCGCCCTAACATGATAGTGGGGATAAAAATGTCAATTTATCCAAGGTCTTCTCTCTCCCCTAAACCCTTCAATTAGATAAACATTAGAGGGCTTTTTTATTGAGAACTCAAACTTCTTATCCATTAAATGAAAAAAAATTTAACAGGTCTAGCATATTCAAAAAATTCAAAATTAAAAAAAATATATAATGGCCAGAAAGCTCGAGCTCTCAAGAGTCCTATCTTCATGAAGAGTAAACCAACATTTAAAGATCAAAAAGTAGAAAACATAGTGGCTCCAAATGCAGATCTTTGCACACCTTTGAAGAGAATTGAGATTGAAGACTACATTGAAGCTCTTAAACATAGAGATGGACATTAAGAACAATAAAATTAAGAAAAATAATTGAAAAAAGATTATAAATATTTAAAACAAGAGTCACAAACAAGTATAACACAAAATCCATTCCAATATACAAAAATAGTATAAATAAAAAGGTAAATTTATCATAAATATAAAAATGGTAAGTAAATTAATCAAACTGTGAAAGAAGTCGCTGGAAGTTGATGGATATCTTGATTGACAAATTGAGACCAGAACCAGTGCATTCTCCACACTCTGCCCATCTCCTCAATAGTAATGCTCTTATTTTCAGGGAGGAGGAAGTAGACAAAAAGAACACAAATAAGCCAAAGAAAATTGTCATAACCTATATATATATTTTAAATTTTAAATGTAAAAATTGGATGAAAATAATTTAAAAATTGGTTGGAAGTATTAAATATAGATTGGTGGAATTTTTAAAAAGGGGAGAATTATATAATTAGGCATTTTTTTATTTTGATTAAATAATTAAAAGAATTCATATTTTGAATATTTATACAATTTATACAATATTTAGATAAGAAATTAGAGAAGAATAATAAATAAAATAAATAAAAATATTTATTTAACCTATAGCTAAAAGAATCATTCTCGGTGACCAAAGTACAAATATATATTTAATATCACAATCCTTTCAGTAGCCTGACTAGCTAGGGATGATATGAGTAAGCTACTATAGTATATGGACTTGAACTTGAGTGAATATTCTCATTTTTAAACCCCTAAAATTTTGAATATTTGGATTTGAAAGCATTTACTAGGAAAAAAATTTAAAGTAATTATTTTTTTTAAATTATGGGTTTCTTACATATAAATTCAATGTAAATTTTAAATATAAAATTAATATAAAATTTTAATAAATTTATCTTTACAAAATTATTAAATATAATAATTTATAAATTTATATTAAATTTAAATTATCTTATTCATAAAATTAAAGTAAATAATATAATTTATAAATATATTTTTTAATAAAATAAAATAAAAATAATATTTAAATAATTTATATAAAATGAGTCTGAATCTAATAAAATATTATTTTTCGTAAATTCGAACCCATTCTTTTAATACTCAAATCCATAATTTTAATATTCAAACCTAAACTAAACAAATCAATTTTTCGGGTACGGGTATGGGTATGTTCTCTAAGCCTGACGCCCACACTCAAATTTCCATTTCCTTTTACTAATACACATATTATTTAGAAATAGAAGACCCTTTCCTTCTGATTGCTCATGCACCTACTCTAGTATGTATATTATATTCAGATTTAATCCTTTCATTTGGTTGCTTTTACGTCTCTCCTCTGTTCCTTTCCCTTGCCTTTTTGTTTTCTTTATCTCAAAAATCTGCAACATATCTCTCTCTTTTTCTTCATCTCAAAGCTTCATTCTCTTCGAGATTTTGTTGGTTTTTCTCCCTTTCACCATTAAACCATCGTGATTGTCATCTCCGGCCAGTAACCGTTGCTACCTTTGTCTTGTTCTGTGTGTGGTAGCGTCGTTTAGCTGCTTCAAGTGGGGAAAACGTCCTATTGCTGGTGTTGAGGGTTAGGAGAAAAGTGATTCCATTGTGGGGTTTCCTTGCTTTCTTAGGTACGTTTTACTTTCCCTTCGTGGAGCTTGATGTTCAGCATTTGTGTTGATTATTATTGGGTGGATTTAAATCTGAAATTCTGGGAAGAAATAAGCTTCATTATTTATTTTAGTTTAGGAACAATCTGACATTTTTTTTTAAAAATAAAGTCTTGTTCTTTTTAGCATACTTGGATGGTGGTTTAAAACCTCATTATAGATCCTGATTCATGACCTGAAAAAAAAAAAGCGAATTAATTAGTGTAAATTTATTTAAAATTGGAGTTGAAAATGACTTGGAAACCTTATGTCTAATTAAGTTTAATTAAATTATAGTATTGGAGTGAAATTAAAACAATTTGAAAACTTTTAAGTTTTGATTATGCAGTGAAACGGGTGGCTAAGCATGGGAATGAGTAATGCACTTGTTTTGAGTTTTGAATGAGAGGGTGACGGAATTGGATCCCCTGCTGGGCGCTCCCTAGGCCCTGCTGGGCTTTTTAGCGGCGGTTTTATCCGTCGCTAAAGTGTGTTTTAATATTATTGCAACGAATATTATTGCTGCTATAACTTTTGTTTAAATAATTAATTTAACAAAAATTATAGTGACAATAATATTTGTTGCAAAAAACTTTAGCAACGAAAAAAATCGCTGCTAAAACGCCCAACAGCACCCAGAAGGGAATTCAGACGCGAGGGTGACAATGAGGATGAAAAGTAAAAAAGCCTTGGTTTATGATGAAATATATGCTTAAGATGAAGTCGTTAAATTATATAGTTGGGTGATTTTGAAAAGTTATTTAGCTTTTAGATCTAATATACGAAGCTTTCAGTGATCTAGTTATTAAGATAAAGAAATTTAAATTGAATGAAAATAATAGTAATTGAGGGGAATATAATAATTTAATTAAGCTAATCATGGGTGTTTGTGGAAAAATAGCTAAAAGAAGAGAAGTATAGATAACTAGAATAAACCAGAAAATTTATTGAAGGATGTGATTTCCTTGAGTGGGTAAGGATTTTAAAAATTCCTATGGCACCCAAATTTAAATCATTATTTGAGATTTTAATATTAATGATAAGCACAATATTGTGATTATAGGTGTCTTGGAAGCATCCTCTACTCTTAGGGATCTTGTTAGAAATTCTTGTTCGACATCACTGTGAATAGATAAAGCTTTGGCAATGCACATTTCTTTCTATATAGTAGCCCTTGATGAATCATACTTTCATTCTATCTCTTTCAATTTCTTTCTCAATTTGAATAATATATTCTAATCATATTATTATTATTATTATTATATATATATATTATTTTGTGCCGAGGCAAAATAATAGCCTTGATTATTCATGTTGAAAATATTTTAGATTTTATGAATGATTTATCATAATACATGATTTCAAAGAGTTTGCATACATGATATTGAGCTGTTGTGGAAAATTTAAAAGAGAACTACATTCATTACACAATTGGGTACCTTTTGCTACAAGGTTGTGCCGTTTGGATTAAAGAATGTTGGGGCAACTTACTAGCTCGCAATGGTTATTATCTTTCATGACATGATGCAGTAGGAGATCGAAGTCTCTTTCATGACTTGGTCACCAAGTCAATGGAGGGGGAAAGTTGTGTGAAGGTCCTTCGCAAGTTGTTTGAAAGGCTACGAAAATTCAGACTCTAACTAAACCATAATAAATGTGTTTTTGAGGTGCTTACTAGAAAGCATCTTGGGTTCATTGGCAGTCAAAAGGGCATTGAGGTAGACCCTAACAAAATCAAGGCCATCCATGACATGCCTCCACCTAAGACCAAGAAACAAGTGCGCAGTTTCTAGGTAGACTAAATTACATTGATCGATTCATAAGGAACCTAACTTCCACTTATGATCCAATCTTTAAGCTCTTAAGGAAGAATCAACCATCGAAGTGGATCAAAGAATGCCAACAGGCCTTTGATAAGATCAAAGAGTACCTTCAGAAACCACTGGTGTTAATACCTCCCACACTTTGTAAACCACTCCTATTGTACTTGACAATCTTGAATTGCTTTATAGGTGCCATACTAGGGCAACATGAACACTCTAAGAGGACTAAAAGAGCTATATATCACATAAGCAAAAAGTTGAATGATTGTGAGTCAAAATACTCCATGATCGAAAGAACTTGCTTTGGTTTAACCTATATGACAAGATGACTTAGACAATACATGCTCTACCATGAAACTTGGTTGATGTCACATATGGATCTAATCAAATACATCTTTGAAACTCCTCATGCTTGGGTAGAGTCTCGAAATGGCTACGATATAAAATATATGAATTAGAAGTCAGTCAAGGGTAGAGCCATAGCCGATCATTTGGCTTCTAATCCTATAGAGGAATATAAACCTCTAGATTTTAGTTTCCCTGATAAGGAAATTTGCACAATAGAGGAAGAGAAAGAAGATGAGTCCTCAAGCTGATGGAAAATGTACTTTGAAGGGCCGGTCAACATGCATGGCAATAGTGTTGGGGCTATCTTTGTTCCTCCTAAAAGGGAATAATTTCCCGTGGCAGTCAAGTTCAATTTTGACTGTATAAAAAACATGGCAGAATATGAGGCATGTATTAGTGGCTTGAAGGCTACTATCTCTTTGAAAATTAGAGAACTTAACATCTATGGGGACTCTACCCTCATAATTTTCCCAATCATAGGAGAATGGTAGACAAAGGATAAGGAATTAATTTCATATCAGAAATGCCTTAGTCAACTTTGCAAGGAATTCAATGAGATCTCTTTCACTCATTTTCCCATAACAAGAATCTTTTTGTGGATGCCTTAGCCACCTTGGTTGTGATGGTCAAGCTAGAATGTGGAATCCACTTACAGCCCATACGGGTAGAATCACAAGTTACGTCCTCCTATTGCCTAAATGTAGAAGAAAAACTCGATGGTCTGCCACTGTTCCATGACATCAAAACATACATCATGACACGAGAATACCTGACTGCGCAAGTGAAAAATGATAGAAGGACATTGCGGAGGCTAGCAATGAAGTTCTTAGTGGTGATGTGCTATACAAGAGGAGTCACGACAATACACTAATCAATTGTGTGGATGGTAAAGAAGCCAATCGAATAATGGTCAAAGTGCACAAAGGAATTTGTGATACCCACGCCAATGGTCACACGATGACCCAACAAATCCAAAGATGTGATTATTTTTGGATGATAATGGAGAAAGATTGTCTGGCTTATATGCGCAAATGCAAATCACATTAATGCTTCGCCAGTCTCACTATATAGCTTGGTTACACCCTGGCCATTCTCCACATGGGGAATTGATATTATAGGCCCCAATTCGAAGGCCTCCAACAAGCATCGTTTCATCTTGGTTTTCGTTGATTACTTTACGAAATGGGTTAAGGTAGGTTCATAATCTAACCTCACTTAGAAGGTGAGTGCCTAGTTCTTGAGGACTAATATAATTTGACGATATGGTATACCCAAAAAAACATCATAGATAATGCGACGAATTTCAATGGCACCAAAATTCGTAAACTTTGTGAACATTTCAAAATAAAAAATCACAACTTGGCACCATACGCCCGCAAATGAATGGGGTAGTAGAAGCAACCAATAAAAATATCAAAAAGATAATAAAAAATTAACTATGTCTTATAAGGATTGGCATGAGATGCTTTCGTACACCTTACATGCGTACCACACCATGGTTAGGACATCAACTGGACAAACACCTTATTCACTGGTATACAGTATGGAGGCGGTTCTACTAGTAGAGGTGGAAATACCATATTTAAGCGTTATTGTGAAATCTGGGCTGGAGGAAGATGAATGGGTCAAGGTTTGGTATGAGCAACTTAAATTGATTGAGGAAAAGCAATTGGAAGCCATATGCCATGGTCAGATTTACCAAAGGAGGGTTGCTAGAGCTTTTAATAAGAAGGTTAGACCTATAGAATTTTAGGCTAGGGACTTAGTTCTAAGAAAGATCATCCCCATGCAAGAAGATAATCACAGCAAATGGGCCCCTACTTATGAAGGCCCATATGTAATCAAACATGCATTCTTTGAAGGTGCTCTAATCCTCACTAACATGGAAGGGCAAGAGTTAGATAAACCCATTAACTCCGATTTAGTCAAGTAGTATTACGCTTAAAAAAAAAAAAGCCTATTAAGTCCAAAACCCACAAAGGGCGACTTAGGCAAAATTTAGGGCATTTGAAAAAAGAAAATAAGAGCTCGCTAAGTTGAAAACTCACAAAGGGAGGCTTAGGAAAAATTCAAGGCATCGCTCACTAGACTGAAAACCCATATAGGCAGTCTAGGCAAAAGTTAGAGCAACTCACTATGCCAAAAACCCATAACAGGAAGCCTAGGCAAAAATTAGAGCAATCATACTTTCACGAGTCAGCTCCTCAAAGGGTTTAAATCAAATGTCACATCCTTAATATGAGATAAGAATTCTACTCTTCAAGGACTGACGTTTATATCTATGGTAACCCATGAAGTCAAATGAAGTCAGAATCATCACCGTTGAACAACTTCATTCTTTATTCTTGATAGAAGTTACTTTGTTCAGTAACATAACTTTCATTATTCATGTATCGCTTAACTCATACATATTAATAAAAGTTGAGTTTATTCATTCAATGAACTTCCAAACCTTGTTTCTCTTGCACATTGTATACATGATGGTTACTAACATTATTCCTCTTATAAAATTGGAAACTGATTAACACTACATAACAATTTGCAATGTTACTTATTGATAAATGATTGGGAGTTTTTTCTTAACCTCTCAGTAGGCTGGCATAAACCTTATTTACCTATCTAGTGCAGGTCCTATTATGCCTTTGGAATCCTCATCATCTGTATGATAACATGGAGAAGGAAGTTAATAAAATGAAGACATGCCCTTCTGAACTTCATCAACCCCAGACTTGGGCAATTTTTCATGTGCATTCCCGAACATTTTTTGAAAATATTGTCAACAATCATGAACTAACTCGCAAGCTTGTGAACATCGAGGCACTCCAGGAAGTAAGGATCTCCTAATGACTGAAATAGGGCATACAGTGAAGGTTAAACCTTATGAAGATCGAGGCATACAGGGAAGCAAGGATCTCTTAATGACTGACACAGGGCATGTTGTGAAGGTCAAACCTTGTGAACACCAAGGCATTCTAGGAAACGAGGATCTCATAATGACTAACACAAGGCACACTATAAAGGTCAAACCTTATGAACACCGAGGCATGCCGGGAAGCAAGGATCTCCTAATGACCGACACAGGGCACATTGTGAAGGTTAAACTTGGTGAACACTGAGGCATGCTTGGAAGTAAGGATCTCCTAACGACTGATATAAGGCATATTGTGAAGGTCAAACCTTGTGAAGACCACGGCGCATTGGGAAGCAATGATCTTCTCTTATGCCTAACACAAGGCACACTGTTAAGGCCAAACCTTGTGAAATTGAAGCACGCTAGGAAGTGAGCACCTTCTCTTATGACTAACATAAGTCACATTGTGAAGGCCAAACCTTGCGAAAACCAGGCTTTTACTTGAATATCCGAACAAAATATGTGTTCTTATCTTTACTTATCTTTAAATGAGAAGTTGACTAATTCTTAGTCACTTCTCTTATTTAAGGAATAAATAAAGAAGGGCAACTATAAATATCATATTTCGTCTGGGCCTAAAATAAAATAGTAAAAATACAAATATAAAAATTGATAAATAAAAAAAAAGAAAATTGTTAAAATATAATAAATAGGCCCAAGTAAAGAATTAAAAAAAAAAAAACAAAAGGCCCCAAATTAAATGCCTATAAAAATAGCCCAAATAAAAAAAAGGCTCTAAAAGATAAAAATACATGTGTAAAAATTAAAAAAGGGAAATATCCAAAAATAAAATAAAATAAAAAATAAAAAAATTAGAATCTCACTAGAGAGCTCTATTTTCTCATATCTTTTCCTCCATATTGCAATCCCACAAATTCCCTTCATCATCAAATCCTCTTTATTATATCCATCAATCCCATTAAAACTCTATCATCAAATCCCTTTAATTTTTTCCATCAATCCCATTAAACTCCATCATCAATTTCCCCCAAAATGAAATCATGGTTTCCCTTTTATTCCACACCTACCTCTCCTATTTAAACACACTAGGAAAACAGAGAGAAGGATGGATGAAAACTGAGAGGCAATAAGCTTTTGGTAAAATAGTACACACAAAAGAAGAGGAGATAACAACAAGCCACACAAAAAAAGCTTTGAAAAAAATAGAAGCATCGAAGCATAATAAAGGAGAAAGAGAGATCTGAGAGAGGGAGGGAGAAGAAGCTGCCATCGACCTCTGCTGTTGCTTGTCTACTTTCACTTTCGCTGTCGCAGCTATAGTCCGTCGTCGCCATCACCCACTTAAAGGAACAGAGGTACTCTTTCTAATGTACCATTATTTTGTTGCATCGGAGGGATACAATGCTATACTTTCATTACTGTATATGTTTGGATGACTAGACTTGGAAACTTCTCCAATACTTAAAAAGATGCGCGCTTTGCTCAGATGATGAGGTGGCTTAATTTCTTTATGGCCTTTTGTTGTATTGTGCTTAACAATGGATATATGCTTTATTATATATGTCCCATGTACACGATTTTTAGTTTGATGGTGTATGAAACATTGGATATTTACAATAAGTATAACGAGATAAGCTCAGTGGTTGCTGCAAAGATTCTAGCATGCTTTCTTGTGGATGGATACTGTGCTAATCTCTTCCTTTCTCTTTACATGTATACACTTTTATGGCTTAGGACAATTAGGTAGAGACATAGTTTAGATGTTTTAAAATTTCAACTTAAAATAATATATATATATATAATTTCAAGAATTCTTTTCTTCAAGAAAAAAATATAAAAGATAAAATAAAAATAAATAATTTAAGAATGTTTCTTAAAAAAAATGTATAAAAGATGAAAACAAAAAAAATAAATATTAGGGTAATTTAAATAATTATTAGGTCACTTAATTTTATAAATTTAATTTAAGATAACTATCTCTTTGACGAGTTTCTTAAGGTGCCTAACACATTTTCTAGGAATCAATTAGACTTATGAAACTAATCTTTATTCCCAAACTAGTTTTGAGCCTTATTCCCCACATTTTTAAAAATTGCTTTCAAAAATATTTTTTTTCTAGTTTTTTAAATTTTTTTAAAACTTGGTGGTGATTCCATATTTCATTAAAAATTCAGACGTGACAGTTTGGCGATGCCATTGGGGACAATTTGAGAGTCAAGCGCAACAATAAATTACTTTTGTAAAATTTTGTGGCCTTCTATTTATTTTAATTACCCTAGCATTTTATTTTGTTTTATTTGTTTGGGCCTTGGGCCATTTATGCAATATATGTGTTGGATGGTTTCTATTTGTTTTGTAGCCTAATCTCCTTTGTGGATGAAGGGGCTAGATCTTAAGATTTGCTATCATCGCACACAAGCACTTACAAAAACCTCACTCTTTTGGGTTTTACACTCGAGCTTGAGTGTCCCTAGGCTAGAAGAGATTTATGGTAGTAACTTGAACTCTCTTGAGTTTATCTGCTACGATCTCGCTTAAATTGTAACCTATGACATGTGCTTGACCGGTATGAGACTAAATTCTCCACTTGGCTCGATCTATGTGATAGGGTACCCATCTTGAAAGGATGGAGGCAATCCAAAGACCTTAAATCTTTTAGGATTTTAGACCTACCCTAACAACCATGCACTTGATGGGCCTTTAATGAGCCACGTTGATAAGAAGGCCTATAATTGTAAACCTTAGGGAGATCGTCCGAGTAGGACATATGGGAGCTAAGATGTCCCTTGCATCACATGTGCATCATCGAATGTCGCACTATAAAATTACGATAAAGAAAACCCCTCTATTTTTGAAAACACCTCTATGTCAATAAATCTAAATCCTTTTGTACATAGAGTATGATCGTTTCTTTCCTAATGGAACCAAAATGTTTTCTAAGGAAAATGAAATTAAAGAAAAAACCCTTTGTTTTGTGAAAACGCCACTATGTCGATAAGGCTAAATCCTTTCATATGTAGCGGATGACTGTCCTTTCCTATTGGAACCAAAATGTTTCTTAGGAAAAATAGATTTTGAAAATTCCTTTGCTTGCGAAAACACCACTATGTCGATAAGGCTAAATCCTTTTGTACATAGTGGATGAATGTCCTTTCCTAGTGAAACCAAAATGTTTCCTAGGAAACAAAAATTTGAAAAACCCTCTACTTGCTAAAACTCCTCTACGTCAATAAGGCTAAATTCTTTTGCATATAGTAGTTGGATATTTTTTCTAATAAAACCAAACATTTCTTAAAGAATAGATCTTGAAAAATCTCTATGTTTATGAAAACACTATTACATTAATAAGGATAACTCCTTTTGTACATGGTGGTTGGTCGTTCTTCCCTGATAAAGTCAAAACTCTTTTAAGGAAAAAAATTTTTCAAAAATGCTATAACATCGGCGACGCTAAATCCTTTCATATGCTATCGGTTAACCTAGCCTTCAGTGTAAATAGGCTAAATCCAATAAGGAACGAGTTTTTAAAATTTTGGGTTTAGGGGAATATTTTCAATCAAACCCCAATGGATAAAACTCGCTAATAGAGTAAAGACAAAATCTTTTCTCACATTAGTAGTAGCTCACACCCGCACGGTAGCCAAAATACTATCAAGTGAGAGGGGAAACCTTGCCTTTTTTTTTTTTTGAAAAAGTACGGTGAGTAATGATAAGAGACAAAATTGAATAAGCATAAGTTAAATACAAAATAATAAAAAAAAAATTGATCTCATGACAAACTTCTTCCTTGTACAAATTTACTCGATAAAATAAAATCATGTCCCTTCAATTCTCTTAGCTCAAGTGGTTGCTTTGAAAAATGGCAATTATGGTAATGGTTTCAAACACAAGATTGGCTTTTTGCTCACTTAGCGGTTTGTCGCTAACTGGGAAGTTAGCACAGATCAAGGTAAAGCCAAACTCTATGGTTAAACTAGTTTAGATGAGGACTAAACTCAATATGGATCAAATGCAAGACTTTTGACTAAAGTATGGGGATATTTTAAATTTATTAGACGTTCATTTTCAAACTAAAGCCATTGCAGTCCTAGGGCAATATTGGGACAATGAACTAAGATTCTTCACTTTCTCTCAATTCTAACTATCATTAACTTTAGAGGAGTATATCAGATTGTTGAGAGTGCCTTTCCATAAACACATGGTAGTGTACACACATTTTGGCCATTTGCCTTCTCGGAGGTCTATTTCTCAAATGTTGGGGGAATTACTTAAGCAAGTTTAGTTTGCAAGATAGGGGCAGACTGACGTGATACCGTTAGCATACTTGGTTAATTACATAGAGATGTGTAGAGAGAAATGAGAGTGGACACTCTTTAACTGAGTCATTTCATTAGTAATATACATGATTATGCTCTTTACATTAGTAGTGGACTTCATAGACTTTGCCTCAGTTAGTGTATTTATAGTCATGGAGCATCATAGAATCAATTTGATCCTAGCCATCCTAGCAGACACTTACTTAATTCTCTTGTATTTTAATTCTAGATATGATTATGTATTCTATAGGTAGGATCCCTGCCCTTATTTTTTGTTTCTTAGTTAAATGTGATACTAAGAGCAGAGCTTTCCTATTGTATTAATGTTTTAGTTGGGACTGTTGTACTAGTTATGGAAACCTCTACTATTAGGGGAGACTCTGACGAAACCCTTGTGACAGTTATAGTGAGAATACCGAGTTATATTGATGAATGACTTAGTGATATGTTAGGCTTATAGATACAGGGTAACTACCTTGCATCCGGTGTCGTCACATCTTCCTAAGTTGAGGTATGAAAAAAATGAAGAGCCTAAACTTCCTGTGGAAAAGCATGGTATGGAATATTTGTACAACTAGAAAATTGAAGAGCATGTTCAAAGCCATTGACACACTTCGAGTTGGAGATTGAATCTCTAATAAAAAAAATGTCACTGAGCTCTAACCAACCCAAGGACCTTTATGACTATGAAAATTCACTCACATAAATGCAAACAAAGACCACCACCACTATCACATAACACCTAGGCAATGAATTAGGGTCCCCATCAATTTCAAACTTAACTCCAATGGCACTTGCAACAATAGCTTAACATATGAGCATTTGGATTCCACCTCTAAGAAAAGGGGCTCTCCTAACTTGTTAAGTCCATAAATAGAGACAATGTCAGGACCCACATAGATCAAACCGCAAGACTAAAGAATACTTGAATGTGGATTCAGGTATGCTTCCGCATCTAGATCTAGATTTATTCTCTTGATGATTTGAAATGATAAGACTGTAGATCAAAAAAAGTTTTCATATTTGGGAATTTATTCCAACTTCTTCATCCATTATTAAAATGCAATATGTTTTTTTAAAAATTTTGATTATTTAGAAATGAGATGGTACAAACTAAGATTTTAATACACATCAAATTGGTGAGTTAGTGTCCAATGGTGCAGTTAAACGACATACATTAGCATTTAATATGCCAACTCACTTGGTTCGTTAATGGCTAGTAGCTCAAACACTAATGTGTTAACTTTCAAGGCTTTTTATGGACTAAAACATATATTATGATCTTTCAAGAATTAATCATAATTTTAATTATTTTTTAGGGACCAAATAATATGTTATCTCTTCATCTTATTTATTTTATTTGTGACCATTTTGTATTAAATATTTTTAAATTGAGCTAATTTTGTCTCAAAGCTTATAACACCATTAAAATAATTAATAAAATAATCTCTGTCAATTACATATTTGGTGAATATAATTGAAGGTGGACTTTTTTTTAAGTTTACTTATATATTAAACTTACATCAAATAAAAAAAATATTTTTCAAATGTGATATGACATTGAATTGAAAGAGATGAATGAAATGTGTTAAAAGGTTTCATTTAGCTTTGAATGACAATTTTTTTTTTTTAATTTGAGGTAAGTTTGTTATACAAGTAGATAAAGAAAAAAAAAAATCATTTATACATGTTTGCTACGTGTTCAATTAATTTGCTAATTATTTTAACGATGTTAAGTTTTAAGATAACCTGATCATATTGAACTTATCTTTTGATAAAACTAAAATAGAGTTTTCTTTGGATTATTTTACCATTTTCAATTGAGCCAGGATGTTTTTATCTAAAATTTCTAATGTTACATTTTACTCATTTTTCAATGTTAGCCACAACACAAAATTAAATTTTAGCTAATAATCCTTGTCCTGTTTAGAGCAGTGAAAATAAATAAATAATTTTAAAAACAAAATTACAGATGGCATGCTTCCTTAATTTATAATTTTGACGTATAAATAATCTTAATTCAGAAAAATCCAATCATGAAAATCATACCACAATCTGCTACTATGATTCGGTGCCTTTTTTTTTTTTTTTTTCTCCTCTAGAACATTCAATTGTTTAAACATCTTAGCTGAGTCATGGCTAATATATATACAAAAATATTATATTTTTGAAGATATTTTTAAATTAAACAGTTCTCTCTCTTATTTTGAAACTATGCACAAATTTTTTTTTCAAGTTAAAAGATGACGAAAATATCTTATAAGATAATTTTTTTATTTAAATTTTGTATGCTATTTAATTTCTTTTAAAAATTAGATTTAAAATATTATAAAATGTAAAAAAGTGATTAATTTATATTGATAAGATATATAATATTTACTATAGTATAAAATTATAAATATAATTTTTCAGTAAAAATAATTTAAATTGTCATTTTTTGTGACATATTTTATTCAGAATTTAATTATTTAGTCTTATTTAATTTTTTCAAAAGAATAAATAAAGAGTAAAAAGTCAAATAAAAATATACAATTCCAGTGCGGATAAAATATTCTTAATTTATCGAAATCTATCCAAGTTTCCCCAAATTCTTAAGTAGAATCTTAATAAACGGCAACAGTATATTATATTTTACTTATAATCTTATAGTTTTTTTCATCAAATTAATAAGTTTAACAAATATAAAAACTAAAGAAAGCTTTCATGGTGGAATGCAAATAAAGAATGCATTACAAAGACGTTACTTAAACACAAAATTTATTGTGAAAAATACAAACAATCCATCTATATATGTTGCCCGAAATTTTGTAAGCAAATTAATCAAACTTTGGAAGAAGATGCTGGAAGTTGATGGATATCTTGACTGACAAAACGAGACCAGAACCAGTGCTTCCTCCACACTCTGCCCATCTCTTCAATAGGAATGCCCTTTGTTTCGGGGAGGAGGAAGTAGGTGAAAAGCGTCATAACTAACACAAAGAAGCCAAAGAAAATGAAGAGCCCAAACTTCATGTGGCAAAGCATGGTGAGGAATATTTGTGCAACCAAAAAAGTGAAGAGCATGTTCGTAGCCACTGTCACACTTTGAGCTGCGGATCGAATCTCCAACGGGAAAATCTCACTGGGCACCAGCCAACCCAAGGGACCCCATGACCATGCAAATCCCATCACGTAAATGCATATAAAGACCACCACCACTATCGCATACCACATAGGTAATGAACCAGGGTTTCCATCAATTCCAAACTTGGCTCCAATGGCAGCTGCAACTATAGCTTGACATACGAGCATTTGGATTCCACCTTCAAGAAAAAGGGCTCTCCTACCCCACTTGTCAACTCCATAAATAGAGACTATGGTGGCAAATACATTGACCAAGCCAGTAATAACAGCTGACATGAGTGCTGCATTAGTTTTAAAGCCAATAGAATTAAAGAGAACAGGTGCATAAAACATGATGACATTAATGCCAGTAAATTGCTGGAAGAATGGGATCATGATGGCCATTGTGAGGTGGGGTCTATACTTCCTCTTAAGCAAGTTTTTCCAGGGATGCTCCACTTGCTTAGATGCCTCACTCGCTGCAACAAGGTCATTGAATTCTTCATCAACCTCTTTTAGTCCACGAATTTTCTCGAGTCTTTGCCTGGCTCCCTCATGGTTTCCTCGTTCAATCATGGAATTGGGAGTATCCGGAAGACACATGGATCCAATTGTGATAACAAGGGCAGGGACCATAGCACCACCCAAGCTCAGACGCCATCCCAACTTGTCAAGTTTCGCAAACTCATAGTTTAGGAAATTGGCTATGAGAATACCAATGGTGATACTCATTTGGAAGCCAATGTTAAGGGTTCCTCTGTGTTTGTAAGGAGCCATCTCAGATAGATATAATGGCACAGACTGCATAAAATTTTGATATTAATTAATCAAACTAATAATAATATTGCCAGAGATGAGCTAATCAAGTAAAAAAGGTGATTAAAAAGAGATAAAATGAAGAATGCTAATTAATTCAATACCTGATTGCAGAACCCAATACCAAAGCCAAGCAAGATGCGACCCAAAATTAACATCCAAACGTATTGAGAAAAGGCATTGATCAAGGCTCCAGCAAGAAAGACGACACCTCCCAAAAGCATGGACATTTTGCGTCCAAATTTACGCGTTATTGTGGAAGCCACCAAACTGGACAATAGCGCAGCCAAATACAAAGACGATGTGAATAAGGTTAATACTTCACTATCATACTGACAATATTGGTTCGTGGATTGATCAATGTTTTTCTTGCGGTACACGGAGGGAAAGAATTTTTGCAAAAACACATCCATAGAGGTCACCCCACCTATAACAAATTAATTAATTAATTAATTAAAGTAAAAAAATCAAGAAGTATATATAAATAAACCTTAATTTATACATAAAGTAAAACAATAGATGCAATTAAATTACTCTCCGTACTAATCCATCATAAGAACACCAAATCTAAGCAAATTAAGACACAGAATACTCATTAAAAGAAAAATTAAAGAAGAAGAAGAAAGTAGAGTACCAGAAATTCCAATATCGTAACCAAAAATAAGACCACCCATGGCTGCAACAACACAAGCTGTAACAACAGATGATGTAAGTTCTCCTGGGTAGGCTTTTACACCTCCCACACTTATTCCTCCACCAACTCCCATTTTAATTTTTTGCACACACAAACACAAAGCAATTTACAATTAATGTCGATACTCAATGTATTACGATGAATGCACCTTCTAAGCTACTAATATATATACTCATCAATATTCTTCAATCCTTCTTTCATTAGAACCCCAACACTGTCGTTATCAAACTCTATTTAAATTCTTGTAATTATAATAAGATATCTAGTGAATAAGGGTTTCCTTCTATATCTCTACTTTGTCAATTTATAAGAATTTTAATTTGAATTTTAGCCATATCCATCCACTCGTGCCTAGTTTCTTTTTATTATTTATTTCTAATTTTTAATTAAAGTGTTGTTTTTTTGTGATTTCTTTGACTAACATAACTTGTGATAGGATAACTTTTAAAAAAAAAAAAAAATACTATATGCCGTATTAGAAATATTGTACACAGTTGTGATTCTATTAATAATAACTTATCTTCAAAATTATACTTTTTTTATTTTGAATATATAATTACACTTATCTTTAAAATAGGGATAATTAAAATATTCACACCCAACCGGAACATGTAAAATTTTATTGTCCCTTTTGGGTCTAAGTTTTAAAGAAGCAAGTCTAGTTCTGAGTTTGGAGATGTTGGTATTTAATCCGAATTTAGATATATTTTATTTAAATTATTTAAATATTATTTTTATATTATAAATAAATATATTTAATTTATTCTATTAAAAAAATATCTAAAAAATTATATTAATTTTTAGTTTCATCAATAATCATTTTTAATTTTTTTTTTAATAAATGGGGTCCGAATATGGGGATTCGAAAATTTTATGATTATGAAATTAGGGATTGATTGTTCTACCCGCTCAAGTCTAGACCAAGGTACAAAGATCATTGTATGCTAATCATATCCTGTTGATGATCATCACTATTTGTTGGATTAAAAAAATCCTATAATTTCATATATTCTAACTAAAATACGTTAATGGCATTATTAAATTTTTTTGAAATTATAATATATTAAAAAAAATTTAAAATCATTATCTTATTATATTTATTTTGATTTAAAAATGATAAAATTATTTTATTTTAAATTTTTAAAAAAATTATTTTTTACATTCGTCAAATACATATTTAATCATATAAATAATAAATATAAGGGTATTAGGGCAATGTAATTTTTTAAAATAAAGATAAAAAAGTATGATTTTAATATATTTCAAAAGAGGTGAGGGGAGTATCATTTATTATAAACTTTTTTCTTTGTAACTACGCCTGGAATTTCTATGATGAAAATAGCCTTTCTATATTAATAATAATATTTGATGATTTCTTCAAATTTTTGATAGCTTACACAAATTTTCGGCAATTTGACCCGAAACTACTTTTTAAAATAGTGCATTGCAATAAATCATCTCTAAAAAAGTTAATTCTCTCAATGCTTCATTTTTGTTATTTTCTACAGGGAATCCGTTTGTACTTCAAAATGATTACAACTGCAATCTGTTTGAAGTACGTACAAACGGATTATATGCTAATTATTTTTTTTAAATTCAGACCTAATCCATCTTTATATGTTACAAATTCCCAATTATTTATTTTAATATTAAAAAAATCTATCTAATTTATGTTAAGACTGCCAATACCAAATCCATCCAATATATATATAGACAAATTAGGGTGTCTCGAATCCCCTTTTTACACATGGCGTGCAGCGATTGGAGGACCTAAATTATGATATTTGAATTTTTACCATATAATCATACTATACCCATATCCCCTTTTTACACTGCTAAATGGCAGTGTTCCATCTCGTAATCTACATTTTGGAGGCATTTTTTTAATTTTTAAAATAATTTAAGATTTTATTTAACTTTTGTCTTAACATTTTATGATTCCATTTAGCAGTATAATTTTTTATGTAGCAGTTTTATTTGTGATTCGGTTTTGTACGAATTAAATTTCAAGATCTGCTCACATCTGGTTAGTTAAATTTTTTTTTTTTCATTCTATACAAATTTTTTGTGATTTTTAGTATTTTTTTACTTAAATATATGACAATATAAACATTATATGGCATTTTTAACAATTTTTTTATTTCTTAATAATATACGCGTGTTTTTTATGTTATAATCTGTACTTGTGTATAATATAAAAGAAAATACATGGCTTTATTTAAATAGCTTGAAGACATGCAATATTAAATATTGTTTTAATTTATTTCGATGATATAATTTATAAATTGTTTGATCTTAAAAATACTGTTTGATAATATTGTGCAGTTTCTATAATACTGTTTGTTGACTTCATAGATACTAAATGTTTGATCTTAATTATTTATATTAAATAAAATTTTAATAATAATTATTATTGGTTAAAATTATTATTATTTGGGAAATTTTAATATTTTTATATATTGAATGATGTAGATGAAATATTAATTTTTTTTAAAGATATGGCCTTTTTTATATTTTTCATTTAATTTATTATTCTTGTTAACATACGGTTTATTATAATTTTTTTTATAATATTTTAAATTGTAATTTTTTAATAATTTTTTAAATATATGATATTTCTAGTAATGAAGAATATATAAAATTTTGGTTTCAATTCCAATTTGGATTTTTGGTCCAAAGAGTTGTTGAGAGATCTCCAAGGTACTTCTTAAATCCTTCAAAAAGCTACCTTCTAAAAGATGGTTATCTAAGACTTCCATTAAACCTATGATAGGTTTAAGGCCATTGTGCGTGATAAGAAATGATCCACAAATTATCTATTGCATTGCCTTCTCCATCTTCACCAAATCATAATAATTTGTAAAATTCGAGGATCTTGTGTTGGGGTTATCCTTCTATAAATCCTTTTATCCTCACTCTAGCACTGCAAGAAAAAAAGGTTTTTGTGGTGTTTAATTAGCGGCGCTTCACTAAAAGCGTCGCTAACATGACAATTTAGCGGCGGTTAAAGAGGCGTCACGAAAGTTATTTATTTCTTGGCGCCTGATGAGCACATTGTGGAGCTTAAAGCGCTGTTAAAATTAACATGAAATAGGTTTAGATTTTTTTTAATTTTAGCAGCGCTTACAAGCGTCACTAAAATTTCAAAAAAATTTTTAGTGACGCTTTGAAAGAATCGTAAGTTATCGGGCTAAAGAGTCACGATTCTCATATTCTGATGGAACAATTGTTACCAATAGCATTAAGAACTGTGTTGCCTAATCATATATGAGCAGTCTTAGTGGAGTTGTGTTCATTTTTTTGACATATATGTGGTAAGGTACTAAGTGCTTCTGAGTTAGACAACCTTCAACAGAGAGTTGTGATATGCCTATGTCATTTGGAAGTGTTATTTCCCCCATCATTCTTTACAATCATGGTTCATTTAATAGTTCATTTAGTTGATGAAGCCAAATATGGAGGGCCTGTTCATTACATGTGGATGTATCTAATACAAAGGTAAAATTTCTAACATAGTTTTATGTAACTTGATTACTTTTTGTCATGATTGGAATAAGGCTCACTTAAGTACATGTTAAACTTACAAGTACTTAGGATTGTTGAAGTCTTACGTGCGAAATAAGGCACAGCCTGAAGGCTCTATCGCAGAAAGTTACATTGCTGAAGAGTGCCTTACATTTTCTTCAAGGTACTTAGATGGAATTGAGACAAGATTTAATCACCTCAGACGTGTTGATGATCAACCAACTGAGGCTAAATCATCTCAGGTAGAAAAAATTTTCCCTCAGATTGGCAATCCGGTTGGAGGTTACTCATATGTGAAACTTACGGATATGGAGAAACATCAAGCTCATCGTCATGTACTAATGAATTGTAAACATGTAAAACGATTTATCCTGTAAGTAATTATGTGGATTTGCTACTTTGATGGATATTTTCAATACTTTGAAATATATTGTTTATTTGTTAATGAAATGTAGAGAATTTAAGGAGATTACGAGAAGAAAGTTGAGAAATCGCACTCGTTCTTCTTCAATTATTCAAAGAACAATTCATAGGGAGTTTGCTTCATGGTTTTATGGCCGAGTCAATGGTGTCCTATTTTATTGTAGTTATTATATACAATAACTTCAAACTTTAACGCATCATCATGTTCATTGTAGGTTGCGAATGATGAATGCGAAGCTCATTCTGAGGACATCAAATGTCTAGCAAAGGGTCCACTGTCACATGCTAGAAAATTTAGTGCATTTAACATCAATGGTTTTAAATTTTGTACCATAGCTCGGGAACAAGGGTTGAAAACACAAAATAGTGGAGTGTTTGGCTCATTCGGTACAAATAGTTATGCAAGCAGCAGTGACAATCGACCAATATTTGGGGGTGTTCCTTACTATGGAAAGCTGGTTGACATAATTGAGTTAAATTATCATGGTTGGTTTGTAATCACAATGTTTAAGTGTAAATGAGCTAATACAACAACAACACTGGGAATGAAAAAGGATGCCCTTGGGTTTGATTTGATAAATTTTTCGCGATTGATTCACACAGGCATACATGCAGACGATGAGCCTTATATTCAAGCTTCTGAAGCTCAAATGGTGTATTACGTTGACGATCAAGTTAACAACGAGTGGTGCATTACTGTTCACTTGAAGCCACGGGATTTGTACGATATGGGAGATGAAGAGAATGTCCATGAGAATGAACCATACCCACGACAATAATTAGCAACATTTTTTCCTGATAATGTCGACAGTATACCTTTGGCAAGGGGAGTTGAAGAAGAAGAATTGCCTTTCATGGATGCTGCTGATAGTGTGAGTAACAATGATGAGAATCAAATATTGTGTAGTTAGTAGTTGATTTTTTCTTTTTCCAAAGAATACATAAGATCTTGTGTGGTATTTATTTAAGAGTGGCACTATAATTATCAATAATTTTTTGTTAATTTATTTTTATCTTTACTTTATTCTGTTATATGCATCAAAAGTTGTAGACATGCGAAGATTAAAGCAAAAGGCTTGTAGAATCCATGGAGAGTCTTCAACTTTCCCTACTTCATCTTCATCTCCCACTCCGCATCCTTTTGAGACAGTGCCATCTCCATCCCCCACTCCACATCCTTTTGAGCCAGTGCCATCTCTACCCCTAGCCCAAACCTCAGAACCAACTTCAACTATTGCCTCAACCTAGTCCTCAAGTGCAAGGAGTAGAAGTTCATCTTGGACCGTTAATATCATCGGTAAATGAATTTTTTTCATCTTACAATTTAAATTGTTAATATTATCTTAATATATTTTTCATTTTACAGATGAGCAAGGAAACAGTAGAGAAGGACATTTAAGATTGCATGACTTTTGGACACTTCCTGCAAGGCAACGTATAGTTGTTCCATTTAATGAACAAGGCTAAACAATTGGGGAAGCAGCTGGCCTTCTAGGTGGAGTCATCGGAGTGATTAGGACTGACTTGAATGCATTTCCTATTAGCTATCATTCGTGGGATAAAGTTCCTGATAGCTATAAGGATACTTGTTTTGATAATTTAAAGGTAATATAAAATTTGTACTTAGTGTTAAGTTACATTTCTATTAGCGTCTGCTTTAAATGAACTAATATTTGATATTGTGATTTGAAGGCTCAGTTTTGCTTAGATGACTGGGTTGCAAAAACTTTTGTGTTGAAAAAAATTGGAAAGAAGTGGAGGAATTATCAGATTGAGTTATTTAACATGTATTACAAGTGGGATGCCACTAGGGAACAAAAAATTTTAACCCATCCTGACTTCATACCACAAGACATGTGGGCAGCTTTCATTGATTACATATTAGATCCAAAGACCCAAGTAAGGTTCAAATTAACTTTTTAAATGAAAAGGGTTTTACAACACTACTTGAAAAATTGTCTTTTCAACTTTGTAGGAAATAAGCAATACTAACAGATTAAATCGACAGAAGTTGAAGATGCCACATACTTGTGGGTCTAAAAGCATCGCAAGAAAGAAACATGAAATGGTAATAATATATTTTTGTTATGATGTGCTGAATTCGTTATAATGATATTTTCCATTTAATATATGTTAGGAATTGGCAAGTGGCGCACCTGTGAGCAGAGGAGCTATATTTGTTGCAACACACAAGAAGGCAGATGGATCTTATGTCAATGATGATGCAAGGGTTGTGAGTGTAAGTATTATAAATACTTAGTTGAAAATATTTTTTCTGGCTGAGGGTGTTTAAACCCTAACCATTTGAGGTTATCTCCGTAGGGAATACATTTTGCTTGTTACCAATGTCGTGTTCTTTAGTTCCTTGCTAGCTATGTGTATCATTGTATTATTGTATTTTCCTTGTTGTAACTATCAATGTTGGGTTCATATGGTAGGTTGTGTGTATCATGAAGGTGTTAGATTCATAGGTTGTGTGTATGTTATGCTAATTAGGACCAATTGCTGCACTTTATGTCTTTGTCTCTTAGTTAACAAGTTAATTTGTAATTTTAGGAAAAAATATTAGAAATTGAAAGTCAAGGAACTTCATCTGAGACAATTTCTGAGCAAGATTCGCTAGGACAAGTGTTGGGAAAAGAACGTCCTGGAAGAGTTCGTGGTTTAGGATTTGGTCCTAGTCCAACTCAAGTATTTGGTGTGAGTACAACTCGATTTGGTCGGTTCCCTGTAAATCAGGGTGCTAATACTTCTAACATCGCTCTTCAATAGGAAGTTTCAAGGTTACAATCTTCAAATGAAGAGATGAGAAATGCCTTAAGTTACATTTTTTAAAATTTCTTGGAAAATGTTCTACCTCAGTTTGCACACTTATTTACTCCTCAGGTTAGTTTAATATTTGTTTTTTATTTAAAAATAATTATTTTCTTTGTTTCATTCAACCTATAAAAAAAGTTATTAATCCTTGCAGGCATCCGATGCAAATAATGGACAGCCTTCAATCGAACCTCACTTGTCAGCGGGGGAAGATCCCACTCAATAGATGGGGTATTACATATTTTGACATTTAGAGTAGTAATTAAGTATATATTATAAAACCCTATGTGTAAAAATGGATTTATGTTATTTTGAATATAGAAATTTTATGCAATTAAGATACTATTTTGAATGTATCATGTGTTGTGTTTATATTGTTTGATGTTAACTGGGAATTGTAGATAGGGTATGCATCATTTCGCACAAGAAGATTTAAATTATATTGGTGTTTTAAAAGTTTGAAGAGCAATGACTTTATAAATTTCACTTTAAATAGCGCTAAAAGGGTATATACAACAATCAAATATAAAAAAAATTTATATATATATGAATTAGCCTAAAATAATAGTCAAATGAAGAAAAAATCTAGATTAAATTACTGGCGCTTAAAAGGCGTCAGAACAAAAGTTAAATTTATAACAAAAATTTCGTGGCGCTTGAAAGGCGACAATAATTTTAAAAGAATAATTCATCCAAAAATATAGTGGCGCTTCGAAGGCGCTGCTACTTAAAAAATTTAATTCATCAAAAGATAGCGATGCTTGAAAGGCGACACTAATATTAAACAAATTAATTCAACCAAAAAGATAGTGGCGCTTGAAAAGAGACGCTATTATTAAAAAAATAAATATAGCGGTGCTTAGCAAGTGTCACTATAATAAATAAAGAAAATTCAAAATAAATAATAGTGGCGCTTATAAGCGCCATGAAATGCCAAAAATATAGCGGCGCTACAAAAAATGAAAAAAAATTAGCGACACTTATCAGGCGCCACAAAATGCAAAATAAATAGTGGTGTTTATCAGGCGCCATGATTTTAAATTCCTGCGACTGCGCTGAAGCACCGCTAAAAGTAGTCCCGACACCTAGAATAACGGCGCTTCTTCAAATGCCAGGAAGATGTTTTAGTGGCGCTTGAAGCGTCACTAAATTGCCACTTAAAATACCACTATTTTCCTTATTTTTTGTAGTGTAGTAACTTCCAAAACCTTGATGTAAATAGAGGAATCCCGTAGGGAATCCTATACATATATAGTTGATGTAATAGGTAGATGGACTTTTCCCTTTATAACTGCCTATATAAACTTTTGAAATAAAATGAAAGGGCACAGTACCTTATAGTTCGGTGGCAAATCTATCTTAGGTTCTCTTGAATTCTAAGAGCTTTCTTGCTATAGTCCTCTTTTAGCAACAAAAAGAAAAGAAAAGTTCCCTTTTAATTACGATTTCTTCCTTGTGTTTTTCCTTGCTAATTCTTATCGTAGGAATCTCCCTCTTTCAAAATTGTTCCTTGTGATGGGAGGGGTCATGATCTCCAGAAAAAAAAAAAAAAAAAGAGTCTGATTTCAAGTAAGCTCCATAATGTATAACTTTCTGGTTTTTTATTTGAAATTTTATCATATCCTTTTCAAGCTTTATGGTCCTCTCCTTCAATAATACTTGTAAACTTTCAGATTTTTGCATGAATTGATACAGAGAGTGTTACTAGTAACATTATTTTTATAGGAAGAAAAAAAAATTAGAGAAAGGTTTGTGGTAGAGATTGGCACTTTTGTGTTAAGAATCTACTACTTCTTGAAGGCAATGACGTTCCTGAATAGGAACCACAGAAGATCCACTCATAATGCTCATGAAACTAAAAAGGGGGTAGATTACTATCGGCTCATACTCCTCAGAATGGGGAATCACGGATGAAAATGGGCAGATGCAAAGTCTAAATGATGTTCTGCATGAAGATGAAACAATGTAGCTACTCTCTACATGATTCAGAAGAAGATGAACGACCATTTTATTTTATTTTATTTATTAATGAAATAATTATTTTGTACAATATATATTCATTTCAAAATAGTACCTCTATGTTGAAGCTTAATATTAATTTAACTTTATTTATATTAAAAATAAAATCATAATCTTATTCTTCACATAAAGCTATCTTTATAGGCAAAAAATAAATTAGAAGAAAGTAAGTGTAATTTTTTAAACTAGAGATTAATGAGTGTAATTTAACTAAACTGTTATTATAATTTACTTAAAAAAATAAAAAGTCTAATTTTGGACTAAAAACGGCTTAAATTTAATCCCTTTAGTTTTGATAATAGTTTTAATTTGATCTCTTAGTTAAAAAATAGAAAAATATTATCTTCTTTTATAAAATGATTTAATATCTTGTCTTCTATATCACATTTCTATACAAAATTTAATGTCAAACTTTACGATTTGTTAAATTAGACACTAAATCTAAGTTAACATTTTCAGGTAACTAAATAATAGTTAATACACTATTAAACTTGCTGCTAAATGTTCACAAAATATAAGGGTAATTTTGTCCATTTTTAAAGTAATAGGACTAAATTAGAAGTGTATTTAAACCAAACATAAAAATTAAATCTTAATAAAAATAGTCGGGATTTATTTGAGAAAGAAATCTCAACACACATACAATATTTTACTTGTGTTAATTGGAAAAAAAAATGCTTATACGCCATGACATATATATAAAAAGATATTTTTTTAAATAGATAATTCAAAAAATTTAAAAATAGATTTATTTGAAAAAAAAATCAATTTTACAAGTCCCAACTTAATATAAGTCAAACTAGGGATGTTCATTTTTTTCAATCTGCCACTAATGTTTTGAGTTGCAAGTTGAAAAAATTTAACTCAGTTCTAACCTGAATCAATTTACCCAGGCCAAAGCTTATTTTAAAAAAAAAATATTTTTTAAACATCTATTTTGTGCATTTTGAGTTTTTTTTTTTAATTTTTGCACATTTATCACATAATCTTGTTTAATCACCTTTTTACACAATGTAAAGAAAAACTAAAATAAATTGAAAATATTATTATTTAAAATAGTATAAACAAAGTTAACATATCATTATGGTATAATATTTAGGTTAACTTACTTATTAATTATTTGTAGATGAAAAAAATGATATAATTTTGATATTAATTTATCTTAGTAGATATTGATAAAAATAATAATGTCTTTCTTATCTTTATGATTTATATTATTTTAAAAAATACAAATATATATTTTTTATTAGAAAAATTCAATCAGTCAACCCTACCCTAACTAACTCATACAACTACAAATTGTTTAGTTCAAATTTTATAATAAATTTTTAAAAAAATTTAATCCAACCCAAACCCAAACGAATATCTTTTTAATTTGAATTAATTCGCGAATACCCTGCCAAGCATTATCATCAAAGGCATAATAATGACAAAAGACTCTTACCGTTAATTTAATAATTTTAATTGAGATTTAATTAATATTTTTATTTTAGATTTTTCTTTGTTATATGTGGACGAAAAATAATCCAAATATACCGAATATTAACAAACTTAGGTAAAGAACATGCAAACAGGAAAAGACGTGGCTTTGCAACATTCTCCCATTAATGTCAGAGACAGAGAGATACAAAGACAGCAAGGCATCAAAGAGAGAGCTCTATCTCTTTGAACATATTTATTTATTTTTGAGTATTTTTTAGGGACAATGTCTTAAAACTATTTCTTCTAAGTTCTAACACTGTCACAACTCGTTACTAAATAGTAAAAATTATTAATTTCTTTTTTTCTAGTATTCAAACTTTTATCTTGAAAGTTTGGTTCATTTACAGCTACATTTAACTCTCGATAAGTTATTCATATTTAAGATTGAGTACTAGATTAGATACATTTGATTTAGTCTTATTATCAAATTGAATTGATCTTATTAGAGAGTTAAAAATACTATCCAATCCATTCAATTTTTTTTATCATTATCTAATCTAATTTAAATTAACTATAATTAATTTAGATTAGATTGAATAAATGAATTTTAAAAAAATATGTATCAAATAAATATTTTTTTAATTTTAATGATGAAAATATATACTTTTAACTAAAAAATTAACACTAACATTAGTTCAGGACAATTTTAAAATAAATTTAACTATATAGACAAATCATCATTTATGTGTAATATATTTAATATTAATCTAATTAAAGTATAATATATAAAAAATTTAAAATTTTTTTAAATCAATTTGATCGATTTAATTTAGATCTCAAATAGAGCCATCAATCAATACAACTGATCAATTAATTTTTGTAAATTTTAATTAAATTAATTTGTATCCATTCAGTTCAAATGGAATAGAATTAAATTTATTCAACCATATTTATATTTGATAATTTAGAACTTTCAATGTCAACGAATCTATTTTTCATTGAAATATAATTTATTAAAGGATTATATTTATATATCATTTTTTTACAATTTTATTATCAAATTATCTAATCAAAATCAAGTGTAAGAAAACTATTAAAAAAATCAATAATAAAAGCTATGAGATGTATAATTTTTTTTTTCCTTCGCTAAATGCGTGCATAATTCAACAATTGAATTCATCAGATATAGACAATCACGAGCATATTATTACAATAGTATAATGATAATGATATTTGCATTTGAGAGTAAAAGAAAGCAAATAGACGAGTTCATTATCACTTTTGTCTGATACGAATATAGCATATCTATGGTATTCCATTGGGTCACGAAAATGAGGTGAATGGGATATGTGTGGATCTATCATTTCTGGCCATTTTGTACAAAAATAAGTATCCACAAAAATTAGTGAACATAAACTTTCCTCAATAGTTATAATGAACATGAAACTTTCATTTCACCTCTCAGTACTCAATGGGACCATGTGCTATTTCCATAATAATCAGGCCATGGTTAGGACTTAGGAGTGCGAAGGTACGTACAGTTTTGTCATTATATTATAATTAATTTTCCTCCATTCATTTTTCTTTTTGAAAATGAGAGAACGAGTTACATAGCTATATTCACAATAATGTGTGGCTATGAAGATATTATTAATAAAAGGTTAAATTATTCTTTTATTTATTATATTTTTATTTAATTTTTAATTAAGTTCTTAAAATTTAAAAATTTATAATTGAGTCTCTATAGTTTAACAAAATTTTAAATTATTCCTTGTTGATAAATTTTTGTTAAAATTATATTACGTCTTGTTAATGCTATTAACACATAGTATCTTAGTACTCTAAATATGTATAATTTATATCAATAAAAATAAAAAAAATTAATAATAATGTAAAAATAACTTGTATATATGAAATAAAATTTAATTTATATTAGATAATATAAGTAGATCGACTTGAATTAAATAAATTAATAATGTTAAGATAATATATAATTAATATACTGTTAAAATTTAATAAAATTTTGACAAAAATTTAAGTTTAGAGACTAATTTAAAAATTTATTAAATTATAAGAACATAATTAAAAATTAAGTAAAACTATACAGACTATATGAATAATTTAATCTTAATAAAACTATTTTCAAAAATTGATTTTTAGAGATATTAAAATTCATTTTCAAAGGTTCAGTAACTAAGAAGCACAAAAATATAAATATCTTATATATGAAATTATGTAACTATATAGGATGTGTTAGTCTTAATCTTGCATTTATTAAGCTCTAAAATCAAAGGAAATTTTTAATAGGACTAAAGTTACATATAGTTATATCTTTGATATCAAATTTTTTTAATTAAAATAAAGTATATGAAAATTTTCTTTTAAAAAAAGAACTACTAATCATGGAAGAAATGAGTTGTATAAATTATACTCATATTAATTTTTAATTAAAGAATCTGATGACAAAAATATATAAAAACTATATCTAATAAGTTTGTTCCTTTCCAATATAAAAAGACCCTAGGTATACTACTAACACATATTACTCTTCATATTTTTTTACCTCATATTGACTTAAGCGTCAGAGTCTACAATAGAACCATATTCTGCTGAACCATCAAGAGCCTTTAAGAAAATAAGCCCTCTACTTGATGAAGCCATAAAGTTTATCAATGGTCTTCTTTGAGGATTAGTCCATCCATCAACTACTATACTCACTCCTTTTTTTTGGCCAAGTATTTTTGATAGGTTGAAGCAATCTTTAAATATTTGCTTTTTCCCTTTGTAATAATGTAGTTCTTAAAACATTATACCTTGGAGGAAGAAATCCAAATAAAGCAGTGTTTGCAGTATAGGAATATGAGATAACATAGTATGGATTTTTAGAAACATTAAAAGGAAATTCAGCTGAATAAAATATTCTAGCTATGTCTACTTTAAGATGCTCTCTGGCCTCATTATTAAAAGCTTTTTCACTTGGATTAATCCCACTAGCTCTTCTTTTTCTACCTAAATCCTTGATAGGTGGATTTAAACTTGTTCTTCCCATAGGTAAAGGAATTTGGACTAGTTTAGATTTTTCAATTAACTTACTAACTACTTTACTCAAATCTGCAAGATATTCCTTATTCATAGCAGCACATACATTAAATCCAACACCTAATTGTCTTAATAAATGTGTCCTTACTCTAGAATAATATACTTTAAAAATTTTTTTGGCAAAAATTACATTGCCAAGTAACATTTCCTTTTCCTTCTTTGTTGTCTTGAACCATGGTAACCATAGATAAAAGAACTAGACTAGACTAGCTGGTTGGATTGAAACTAGTTAACCAATTTGTCAGCCAGTCCAAAAAAATCATAAAACTGAGGAGTTAAAGTGTAACGCCCTTATCTAGTCTTATCGTTAACTCTGATATAAATAGATAAGTTCGATACATTATCTTTATCCTTTATTTAATTAATGTCTGAGCAGTTATACCATTAAATTAATTTAAGTGGATTAGGTTTAAGATCTTTTGCTCAGATTAAACTTACATGCACAACGAAATAGATCAAAATATACTAACTACATAGTGAAATTAAAGCATCCATGTAATTCAATTAAATGCATAAACAATAGTGTCCATAACATTTCTATAAACACGTATCAGGATATATGAAGTACCTGTCCATAGAAAGTCAGGAGACAACAATCCTATCACTCAGACCCCTTTAAGAATTTCAAAGATGGACCGGTCCTTCAAATATCCTATGGCTGCTGCCTAAAAGAATAACCCTAGTTTTAAACCAAATAAATCTGAACTAGGACTCAAAAATAAAGGTTACAAGGTTTTCCTTAGACCAAAAAGGAAACTTCTATCTCCCTGCCCTGCTAAGCGTCCGTATCTGATACACATTAGCATAATAATGAGAAACAGAAGTTTCTCATTAGTTTAACAATTCGAGTTTTAAAAATAATTAATATGTATCAGGGTGCAAGCACCAAAACATTTTCATTTTTACATTCTTGATATTAAAACATAATGTTACCCATAAACGAAATCAGGAAAGCGTTATGTGATAATTTAGATGTTAACGTAAGAAAAATCAGACATTTTCTTTCAATGAAACATATCTAAATGAAATTATACATGTTATCACGACATTATGTAATTTAATTATGTATTAGCTTTTACATTTTCAATCTAAATTAATTGAGCGCCTGGGGTGTTATGTAGACACTAGGCCACTTTTATGAAATCACTGCGAGCCCTAGTTCATAGGTATGGAGCACCTCTGACCACACCTCACTAAGCCACTTGTGTGGAGCACCTCTGTTCACACCTCACTAAGCCACTCGTGTGGAGCACCTTTGGCCACACATCATAAATTGCAATCACTTAGCCACGTGCATAGCGAAATCACGAACACTAAGTCATGGGCATAGAGTACCTTCGGCCACACCTCGCTAGGTCATCCATGTGGATCACCTCTGGTCACACATCGTAAAAGGTGTACCTATTTATGTTTCCCTTATCAGTTTCGTTTCCTTTCTTTTCCTTTTTGTCAGTGTATAATATATCGTTATCACCTTGAGCTACGACTCTTATTTGCCTAATTTAATTTAACTATATTTCCATGATTTTGGATAGCGAACATAAATAATATCAAGAATGTAAATTCGCAATAGTGTCTCATCTAAGCTGGTAAAAATAGGTATACATATATGAAATCGTGGAATGTTATTTTCAAGAATTGTCAAACTACCTCGAGAATGACTAAAAAGAGCTGATCTTGGCCTTCCTTAATCCCCTTCTACACCTTGCTTCCTTTTAATTCTTATTTCCCTACAATAAATGTCAAGTTTTCGCTTCGGTTCAATCATTAGGGAACAACCGGCATAAAATCTATAGGAAAACATCAAATTAGAGCATTTTAAATTATACCAGAGGCTTCGAGAGCTCGAGATTTAATTTCTATGATTTTCCAGCAGTTTTGACGATGGTAGATGGCAGCGCAAGGCGACTAAGGTCGAAAAATACACCAGAATGTAGCCCGCAACTCAAGGAGGTCAGATCCAGTGTTTGTTCGGCGAAACATGACCGTTTAGACGGCGTTTTCTGGCAACAAAGGTGGCAGACATCGAAAGTTATTTTCCCCCATTTCAGGCTTGTGGCAGCGGTGCACGGCGGCTGGAAGCTGGTGGAGGAAGCTGGCAGCTCAGGCTTCCCAACAGTGGCAATGGTGTGGCCGAACGACATTGGACGACGAAGATCACGCCTTGGCCTTGAAAACGCGACGGGAAGGAAAGAAGGGCATTTTCTGGCGGCTGTGGCAGTTGTCAGTTGCGGCAGTGACTTTCTGCGGCGTCAAGCTGAGTTGGGGAACCTTGCAGTAGTGACAGGCGGCCGTAAGTTGGCCAGACGATGGACGGGCATGGTGAAGGTGGTGGATGTGGGTGACGTGCGCAGGAAAGGAGAGAGAGAGTGAGAAATGTTGCATAAGAGGGAAAAAGTGGGAGAAAATGAGAGGGGTTTGAATATTTATGGCCCCTAAGGGCATTTTAGTCTTTTTTCCTTTCTCCTTAGCTGAGTTTCGGACGCATTTCTCTGATCTAAGCAAGATCTAGGCAAAATTTAGGACGATATAGAAGGAATTTGGAAATTTTCAAACGATCGCAAGCGTCGCAAAAATTATCCGCAAGGTTCCTTGGCAGATCAAAATCTCGCTATCAGATATAATTTAATTTCAAAAAATTTTCAAATTTTAGCTAAAAAAATTCAAAAAAATTTTTATAATTTAATTTCAACAAAAATTAACATTTATTTTATCCAATTTAATTTATTTAAAAAATTGGGTTGTTACATAAAGAACCGATCACAAATCGATATAACCAGTAAAAACTAATGATTTAACCAATCTAATTGGTTCATTAATTTTTTTTAATATTTTGAAAAAACTATATTTTGTACCCCTTAACTATGCCTATATAACACATCACCTACCTAAACTTTAATTTATAATAAATCACTTTCCTAAACTATTCAAAATACTGAAATTATATTTAAGAAGCTCACAAAATCTTTTTTTTTTCTTTCTCCAATCTTCCTTCACATATAATGTGAAATTAAATTAAGGAAGAGAAGAAAAAACTTATATGATAAGCATATAATTGTTAAATTTAACTCTAAAAATAACGATTTTTTAGTTTTTTAAATAATTTAAGAGAGTAATTTGTTACAAATCAAAATTTAGGTAAGTAATATGTTATATAATCATAGTTTAATATTGATATTTAATACCAATAGTTAGTATTATTTATTATATTATATTAAAAATCAAAGATATATTATAATATATATAATTAAAAAATATATATTTAATTATCACCGCTTCAACCACGTTTCAACCATGGACCAACAAACTGTGAATTAGTACCTTGATCGATTCAATTTTTAAAACCTTGATGGTAACATGAGCCCTAAGAGGAGCACCATCCTCAGATTCTCCAGTAGTAACAAATTGATTTAATATATTGGAAGAAGAAGACATAACTGTAATAATAAATCTTAACCTTAGAATTATACTAATACAAAAATTTACATAAACGTTTAAAAATTTTTTTAAAAAAATTAAAAAGTATAAACTATGAAATAATCATACATAATAAAAGTTATATCAAAATTTTAAATAATTTAAAAGAAAATTAATTTAAAAAGTATAAAATAATTATTCATTAAAAAATTTTAATAAACACTGAAAAGAATTTAAAAAAATTAAAAAGGATGAAATATTATTTTATTAAGTTATATAAAAATTTAAATAATTTAAAAGAAAACTAATTTAAAAAGTATGACATAATTATTCAATAAATATAATTTGGCTTGTATGCTTTGTTTTTCTTTACTAGAGCTGTTATGCTTTTTTTTCTTGTTATGCAATGTGTTGCATGCTAGTTTTTATGCTATTATTGTTGCGTGTTGGTTTTTTTGTTGGGTTTAATTGGTTTCTAGGGAGAGGGTTTGCTTAGTGATGCTCCCATAGTTCTATGTGACGTGAATATACTTAGGAGACACCCTAGTAGGTACGTAGTGACTAGGTCAAAAGGGGTCAAGGCCATAGAGCTAGGCCAAGCTCAAAGGTTAAAGGTAGTATGAAAATATATATTTTGAAGGCCTATCAGTCATGTTGAAATGAATTAGTGAGGGTTCATAACTGATGAGAAATGAGTTGATATGCTAGATGCGAAAATAACTGTTTATATAAGCCACATTGATAGGTATGTATGTGTGTGTGACATAACACAGCGAAATGTGCATACTTGAAAAGGTCATGAGACGAGTGAATGGAGTGAACATGCATGCTACAACATCCATACATGTTTGAACTCACATACTTTACTTTGTGCTGTAATTGCATATTGTCTCTTATTTTTATTTTGATTACAATTGGGACCAACAAAACATAGTTAATAAATCTTAAGTATTTTATCTACTAAAAATTTATTTCTCATTATTTATCTGTTATATTCCAGATTAAGATGCCAGATTATTAACTTTTATTTGAGGTGGATATAGCTTGAGCATTCATACCTTCCTTAGAATTCTACTAGGTGGTTCAAGGAATATCTATGATAATAGTGATGGAGATGGAAGAAGGATAGGGATTCCAATGATAGTAATAGACTTTTTAGAAGTTGTATTTTAATTTATGGTTTTGTTCTAATAACCCCTTGTAATACAATCCTCTTTTGGTATTTTAGATTGTATAGTTAGAGTTTTAAATCTTTTAAATTTAAAAAATACTGTATTTCTTTAAAGTTAAAAAAATAAAACAAAATAAGAGACTTGCATTAATAAAAAATTTTCTTAAATAGATTAATAATTAAATATATATTTTTTAAATTTAAACGAGACAGACCCTAGAAGAGCATTTTAAGAATTGAATAAAATTTTTTTTCAATTTTCCAAAGATAAATTGTGTCATTGCTTAGCATTGATATAAGAAATTATTTCCAAATTCTGAAAAGACATAAATGTGAGAGTGAAAAGAAAATGATCTTAAAAAAAACTGTCGGCCATGCATATTGATTTGACACGATCATTATGTGGGTTGAAACATCTCTTTTGAGTTTGTCCTCAAGTTTGGGGTAGTGGAGGTGGGGACTATCCTTTCACACCACAACACTTAATGCAATTCACGACTCGTAAGTATGATGACCTTTGACCTTTCACTTTTAACTTTTTGTTTTCATTTATCTCTTCATCTTTTCTATTTTGGGTTTTGTCACTTCATACATGGCTCGTCCTTATCGGTTTCATTCACGCCAAACTTTATAAATTCATATGGTTTAAAAATTTTTAATTTTTTAATTTTATAAAAATTTTAATTTAATCCCTTAATTTATCGATAGAAAAATTATTCTTTTTATTTTATAAAATGATTTAATTTTATTTTTATCATATAATTAATTCAAAATTTAGTATCAAATTTGATAATTTGTTGATTGAATAATTATTCATTTATTAAAAATTATTAATTTACCCTCAAATTTAATATATAATTCAGATAATTATTAAATTTGATATTTGGGTGAAAATATGACCGAAAAAATAAGATTGGATCATTTCATAAAATAAAAAGATTAAATTATCTATTTTTAAATTAGAAAAACTAAAATGAAATTTTATAAAATTAAAGGGATCAAAAATACATTTAAACCAATTGATATCTGTTCCAACAAAATACAGCCACGTGCCAACGACACAAATAAATTGCAACAATTTTACGGAGAGATTCATCTTTTAAAAGATTATAATTTTTTATTAAAGATTATATTAATAATTTACTACGAAAAAGACTCTTCTCTTATTCAGTCGTTATTTAATTTAATTTTTATAATTCTAAACCTTATATACATTAATTCCTCTAAATCCTAAATTTTACAATTCTCAAACTTATATACATAAGTAATTTTAAAAAATAAAAATAAAAATAAAATATTATAAAAATTTATTATTAAAAATATTTGGTACATAAATATAACACAAACCTTTATTATAAAGTTTATTATTATTAAATAATTTATTATTATTATTATTATTATTATTAAATTTATTATTATTAAAATTAAATATATTTATTATTAAGTTTATATTATATTATAAAAATATTTGTTTAAATTTTACAAAAATAATTTAATAATTTTATTATTATAAAAATATTCTCATACAATGTAAATACAAGATTCTTATTTCCTTAATGATAATAAATATTTATAAAAATATAAAAATACTCTATTATTAAGAATATAATATTTTAAGAAATATTTTTTTAATCTGTATATTAAATGTGAAAATATAACATTTTAGATCTCTTGTTTTTAATAATTTATTTTTAAACTGTGTACTAAATATTTTTTTAATTTTTTTGTTATCTGTTCACATTAAATCATAAAATTTAACATTATAATTTATATAATATTAATATTATAGAGATTAAACTAAAAATATTAACAAAATTAAAAATTAAATTATTAATATAGCCAATTGTGAAATAATATAACAATATAAAAGTCGATGTCCACAAGATCTCTCTGTGGCAAAATCTAACCTGAAATATTCACTTTCAGTGGTGACGTGAAGTCTTCAACTAGATCACTTTAAAGTAGGACGGAATTGGATTTTTCTTTTGAAATATTGTCAATATTATTTTGTTTGTAAGTTCAACAATAAAATTTAATTATTTATTCTTTTTATTTTATTTATTATTTAAATTTATTAATTTTAAAAAAAAAATTTAAAATCATTATTGATCAATATATAATTACTTTAGTACAATACTTACACCTTCAAGCTTTTGTTATTCTGTCTCTCTTCAACATAAATTTGAATATTTTTTATTCTTTCCTCCCAATTAAATTATGCTATATTGTGTTTAGTTATATATAAAAAGGATAATCAAGTTAAGTTAATATTAAAAAAAAAATTATCAAGTTAAGAGAAAAAATATATAGAATCAATTATATTCTAATTTTTTTTTATAATGTTACACTCTCTTTCATCTCTTACTAATTTAAAAAATTTATAATTTTATTTATTTTGATTAAAATACCTTAATGATAATATTAATTTTTTTAAAAATTCATATTTAGTATAAATATATATTTTTATTTTGAGATAAAAATAATAATTTTAATTTATTAATAATTTACATATAAAAATGTTTTGGTCAAGAAGGAATGTAACTATTATAAGTTCTTTTATCTTTAAGGAGAAGAGAATATCTTTTTAAGATAGATAAAAGGTGGGTATAATTTTAACATATACGAGAGAAGAGAATTTGATTTACTCAAAAATTTATTTCTCCTAAAAACCTTTTTCATACCGAAAAATGTCTCATAATCTGAAGAATGGAGAATAGAATCCGCCATACATCAACTTCAAACAATATGGAAAAACTGGAAAAAGTCTCTTAACAATTTTTTTCTTTTTTGATTTTCAAACCTAGCTAAGGTCCCAAAATTCTCATATTCCAGAAAATAAGTCCTCTCTTCTATTTTTTTTTTAAACAAAATATCAAAATAATGATATGAAATTATGAATTATACTTTACATAAGAAAAGTCTACGGACAAAAATGAATTTACGCCATTACAAGAAAATGAAATGTAAATGTGGGTGTGTTTGCTCTCTTTATCCTTTTTTTTTTTTAATTTTATTGAAAGTAAAAAATGTGATTGAAAATGTGTTTAGTACAATTTAACAAAACATAATTTTTCAAAAAAACATTTTAACAAATAATTAAGTTAAAAGCAAAAAATGCTTAAAATGTATAACCATTGATACTTTTATAATGTTTTAATAAAGTAAATACGTTAATTATATAAATATTATCATTTAATTATAGTCAATTTTAAAAATAATAAAAAAATATAGTTAATATATTTAAGTTATTTGATTTAAAAATAAATATGAATAAAATTTTAAATATGTTTTTAAAATATTAAAAAAGAAATAAAAATTAATAAGAAATGAAAAAAATAAAAACCGAAAATATTTTCATGCCAGTTTTAAAAATTCAAGGTATCATTTCCAAATGACTTCTTATATTTTTCTCAAAATAGTATCCATAACTAATTCAGGACGAGACATCGAAATTCACAAATCGCAAGTAATGTACAAATTGAATGCCAAATGCCACAATATTGCACCCAACTTGCATAATAATTCAGTTTAGAAAGTGATCAAAATGCCAGCTGGTGCTCCATTATGCTATTTTTAAATTGCTTGCCGAAATGGTTTTAAAGACCCCAGCAAATTAATTGTTAATTACATTTCAAAGCAGTCACAAAATTCAACTGTAAAAAGCACTTTTTTTTTCACGTATATTCTTCTATTAAAAGTAATTATATTTAAGGAATTATTAGACATTAAGTATGAAACTAGCCCATTTTACTTGAGCCAACCTCTATTAATATTTCAGCAGCACTTTTGCTTAAACGTAAAATATACAAAGGTTTATGCCAAAACAGAGAAAAATGGCATTTGTTTTAGCGAAAAGCTTCTCGGAAGATACTGAAATTAGCATATTTAAAGCTCCTTAATAAATATATTAAGCATTAGATTCCATCCACACTACTAATTAAAGATATGAATAACCCATCAACCTATATACATACTAACCAGAGGGTTGGATGTAATAAAAAAAAAATTAATTTTTTATAATGTGATAAATTAAAATTAAAATTTTTATTAAAAAAGATATTTACATTTAATATTTAACGGTCTTCAAACAAAATTATTTTTTATTAGAGAATACTCATAAAAAACTAAAAAATATTAAATTAAAATAAATAAATTTGATTAAGATATTGGGCTGTCACGAATGTCAAGTATATTTTTTTCCCTTAATTGGTTGAATTGTGTTTTGTATTTAAACGCGACCCATCATCAGCCCTACTATTTAACTTTGCCATCCATAATCTAGTTAATTCCACTCACATGTTCATTCAATTCTTCATCATGCTCATGACTTCATCAAGTCCAAGGGATAAAATTGAAGGAATATTAGTAGATGTTTTCCGTTTTTCATCATTCATGATGAAAATGACTTCAGGATGGTATAGTAAGTTAGGATGCAAATTAGGAATTTAAGCTATCATCAAATTAGAAGTGTGAGCTCTGTCACATTCAAGTTTTGTTTTCATTAGGCCAATATCACGAGAGCCACAGAGTTATAAACTATATAACTCCAAAACATACGGCCAATATTCAATCATCAAGAAGTAGTGGAGCCTATTGATGGGTGATACTTGATAGTTATGCTAAAAAATCTTATCAAACTCTTTCCCAAAATACGGCCACCACTCTCTGCATTTCCATACTGCTTAGACTTCTTAACCCCCAGAGCTAAGCAAACACTATCATATTCATATAATCTCCTTGTTCATCCCTCCAACAAAGAGAAAAGAAATGGTAACTTCATCCCCAAGAATATGTCATAATTGTTCAAAGCTTGAACTTCTGTCAATGGTTTTGTCTCTCTTACAACCTCAATTTTGCAGGTTTTGGTTTCAAGCCATGGTGGGAAAAAAAGTGCAGAGGACAGTGTTACTGTGGATTATCGAGATAAACCGGCCGACAAATCGAAAACCGGCGGGTGGTTAGCAGCCGGGCTCATCTTAGGTGATAAGATACTCTGCTTGAAAAATTTGACACTACACAATTTCAAATTAAGGCTGCAATGTAAATTTTATGGTTTTTTTTCTTCTTTCTAAATGCAGGAACTGAACTGTCTGAAAGAATATGTATTATGGGGATATCTATGAACTTAGTGACCTATTTGGTTGGAACTTTGAATCTGCCATCAGCAAAATCTGCCACCATAGTGACCAATTTCTTGGGGACTTTGAACCTTCTTGGCCTGCTTGGTGGCTTCCTGGCTGATGCAAAACTTGGTAGATATCTAACGGTTGTTTTTTCTGCAATCATAGCTGCTGTGGTAAGTTTTAATCTTTGAATAAGTAGATACTAATTTCTTCTTCTTTTCTCTCCGTATGTAATTTTTTTTAATAAATTAATAATTTGGTCTTTAAAAAATGTATATTTTTTATTTAATTTTTTTTAAAAAAAATGTCTTAATTTAATTTTTAAAAGATTAATTTTCAATCAATTTGATCCTTGGTTATGGAATGGATGAAAAATTAACCAATAATAACATTAATAATATTATGAATTAGATTTTATTTAACGTTAAAAAAAATAAAACACATCATATTTATAAAATAAAAATTATCAAAACTTCCACCTTTAAATCAATGTACATTTCACTAAATTTAATCTATATACTCTTTTTTATTTTAACTTATACAAAAACTAATTGTTTTTAAAATTTGTCTCCACACCTCTAATTTTTCGTTTATTTTTTTTTAATATCTAACAATAACTATATCATCAACAAAAAATCTTTTAGATTTATTAGTGAGTACATCGAATACTAAATTAAAACGATAAGAGATCAAAGCTAAATTTTGATGTAATCATATGGTTATAAAAAAATCTTTCATAACTTTATATTATGTTCTAACCCAAGTCGTGGCTACATCATACATATATTAGATTGCTTGAATATAAGCCACATACGTGAGTTCTTTGCTTGGTCTCTGCCTGGTGCTTTAGCAGCGGTTTTTTCCGTTGTTAAAGTTTCTTGCAACAAATATTATTATCACTATAAATTTTTAAATTAATTATTTAAATAAAAGTTATAGCAGCAATAATACTTGTTGCAATAATATTAAAACACACTTTAGCAACGAATAAAACCGCCGCTAAAAATGCCAAGAACCCAAAATCAAGCCACATAGTGCCTATCTTTTCCAAACCCTTCCATACTACATCTCTTGTACTTTAACATAAGCTTTTTTAAAATTGATCAAAACCATATGAAATTCTTAATATAAAAGTAAAGATATTTAAGTAATTTTATTACCTTAAAATGAATGCATATAGTGTGAAATGTTAATTTCATTGAAAGAAAACAAATTAGATTTTTGTAATATTGCATTAAACCTAAGAGTGCTAAGCGTAATTTTGTCAAATTTTGAAGGAAGTGTAATCTACTCTAAATAAAATAATAAATAACTTTTGCTGTATAAGGAAAAGCTTTAACTTTCTATTTTTTTTAATGTAGAAAAAACTAATTTTTCTACCATTCAAAAGTAATTTTAATTTTTTACAAACCTGGCCAAACATTTCAAAACACTAATAAATACTATTTTAGAAAAATAAATACCTTTTTCTTCCCAGGAAAGATGGGCCAAACAAGCTTAATTTTAAGTTCTTGTAATTCTAAGAAGCATAGCACTTCAAAATCAGAAGAGAAGTCATACCCATGTCAAATACTTATATTAAGTACTTATATTAGACATTACTCAACTCTTCATGGTCTTCCAACACAACGTGTCCAAGATCAAGATAGACGCCTTCAAACTCAATATGTTAACTTTCTTAATGATATGACTACCCTTTTGTATTTTTCATGATAACAAACTTTATCGACTTCCTTCGTAACTGTTTTGTTAAATTATCAACCAAAACAAAAAATACTCTTCAAATTATAAACATATACTTGAAATTTATTGTGTCACAATGTGTCAAATATCCAAGTGAGTGCTCATATGTCCTACAGCTCCAATCATATAGCAGTATCCAACTAATTCTCAAGCCATTTCTCATGCACCAGGGAGTGTCTTTGCTTGCTTTGGCCACAACCCTCCCTTCCATGAGGCCACCTCCATGCTCTGCAATCAGGAAGCAGCACCACGAATGCATCGCTGCGACCGGAAAACAGCTAGCTCTGCTATATGCAGCACTGTACACCGTAGCAGCAGGTGGTGGAGGAATCAAATCCAATGTCTCAGGTTTTGGGTCTGACCAGTTTGATGTAACAGACCCCAAGGAGGAGAAGAAGATGATCTTCTTCTTCAACAGGTTCTATTTCTGTATCAGTATAGGGTCCTTGTTTGCTGTCGTAGTGCTGGTTTATGTGCAAGACAATGTGGGAAGAGGGTGGGGATATGGAATCTCAGCAGGGGCAATGGTGACTGCTGTTGCGGTGTTGCTCTGTGGGACAACATTTTATAGGTTCAAGAGGCCTCAGGGAAGCCCTCTCACTGTCATATGGAGGGTGCTGATTTTAGCTTGGAAGAAAAGGAGTCTTCCAATTCCTTCACATCCTAGCCTTCTCAATGGTTACCATGAAGCTGAGGTTCCACATTCAGAGAGATTGAGGTATTTACCTTTGGATAAAACTTCAGAACAGTTTTTAAGTATTTGTTAATAGATTTTTAACAAAAGCATAATAAGTAAACTTTTATTGAATATATTGAATACTAAAATATCAAGTAAAAAATTATCAAAAAAAGAAATGATACAATTGGCCATTTAAATTTGATTCCACTTTATTAAGTTGTTAGTCACTTACATTTATGTGATGAACTTGTGTTAACAGTAATTAATGAGGGTTAGAATGATCAAATTTACTTAGTTGAAGTCAAATGTTATTAAGCTAAGGGTGGGGTTCAATGGCATTAGATTGTAGAGTTAGCAGTCGTCAATTTATTGTATAGGGATATATTCAATGATTGGGCACCGATGGCATTAGATTTGAAATGTCAATAATAATAATAATAATAATAATAATAATAATAATAATAATAACAACAACAACAAAAAATCTTGAAATATGTTTTAAAATGTTGAAATATGTACTCAAAAGCAAAACATATTTCACTTTTATGGTTGTAGATTAAAAAAAAATTGTTTTAGATAGTTATGATTTTAGAAATCTTTAAGGTATTATTCTTTTGATGTCCTTAAAATTGTTGGGAATTATAACAAAGCTTCGAAAAATTGAAAATGACAATGCAAATAAATTATAGTTGAATTTCAATGACCAACTGTATATTTTGAGTAAAAATGATAGGCTGAAATATGTCAAGTATATTAAATCATCTAAAGCAATATATCTATGGATACTATAATTGGAATTTGGAAATCATCTAGAAACAATTCCCTTTGTAAATCTTGTGGTACCTTCAGTGTTTAGGCATTTATTATTCTGTTCGTATATGGTACCTTCACTGTTTAGGCATTTATTATTCTGTTGGTACTATAATTGACTGTTGGATGAACATGAATCTTGAATTTTATGCTGAATTATGCAAGATAATACTATATATTCTTGGAAAGAAAGGAGATAGATACAGTAATACCCATAATATTTCTAAGACAAGCAGATACAACAATGACTTCTAGAACACTAAGCTAAGGATATAAGAATTCTTCGGTACTAACAGGTTTTTCCAATGCTTGGCTTCTTGTTTGATTGTTATTAGGTTCCTTGACAAGGCGGCAATCCCAGAAGAAAATTTTGAAAACGATGAAAACAAAAGCAACCCATGGATTGTTTCCTCTGTGACACAAGTTGAGGAGGTTAAAATGGTAATTAAGCTCATCCCCATCTGGTCTACATGTATCCTCTTCTGGACAATATATTCTCAAATGACTACCTTCACCGTTGAGCAAGCAACATTCATGGACCGAAAAGTCGGAAAGATAGTTATCCCTTCGGGATCTCTGTCAGCTATTATGTTCATTACCATCCTCCTCTTCACCTCCATAAATGAAAAACTCATTGTGCCCCTTGCTCGAAAACTCACCCACAATCTCCAAGGGCTCACAAGTCTTCAGAGGATTGGGATAGGACTCATTTTCTCCATTGTTGCTATGATGGTTTCTGCAATTGTTGAGAGGGAAAGGAGAAACTATGCCAGGAGCTATCATACTTCAATAAGTGCTTTCTGGTTGGTTCCTCAGTTTTTCCTAGTGGGTGCAGGGGAAGCATTTGCCTATGTAGGACAACTGGAATTTTTCATCAGAGAAGCACCAGAAAGGATGAAATCAATGAGCACGGGGCTATTCCTAAGCACCATCTCTATGGGTTTCTTTGTCAGTAGCTTATTGGTTTCAATCGTGGACAAGGTAACTAAAAAGGCATGGCTCAGGAGCAACCTGAACAAAGGAAAGTTAGATTACTTCTATTGGCTGCTTGCGGTGCTGGGAGTACTGAATTTCATACTTTTTCTGATCCTAGCAAGTAGACATCAGTATAAAGGCAAGCAGAATTTAGACCCTAATGACAGTGGAGAAAAAGAGCTGGTGAGTGCAAGGGATTTGATAATTGGAGTGGACGGAAAGGAAGAAGTATAGGATATATGCTTCAGAAAAAATTCTCATATTTCATTCCATCCTATATATAGTGAGAGAACAAAATATTGTGCCCCCAGTTCCTTTATTTAAAGTGATTTGTAGTAATTTATTGTTTTGACTGTTAGATAAATGGTAAAGTCATGTTTCCAAAGAAACAAGCATTTATAGAATAAATTATGCCCTGGAGTGCAGATATAGATAAACGACTGCCTTGCTAGCCTGGTTTCATCAGGAGAGGCCTAAATTTAACTAAACATAACAGCTGTAAATACTACAAGACTACCAAATGATATTTAATTCAAAAATTAATTCATTCAGACATCTGGTAAACAAACAAAAGCCCATGACTTCATAATTTCTACTTTTAAAGGTTAGAAAAACATATTTTTGAGCACAAAATGGGCTATTAAGAAGAACCAGCAGAAGCAGGAGGAAGGTGGTCTATGACCAACGGTGCACGAAGAGCACGATGGTTTGCCTCCTTTAGTTTGCGTGCCTTGAACATCTCCTCTGTCTCAATGACAACTAACCTCTTGACCTACATGTATCATAAGTTTACTAATATTAGCATACAAGCAAGTGATAAGATATTTCAAGCAATGAATGCATTTAAATTAGGCTTATGGTGAAACCTGTTGAAGCATTCCTCTAACAGTCGGTGTGTTCCATCGCATGACAGTTCGATTACATTTGCGCAGTCGTAGTGCTTCCAAAGTGCGCCTATGTAGCCTCCTAGTCCCAGGAATTCCCCTCACCAAAGTTATATAAAGATTGTGGCTCCAAGCAATTGGGACACAGGCCTTGTAAGCCTTGAATGCATTCATGCCCTCAATTCTGAACAGAGGTCATCAAGATCCAATAAGAATTAATTATTTTAACTTAAATATTTTTTCCCTACCTAGAATTTCAAGTTAAATAAACATATAGGCAGATAAATACATAAATCACAGGGAAAATAAAATGAGTTTAATACAGCTGGGATGACAACCAATTTAGGTGGATAAATCATTAAAATCTATAAGCTTCTTTTAATAGTAAGCAAGCAGAACAGAATGTTTAGGGAAATTTGACTTAAGAAATACAGCCTATACTAAGCATATTTTTATACATACTAAAAAGTCAAATTTCATAGTTAAATGGTATTTGTTGTACCAGGCTTTTTAAAGGTCATACATCTATCTTTGCAAACCCTACATATGAGTGCCAAAATGCACAAGTCTAATAAACCACAATCAAGGAATGCAATAATAAAATGATTTGTTTCCACCGTTGATACAGAGATGTCACACTGATACACATGACGTTAATTTTTCCATTGATTGCTGAGATCTGTTCACATTATAATCTTCCACAACCTCCTCTTCTCCTTAACTTGTAACCAAATGTTGAATTTAAACATCCCAAAACCTGCAATTCTCTTAAATAATCTCAAATTTTCACGATAAATCAAAATGGAAACTATAGATTGCATTTCTCAAAGTGTTGATGCAACATTGATGGATTCTGCAATTAAACTAAGCCAATTAAGACAGTAAGTGAATAATGATTAGGTGTCAATTACACTACAGTAGTAAGAGGTTTTTTATTTCTGGATGAAAAAAGAATTTATTAAAATAACTAGAGAAAATACAAGAGATTATATGAATAGAGTACAAGAAATCCTCTCCAAATGAAACATGAAACAAAAGAAGAAAAAAAAAGAAAGAGATCTAACTCAACATAGCCTTCCAATCCCTTTCAAGATCTAGCAGGGATACTCCTCCAAAGAAACTACTTGGAGAAACCCACAAGTTATAAAGGTGATCCTCTCCCGAAAAAATGTGGCAATAAAGTTTTTAATAAAAAAACTTCTTTCCATCCAAAGAAACCACAAGGTAGAAATGACCGCACAATACCAAAGTACTAAAACGTGTTATTATAATATGCAAATGGAATGGGAACAAAATATAAAAATATATATACAGCATTATATATGAAACTCCCAGATAAGTATTACATGAAGGGACAAAGAGCCTTCTGCTTACTAAGGGCAGATTTCACAAATTGATCATATTTGATTCCCTTTACTCTTCATTATTTCAAGAAACCCAATGTATATAGTGTAATTTTCAACTAAATTAAAAACAAGGGAACACTTAAAAGACATTAAATAGTCAAAATGAAAATACACTGACTTTCCATCAATTTCCAATTGAAAAATTATTCAACCTAAAATAAGTGATTTCTGGAAGCACAGACATGCCATTTTCGTGCACTGCAGTGTATATTTACTAAACGAAATGTATATTTACAAACATTTTTTTTTTAACAAAAAAAGGAACTACAAAGTCCCCAATTCCTGTTGCCTTGCAAATTAAGAAGTACCTTGAAAAGAAGCCAAGAAAACAACCCCATCCGAAAAAAGGGGCAAAAGAAGAAATTAGATAACAAATTACTTTCCAACTAATTGCACCTACACAAATACTTGTCTTCCTCTAACCAAAACCTCTATATCTGTAAAAGTTACAAATTTTGATTTTGATTTCGATTGGTGCTTTTGATTTATTTGAATCATTTATGAAAATATAATTCCTTCTTGTTATTACAAAAAATGTGCACTGCAGAACTCTATAGAAGTGCATGTAATCGGTAATCCATGACTTAACATCTTTAACATAAAGAAAAAATAAAATATAATTTGCACCATTTTCGTGCTCATTTTGACTGAACGAATGCTAAAGCTCTACTTTCTCAAAATAATTGCCATCTAGTTGAAGACTTATATACGAAGAATTGGCTCATGACACTGGAAGAGGAACTTCTGCTAATTGATTTTGGTTTTTCACTAGTTTAACTCTTTAATACCCTATGCAGCTCCCAAATTTCCCACTTGAACAAAAACCCTAAATTACTCATCTAACCAATCCCCATTATCTATACAGAGGGAAAGAGAAGGCAATCAAAAGCCAGTGGCAGGCCACCTAAAGCGTCAAGGAAGATGAATGAAGAAAGGAAGAAGCTCACCGGTTCTAGTGGCGCTAGTGGCAGCACGAAAGAGCGAGGGCTAACCCTGAAGCACAACCTCGATGGGAGTCTGAATTCGCCCTTCCGATTTTAAATATTTTTTTATGTATAATTGTGTAAATTACACTTATCTTTGTTTAAAATAGGTAAAAGACATACAACTCTGCAAAATACCCATCAACAATCAGCAAATATTTGATGTATTTTCAGATGTATAAATTTAATTTAATACTTTTTTACTAATACTGTTAAATATTCATTTTAAAAAATATTTTTTTTTTCAATTACAAGTTACTTACAAATATTTTTTAAAATTATACAATGTGACAAAAATCTTTAATTATGAATTTTACTTAAAATTATTAATTTAAAAAATAAAATTTCTCTAAACTATTCTTATTTTTGAAAAGATCCAAATAAACTATAAATTTTTATAATCTCTAATTTCTTTTCAATATTTAATCTCAAATTCATTAGGCAAAATTTAAAAAAATATTAAAATTAGAAACACATAAAGTAATATTAATAAAAAAGAATAAATTATACTCTTCTTTCCTATGAGAGATATCAAAATTATACTCCTCTCCTTGAAGATTAAAAAATTTATAATTTTATTTATTTTGATCAAAATACCCTTAATGACATTATCCATATTCTAAAAATATTATAGTTTATTATATTTTCAAAAATTATAATATTTTATTATCATTTATTTTGAGTTAAAAATAATAAATTTATTTTATTTTTAGTTATAATATATATGTTATTTAAATACATATTTAATTATATAAATAATAAGAATAAAGGTAATTTGGTCAAAATGAATAAAATTATAGGTTTTCTTATCTCTTAAGATATGAGAGTGTAATTTTTCAAAACAGATAAAAGAGAAGTGTAATTTAAAGATCTATTAAGGGAAGGAAATGTACTTTAAGGTTTAGGATGTAATAATTGCTTTCTATGCTTTAATCCTATTTCATTATGCCCGATCTATTTTAAGGAAGTGGAAATGGTAGAACATATGTTTTTTTAGTGTAATTAGGTGATTATGGTTTGTTTGTTATTGCTTCTGTGTTGGTACATACTGAAAGAAAAATTTACTAAATTATTTCAAATATATTGACTTAAATCCTATTGCAATAATGTTGAGATGTTAATATGTTGCCAAGGAGTTTTGGAGCTCTCTTCAATCCAAGACAATAAGAGATGGATTTATAGGGAATGAGGTTAAAGAGTAGAATTAGAGCATGCTTGATAGTAACCAATATAAAGTAAATTGTGATGAAACATATAATCAAGGGGAAGGGAAGGCTGGAATTGGTATTATTATCAAAAACTGTAAAAGTGAGGTTGTGAATAGATTCAATAAAAGGGTTTATGCCTAATGAGCTTTTATGTCTGAAGCGACTGCCTTAACACTGCTATGAAATTAGTGATCAACATGGGCTATTCTCATCCTTTGTTTTGAGTATGATTGTTCAACTTTGGTGGAGGTTGTGGTGAAGAGTCCAAGAAATAGTGACTAGAGAAGTGTTGTAATTATTTAAAGCATTATCCTCAATTGGGACAAATTGCTTGATGCTACAGTAAAACTAGTTAGTAGAAACTGTAATAAAGTTACTAATTGGCTAAAAGCTGCTTTTGAGTAGGATGTGTCCTTTGAATTGGGTTGCTTTATCCCCATCCTCTTTAGCTGATATTATAAATGAAGATAGAGGAAAAGGTAGAAAGGGAGTGAGCTAAATTGTCTGTTAGTGATATGTCCTATTGGTGCTTGTAATATGTTCTTTTATTCTTAATAAAATCTTCTATTCTGACAAAAGAAAAAGTAACATACACATAAAGTGTAATTAGTGCAAAATATGTAATCATTTTAATACCAAGTTCATTTACATGTTAAGGTATGAACTTATATATCTAAAAAAAAAGTGCAGCACTTGACCAAAAAATGAGTGCTTAAACTTTTTTTCAAAATATATCAGTTATGAAATTCCTATTTCATATTGCTTCATGTTATCAATTTTCTCTAGTTGCTTGTTATGATTCGTTAACATAGGCATTTTGATGTTGTTGAGTACCACCTCCATTGTATTTCCCACCTCATCCTTGAAAAGAAAATACAAGCTTAAATCATGATTATATTTAACACACTACTATCTTGCTCCTACTTTTGTGCTGTAATTCCACACCTTCAAACCCTTGGCTTGGGGTTGGTCTCTCTTAGTTACTTTGTCCACCCTACAATTATTCAAACAAATGAGATGTTAACAATAATTTAAGAACAAAATTTATAAGTAATTTCAAGAACTTTACCTATTTTCCAATAGTCTCCTTTAGGTACTTGTTGTAAATCTTCTTGTTGGGATTAGCAGATTCCTTGCATATTCTTGTATGGTGTCCTTATTGTCTACAGTTGCCACATTTTAACATTGCTCCCTTCCTAGTCATCTTGTATGGATTATTATCTTTCTCTTCTTCCTCTCTCACCCTTTTCCTCTTTGGTCTCCCAAGCATCTATCTCATTTTTAAGGGATGAATCTCATTATATGTTGTTTGTGGCCACATATCTTCCTTATGTATAGGGTGGATATGATGCTCATATGCTCAAAGAAAGGTGGGTTTTGTGAATATGGTGTCAACATAATTTTTTTTGGCTTTCCTCTGTCATGATAGAAAACAGCAACTAAATGAGCACAAGGGACCCCAGTTACTCGCCATTTGCCATATGTACAAGTTTTTTTTGACAAATCTATCACATCTTACTTGCCTAACAGCTAGTGACCTCAAATATCTTATGAGCACCTATATGAGAAATAAAGTTAGTGCTTTTTGAATTAATTTTCTCTAATTCTCTAAAATTCTAGGGCATACATTTTGTAAATATTACATCATTTTATCCCTATTACTTTGAATCCTTTTCATTATCATTGTTAGGTTCAAATATTTTATATTTTTTTTTGTTTCTTTTATTTGTTTATTTTAATGCTTTTAATTAAATGTTAGTAATTTTTAATTAAAAATAAAAATTAGATTTAATTTTAGTGATCATAAATAAAATTAAAAAAAAACAAAATAAAAAAAATTAATAATAATAATAATAAAATAATAACAAAATAATATAAAATAAAAATAAAGTCAGAAAAAGGGAGCAAAAGGCGTCACTTTGAATTGATTTTGATTTGAATTCAATTTTGATTTGAATTTCCCTTCTTTCACGCACGGTGTATCAGGCGAGGGGCTTGATTCAATTTAATTAAAAATCCCTTCCTTTCAGGCGTTTGGGCGAGAGATGCACGGAAGGAGTGGTGTTTGAATTATATATTCATTCATGAATTATTTTCTTGGGGGGCTTTTTTGCGCGACAGAGGAGGCAATTTTGGAGACTTCATCTTCTTCAACTTCATCTTCTTTGCCGTCCAGGAGAGGAAAATTCTGAATCAGTGCTGTCTATTGATGAATCTTTTAAGTTTTATTTGCTTTGTTTCTGTTTTGATAATTATGAGTGGCTAAATATTTCGTCTGGCTGAGGGATGATTTTAATTTCATATTGTCTAAACTGTGAGATTAAGAATTGTGCTTGAAATTTGTATTTTATTTTCATTTTAGTTTCTAATTTCTGATTGAATATGTTAACGATACATTAATATATGAATTGTTTGGTCATCAATTTATACATGGTGTTTCTGTTAGTTATTTAAATTTCTTAAATCCGTAATTGTTTAGGAAATTTGATATGAGTAACAAATTACGTAGAATGAGTCATACGTTATGCTTATTTTAGGTAATGAAACTAGAAACCAGTATATGTTAAAATTGGACGTTCTGTTTTAATATATTCTGTATTTGGTATATCTCTTTTGGGTCTTAACGCAGTTAATTAGGTGAGTTCAGGTACGTTATTTGGATCATCTGACTAATTAGTACAAGTTAATGGACGTTCCTTAATTTGTTATATTAGAAAGAGATTTAACAGTTAGCAAGATTTAGTTGTTAAGCCAAATTTATTATGAAACACAAAATGATATCAAATCAATGAGCAGTCAGTGATAATATGAAATTGAATATCCCTTAGCTAGAGTTTACTTAATTGGTTTAAATTTCCCCTACAATTATTTCTGTTACGCGGTCATATTTAATCTTGCAACTTTATTCTTATTAGTTTATTTCAATTTTATTTTGTATTTTAATTTGAATTAAATTTCTTTTTATAATCCCCCATTTACTTTTATTATTATTTTCCACTAAATTTTTGGTTAACTAAAAGAATATTAAAACCTCCAGTCTCTGTGGGATCGACCCTGCTCACACTACACACAAATTACGTGATAGCAGTAGGATACTTTATTTTTGTCGGTTTTGACACCTGACAATCATTCTTCTAATCATCTCTATAATTGTTATGATGGGTTTTTCTCTAGCCTCTTTGATGTACGCATTGAATGTTTCTAAAACATTATTCAATAGCATTTTTTATCTTATCCTAGGATTGTGGGCATGCTTACACCATGTTTTTGGGTCTAGCCTTTTCAACTAGTTGTATGCCTCAATTTTAAGTTCTTGTATTTATGAAATAAAATAGTTGTACCTTTGGATGGTGCAAGCCCTTGCTGCATTCCACATTGCATCTTTAAGGGCATTCCTTTTAAATTCTTGCTTGAAGTTGTTATAAAGGTGCCTAACAAAAAATCTATGATCTTCTTGAGCTATCATGCCTATAAAGGTCCCAACCAATCCTTAAATAAAAGATATATAAATATATAAAAGAAAAATAGAATAAAATAGAAAGTATAATAGCAAAAACAATTGTAATATAAAACAGAATATTAGAAAACTAGAAAATATAATGTAATGTCATGATATAACCTTTTGCTGATCAAATATGAAACACCACCCAATCTCATATGCTAAATCGATGTCCTCTAATAGTAATGTGAGAAACTAACTCTAGGAGTTCTTGTTTTCCACATCACAATTGCCCAAGCTATGGGAAACATATTGTCATCAGTGTCTTTACCAATAGGACACAATAATTGTCTTGGGAACCTTCCTTTTAGATGACACCCATCTAAGCCTATAATAGGCCTACAAGTTGATAATAATCTTTTTTTGCATGTGTCAAGGCAAACATACAATCTTTGAAACCTATTTCCATCAAGCATAACTTCATAGTACTTTCTATATTGCAAGCCCTTACTACTACACAATAACTCCAAAGCTTTTGCAAGTTTTTTTTTTCTTGATCTCTATATATAAGTTTCAAAGCTATTCTCTTAGCCCTGTATGTCTTGTGTAAGGAAATAAATACTTGTTGGTAATCTCTTTGAACTATACCTTTTAGTGTAGTGATCACCTAGTTAGGGGTATCCTTAAATAACCTTATATGTCTTTTGTAAGGAAATAAATACTTGATGGTAATCTCTTTGGACTATACCTTTTTAGTGTAGTGATCTCCTAATTAGTGCTATCCTTAAAGTACTCAATGTACATCCTTGCAACCTATAGAGAACTAATTTTTTTTTTTGTCATATTGCATACCACACTCATATGTCAAGGTAAAAGTCTTTATTTAGAATGTATTACCATCATTAGACTTAGAAGCATGGATCCATACACACTTATCAACACATCTAGCTGAATTCGAGTTTCCTCATTGCATATTTATGTGAAATCATAACCATGTTGGATAATCCACTCAATTAATGCCTTCCTAAATGTAACAGTTGAGTCAAATCTCATGCCCACCGCTGATTCTACTATACCACATAGATCTATTTTTGAGTCAAAATCCTTATTTTTAGGCACAGCATCACCATTGTCATTATCACTACCTTTAAGGCTCCCTAACTCATCATTATCATAATAAGAAGATTCGTACCTGTCATGTTGTATACACTTATCTTGTTGACTACTTAGATGCATATCTTGTAGTAGCCTTGTATTCTAGTCTCTGTACATCTACTTGTTCACTTCCATATGAAATTTTCTCATTTTCACTATGTCATATATATCTTTTCCTTCTTCCTCTGAGCTACTTTCCAAGTTTGACATTTCCTCACTCTCATCTTCGAAACTTGCATGGTAGTCATTATCTTCATCTGATGAATTTATTTGATGTTCATTTTGGTTGGCATCAACCCCTTTGTCTCTAAGGTTTGGTAGTACATGTAAATCATCCCCATCCTTGTCAAGACTATGTCCATCTAGGTAAAAACAACAAAATAATAAACTAGTCAATTGCAATATCAAAGAACATGCAAATTCACTATACTTCATAACAATATACTGTCATGGACAATAAAATTTCATATTAGTATACTATAATCTCATAGCATCATCTTTAAAATAATCAATATTATAATTTTGCTAGTTTCTTCTCATTCAAAATCCAAGTTATTAATGTTAGAAACCTAAGATAAATAGATCATTAATTTATCTTATAAAGAGTGAATAATATAGAGAACATCTAAAACACTATTTTTGATCTAAAATTTCATACTATTTTGATGCATTGAACATCTAAAAATTTATCATAGCAAAAGCACAAACCAAAATGACAAGGAAACAAAATTAGCAAGAGATTTTTTGCATTGTCTTAATTTCTAATCAACCAATCATCACAATTGTCCATCCTGACTCTTCTTCATGTTTCAACAATGTTCTTTTATTAGACTATTGTGTTAACATTCTTGACAAGTTATACAAATATCGTAAAGTAATAAGAAAATAGAAGAATTTGTATTGTTGATACTCCAATGACAAGTAATAAAAATATTATGGGCGGTATTGTTGGGGGGAGGGGGGGGGGGGTTAGGATATTATATTATGTGGAATAACAAAAATACCGTTTGATCCAAATATGATGGAATTCATAGCTGCCTTTGTTAATGCTGATGTGGTGCATTTCTGTTAAAAAGGGAATGAAAAATTTAATGAATATTGTTGTTTGTATAAAATAGAGAGTTCAATAAGGTGTTGTGTTAAGTTTTAAAATTTAAGGAGGTTTCTATATATAGACCTTAAAGTTTAGAGAAATTTTGTATATTTTGACTTTTTTGAAAATATTGCACTTTACTTAAACATTATATAATATTATAAAAATATTTTTTAATTTATTTTTATCAATAAATTAATTTTCAAATAATATTTATACATTCTAAAACAATCAAATTAGCTTACAAATGTTAAGGAAAAATAGGTATAAAAAGGTGAAAATTATAAATTTGTGCATTCTATTATATGCCTGAGTCCAGACTACTTTGACTTTGGACTAAAGGGCAAACATCTCACTTAATTTTTTATGATAAAAAAATTAAAAAGAAAATACTTAATTATCTTTAATTTTTTTAAAAAGTTTTTGTATTAGAATTTAAAATCAACTTAAATAATATATTATTATATTAAAAATAAAATCATAACCTCCAGAAAATTGGTGTATATCTATTGACAAAAAATAAATGAAATATAATTTTTAACCATTAATTTTATACAAGATTTCAATTTTATCTATTATCTTTTGTTAGTTTCAATTTTATCTTTTATTCTTATTAATTAATATAATTTCTTCCCCTATCTAAATATTGTTTGTATATATTATTAGTTATAGAGTTATATATGTAATTCATACAATTATTCTTAATGCATTGTTAAGTTAATCGAAGGCTTCGAATGAAACTAAAATAATTGTTTAGTTTAGCCTTTCTGTAGTTGTGAAAATTTTTGGATGTTCTTAATTTAGGATTTCAAATGTCTCCGGACCTGCAGATAGAAAAATCAATCTCATCATTGGACTCTTTGAATCTTGCATCCATTTACAAAGTTCAAATTAAGCATTTTTTCTTTTAAATTATAACTTATCAATATATAAATTTATTAAAAAATTCATACAAGTTACATAAATTATATTACCTAAACTTTACATATAATTAATATAAAATTTTCTTTGTAAAAGTATCAAATATAATTTATTTTTAATATTAGAATTAAACTATTATATTAAAAATTTAAAGAAAATAACATAATTTTCATCTATATTTTTTTATAGAATGAATTTTATATATATATATATATATTGTTAAAATTAAATTTGAGGAATTTGCAAGGGAAACCCTTAAGTTTGCTTTAATCCAAGAAAGACCCAAAATAGGGATAAAATGAAAATTTTATAAAGTTTAGGACATTATATAAATTCAAGAATAGGCAGTGGAAAAAATAAAAAGAAACATAAAACTTAGGGAAAATTGATAAAAATATGAAAAAGAGACTTTTAAATGCATTAATTAAATTCGTAAAATACCATACTTTAGGGATTTAATTGAAAAGTTATGAATTTTTTCGGATAAAAATAATTCTGAAAACTTGAGGGATTAAATTTAAACCGAGAGACCAAGACACGCATTGTTCTAACGTATTTTTCTTTAAAAAAAATGACAAGATTTAGATTAATTCTTTGACATTATAAATAATATTTCATTAAATTATAATAATATATGTAATTTGAAAATTTTTGTATAATGAATAATAAATTATTAGTATTTGAAAAGTAAAATTATAATAATAAATTAGAAAATCTAATTAATAAGAAAGAAATATAAATAATTAATGAGAATTTATAAGATTGGCCAAATCAATGAAAGACCAAAAAATGAATAATAAGGGTATTTTAAAATAATTTTAGGCTTGAAATTAGATTCGAGATTATATTAAGAAACGTGACCTAAAATACTTATGTTGACACGTTTTATCTAATTGTCTGGAAAGTTAAAGATACTATGAAAGAAATGTATTGTGAAAAATCATATTAAAAGAATGTCCGCACAACGTAACCAGGCGTTTCAAAATATTTTTTATATTTTGATTTATTTTATTTTATTAGAGTCATCACTAATTTTTTATTTTTTAAGTGTAATTAGTCATATTTTTAAAACATATCAACTTTAAAAACATTATTAAATATATTTAAGTTTATAAATCATAATTCTTCATATTAAATTTAGAATTCAGAAGTTGGATTACACGTTGAGAAGATATTAAATCCTAACATCGCCTATCATTCAAATGATACTAAATTCACATTTTGTTTCGTTATTATTATCTTCTTATTAAAGACCTTTTGTTTACTTTTCATTAACTAGACATTTTCTAAAAGTAAATTTACTATAAATTAAACATTTAACCTCCAAATTACTCGAAAGAGAAATTTTTTCAGATATTATTTAACCAAAACTTCTTCAAATAAAATAGGAAGAGGTTAATCTTATAACTATTTAACTAAATCTCCTTAAAATAAACTTGAAAGGGGTATAATAATGTTGGACTTAAAAATAGAATATTATCCACGTGCCTATGTATCTAAGGATATGATCAAAGTCTACCTAATTCACTATTTAATTAGTAAAAATATGTTTAACTGAATTAATTATGTACAAAAGAGCTAATTAGAGATCCTTGTATAAAAAATTAATCAAATAAAAAAGAATATAATATCCAAAAGTATAAAGAGAACAAAGAAGATAATAAAAAATTTATTAAAATAAATTTAATTATAAATAATTTAATCATAAAAAATATATTATGTTAAAATAATTTAATTTATATAATCAATCTTATCTAATACCAGAAGACATTAATTTTTGTTATTGTTGTTGTATAGTAATTATTGAAAAGAGAGAAAAAAATAAAGGTTTCACAAGCTTTGTTCTCCCACCACTCTTGACACTGCCAGAACTGATTCCATTTGTGATATTTTTGAGTTTCTTCGCCAGTTTGTTTATATGCGTTGGACAAATATTTTCCCCGTAGTAATAGTAGTTTGTAATTGGTAATTTTTTATTGCTAAAATGACATAGAATTGAGTGATGATTTTATAGATTAAGATTTTAGTAAAAAAAATTTTAAAAAAATGTATACAATTAAAATTTATAATTATAAAAAATTAAATTATTTTTTAAATCATATTATTCTTAATTTTATCTATTTAATTATTAATATGAAATGAGTTTATATAAATCTTAACAGACTTGAATTTGTGAGAATAGTTTTTCACTAAGTTGGTGACATGTAGATCTATTTCTTTCAAATAGATTGATTGTAACGCCAAATAAGCAAACGAGCATTGGTCATTAAAATTTATTAAAATTTGACCATGATGCACAGTCTCGACGATCATGTAGATTGACTTTATGCTAGTTTCTTAGCCTCGGATGAACACTGCAATGCTGATGTCACCACCTACATCACACAGTTGTGACTGAATTGTAAAAGAATGTCTTTAACGTGGAAAGATGTGATTTAAACCATGAATAGTAATTACTCCAAAAGACTAACCTATTAAGTGAGAGTGCTTCACAACTTAAATATTATTTTATATCTTCTATTCTATCTGATGTAAGACATATCATTGCTCACCCTTTTAAAAGATGTCTGCGGTGGTCCACCCTATAGACACTGGTCCATTAATAGGCCTTTCCATTCTTTGACAGCTTCATCCAACTTTTAGTATTCGACATGACCCATTTTATCGACACTAGTTCATTGATAGCCCTTCTATTATGGCAACTCCATCCAACTTTCAGTATTCGATACACCATATTGTACCTTAATCCAACCTATAGAATCCATGTCTTAATCCAGCCTATCGACTTCATGTCTTAATCCAGTCTATAGGCCGCCTCCTCATTGCTGGTCAGCCTTAATAAAAGCACCAATTGATACAACCCCAGGCCTTGGTCATTAACGTTTCACCACGATGCACAATCTTAACAATCGCATAGGCTAACTTTGCATTAATTTTCTAGCCCCAGGCAAACACTACAATGCCAACATCACCACCTATGTTGCATGTTTGGGACTGAGATTATAGAGGAATGTCTTTAACACAGAAATATGTGATTTAAACAATGAAGAATACCTATCCCAAAAGTAGTAACCTATTAGGTAGGAGTGCCTTACAACTTAAATACTGTCTTTATCCTCTATTTTGTTTGATGTAGGACATATCATTGCATACCCCTTCGAAAGTCGACATCTGTGTCAGATTGACACTGGTCTATTGATAGCTCTTTTCACTCTTTGGTGACTCTATCCAACTTCTAATATTCAGCATAACCCACTCTATCGACACTGGTTCATTGATAATCTTTTCCACTATGACGACTCCATCTAATTTTTAGTATTTGATATAACATAGTGCACCTTAATCCAACTTATAAAGTTCATGCTTTAATCCAGTCTACAGGTCATCCCCTCCATGTTGGTCAGCCTTAATGAAAGCACCAATTAATACGACCATAGGACTTGGTCATTAATATTTCACAACGATGCACAATCCCCGCAATCACATAGGCTGGCTTTGCGTTAGTTTCTTAACCTCGAGCCAACATTGCAATGCTGACGTCACCACCTATGTTGTATGGTTATGACTGAGATGTAGAAAAATGTCTTTAATGCGGGAAGACATGATTTAAGCCATGAGAAATACCCATTCTAAAAGACCAATTTAGTAGGTGAGAGTGCCTCACAACTTAAATACCATGTTATATCCTCTATTCTATTCGATGTGGGGTATATCAACAAATGTTTAATAAATGTAAGGATTAAATTATAAAATAAATAAATAAATTATAGAAACTGAATTAAAAATTCAGTAAAACTATAAAAACTAAAATTTATTCCAACCTTATTCTTGTGGTTTAGGAAAGACATTATGTTTGGTGTAAAAATTAATGGGAAGGGAATAAATAAAGTTTTGCCGTATTAATATATGTCACAAAAATTCAGTGGCTAAATAGGGACAATAGAGATGTGAAAATCAATTTTAAACTGAATCCACAAGGAAATAGCAAGAGAATAGAGACAGAGAAGATTCTTTTAAAGCAATAACACGTTTTGAGAGCCTTAACGATCTTGTAAAGCTCGAATCGTGAGAACTCATTGAAGAGAGAAACTGCAAAACCAAATCCCAGATATGGTACACAGCAAAGTTATGGAACATGGTTTGACCATGAATTATTGAGAACAGAAACCATATGCACTCAAAAAATTGGAACAAAAACCATGAATTCTTGAGGACTCAGGTCGTAACTCGTTGTTTTGTCTTCTAAACAAAAAAAAACTCTTGGAATTATGACCACATAAAATTTTGTAATGTAACTAACTTTCCCTGCAACTTCTGTGCCATCAATCAACCAACATTTCTCTTCATCAAAGCAATTTGGTATGAAGTATACTAACAAATATTTTGGAGATAAAATTTACTAATTTTGAAAGTAAAGAGATGCGGAATGCAGAATCATAAACATAGTAACTTCCCGTTGGCCTGGAAATAAACCTACAATTTTTGAATAACAACTGAATTGGCTATACCTGCTTGCTCTATAGTCTGGTCCAAGTCAGTAAGTTGTTTGGGAGGGAAACCCATTGTCTGCAGTTGGTAACTTCTTGCTCCACCAGGCCTTGACGCATCAATGAAAGCTCGAACATCTCTGATTGTATGGTGATGATTGAAGCGAGAAACCATGCGAGTACCATCAGCTAACCTTAGCTGGATTGAGGTCACTGGCTGTGATTCATCTACAACTAAACCCATCGACGGCAATGGAGCAGTGTTTGGGGTAGTACCAACTACAGTTGTTTGACTAGGTTCACCAGCAGCTTCATTGCCAGAGCTGCTGCTACCTAAAGTTCTTCCGACACCCCGGAAAGGAAGGTGGCGGGGCTTAACTGGTTCCTATATATATAAGCACAAAGAGGAATCATTAAAACCATATGTAGATACGTAACAAATCCACAGCTGATGAGGAAACAAATTAGGGCATACAGGGTAGTTTTCATCCCGTCGTGTGAGTTCCACATGGACAGTAGTCCTTCGATCTGCTGGTTCAAGCTCTTTGGGACACTCCGACTTCTTTACGCTCTACATCGAGATACAACTAGTCAAAAACATATAATAGATTAATTGTCCTACTACAAAAAGGGATCACCAGATCAATGATACTAGAAGACAGAACTGAACTAAATCAATGTAGCTACTGCATACAAGGAGCCTGAGCAAAGAGAATCAACCTCCATCAGCATGATAATATACAAATTATGTAAATCGAATTGAGCTTTGAAATGAGAAAAGAATAACTCTCAATAAATTTAGAACACATAAAATTTGAAGATCATGAATAAAACCATCAAGATCTTTCTAAATCATTCTTCATTGTAAGTTACCTCAAGAAAGGGTGCATTTTGTGGATCATCCAACTGTCTTAAAGGACCATCATCAACAGAGAATCCATTCCTCCAGAACGTGATCGTGTGTGTAACAACTTCAGGATGAGGAGGAGCAGATTGCACAGTCTCTCCAGAAAGCAATCTTGCTGTTCCAGTAAAACTTTTTGACTTTTGAGGATATTCAGGTGGGTTATCAACAGCAGACTGCCCGGCTTGGTTAAAAAAATCATCCACATTGTTGTTACCTTTGGTAGGATCTTGGACAAGCATACCACTGTAACAATGAGAACAGACCAGTTTCAGCTATACATGCAAAAGTCACATTGATGTGGAAAGAGTGTTCTAGAAAGAAAACTACAAAAACAGAACTTTTCTTCTTAATAGCACCAAAAGAAGTTAATAATATAGTTTGCATTTGAAGATGACAGAAAAGACTGGTTGATAAACTAACATTCATCATAAATTATATGTAAAATGGATGCCGAAGACGAGACCAAAAACATGTAAGCAGGAGAAAGACAGCATTCTAAATCAGGAACAGAAGAGAGAAGGAAAATAGGAAAGAAAAACAAAAATATCAGCTGTTGTAACTCAAACATGTCCAAAAGATCCATGAGAAGAAGAAATGAACTAATTCAGTTGAGCAAAGTTGTCCCTTCCCTACAATATCCCCATAGAGCACTCCAGTACTAGGAATGCTGTCCAGTATTTTCTCTGTGATGTACTTTGATCAAGTAAAGAGGTGCAATAGCAGCAACACCCAAAATCTAAACTCCTATGGCTGTCAGCCAATTTGCTTTCTCAACATTACATTATCAAACAAGTTTTTAGAGGCTAAAATTCATTCATAAATAAGAGGCCCACAATGGTTCAGTTCAGATACTAGACAATGTAATACATTCTACACAAACAAATGGTAGACTAAATTGGATAAAGCCAAAGACTTAACCTTAGAGACTAGCCAGCTAAACTAGGTCAGCTTGGTGAACCGAACATGCCGAAATGCCCCTGGTTCCAAAACAGATGCTCATGGATTCCCCTCTCTTCTCAAAGAAAATTGAACCCATGCCTTATAACATTCCATTCCCTCATAAGTTTCTGTTTAAAAAATATATGATCCAATACTCCAACTTCTATCCACAGGAAGGGCCCTGGAACCACCATTAATCTCTCCTCTTAATATTTACAAACTAACGCCCATTCAAACACATTTTGAAATGTTTAACTAGTATTAAGGTTATGATTCAAGCTCATGCGATGCAATCATGCAAGTAAAAGCAGAAAATAGATTGTCATAAATGACACACAATGGCAACTCCCTAACCACTTTCCAGTGGTTAAAGTAGTCAATCATAGGCAACATCCGTTATAAGGTTTAGAACAAAAGTCATAGCAGGTATAGAGTAAACAGAAAAGGTTCTCCTTCTCCAAACATTGTGTTGAAAATGAAAAGGAAGTAAACATCTTTTTTTTATATTTAAGAATATCAATATTTCATTACTAAACAAAACTGATCATAAACGTTCTATCATCTATGGGATGTAAAACAACTTAATGTAGTACGATTCTAAGGTCTAGCTTAGATAACAAAAAAAAGCCTAAACGATGTAAGCTCGAGAGGCCAAGTTTCTTATTTACCAGGATTATCAGAAGATGCAACTGCAACTAGTAAAACGTCGAAAAAAAAAAACAAATTTCAATGTCTGCAAAATAAGAATTGGACAAAGATTCTGAACTTCCATTGTCTGTTTGCAACTAGAATTTCAATTTTTGCACCATTTGCCTATATTAAGTTCTAACTTAAATCCCAATACAATCACAAACCCCTTATGAAATTAGTGGAATAACAGATTGAAAATAATAAAATAACAATACCTTTTCTCCCCTCCAGTATAGTACTCCTGGGTTTCATCAGAATCAGAATCAGAACTATCACGCGTGGGCCGTCTCAAATCAGAAAGGGTGCGAATTCTTCCCGTACGGCTTCCGGAGGGCTTCGTCGCAGCCTTACCCAAAGTTCTCCGCGATCGGAGTTCGTACGCCGCCCGAGAAGGCGTCGGAGAAGCCGAACGAGATCGCGACGGCGACTGAGACGGCGAGAAGTCCGGGGAGTGAGACTCAGACGGAGAATTGGGTGACGAAGCGTGAGAAGGGAGAATTGGGTGAGTGACGCTGTCGGTGTTATCGTTGATTACAACGTTGGTGTTGGGGTTATTTGCGTTGTTGTTGCTGTTGTTATTGTTGTCGAAGAAGGTGGAAACGGCAGCGTCGAGGTCGAAGTTGTGGCTCTCCAAGAAGAAGAGGGCTTCTTCCTTGGAAGAGGAAGTGATCTCGCAGAAGGAGTTGATGAGGGAGGCATTGTTGGCATCGGAATTGGGGTCTGAAACTTCCATTGCAGAAGGAGAATTGTGATCTGTGATCAGACTGAGAGACGGAAGTGTCCACTTCACAGTGTCATCCTCTCTTCAGTGTTGGGTTAGTCTTCCATCTTATGCAGTCACACGGTCGCCGTTTCGCGGTCACGGAAACGGCACTGCCGTATTCTAATGCAAATCTTTCTTTTGAGTTTTGAATTTGATTAAAACATGACCAAATTCTACTTATCCATGCGTTCAATTAGGTTTTGAATTAAAATACTTTTAAAAAAAAAAAAAAGATATTTTAAATTATTTGACAAACAAGTGAAACTCAAATAAGAATTTAAAAATTAGAGATAACAATAATTTTTTTAATTAAAATTACTAGTATTCTAAAAATTATTAAGTTTTAATTAATTTATTTTGAATTCATCAAAATCTCATAATAAAATAAAATTATTATAGCAAAAAAATTTTCACATATAAAACTTAAATCAAATATATTTCTTAAGAGGATTAAAGCAAATGGTAATTTATAATGGTGTAATAATTTGGAGACATTGTCATGAAATTAATAGTGTTTATGTGAGAGAGTAATGAACTAATAGTGTTCAAATATTTTGTTTAGTTTATTTTTTTTTAAAATTGAATTGAACCAATATAATTAATGTTTAAAATAAGTGAAACTTATCGATTTTGTTTTTAGTCAGATTGGTTCGATTTTAATCGGTTATACTAACTTAATGTTTTTATTTTAGAATATATTAAAAAAATTCTAACTTGTTTGTATATTTTATATGTTTACAAAATCTAAAATAATAATTTAAAAAGGTTCAAAATTATAATATTATACTAAATAAATAATTTTAACTTTTTAAATCAAGATTCTAACAATAATAATAAGTAATCAAAAGCTTACAACTATAATTAATTATATTATCTAATAAAATTATATTAAATATTCTTATCTCTCAAAGTATCAATATATCTCCATAATTACTTAGAAAAAATAAATAATAAGTAATAATTACATAGTATAATTACAAAAGATGTTCTAACTTTTATTATTAAGAAGCAAAAATATTAAAATATTTGTAAACAAACGGCTTGATTTAGTACGGTTAAAATTGAACAAATAAATTATAAATCAACAACAAAACCAAGAAATTCAATTTTTTTCATTTTGAAAATAAGACCAAACCAATTCCTTTCGATTTTGTTCAATTTCTAATCAGTATGATTTAGTTTAGTTAAGTTGATTTGGATCAATTTTGAACAATCATTCTTAAAATGATATTTTGAGCAAAGGTCTTCTTCAGGCGAGAAGATACAAGAGCGAAAGAGAGAACATATGTTGAATGTGTATCAAATGCCTCACCTCCATGATACCTATGGCCTCTTTGATATAATAATAGGTCAACATGATCGATCTTGTAGAAATAGTTTGTGAGGCTTGGAAATTAGTGTGTATCTTTCCTATTAATTGCGATTAGAGGACGCCTTGTTTAGAAAAGATTTTGGCATTTTCTTCCTTTAATCTTAGGCTTTTATTTGTGATTGGGCCTTGATTTTGTTTCATTTTTTTTTTTTGTCGGGCTAGTTCATCTTTACATCTAAGGCTTTTAAATTTATTATTTTTAGACTTTATTAGTATCTATAACAAATAGATTAAGAGATAAGATATTATTTTTTTAGATTAGAGGAGACATCATATGATGTAATAAGGGATGTTTATTGGTTCAGGTCAACCCGTCAGGTTGGGTTAGGTTAGGTTGATTCGGGTTAAAAAATTCAACCCATTCACTTCAATTCAGTCATCTTGTTTAGAAATTTATAATCCTATAAACCCTACCAAACTGAATGTCCAACCTACCAGCCTATATATATATATTATGATAGGTTGAATTTGATTGCTACCTTAAGTCTTTATTTGTTCCCCTGCGTGCATACTGTAGTATACTTCAGCCTTCAGTTTATCATGTTTCAACTTTCAGTTCAGCATGCTTTAGCTTTTCAACAAGCAGCGTACTTCATTCTTCATTCTTCTAGTCTACACCACTGCCATCTTTGCACCATAGTCGTGCACTAACATGTAATCAACCATTATCCATCTTCGCACAGCTGCCACCCACCACTATTTGTTCATCTTTGCATAGCTGTCACCAACCACCATCTGTCCATCTTCATATAGTCGCCACCAACCACCATTTATCCATCTTCACAAATTTGCCATCAACCACTATTTAACATCAGCCACCAACTTCAACAACAGCAATCACACAACAGTGACAACACCCCCACTCTACTCTTCAACATTCCTGTAGGTCGCCGCCACAATACCAACCATAGCCACCAAATGTCTAAGCCCAACACTCTTCAGGTTCAAAAAATCTCTCTGCTCTCCCCTTACTGAATTTTGTTACTTTGTTTTATTTTGGATGTGAATGAAAAAATTTATGTAGAGCAAAACTTTTCAAAACATTGTCACTTGTGTAAGATTAAGACCACATCCTATGATATAGGATTTTCTTGTTTGGTTTTGTAAACTACATAGATCTCTAATCTCTTATTAACCTTTCTTTCCATAACTTGTTTGATTTGTTTCCTAATGCCTGCAATTTTCATTGCACTAATTAAATGAGGATTTATTACATGTACTGAATCTATTATGCTATTTAAATTAAGATACTAGATATGGTTGCAAGAAATTATCCAAATAATTACCAAATAGCTTAGACAATTCAATTTGGCATGGATTGTGTCAAAACACAACAAGATGAGTTATTTAATCACATACTTCTTATTTCTCCTATGAGAAACCAAGGCTACTACGACAAGTACTTATCATTTAGTTGTCATCACACTTTTAATTTTTGATGTGAATAGTTATTTATTTATTTCTCTACTTTCTTATTTGAACAAGTGCAGTTATGTATGAGAAAGAGAAAGAAAATTCATTAACTCAACCAAGCACCTAAGTTGCAAGTGTACCAAAACCAATGCCACTTAGTGGTGATGGAACAACTTCTACAACAATTGAAAGAAGTGGTGATTAAAGGGAAGGTCAAGGGTAGCAATCCTCTCAACAAGTATAAGGGGAGGTAATCTTAAAATGAAAACCTAGTTGACCACTTTCATATGTTTGGACTCATTTTACAAAAAATGCAAGTGGTGATAGATGTACTTGCAATTATTGTGGGAAAGATTATGCATGTGATAGCAAAAGTCATGGAACTAGTAATTTAAGTAGACACTAACATATAAGAAAAAAAAAATACGAATAGGCAAGTTGATAAGAAATAGAAGATACTAACATATGAGAAAAAACCTGAAAAAGAAGATGATGATGGGCTAGACAAAGTTAAGATAGATACATTTAATCTAGAGGAGTATAAAATGAAACTTACTAAAATGATAATTATAGATGAGTTACCATTTAGATTCGTTGAAAATCAAGGTTTTAGATTGTATACGCATGCACTTCAATCAAAATTTCAAGTTTCTTCTCACATTACAGTAGCTAAAGATTGTTTGCAATTATTCTTACTTGAGAAGGCAAAGTTGAAACTTATCTTGTCATATAATTCTCAAATGATATCTATCACAATTTTGACACTTCTTTGACCACAAGGATGAAACCATAAGAAAGGTACTAGAAAATTTTTTAAAGGATTAGGGGATTGCAAAAATTTTCTCAATTACTATTGATCATGCTAAATCCAACAATGTAGCTATTTCTTATTTAGTGAGAAGATTAAGTGATTGGAATTGCACTACTATATTAAATTGAGAGTTTATGCATTTGGGATATGCTCATATCCTCAACTTGATTGTTAATGATGGATTAAAAGAGGTAGATACCTCCATTGCTAGGATTATAACTACTTGTAAATTTGTTAAATCATCTCCTCCAAGTGATTAGCTACTTTTAAAAGGTGTGTGGCTAATGCTAACATAGATTTCAGTCATCTTGAGTTTGATAATTGTGCTTTTATATCTCACTTGACAATAAGGGTGGACCTTCTTCTTTGGATGATTGGAACCGTGCTCATATTTTCACTAAATTTTTAAAAAAATTTTATGAAGCTATGCTTTATTTGTCTAGATCCTTAAATGTTACTTCCCACTCTTTTTTCTAGAAATTATGTGATATCAAAAAATTGTTGAAGTGGTCTAAGTCTAATGATGTGTTGTTGAGTAATATGTCTAAGAACATGAAGGCAGATCTTGATGAATATTGGGATGGTGGTGATAATATGAACTACTTGTTATTTGTGGCTATTATTCTAGATCCATGTCACAAAATGGCATATGTTGAGTTTTTTTCAAATAAGATTTATAGTTCAAGGCAATCTAATTTTGATATTGAACACGTTAAAAGAGATCATGAAAAATTGTTTTAATTATTTTTTAGTGTTGTATCCAACTCCTCATGATACTAGGGATTCTAGTTGGATGTTATCTGATGGAGGTGATGATGAAGATTATGGGACTTAGAAGTGAAGAAAAAGCAAACTTAGAGGATGATGTTGAATTTAATTATGATGGGTTTGAAATTTTGAGGCGGTGGAAATCAAAGACTATGAAGTACCAAATTCTTTCTTGCATTGCTAGAGATGTGTTAGCTATTCCAGTTTCCACTATCTTTAGAATCTACATTTAGCATAGGAGGTCAAATTCTAGACCCATTTAGAAATTCTTTGAATCCTAACATTGTTTAAGCTTTGATTTGTGCTTAAAATTGGTTAAGAGTCCACAAAAAGGAAATTGATTTAAGAAATAACATGTATGAAATTAAAAGAATTGAAGCAAGTAAATAATTTATGCTTATAATATTTTTTTATTTAATTTTCCTTCATATATATATATATAATCATTCAAATACTGATTCTTCTCCTTTTCTATGTTATTTTAGAGATCTTGAGAACTTCCAAGGTTCAAGAACCTTAGAAGAAGGGTATGGAACACTTGTAAGGATTAATCACCGAAGTTAATCATCAGGCATGGAGTTTCATCTATAATTGTCTTTTTTTTTTTTTATGTATGATTGTTTGAGTTGTAAATTACAACTTGTGATAGATGTTTAATTATTGATGTACAATTTGTGAACTTGGTTTGTAATTTTGTTTTGTGATAAAAACTTATTGTGATGTAATGGATTTTTAACTAATTAGCATGTGATTGTGTAATATTTTATTGTAATGTTATTTTTATCTTAAGTGTAATGGGTAATGGTAATGGCTGTTTATAAATATACATGTCTCTTATTTTGATTTATTATTTATAATTTTAAATGATATATAAATTTTTAATTTTTAATGAAAATATATTATTATTTATTAATAAGATAAATAAGCTAATTTTTTTGTGTGTTGTGTGCAAAATTTAGTCTAAAAATTGTTAAAATTTTAAGAGTAATTCAAAGCTAACAAAAAAAAAATAAAAAGTGAAAAAAAAATCAACTTGGACCTAACGTAACCCACTAGATGACAAGTTGGGTTGGTTCGATTCCAACGTTCAATTTTACTCAATCCGGACCAATCCAACCCACCTATCATTGATCAATTTGATTTTTGATTTTTCCTTGAATCCGATCTAACCCGACCCACTCACATTCCTAAATGTAATTAAAGACAAAATTTAGGATAAATATATGCTTGAGTTGAAAAATTCTTTATTCATTTTGGTAATCCATTTTGAGTTTTGAATTCAAGATGGTATATGAAAATTTAGAAGTAAATTAATGTTTTAGTCCTTGAAAGATGCAGTTTATCTCAATTTAGTTCTTAATCATAAAAATACTTAATTTAATCATTGAAAGATATATTACGTTTCAATTTAGTCCCTAAGTATAAGTATTTTACATATTTTTATGTCTCAATTTAGAGTTTGAAGGATTAAATTGAAACATAGTATATTTTTTAAGAACTAAATTAAGTATTTTTATGATTCAAAGATTAAATTGAAACAAATTATATCTTTTAGGAACTAAAACAATAATTTACTTTAAATTTTATGATTATGTCTCCCAAAAAAAAAAAAAAATCTTATAATGCGTTTATTTACCAAATATTAATATATAAGTTATAAATTTATGCAATGCATAATAATATTAAGATTTTATTGATAAAAATATTAAAATATATAAATAAAAGTCTTTTTAATATATAAAACAAAAAGTAAATTTTTTTTTTCTGAACAAGTATATAAGAAGTTTGTCATTCCTTAGATTGGAATTTCAATTCATTGAGTCTCAATTAAATTGACCCCACCTGTGTTGACTTGGTTTTTTCCATTTTTATTTTTATTTATTAATTTTAATTACAAAAATAAAATAAGAACATTTTTCATATCTTTATTATTAAATTATTTTAAAAAATAATAAATTATTGTTTTTTACAGCTCTAAACTTCATAATCAAGGCTTTTTAAAAAGTTTCATCACTTATTTTAGTCTTAATTGAAAATATAATAAGTAAATACATAAATAATTATATAAAAGTCTAATCCTTTAATTACTGTTAACTTATGTGTATAATGCATAATTTTTGAACCTAGATTAGTTATTGAACTAGTAAAGAATTTAGGTCATCACGTTACTAATCTAATTGTTGGGTTATTAAAAAATTTGTTGAATCGATAAAATAAATAAAATTTAAAATTATTATTATAAATTTATTTGTCCTATTAAAAAAATAAATCACAAATAATCAAAAACAATTTTTTTTTGTTATGTTATGTTACAAGTTTATGTTTCATAATTATAAAATAAGATAATTGTACTAATTTCTATCACAATAAATATTAATATTATATTTAAAAAATAAAATTCATACAAATTACATGTAAATAAAATTAAGTAATATAAATTAATCCATTTTAGAATAAAAATATATAATTAAATAATACATAAAAATTTTAATTATATCTTTTAATAAAAATTATATAATTCCTATAGATGGTCCTTTCAAGTTATAAATGGTCATTTTTTTCCAATGTATGCAATGGTGGCATGGATGCACGCATGGCATTGTCTAGTTGACCCAACGGTTGTCTTGTTTTTGCTTCTCTTTCCTTTTTCAGATTTGGAACTCTAACGGGTCATTGAATTTCAAAAAAAATCGGTGTGTTAATTCGAATTATACACGAGTTGCATGTAAGTCGATCGAAATGAAGCACTCGAACCGATCAAGTGACTAGACCGGGTCCCAAAAGTGCACTAGTATATAATGTCTTAGAAGTGTAAATTTGTAAAATGAAAAATTATAAAATTGTTTTGCTTATTTTGATTATTTGTGACTAAATATTTTATTTAATAGTACATATAATTTTAAGATAAAAAATTATTTTTTAGATTGATTTGCACCTATTTATATATATATATATATTATTAGTTCAATCGATTTTTTTAATAAATAAGTACTTAGAACAACAACCTTTTATCAAACTAATGACACGCTTGGGTTAAAAAATTGCATTCAAGTGAAGGAGAAGAACACATAAGCTTCATAGACAACTTCTAGTATCACGTACTAATTAAACATTTAAACATTATTAACCAAAATAAAATTAAATTTCTTTTCAATCAATTAAACGAGTAAAAAATGAAAAAAGAAACATCTTATTCATTAATAAGATAACACAATCAAATTATTCTTTAGAAATTCATAAACAAAGTAGAATTACGTACTTGTGGGTTAATATCACTGTCAACAGTCCCTACAAGGCTTGCCATAGCACTGATGCAGGTAATGACAATGAGGAACGGACTAGCGCAATTGAGGGACGTGATCCTCTTCGAGTTGCTTCTCATTAAGAAAAAAGCTAAGTCTAGTAGTGATGCCCCATCTAGCAGTCACTATAATAATCAAGATCTTCAGGAAAAAATCTTGATGCTTTGCCAAGAACTAGCACAAATCCGTGTGGCATCAAAACATGCTTTATTTCGCTCCTACCTCCACTGCTTGATAGTATCAATCAAGGCCAGTTTTGGCCCCAGCCTCGTCCAACCTTTCAAGCACACTGCAGCCACCTCCACTGGGGTTAATGCTCATTCTCCCAAGACTGCTCTGCTGAATGGTATTCCTATGCCTGTAGCAGCATTCGCAACCCAAGATGCCCAATCAACTTTCTCTTACTAACTACTTGATCTTCCCATTTCGAATGCCTTTAGACTCGCACCAATGGCATACCCAGACATTTATGCCCCACCACCATATCGTACTTCCCCTATAATGGGTGGTATGCTCAGCCAACGTTCTAACCCTTGTAGGATATTCTGCTTACTGCCCCCCAACTGATCAACCTTGGACGTCTTAGCCTGAAGTTAGTCTACCAGACTTCAATAGAAAGGGATGACACCCCTTCATACCCCACGTGATGGATGCTCATTTTACCATCAGTTTCAAGATACTTATGAAGATCAAGCCATGTGATGGGGAGAAAGTTTGTACTCAACGAAAGAGCGAATATGATGGAGAATGTTGACCTTCAGTTCCAGATGTTGGGTACTCCCTGCAACTTAGAAAGGGTTTGGTAGGGGTGAAATTATATAGAGATAATAATGACCAAGAGGTTTATATAGGGTCCCTCTTGAGTCCCAACATTAAAGGGGCGTTGGTGGAGCTCCTTGACGTCTTTGCTTGGACACCATCGACATGTTGGAGATAGATTCTCGTTTGATATGCCATTCTTTAAACACCCATGATCAACCTAGTGTGATCTAGGCAATTGATGAAGAGTTACAAAAGTTGCTCAACCTCGGCTTTGTCTAGAGGAGCAGGTACCCAACTTGTCTATCTAACATCATGGTTAAAAAGGCAATTTGAAGATTACGTATGTGCATTGACTTCACGAATTTGAATACTGCATGTCCCAAAGAATATTGACAAGTTGGTGGATGGAACATGTTTTAGATGCTTTTTAAGGCTACAATCAATTTGGAATGTCAATGCCACGTATCAACATATGACAAACATCATTTTCAAGGGACAGATCGGCCAAAAACTTGAGGTATACATAGATGATATGGTTGTAAAATCTCTAGAAGTCCAGCAACATTATGATTTGGAAGAAATCTTTCAAGTACTATGGCTCCATCAAATGAAGATGAATCCCACGAAATATGCCTTTGGCATATTAGCAAGCAAGTTCCTTAGGATCTTGATTACCTAGAGGAGCATCATAGCAAATATGGAGAAATACCAAGTGATCCTCAACATGGAGCCACCAAAATGGGTCACAGATATGCAATGACTCTATGGTCACCTTGCTTCCTTAAACCAACTCTTGTCAGGATATTGGAAGATACAACTCCATTAGGAAGTTGGTTAGAAAATCCAAGAAAATTTAGTGTTTGTTATCTTATAAATTTTTTTTGTATCAATAAAATAACATTTTTAATTAAAATACGTTTGTCTATTTATTTAATAATAATAAAATAAAATAAACTATTATAATAATTATATTATATATATGCTTACTACAAAAATTATACAATAAATGCAATGCACATGCTTTATACTAGTAAAAATAAAATATATTGAGAAAAACTTTTGGAAAGATCTAAATAATGAATTGTAAAAACTATCTAAATATCCATAATAAAAATATAAAAACTATATCTAAACTAAAGGTCTCATCAAACATTGACTGCATTGATACAGAAAAAAATGCTGATAACACTGCGTACTTATTGTTACCACATTATAAACTTATTTAAAAACAAGAAAATAACATAACTCTGGATAAGAATAACGGATACATAATTCTGGATAAGAATCTTCTACTATAATTGTTTTTTAGAAAGCTATTCTATGTTCAAGGCTGATATTCCAAATTGAAATGATAACATCTAGCTAGAATGATCTATCGTCCCATTCTTGCAACATTCTCAACTCAATCATCATTACATAGATCGACCCAGATCAAAAAAATCAAACTGAGCAACCTTCAGCTACAAGAAAATTTCAACTTTCTTCTGATTAGATATGGTGACAACCAAGACAAGCTGCAGTCATCAGCTTGAAGCTCATACACTTACAGATTAAGTTCTGTGCCTATTTCTATGTCCGATATCTGAAATCTGAGGAACTACAACAGGTCCACCACGAGCCTTCTCAAGTGCAAAACTTATTCTCAATGGTCTACCTAACAGTGCCTGCAAGAAATCAGCACCATCAAATAACAATCAGACGATCCCTTCTCATGTTTTATTGGAGAATGTGATAACAAAATTTAAAATTTGTACTTTCAAGTTTTGTAGTGAGATATATTGGCTTCTCACCTTTCCATCCATTGCATCTTTTGCACATTTGGCATTATCTTCGTTTGAAAATATGACAAATCCAAACCCTCTGGACCTACCGCTATATTTATCATACACTATCCTCACTGCCCAAAAAGGACGCTAATGGTAAGGAAACTATGATAGAGACCAGCAAAATCAAACCTAATTTCGTATAGAGCATGACTTTGAATTAACAAAAGGAAAAAAGTCAAAAGGTATGAAGTAGACAATTGACACTTATTGTGTGTTTCCAAAATAGCTGCCATGAATTTTTATTTATTATTTTATAGAAAAAGTTTTGTCAGAATGATGTGGAATAATGTAATAATGCTGGTCAATCTGTATACATGTCTGACAGGGACAACCAGACAGTCCCTTGAAAAATAATAATAATAATAATGAGTAAAGCACCATACTGAGGCCAGAAACACCACCCTATCCCATTATAAATCTAAAGGCATACCAACCCATTAAATTATAAAGGTGCTTCTTTCTAACCAAACACACAACAGCGCTACCAAAACTGCAAACATCCATAAAGCTGAGAGTTTTATAATCGTTTTCTTCATGAAAAAAATGCAGCTAGTAATGGCAACTGAGAGATCTGTAACATTTGCAGACAGTATGCAATGCCCAACCGGAAATTAGAAGACCCATATAGTCCTCATGGTTAAATTGCCATGTCTATGGTTCAAATATATTTCAAGTTGAGTAATCTCTATCAGTTACAAGTTTCCTAATCTAATGAAGCACAAGTGAACTTCAAAGTACCTGCACGTATAACTCCATAGTTCTAGCAAACACTTAAGTCTTGTCAGCATTACCCAAATTCCTCATAAATATTTGGCTTAAATTTTAATCTAGTGCAGTGAACCCAAGTTTGGAATCCTAATCCAACAAGATAAATAACAGTAGCAGATTTTCAATCTAAGCTACACTACAAGAAACAGTAACCAGATTTGGATACAGGAGTACTGAGCCTCCATAACTATATTCATTCAGATCGAATATACGTAGACCCATATCAGCAATATTTTAAAACATATAAATACAAAGACCTAGAGAAATGTACTAACACATATTACCTTCCGTTACTTCACCAAATGAAGAGAAAGCATCTTTGAGGGACTTCTCATCCACTGACCATGACAACCCTGAAACACCATAAGCCATAATCAAAATTGTGTAAAAGTTCAGCATAAAAAGAAGATGCAAAATGAAAAAATTTACTGGAAATAATGATAAAGACCTCCAACAAAGAGTTTATTGCTGGAAGGAGGAGTAGACACTGAAGATGGTGAACAATAGAATCGCCATGGAGAAGCTGGGCTGTGAAATTTTTTTACTATTGTTCTCGCAAGAAGAGCCAGATTGTTGTTCATAGCAGTGATTAGTTTCCAAAAATACACAACTGAATTGCCAATGCCAACTTGTTTTCTATTTCTTTTCTGTTTCTTTCTGAATAGCGAATGCCAAATTATTTTCTGATGTCAGTCACAGCTGCAAGCTAAACATACAGAAGACATGGAACTCTCTGGCAATGAGTATTAATTAGTTGCATGGTAGTTAACAGTGATCAGTGTATCCTCTTATTTATTTTCATTCTTCTTCCATTTTAACTGCATTCTCTTATAAAACATTAAACTAGTATTTTTACCGCTATACTAAATGCAGGAAGGAACATCAAATATTACAATAAATTCAAGAAGAGAGATAAAAGGTTTAAACATAATACATTTATATTAGGAAAAAAATGTGAAAACTTAAAATTAATTTCAAGTTGGAAAAACATAAAATAAAATTCCATTGGTTAGAATTAGTTGCATTTTGTAAACCGTACAATTAGATAAAATCAGCTACTCTTTATGCTTCAATTTTCCAGTACAATCCTTCCCTCACATATAAACATAATTACTATTGAAGCTTTCGGTTGTTCCCAAGACTGAGACTCAAATAACATATAAAAGCAATAACAATCCCCATATTATCAAAGTCGTTTAAATAAAAAAATCATCAAAGATGGTTCTTAGAGACCCTGATCGTTTCAGAGAATACTGGAATATCAAGATTTTAAATAACAGAAACAACAGATAATTTTTCAGAAACAAATCATTTTGCACATCTTAGAGTAAGACTGAATACTGCAAGTCACTGAATAGTAGAGTTTAAGTTATAGACGAAATAAGCTTTCACAGCAATTTTTTTTACTCCCAGCAACGTGCAAATTATAGCATGCTACTGTGTATGACTTAATCCTCTTCTACGTTTGATGATACACGGACTAACACAGAACATGATAGATATGATGGTTTCGTAAGAAAATGCTCTTATTTATAGGAAGTGTACCAAATTTATCAAAATGAAATTTTTGCCACAATGAAAACACTGTTTGAAGTTCACAGATAAAAGGAAAATTAACACAATGAAACAACATAACAGAAGCAAAGATCAAACAGTTTAGCACAATATACACTGTTATCGCCTTTTCGATAAAGAGAGCTGATAAATTTTTTTACTGGAACCTAAAATCGTTTTGGGGTTTGGCCCACTTGGGTAATCAGGGAAGGGAGACTAGGATGGCCACATTCTTTGCTCTCTACTTTGTTCAAATGATTGAATAGAAAAAAGAAGAAGCAGATTGGCCAAATGAAACAGAAAACAGGAAATACAGAAACCAGAAACCTACATTAGATCGCCCGATCAATCTGGCCTCGCCGGTCTGCAACTGCCGAGTTCAGTAGAGGAGAAAGACCAAAACGATGGGGAGACGGAGAACCGGGTTTACAGTGAAGAGTTTCCACAGAATGGGTTTTAATTTTTTATTTATATTTTTTAAAATTAGTTTTTTATTTTTTTAAGTTTTTAAAATTTTAAAAATATGTGTATTATGTAAATTTAAAATTTTGTTCATATTTACTTTTAAGTTCAATGATCTAAATGATTATAATTGTTTTCATTGGTTTTTAAGTTTTATTTTTATTAAATGATGATTATATTTATATGATTGAAGTGTTTATTTTCTTAAAAAAATTAAAAATAACATTAGTTATTAAGTTAAAATACTGAAAATATTTTAGATATTTTTCTGTCTGTTTGTAAAATATTTTAAAATAATATATTTTTTAAAATTTTACCAAACGTATTTCTAATAAATTTTTTATTTTTAATGAAAATAAAAAAAACAGTAAAAGCAAATATATGTTTTTATTTCTTTGAAAATATTCATTTTTGTACAAATTAAGTAGTTTTTTTTTTACAGGTACAAATTAAGTTGTTGAGAATAAAATTTAGGGGAAAAATAAAAAATAAAGAAAATATATGTTTTTATTTCTTTGAAGTTATTTTTAAATATGTTTTTAAGGCTTTTATTTTTCTTCAATTTTTTCAATTTTATCTCAATTATTAATTTTATTTAAATTGGTAATGAAACAAATGTTGTTGAGAATAAAATCTGTAAGGAAAAAGAAAAAAGAGAAACTAAGGAAAAATTATGGGCCAATTTGAATGCAGTGTTTAACAATTATCTTTATTTTTAAAAATAAAATTTTTTTAAATAATTATTTTTGACTGAAAATAAATAATAAAATATGTGATTCAAAATCAAAAAATACAGAACAACTAAAAATTATTTTGAATTTTAATTTTTTTAAATAAAAAATAAATCTTTTATTAATCACATTACATGTATATAAATACAAAAATATAATAATAATATAAATTTTTAAAAGTAATCTTATAAAATAATTTTTAAAAACAAAAAAAATAATTATTGCATGTTATTCCAAACAGAAAGAAAGGAGAGAACAATGGAAAAGACAAAAATGAAGTAAATAGAAGAACTATATCAGATTCTAAATAGAAGCTGAAAAATGTACAGATAAAAATCTTTCTTTGAGTGAAGATGACTCTTAGTCACTAGACTACACCATCAACATAACCCACTATCTAACTCTCATTTACATTTATACTCTCTCTCTCTCTCTAATTTTCTCTAACTGCTAATATAATAGAAAATAATCATTCTAACAACTTCACATTTGCTGAAACTTCCTACTCTTAATGTTGGCTTATTCATCTTATCAATGGCATCGTACCAATAATATTCAAATAAGGCATATTTTTATTTCTTTGAATTTATTTTTAATTTTTTGTTAATTTTTTAAAGTTTTTTTTATTTCAATTTTATCCTAATTATTAATTTTATTTAAATGAGTAATGACGTAAATATAATTTATCAATCACGTGATCAAATTGTCATAATATTTGATCTAAAAGACTTAAGCGTGAAAGAAAATGCTCTTATCATTGGCTTCTTTTTTTTCCCAAAAATAAATTAAATTATTAGTAATTTTTAATTAGATGCTTATATTTTAAAATTTTATAATCAAATTTTTATAGTTTAAAATTTGTTTAAATTACCCTTTAAGCTTATATTTTTGTCAAAATTTTGTTATGTTTTGATGATATGTTAATTATATCATCTTAATATTATAAATTTATATAGTTCAATTTAATTTACTTAAATTATTTAAAATAATTTTAATTTAATTTCATACATATAATTTATTTTTATATTATTATTTATTTTTTTCTTCTCTTTTTAAATATAAATCATATACATTTAAAATATTAAAATGTTACATGTTCACAATATTAATAAAATTTAATAAAAATCTAACAAGAAGGATTAATTTAAAATTTTTTTAAATTATAAGTATACAATTAAAAAATTTTAAACTATAAAAATTTAATTAAAAATTAAATAAAACTACAAAAATTACATAAATAATTTAACAAAAAAATTACAAATGAAATTGTATTACCATTGATTATTCCCTGTTGGCATAGTCCAATGCATCAAGTTGGCCCATTTTACTCATCAATATAATAGGTTAAGTTTTTATTTTTTAACCTGTATAACCATAGAAACTTTTTGACTCATCTTACTGTGTGTTATACGAGTTAACTTATATAATGGTTGAGTTAACCAGTTTATTTTTTTTAGTTTTTTATAATTTATGATGAGGAAGAGCTTATTAGTTATAATAAAAAATTTATAAAAACTGATAAAAATGAATTAATTTAAATTTTATTATGTTGTTGAGTTTGAGAAATAATTTGATATTGTTGTTGTTATATTGTACTATTTTTAATTATATTTTTTGTATTTATAATAATTTTTTAAAGAAATTATACTATTCTCTTTTAAAAAATATTAAAATTATATTTTTCTCTAAGAGATCAAAAGTCTGTATGCTTTAATCTAAAACTTCATTTTCTAATAAAAAAAATTATCTAAACCCTTAGTTTTATTCAGTGAATAAAAAACGAACATCTGAACTCCGGACCTGGCTCCCTCTTTTTCTAATGTTATTATTTTCATTTTTTTAATCATTTCCTTCTATTATTATATAATATATTTTAATTTATAATTAAATCAAATTAATAATTTTATTGAAATTTTTTTTAATTTATCAAAATATAAATAGTAACAAAATTTATATTTTCATACTATAAAATAAAATAAATAATTTTCATTTTTTCATATCTGTGGAGTAAAATTATTGTTTTATAAAATTTTATTTCTTTATTTGAGTAGATAGTAAAAGTGAATTTTAAAGAAATTGTTATTAAATTTTTTAATCATACACAACATAAAAAATAAAATATTTGAAATATTTAATTACATTATACTAAATTGCAAAAAGAGTTTTTTTAATAAAATAAAATTTTAAATATATGTTTGGTAATTAATTATGTAATTATTTTTTAACTAATTATGTAATTAAATGATAGTAAATTGTAAACATTTTATTTAAACTCTTTTATTTTTATAATTCATTAAAAGCCAAGCTCTATCTCTCTCTCCTTCTCTCTATAAAAAAAACTCTTTATAATTTAGTATCATGTAATTAAATGTTTTAAATTTTTTTTTATGTTATATATCAATGATTAGAAATCTAAATTTAATAACAGATCCTTAAAATTTAAATCTACTTTTACTATCTACTCAAATAAATAAATAATTTTTTTATGAAAAAAAACTGTACGGGGCAATAAAAAAAAAGAAAAATTTATGTTGTATTTTATAGTAAAAAATATAAATATTGTTCCTATTTATATTTTGATAAATAAAACATTAAATAAAATTCATAATTTAATTTAATTATAAATTAAAATATATTATATAATAATAGAAGACAATAATAAAAAATTGAAAATAATAACATTAGAGGAAGGAGGGAGTCACTTAGGTTCAGCCTTAAATAGGACTATTTGGTCATAAAAATAAGCTGTATTGAAAATTGAATACAACTAAGGGCTTAGATAATTTTTTTTATGAGAAAATGAAGTTTTGGATCAAAGTGTGGAGACTTTTTATATCTCACGGAAGGGAGTTTTGATTTATTCTTTTTTTTTTTATATTCCTCTATCTTTTTAAAAAATTTATTAGGTTAAAATGACCAATCTATTTAATTTACTCGGTGAGTCAAATTAAAATTTTTTTAATCTATTAAAATGTAGATCAAAATAATTTGATCAACACCGCAACTTGTGACAAACCAACCTACATGAGTCAAGTGGATACAATTATATCCACTGTCATAATAAGTTTTCAATTACTGAGTTTATCTTCATAATTTTATTTTATTTTAATAATAATCTAACCAATTGTTTGATAAGCCAATAATTTAATAACTAATTTTATTTTTAAAAATATTCAAGACAAACTTAAACTAAAAGACAACCTTTAGAGGTGAAATTCAAAGGTAAAAATACCTTTAGGAATAAAATTGAAAGTGACCCCCGAACTTTTGAGATGAAAAACGTACTTATACCAAAATACCACCTTTTATGATGATTCACTTAATCATTCACATATATAAGAAGAGAGTATAATTCTTTTTTTTTTTTTTGGTTAGAGAAGAGAGATTAATTTATTTTAGATGTTTTTTTTAATCATGATTCATTTACAAAAAAGTATGACTCATTTACAAATATCCTTGAATTATAGAAGTATCCATCCGATCATTTTTTGCCTTATTATAAATGATAACGATAATAAAGAAGGATTGTCATTAGACTAGTTTCAAGTGTTAAACCACCAAATGTATGTACCATACAACATTAAACGCCATATGGTTAACCGTTAAAAAATGGAGAAAAAAGTAAATAGAAAGATACATTCAACTGTCAAAATTTGTATCTACAATGTTCTATCTTTCCTGCTATCTATTTCTATGCACAAAAGAAAAATGTGTACAACCAATTCACCCCCCAAAAAAATTGTTTACAACCAATATTAAATAATTCATCAGCTAAAGATTTCCTTAATCATAATTGACTACCAATTTCCTTTTTTTTTTTTTACCCCGAAAATCTCAAAAAATTCTTGTCAATAGTAAATTACACTCTCAAGCAAACAAATACAGGCATTCTCCAATTCTCTTTTTGAATCAAACCTCTTCACCGTATCAGGCTAAAGTTGGTACCTATAAGTGAATTTCACCATAAAAAATGAAAATATCAACACACATTCCTTGTAAGTAGATGATTTAACACAAGTTATTTTAAATATTGGCAATAACGAGGAGGAGGAAACTGTAGTTGAAAAGGATAAGTTTACATCATTAAAGATGAGATTATCAAGGGTTTGGGCAATGGGATTCTTAAGAAAATGATAATATCAATTTTGAGACGTAATAAACACAACGTATGACACACTTGACGGATAAACCCCACTTTTCTTAGCAAAACTCGGAATTCAGTTCAGGCTTCAATTGAATTTAATAATGAGAAATTTAAATTTCAATTGAGTGATGTATTTCACAATGTGAATGGTGTCCCATATGCATCGAGATTGGAAGTACCAATTTCTCAGGACACTAAGAGGATCCAAATCTGGCTTAATGTCCATTTTGCAGCATGTCACAGTAAACAGTTCTTTTCACTGGCTTAGCAAAACATGGACAAAACGCAGCCAGTATTTAGCAAGAAAGATTGTACAGTCCAAACATGTAGAAGGTTGACTACAAGCATGCTTTATAATAAGGATTATAAACCAATAACGGAGGCAAGGAAAATCATGAGGAAAGCAGGGGAGGGAAGATCTTTTTTTTTTTTTTTTTTTTCACCTTCTTTTTGTAACTCATGCAAATGCATTGGGACTTCCTATCCATCATCCTAGTTTTTTAGAAGGAAAATGGTGCAAGTAAACTTGAAGGTCGGGAGTAAGGCAAACAAAATCCTTAGCAATTGAGCATTGAAAATCACAAATTCACAACTATTGACAGTTGGACATTGAAAAAAAAGATAGAACTTACCTCCAGTCCAAGCCCATAGTTTGTGCAAAACGACCAATCTCAAAGATGCAAACAGATCAAACAGTAGCAATAATATTGGCATCAAAACTTGCTAGCATTTCCTTCCAATTAATGAGGTGGAGTAATCTTAGATATTATTGGAGCTATTTGATTGTGGATGCTGAGGCAGCTGCTGCCTCTGTAATTAAGGAAATAGGTTGGCGAGCTTGGAGGCAAGCACCGATATCAAATGGATGCAACTCAGAACCATCAAAAATAAGATTAACACCAGGAAGGACTACTTCTTTACTGTCATTTTCATCTGGTTCAGTTTTTGTTGGATTGGCCTGAGGGGATTCCCCGATGGGCCTTGTAACATCTTCGTAAGCAGGAGTTAAGGAATAAGATCTGCATGCACCATTAAATAGCATCCAGTTTTAGAGACTGGGATGGTAAGAATAATCAAAACTATGAGCTACAATGTAAAGCAGAAAATATAAACTGGGTTTCTTATTATTTTTATCACAGCAGTTATCATAAAATATAGTCATTTATAAAAAAACCAGCATCATTTCCAGAACTTCATGGAAAAAATTGACAATGGGCAATATATAGCATGATAAAATAGTCATAAATGTTTACCACATAATGGAATTATGAACTGAATACGATGTAATTTCGATCTCGTATATTTCAGGGATTTGCTATGTTTCCAATTTTCTTGCTTTATTAATATGATATATCTGCATTTATCCATAGTATGTTAAAAACTCAAACAAAGCCACTACCCTAAAAAGAATGGGTGGAAAAGAGGGCTGCAGTAAATATAAGGGATCCTTGGAAAGTTAACTCACGGTTATTCTATCCTACCTTGTTTTCATTCACATTTAGGGATGGTTCTTGCATTTAATTTGTGGGGAGTAGTGGGTTGGGTATAAAATTTCTATCCCCTCCGGTTTGCTAAGTGTCTCTGTTGAGAAATCTATCTAAGCAGTACTCCTGATGGATTTTAGGAGTTTATCACTATCTAAAGTCTGAGGTTATCATTATGTAGAGTCCTTAAGAGTTTATTATTGTTTAGGAGTCTTACAATTATCTTTGGGAGTTTATCATGTAGTTAATATCTATCTTCAGAGTATTATAACTAAGACGGGCTGCCACAGTACCACTTTTGTGTGTGAGTCTTCCGATTTGTCATATTTTTGTTCTTATTTTGAATTTTACAGTCTCTAAATAACCACCCCATTTACAGCTTCTATACTCTCCACAGTTCTCCCGTACCTCAGTATTCATTTTCTTCCAAAACCTTAGAGAGAAGCTTTGGAATTGGAATATCCTCTAGGTCTGCTCACTCAATTCAACCCTCTTCTTCAATCGATAATAATATTGGACTTCAATTTCATCTAGTAGAATGCATAACTTTCGTCTTGATAAAACCTATAGTGCTGTTCTCTAACGTGAAATATCTTACTTGGACAGGAATTAAATCAGAGTTCTCCTAATGTATTTTTCTTATTAGCAGCCATATATTTTTACACTGTTCAATTACTAAATATTTGAGGCTTAGATTCTTTGGTATATTTTTGTGAATGCTCCAGAGAGTTTGAGAGAACTTTCTCATCAGTCATTTAAAAAGATTTTGGAGGAGTAATGAGGGCAAGGCCTTTTGGTAATATGACATATTTGCTACTATTTAATGCTTTTGGTTGAGAGGAGCTTTAGAATTTTCAAGGATAATTTTTTGTGGTTTCCTTGACTGTATTGTGGACAGCGCTGGCAAAATTTACTATGACCCAAATAACCAACCAACCTAACTATGTCTATGACCCTCTCAAACCCAACTACCTTCAACTATGGGTCACTTCGGGTTGGTTGACCTTACTAATCATGGTTGGGTAGAGTCAACCCTAAATTAATCATTTAACCTCCATGTAATTTCTTTTATCTTATTTCATTTTACTATTTTAGTATTATAGGATATTTTCATTCAACATTTTATTTATATTTAATAACAAATATATATATACACACAAAAACAACAACGACAAAAACAAAAAACAAAGTCTTTTTCCACTATGTACGGTCAATTACATGGATCAAACAAAACATGTTCTATCTTGGTTTATTTTTGTAATTAGATTATTTATAGTTAAACCCATCCTAATAGTTTCTTCTATTATTTTCTTTGGCCTCTCCCTACCTTTAATTATTAGACTATCTTCCATCTAATCAACTCTTCGTATAGGAGCTTCTAATAGTGTGACTATCTTCCAAACAACCTAAGATGTGTTTCTACCAAATTTTCTATGGTAGGTGCTACCCCAACTTTTTTCCTAATGCAATTATTCCTAATCTTATCCTTTCTAGTGTGACCACTCATTCAACGCAACATTCTCATTTCTATTATGTTAAATTTTTGCTTATGTTCATTTTTTGTGGCCTAACATTTAGTACCATATAACAATACAAGTCTTATAGCAGTGTGATAAAATTTTTCCTTAAGTTTGAATAGTATTTTTCTATCACAAATAACATGTGAAGCCTTCCTCCATTTCATCCACCCAACTTGGACCCTAAGATTTACGTCCCTTCTTTATTTCTCCACCATTTTGTATTATAGTCCCTAATACTTAAAACTTGTAACTTCTTATATATATGTATATACATATATGCACATAAACACAAAAGTATTGAGTATGTCTGTGTGTCTATATATATATACACACACACATGTATGTACCATATATATATTGTGATAGGCCCCCAATCACTAGAGTATATTCTAGAAGACCTAGAGAATGAGGTGGCATAATGGTTTTTGGGCTGTGTGGGGTGAACATGTGAAGTTAGTTAGGATATGGGAATAAAAATTGTGGTAGAATTTGTTAGAGGTAGGCTATTATGTGAAAAGTGTTGTGGAGATTTCCTAGAGTCTTGAAGGTCTAGGGAGGGTTTCGAGCACTAGTTTGTTTTTTTCTTTATAAGACAGCTCTTTGCCTATTTTTTCTCAGCTTCTAATACCATATCATAGTTATTTTCAGCTTGATTACCCTTGGTTCTATCAATTTTGGTATCAGAGCTGCTTTGTTGACAACATAGAGAAGGCTAGTGACAGAGGCTCTGATCGTGGTAGAATGAAGCAACGTTGAGTGAAGTGTCGTAGAATGTAGCCACCAAGACATCGGCTCTTAAAAGATGGTGCTATGAATAGGGATAATATGAGATATCCTTAAGGTAGTATGGGTTATCTAAATTCCACATCAAGTAGTATAAGATACTTGGATACATAAGTAGCTTGGTTCTTCTCCCTCAATAGCTAGCTTTTGAGGGAGGGTTCCCCAAGTAACTTGGGTTTCATCCTCTGGACACACATATGTATAAAACAATGCATACTAGTATATTAGATGTATACAAAACATGTGTATACACATGCACACGCACATAGATATATACACACAAACTGAGAGAGATATGCATAGGCATACATATACATATTTATATATATAGACAAGTATCTTTTTCGTTTTGGTTTCCACAAGTATTCTTTATTAAAGGCAATCCTGTTCAAAATATTGTTAGGCATGAACACCTCTCTTAGCAAGAATTTAAACCATGGTTCACCCCCTTCCACTTAAACCAACCCTCTTTGGTATATATAGACACGTATATTTATGTGCGTAATATGCAAATACATAACTTTATATTTGTAACTTTATATTTATGTATATACAAATGTATGTATAAATATATATATATAAATAGACATGCAATCATATATTATGAGTGTTGGCACATATGAACACACCCACACGAAAGAGGTTTATGTGGATAGGTTGGGTCTAACCCTAATAAAAAGTGTCATAGTCTTTTGATAACCCAAAAAATACTAAAGTAGGTCATAAGTAGTTATATGACCCATATTAACCAGAACCATTATTGAACCAACTCAAACCTATCCTACCCATAATCACCCATTCGCCGCTCCTAGTTATGTGATAAAGTGGTCCTCTTAAACTCTTTCAGGTGCTCATGGCTGTTTTATATGGTTTCTTTTGCAAATATGCAGAGAGATTGCTGAGATGACGTGCTCTTGTTCTTTTCTGTGGCTTTTATGTTTTTTTGTTTCTGTTAAGAATATTTTATGCTCTGGCGTTCTACTTCATTTTGCTCTATTTGCTAATAAATTTTCTCGTCATAAAAAATAATGTATTTTCATTATTATAGATGAAGCAATTGTTGAGTATGTGTACCGAAGAATGTCAGAAGACAGAAAACATGTATATTTTGCTTGCAATGGGCAAGAATGATCTTAAAACAGTTAAATTTTTTTTCTTTAAAAATATAGAAGCTCCACCTGAAAGTATGAAAGCTTACAATAAAAGGGTCTTAAAGTGTCTCAAACTCTCGGTTACTTTAATTGAATTCCATGATAAATTAAAAAAAGGAAGGATTCAAAGAAGAATATGCTCCAAAAGAGGCCTAACATTGTTGAACAGGAAAAAAAAAAAAGGAAGTCTAGACAAAATTTGTGGATTGCTGACAGGTAGATTTTACTATAAGAAACATAATACTTTGAGCAACAGAACTTATCGTGGAAATCAAAATGACAAAGATCATGTGAAGAGATTTTCCATCTTAAAGAATAGCTTCCTGGTAAAAGGGGTTCAACTCATAAGGAAATGTAAAAAAAGCTAGTCACTAGCTTTACGATTCAGCTTATGGCAATAACCACATGTCTTTACTAAGATGAAGTATAGCAGCTAGAATGGTTTGACTGTCAGGAATGTCACTGACAACATTAGTTACTATTGGTTTAGCAACTTTCAGCAGGCTTAAAAGAACAATTTGCTTCATTACAGATGTAAAAGCAAGTCAGTACGAACTAAAACTTTCCTTTTCTACGACATATTTATAGCATAAATCAGCAAAAGTTTCACCACAGAAAAATCAGGTGATAATTTAAAAGAAAATAATCAATTTTATATTTGTCAAATATTGGTAATTATTTTTTTGAGAAAATGAATGCAGTTCAGACAAACCTAAGAATGTTGCCATCGAAGCTCAAAACTTCAGTTCGCCCACGTTGTCGATTAATAAGTTTTAACCTTTGATGTTCGCTTGATGCCCCTGAAATGGGAGAGGAAGGGTCCATAAGTGGGTTCCATCTTCCACTCGCATAGTTCATGAGTAGTCGAGAAGACTCCTTGGGTTGCTCTTTCTGGTAGAGAAGCTTCGCTGCAGGACCTGTTGCTTGGTATTCTGCACAAATGTCACGCAACTTTTTTCTTAAGCTTTGCATTGCATCATGGTATTCACCAAAGGACCCAGTTTGAAGAAACTCTGATGAAACCACCTTCTTACATATTTTATCACACAACTTTGGACTAAATAGTGGCATCCCAAATTCCACACTTAGTGGAACCCAATCATACTTCTCTTCTTCAGGTGAAAACTGGTCCAGTTCTTTTCCATTAAATAATTTCAATAGGCGAATATAACCAACTGTCCACAATTCCATCTTGTTTGCCAAATCAGTCAACAGAGAATTCAACTTTGAACTTTCTACTTCACATAGTCCTAACTCTTTTCCTACAGGAGCAATTGAACCATCAGAGTTCTTTAGGGGCAGAGGGATATCAATAGTAATCACGTTTCCAGATTCATCAAGATCATATCTACTGAGAGGTTGCACCAGCAAAGCTGAATGTTTAAGAAGTGAATTTAAACAATGCAAGAGTATACTTCCCTTCACCAAGTTTCCTTCGAGCTTCCCTCCCAACCCTCCTATTGTGGAACCATCCCAAGACCATATAAGGGCCTTCTCACAACCAGCCAATGGAGCAGGAAGCAAGCGCAGGCATTGTCCTTTCATCAGAACAACTGATAATGGTCCACTAGCTACAGTTGAATATAATACCAATTTCATCCATGGAGTCATAGAAGAATATGAGGGAGGACCAAAATGAACTGGACCTGTGGGTCCAGGAAGAATTGATGACTGAGGTAGAGGCACTATGGAAACTACTATATCATAGTCACGAAGAAACAGCCGATCAAGAGTAGCTGGTGCAAGCGAAGCCAAGCTTTCACAGCGGAGAATATCTACACGATATTTCTTTTTCCTCTTTAACATTTCAGTTCCAACATCTAACACATCAGCTATTAGTAGTTTCTCATTATTCTGAAGGTTTGTATTAGAATCACTGCCTTCCTGCTCTTTACTATTGCCGTCTTCCAAAGTAATAGAATGGGTTCCATCACCAGTGCCACTAGGAACAGGATCAGAGGAAACAGAAGCACCATCATACTTTGAATCCAAATTTAATAAATCACCATAATTCTTACCAGATTCCATAACACCAGATTCTACTGACTTGTCAGCCAAGGAAATTTCAGATATCCGAGAACCTGACTCATCATTACTTGAAGCTAACATACCCATCTTATCAGAATTTTCCTCCATTTTTGCATCATTAGCAAGCCCACCTGATTGTAAACATTCTAATACACAGCGCAGGCTAAATGCATGATTTGCGAATTCCTGTAGTTCTCCCTCAAATTTTGTCCCCTCCAAGGTACTGAGATCCTTGCAAAGATCAGCAATGCTGGCATGACCCAATTTCCCCGCTTCGTAGAGTGTAACAGCATGAGATTTCAAGCCTAACAAAGTTCAGAAGTATAATTTTGGTCAGAGATTTCAAACACTTAAAAACATGCTAACAAATTCTCAGCACGTAGCAAGTCAGAGGACCAACAAGTTGTGAGCTTATGAAATGGTAACCAAAAAGCAAGATAATACTGCTTGGCATATTAAGAAAATATATAAAATTTATGAATCAACAATCAAAGCAATGTAATGCAGATAAACTTTTTATGTTTTAGGTCAATATGTTCCTTATTTGCAAGCTGAGACCATAAAATATTATAATGAAGCTATTCATGGGCATTTGTTTAAAAGCTTAAGCTTTCAAGTTTAAGTGACCTTTGACTAGGTATAAGAGACTCACTGACAAGTAGTTAGGAGTTCAATCCTTAACATTCCCATTTCCTTATAAAATACAGTTTCAAACAAGGTATGGTGGGCTTGTTCTTTGTCCACACTTCAAGACCAAAACTTTTGTGCGATGGGGCATATTAGATATTGTAATAAAAAAGCTACTCATGGACCTTCACTTTACGGTTGAAGCTTTTGAATTGAATAGTCCTTTGACAAGGATATTTAAAGCTTGGAGACTGTAGGTTAAGCTCTAGTACTATCCTAGTGTACTCTAGACTTGTAGTCTAGCAATTAGTGTACTTATCCAATTATTAGATTCTTCACCAACTAGTCACTAGAAGTCTTAAGGGTGCAGTTTCATATGGCTTGTTGTAAAACAACCATGAAAAGAACCTAATTCAAGGATTTATAGACACTAAGGGTGCGTTTCCTTTTGCTGTTTACTGTTTTCATTTTCACTGAAAACAGAAGATGTGACTGAAAATGCATTTGATAATTTTCTTAAAACATTTTAAAAAATAGACTGAAAATAGGAAATGTTTAAAAGATGTTTTCAACATTTTCAAATAATGACCCATGTTATTTTTATAATTTTAAGAAAGTAAATCCTTCAATCATATAAATATTATCATTTGATAATAATCAAACTTAAAAAATCAATAAAATATTATATTCATTTAAGCCATTTGACTTAAAAATAAATATAAACAAAATTCTAACTTTACATAACAAACATGTTTTAAAAATTTTTAAAACTTAGAAATGAAAACTAATTTTAAGAAATGAAAATAGAAAATGAAAACTGAAAATTTTTTCACAAACCGAACACATCCTAAGTGGGCTGGGTTTCTAAATAGACTGAACTGGCTATTGTATTTTTGTTGGTGGGAATTTTGTGTCTTTAAGAGTAATAAACGGACTGTTGTGGTTTACTCTAGAGCAGAATGAGTAAAGGGCCATTGCACAAATTAATACTGAATTAATTCTGCAGGAAAAATCTTTTAGGACTTGTCTTCCAACACTCACATCCTGTGGAGCTATTGTGTGACAGCCAAGCAGCAGTCTATATTTCTTTAAAATCCAGTGTTTCATGAAAGTACCAAGGTTGATTGTCATATTGTTACAGTTAGTAGAAACCTGATCAAGACAATCTATATTGATTCTGAAGATCAGCTATGTGATTTATTTGTAACAAGCTTGAAGGATATGATATTTCTTCTGTAACTTACAGGGGCCAGTTAAAAGATTTCTAGTATTATCCTAGTGTTTTTCATCCTGTACATAGGTATAGTTAGTTTGTCTCTAGATTGCTTTATAATTTGTCTTTATCTTCAGCATTCAGCGTATTATAAAGAAATAGGAAGTAGAGTAGACTGGTATGTTTTTCAAGCTCTTTGTATGCAACAACTCCATTAACCATGTACTTCTAACAGAGGCTAAGAACAGGCAACTAGTTCACTTATGTACAAATTGCAGCAGTGTAATGTTTTTAAACCGCTTTAAAAAAAAAAAAAGCAGAGAAAACCTCCTGACAAGGAAAAAGAATGCAGAAAAGGATTTTGAGACAAAAAGTCCTCGCGAATGTATCTTATTCATGCTAAGATGATGACATCATAAGTAGCATGAAGAAGTTTTAGCTTTTGCCTCATGCAGCCAAAAACCCATAGTAGGGAAAAAGTTAAGATGAATGGAACCTGGAAATAGAGTGTGCAATTTGAGGCACAGCTTTTGGACAATACTAGCTAAAGGTGAGTTTCTAGCTTTATTTTTCCCAATAGAACCCTTCATAGATATTACAATACATGCCTTGCGTGATAGTCAACAAAATCACTCAATTAAGGAATTTTAAGAAGTTACCATGACTAATTTGCTATCTACCAATGAGCACACTATCAAAACCAGTGCAGGAATTTAGTTGTGTTGTTGTTCCAATATTCTTACACAACCACTGAGAAAAATTATCTATGATCCCAGCAGCCTGCAATTTTCAGGCCCATTTTGGATTACTTTTTATCACCAGAATAAATTACAGACACACGGCCAGATTGATATCAAATTTCTATTTGTCCCAATAAATGAGGCTTCAGGTCAAAGATTTGCGTACTATCATGATTCATGAACTTCAATGTATTAGCACAAAAATAGAAGCTGACAAAATTTTGGAAGCTTAGAAAACATGACTGCACAATTGCATCAGAAACTAGAGACTAAAGGACAGATATACATTATAGGAGTTGGAAACACCATCCAAAGCGTGTTTAAAGTCCAACAGAATTTGGAAGAAAGCATTCAAGAGGGAATTGCACCAGACTAGATTTACAAATGAAATGTAGAATAAGAATGATGAAATACCTAAGGAAAATTGTTAATAATTAATTAAGATAAATTATACTCCCTTCCCCTCCCCCAAGAGACAACCAAAGATACAATTTCACCCATTTTGGTCAAATTACCCTTATATTTATTATTTATATAATAAAACAAGTTTAAACATATATTTGACCAATTATAAAATGTACCTTTTTAAAATTTAAAATAAAATAAATTTATGATTTTTAACTCAAAATAAATTATTCAAATTAAAATTTTAAGAATATATTTTCTAATAAATTATATTTTTAATTAAAAAAGTTAATATTACCTTCGTGGATATTTTGTTCAAAATGGGTGAAATTGTAGCTTATCTTTATCTCTGAGGGGTGTGGAGTGCAAGTTCCGTATCTCTTAAGGAAGAAGATTGTAATTTACCCTAATAATTACCCACATGTCTAGGAGAGACACCTAAAAAATAATAGCTTTGTCATCTAAAAAATTAACAATAGGTCATACCAAATCTAAGAGTGGATTTCTTGTGACCTTCTATTTTACTAATTGGCACAACAGACATTACAACAGTACGTCAAAACAGTTCCCAGAAATTTATAGCTAATGGATTTAAGCTACATGAAATATTGGGCAAGCAGGTATTATAAGGTACAAACCTGGTGATACAGAACCCATCATAAGATAGGATGTTATATTGGCATCAACAATGAAAGCAACACGAGTATAGGCTGAACGAAGGCCATAGTTTCCTGTCCCTGAAGCATCCCCTTGTTGATTGGAATCATAATCAATAAGCATATTTTCAGAACCTAGACTAGCACGAGGACCATCTTCATCACTGACTACACTTCTAGGAGAAGGTGGTATGTTTGCATCTTGAAGAATAGTTAATGGATCAATTACTTTTGTTGCCCATCCCAATCGACAAACAAAAGATGCAGCAGCCTGCAGTTGAGACAAATCAGCCTGTAGTGTTGATGCCAATTCAGCAACAGTTGCATTCTCACTTGAAACAACAAAAACAGCATACAGTAACCTGGAAAATAATCTTCCAATGTCAGATTTAATTAATGAAAACAACATTTTAAACATAACAAATGGAAACACAAACTGAAAGAACTGCATTACTCTTCAATAGGATCTTCATAAGACTGCTCCCTGTTGGAAACAAAACCTTCAAGCCTGGAAACTGAACCATCACAAATACAAAAATTTTTTAAGTCACGCATCAACTTTGGGAAGTTCAGACAACAAAAACAGAAACTTTAAAATTCATATTTAAATATTATACACTACTTGCTGCATTTGTGCTTTCATATTACATATTTATAAAACACTGGAATTGGACATGTGCATATCTTTAACAAATTTACTAATTGAGGCAATTTTCATACATATAATTGTCAGATTCTGCATCTTTATTTGGAAAGATTGTGGTCAGATTATGCATCTTTATTTGGAAAGATTGTGTAGTGAGAGAAAATCTTGTATAATTTCCTAATTTCTAGGAATTAGCATTAGTTACTGAATTTCCTGTAATTTAGGGATGTGTTACTGTTTTTAAGTTAAACAATTGTGTATATAAACTAAGACTGTAACCTAATCAGAATACAATAAAAAATTCATTCTTCTCTTATCATTCCTGACATGGTATCAGAGCCAGGTTGGCTCTTTCTGATAAACTCTGAAAACACTTTTTCTTGTCTGACCTTACCCAGCTGAGTTCCACCTTCCTTGTTCCTCTCAATCATCGTTGCCCCCCTCTCTCATTTTTTCCTTGTTCGTATCTATTCCTCATTCCATCAATCATGTCGGAATCACCCAGAAGTTCTGCTGAAATCACGAGTGCATTCGAGAATTCTGCTAGTGCTGCAACCGAAGATTTGCAGAACATTCAGACCGCAACACAATTGATCCGCACCTTTCTAAAGGGCAGAGGAAAACTGAGCCATTTAATGGGCACAGGACCTTCGCAAGAAAACCCCAAATTTGCAGCATGGGACGAACAAGACTCCATGGTAATGTCATGGCTATGGAACTCGATGCTGCCAGAAATTAGTGATACGTGCATGTTTCTTGGAACAGCCAAGGAGATTTGGGAAGCTATGCGACAGACCTATTCCAAGGTTAATGATGCTGCACAAATCTATGAAATTAAGATGAAAATTTCAGCAACCAAACAAGGGACTCGGACTGTCACAGAATATTCGAGTCTCCTACAAGGCTTGTGGCAAGAGATGGACCACTATCAATGCATCTAAATGCGTTGCAGTGAAGATGCAGCAATTTTGAAGCAATTTGTGGAGAAAAATCATATTTATGATTTTCTTGTAGGATTAAACGTTGAATTTGATGCTGTAAGAGTGCAGATCCTAGGAAAAATAGACCTGTCATCTCTGAATGAAACAATTTCTATTATACGTGCTGAAGAGGGACGTCGAAGTGTTATGCTTGAGCCTCAAGGGGGAAATGGTTCTGCACTTATTACCAAAGCCAAAGAATTGAAAGGGGCAAATACTCCTTCATTAGTTACCCGAGGGGACTCAACCAAACCATTCAACCGAGATTCTTTGTTCTGCACATATTGCAAGAAGCCCCGCCACACCAAGGAGAGATGCTGGAAACTTCATGGCTGACCCAATGAAAAACCCAATCGAAATATGAGATCTAGGTCAAGCACATATGGTGAGTACTTCGTTGACCAGTGAAGAAAATTCCAAGACATCTAATCCTGAATTTAACACAGAAGAAATTGAGAAACTAAAAATCCTTTTGGGATCCCTTGAGAAGCCAGCTTCGACAGGTACTTGTTCATTGGTGTTTTTAGGTATTTCTTCTTCCTCTTGTACTAATATTTCAGAAAGAAGTTCTCCTCCCATGTGGGTGATTGATTCTGGAGCCACTGACCATATGACTTGTTCCTCCCAACATTTTATCCCTTATACTCCGAGTGGTAGTAATAAAAAGATTATAATAGCTAATGGATCCATCACCATCGTAGCTGGCCAAGGAGACATTTACATAAACTAGAATCTTACATTAAGAAATGTTCTCCATGTTCCAAAATTATTTACAAGCCTTATTTCCATTAAAAAATTAACCACAGATTCAAATTGCAGTGTAACTTTTTTCCCATCACACTGTATCTTTCAAGCACTGGACACAAAGAAGATGATTGGATATGCTAGTCAGAGAGATGGTCTCTACTTCCTGAAAAAACAAAGCAGTATAACTGGAGTTGAAAATCCCATATCTACATCATTTTTTTTCGAGTCTTTCATGTCAAACCAAAATAAAATTTGGCTTCATCATCCTCGTTTAGGACATCCACCTTTTAGAATGCTCAAAGTGATGTTTCCTTCTTTATTTCAAGGTTTTACTATTGAAACCTTTCATTGTAGTGATTGTGAACTTGCCAAGCACACACGTACTTCCTTTCCAATAAGCAATAAAAAAACCTTTGTCCCTTTCTCTCTCATTCATAGTGATATTTGGGGACCTTCTGCTGTTCCAAATATTTCTGGTGCTAGGTGGTTTGTTTCATTTATTGATGATTGTACCCGAGTGACATGGCTTTACCTCTTAAAAAATAAGTCTAATGTCAGCATTGTTTTCCCCAATTTTTACAACATGATTAATACTCAGTTTGATGTAAAAATTAAGAAATTTCGATCGGACAATGCAAAGGATTATTTCAATCACATCCTTTCTTCATTCTTTCAAGAAAAGGGGATTATTCATGAATCTTCTTGTGTTACCACCCCACAACAAAATGGAGTGGCTGAACGAAAGAATGGCCACCTCCTAGAAATCACTAGAGCCTTGCTATTTCACAAGAATGTTCCCAAACAATACTGGGGTGAAGCTGTGTTAACTGCTGCCGATCTTATTAATAGACTCCCAACACGTGTCCTTGGGTACAAGAGTCCAATTGATATTCTCACAAAATTTTTCCAAACTTTTCTACTTCAAACAATCTTATCCCTCGAGTCTTTGGGTGTGTTGCCTTTGTTCATATTCATTCTCACAATAGGAGCAAATTGGATCCACGTGCTCTAAGGTGCATTTTTATCAGATATTCCTCTACACAAAAGGGTTATAAATGTTTTCATCCACCCACTAAGAAATTCTTTGTCTCAGCTGATGTTACCTTTGTTGAAAATGAACCCTGGTTTCAACACACTTATCTTCAGGGGGAGACCTTGAATGAAGATAAAGCAAGAGATATGTTTCTTCTTGATCCTAGGTTTATCCAAGCTGCCAATTTTGAGTTTGCACCCATAAACATCTCTGAGTCATTCACAGATCTTAAGTCTGTTCCTGAGTCTGTTCCGAGTGGGTCCACTTCTCCCAAATCTATGTCAATTGAGACAGTCAAATCAGCTGAAATGATGAAAGATAAGGAAAATCAAGAGAGCATTCAAACACTGCAAGTTTATTCCAGGAGGAAAATACCAGTCTATCAACCAGTACTATTGCCCAATTCCCTGAAACCGAAACCAGTTCCAAACTTGCGGACAGTAACACACCAAGTGTTGAACCAATTGAACCAGCAGATGAACAAAATAAATAGAGTACTGAAGACCTACCAATTGCACTTAGGAAAGGAACAAGAACTTGCACAAAACACCCACTGTACCTTTTCATGTCCTATCAAAATTTATCCCAAAACCATAGAGCCTTCCTAACCAATCTCCATAAAATTCCTACACCAAAAAATCTAACTGAGGCATTAGGAGATAAGAAATGGAAGGATGCTATGAAGACCGAGATGGAAGCCCTTGAGAAGAACAAAACATGGGAGTTGGTTGAATTGCCAAGAGGGAAGAAACTGGTAGGATGTAGGTGGGTTTTCACAATCAAATACAAGGCTAATGGCTCAGTGGAAAGATATAAGGCAAGGTTGGTGGCCAAAGGATACACTCAAACTTATGGCATTGATTAGCTTGAGACATTTGCCCTTGTTGCTAAAATGAACACAGTAAGGATACTTTTGTCATTGGCTGCTAATTTTGAGTGAAAACTACAACAGTTTGATGTTAAGAATGCATTCCTCCATGGTGATCTAGAAGAGGAAATCTACATGGAAGTTCCCCCTGGATTTGAATCTAAAGAGGGATATGGGCTAAAACAGTCACCGCGAGCTTGCTTTGGGAGGTTTGATAAGGTAATGATCTCATTGGGATACAAGCAAAGTCAAGGGGACTATACCTTGTTTGTGAGGCACTCAGATTCTAGAAAAGTCCCAGCATTATTAGTGTATGTAGATGATATCATCGTAACAGGTAATGATGAAGAAGAGATGAACAATTTGAAGCAATGTCTCTTAAAGGAGTTTGACATCAAAGAGCTAGGAAAATTAAAATACTTCCTAGGCATTGAAGTAGCACATTCAAAGCAAGGAATTTTCATCTCCCAACAAAAGTATGTACTCAACCTGTTGGAAGAAACAGGGAAGATGGGGTGTAAACCAGTTGAGACACCGATTGAATTTAATCATGGATTATGTGATGCTCCAGAAGATCCCATGGTAGATAGAGGTTCTTATCAGAGACTTGTTGGGAAGTTGATATATCTGGCACACACAAGACCAGACATAGCATTTGCAGTAAGTGTGGTTAGCCAATTTATGCACAATTCCAAAGAATAACACCTCAAAGCAGTAAACAGGATATTACAATACTTAAAGGGCAGCCCAGGAAGAGGAATTCTGTTTAAACGACGAACAGACACAGGCATGACGTTGGAAGCTTATACTGATGCAGATTATGCAGGATCCTTGATTGACAGGAGATCAACGTCTGGTTACTGTACTCTCCTAGGTGGGAATCTTGTGACATGGAGAAGTAAAAAACAGAACGTGGTAGCAAGGTCAAGCGCAGAATCAGAATTCAGATCAATGGCATTGGGAATATGTGAATTACTTTGGTTGAAGATAATCCTAGATGATTTGAGAATAAAATGGGAAGGACCTATGAGGTTGTACTGTGATAATAAATCAGCCATTAGCATTGCTCATAACCCGGTTCAACATGATCGAACAAAGCATATTGAAGTTGATAGACACTTTATCAAGGAGAAACTAGACAGCGGTCTGATATGCACCCCATTCGTTTCAAGTAAAGATCAGTTGGCAGAAGTACTCACAAAGAGACTGACAAGTATTGTGTTTCAAGATATTATTAACAAGCTTGGGATGGAAAATATCCATTCACCAGCTTGAGGGGGAGTGTCAGATTCTGCATCTTTATTTGGAAAGATTGTGGTCAGATTATGCATCTTTATTTGGAAAGATTGTGTAGTGAGAGAAAATCTTGTATAATTTCCTGATTTCTAGGATTAGCATTAGTTACTGAATTTCCTGTAATTTAGGGATTTGTTACTGTTTTTAAGTTAGACAACTGTGTATATAAACTAAGGCTGTAACCTAATCAGAATACAATAAAAAATTCATTCTTCTCTTATAATTTCTGACAATAATAATAAAAATGAATTTTTCTGCATTGTTTTATTCAACTGGTATTTCCAGTTACATGTCAACAACAATGATGACTACAGGTGATACTAAAGTATTCATAACCTAAACAACAGCAGGTTATTCCATATGAAAAGGTACTCTTACATGTTTAAATTTTCTACAATAATAAAAGATTGATATAATTTTTAAAATAAAAAACCTGAGAGATAAAAATTAAATAATGAAAATTGCTAAAAAGGGTAAAAGTCCTTTGCCTTAATTCTAGATGGTTGATCTAAACAGTTTTTACAGAACATCAACCTTTTTCTACTTCAAATTCCTTTATACGTGTGTGGTGTAATCAGACAGTCAAAAAAAAAATAAACACATAGGTCTTCTGCGGAAGTTCTATACATGGATTTTATTAGCAATACAAATTTCAGTTCAGCTTATGCAGCATTTTTTTTTCTTTTGAAAATTCCAGAAAATGCGTTGGAAGCAACGTAAACCAATTAGGTGAGACCAAACATACTGAAAACAATCAAAATTGACCAAAACAAGATTTATTAGTTTGATTTCCTAAAAAATTTCAGTTCGGTTAAACTGCCACTTTCCAAGTTTATTTTGATAAAAGCAAACCTAACAAAGAGTATATTTACAGCTGAGAATAACTTGGGTGGGATCCAGTAATTATCCATGAACCTTATTTAATGCACACAGACCTCACAGCTCGGTGTCTCACTCTCTTTCAGTAATTATCCATGAACCTTATTTAATGCACACAGACCTCACAGCTCGGTGTCTCACTCTCTTTCAGTACCACTCTTGCCTCTCTCTATCAGTAAGTCTCAAGTCATTCTTCTCCCTGAAATTTCTGCATCTTCCTCAGTCTCTCTCTATCTCAGTTTTGTCCCTCTCATAATATGTGATCTTCTTTTTGCAGTTGTGATGCAATAGACATAGGAGCTAGGGATTTGAGATTTCGAAGCTTTCCTGCTTTAGCAATGGAGCTAAGTCTAGACTCTACAGCTTGGTGTCTCACTCTCTTTCAGTACTACTCTTGCCTCTCTCTATCAGTAAGACTCTCCCTGAAATTTCAGCATCTTCCTCAGTCTCTCTCTATCTCAGTTTTGTCCCTCTCATAATATGTGATCTTCTTTTTGCAGTTGTGATGCAATAGACATAGGAGCTAGGGATTTGAGACTTTGAAGCTTTTGGGATTTCAATTAAGGTCTCTGGAAATTTGTAAGTCCTGCATTAGCAATGGAGCTAAGTCTAGACTCTAGAAATTTCTGTTGAGGCTTTCTAGATCTCCTGAAATGGAGGATCTGCAAGGTGCTGTTAGCCAAGTTTGAGAATTTTTTGGCTGGTGGTGGTTATGTTTTATTAAAGTTGGTATTTATGTTTCATTTTGCAGTATGTGTTATGGTATATGAAATTGAATATGAAAGAATAAGTGTTGAGTGTAAAATAATTTGGACGCATTTAATTATTTAAGCATCATGTTGTATATGTATATGAAACTTATTCTAAAATTACCAACCAACCGTATTGAATTAGACCAATATGCAATAGGCTTTATTTGGTATGATTCAAATTTTAGACGAACTTATATTGTCAGTTTGATTGGTGAGTTGCCTCAGTCAGTCCAACCGAACTGAAGACTCAACTGATTTCTCCTTCATTATCTCATATGACATGCTTTAAATTGTAATGCAATGCATCAGAAATCTTCTTAAATATGAAGCTTAATATAAACTCATCTAAAACAAAGAACAAAACATACACACAGAGAACACACCTTTGAACCGGTCATCAGGATATACAGGAACATCAAAATATACCAAGCCCCGTCTATAAAGACCCTTTACTATGTCAGGATCAAACAAGATGTATGAATTTACTTCTTCCTTACAGACTTTGTCTATGGTCGCTGTTTCCTCCTCTGACAGTTTCTACAGAGGCAGAAGAAAAGGTGAGAAAAAAATCAACAAAAGATACTTGACAAGTGAAGACAAACTATTGCTTATTACCAAATTAACACAATATTACTTAAGCGAATCTCAACTTTGTTAGGATCAAAGGCTGGACTCACCTTAAATTCTTCCAAGGTAAAATTAACAAGACAAATTCCCCACCATGGTTCAATTGGGAAATCCACAGGTTGTGTAGGCAAAAGCTCTTTTGCTATTGACTTGTTCAGTTTCCACATAATTTTCTAGTTACTCCAAAAGAGAAAATGATAGGTGAGATAATAATGATAAAAAGTTTTAAGCCAACAACCTTGAAGCATAAGGGTGTAAACAAAATCAACTGAGGCCAGCACACAACCAAATAATTATTTAGACAAGGGGCATTTAAGAATTCAAGTCAGTCAACTCACAACTTAAAAATTACAAGGAACAAAGTGCAAGATAAAGGAAATATAAGTACAAATACAAACAGATAAAATATTCCATATCCCTTTTAGCAATTCAGGTGGGAGGTATATAATTGCAGATATAAAAGATGTTGTCTTTCTCTTTCAAGTCTATTCCTTCTATATTCTATATATTTTACTTTTTCAATGTCAATTTTTCTTTGCATGACTTCCTTAATTCTCTAGATGTAATATAACCCCAAAAATTAAGAAAAACGATCATATAACATTCTTTATAAGTGTTGTTATAGAGATTGGATAATGCATGCATCTATCTGCACCACATGGACCTGAAACCAAAATAATAAATGTTCTACATCATAGCAAAGCCACTAGAGTAGAGAAGTAATGCAGAACAAAAGAAAAATACTCACAGAGAACTTCCTGAACTCATCTCAAAACTCTTAAATTTATTAATTTGTGAAAAGAAATTGAATAAACCAATAAGCCAGAAATCCTATTTATAGGCACATAGGCTGCAAAATTGTGATTGACTAGGTTTTGTAAACTAATCTAAAACTCCTTATGAAAGATATTATGGTTATCACATAAATGGATAACTATTAACAAATAGGTTATCCTAATTAAATAATTACAATCCCATAGTTATCCCAAACTATATTATAATGTTTTGGAGTCTTCTAGTCATTAATCTCAAAAACTATATATAATATCATGCAAATAAAATATGTGACGTGAAGAGAAAGTAAAGTTACAATAGATAACAGAAGAGTGAAAAGTTAAATAATTTTTCATTATTTAATTTTATAATTTTAAAAAATTATTATTATTTTTTTATTTTATATTTCAAAAATTAAAGAAAAAATTGAATGCACTATGCAAAGCTGAATAGGAAAAAATAAAAAAGTACAACTCTTCAACTTTAGGTCATTTTGAAACTCCTCCCTGAACTCAAAATCAGAAATTACACCCTAAAAATCCATCTTTAGCATTGGAGAATTACAGAATTTAAAATTGGTGCACTTTATACCTTGCAAAGCTTTTCTTAATATTTTAACTGCCCTTATTTAGTTTCAAACCAATGGAGGTGATCCATGTGGTAAGGGAAATGTTGTGAGCTAGTGATAGAACTAGGTAACAACAGCCCACTTTCAATAGAAAATAACTTCCGCAAAAATGCTAAACCTCCCTTAGAGACATTAAATACACCCTAAGAGATGATATCCACACACAAACAGAGAAGAAAGCATAACACAATAGCCAAATGCCAGAAAACACAGAATAGTAAAACAGAAAGGTAGAAATGGTTACTAGCTTTCGAGAGGCTAGTGCTCTCCCACAATAAGTCCCAAGTTCTTTCCTGCCTCCCCCACGGACCGCCAGCAGACCTTAATTCTTCTCTGGAGTGGTCACCACCTTCTCACACTGTCCTGCAGAGTTAGTTAGAATCTTTTCTCTTTCCTCCTTTTTGGTTCTTCTAGAATATACCTTAAGGTTAGGTGTTCTACTGTCATCAGCCGCTCCTTTCTCCTTATTTCTCCTTTTATATTGCATCTTACACCTAGATGTATCAGGTAGCCTCTCTATTAACAGGAATGGACAAAAGGTTTTGCTAAAGGACCAAGTTTATGTGGCTAATTTCTAACTTAAAGTTGAAGGGGGTGTTTGCAAATTACATAAAGCTGAAAGGATGTATTTGCATTTTTTTTCCAATATAATAAAATAACTAAAATATTTATCTTCTCATCTGCAAGAATTGTCTACAGAAGATAGCCATAAAGGCATCTTTGGTTTTGGCACCAATTTCAATGCCATGTCAGCCCAAATGAAGTTGCTTGAAGGGTAAACTTGGCAATATGATTGCTACAGGTAATTAGACAAGCAAAGACATGTGACACAAGCATACATGCAATTAAAACACCAAATCTATGTTTATGTATAATATAGAGGAAAAATCAAAGCAGTACCTTAGATCTGCACTTATTCATTATGTCAATAAATTCATTTCTCCCTATTCCTGTTAGTCTCAAAGCATCTGCAGCACTAAAATTCGGGATGCTGTCATAAGGTTGCTCTGCAAAAAATTAAAACATGCAGAAAATTTTGAAGGCCAGCTTCAACACAAACTTTTATCATTCTACATATTTATCTACCTTACAATAGGAAATGAAACAAGTTGTGTAAGGACAATACAGGTACATTATACGTTTCTTTAATGAATTTTTTTTAAGATGAAAAATTAATTTATTAAGAGAGGATTCTTTAATGAATAAAGTCTGGTAGATTATGCATATTTCATGATCTTGCATATGAAAACAAAAAATGAAGCAAATCATAGTGACTTGATAACATCTACACATACAACAGTGAAAACTAAAAAAGGAACTAGTGGCAGAGATCAATAAACCATACAAGTGTCAATTTCTTATTAGAGAACTTGATGGCAAAAATATAAAAATTACACCAAAGTTTTTCCCATAAAGTATCTAATTCTATAGCTGTATTTACTGTTTATTTCTTGCTAATAATATGTCAAGAACTAATCCATCAAAACAAAAATTTGAAAGAGTGACTGTGATTGGCAAGAATGATCAAGACGTAAGCTTTGGAAATGTACTAGCATCTATTCATCTCTTTCCTTAAAGCTTCCTCACCTTTCTTTGTATTTTACTTCATCTTGGTTGATGAATCATTTAGGAAGCATTGGCATTATTTAAATCCAAGCATGCTTTGATCCAAATGGCCATATGGAAGAGTTCACTTTGTCACTGCTTTGGTAAGCTTTACCCCATTTGTTGCGGTTTTATACCTTTAAATGAGCCCTTAATTTCTCTAAACCCTTAGCCCCTAATTAATTCTCATACAACTTCAATATGGTTTGCACCTTTCAAGATCTTACTATGTGCCCATATTGCATCATTAGCCAACCAACCTTCTTGAGGTTTTTTGTAGCAAAACAGAAACCTGACAATTAGAAATTTGACTGAAAGGGTATTTGTATCATGTCTTTTAGTTAATACATCATACGAGTCAAGTCTTAACAGCAGACTAGTTATAGTATTCTTACATTTGTCACTATGCAGTATCTATACATTCTAAATATTAACTTTTCACAACAAACCAAAATTTTTTCTGTCAGTGATGTCTTCAGTTGTCCTGAATACATGAATGAAACAAGACAAGTAGTGAAGCCATCAAAAGGTAGTCTTCAACTAATAATTTTGGAAGTTTAATTTCAACAATTAATCATTCCATTTCATCGAGTATTGAGTTCAAGCTGTAGGCAGTACAAGATGCAATCAGCAAAGCAGCCTGCATTAATGAATTTTACATGGTACTGTGGAGCAGGATATTCAGAAAAGTTCCTGCCTGGCATTCAGTATCAGAATTCCCAGTAAAATTTCATTATTCTAAGGATATACAATATAGATATCTTAAAAAGTCCTGAATTCTAGGCATCTTCCTTAGGTTTTAAATTTAAAGTAGTTTCAATATCTGGGAGTCTTATTCTAGTGCCCTCAAGCGAATTCAAATTTGGGGTCTGGTAATGGACTCAGCACTTAACTGTAACTTTTCTTACTGTTCTTTCCCCATATACTCTTATTATGTATGTATCTTTTGCTTTTAATCTAAGCATTTTTCATGCTAGAGAGCAGATTTTTAAACTACTTTTGCCTTTCACAATCCCTGAAGTAGTTACTCTAAAGAAATTCCAGCAACCAATGTTCTCCCACTCTCTTGTCTTTTAAATCTTTTTCTAACCATAAGTTAATTTCCTAGTCTTAAGGAGACATGTTTATTATCCAGAGCATGCCTGAAAAACAATAAATCTGGAATCCCAGTGACCCAATTTCAGATTTGCAGTCACTGTGGGCATATTGGCTCTAGGACCTACATCTGGTCGAATAAATGCCATACTTCTTACCCAAGTATCATCTCAAATGAATTTTCCTACCATCTTCACACTGTATTCAAAATTGTTCATGTTTCATCCTGTAGCACAAGCATGGACCGTTGTTTCACACCAGGAAGCATAATCTACTGGTCTACTACAAAGTCAAAAAGTTTTGCCATTTGTAAAAAAATATTCCTAACTTCATGGAATGAGCTAATTAGAAAGAATTTTTAATCCAAATTGATTCATTTTAATACGTCAACATAATACTGGATATGTCTCACAGCAAGTGTGGGGAACCACATCCCTTAAGTACCACATGTATTACTTGTGGCTCCCTGATGTGGGACTCCATTAGATTTTTAATATGAAAATAGTTTAAGGCCAACATAAATATGCAACTCTCCAACAATTCAAGTTACAGATGCACCTACAACAATTCATACAAACACTATTCATATGGTAATGAGGAAGCTGCCAAGAACACTAAAAGACCAACTAACAAGATGACATGATGTAACATGACAAAAATCCAAAAGTTCAATCTATGTTAATAAAAAGAGAAAACAAAAACCCAACAGAAATTGGCAAGAAGAAGTTACCATTTTTCATTACTTCAAAAATTATATCACAGTAATATCTGAAAGCTGAGACCCTCATTACCCGGCAAATGTATTCTGCAAGATGATAAGGAAATAGCTGCAAGTGGGAAAAAAGAAAGACACATTAAATGCACATGTCTTACATTAAAAGCAAAAGAAATTGAGGGCATCACCCAACATCATATCTAGAGTGCATTCATATTTAGCCATGTAGAGTTGTAAAAAAACAGATATTATTCTTGTAATAAAAGACAAACAAACAAAATTCAACTGTTCATCAAAAGCTAATCCTAAAACTAAAGATAAAACTAAAATCTGTATTCAAGTATAATATTACATATTAAAAATATGGAAACTTCAAATATGGCTATTGTAATGGTGATAATAAAAAGTAGCGTGATAAATGTTTTTATTAGTTAAAAAATGCAACACCCTCCTCCCAAACAAATTCCACCATCAAAGTTTTCTAATCACGTAAACAAGAACATAGACATAAATTATAACACTTGGTAACAGTGCATTGGATACGCAGTTTCAGAAAGTGGAGTCAAATATACTTTCTGTAGAGCACATACAGCTAAATTCTTCCGTAAGTAACGCATCATATCTTCATAATATTCACTTTCTTTACAAACTTTGCGAGCGAAACAGTTATTCCATTGGAGTCTCTTCCTTATGCAGTATTCAATTACCCTGCATGAAATTTTCATGGCCAGCAAAAGAAACAGGGGAAATAAAAATGAATTTATAAGAGAAACTTATTCAAGGATGTGATGCATGAGCATTAAAGTTAGCAGAATATGAAATCTAATATGTTAAAAAAAAAAAATTACCATTCCTAATCGATAATAACCTCTCAAATGTTATTGGTGCTATGAGATAAATTTTGAATTTCTTGCCAAATGCACTACAGCCTTCAAAAATAAAAAGCTTTTCTCATCCCAAATGCAAATTTATTCCACTCTTTCAGATGCCTAAACTATATGTATCTAGGCCAAGTACAATTTTCCCCTTCCAATAAATACATGAAACTGTAACTTAAAAAGGGATCAACCAGGTTCAAATAAACTATTGATATATCCTACTGTTATGTGTGCCTTGACATTGTCAACACTCAACTATCATCTTCATGTGCTAGATGATAAGACCACACTCTACAACAACAAACAAACAAAGTCTTTTTCCACTAGGTGGGTCAACTACATGCATCAAGCAACGTCAACCTATGCTATCTTGGCCTCATTTCTATGCTTAAATTATTTATAGTTAAATTCATCCTAATAATTTTTCTTATTATTTTCTTTGGTCTCTCCCTACCTCTATTTATTGGATTATCTTCTATCTGGTCAACTTTTCATATAGGAGTCTCTAATGATTTTCTCTATATATGACCAAATCATCTAAGGCACATTTTTACCAACTTTTCTTTGATAGGTACTATCACGACTTTCTGTCCAATGCAATCATTTCTAATCTTATATTTTCTAGTGCAACCATGCAACCCATGCAACATTCTCATTTCAGCGACATTGAATTTTTCTTCATGTTGACTTTTTATCGCCCAACATTCAGTACCATACAACAATGCAGGTCTCTTTTTTTTTTATTAAAAAAGAATTTTATTAGAGAGAGAAAAGATACAAATGAGGAGAAGGAGGACAAGTTGTCCTCAACAAAAGGAAACAAAGAAACAAAAAGAGAAAAAAGAAAAGAAAGAACTAGATGCTAAATCAATAGTGCCTTCCAATCCCTTTGGAGATCCATAAGGGAGACCCCTCTAAATAACCCATTAGAAGAAACCCATAATGAAGTCAAAAAAGTGATTATATCCCAAATAAGGTGATGTGGAAGGTATTTGTTGTTGAAAACTCTAGCACTCCCCTCTAACCAAACACACCACAAAGTTGCAAGCCTTGCACATTGTCAAAGTGTTTTATGCTCCTTATTCCTCCCAATACCCACAAACTTGATAGTTAAAAAGGTACCAAGATTAGCTGGGCAAACCCAATTCTTCTCAAAGCAGGCAAACAAATTGTTCCAAAAATACTTAGCCATCTCACAGTGCAAGAAGAGATGACTATTTGTTTCAGAACTTCTAAAACACATCACACAAACATCTGGCGATAAAGCCTTGTTAGGACGTCTAGTCTGAAGCAAATCGTTTGCATTAATTTTATTAAGTACCACTGTCAAATGCCTTCACTTTAGAAGGAGCTTTAATTTTCCAAAAAGATTTAAACAAGAGATTAAAGCCAAGATTAGGGGAATGAGTTAAGAATTTAAACAAGAGCAAGTATAAGAGCCTGAAGAATCTAAATTCCAAATCCTTTTATCAGGCATTGGAGAAACATTAAAAGCGTCATCAAAAACCCTATCATTAAGGTTTCTAGAAAAATGAAGATTCCAAGAAATTTGATTACGTTGATGTGTTAAAAACTCAAAGATTGGAGCATTATGAAGATGATAAGGAATAAAGACCAGGGAAAAGCTCCGAAAGAGAAGAATCATTAATCCAATAATCCTCCCAAGAGCGAAAAAGAGTTCCATCTCCAACACAAGAGAAAGCATTGAAGAAAAAGAATGATATACTTGAGAGATGAATTTCCAAGGACTTGCATGAGTAGCACCATTCCTAGAGTTAGCATCCCATCCATTCGCTTGAACACCATATTTGCTCTTTATAACCCTATGCCACAAAGAGGAACTGTCCAACAGAAAACGCCAATGCCATTTAGCCACTAGGGATATGTTTTTAAGGACCAAATTACCAAGACCCAATCCCCCATCCTCCTTGGACCTGCAGCACACTTCCCAATTAACCAAATGGTCTCTTCTATTGTCCCTAGACCCCGACCACAAAAAATTCCTCACAATGTTTTCAATCCTCTTTGCCACTCCAACTGAAATTTTAAACAAGAAAAGATAATACAAATGGATACTTAAAACATGTGACTTCCTATATGTAATAATCTCCAAGTTTCATCTTTACTCTGGAATCAATGTACCTTTCACTAAATTTACATTCTATATATTTTGTTTTACTTTGACTTATACAGAACCATATGTCTCCAAAACTTGTCTCCATCTCTCTAATTTTTCATTTACTTATTCTTTGCAATCTTCAACAAGGACTATATCATCAGGAAAAAGCATGAACCTTGATGCCGCCTCTTGGATATGTTCATTGAGCACATCCAATACTAAGTTAAAAAAGTAGAGGTTCAAAGTTGAACCTTGGTGTAGTCCTATGATTATAGGAGACATATGAATACCTATTTTTCAGCATACTATTGCTTGTAAATAAATGCCATTACTTTTTCATGCAATAAGGAGCATGCTTGGCAAGCCTTTGGACATTAGAGCATTCATTGCAAGCACTGCAAAGAGAGCAACCTGTGAGCAACAATAGTGCTTTCTCAAGGTGTTGTCCGATTTTAGGGTGATACACTTGAGAAAAATATTGAGAGATATATTTAGATGCATTTGTGGTGTGGCTCTTTAGTGTACCTAAACCACTTTTGTATTTTCCATTTGTTTCCATCCATAAAAATCCACTCATCCGTCTTTGCTGGGGATATAGGCTAAAAGTTGAACCATGTCTTATTTTACTTTCTTTAGTAAAAAGAATAACTAAGAAGGCATAGCTTTTTGCTTGTCTTGAGCTATTATTTTATGTAAAGAACATCAGAGTTAAGCTACCCTATGCTAACTTCAATGACCATAACATGTATTAAGGAAATGATTGAAGAGATCTGGAAGAAAAGACAAGCAATCCCCTCAAACTCATTACAGAAAAGTTTTCCGATTGTTATTTGTTTTCTGAACTTGAAAAAAGAAAAAGAATGTAATAAAAGAGAACCGAGTTCCTTTCTTGCAATGACAGATCTATTGCGACCCAAGATTTGGTATTATAGTTAAATGACTAATTACTCTATGAACATTGATTGACTAAGTTAGGTAACTAAGACAAAACAATGCAAAGAGACCGAAAAATGAAAACAGATTTAGCAGGACAATTTAACACTAAGCTAACCTTCTGTGCCATTCTTCTTTGGAAGACAGAGTTATTTGAAGTCGTTTTGGAAGATTTTCCCAAGGGCATTCTTCCTTAATTGCTCTTTGTAACAATTGTTCCTCCACTGTCACTGGAGCACGGTGCATTTTCCACTACCCGAACACGTAGTAAACTACCAGATAATAAAACAGCACAAAGTCACCACGAGTTCAAATAAATACCCGATAAACCACTCATTATGGTTATGATCTCAAGTCTGAACCGTGAGCCAAATTCCAACATCACAAAATTGACCCCAATTACAGCAGAAAATAACAGTTAAAAAAATATCAATTTAATAAATTTAGCTTCAACTTGTAAGGATCCGAACTGGATGACTACGTTTAGAAGCGATGCTATGATAGTGACAGAATTCACAGAAAGTGTAAGAAATTGCAGAAATGTTGGTCAAAACTGAAAAAAGTAACAGACATGAAGGCACCTGATCGTCGTCGAGAATGCCGAATTCAACTAGGGTTTCAAAATTCAAATTCACGGACTCTGTTTCTTCTTCTTTGTAACTATGATGAAGATTTTGTTTTTGTTTGAGATCTGCAGAGTGAAATTTGTCAGAGTTCATAGTCGTGGTGCTATGTTTTTTTATCGTAGCGACATTCCGGCCGTTACACACGTTGGGTTTTCTCCGACCCGTTAAACTAAATTACAGTAAATTACTCTAACTTGATTTTATTATAAATATTCTAACTAAAATATTTTATAAAATAATTTGAGTTTCTTTTATAATAAAATATAACTGATTAAAAAGTGCATTTATTAAATTTTTATTTTAATGCTATTATTTTGCATTAAAATTTGTAGAAATTTTAAAAAAAATTTTGTCAAATAATATTTATCAAATAATTTAGTCCCTACATTATTGATACGGATATTTCTTTAGACATACAAATTATTTTGAATTGTTGTAATACTATTTCACCATACACTTATTATTTTTTACTTTATTTTAATGTTATTTAGATATCTATATAATTAATATAAAGATTAAATTGTTTAAAAAAATTATTCTTTAAAATATGAAATTAAAAATTTTAATGTTTGATAGATTAAATTAAAATAAAGCATATTTTTAGAGATAAAATATAATTTACTCTAAAATTTAAACTTTATCTATAAAAGAATATTTTTTTAATATTATCTTATCTTTCTAAACTCTATTAACTTTATAAGAAGTTTAAATTAAGAGTGAGATCTGTAATAACTAATGATCTAAAAATTTTAAATTAAACTAATTGATCAAACCAAAAAATCGATCAATCAATTATGACACAGATCTAGTAAAGCCTTAAAATTCACTTTGGTGGTAGAAGAAGAAGAAGAAAAATAAGAAGAATAAGAAAAAATGTATATATTTTTATTTTTCCTAAAAAAAATTTGAATAGTGTATTGATTTTTTAAAGAATTTAAGATATATTATATGTTATTTTATTTTATATATAAAATAAAATTATATAATATATTCATTTTAAATTATTTATTTATAATAAAAATTAATATATATATTAATATTGGTATAATTATAATTTAATTATAATTAAACTATTAAACTTTAAAATTAATTATTTTATCAATCATCAGTTTCATTTTTAAAATATCAATCAAAACGGAAAGATAAACCTCAAGAAATTGGCCTAGCAGTTGCAAGAAAAGTAGTTACGATACCATGCATATGACAATAAAAGGCTGAAATGGAACACTTTAGTACCACACTGACATTAGAAAAATAGTAAATTATACTAACATTTTCTAAAGTTGTGAATTATACTTATTACTTTTTAAATTTTTAGAATTATATTTACTATCCTTAAAGATTTGATATAATATTACAGATTTTTATAATTTATCATTTGTTAATAAAGTTAATATTTTAATTATACTGAATGTATTTATTCTGTTTTTTTTTTCAACCAAAACATATTTATCGTAAAACAATAAATTTAATTAATCACTTTTATTGTTATATTAATAATTCTATTTTGAATATTAATATAAATTTAATTGCATATATTATTATATTAGAAATAAGATTACTTTCTTATTATATACAAAAAGTTATTTTCATTAATAGAAAATAAATTAAAGGTCGTAAGTATAATTTAGCAAAACTTCAAGGAAATAAGTGTAATTTATTTAAAAAAAATATGAAGCAATGACTAATTAAAAAACTATAATAATAATTTTTTAAAACATTAAGGATGATATTCGACCAAATTAAATCGGTATAAAATAGAAATTTTGTGAACAAATTCTATAGCCAATAATAAAATACTAAAATATCTACCTCACAAATATACAAAGTATAGTTAGATTTAAATTTATAATATTTGATAATATCGTATTTGACCACTTATCAACATTCATCCTTATAGCGCTTGGCTCGCTCGGACTAGGGCATTTTCAAGACTAGGGATGCTTGCCAGATGTGTTTAATTGCCTTACATGCTCGAGAGCAATATAGAACACTATAAATACAAGGTTACACTTTAATACCTAAGTATGTGAATATTCCAAATTTGTTTCATCATTAGCACCCACCATGGTTAACTTAGACCACTGCTATATATTTTCTTGCACTTTCTTGCATCTCTTACACCCTGAAGAATCACTTTCTTGCTTCCACAATGGCATTGAACAATGCTTCCATTGCCCCCTTTATTATTGCAACACTCATAGTGCTAATTCTCGTGTGTAATGCACAATACACGCCGATGCAAGGGAGAAACCACTGTGGATGATGTTGTCACCCTTATCACCTGTCAAACCCGTCACAACCCCTTTCCCATCAACATAGGAGAAGAGGAACTTACCCATACCAACCAAGCCCCCTCCTCCACAAGAGGAAGGTAATGACTCCAACAGCATCCACAACCTCTATTAGGAGTTGATTCCCCTCCAACGACAATTGAGGTATCCCTACATTAGCCTATCTATCTATGGCTTGCAGCCCACCGCGTCGCCAATTCTACCATTTTTCCAACCGTGGCAAATTCTAGCCCCTAGGTCATTAGCATTACCAAAAACCCTACCAATAATACCAAGCGCCATCATATGTCCCCTGTGGCTCCTCTAACTCCTACCATAATGGAACCTCTTTTTTTGAGTGTTACCATTCACCTTGCACAATAACCAGCCCCAATACTATTGGCACTTGCCACATCCACAATTACAGCACCATCACATATGCCTCCACAAGTTTATACTTCTCCTTTAGTTCATCCACCTGAACCAGAGGTACTTGTGCCACCCCGACTTATGGGGTATCCTGCGACTCCTTCTTCTAGCTCACACTACCTATACTATGGATGGTACCCATATCCCCAATACACACCATCACAGCCAATAGTGCACTTGCCTCACAATCAGTCTCATACTTTTCTGCCAAAGGTCAATTTGGTAAACCTGCACAAAAAGGGTTGTCATCCATTTGCACCCCACATCATGGAAGTACACATTCCCATAAGCTTTAAAATGCCTATGAAGATCAAACCATGCGATGGGGAGAAGGATCCCTAAGATCATCTTAACACATTCAAATTCACCATATCAATCTTTAGCATGTCGAATTCCCAGCATTATACTTGTTCTCAAGCACATTGAAGGGAACCTCCTGTTAGTAGTACTTACTATTGGCTCCCGGCTACATAAACTCTTTTGATGAGCTCTCAAAAAATTTACTAAAACACTTTGTAACTAGTTATTTATATAAGAAAACCCTTGATGACCTAATTAGCTTCTCTTAAGGAAAGAATGAGACACTCTAGAGCTACCCTACCTGATTCAATAAAGTTGCATTCGAGATACATAACCTCAAAGATGATGTGGTTATTTACATCCTTCAGTTCGTTCTTTTCACCAACCCATTTTTCTCCTCAATGACACGTAGACCCCTAGAACTTTTGGGTAAACCTCTTGGATGAGTTGATTGATACATTTTCATAGAAAACACTTACTTGGCTAAGTATGCCTCATTGTACACTCTTAGGGACGAGCGCCCCTAAGAAAAGAAAGAAGAAAAATAGGCTTTAAAGTCTTCCAAGGACAAGGACTCCAAAAAATAGTCACCACCTCAGGGTTGCTTTTCTTCTAACAAATCCCTTAGCAAATCACCATTGTCAATACTAGATGCACCCATGCAGTAAAAGAGGTGAAGCCACAAATGGGTAGACCAAAGGAAATTCTGTCGATTCTATTGTGCTTATGGCTACTTAACAGATGAATTCATATAGTTGAAGGATGAGATAGAGGATCTCATCCAAAGAGGCCAACTCACTAACTACGTTCATCGAGATGATAAAAGACCATATTGTGGTGAACGTAACAACTAAAATTGAGAAATTATAAACCCTTCCCTCATCTGCCACTCTCTAAACATCTATAACTGCCTAAAGGTGATTCAAAAGAAGCAGAGATTTAAAGACGAATGCCAAAAGACAATCTATGAAGAGGTACAAAAGTTTTTGACCGCTGATTTCATTAGGGAAAGTGAGTATCCTACATGGCTATCTAATGTAGTCATGGTGAAGAAGGCAAGCGGGTAAGTGCAAAATGTATGTAGACTTCACTAACTTGAACAAGGCATGCTCGAAGGACACCTACCCTCTCCCCTAGCATTGAGAAACTGGTAGATGGAACAACAAATCATTGCTTACTTAGTTTCCTTGATGTGTTTAGTTTCCTTGATGTATTCTTCAGATACAACCAAATTCAAATGAATCCTAAAGACACATAAAAGACCTCTTTCATCACATAAAGGGGGTATATTACTACAAGGTGATGCCTTTCAACTTGAAGAATGCATGGGCCACTTACCAGAGTCTGATGGACATCATCTTCAAGGAACAAATCGAGAAAAATATTGAATTATATGAGGATGACATTGTGGTTAAGTCACCAAAAGTATCCCAACACCTAACAAACCTTAAGAAAATCTCCAAACTACTCAAGTCTTATGGCATAAAGTGAAACTTGACAAAGTGCGCCTTAATCGTATTAGTTAGCAAATTCCTCAGCTTCATGATTGCACAACAAGGGGATTAAAGCCAACCCAGAGAAGTTCCAAGTGATCCTCAACATGGAGTTGCCCTAATCAATCAAAGATTTTCAACATCTAAATAGTTAGCTAGCAACCTTAAGTCATTTTCTTTCAAGGTACTAGATTATGCCAAAAGTAATCAAGTGGATTATAACAACCTTAATCTAGCTAGTGTTGTGCGCACACCTTGTACATTGAAAACCTACTCGTCCATATAATTAATAAAAGAAGCATTTTTTTAAAGTGCATTTCTCATCCTCTCATTTTAGATATTTATATTTTCATTTATCCTACCTAGGTTGGCTGATCATTGACTTCCTTTTACAACATATTGAAAATGATTCTAGCCTTTCAATGGACAAATGAATTGGAATGTTTGTTCTAGGACTTGAAGATCTACTTGGAAAGCCCCCTGATCCTTTCAAAAACACAAGTAGGGTAGCCTCTCGTCTTATACTTGGTTGCCTTTAACCATGCAATCATCTCCACCCTCATTCGGGAAGATGGACTGGGATAAGTCTTAGTCTATTATACTAACCATGCTCTTTTAGGAGCACTATTGCACTATCAAAAGATTGAGAAGCTAGAACTCAACCTCATTCACTTGGCTCAAAGGTTATGTACATATTTTTAATAGCACAACACTATTATGCGTACGGACCAATCTCTTTGGTAGATCCTCTATAAGCCATACCTAGCTAAGCATATGAATAGTTGGTGATCAAGTTATTGGAGTTCAACATACAATACCAACCACAAAAAGCTATCAAGGCTTAGGCATTCACCAATTTTGTGGTAGAAATGACACCAGGTGAGCAACTCATTAGGTGAACTAGATCAGCTTATTCTTGATCCACCCTCTTGGCTCATGCATGTTGATGGCCATCTAATGGCAAACCCTGTGGTGCAAGAGTTATCATGGAAAGCCTTGAAGGAGTTGTGATGGAGTAAGTAATTTTCCTATTTTTCAAAGCATCCATCAATCAGGTTGAGTAAGAAAGCCTTGATAGTCGAACTAAAGCTTACCTTAATCTTAGGCCCACTCATATAAAGGTCTTTAGCGACTTGCAGCTTATAGTCAACCAACTGAACAATGATTATGAGATAAAGGATACTATAATTAAACAATATGTTGAAACTGTTTGTTAACTCACATAGTGGTTTGAGTCTGCCCAAATCGAGTGAATCCCTCAAAACATGATTACTCACATTGACATTCTCTCTAAGTTAGTGCATTCCACTGATTACCCTAGTCATTGCTTAATCATTAAAGCAACCTTAAATGAGCCCAAAATTGCCAAGGAGATCCTTCTTATCCAACTTGATAGTTTTTGGATCATGCTTATCAAAGATTTCCTCACCAGTGGCACCTTAGCCAGCAATTGCATCCTAGTGAGAAATATCCAATGGTAAACTCCCATATACTTAATTTAAGGCAAAGACCTTTACAAAAGGGGTTTTTCTTTCCCTCATATACATTGTCTTACCCCTGATGAAGCAAAGTACATGCTTAGGGAGCTCTATAAAGATATTTATGAAAGTTACCAGTCTACACATCTACTCTGAACAAAAGCCCCATAAGTCAGATTCTACTAGCCTACCCTTAGGTTCGATGTCAACAAAATGGTTAAATAGTATGACTGATGTCAACGATATAGTCACTTCATTCATTTTCCAGTGAACGAACAAAAGCCCATCTATTTCCCTTGGCCATTTCCCACTTTCCATAGGATAGTGAAAGTTGCTCAATGTGGTGGTTAATCACTTGAACAAATGGAACAAGGAAGAGCCCATCTTCTCCATCATGACCAATAATATCCAAAAATTCCTATAGCAAAACATCATCTATCATTTTATCCTCAAGTTCACCCTTGTTATAGGCATTTATCAAAAAAAGCTTTAAGAGCTTCTTTAGACCACCTTAGTCGAGCATCTAACAAGTAATGTCCAGACCGAGCTCACCAATCGCATCATTTTATAGGGCTTGAAAAAATGGCTTAGCTCTGCCAGAGCAAAATGGGTAGACAAGCTCCCATTTATACTATGGTCTTACCAAACTATGATTTAAACCTCAACAAGAGAAACATTGTTCAATCTTACCTATGGTCATGAAGCTATAATCCCAGCAAAAATTTGATGCCTTTCCAATCGATGTTATTAGTACTTTAAGAAAAACCACCAAAGTATGCTCTTAGAAAGTTAAGGAAGCTACTGGTATACGAGTTGTAGCTTATAAACAAAAGACTACCAGCCAATTCAATTGCTATATGAGAAAAGTGAAGTTTCAAAGAAGATGATCTAGTTTTACAAACGACGATCAATAATCACTTTAACCTTTCCCAAGGTAAGCTCGCCTTTAATTGGGAAGGTTCGTACAAGTAGCCTAAGTGATCCCAAGTGGTGCATATTGTCTCTCCAAGTTCAATGGAGCTAACCCTTAACACTTGGAATACCATTAGTCTAAGATGATATTTTAATTAAGCTTGTATTTTTTCCTTTATTTCCATATATTGTAAAGTGGAGGTAGCAATCAATTAAAGTTGAATTTCCATTCACCTACTTGTATGAGTTCCTTTTTATTTTCTTCTTAATGTTCTTTCCATTAACAGAGATTTCCCCCTTAAAATAACATAGTAAGAGGACTAAAAATGGGCAAAACTCCACTATGATTTTTCAAAACCTTGGCTTAAATACAAAATTGTAATCCTCAAAAACCCTTAAATCAGCTTAACTGACCTGCCACCTATACTCCAATCCTAAGTATTGGGTGCTGTTTATAGTGCTTTTCAACATTCCTCCTAAAAAACTATCATTTGCAGAATGTAAACGTAAATGATTTTGGTTGCACCTTTCAACACCTCCCTCACAAAAAAGCAATGGAAAAACAAACTTCATTAATCCAAAAGGAGCAAGGTACCTAAAGTTAAAATTAAATTTGTTCAAATAAACATAAATAAAAGATACAAAAGTTAATCTTGGGCATCCCCAAGGCCTTTAGCTAAACTCACCACCTCTTCTTAGCGAAATATCTTTAAGATTCGTGCTGGTCAGCATTCCTACACCCTTTTATTCCTCCTTGAAATAGTCTTCTCCCCTATCAAACTCGAAAAGAATAAAGGTAGCTAACTTAAGCCTTCGTCCGCAATAGCCTCTAAGTCTTGTTAGAGTTCCTTCTTCTTTGCCCTTGCCTTCTCTTGCTCTTTGTTGTGAGCTTCAAACTCACACTTCATGACATCCTGTAATCCCTTAATAGTCTTTAGATACTTTCAGAGTTTATCAAACATATTCAACAAATGATTTAGCTACTTATCTACCTTCGCCTTCATCTTTATCTTTTTAGCTTTGGTGATTTACCCCTTGAGGGAATTTTGCTCTCTCTGGCAAGAACCCAAGTTAGGAAAAGATCCAACAAAGGAAAATAGAAACATTCAAGGGAGAAATAAATCATATCAACTTCACATAAATTCTCATAATAGGCAAGTAGGCTCGCAAACACGTCCATCACGTTTTCGTCCATCTGCCAAATAGTCCTTGCCACACCTTTCTTCTTTACCTCTTTTGACTTCAAACCCATATCCTGAACAAGGTCTAACCTACCACCCATGAAGCTAGCAATCAAGCTCTCGCCAACATTGATGATGAGCTTCTTTCCTTCTATTTGTGGCCTCTTCCTTGGGGGCTTTACAGTAGTAGTCATGGCAGCCCAAGAATTTACTCGCGGTGACCCTTCCACCCTTATGGGAGAAATGATATAGTAATCTAAAGGTGAAGGAGCCATTAATGACTCTTCAACTAAGGGAGACAGTAGAGTTATAGAAGTGGCCTTCCTCTAAGTAGCTTCCTCTTAGGTATGCCCACAATGGTGGTTGCTCTGCCCACTTGATAGCTAGCTTAAATAAAGCCTACACTAAAAAAAAATCATTAGAACAAATAACAAAGCAAAATAAAAGTTGTAGAATCAAAGAACCTACTAGAAAAATCATTTAAGTCTATATATCACCTAAAAAGGCAAACCACAATCCATTACTACCTTAAGAAAAGACTCCTTTAAGAGTTATGAGGCATTTCCCATTTCAAAGGAAATAGAGGAAGCTCATCTATATCCCTTACCCACCAAGGGCGCAGACCCAATGTGGGAACTATACGAAAAAAAGCAATTTGTCACCCTTTTAGAAGGATAGGAGGATTCAGAACTAGCACTGAGCGATCCCCCTTGCTCTAGAAATGCACCCAACCCTTACTATGACACACTATCGAGAAAAATTGAAAGATGTTAATTAGTGCCTCTACCTTCTTTCTATCACAAACAATCCCAAACCTACAAAAATTAGCAGCCAGGCATTTGCTGTCAACTATGTTGGGCACATATGAAGATAGTTCATCATGTCTATTTTGAGCCTAGTGAAGGGCAAGATGATCCCCAAATCCTTCACCATGTACCAATACACGATAAACCAAAGATCTTCCATTAAAGTCACATATGTTGTTTCCTTCTACCCAACTATCTAAAAATCATTCTGCCTTTAGGGAGCAAAGTATGTCTCCCATAAGAAACATAGGTGCACCCAAGCACATATCCAAGAATTGAATTTATTCACGTTTAGATGAATCTTGCTTGCCACCTCTTTATCTAACCTAGGAATTGGCGATATATTCCCTTAACCTTTGTATGGAGGTAATTCCTCCTCTCTAGTGCCATTAATATGGCTCTTTTATGAAACCCTTGAGAAATATATTAGGGCCTTCTCATAAATGATATCATCTATGACCCTCTAACTCCAGTTGTACACCTCTTAGTTATCCTCATCTAACATCGAGGACTTAGACTCAGAAAGGTACAACCCCGCACCACCCTCATCTATCCTAGCAAGAGCTTCCTCCTACATCTCTCTTAACGAAATGGTTGACAAGGCCTTATCCGCCTTTTTTGCCATCTCTGAACAAACAATAATAACCCCACTCCTCTCTCTCAATGCCATTATAATTAGAAATGAGAAAGGAATACAAGCATACTAGAAGAATTTCAAAAACTTCGCAAAAGCTTAAAGAAGGAGAAAGAGTTCTATAGGAAAACAAAATTAGAGAAGAAAAATCATTGACTGATTGAAAAACCAATAGAAAGTACTCAATGTAAGGATAAAGAATAATTATAAAGCACATCAAAAATTTTACAAATTCTTTTGAAAGCAAGGTGAATTTAAGAAAACCTAGAAACTCTCAAAAATGGCAAACGAGAGAAGAATAAGTAGTGAAAGGTTTAAATACCTAACGGGTTCAAAGAAATGAAATAGTAATAGGATGAAAAGAGTTAAAAGTCCCTGCTTGTACCCAATACGCACCTCGAAGCACTTTGAAATGACTAACGTGCCTTTTTGCCTACCTTCATACTTGCCATGCTTCTAATAGCCATGATGGCCACTCTACCTAAGAAATGAGTAAGACATGAAAAGACACAAAGCTAAAAAGAGGTAGCTTATTAGCCCTGAAATGAAGTGACATCACCCTTAACATGGGGAACTTCCTCTCTAATACACCATCTAGGCGTTTGCCCTCAAAAGCTTGAGAAGCACTCACTCTCCTTAGCCCATTAGAAGCATTGCCGCAACGCAAGTAAGCCTCTCCATAGGTAGGATACAAACTATTACATGACATTAGGCTCACAAGTTCACAAACCTATAGATTTGAAAGACTAATCATAATACCACAATGGACCACTCGTGGGCGTTTAACCTTACTACACTTGGCTCCTATAAACTAAGGCTTCGTCAAGATTGAGGAATGCCTGTCAGATGTGTCTAACCACCTTATATGATCGAGACAGACATAGAACACTATAAATAAAGGGTTACACCCTAGTACCTAGGTATGTGAATACTTTAGCTCAAATAGCTCCCACTCACCGTTTGACTCTCTTGTTGAATTAGCATCGGAGGTGTAACCAGAGAGTTATCTCCCCTTTTGCATTCAATTGGTCTGTTCATTGTGCACAGGTTCAAGCTGTCGTTGGCCACCACTCTGCACAACTCCAGTTATCCAGTCCATAACTACTTCATCAATACTTTATACAATGCATATAAATAATAAATAAAATTTGATTAATTAATTTGATCTAATTAATTAGTTAGAAATTATCTTTATTGATAATGATTGTAAAGTAAAATTTGCCTTAAATTATTTATTAGCAAAATAGACATTGAAACACTTACCTATCGTTTGGAAGGTCCAATTATTTATAAATTCCCACTTTAGATATCAAGGTTTGAAAAATATCTCTTAATTTGAAAAACTAACTAATTATACTTGGATTCCATAGCAAATGTAGGTGAGTTTTGAGATATTATAAATTTCTACTTAGATATTACTTGTAACATATCTAGCTTTGATTCTCAACATATATATTGTCAGACTTTTTCAAGCTCATGTGATTGGAAATACTCTCAACAAGTTGTTTTTTTGCTAGGACTTGAGGTTAATGAACTTAAGTCTAAAGCACTCTGGTTTTCTGGTGTTGAAATTTTAATTTTTTTTTTATAAAATTTAAAATATTGAGAATTTGAATTTTTACCATTCAAATTGTTTATATTTTAAATTCTTCATTTGTATAATTATAATATTTATAAAATTCCTTTTTTGATCCTATTTGAGCTAGAAAAACAAGAACATCAAGCAACATAGATGAGAAATTTACAAGAACTTGCTCTTCCCATGTTTAATTAGACAACATTTAAACTATCACTTCCCATGTTCAAATTGAAATTTATCCAACCAGTTTTCTAGCATGATATATAACTATTTTTATATTTATGGAAACATTATTTATTGTTCCTCTAGCTTTTTTTTTTTTTATAAATATGTAAAGTATTCATTGCTCTTATTATAGCTATACAACAAAAAATATATTAGAAAATTACAAGGTCTATTTGACAATTCCACACACTCAAGTTAGTAATAAGTCAACAATGGCCATGGTATAGGTAGAATCACCAAAATTTGGATCAATAGCAGGCCATTCATATTTTCAATGCCCTTTTGGATCCTGAGGTAACCATTCAATAGCCAACTTCTGCTATTAATTAAATGTGCCCTTAATCTAAGAAAACTATGTGTTATTCAAAAAAATTAATTAAATTTGAAAATTTCATTTATTAATTTGTTGAATTAAGTTTCTTAATTTATATATATATATAAAGTTCTTATAGATGAAGAGAAACTAGAATTTATTAGTGTGGATATTCTGCATTTGACAAATTATGCATTTCTTCTCTCTATTAAAAAAGAGATAAAAAGAAAAAAAAATTTGGTCCCTAATCCATTTAAGATTAATCTTTATCAATGTGGGTTTTTTATTTTCTTTCTTTCTCTCTCTTAATCCTTATAATGATATAATTTTCTACTCAAGAATTAAAAATTAGAAAAATGAAATAAAAGGAACTTTCTCTTTCACAATCTAAACCTATAATAACAATCTATCCATACTTCTATATATCTGCTAAATCAAAAGTTCAATCGTGTTTCCTTATCCTTAGAAGTGAGTGGGTGAAGATTTAGGTTAAGATGCTACCTTCCTTAGCAAAAACTCTTAATATATATGCATAATTCATCAAACAAGGAGAAAAGGAATAATACTTTTAGAAAGAGAAAAGTGCCTTCATTTTCTAAAATCAATGCATTTTGTAAAAGATGTCAATTTGATTGAAAAAAAGTAAATAGTAGGGGAGGATTTTGTAATATATATCTAATATCAAGACAATTAGATTATATTTTTTTTAACCAAGAAAATTTTAATTGTAATTTAACTAAATTAACCTTAGGAAAAGTTAATGGAGCTTGGTCTCAAATATATGTAGACCCACCTCATAAAAAATTTTGGTACTAGATATGAAAATATAAAGGGAGTATATCATTTCAAAAATACATTATCTTAACATTATTTTTAAATTTTCATTAAAGAATTGAATCGCAAAATCATCCTTGAGATTTTCTTCCTTGCAAGCTAACTCCCTTTTTTTTTTTTTGACATCAATTAGCTTAAGTATGTGTAATGTGTCTTATTTTTTGAAATTATTACATGTATCCCTACAAAAAGCAATCTTGTTCAAAGCGATGTAGATGTTGGCACTTTTCTCAACGTAGATTCAAATTTTAGTTCACCAAGTTGTGAGAGACTAACCCCTTTTATAGAGTAGTTATAACTCTTTTTTTTTATGAGAATTAGCTCAAGTGTATGTGTTCTTTTATTTTTTTTTGGTTTCTCAAAAGCATCTTATATAAGAGGCAATCTTGTTCAAATTGCACTAAATATGGACATCTCTTCTCTCTTAGTGAGATACTTGCTCCTTTTGCTAGATCTAATTCTCATTGGTAAGATAGATATTTATGTGTCTTTTAATTGACTAGAAAATTAAAAAATTTAGTAATTGAACCTTTAAAATATTTTATTTTTTATTTGAGTTGAAATTCAAATGAAAAAAATTAATTACCTAGCAATTGAGGGTAAAATTCATATCGAAGCAAATTGATATTCATCTTTTTCACGTTTGCACAATGACATGTCACTTCAAATTTTATACAAAATGATAACATATTACAATAAAAAAAATACATGTTCAAAAAAAAAAACAAGCTAAAGATATGAGAAACGATATGGAAAGACAACAAACAAAAACAAAATGCGAAGAAAAAGAAAACACAACACCACATGAAGCCTATCATACTTTGGCTAATTCATTCTTTGCCTATTTGAATGAGTTTTTCTTTCCCTTCTTGCACTTCTCTTGCGTTCACCTAAAAAAATTTTAACAAGCCATTGAGGTTTTCCGGTTGAAAATACAATATGCCCCATGATAACTCCAAATATCATCCCACATCCATATCCCAAGGCTATTGCTTTCCATCCAAATCCTGATTCCTCATCATGGTCAAAGGTTGTTGATGGTGATGGCCATTCTCCTTCATCTTTCTTGCAAGTTTTTGACAATGGAAATCCACAAAGCCCTAAATTTCCCTTATAGGAATCATTGTCAAATGTATCAAACTGCTTACCTTTAGGTATGATTCCCACAAGATGGTTTTGGGAAAGGTTCAAAAAGGAAAGAAAATTGAGATTGGTTAATGTTGTAGGAATCTCACCAGTTAGCCTGTTTGATGACAAATCTAACCATTCTAGGCTTTGCAGATTTCCCAATGATTGTGGAATAGAACCAGTGATTTGATTTTGAGAGAGGTTAAGCCCTTTGAGTGAACTTAGATCTCCAATGAATTTTGGAATCTCTCCATCAAACTTGTTATTTGATAAGTCAATAGTTGTAAAGGTTGTTAAGATCCTTTGCAACACTCTATTTTGCGCTTTCATTGTAACCATCACTGAATCTTCATATGATGAACCATTATAATGATGTTTCATATAATGCAAACCAATTGCATGATCATTTACTTTCATCATTCCTTTAAATTCTTTGATGTATGCTGTAGGCAAGGATCCATTAAAAAGATTGTTGGAAACATCAAAGATCCTTAACTTGGGGAAGGGATGCTTGATTTTGGAATTATTAATGGAACCTTGAAACTTATTAGCCTTCAAAAGAAGTACCTGCAACTCTTGAAGACCTTCAAGCCAATTGGGAAATGTATCCTCAATCTTGTTTTCTCCAACATCTAAAACTTCTAGTTGAGTGCAATGGGCCAAAGACAAAGGCAATGGCCCTTGTAGTTGGTTGCCATTAAAATGCAGAGTTTGCAATGAGTTGCTTTTGGAAATGTTCCTTGGTATAGTTCCAACAAGATTATTCATATGTAAATCCAAAACTGAAAGATATGGGAAGGCTAGAAGACATTGTGGAATAGGGCCTGTCAACTTGTTGCGAGACAAGTTGAGTATAACAAGTGAGCTTGCATTGCAAAACAAAAGGGAAATATTCCCAATAAATCTGTTGTTTGAGACTGAGAAGAATTCCACAGTAAAGGACGGAACTGGAAGATTTCCTTGCAACATGTTGAAGCTAAGATCAAGAAAAAATAAATTCCTCATTGAAAGATTCTCAGATGAAGTCAATTTGTTATGGGATAGATCTAAATATTGCAAAGAACCATTTCCCATTTTGTTAAACCATTTGGGAATCTTTCCTTGAATTTTATTATCAGAAAGATTTAAATATTCCAAAATTTGAAGGTTTCCCAAGAATCTGGGAAAATTTTTGATGCTACAAGAAGCTAACTCCAAGTCCAGAAGATTGGAAATGGTGTAGTCAACATGATTGTCAAAGCTAATTAAGAGAAACTGGTTGTTTGAAAGATGAAGATATTCTAGATTTTGGAGCTTTGAAAATTGGTGAAAATTAACAAGGCCGCTCAAGTTATTTGTTGATAGATCTAAAACAATAAGATTTACAAGACCAAAAATTGATTTAGGTACATCGCCTTCCAACTTGTTAAAAGAGAGATCACAATATTTCAATGAGTGAGTTGAGAATAGACCAATAGGCCCTGTGAGGTGGTTGTTTGAAAGACTCAACTCAAGTAAAGATGATGAAGAAAAACAACCATTAGGAATTGTTCCATTCAATAAGTTATTAGACAGAGACAAAGAAGCTAAATTTGAAAGTTTGCAAATTTTATCTATAATTGGACCTACTAATGTATTGAACGAACAATCTAACGACACAAGATGAATTAGATTAGAAAATGACGATGGCAATTGCCCTCCTAAGTTGTTACCTGAAAGACATAAATATTCTAATTTGGTAAGTTTTCCAAGCACATTCGGGATTTCACCACTAAAATTATTAGTCGAGAGATCTAAGAAGGTGAGATGTTGAAGATTTGAAAGTGATGATGGGATTTGACCACGAAAATTATTTTGTGAAAGAATTAAATAAGTGAGATGTTTAAGATTTGAAAGTGATGATGGGATTTGACCACGAAAATTATTTTGTGAAAGAATTAAACAAGTGAGATGTTTAAGATTTGAAAGTGATGATGGAATTTGACCACTAAAATAATTATCTGAGAGATATAAGAAAGTGAGATTTTGAAGGGTTGAAAGGAATGAGATCTCACCACTAAATCTGTTTGATCGAAGGTCCAATTCTATTATTTGTGTGAGGTTCCCAAAACCTGGAGGAACATGCCCTTCAAATTGACAAGAATAAAGATACAAAACATTAAGTGACTTCAAATGGCATAAGGAATCTGGAACTTCTCCTGAGAAAGCAATTTTGGAGAGATCCAAAGACCTTAGTGGAGAGCTCCAGTTGGACTTTGGAAGTTGAACCTTGAGATTTACATTCCCTGACAAACTTAGCTTTTGAAGATTTTGTAAACAGAGAATTTTATTTGCCATTTTTCCCTGCAACCCAGTATCACTAAGGCTAAGAGTGACCAAAGAAGACGACAAATTCATCAACAAGGACAAGGAACTTGGCCTAATGGAAGACATATTTACATCATCTAGAACAAGTTCCCTTAAATCAGTTACGTTTAGAATGAGGTTTCCCCATGTGGAAGGTTCTAATCTCAATACAGACCCAGAAAAATCAAGCGAGACCAATTCAGAGAGTTGAGAGATTTTGGAAGGAATTTCACCAGAAAAATAAGACAAGCTTAAGTTTAGATGTGTGAGAGTTACAAGATCACCAACTTGAGAGGATATTGAAGAGCCACCAAAATTGTTGAAAGCCAAGTTGAGTGTCTGAAGATGAGAAAGTTGGAAGATGGTGCTGTTGGGATGGAATTGACCTTGAAGCCAACTACAGCTGAGGTCAAGGCCAATCACGTGGCCTGAAACGGAGTCACACGTGACACCATCCCACAAGCAGCAATTCGAACCATTTTCCCATGATACAGTCTTTGGATAAGATGACTGAGAATAACCACAGTCTTCAGAAGCAGAACTGTCAAGAGAGAATGAGTTCTTGAAAAGGAGAAGGGCAGAGTACTCAGAATGAATACAGAAAGGCTCCAATGAAGAAGAATGAGAAGGGAAATGAAAAAGCAAGAAGAAGAAAAAGAGGAATGGATATGGCATTAACCAACCCATAAGCATGAAAATTTAGTTTTGTTTACAGAAGTTGGAACTTAGAAAGGCTATGAGATTGTGTCTAACAGATGAAAAGCTTAATTCAGAAGGAGGTTCTGCAATACCCTTTATATAGAAGCTACACATTACTTTAACTGTGTAAATAGGCTAAAAAGACGTATCCTTAATTACTTTAGATGGGTATGCACTAATTAAGTCATAACTTCGTTTTATCTATGCTAAGTGTATTGAAACAGATTCCCGAGTGCATTATTGTGTATGAAATTTTATTTAAATTAAATGATAAAATTTAAATTACCTTTACTGAAAAATTTAATTTTCAATTTCTTCTTGCTCTATAACTAAAATATTACTTTTGGTACTACTAAAAAGTATTTATTTCAAAAAAAAAAATTGACCATACGCATCAATTTTTTAAAATAATTTCTTTTAAGAAAATGTATAAATAACTTTAATTAAGTTCCAAAACTTGACCAAACAGGCCAAAATCATTAGTATGAATACTAATAAAAATACAAAACACAGAAGGAATTTCTATTTTCTCTAGTGAAAATAACATATAAAAGAAATATGAATGGTGTAATAAATAAAAAAGTAACTTTTAATTTTATTTTGACCCTAAACTCTAATTCACTTTTTTCATGATATTATTACGTACATTTTATCTCTTATTTTACATAAAAGATAAATTAGTAATAAAAAATGATATATGAAGTGTAAAAATTAAAAGAAATTTAAGAAAGATATATAACAAGAGTTTGTCAATTAAAATAATTTATATTAAAATTTTAAATTAAAGGTGCTTTGAAGATAATTTACGCTCGTTATTTTTTTAAAACTCTCAATCAATCTAATTTGTTTAATTTACTTCACTCTACATCATTTTATTAATAACTACCTTACCCCGTTTTCTTTGAAACTCTCAACCAAGTCCTATATTATTTTATGCTTACTAAATTTAATTGTTTTAATTGAATTAAGTTTAATGAAATAAGAATTTAGATACCAAGTTAGGAGAATAAATTCTTTTAGGGAGCCGTTATAAAAATTTGAGAAAATTATTCTTTATCTCTTTGAACTATACATATATAATACATCATCTATATAAATTTTGATTTGTAACAAATTACACTTTAAATTATTCAAAATACTAAAATTTTTATCTATAGAGTTTAATTTAATAAAACACGAACATGATTTATTTTTTACCCTTGTTTAATCTAACTACTTACACAATCGTTGTTATCTATCTAAAAATAATTAAAATTCAAAACAACACGTAGGTTCATCTGAATTTAGATTTAATCTATTAATATGAAAGAACTCAAATTTCAGAGCATGTATTTCTATTGTCTCTATCCAATATTAAAGCATGTATTTTTATATGGTGCTGTATGCAAAGAAATATTGGAGAAGGAAAAAAAAACATATATTCTATTAAAATTTAGTTCTATAGATAATAATTTTAATATTTTGAATAGTTTATAATAATAATTTATTATAAATTAAATTTTTAATATAAGCGTTACATGATGACTTCCCAACCCTCTTTCCACGCAAAATTAATTGATCCAAACTTTTCACACAGTCATTTTCAATTTGAATTCATTGGAAAGAGACATCAATGGCAGTATTATTATTTTTTCTACAATTAATTGATCCAAACTATTCAATTTGAATTCATTGTAAAGAGACATCAATGGCTGTATTATTATTATTTTCTTTTCTACAATTGAAGACTTGGAATAACTAAAAAAGCAAGTTGGATTAAGAAGACTTGGCTTTGTCATGGGTGAGGTGTCTTTTTCCCTTTTTTTTTTTCTCTGGTTGAATTGAGAAATTGGACAGAAACTATGATATATTATAAGGTAAAAAAGAATTACAAGAATTATTGTTAAAATTAAACTATAAATCGTTTAATAAAGAGTAATTTTGATTCCTTAATTTTTATGATAAGTCTCAATTTTTTTAAAATTTAATTATTTTCATTTTAATTCTTTAATTTTAAAAAATTAATCACATTTTTTGTAATTCTTAATATTGTTTATTTATTAATAGAAAATATTAAGTTTGAGCCAATTTAGTCACATTATTTTCATATTACTTGTTTATTAATCTTACATGTAAAATAATAAATTTGATGGTAGCATTATATATATATTTAGGTTTAAGTTTAATGAGAGCTTAATTTAGAGTTTAGACTTTAAATTTAGGATTTTTTTAAATTTAAGATTGATGAACTGATAATATTGATAATAATATAACATAGGTATATTAAAATTTGTTTCAACTCAATATTTTATATTAAGTAAATTAACGATGCTTGGCATTAAAAATATTGATTGATTTTAAAGTTAAAAAACAAAGTAAAACTAATTAAACTTAAAGAAGAAATTTAAAACTTAAATCAAAATAAAAGACTAAAACACCTATTTTGCCTAACTTGAAAATAAACTGTAGTCTATTAGGCAATTTATATTAAATTAATTCTAATGCAGTGAAATGCATAATTCCATTATTCACCGTTCTTAAAAATGGAGTAGGTACGTAGTAACTGAAAGTTTTAATTATCTTCAATTAATGCATAATATGTAAATTAGTTTTCTTTTTGTAACAAATGAGGAATCGAGAAGAAAAACTAGCATAATATGTAAATTTTACGTGTGTAATTATGCCAAAAAATTTTCTAAAGAAAGGCAGAGTTTAATTAGGTCTCAATTTTTTTAAGTTTAATTAGTTTTACTTTAATTCTTTAATTTTAAAAAATTAATCAAATTTGTCATAATTTTTATTATTATTTATTTATTTATAAAAATATTAAATTTGAGCCAATTTAATATTTTTATGTCATGTTATTATCAATATTATTTGTCTACTAATCTTACATATAAAATAACAAATTTGGTGGTACCGTTATATATATTTAGATTTAGATTTAATGAGTACTTAATTGAAGTTCAAACTTTAAATTTAAGAATTTGTTTTCAATTTAAGATTGATAAAGTGATAACATTGATAATAATATGAGATAGATGTAATTGAAATTTGCTCTAACTCAATACTTTTCATTAAGTAAATAATGGATGCTTGGCATTAAAAAATTGATTGATTTTGAAAGTTAAAAGAAGTAATGTGAAACTAATTAAATTTAAAGAATAAAATTAAAACTTAAGTCACAATTAAAAGACTAAAATAATTATTTTGCCTAACTTGAAAATAAACTGTAGTCTATTAGGAAATTTCTATAAAATTAATTTCATTATTCAAAATTTAAAGAGTAAATTATACTTTTTTGCTTTGAAAGATCATGAAATTATTCTCCTCTCTCATCTATTAAAAAAAACTTATACTTTTTTATCTTGAGAAAAGAGAAAATTTATAATTTTAATCATTTTAATTAAATTACCCTTATATTTATTATTTATAGAATTAAATATGTATTTGACTAATATAAAAAATATTTTTTAACTTAAAATAACAAAAATTTTATTATTTTTAAATCAAAATAAATAATAATAAAATATTATAATTTTTAAAAATATATTTTATAATACATTGTAATACTTTAAAAAAAATTAATAATATCATTAAGAGTATTTTAATTAAAATGAGTGAAAATTACAATTTTTTAATTTTTTTAAAAAAAATTATAAGTTTTCAAAATACGTAAAACTTACTCAACTTTAAATGAAAACAAGATTTGTGGGAAGGTAAAATAAGGATATACATTTTGGGGGGGTCTTTTTATATGAACAACGCCTATCATAGCAAATGTGATAGTGTGTTTCAGTGGCGACAAAAGTTGCCACCAAAAGTTAAAATGTTGCCACTAAAAGGATACAGTGGCACCAACATAATTGTTATTTATTGCCACTGAAACTTTTACCATTGAAGGTCTTTGGTGGCGACAAAAAAATGTCGTCACTGAAAATACATATTGTAATAACTCGATTTTTAAAATAAATTAAATTGGGTAAAATAAATTTAGATTTTGTTGGAATTGAATTAAGCGTATTTTTCTAAACTTGTGATTAAAATTTGAGAGTTTTTTGGATTAAAAATCTTATCTGACGGAGAAAACTCGATCTGGTTTCAGGAATTTAACAGATAATTTGGAACGCTTAAAATTTTCAAAAAAATTATGAATTCCTTTCATATAAGCCTATATTCTTGCCTAGATCGAAGAATGCATCCAAAATTTATCCTGGACAAAGTTGAAAAAGACCAAAATACCTCTGGAGGCCATAAAATCTCAAAACTCCATAATTTTCTCTCATTTTTCCTTTCCTCTCTCTCTCCTTCACACATTTTCTCTCTCTTCTCTCTTATTTTTGCGCGCCACCTCCAGCCACCGAAACCACCACCCTGCGCTACCACTGGACCCTGCCACCTGTGCAGCTTGACGCCGCTGACCTCCAACTGCCATTCCTAACCACCGACGAACGCCACAGTGGCCGAAAATAGCCGTGTTTCATCCCGTCGTGAATTCAAAGCCTTTTCGTGATCTTTTCTATCCAACATCGTCCGACCACACTGCCGCCACCATCACCTAGCCTGAGTTGCTACTATTACGCGGTGCACCGGTAGGTGAAACACCATCGCCACGCTCCGTGAATGGAGGAAAAACAACCCTGACCATCGCCACCTTATTTGCCAAAAAATCATGGGTAAATCGCTGTGTTTCGCCAAATAGACCTCGAATTTGGCATCCTCAAGTTGCAGGCTACATTTTGGAGTATTTTTCGACCCCAGCCGTTGTCTGCTATTGTGCGCCACAATAAGCTACCGTGCTCTGCCGTGCGCCATCGCCAGAGTTGTTGAAAAGTTTCTGGAATCAAATTTTGAGCTTCTAAAACCCCCAGTACAATTTAAAACACCCTAATTTGATGTTTTCCTATCGAAATTGACTCCGAACATGTTTAAGGATTAGGCCAACCTAGGAATTAGATAAATTAACGTAGGAAAACATAATTGAAACAAAAATCTACCTAAGAATTTAATTGTTTCCTCAGGAAACTAATTGGGACCAATTACCGAGGAAAAAGGAAAATCTCAGCCCGAATAGGAGCAAAAGGTAACAGGTAGAGTAATTTACACTCCCTTGAACTTTAAATTGACGTTGTGAATGACTATTTTAAGTGTAATTGTATTTAATGGGAATGTGTGATGAAAATATATATGAGTATATACGAATACCTGTGTATTGAGAATATTTGTTGCATGTTTGATGAAGTTGGTTATTGGAATTATATGCCATAGGAACATACTAACTTAAGGTGGGTATTCAATAGCCAGTATTGGACGGTCGTTGAATATCCCCTATACAGACAGTTTTGCAAAGTGAATTGTTTTTAATTAGATTGGTCTGCATCTGTTAGGGATTATTCGTTAAACTAGGATAACCCTATGAAAGGTTTAAGGTGTATAAAGGGGGATAACCTATACGGGGTAACATTTTGGTTTAAGTATAATATCCTATAACCTTGAGTATTGGTCATCTATGTGTATGTATTTGACAACCTTATGAAAGGTTTAAGGTGTATAAGGGGGGATAACCTATACGGGGTAACATTTTGGTTTAAGTATAATATCCTATAACCTTGAGTATTGGTCATCTATGTGTATGTATTTCTATATAGACTGTATGAGGATGAGAATTAGCATTTGTGCACATGCTAAGGGACGCCTTGGATGTTAATTCTCACCCGGTCCTTGAGTGAGTGATTAGTGTTACAGATCACACTCACAATATAGAATTATTTTCGGGTGATTGGTGTTACGGATCATGTAATAACCGGAATTATTTTAAAAGATAAAACTCGATTTGCATGATAAATTCTTGTAAGCAAAGCCTGGCATGACTTTTGAGGACGACGGTTTAACAAGGAAGGTTATTCGAAGTCAGAAACACAATCAAATGAAAAGAAATGTGATCCGGCGATCAGGAATTGACAGACGACATTTCGTACTTCAATTTCACAGACGGAGGCTAAAATCATTGCATAGAACCTCATGTCAATGTCTGGATGGAAGCTGACATCCTGAAGTTTTCCCAGGTGATCCGGGAAAAGTCAGAATCGCCCTCGAAAGCTTTAAATTTCTCGAAACCCCACCATTTGCCACATTTCTCTCTCTCTCCTCACTCTATTTTCTCTCTCCTCTCTCTCTTCTCTCTTCCACCGCGCGCCACCACCTGTGTAACGACCCCCTAATACAACATACGCGATGCTTATCTGATTAGCAGAAGCATATGAGTTAGTTTACATAGTTATTCCCGATGTGGAAATGTCAGGGGATCGCTACTGGTTGAGCGTAACCCAAATAGACTTCCCGTTGTCCATTCGGATTCCGTTCAACCCTAATTCACACGTAGCTAAACTAATTATACATACATACATCATAAATTACTCTAGAATGAAATCTAATATCCATACATATGGCATACAATCATTCATACAAATTCCAATTTAATTCCACAAGTTTACAGCGGTAAACCCTACCAAAAATTCGGCAGAGTTTCCTCTGTATTTCGGACATATCCATAATACAACAGTCACCTGTTTACAGATACACAGCCAGTCCAATAACAACAGAAAACATAAATTATAGAAGACCAATATACAACATTATCATTAAGATATATACAATGTGATTCAAGCCTAGACTAAGCCATTCTTCTGTCTATCATCAAATCATCGTCCAACTAACGTCTAGGTTCCTATCCCTGTTTATCTGAGTAAACAACCTGGTAAGATATAAAATTCCAGTAGAATAATTTACATTTCAAATACAGTTCAAAATCTGGTTGAATACTTAGCGGTGCGACACCGAAAACATCTTCCCGAAATCAGTTCGAAATCAGTGAAATACCTTATCTTAAAAATCATTTTATTACATGAAAATTACAGCAGATAATCATAATCATAAAAATCCATTTCTTTGAAAATCAATAATCGAAATCAGGTAAAATTTTATGCCCAGTGTATCTAAATCCATCTAGGCCACAAGTCCTCTGCGACCCAATCTAAAATCATCATCTAATTGCACATCATCTAGAGAGATTACCTCTCTTATCGTTGGGTGTGATCCGTAACACCAATCACCCGAATCTCGCCTATATTGTGAGTGTGATCCGTAACACCAATCACTCACTCAAGGACCGGGTGAGAATCAACATCTAGGGCGTCCCTTAGCATGTGCACATACGCCAATTCTCATTCTCATACAGTCTATTCGAACTCACATGCTCACTGTTGGCTATTCCTCATGGTTCTAGGGCATTACGCCTAAATCACAATGTTTTCCCGTGTAGGCTATCCCTCCTTATACTCCTTAAACCTTTCTTAGGGTCATCCTGATTTATCGCGTGATCCCTAACGCAGTACAAGCTAAATATGGTAAAAGCAATGTCAATTAAAAACTCCCTGTACTTGGGATACTTAACGGCCGTCCCATACTGGCTATCAAGTACCCTACCCTAAGTAAATCCGTCATAAGGGCATCTAAACTCGATAAACAAAACATCTAACATGCAATTAGGATATCCAACACACAGGCATGCAATTTATTCCATTGAAAGTAGCACGTAAATCTATGCAATTAAATCTAATCATTCAGGCAATCACTAGGTCAAATCTAAGACTCGGGAAGCGTAAATCATCGTACCTAGTCTCTTGTTGCTCCGAAACAATTCAGAACTTCATGAAATCTCAGTTTTCGAGCTAATTAAATTCCTTGGATATTTAAATAAATATTCAAGCTTATCACGTCATCCATTATACGATTCTAAGTCCAGTTACCCTAATACCTAGGTCAATTTATTTCTTATTTGCATTCGGCAGCCAATTCAATCAAAATTCATTAGTTTTTGGGAAATTGGACCTTACCAGTGTTATCGGATGGTAGAAATCTGTCCCAGGGTGGTCTCAATTTCTCCCGGTGTATATCCAGATGCTTCGGCATGGCGCACGGCGGCGTACGGCGGCGTACGACGAAGGGGTGCGGTTTACCTCAAAATTTACACCACGGTGAAGCCCGCAAGACCAGGAGTCCGAATATGGTGGTGGTGTAGTGGTTCAAGGCAGTTTGGATGGCATTTTTTGGCCACGAAGAATGACGCACGGCGGACGGAAAATGCCTCAATTCGGGCGCATCAGACCTCTGTTCGACGTCGACAAGTTGGTGGAGGAAGCTAGCAGCTCAGGCTACACGATGGTGGGGGCGGTGACGACCAACGGTGGCTGACGGCGGCGATCTCAGCTGGCAAAATTTTTGACCAATGGGGGAAGAAAATGCCATTTTTCAGCGGCGCTAGCGGCCGTGGGTGGTTGCTGGAAGTCGAGGGTGGCGAGGGCTGTCGATTGGTATGCTTGGTGATGGCTCACGGTGGCTCTAGTGGCAACGCGCTGTGGAGGAAGGAGGAGAGAGAGGAGAGAGAAAGTGAGGTGAGGAGAGAGAGAGAATTGATGGAAATTGAGGGATTTCAGGAAATTTAAAGCTTTCGGGGGCGATTCTGACTTTTCCCGGATCACCCAGGGAAACTTCGGGATGTCAGATTCAAAAAAAATTACTATAGTTATTTCTAAAAAAAAAAAATCTTATTCAAAGTATTTTAAACGTAGGCACTTCTCTCAATAGAGATTCGAATTTTGGTTCATAAAGTTGTGAGAAACTAACCCTTTCTACAATGTAGTTGTAACTCAATTTTTTTACATGAATTAGCTCAAATATGTATGTCTTTTTATTTTTTTAGTTTCTCAAAGGCATCTTATAAAAGAGGCAATCTCGTTCAAATTGGATTAAATATGAACACGTCTTTTCTCTTAGAAGGATACTTGCTCTTTTTGCTAGATCTAATTCTCATTAGTAAGATAGATATTTATGTGTCTTTTAATTGACTAAAAACTTCAAAAATTTAGTAATTGAACCTTCAAAATATTTTTATTTTTTATTTGAGTTGAAATTCAAATAGAAAAAATTAATTACCTATCAATTGAGGATAAAATTCATATGGAAGAAAATTGATATTCATCTTTTTCACGTTTGCACACAATTAGTGACATGTCGCTTCAAATTTTATACAAAATGATAACATATTGCAATCAAAACAAAATACATGTTCCAAAAAAATAGCTTGAGATATGAGAAATGATTTGGAAAGACAAAAGACAAACAAAATGCGAAGAAAAAGATGACATAGCACCACATGAAGCCTACCATGCTAGGAGGAGAGAGAGGAGAGAGAAAGTATGGTGAGGAGAGATAGAGATTTGAGAGAAATGGAGGGAATCCGGAAAATTTAAAGCCTTCGGGGGCAATTCTGAATTTTCATGGACCACCCAGGGATAATTTAGGGTGTCAGCTTCCTTCCAGATGTCAGCACACATTTCCATGCGAAGGTTTTGGCCTCCGTTAGTGAAATTGACGCACAAAATATCATCTATCAGTTCCTGATCGCCGAATTGCGTTTCCTTCCATTCGCTCGTATTTCTAACTTCGAATGACCTTCTGTTGCAAATCATCATCCTCAAAATACGTGCCAGCCTCAGTTTAAAAGGAATTAGGTTTAAAAGTTCAATTTTATCCTTTAAAAACTCTTTCGGTTGTTACAGAAGGGAAAGAAACATGTGCTCTGTTAAAAATTTAGTTTATAGATAATAATTTTAATATCTTAAATAATTTATAAAAATAATTTATTATAAATTAAATTTTAAGTGAATGATATGTAATATACGTGTACTTCGCAACCCTCTTTTCACGCAAAATTAATTGATCTAAACTCTTCACACAATCATTTTCAATTTGAATTGATTGTAAATAGACATCAATGGCTGTATTATTATTTTTCTTTTTCTACAATTGAAGACTTGGAACAGCTGAAAAAGCAAGTTGGATTAAGAAGACTTGGCTGTGTAACGCCTGAGGTGTCTTTGTCTCTGGTTGAATTGAGAAATTAGAAGGAAACTATGATATATTATAAGGTAAAAATGGATTACAAGAATTATTGTTAAAATTCAACTGCAAATAGTTCAATAAAGTGTATTTTTAATTCCTTAACTTTTATATATGTTTCAATTTTTATTTAATTTTAATTAATTTCACTTTAGTTATTTAATTTAAAATATTATCAAAATTTTCATTATTCTTAATATTATTTATTTATTAAATCAAATATCATCCATAATTATATATATAGTTGATAATCTAGACATAATTAAATAAAAAAAATTAATATTTAACAAAGATCCTCAAAAGTCATAACTTGATGAATACTCGAACATAATCAATCCAAATCAAATATCATCCATAAATATTTTTATGGGCTGGTCAAGTTATTAATGTATTTGAATTGACGTTATTTAAATATAATTCTAATTAATTAAGCAATAATTATGATAAGGATCTATAATTTTTATAATTATTTATTGATAAAAATAAATTCTTATAAATTTAAATTTAAGTATCAAATTTATTTGTCTTTTAAGAATTTATTTAAAATTTTGAATTTGATAACTTTTGCTCTTAAGACTTTGTATCATAAACCACACTTTTCAGTCCTAATTTAAACACAAAATATTGACATATTCAAAATTAACAGCACAAAACCAATCAATGTAAATCACTAACAAACTTTGAAAGAAAAAAGAAAACAGTTATATTGATAGCAAGAAATTATAGGTTGCCTTTGAATTATATCTTGTGAATTTTGGCATTTTAGGTTTTAAAATGAGTTTGGGTTCTCTGCTTCTTTTGGATTCTTAGGAGTAGCTCTTTTCTTTTCTTTTTTTTTCTTGTTTCTTTTTTTAATTTTAAATTTTTTTTAAATTATAATATAAAATTCTAGAGAAAATACAATATTCATACTTACAATTAACAGGTTTCCTAGAGTCTACCATTCATCTTTGAATCTTTTAATTTGTGTGTTTTTTTATAAAATTGTTTAGGTCAATGTTTTACATTGATGAGTGAGTATTTTTTATTTATAGACATGCTGATCGAGCATCCTATTGTACAAATAATGTGTTGTGTTAACATTTAGCATGACATATCAGTTGAGTTATTATCTACTAACGTAGCAAAAACTAATGGGTTAGATGTTTGAATCTTTCAAATACCAAAAAATAAATTTCCTCTTTATTTTTTTAGTGTTGAATATAATTTAATTTATCATTCAACAGTTAAGTTAGCATATGTTAATATCAATACCAATTAATTTTTCATCCATCTTATAACCAAATGATCAAATTAATTAAGAATTGATCTTTTAAGAATCAAATTAGAACATTTTGTTTTTCAAAATCAAATTGTGAAAACATGAATTTTCAAGATGAAATTATTAATTTACTCTTAAATCATTTAGAATATAATTAATATAAATTTTGAGTTCAGCCCATTTGCTAGCAAAAATTGTAAAGAAGGATTTTTTCTGAGTTTGATTTATTATTTGTCACTTGTACTTTGAAACTCTCCTATGTTCAATTCTTTTAGTTTTTAAAGGTAGTGATGATAAAAAAAATTCATATCTATGTTATGCACATCAAATGAATGACAAAAAGATATAAAATTACTTCAAAAATGAGGATGAGTCATTTTCTTAGTTCCAAATGATATATTGGTTTTTGGTTTTTGTTTCTTTGAGATAACTTTACTTCTTTTTAGTGCCTAACATGTTGGATTCTCTAAGCACATCTAACATAATTGTGTTAGAAAATATGAGTTTATATTAATTAAAATTAATACCATTTTACTTTAAACATTGTGGGTTGATAGGTAATCCATTAAAGGAGTTCCAATTAGGAATTATTGGATCATAATACATTAAACTAAGTCTAGTAAGTTGCTAGGTGTAGGCCTTTTAGTTTTACTAAAAATGGATAACCTAGTAAGATAATTTCATTTATATAAGCTAGGTTCCCTCTTTAACCCTAACCCTACGTGAACATTCCAATTGTAATCGCTACACAAGTAAGGAAATAGAGAGGAAGACCTAGCCACCAGTAATTAGGACACTCCAAGATCTGAATATGGCACAGATAGATATGCAATTTCTTATTTGTACAAATAATTCAATGTTCTATGAATCATATACAACTTTAAAGATCTTAGATTTAGTACTAGAGCTTACATATATGATTATAGGACTTGAATATTTATTAAATTTTTTCATAAAACGTGTTATTTTGTTGAATTTTTTGGATCTAATTTTGGCCAAATCACCTACAATAATGTTAGAGCTTTTATTTGTCTTTGAATTAGCTTCGAATTAATGTATTGCATGCTTAATATCATGATGTATTTAGGGAGAAATTCTAACTTGAATTTTCAGCCATACATGCATATGAATCTTGTGAACCCTAGGGAGATTCAATCAAAATTCGTATGATTGAAGCAAAATTTCTAGAAATTGAATGCCTAGGTAGCTTTGTGATGTTGTTTAGGATAAAAAACATAAAATAATTTCAATCGAAACACCAAAAACGTGGCTAAAAAACACTGACATCTTGTTCGAAATCTTCGTGATTTCGATTGAAAATTTTTCTTTTACCTATATTTTTTACCTCAATTGATTGTAAATACAAGTTTAGAAACTTCTTTTCAATGAAAACCCTAAAAAATTTAGATTAAAATACATTGAAATGTGCAAATTGGTTGCAGGTTCAATGCGGGTCACATAACCCATTCTGTAACCATGGGTGACCCAACTAGAGGTTGAAGGAGACTCATCTAACGAAGCTCACTCACAGATTATCCAACAGGTGGCATGTGAGGCTGACCCCATGCCCAATCACACATGTTCAAGTCACATTGTGACTTTTTGATTTTTCTTGATTTTATTTATTTTTATTTTTATTTTTGGAAAATGTAAAATATTTATTTTTAATTTTTAACATATTTTGTGATTTTTATTTCAAAATAAATATTTTAGGAACCTTTTGATATAGAAAAATCATAGAAAAATAGTATTGCAGCCTCTGAACCCATTAAAGACCCTGACTCTCCCTAGTTAGACCCCATAATTTGTATACTCTCAAACTACACCCTAAGGCCATTAACTATTAAAATCCCTTAAAAGGTGAAAAAATTGTTGTTCAAATTTTTTATTGGGCTAATAATTAATGGTTTATTTTTATGATGCTTCCCAATCTGGAACTTTCTATTTTTTGAGTTGTTGAGAATAATCACTAAAGTGATTAATTCATCAAAGTCCATAAAACTATTAAATTCCTATGTTGATGGGAATTGGAGGCAATTTAAATACAAATTCTATTCTAAGAAATTTCTTTTTGTGAATTGTTGAAATTATTGGCTAGTCATCAAAATTTACAAAATTATATAAGTCCTATGTTGATAGAATGTTTCATTGAATCAATACATGTAATTTCCTCCCCAAAGGGGCTTATTATGTGTGTTGATTCCAAGATCACATGAAGCATGTTAATGAGTGCATATGATCTTGAAAATCAATCAACTTAAAGGGGATATATTTTTTTTATTATATGTTCCCATTATATTTTTAAATAATATTATCTACCCAAAGGAGATTTAATTCTTTAAATTTTTCTAGTATTTATTTTCTTCATGAAAGGAAGGCAACCAATGGCATGTTATATTCTTTGCCAGAAGGGGAGTCTATAATGATGCAACTGGTTTTCCTTCAAGTTTATTTAAATATTGACTTTTAATATGATTGCCTCATTTATTGACTATATTAATTCGTTACAATCAATTTCTTTCAATGTGATCAACAACAATACCATAATTGAAATGCTAACTGGTTCCAATTATAAGAAATGGAAACAAGACATCGAATTTGATTTGGGGATAGTTGATATTGACTTGGAATTAAGGGTAGATAAACCACCTAAACCTACTAAGAGCAGTAGTGATGATGAAAAAGAGTTTTATGCAAAGTGAGAGAGATCTAATCAACTTAGACTTATAGCCATCAAGAGATCAATTATTGAACATCTCATGAGTGGTTTATCAAATAAAACCAATGCTAAGGCATTTTTTAAGGTTAAGGGGAAAAGATTTCATATCCTAGACAAGATAAAAGCTGAGCAATTGATAAATGAACTAGCGAAAATAAATTATGATACTTCTAAATGGGTTAGAGACTACATCATAAAGATTATTCACATTCATTCAAAGCTTAAATCTCATCAAACAACTCTTCTCGATGACTATGTCATCCATCATATCCTACATTCACTTCCACCTAAATTTAGTCAAATCAAGATAGCCTATAACATACAAGATGAAGCATGGAACCTAAATGATATGATTCTTAAATGTGTGGTTGGACAAAACCTGACCAACTAAAAGGGAGTCTAACCTAAAGGTTGGAAATGATGCTGACATAGAATTTTAATACATAGGAAATGTTATTTCGATTCTTGACACTAGTTTTCAACTTGTATTGATAAACACCTTTTACACTCCCTCTTTTAAGAGGAACCTTATTTCTATTTCTTCACTAGTTTAGGAGGAACCTTATTTTTGTTTCTTTACCAGATAAAGTAAGATATTGTTTTAATTTTGGAAATAAAAAGATAGATATCATTTATGATTATGAGATAGTTGGTAAATGTCTTTTATCAGATTACTTGTATAAACTTAGTTTAACTTTGAATGATGAATGCTTGCATGTTGAAAACCCCTCAATTAAGAGACCTATGACAAAAGATAAATCCTTTTTTTGGCATAAACTTCTAGGTCATGTTTCTTGTGATAGAATTGAACAATTAATTAAGAATCAAATTTTACCTTCACTTGATTTTGATAACATAGGAAAATTTGTTGATTGTGAGAAAGGGAAATTGAGTAAGACTCAGAAGAAATTTACAACACATAGTGAGGGGCTTTTGGAACTAATTCACACTGACATCATTGGACCTTCTCAACTACCTTATGTGGAAAGAAATATTTAATTACTTTTATAGATGATTTCTCTCATTATGGGTATCTTTTCTTGATTAAAGAAAAGACCGATGCTCTTGAAATATTTAAAACTTACCAGACTGAAGTAGAGAAACAATTGGGGAAAGTCATTAAGATTGTTAAATCTGATCATGATGGAGAGTATGATGGTAAGTATGATGAAGGTAGACAGAAGAAGGGTCCTTTTGCTAAATACTTACAATATTGTGGTATTATTGCTCAATATGCTATACCTGGAAGTCCAAAACAAATGGTATGGCAGAAAGGTGAAATTGCACACTTTTGGATATGGTGAGGAGTATGACAAGTAGGTCAAATCTGCATGAATTTTTAAGGGATAAAGCAATCAAAATGGCTACATATATTGTGAACTGTGTCTCTAGTAAATCTATATCCAAAACGCCTTTTGAGTTGTAGATTGGTAGAAAGCCTAGTTTTAATAACCTTCGTGTTTAAGGTTATCTTATAGAGGTAAAGATTTACAATCCTTTGCAAAGAAAATTAGACCCTAAAGCTTCAAGTTACTTTTTTGTTAGTTATTCGAAGCATTCAACAGGATTTAAATTCTATTGTCCTACTCATAGCACTAGAATTATGAAAGCATTAACTTCAAAGTTCTTAGAGTTATATGTGACTGAAAGCAGTTATTCTCAATTTGTTGAAACACCTGAATCTAGGAAGACTGTTTCCATCCCTTTACCATCCTTAAATGAGACTTTTCCAATTGCACATGTTATGGAGGAAACTGTAGCTTTACCTATTCAGGATAAAGATCTTAAGGGTACCTATGACTTTAATTCCTCAAGTTGATGAACCAACCCTAGAAATTCTGTTAAGAAGATCTCAAAGAGAAAGAAGACTTGTAATTAGTGCTGACTACCAAGTGTATCTAGGTGAGGCTAACTATGATATTGGTTATGCCGTAGACCTCGTAACTTATGTTTAGGTAGTAAATAACTCACATTTAGATATGTTGAAAAATGCCATGAAGGATGAAATGCTCTTTTTTTCAATAAATTGTGTTTGGGAACTTACTGAATTGCCAAAAGGTTGTAAACCAATTGGTTGTAAATGGGTTTTCAAAACTAAGAAAGATTCCAAGTATCAGGTTGAAATATTCAAAGCCAGATTAGTAGCAAAGGGGTTTTCTCAAAAGGAGGGCATCAATTACACGAAAACTTTCTCACTTGTCTCACCCAAGGATTCCTTTAGAATCATCATAGCCTTAGTGGCTCACTTTGATTTAGAGCTTCACTAGATGGATGTTAAGATAGCCTTACTTAATAGAGATCTAATAGAAGAGGTTTACATGGTACAGCCTCAAGGTTTCGAGAAAAATGGTAAGGAGCTTATGGTGTGCAAATTGAAGAAATCCATTTATGGCCTTAAACAAGACTTTAGATAGTGGTATCTAAAGTTTGATAAAGTGGTGACTTCTTTTGATATTGTTGAAAATAAATTTGATCAGTGAATTTATATGAGAACCAGTGAGAGTAAGTTCATTTTTCTTGTGCTCTATGTTGACGACATTCTTCTTGCTAGCAGTGACTTAAATCTCCTTTATGAGACTAAGAACTTCCTATCTACTACTTTTGAGATGAAAGATCTTAAGGAAGCTTCCTATATCTTGGGGAGATTAAACATGACAGGACCAGTGGATGTGTGGGTTTATCTCAAAGATCTTATGTAGATAATGTGCTTAAATGATTAAATATGCATAGTTGTAAACCTAGATATGTTCCTGTGGTGAAAGGTGATAATCTTAGCAAGAGTCAATGCTTGAGAAATGAGCTTGAGAAAGAAGCTTGAGAAAGAAGCTATGAAGTCAATTCCATACTCTAGCATTCTTGGCAGTCTTATGTACTTGCAGGTTTACACCAAGCCAGACATCACCTTCAAAGTAAATGTCCTTAGAAGGTATTTTTCAAACCCTGGGTTTGAACATTAGGTTGCTGCAAAAAAGGTGATGAGATATTTATAAAGGACAAAGGATATCATGCTAACATATAGGAACATATGACCATCGGGTGATTAGCTATTCAGATTCAGATTTTTAAGTATGTCCAAATGATCTAGAATTGACATCTGGTTACATTTTTATGCTTGTCAGAGGAGCAGTTTCCTGGAAAGGTGTAAAGAAGAGTTTGACAGTGTCCTTGACAATATATGCTAAATTTGTTGCATGTTATGAAGCATTGTTCCAAGATGTTTGGCTTAGGAACTTCAACTCAAAACTCCTTGTAATTGACTCGAGCTCTGAGCCTATGGTCATCTATTGTGACACAGTGAAACTATATTCTTCTATAAGATTAATAAGATCAATTGTGCATATAAAACACATTGAGATAAAGCATATGACCGTCAGAGACTTTGTAAGGAAAGGTGACATTGTTATTGAGAAAATTAGTACATATACAATGTTAGCAGATCCTTTAACCAAGGGGTTAAGGCTCAGAAAATTTAAAGAACATGCTCAAAATGGGTATGATAGGGTCTTTTGATCCCTTAGGTTAATAGAAGTGTGACATATTTTTTCTTCTTGTGATCATGTTATTAATAATACACAACTATTTTGCAATAAATGTGATTTTTATGTTATCTGCATTTTATGTTATTTCTATACGTATACATACATTTGGTTAAATATAACTTATTGATGATCATATGTGAATTTATGCTTTGCCTATGCAAAGAAAGGTAGATAAAACATGTGCCTTAGGACATTGCGTCTATCTTAAGAGCAACAGTTGTATCTGATGTGGTATATCTCTGGTGGCGCTAATTTATATATTCGAGATAAAGATTGAGCCGTACATGTTTATTTTAACCCAAATGATGTTCCCTCTAGATTAAGCATAAAGTTATTAAGAAATTATATGGATTTAACCCAAATGATTTTCCCTATCGATTAGAAATAATATGTTGCTAAATACTAGAAACCTATTTCTTACTACACTTTCAGACTACTTATCCATGTCAATATAATTGTTGATATGTATGATTATAGATTGATCAAACGTTGATAAATGACATGATGATTGTGATGATCCCAAATTGATGATTGTATTGACCATATTGTGTACGTTAAGAAGACTTGACGTTGTAACACCTGAGATGTCTTTTTTCTCCGGTTGAATTGGGAAATTGGAAGGAAACTATGATATATTATACGGTAAAAACGAATTACAAGAATTATTGTTAAAATTAAATTACAAATCATTTAATAAAGAGTACTTTTAAATCTTTAATTTTTATGGAAGGTCTCAATTTTTTTAAATTTAATTAATTTAAATTTAATTCTTTAATTTTAAAAAAGTAGTCAAAATTTTCTTAATTCTTAATATCATTTATTTATTAATAGAAAATATTAAGTTTGAGTCAATTTAATATCTTCATGTCATATTCTTTATATCATATTATTATCAATATTACTTGTCTATTAATTTTACATGTAAAATAAAAAACTTGGTGGTAGTATTATATATATATATATATATAGGTTTAATGAGTACTCAATTTAGAGTTCATACTTTAAATTTAGGAATTATTTTTTAATTTAATATTGATAATATTGATAATAATATAATATAGATATATTAAAATTTCCTCTAAGTCAATATTTTTTATTAAATAAATTAATGATGCTTGACATTAAAAAAATTGATTGATTTTTAAAGTTAAAGATATGAAATAAAACTAATTAAATGTAAAGAAAAAAATTAAAACTTAAGCCAAATTAAAAGACTAAAAGACCTATATTGCATAACCTGAAAATAAACTGTTGTCTATTAGGCAATTTATATAAAATTAATTGTAATGCAGTGAAATGCATAATTCCCTAATTCACCGTTCTTAAAATGGAGTAGGTAGTAATTAATTGAAAGTTTTAATTATCTTCAATTAATGCATGATACGTAAATTACTTTTTTTTTGGTAACAACTGAGGAATCAAGAAGAAAAACTAGCATAATATGTAAATTGTTACGAAAAGTTTTTTCTAAAGAAAGGCAGAGTTTTACTAGCACATTAATGTGTATTTATCACACCATAATTATATCGAATTCTTTAATATATATATATATATATATATATATAGACACACACATGTATAAATAACTTTTTATTAAAGATTGATTTAAATTTAATAAATAAAAAATATACTTTTAATAAATTATATTTCATTTATTATAATAAATTTTTTATTTAGATTATCACCAAAAGCCCTTTTACGTGCATCAATTCTGCGAAGAAAAAGGCATGAGGACTCGTTTAGCTTTATGTAACTTTTAGATCAAATAAATTTGATAATTTTTTTTAAACATAAAATATTATATTTTATATTTTATATTATATAATGTACATATATTTTATGAAATTAATGATCATAAGACTTTAAAAATATTATAATATATATAATTTAATAATAATAGTATTTATAATAAAACAAAAAAGTAGAGGTATTTTGTATCTTTTGAATTATTTTAATATTTATTAGAAAAAATTATTTATTTTGATTTTTTTTCGAGTAGAAATTTAAAAATCTACAAGATAAAATAGATATGAGTTCAAAAGATAAATTAAACTCTATATATATTGCAGGTTAATTAAAAACTTCTGCATACATCCATATATTGTGTTAATTAACACAGGCTTCAAAAATGAATGAAAATTCGTTAAATTGCATGATTCATACTTAATTTGATTGAAATTAAGTATATTTTCATTTGGTAGTGCCAAGAATCTTACCCAGAAGCTTTGTAAGCAAGGAATTTAGTATTTAATCCAATTATATTTTCATTATATTAAGAAAATCATTGTCTTGAAGAGAAGAATCCAAATCAATATGCATGATTACAGCCCAAAAATCTAAGTAATTAATATTTAAGAAACAATTAAAAGCAAGATAGCTAGCACTAACCTAATTATGCATGGAATTAATGGAAAAGGAGTGGGTGGCCCAAATCGACAAGCAGTTGAAGAGCATTGATGAATCTTCAACAATGATGGAAAAGGAAAATTGGAAGAAGCATTGCATTTACAAGATACCATCATGCATCACAGACGTGAACAAGAGGGCTTTCAAGCCCCAAGCGGTGTCGTTTGGTCCATACCATTATGGGAAGGAGCATGTGATAGGCATTGAAGAGCACAAGCACAGAGCTCTTCTCCATTTTCTCAAAAGGTGTGGGAAGCCATTGAAGTTTCTGTTTCAAAGCATGAGTGAAGTGGAGCAAGATTTGAGAGACTCTTATAAGCCACTTGTTTGGAAGCAGGAAAATCATGGGTTCTTGAAGATGATGATTCTTGATGGCTGTTTCATGCTGGAAATACTTCGAACTGCAGATTGTGTTCCTTGTGGTTATGCTGATAATGATCCAGTTTTCAGTGACCATGGTAGAATCTATGTCATGCCTTATATAAAGCGAGACATGCTTACACCCTAGTACCTAGGTACACAAATACTTTAGCTCAAACAGTTCTCACTTACACCTTGACTCTCTTTTTGATTTATGATCGGAGGTGTAATTAGAGAGACATCTCTCCTTCTGCATTCATTTGTTTTGTTTATTATCCACAGGTTCAAGCTGCCGTTGGCCTCCACTCTGCACAACTCCAATGATCCAATTTAAAACTACTTCATCAATACTTTATACATTGCATATGAATAATAAATAAAATTCGAGTAATTAATTAGTTAGAAATTATCTTCATTGATAATGATTGTAAATTAAAATTTGCCTTAAATTATTTATCAGCAAAGATAGACATTGAAACACTTACCTATCTTTTGGAAGGTCAAATTGTTTATAAATTCCCACCTTAGATATCAAGGTTTGAAAAATATCTCTTAATTTGAAAAAATAATTAATTATACTTGGATTCCACAGCAAATGCAGTTGAGTTTTGAGATATTATTAATTTCTACTTAGATATTACTTGCAACATAATTAGTTTTGATTCTCAACATATATGTTGTCGTACTTTTTCAAGTTCATGTGATTGGAAATACTCTCAACAAGTTTTGTTTTGATAGGGCTGAAGGTTAATGAACTTAAGTCTAAAGCACTCTGGTTTCTGGTGCTGAAATTTTAATTTTTTATAAAATTTAAAATATAGAGAATTTGAATTGTTACCATTCAAATTGTTTATATTTTAAATTCTTTATTTGTATAATTATAATATTTATAAAATTCCTTTTTTGATCCTGTTTGAGCTAGACAAAGAAGAACAGCAAGCAACATAGATAAGAAATTTACAACAAATCAACACTTAACCAAGGGGGAAAAATGAAAATCCAATTAGAAAACCTTAAAACTAGCACTGCCATGTTCAAATTGAAATTTATCCAGCCAATTTTCTAGCATGCTATATATATAACTGTTTTTATATTTATGGAAACATTATTTATTGTTCCTCTAGCTTTTTTTTTTTTATATATAAATATGTAGGGTATTCATTGCTCTTATATATTATAGCTATACAACAAAAAACATATTAGCAAATTACAAGTTCAATTTGACAATTCCACACACTCAAATTAGTAACAAGTCAACAATGGCCATGGTATAGGCAGAATCACCCGAACCTGAATCAATAGCAGGTCATTCAACAGCCAAGTTCTGCTATTAATTAAATGTGCCCTTAATCTAAGAAAACTGTGCATTATTCAAAAAATTAATAAATTTGAAATTTTTATTTATTATTTTGTTGAATTAAGTTTCTTAATATATATAAAAAAGTTATTATAGATGAAGAGAAACTAAAATTCATTAGCGTCTGGATCTTCTAAATTTAAAAAATTATACATTTCTTTCTAATAGAAAAGAGATAAGAAAAAACAGTTTAATCCTTAATACATTCACGATTGATCCTTATTAATTTAGATCTTTTATTTTATTTTCTTTCTCACTCTTAATATTAAAAAATATATAATTTTTTAAATTTAAAGGATCCAAAATCAATTCACGGGAGATAATATAGTTAAAGGCAATGATAATGAAATGTAAGTGCAATTTTCTATACAAATAATGAAAAAGGTATTTAAGTTTGAGATACAGTTAAATTTAGAAGATAGAATTATTATAAAATTATAATAAAGTAAATATTATTTCAAAAAATCAATTAAATTCTTCCTGTTATAAGCACGAGTTCTAATCTAGTTTTAATGTAATACAATATGAACATTTATACTTAATTTAAAATTCTTAAATCCCAGGAAATCACAAGGTTGACAAGAAAAACTATCTCCATGCTTCTCTCCTTCTACTCAGGAATTAAAAATTAGAAAAATAAAATAAAAGGAACTTGCTCTCTCACAATCTAAACATGTAATAACAATCTATTCATACATATGCTAAATCAAAGCTTCAATCATGTTTCCTCATCCTTACAAGTGAGTGGGTGAAGATTTAGGTTAAGATGCTACCTTCCTTAGCAAAAACTCTTAATGTATATGCATCATTCATCAAACAAGGAAAAAAGAAATAATACTTTTGGAAAGAAGAGGGGAGAAAAGTGCTTTCATTTTCTAAAAACAATGCATTTTGTCCAAGATGTCAATTGATTGACAAAAAGTAAATAGCAGGGGAGGATTTTGTAATATTTATCTAATATCAAGAAAATTAAATTATATTTTTGAACCAAGAGAATTTTAATTGTCATTTAACTAAATTAACCTTAGGAAAAGTTAATGTAGCTTGACGTCAAATATATGTAGACCCACCTCATATCATTTTAAATTTTCTTTAAAGAATTGAATCGCAAAATCATCCTTGTGATATTCTTCCTTGCTACCTAACTCCCTTTTTTTTTTTATATATATGTCAATTAGCTTTAGTACGTGTAATGTGCCTTATTTTTTGAAATTATTATAAGTATCTCTATGAAAAGTAATCTTGTTAAAGAATTTTATATATAAACATTTCTTTTAAGAGAGATTTAAATTTTGATTCACTAAGTTATGAAAGAATAACTCTTTCCACAGTGTAGTTATAACTTTTATATAGGAGGTAATCTAAATATCAACACCTCTTCTCCTTCGGCGAGATACTTGTTTTTTCTGCTAAATCTAATTCTTATTAGTAAGATAGATATTTATGTGCCTTTTAATTGACTAGAAAATTAGAAAATTTAGTAATTCAACCTTTAAAATATTTTTATTTTTTATTTGAGTTGAAATTCAAATGGAAAAAATTAATTACCTAGCGATTGAGGGTAAAATTCATATGGAAGATAATTGATATTCATCTTTTTCACATTTGCACACAATTAACGACATGTCACTTCAAAATTTATACAAAATGATAACATATTACAATCAAAACTACATGCATGTTACAAAAAAACAAGCTAGAGATATGAGAAACAATCAAGACAGACAACAAACAAAAACAAAATGCGAAGAAAAAGAAGAAACAACACCACATACAGCCTATCATACTTTAGCTAATTCATTCTTCGCCTATTTGATTGAGTTTTTCTTTCCCTTCTTGCACTTCTCTTAGGTTCACCTAAAAAAATTTTAACAAGCCATTGAGGTTTTCCAGTTGAAAATACAATATGTCCCATGACAACTCCAAATATCATCCCACATCCATATCCCAAGGCAATTGCTTTCCATCCAAATCCTGATTCCTCATCATGCTCAAAGGTTGTTGATGGTGATGGCCATTCTCCTTCATCTTTCTTTTCAATTTTTTGAAAATGGAACTCCACAAAGCCTTGAATTTCCCTTATAGGAATCATTGTCAAATGTATCAAACTGCTTACCCTTAGGTATGATTCCCTCAAGATGGGTTTGGGAAAGGTTCAAAAAAGAAAGAAAATTGAGATTGGTTAATGTTGTAGGAATCTCACCTGTTAGATTGTTTGATGACAGATCTAACCATTCTAGGCTTTGTAGATTTTCCAGTGATTGTGGAATAGAACCAATGATTTGATTTTGAGAGAGGTTAAGCCCTTTGAGTGAACTTAGATCTCCGATGAATTTTTGAATCTCTCCATCAAACTTGTAATTTGATAAGTCAATAGTTGTAAAGGTTGTTAAGATACTTTGCAACACTCTATTTTGCGCTTTCATTGTAACCATCACTGAATCTTCATATGATGAACTTTCGTACGTTACCATGTTTCATGTAATGCAAACCAATTGCACAATCATTTACTTTCATCATTCCTTTAAATTCTTTGATGTATGTCTAGGCAAGGTTCCATTAAAAAGATTGTTGGAAGCATTAAAGATCCTTAACTTGGGGAAGGGATACTTGATTTTGGAATTATTAATGGAACCTTGAAACTTATTAGCCTTCAAAACAAGTACCCGCAACTCTTGAAGACCTTCAAGCCAATTTGGAAATGTCTCCTCAATCTTGTTTTCTCCAACATCTAAAACTTCTAGTTGAGTGCAATGGGCTAAAGACAAAGGCAACTGTAACAACGGAAAAGATTCGAAAGAGTTTTTTTTAGGATTTTAAAAGATAAAACTTGATTTTAACCCTAATCCCAATCAAACGAAGCCTGACACGTATTTCGAGGATAATGACTTGACACAGAAGGTCGTTTGAAGCCAGAAACATGATCAAACAGAAAGAAATGTAATCCAGCGATCAGAAACTGACGGAAGGAGTTTCGTGCATCACTTTCGTTGACGGAGGCCAAGACTTTCGCATGGAAATGCGTGCCAACGTCTGGAAGGATGCCGACACCCTAAAAGATCCCCAGGTGGCCTGGGAAAAGTCTGGATCGCCCCTGGAGGCTTTAAATTACGCGGAAGCCCACAATTTCTCTCATTTCACTCTCTCTCCTCACCACACACTCTCTCTCTTCTCTCTTTTCTCTCTCCACCTTCCTCCACCGTGAACGGCCACCACAGCCACCGTGGGCCGCCACCAAGGGTACCAACCGACAGCCCTCACTGCCCACAACCACCAGCAACCAACCACCGCCACCAACGGCCGCCGGAGACGCCGGAAAAATGCTATTTTTCCCCTCCATCGCGCCGGCTTCCCGGCCGATCCGCCGTCCGTCGCCGTGGACCCTCACCGCCCCCACCACCGTAGCCCGAAGCCGCCACCGCCTCCATGCTTCGGCCGCCGAAGGAGGAGACGCGCCGGATCGAGGTAAACGCCGTCGCCGTCAGGCGAGACTCTTCGTGGCGGAAAACACCGTCAAACGGCCGTGAACCGCCGTGCCACCACCGTATTCGGACTCCTGAGCTTACGGGCTTCACCGTGGTGTGATTTTCGAGACAAACTGCACCTCACCGCCGCCTGCTCTGCACCACCGCTGGCCGTAGGTGCCGCCGTCGGGAGTTTCGGGCGTGCATCCCGAGAACGAGATCAGGGACGTAGAATTCCATAATCCGAGCACAAATGGTAAGGTTCGTTTTCCCAAAAACTAATGTTATATGGTGAAATGGTCACGAACGTAATTAGGCAATTAATTAACCTAGGTAACTGTGTAACCGAGTTTAGGATTGAAAATTGGATGACGTGACGAATCTAAATATTCAATTTCATGTCCAAGAAATTAATTGGGCTCAGAAACCGAGATTTCGCGAGTCGACTTGAATTGAAGCGGCCAGGAGACCAGGTAGGATAATTTACACTTCAGAACCCTAGAATTGATTTAGTGAATACCTAACTGATTTAGACGACTTGTATGGAATTGCGTGCTGCTTTCGATGGGATAAAATTGCATGCCTGTGTCTTTGAAAACCCTAATTGCATGTTAGACACTTTGTTTATCGAGTTGAGATGCCTTTAGGATGGATTTACTTAGGGTTGGGTACTTGATAGCGGTATGGGACTAGTTAAGTATTCCTCGTATAGGAAGTTTTTAAACGAAACTATTTTTATCGATTTGCTTTGCATCGAGTTAGGGATTGCGCGTTAAACCAGGACGACCCTAAGAAAGGTTTAAGGAGTATAAGGGTGGATAACCTACACGGAGAAACGTTGTGATTTAGGCGTGATACCCTAGAACCCTGAGGAATAGCCGACCGAGTGCATGTGAGTTCGAATAGGCGTATGAGGATGAGAATTGGCGTATGTGCACATGCTAGGGACGCTAGATGTTGATTCTCACCCGGTCCTTGAGTGAGTGATTGGTGTTACGGATCACACTCACAATATAGGCTTGATTCGGGTGATTGGTGTTACGGATCACACCCAACGATAAGAGAGGTATTCTCTCTAGACTACGTGCAATTAGAAGATGATTTAGATTGATTCAAAGTGGATTTGTAACCAACGTGGATTGAGATACACAGGCATGGGATTTCATTTGATTTTTATGGTGATTTTAAAAGAAATGGATTTCCTGATTGTGATATATTGCCACAATTTCCATGTGTTTACACGATTTTAAAGATAAGGTATTCATTGTTGAATCGATTTCGGGAAGACGATTTCGGTGTTCACACCGCTGAGTATTCAACTAGTTTTTGAATGATATTTAAATTGTAAATTATTCTACTGGGATTCATATCTCATTAGGTTGTGTACTCAGATGAACAGGGACAGGGGCAGGAGCCCAGACGATAGCCGAAGCTGACTTGAGGATAGACAGAGGATTATTTAGCTTAGGCTTGAATCGTTTGTACATATACTTTGATGACACTGTTAATTATCAGATTATATTTCTTGTAACTTATGTATGGACTAGGCTGAATGTATATATGACGTTTCAGACAGTATGTATGGATTGTAGCGATGAATTAATGTTACGGTGTATGGATTTATATTAGTATGTTTCTTCTTTGTTGTTGGGTGGTTGTTACGTTTTAAACAGGTGATTCTGTACTTGGGATATGACCAAATTACAGAGGAAACTCTGCTGGATTTTCGGTAGAACTTACAGCCGTAAACTTATGGATTTGAATTGAAATGTGTATGAATGTATAATGAGACATGTATATCAGTTTTAGATTTCATTCCAGAGTTATTATTGATGATATATGTATGTGTATTTAGTTAGCTGCGTGTGAATCAGGGTTGAACGGAATCTGAATGGATAACGGAGAATCTATTTGGGTTACGCTTAACCAGTAGCGATCCCCTGACGTTCCCACATAGGGAATAAACATTCAGAATGCCACATATGCTTCCGCTAATCAGACGAGCATCGCGTATGACGTATTAGGGGGTCGTTACAGCAACGATCCTTGTAATTGGTTGCCATTAAAATGAAGAGTTTGCAATGAATTGCTCTTGGAAATGTTCCTTGGTACAGTTCCAACAAGATTATTCATCTGTAGATCCAAAATTGAAGATATGGCAAGGCTAGAAGACATTGTGGAATAGGGCCTGTCAACCTGTTGTGAGACAAGTTGAGTATAAGAAGTGAGCTTGCATTGCAAAACAAAATGGAAATATTCCTAATTAATCTGTTGTTTGAGACTGAGAAGAATTCGACTATAAAGGATGGAACTGGACGATTTCCTTGCAACATGTTGAAGCTCAGATCAAGAAACAATAAATTCCTCATTGATAGATCCTCAGATGAAGTCAAATTGTTATGGGATAGATCTAAAGATAGCAAAGAACCATTTCCCACTTTGTTGAACCATTTGGGAATCTTTCCTTAATTTTATTATCAAAAAGATTTAAATATTGCAAAATTTGAAGGTTTCCCAAGAATCTGGGAAAATTTTTGATTCTACAAGAAGCTAAATTCAAATCTTGAAGAATGGAAATGGTGTAGTCAACATGATTGTCAAAGCTAATTAAGAGAAACTGGTTGTTTGAAAGATGACGATATTCTAGATTTTGGAGCTTTGAAAATTAGTGAAAATTAACAAGGCCACTCAAGTTATTTGTTGATAGATATAATATAGTAAGATTTACAAGACCAAAAATTGATTTAGGTACATCACAAACTTCCAACGAGTGAGTTGAGAATGGACCAATAGGCCCTGTGATGTGGTTGTTCCTAAGATTCAACTGAAGTAAAGATGATGACGAAAAACAACCATTAGGAATTGTTCCATTAAATAAGTTATTAGACAAATACAGAGCAACTAAAATTGAAAATTTGCAAATTTTATCTGGGATTGGACCTACTAATATATTGAACGAACAATCTAACAACACAAGTTGAGTTAGATTAGAAAATGACGATGGCAGTTGCCCTCCTAAGTTGTTATTTGAAAGAAATAAATATTCTAATTTGGTAAGTCTTCCAAGCACATTCGGGATTTCACCACTAAATTTGTTTGATCACAGGTTCAATTGTGTTAGATGTGTGAGGTTCCCAAAACCTTGAGGAACATGCCCTTCAAATCGACAAAAAGCAAGACGCAAAACATTAAGTGACTTCAAATGGCATAAGGAATCTGGAACTTAAGTAATTTTGGAGAGACCCAAAAACCTTAATGGAGAGCTCCAGTTGGACTTTGGAAGTTGAACCTTGAGATTTTCATTCCATGACAAACTTAGCTTCTGAAGATTTTGTAAACAGAGAATGTTATTTGCTATTTTTCCCTGCAACCCAATATCACTAAGGCTAAGAATGACCAAAGAAGACGACAAATTCATCGACAAGGACAAGGAACTTGGCCTAATTGAAGACATATTTACATCATCTAGAACAAGTTATCTTAAATCAGTTACGTTTAGAATGAGGTTTTCCCATGTGGAAGGTTCTAATCTCAATTCAGAATTAGAAAAATTAAGCGAGACCAATTCAGAGAGTTGAGAGATTTTGGAAGGAATTTCACCAGAAAATTGAGAGAAGCTTAAATTTAGACGTGTGAGTTACAAGATCACCAAATTGAGAGGATATTGAAGAGCCACTAAAATTGTTGAAAGCCAAGTTGAGTGTCTGAAGATGAAAAAGTTGGAAGATGATCTTGTTGGGATGGAATTGACCTTGAAGCTAACTGCAGCTGAGGTCAAGGCCAATCACGTGGCCTGAAATGGAGTCACACGTGACACCATCCCACAAGCAGCAATTCGAACCATTTCCCCATGATGCAGTCTTTGGATAAGAAGAATGAAAATCAACACAAAATTCAGAAGCAGAACTGTCAAGAGAGAACGAGTTCTTGAAATGGCGAAGGTCAAAGTACTCAGAATGAATACAGAAAGGCTCCAATGAAGAAGAATGAGAAGGGAAATGAAAAAGCAAGAAGAAGAAGAAAAAGAGGAATGGATATGGCATTAACCAACCCATAATTACTTTAGATGGGTATGCAATAATTAAGTCATGACTTTGTTTTATCTATAGAAAGTGTATTGAAATAGATTCCCCAGTGCATTATTGTGTATGAAATTTTATTTAAATTAAATGATAAAATTTAAATTATTTTTACTGGAAAATTTAATTTTCAATTTCTTCTTGCTCTATAACTAAAACATTACTTTTGGTACTACTAAAAAGTATTTATTTGAAAAAAAAATGGCCATACACATCAATTTTTTAAGATAATTTCTTTTAAGAAAATATATAAATAACTTTAACTTCCAAAGCTTGACCAAACTGGCGAAGCATTAGTATGAATACTAATAAAAATACAAAACACATATGGGATTTCTATGCTCTCTTGTCAAAATAACATATAATAGAAATATGAATGGTGCAATAAATAAAAAAATAACTTTTAACTTTATTTTGATCCTAAATCCTAGACTCTAAACTACCTTTTTAATGATATTATTATGTACATTTTTTATCTCTTATTTTACATAGAAAATAAATTAGTAATAAAACATGATATATGAAGTGTAAAATTTGAAAGAAATTGAAAAAAGATATATAACATGAGTTTGTCAATTAAAATGATTTATATTAAAATTTTAAAAGAGATTTGATTAAAAGGATATATTATTAAAATTTTCATCATTCAAACTAATTTATCTCAATAATAATATAATAATTTTCAAACAGTAAAAATAATTTATACTCTTCATTTTTTTAAAATTCTCAATTAATTGAGTGATTTGTTTAATTCACTCTACTCTATATCATTCTATTAATAGTTATCCCATCCCGTTGTCTTCAAAACTCTCATTCAAGTCCTATATTATTTTATGTTTACTAAATTTAATTGTTTTAATTGAATTAATTTTAATGAAATAAGAATTTAGATACCAAGTTAGGTGAATAAATTCTTTTAGGGGATCCATTATAAAAATTTGAGAAAATTATAATTTATCTCTTTGAGCTATATCCATATAACATATCATCTATGTAATTTTTAATTTGTAATAAATCACTTTTTAAATTATTCAAAATATTAAAATTTTTATCAATGGAGTTTAATTTAATGAAACACATACATGACTTAGTTTTTATCCTTCTCTAATCTAACTACTTCACGCACACAAGTATGTAACTCGTCGTTATCTATCTAGAAATAATTAAAATTCAGAACAACACATACGTTCATTTGAATTTAGATTTAATATATTAATATTAAAGAACTCAAATTTCAAAACATGTATTTCTATTGTCTCTATCCAATTTTAAAGCATATATTTTTATATGGTGTTGTATGCAAAGAAATATTGGAGAAGGAAAAAAAAAACATTTGTTCTGTTAAAAATTTAATTTTATAGATAATAATTTTATTATTTTGAATAGTTTATAAAAGTAATTTATTATAAAATTTAAATTTTAATATAAGCGTTATATGATGACTTCGTAACCCTCTTTCCACGCAAATTAATTGATCCAAAATTTTCACACAATCATTTTCAATTTTAATTCATTGTAAAGAGACATCAATGGCTGTATTATTATTATTTTCTTTTCTACAATTGAAGACTTGGAATAACTGAAAAAGCAAGTTGGATTAAGAAGCCTGGCTTTGTCAAGCGTGAGGTGTCTTTTTCCTTCTTTTTTTTTTTTTTTTTCTCTGGTTGAATTGAGAAATTGGAAAGAAACTATGATATATTATAAGGTAAAAGCGAATTACAAGAATTATTGTTAAAATTAAATTGCAAATCGTTTAATAAAGAGTACTTTTAATTCCTTATTTTTTATGATAGGTCTCAATTGTTTTTTAAGTTTAATTAGTTTTACTTTAATTTTTTAATTTTAAAAAATTAATCAATTTCTTTTTGTAATTCTTAATATCATTTATTTATTAATAGAAAATATTAAATTTGAGCCAATTTAATACCTTTATGTCATGTTATTATCAATATTACTTGTCTATTAATCTTATATATAAAATAATAAATTTGGTGGTGGCATTACATATATTTAGGTTTAGATTTAATGAGTACTTAATTTATAGTTGACTTTAAATTTAGGAATTTTTTTAATTTAAAATTAATAAACTAATAATATTGATAATAATATGACATTGATATATTAAAATTTGCTCTAAATTAATATTTTTTATTAAGTAAATTAATGATGCTTGGCATTAAAAATATTGATTGATTTTTAAAGTTAAAGAAATAAAGTGGAACTAATTAAATTTAAAAAATAAAATTAAAATTTAAGTCAAAATTAAAAGACTAAAAACACTATTTTACATAACTTGAAAGTAAACTGTAATCTATTAGGAAATTTATATAAAATTAATTCCATTATACAAAATTTAAAGAGTATATATATATATATATATATATATATATATATATATATACACACACACATGCACAATGATACGTGTCGTGCTATTTTTTATTAAAGGTTAATTTAAATTTAATATAAAAATATATATTTAATAAATTATATAAAATTTTCATTTATTATAATAACCTTTTTATTTGGTAGAAGTTTGGAACCTAAGGCTCAAAAATTAAAAAAAAAAAAAACCCACAAACTGTATCACCAAAAGCCCCTTGGCTTGGGATACTAAGCGAGTCGTGCGTCTACTCTGTAAAGACAAAGGCAAGAGCACTCGTTCAATTTTATGTAAATTTTAGATGAAATAAATTTAATAAATTATTTTTTTTCTTTTTACATTGAATATTATATTTTATATTATACAATGTATATATATTTTATGAAATCAATAATCATAAGACTTCAAAAATATTATAATATTGTTATATATAATTTAATAATAATAGTATTTATTATAAAAAAAAAGTAAAGGTATTTTGTATCTTTTGAATTATTTTAATATTTATTGAAAAAATTATTTATTATTTTTCAAGTAGAAATTTAAAAATCTATAAGATAAAATAGACACGAGTTGGAAAGATAAAATCTATATATATTGCAGGTTAATTAAAATTACGAAAAACTTGTACATACATCCATATATTGTGTTAATTAAGACAGGATTCAAAAATTACTGAAAATTCGTTAAATTTTATGTTTCATTCTTAATTTCATTGAAATCATGATCTATGACTTCATGATTAAACTACATCCAATTTTTCAAGAAAATTTCGTGTTTTTTAAGCTTGCCCTCTATATATTTATTTGACTACCCCCACTTCCATCCTCTGACTTTAATCTACAGGAATTATTAATAAGATTAAATCTACATGTAACTTTTTATATTTTTTTATTACTTTTTTAATTAAAATAAATATGTAGAAAAATATTTTAAATTAAAATTATTATGATAAGAAATAAGTTGTACAAATTACATATGTATTAATTTTTATTAAAAAATTCAATAAAAAGATATATAAAATTAAAAAAATTTATTTAAAATATTTTACATGATAAAATTTTTAAAATAAAAAAGAGATAAATAAAAATGTGATGAACTTTCATTATCCTTAATAAAATTTTATATTGACAAATTAGGCTTCTTTCTTGTGCGTTTTGAATTTCAGATTTTCAGTACAAACCAAGTGTGTTGCTTCCTCCAAATCAATTCAAAAGCATTAAACTATAAATTAAAGCACTACTCAAAGGAACTGAAATTCGCATAGAAAGACTATAAAGTGAGAATATTTTACTGCAACTTCATTTGAATCCCAAAATGAAAAAAATAATAAGAAACCAACAAGGAAACTGAACATGTCATGGAAGGTCTAATTATTTTAGCTCAAACAGCTTCCACTCACCCTCTGACTCTCCCATTGATTTAGCATTAAAGGTGCGTCATCTTCCCTGCATTCATTTGTTTTGATCATTGTGCACAGGTTCAAGCCGCTGTTGGCCACCACTCTGCACAACTCCAGTGATCTAGTTCAGAACTACTTCATCAATATTTTATACAATGCATATAAATAATAAATAAATTTTGAATAATTCATTTGATCTTATTAATTAATTAGAAATTATCTTTATTGATAATGATTGTAAATTAAAATTTGCCCTAAATTATTCATTAACAAAGATAGACATTGAAACACTTACCTATCTTTTGAAAGGTCTAATTATTTATAAATTCCCGCTTTAGATATCAAGGTTTGAAAAATATCTCTTAATTTGAAAAATTCACTAATTATACTTGGATTCCATATTGTTGCAGGTGAGTTTTGAGATATTATTAATTTCCACTTAGATATTAGTTGCGACATATTTAGTTTTGATTCTCAACATATATATTGTCGTACTTTTTCAAGCTCATGTGATTGGAAATACTCTCAACAAGTTTTGTTTTGTTAGGGCTTAAGGTAAATTTTAATTTTCTAGAAAATTTAAAATATAGAGAATTTGAATTGTTAACATTCAATTGGTTTATATTTTAAATTCTTTTGTTTGTATAATTATAATATTTATAAAATTCCTTATTTGATCAAGTTTGAACTAGACAAACAAGAACATCAAGCAACATAGATAAGAAATTTGCAAGAAATCAGCACTTAACCAAGGGGGAAAAATGAAAATCCAATTAGAAAACCTTTAAACTAGCACTGCCCATGTTCAAATTGAAATTTATCCAGCCAGTTTTCTAGCATGATATATAACTGTTGTTATATTTATGGAAACATTATTTGTTGTTCCTCTAGCTTTTTTGTTTTTTTAATAAATATGTAAAGTATTCATTGCTCTTATAATAGCTATACAACAAAAAATAGATTAGCAAATTACAAGGTCTATTATTTGACAATTCCACACACTCAAGTTAGTAACAAGTCAACAATGGCCATGGTATAAGTTTAAGACAGTTAAATTTAGAAGAGAGAATTATTATAAAATTATAATAAAGTAAATATTATTTCAAAAAAATCTAACTAAATTCTTCCTGTTATAACCAGAGTTCTAATCTAGTTTTAATGTAATACCATATGAACATTTATACTTAATTTAAAATTCTTAAATCCCACAAAATCATAAAGGTTGACAAGAAAACTATCTCCATGATTTTCTCCTTGAATTTGATATTATATCACCAACATAGCTCCATATATCATGATATAAGTTTCTATTCAGGAATTAAAAATTAGAAAAATCAAATAAAAGGAACTGGCTCTTTCACAATCTAAACATGTAATAACAATCTATTCATACTCCGTATATATCTGCTAAATCAAAGCTTCAATCATGTTTCCTTATCCTTATAAGTGAGGGGCTGAAGATTTAGGCTAAGATGCTGCCTTCCTTAGCAAGAACTCTTAATATATATGCATCATTCATCAAATATACTTTTAGAAAGAAGAGGGGAGAAAAGTTCTTTCATTTTCTAAAAGCAATGCATTTTGTACAAGATATCAATTTGATTGACAAAAAGTAAATAGTAGGGGTGGATTTTGTAATATATATCTAATATCAAGAAAATTAGATTATATTTTTGAACCAAGAGAATTTTAATTGTAATTTAACTAAATTAACCTTAGGAAAAGTTAATGTAGCTTGGTTTCAAATATATGTAGACCCACCTCGATCAAACAAAATTTTGTTACTAGATATGAAAATATAAAGGGAGCATATTATTTCAAAATTACTATATTAACATTATTTTTAAATTTTCTTTAAAGAATTGAATCGCAAAATCATTCTTGGGATTTTCTTCCTTGCTAGCTGACTCCTTTTTTTCTTTTGGATGCCAATTAGCTTAAGTATGTGTAATGTGTCTCTTATTTGTTGAAATTATTACAAGTATTGAGTAGCAATATTATTCAAAGTGTTTTAAATGTGAATACTACTCTTAATAGATATTCAAATTTTGATTTATTAAGTTGTGAGAGACTAATGTCTTCTATAACATAGTTATAACTTTTTTTTTTTACATAAATTAACTCAAGTGTATGTGTCCTTTTATTTTTTGGGTATCTCACAGTCATCTTATATAACAAGCAATCTTGTTCAAATTAAACTAAATATGAATATTTCTTTTCTGTCAGCAGGATACTTGCTCCTTCTACTAAATCTAATTTTCATTGATAAGATAGATATTTATGTGTTTTTTAATTGACTAAAAATTAAAAATTTAGTAATTAAACCATTAAAATATTTTTATTTTTTATTTAACAATTATTACCTAGCGATTGAGGGTAAAATTCATATGGAAGACAATTGATATTCATCTTTTTCACGTTTGCAAACAATTAATGACATGTCACTTCAAATTTATACTAACGTATTACAATAAAAAAAAATGCATGTTCTGAAAAAAAAAACAAGCTAGAGATATGAGAAATGATCTGGAAAGACAACAAACAAAAACAAAATGTGAAGAAAAAGAAGACACAACACCACATGAAGCCTATCATACTCTGGCTAATTCATTCTTCGCCTATTTGAATGAGTTTTTCTTTCCCTTCTTGCACTTCTCTTAGGTTCACCTAAAAAAATTTTAACAAGCCATTGAGGTTTTCCAGTTGAAAATACAATATGTCCCATGACAACTCCAAATATCATCCCACATCCATATCCCAAGGCTATTGCTTTCCATCCAAATCCTGATTCCTCATCATGCTCAAAGGTTGTTGATGGTGATGGCCATTCTCCTTCATCTTTCTTGCAAGTTCTTGACAATGGAACTCCACAAAGCCCTGAATTTCCCTTATAGGAATCATTGTCAAATGTATCAAACTGCTTACCTTTAGGTATGATTCCCTCAAGATGGTTGTGGGAAAGGTTCAAAAAAGAAAGAAAATTGAGATTGGTTAATGTTGTAGGAATCTCACTAGTAAGCATGTTTGATGATAGATCTAACCATTCTAGGCTTTGCATATTTCCCAATGATTGTGGAATAGAACCAGTGATTTGATTTTGAGAGAGGTTAAGCCCTATGAGTGAACTTAGATCTCCGATGAATTTTGGAATCTCTCCATCAAACTTATTATTTGATAAGTCAATAGTTGTAAAGGTTGTTAAGATCCTTTGCAACACTCTATCTTGCTCTTTCATTGTAACCATCACTGAATCTTCATATGATGAAACTCTGTAATCATGTTTCATGTAATGCAAACCAATTGCACAATCATTTACTTTCATCATTCCTTTAAATTCTTTAATGTATGTTGTAGGCAAGGATCCATTAAAAAGATTGTTGGAAACATCAAAGATCCTTAATGGAACCTCGAAACTTATTAGCCTTCAAAACAAGTACCTGCAACTCTTGAAGACCTTCAAGCCAATTGGGAAATGTATCCTCAATCTCGTTTTCTCCAACATCTAAAACTTCTAATAGAGTGCAAAGGGCCAAAGACAAAGGCAACGATCCTTGTAGTTGGTTGCCATTAAAATGCAGAGTTTGCAATGAGTTGCTCTTGAAAATGTTCATTGGTATAGTTCCAACAAGATTATTCATCTGTAGATCCAAAACAGAAAGATATGGGAAGGCTAGAAGACATTGTGGAATAGGGCCTGTCAACTTGTTCTGAGACAAATTGAGTACAACAAGTGAGCTTGCATTGCAAAAAAAAGGGGCAATATTCCCAATTAATCTGTTGTTTGAGACTGAGAAGAATTTGACAATAAAGGACGGAACTGGAAGATTTCCTTGCAACATGTTGAAGCTAAGATCAAGAAACAATAAATTCCTCATTGAAAGATCCTCAAATGAAGTCAATTTGTTATGAGATAGATCTAAAGATAGCAGAGAACCATTCCCCACTTTGTTGAACCATTTGGGAATCTTTCCTTGAATTTTATTATCAGAAAGATTTAAAACTTCCAAATTTTGAAGGTTTCCCAAGAATCTGGGAAAATTGTTGATTCTACAAGCAGCTAACTCCAAGCCTAGAAGATTGGAAATGGTGTAGTCAACATGATTGTCAAAGCTAATTAAGAGAAACTGGTTGTTTGAAAGATAAAGATAATTTAGATATTGGAGCTTTGAAAATTGGTGAAAATTAACAAGGCCACTCAAGTTATTTGTTGATAGATATAATATAGTAAGATTTACAAGACCAAAAATTGATTTAGGCACATCACCTTCCAACTTGTTAAAAGAGAGATCACAAGATTCCAACGAGTGAGTTGAGAATGGACCAATAGGCCCTGTGAGGTGGTTGTTCCCAAGACTCAAACGAAGTAAAGATGATGAAGAAAAACAACCATTAGGAATTGTTCCATTCAATAAGTTATTAGTCAAATATAGAAAAGCTAAATTTGGAAGTTTGCAAATTTTATCTGGGATTGGACCTACTAATATATTTAACGAACAATCCAACGACACAAGTTGAGTTAGATTAGAAAATGACGATGGCAATTGCCCTCCTAAGTTGTTACTTGAAAGAGATAAATATTCTAATTTGGTAAGTTTTCCAAGCACATTCGGGATTTCACCACTAAAATTATTATCCGAGAGATCTAAGGAAGTGAGATGTTGAAGATTTGAAAGTGATGATGGGTTTTTCACCACTAAAATTATTATACGAGAGATCTAAGAAAGTGAGATGTTGAAGGGTTGAAAGGAATGAGATCTCACCACTAAATTTGTTTGATTGAAGGTCCAATGCTGTTAGTTGTGTGAGGTTCCCAAAACCTTGAGGAATATGCCCTTCAAATTGACAAGAATAAAGACGCAAAACATTAAGTGACATCAAATGACATAAGGAATCTGGAACTTCTCCTGAGAAACCAATTTTGGAGAGATCCAAAGACCTTAGTGGAGAACTCCAGTTGGACTTTGGAAGTTGAACCTTGAGATCTTCATTCCCTGACAAACTTAGCTTTTGAAGATTTTGTAAACAGAGAATGTTATTTGCCATTTTTCCCTGCAATCCATTATCAGTAAGGCTAAGAGTGACCAAAGAAGACGATAAATTCATCAACAAGGACAAGGAACTTGGCCTAATGGAAGACATATTTACATAATCTAGAACAAGTTCCCTTAAATTAGTTACGTTTAGAATGAGGTTTTCCCATGTGGAAGGTTCTAATCTCAATCCAGTGGTCAACATTCTAAAAGAATCAAAATTTGACCAAGAAAAATCAAGCGAGACCAATTTAGAGAGTTGAGAGATTTTGGAAGGAATTTCACCAGAAAATTGAGAGAAGCTTAAGTTTAAATGTGTGAGAGTTACAAGATCACCAAATTGAGAGGATATTGAAGAGCCACTAAAATTGTTGAAGGCCAAGTTGAGTGTTTGAAGATGAGAAAGTTGGAAGATGGTGCTGTTGGGATGGAATTGACCTTGAAGCCAACTGCAGCTGAGGTCAAGGCCAATCACGTGGCCTGAAATGGAGTCACACGTGACACCATCCCACAAGCAGCAATTCGAACCATTTCCCCATGATGCAGTCTTTGGATAAGAAGACTGAGAATGATAAACACACTCTTCAGAAGCAAAACTGTCAAGAGAGAATGAGTTCTTGAAATGGAGAAGGGCAGAGTACTCAGAATGAATACAGAAAGGCTCCAATGAAGAAGAATGAGAAGGGAAATGAAAAAGCAAGAAGAAGAAAAAGGGGAATGGATATGGCATTAACCAACCCATAAGCATGAAAATTCAGTTTTGTTTACAGAAGCTGGAACTTAGAAAGGCTATGAGATTGTGTCTAACAGATGAAAAGCTTAATTCAGAAGGAGGTTCTGCAATACCCTTTATATAGAAGCTACACAACTGTGTAAATAGGCTAAAAAGACTTATCCTTAGTTACTTTAGAAGGGTATGCAATAATTAAGTCATGACTTTGTTTTATCTATACAAAGTGTATTGAAACAGATTCCCAAGTGCAATATTGTGTATGAAATTTTATTTAAATTAAATGATAAAATTTAAATTACTTTTACTGGAAAATTTAATTTTCAATTTCTTCTTGCTCTATAACTAAAGAATTGCTTTTGGTACTACTAAAAAATATTTATTTAAAAAAAAAATTGGCCATACACCAATTTTTCAAAATAATTTCTTTTAACAAAATATGTAAATAACTTTAACTTCCAAAACTTGACCGAACTGGCCAAAAGCATTAGTATGAATAGTAATAAAAATACAAAACCCTCTTTCCATGCAAAATTATTTGATCCAAACTTTCCATACAATCATTTTCAATTTCAATTCATTGGAAAGAGACATCAATGGCTCTATTATTATTATTATTTTTCTATAGTTAAAGACTTGGAATAATTGAAACGGCAAGTTAGATTAAGAAGACCTGACTTTGTAACGCGCGAGGTGCCTTTTTCCCCTTTTTTTTCTCTCTAGTTGAATTGAGAAATTGGAAGGAAATTATGATCTATTATAAGGTAAAAACGAATTACAAGAATTATTCTTGAAATTATATGTGTGTGTACGCGTGTGTGAGTATATATACACACACACACACACATATATATATACGCTTCAAAATTTAAAGAGTAAATTATATTTTCTTGTTTTGAAAGATTATGAAATTATTCTTCTCTCTTATCTGTTATAAAAAATTATATTCTCTTTTTTTAAAAGATAAAAAAATTTATAATTTTAATAATTTTAAGTAAATTACCCTTATATTTATTATTTATATAATTAAATATATATTTGAATAATATAAAAAACTTTTTTTAACTTAAAATAACATATATTTATTATTTTTAACTCAAAATAAGTAATAATAAATATTATAATTTTTAAAAATATGTTTTATAATAAATTTAATAAATAAAAAATATATTTAATAAGTTATATAAAATTTTCATTTATTATAATAACTTTTTTATTTGGTAGAAGTTAAAAAACTCAAAACCGTTATCGCCAAAAGCTCCTTGGCTTCAGATGCCAAGGGAGTCGTGAGTCAAATCTGCGAAGAGAAAGGCAGGAGCACTCGTCCAGCTCTATGTAACTCTTAGATCAAATAAATTTAATAAATTTTTTTAAAAAATTAAAAATTAAAAATTATATTTTATATTATATAATGTATATATATATATTATGAAGTCGATGATCATAAGACTTTAAAAATATAGATATATATATATAATTTATTAATAATAATATTTATAATAAAACAAAACAGTAACGATTTTTTGTATCTTTTGAATTTTTTAATATTTATTGGAAAAAATTATTTTTCTTTCAAGTAGAAATTTAAAAATCTATAAGATAAAATAGACATGAATTCGAAAGATAAACTCTATATATATTGCAGGTTAATTAAAATTACCAAAAACTTTAATATACATCCATATATTGTGTTAACTAAGACAGGCTTCAAAAATGACTGAAAATTCGTTAAATTGCATGTTTCATACTTAATTTCACTGAAATCCACCAACACCTCTTTTAATGGTTTTGATATTTGTTGAGGGAAAAAGTATAGATGCCATGTCATCAAAAGAACTGATTTTGGTATATAAATAAAGCACTACTCAAAAGAACTGGAATTCGCATAGAAAGACTGTAAACTGAGACTCTTTTACTGCGACTTCATTTGAATCCCAACCCAAAAAAAAGAAGCCGACAAGGAAGCTGAATATGCTATGGATCATCTCTCCAAATTTGAGATTGTTCAATTTTAATTACACTGTTGACAATTTTGGAGAAAAGTATTAAACAAACATCCTCTAGTGTATATTTGTTATAAGATTTAGAATTTAGAAAAATTTTTAATTAAGCGCACACGTTTAACCATCTCATTTGTATATTAATAAAATTTAACTTTTATTCTTATTTTATTTATCATATCAACGATCTAGTTTAAAATTAAAGAATTAAATGAATATTATTGATTAACATAAATCATGAGACACAATACATGTTCCTAAAAACTCCTCCATAGATTTATACAAATTTTCACTTCCTTTGCATTCAAGCCTTCTTTAATCACCTTCTTGCATGTCAAGATGATGTGGTAAGCAAATAAGTTGTCGTGTGGTAAGCAAGTCATGTACGTACAAAATTTTTTTTTAAGTATATACATTATATTATTTTATTTGTATATTAATAAAAAATTAATATTTATTTTTTTACTTTATATTAATGAACTTATATACAGTAAAATATAATATAATTAATTAATATATAAATAAAATAATATAATACATATATTTAAAAAATTTTATACATGTACCAATTATAGAGTGAGATATAATAAATTGATCATTGACCATTTGACTTTAACCAAAAGGGTAAACTAATATTGTTCAAACCTCCGAGACTAAACTTTTCGTGTTCCGAATCTCCTTTCCAAGATTTTTCAGTAGTAATTAAAGCTGTCATTGAACGTGGACTTTGAATGAAAACTTTCTTAAAGTTGTTACAAAAGTTAATTATATAATTTTTCATTAATGAAATTTTTTGTGCTAAAACTTTCGGTAGCTACGCAACTTTAGAAGAGTCACCACTAAAAATCTTTTGAGGCAACGTGAATGTTGCCACTAGTTAAAAAAATTTTTGTCGTATCTTTTTCCACTAACTAAAATCTTCTTGGTACTATCTTTCTTAAGCCACTAAAAGTTAAAGGAACTTTTGACAATTATAACTTTTGATTTTAGATTCTTTAAATTTAACAAAAAATATATTTATTTAAAGTTAAAGAGAGATAAAAAATAATAATAAAATACATAATGATAAATACTCACTCTTAATGATTTAAAAATTAAATATTTTTTTTAGTTCTCTTTAGCTGTAAAAAATATTGAGAAGTATAACATTTCCCAATTTTAAAAAATTCAAACCCATAACTTTTATGCTGAAAAGAGTTATATACAGTACCCACAAAGTCTTTTAATCTCCATCGATGTAGTAATTATTGTAGAACTCAATTGAAGCTAAATTTCAGGCTAAAATTTATCATTTGTACATTTTTTTAAGATTTTAAATACTCTATATTTAAAAGTAATACATTTTTTTACTTTTAGAGAAATAAAAATAAGTAAAAAACTTACATCTATAGAAACTCATTTTGAATAAATTAAAAATTAAATATATTTTTCTCTCTCTATCTCCCTCTAAATATAAAAAAATTATTTCTTAAATTTAAAAAATCTTGACCCATTTTCAAAAAATTTTAGTTACTTTCCTTAATTTCAATAATGTTAAATAATTTTCTTGTTCAATTTAGAGTTTTATTAGGGTTAATATCATAACTTTAAAATTATGATTATTTTATTACAAATCATTTTATTATAGCCTTCAGAAACATGGTTGTTAGGAAGTGGTTAAACTCGAGAGAACTCAATTGGAGCATTTAAACTCAGCTAAAATCCCCAGTTGGGAGACGAGTTCACAATTTTTGCAGCCTGTGGATAAGAAGGCGAATTGGTGTTCTTTTTCTTTCCTTTTCATGGAGGCCCATTTGCTTTAGACAATTTTACCCAATACCTCACCCAAGCCATTGCAAAATCATCAGTAACCTAAAGTGCTCTGTATTGCTGTGAAATAGGGAGGGGGGAAGACTCAAGCTGACCTTCACGGGCCTATTGGTTGACGACAGAGTTGTTGCCTTCTAGTTGACGAAGGAATTGTTACTTCTGAGACGAAGGAGAAGGTCTATTTGTTTAGGTGTTGAACTGTTGATGAAGCTACCCATGATTAATTAGGTGTGCTGGTTTTAGGTGTTGATGAATGAAGCTGCCCATGATTAATTAGGATTAGATATTTAGATTTAGGTTAAAGTAGTTTTTGAATATTGAAATGTCATTTTATATCCATTCCCTGATTAGTAAGTTAAAAAAGATATGATATCAAAACAACTAAAAGAATTGCTCGTACAGTTTTCAATAAATAAGATTTAGTTGGTTATTTCACATGTAAAGTGAGCAATCATCGTACACTTCTCAATTAATAGGATACTGATATTATTGAAGTTATAAATATGCTTTACAGGGAGTGGAACCAGGACTCTAGAATAATAGTAAAAGCCTAAAAGGGTCAAATAATTTGGTATTTGCAACCAAAATTTCCTTTTAATAATGAGATTTGAGACTTTCAAAAGTTGTTTTTGGTAGTGATTTCTGAGTGATGTGATTTTTAAATTACTCTAATACTTATTTATTTTTATTTTATCTTGTTTATCTTTTTTTATTTTCTTGAAAAAATCCTTGAAAAATAAAGCAAATTTAACAATTGATCATTTGTGTCCTAATTAAAATTGAACATGTAAAACACACGAGGCAAAAACTAATGAGAAGTTTGAGAGCAAACCCTATGTAAGAACTCAAACAACGTCTATTTGATATGCTAGAAAAGGTTAAAATGAAACTAAACTATAGAATAGTAAAAATAATTAAAGTAAAAAAAAAATTATTTACAAGGCGGACTTAAACCAAGAGCCTAGGGCCTACATATTCAATGACTGAGATCAAAGCTCATATAGTTCAACACGCAAAAGCACAACAAAAGAAAGGATTTTTTGGGCGAAGTGAGAAATAATTAGATGATCAACATGTTTTCACAAACAAAACAATTTGTAAGATTTGGTATGTATGTTTTAGTCTGTGAACCCACATTAATATCCTGTCCTTACTCTCTTCATTTTCTATTTTTACTTTTTTTGGATTTTTGAAACAAGAGACAGATTTAAAATAACAAAGCATTCTCAACAAAACTTGGATAGCACATTGATACCCAAAGAACCATAAAGAAACTCTAAATCATTAAAACAAGACTCGTGAAAAAAACTAAAACATGGTTTATGAAGCTTTTTAAACCGCAAAATTATACCTAAAACACCTTAAAAGAAACACTAAATTGCCAAAGACAAGATTTGAAAAGTCTAAACAGGAAAAAACAACATATGAAATGTATAACAGCACTTAATCATCATAAAGAAGCTTCCAAATTCCACCAACGTGATCCAACAAAATTTAGACAATATTTAACCATCAACAAAAGCACTCAAAATATAATAAACCAAATTTATTTTATTTAAAGAATTAGGATAAAATATTTGGAAACTTTAAAATATTAGTGGGAGGCAATTAAGGAAAATTTTTTGAGCTTATAGCTAAAATTTTAGAATTTTTTAAAATTAAATTATATCTGATAGTAGAAATTTTATCTACCTTGAGAAACTTTGCAGATAATTTTGAGAGGCTTGTAATAGTTTAAAAATTTCTAAATCTCTTCCATAACATCCTAAATTCTTGCCTACATCGAAAAACGTAACCAAAATTTGCCTAAAGCAAAGTGATAAAAGACCAAAATACCCTTAGAAATATTAAAATCCATATTTCCTCATATTTCACTGCATTCTTCTCCTTCCCTGCGTCTCTCACTTCTCTCTCGCGTCTTCCCTTCATCAAAGCTTCCCACCACCGTTCACCCACCAACCAGCCACCGCACCGCCACCCGTCACCACCAGAAGGTGCAGCAGCTCCACCAGACACCGTCGACGCCACCAGGAACCTCGCTGGACCGCCACCGCAGCTGGAAAATAGTTTTTCTTCCTCCCCGTCACGATTTTGAAAGAGCTTCGATCTGGCCGTTTTGGCGTTGTTCGACCACCGGTGATTGGTGCTTGAGCTGACCAGCAACATCCCCGAGTTGCTGGTAACCTCAGCCGCCGCCGTCGCCGAGAAAATCCTTGGAAAGTGCAGGGACTAAACTAAAAATTTTCAAAATCTTTGATATACACTGAAAAACTTCGAATTAATCAATTTTTCTGCAATTTCTAACTTCTATAATGCCATTAGGGATGAATTGAAGGATTAGATTGAAGAAGAATGATGAAAATCATAAATTTGTAAATACGGACTAAATTGCAAAGTTTGAAAAAGGTTTGGTATGAAGTAGAATTACAAAATTTAATGCATCCCTATAATCCTTAACTTAATTAGGACTCGTATGAATGTATGGAATTTCGAAATAGAAGGAAATTGTTGGAAAAGTTTCGATTCAAGTTTAGGGACTAAACTGAAAAGATTGATATAGCCTGTTTAAGCAACGTAAACCACATACATTCTGAACTTTTGAGTGAATTAAGTTTATTTAGCCTCTTAGAAGCATCATAGAGTGAATTGGATAATTGTATAGCTAGAAACCAACTTCAGGATAAATGAGGGACTAAAGTGCAAACTTATTATTTTAGGCTTTGAAAATAAGTTTCAATTTTGAACGTTAGTTATAAAAAATATACAGAGGTGACTTGAAGAATTAGTCCAAGGAAAGAAGGAGAATCTTAAGTTAAACGAAGGAATTCCCGATTAAGGTAGAGTAATTTACACTCCGTTATTTATTTTGATAAATGTTTACTGTGAATTGATTGTTGTGATTGTGTTTGCGAACATATACTGGGAAATGTATGCTGATTAGATGAGTATAAGAAAATACCTGCTTGTGTTTGAAATATATTTGAAAATTCTTTGCTACTTGTTTTGATTAGACTATTGGAATTGTATACTTATAGTGCAGACGAAACCTGGGATGAATACTTAATAACTGGTATGGGATGGTTGTCAAGTATTTCATATTCAGACCTACTTTTAAACTTCCATTCTTTGAACGCTGAAATGGTTTATATATGTTAGGGTTTACCCGTTAAACCAATACACCCCTATGAAAGACTATAAGGAGTAAAGGAGGAGAGTCTATACGGGGGAAAGGATTGGTTTAAGAGTAAAGTTCTATGATCATGAGTATTAGTCACCTATATGTATATGTTACCTTATAGTCGACATAGAGAAATGAGACCTATTTGTAATATGCACATAATGGGGGATGCCCCGTATTGATATTAGGTTCTCAGTCACAAGGAGGATGGTCCTGTGACAATCACGGAGAGGACAGTCCCCGTGATAGCAAAAATCTTAGTCACATGGAGGACGGTCCTATGACAATCAATGGGAGGACGGTCCCCGTGATTTTAAAATGAGATTGGAAAACAGCTGGCAATGAATTGTGAATTTATTTATATGATTTTATGCATATATGTACAAATGACTGAAATTCTTGTAATAACATAGTAGCGTTATGCAATGGATATGAAATTGTGACTGCAGGCATTTGAAAAATAATGGTTTTTCATAAATACTTATACTCTTTGGTTGAATGAATGATTTTTTTTATTTATAATTTTTGAATAGCCACTATATTTCCCATGTTTATTGAATTTTGATAAATAAAGCTTCAATTCACATGTTTTATTAAATGAATAAGTTTGGGGAGGGGTTTTCTATACCCGGATGGGGGTATAGCTGAACACTCAGCTATTTTAAATAAAATTATTTGTATATTACTCTACTAGGATTCAAATCTCATTAAGTTGTGTGTTCAGGTAGTCAGCGGCGTGATGGCACCAGGAATTAGCCTGAGACAAATATATTTGCTGCATAAAATTGCAAAAGACTGAGAAACTATGTTGTAACCTATGATATTAGTTGTAAATGGCTTAATAGCCTTCATATGGTGTATATTAGTCACTGAGTTTGTATTGGGAGTTAGTAATGTAAAAGTGTTGTAAAGATTATTGTTTTATATCCTGTAACTAGTATCTCAAATGTAATGTATGAAAGGTAACCTAGATGTATACTTTAGAGTATATTGATGGCTATATTTTTTATGATTTAAGGTTTTAGATTAGTTGCGCAAGTATAGGGTTGAGTGAAATCTAAATAGGGACGGCTATTTGGGTTATACTCAACCAGTAACGGCCCCGGACGATGTATATTTTGAAAGCAAAAATTTTTATAGCATTTCATGCTTCCTCAATAACATGCTATGGAAAGGGGGTCGTTACACAAAACACCCTAAAATAAGTTCCCAAACTACCAAAAGGATTTAACAAAGATAGAACAACACTAAAACGAAAAAACCACACTCAAAACACTTTGGAAGAAGTTCTAGAAAAAAAAAACACATGACCCACAGAAATTGGACAGCATTTAAACATATTTTCATATGCAAACAATACTTAATTACATGCTAGAGACCTTGGGAATACAACAGCAAGTTTGGGCAGCATGATACCCACTTTCAATCCCGAAGCCAACCCAAATTTATCTCAAAACCCATAGGAACAACTACTCTCATTTAGTGGAAAATTTGGACAGCATACTAAAATGATGAGTACCATGAAAGTGAATAAAACAATTCAAACACTTTAGATGCTTAAAGCAGAATTTCAGTATGCTAAATTACCCTTTGAAAACCATGAAAGTAAGCTACCACAATGAACAATCCTTATAATAGAATTTTAGCATGTTAAGATACTTTTTAGAAGATGAGGAAAATAAATGATAATAAACTTCAACGTGCAAAATATCCAGATCAGAAATTTAACATGCCAAAATGTTATTACAAGGTAGTTGAACCATGTTACAATCAAACCCACCCTCAAGTTATCTAAATGGGAATTTTACAAGTGGAAAAATAGAATTTAAGACACCCAACATGAATAAAAGAATTGAACAACATCCCAAACTTTTGGCACAAAATTTAACCCGAAAACACATCTTAGGATGTTGAAAACTTGGCTAAAGAAATAGGCAACAATCGGCACCCCTTGCACACAAAAATTGGCTTGAAAACATGCTTTAAGACACCCAAAATATAGCTAAAAGAAATAGTCAACAAGCAGCACCTTTATCACACAAAAAATTGACTTCAAAAACATGCCTTAAAGTACAAAAATCATGTTCAAAATTAATATAAACAGCCAGCAACATTTTTGGGCACTTGATATAGAGTTTAGCAAGCTAACACGCCATTAGAAAACCATGAACATAAACTAGAATTTGCCCCAATGCTCCACCAAAACATTTAGCATATAAACCAGAATTTTAACCCGCTTAAATTGAGTTTTAAAGCCTCCTAAAGGTGAGTTAAAAAAAAAACATTGACACATAAGGCATTCAAGTGAAAACTTTGACACAAAGATATAGCAGTTTGGAAACATTAAGAATGATTCAAAATATCTCTGCAACACCAGAACTTGAAATCAGGCCAATGACATAAAAAATGTGAGTTGGAAATTTGGAAACAAAGCCAAATGGCTCCTGTAGCTACTCCATAGGCTAGCTTTTGTTTTGATAATCCCTTTTAGCCTCTCCATGCTTGTATTCTGCCTTTGCAAGTCTGAAACCTCCATTTTTGTTTTCGGCCTTTTATGGGAATGAGAAAGGACATTTGAGTTTTTTATTTGGACTTGACCGATGAAAGAAGGTTGTTTGGGGCTTCATGTTTTTGATGGATTTTTATTACATTTTTTTTTATTTGTAATTAAAAGTTAGAAGAAAAGGTTAAAATTTTTGGCCTTTTTTATTTGATAATATTTATCACATCTTATTCATTTATTTATATATTTTATTGATTTTTTATTTTTTATTTTTTTATTTTTTGTTTTTATTGAGTTTTGAATTAGGCTCAAATAGAATTTAGTGTTCACAAAAGGTGACTTTATGTAGCTAGTCATTTTTCATAAGAGAGTCTTTGTGACAACACATGAGACTTTAGGTGACAATTGACTTGCCATTAAAAGTGAGTTTTGGTGGCGATTCAAGAGCATTGCAGAAAGTCTTCAGCAACAAAATTACCGGTTAGTCACCACCTATGACGACTCAATGAGTTTTGGTGGCGCTGAAAGTCAGATTTTTTGTAGTGTTAACACTTTTTGTGAGAGTAAAAAAAATTAGAGTAATTTGGATGAATTTAAGGTGTGGTTTTGAGTGTTCAATTAAAACACTTTTGTATCTTCATTTGTATTGTTAGTGAAATTAGCCCCTCACCTTTGTCCATAGATGTAAGTTAATAGCTTAACTAAGTTAAATATTTTGTCTATTATTTTTCATTCCTTACACTTCATTTAGATTTTATTATTACTCATAAATCATTTTTGGACCCATTCTACATTTTTTCCTTGACTAATTCATTACTCACGTTAAGGTCATTTTAACATATATAGCTAATATTATAGGTCAATTTAACTAAACTATTTAGTACACTCATAATTATGGCACAAATTTCCTATTCACTTCATTCATAATTTATGTATAAGTAACATTTCCAATTAATTTTCAAAATAAAATTCACAAAGATTCTTGTTTCAAATTTATTAGGTAAAAGTATTGTTTTACTTATGAAAGTTTTCAGTCATTCTCAATTTCCTCCTAAAATTTACTAAAGTCAATAATTTCATCTCAAGCCCTAACATCCTTTATTATGCTAGCAGAATCCATTTATTTAGCAGTTTAGATGGACTTAATATGCTGATGTGAGTAATTATCTTTCTCTAAATTTTTATTTTATTCTTCAAAGTGTATGTAGATTGACTTAATTGAAAAGTCAATTAAAATATAGGAACCAATGTGGAACATTTAATTTGTAGCCTGTTAACACTAGCTACTACACGCTTGTAGCACTAAAAAGAAAAAACATTAAGACATCATTTGTGTATATTTGAAATTTCTAAAATAATTAATATTTTAATTAAATATTTATTTATATTATGAACATTCATTATTGTGAGAATATTAAATATTTTACTTTTTGTTATTTGCCATTCCATTATCTGTATACATTTATGTTAGTTAGAAGTTAGCTAGTTTGTTGTTTTGGTTAGTGAAGAATGAAGAGCACATGACTTTATTGGAGTGTCTCAATGTTAGAGGAAATAGTTAAAAAAGTGTGATCAATGCCAAAAGGATAGCCACTTCATTCACCTCCTAGCGAAAGAACCAAAGGGGCATGGATATCCTCAATCCTTTCTTAGTTTCCACAGGACAAAGAAAGTTTCCAATTGTGGCAGTCAACCATTTCACAAAGTGGATGAAGGTTGAACCCCTCACTAAAATCACCACCAAGAATACACAAAATTTTCTCTGACAAAACATCATCTATCAATTCAACTTGCCCTTCTCCCTCATTAAAGATAACAGGCGTCAATTCATTAATGAAAGTTTTAAAACCTTTTGCTTCGAGTGAAAGATAGACCTTTAAAACACCTTAGTAGAACACCCCGTAAACAATGGGCAAACTAAACTCGCCAACTACATTATCCTATAAGGATTACAAAAGCGAATCGACTCTGTCAAAGCTAGATGGGTCAATGAATTGAACTACCATCTGTGTTATAGTCATATCAAATAACAGTCCAAACTTCGATAGGTGAAATTCCATTCGCTCTTACATATGGCTATGATGCCATAATTCCCTCAAAAATTGGTTTCCCTTCCAATTAAGTACTCCATTATTCTTACCAAAATCATTAAAACCTACTTCTAGACCTAGAATTCCTCAAGGAAGTAAGAGAAGCCACTAACTTGTGGGTAGCCGAGTGCAAGCAAAAGGATACCAACCAATTCAATCGTTATACCATGAAGTGAACTTTTGAGCAAGGTGACCTAGTCCTAAGAACAATGATTAATAATCAATTAGACGCTTCCCAAGCCAATCTCAGCCCCAACTAGGAAGGACCCTACAAGATCCCCCAAGTGATCCTAGGTGAAGACATTAATCCTACAAAGGTCACTCATCCAGGAATGAATCCAACTGATATGGCCCTAACCCATGAAGAATGCAGCAAATTGCTTGAGCAGGGATTAATTGAGCCTACCAATTCAGAATGGGCATGCTAGCTTTCTATGTTGAGAAAAGATCTGAGTTGAAACGAGGAAAAAAGAGATTAGTCATTGATTATACTCCTCTTAACAAATTCCTCAAAGATGATAAGTTTCCTCTTCCAAGGATTGACTCTCAGCTCAGCTTACTCAAAGGAGCTCGATACTTTTCCAAGTTTGATCTAAAGGCAGGTTTTTGGTAACTAGGAATCAGGTCTACTGACAGGCCCAAGACAGCATTTTGCATACCTAATGGGCACTATCAATGGATAGTAATGTCATTCGCTTTAACAACCCCCTAATACGACATATACAATCCTCATCTGATTAGCGGAAGCATATGGGTTATTCTAAATGATTATTCCCTATGTGGGAACGTCAGGGGATCGTTACTGGTTGAGCGTAACCCAAATAGACTTTCCGTTGTCCATTCAGATTCCGTTCAACCCTAATTCACATGCAGCTAACTAATTATACATGCATACATTACAATTTACTCTAGAATGAAATCTAAAACTCATATACACGTCACGTTATACATTCATACATATTCTGACTTAAATTCATAAATTTACTGCGGTAAACCCTACCAAAAATCTGGCAGAGTTTCCCCTGTATTTCGATCATGTCCAAAATACAAAGAATCACCTGTTTATATTTACATAGCCAGTCCAACAACAGCAATAAACATAATCCACAGAAATCCATAAAAATAGCGTCAATCCCATCAATACAATCAATATAAAACTCCTGATTTATACATGTACAACTGATCCAATCCATACATAAAACATAAAGAACAGAACCAAGTATACAGCAACATTATCAAAGCATATATATATACAAGCCGATTCAAGCCTAAGCTAAGTTATTCTCTTGTCTGTCACCACGGCATCATTGTCTATCGTCTGGGTTCCTGTCCCTGTCCCTATTCATCTAAGTAAACAACCTAATGAGATATAAAATCCCAGTAGAATAATTTACAAATTCAAATATCATTCAAGAATTAGTTGAATACCCAGCGGTGCGAACACCAAAATCTTCTTCCCAAAATCAGTTCGAAAACAGTGAAATACCTTATCTTTAAAATCGTTTTATTACATGGAAATCACGATAATTAATCAGAATCATAAAAATCAATTTCTTTGAAAATCAATCATCAAAATCAAGTAAGATCCCATGCCCGGTGTATCTCAATCCACGTTGGCTAAAAATCCACTGTAACCAAATCTAAGTCATCATCTAATTGCACGTCATCCAGAGAGAATACCTATCTTATCGTTGGGTGTGATCCGTAACACCAATCACCCGAATCAAGCCTATATTGTGAGTGTGATCCGTAACACCAATCACTCACTCAAGGACCGGGTGAGAATCAACATCTAGGGCGTCCCCTAGCATGTGCACATACACCAATTCTCATCCTCATACAGTCTATTCGAACTCACATGCACTCGGTCGGTTATTCCTCAGGGTTCTAGGGTATTACGCCTAAATCACAACATTTCCCCGTGTAGGCTATCCCCCCTTATACTCTTTAAACCTTTCTTAGGGTCGTCCTGGTTTAACGCGTAATCCCTAACTCAGTACAGGCTAAATCTGATAAAAATAATCTCTTTTAAAAGCTCCCTGTACTAGGGATACTTAACGGCCGTCCCATACCGGCTATCAAGTACCCAACCCTAAGTAAATTCGTCCTAAAGGCATCTAAACTCGATAAACAATGTGTCTAACATTCAATTAGGGTTTTCAGCACACAGGCATGCAATTTATCCCATCAAAAGCATTACGTAAATCCATGTAAATCATTTAAATCATTCAGGTATCCACTAAGTCAAATCTAGGGTTCGGGAAGCGTAAATTATCCTACCTGATCTCCGATTGCTCCAATTCGCTTCAGAACTTCATGAAATCTCAGTTTCTGAACCCAATTAATTTCCTAGACATTAAATTAAATATTTAGACTTGTCACGTCATCCGTTTTTTGATCCTAGGTCTGGTTACCCAAATACCTAGGTCAATTTAATGCCTAATTACGTTCGGCAGCTATTTCAGTCAAATATTATCAGTTTTTTTGGGAAATCAGACCTTACCAATGTGCTCAGATGATGGAATTCTATGTCACGGTGGTCTCAGTTTCTCCCGATGCACGTCCAGAAGCTCCGACACGGCGGTGCACGGCGACGTACGGTGGCGCACGGCGGAGGGGTGCGGTTTACCTCAAAAATTACACCACGGTGAAGCCCGCAAGTCCAAGAGTCCGAATCTGGTGGTGGCGCGGCGGTTCATGACCGTTTGGATGACGTTTTCCAACCACGAAGATTCTCACACGGCGGACAAAAATTCCCTTGATCCGAGCACATACGGCCTCCGTTCGTCATCGGCGAGCTACTGGAGAAAGCTGGCAGCTCAAGCTACATGGTGGTGGGGGCGGTGACGGCCAACGGCGATGGACGGCGACGATCTGAGCTGGCGAAGTTTCACGCGATGGAGGGGAAAGATGGTGTTTTTTCGGCGACTCTGGCGGCCGTTGGTGGCCGTGGGTGGTTACTGGAGGTTGTGGGCAGTGAGGGCTATCGGTTGGTGTCCTTGGTGGCGGCCCACGGTGGCTATGGTGGCGGTTCACGGTAGAGGAAGGAGGAGAGAGAGGAGAGAGAAAATATGGTGAGGAGAGAGAGAGAAATGAGAGAAATGGAGGGAATTCTTGTAATTTAAAGCCTCCGGGGACGATTCTGACTTTTCCCGGACCACCCGAGGATGCTTTAAGGTGTCGGCATCCTTCTAGACGTTGACACGCATTCCCATGCAAAAGTTTTGGCCTCCATTAGTGAAATTGACGTACAAAACTTCTTCCGTCAGTTTCTGATCGCCGGTTTGCCTTTCTTTCTGTTTGATCGTGTTTCTGACTTCGAACGACCTTCTGTGTCAAGTCATTATCCTCGAAAGTCATGCCAGGCTTCTTTTAAAAGGAATTAGGGTTAAAAATTTGATTTTATCCTTTAAAACTCTTTCAAAACGTTTTCGGTTGTTACATTCTCCCCCCTTAAAAGAAATTTTATCCCCAAAATTCATACCTGTAAACAGTTCTGGGTATCTTTGCCTCGTCTCTTCTTCTTTCTCCCATGTCATCTCCTGCGATGCTACATCCTGCCAAAGTACCTTAACTAAAGGGATCATTTTACTTCGAAGTTGCTTAGTCTTATAGTCAAGGATTTGAACAGGAGTAGATTCATAAGTTAAATTTTTCTTTAATATTATCGGTTGATTCTCTAATACATGCGCAGGATTTGGGACATATTTACGAAGTTGGGAGACGTGGAAAACATCGTGTAAGTTGGGCAAATAGGGAGGTAAAGCAATTTGGTAGGCAACGGGACCGACTCTTTGTAAAATTTGGAATGGTCCTAGAAATCTAGGGCTTAATTTCTTAGTCCTTATCTGTCTACCGATACCCGTGGTGGGGGACACTCTTAGAAATACGTGATCTCCCTTGTTAAATTTCAAAGGTCTTCTTCTCTTATTGGCATAGGATTCTTGCCTCTGTTGGGCAATTCTCATCTTTTCTCTGATCATTTTAATTTGATCAGTGGTTTCTTGTACCATCTCGGGTCCCAACAGTGCACTCTCCCCCATCTCTACCCAACTTAAAGGTGATTTACAGCTTCTCCCATACAGAGCCTCATACGGGGCCATACCGATGGTAGAGTGATAACTGTTGTTGTATGTAAACTCTATCAATGGCAGGTGTTTATCCCAAATTCCTTTCTGCTCAACCACACACGCCCTTAACATGTCTTCTAAGGTTTGAATAGTCCTCTCAGACTGCCTATCAGTCTGAGGATGATAGGCTGTGCTAAATTTAAGTTGGGTTCCTAAGGCTTGCTGTAGGGATTGCCAGAATCTTGAAGTAAACCTAGGGTCTCGATCAGATACTATACCTAACGGTATTCCATGTAGTCTCACAATTTCCCTAAGGTAAACTTCGGCTAATTTCTCCATGGAGTAACGCACCTTGACAGGTAAAAATTGAGCAGATTTTGTTAACCGATCTACTATCACCCAAATGGCATCAAATCCTGCTGGTGTTCTAGGTAATCCTACCACGAAATCCATAATGATCTGATCCCATTTCCTCTCTGGTATTTCCAATGGCTTAAGTAGCCCTGCGGTTTCTGGTGTTCTATCTTAACCTGTTGACAAGTCAAACAGGCATTCACTTAATTTGTGATATCCTTCTGCATACCGGGCCACCAAAAATTCCTCTTTAAATCTTGATACATCTTGGAAATACCAGAGTAAATAGTGTAATGGCTTCTATGGGCTTCTGCTAACACTTTTTCCTTTAGTTCCTGATGGTTCGGGATCACTACCCTCTTTCTAAACATCAAAACCCCATCAGGTGCTAGTCCAAAGTCGGGTTGGTCTGCGTATACTTCTAATGATTCGTCCTCAAGTTGGGCTTGTCTAATCAATTGTCTCAATTCGCAGGTTATCAAAAAGTCACTCATCACTAATCTTTGCGGAAACGAGATTACGTTGAGGCTAAGATTCCCAAAATCCTCAAGTAACCTCATCTCACCAATCATTAAACTAGCTACTTGTAGTGAATTTTGGCTTAATGCATCGGCCACAACATTCGCTTCCCCTACATGATATTTCAATTCAAAATCAAAGTCTTTCAAGTATTCTACCCACCTACGCTGCCTCATGTTTAATTCCTTCTAATCAAACAAATACCTAAGGCTCTTATGATCACTATATACCTCAAATACAGCGCCAAACAGGTAATGTCTCCAAATCTTTAGGGCAAACACAACGGCAGCTAATTCTAAATCATGGGTGGGATAGTTCTCCTCTGCAGGTTTCAATTGTCGAGATGCATAAGCCACAACTTTCCCATCCTGTATCAAAACACAACCTAAGCCTCTCAAAGATGCATCTGTGTATACAGTAAAGGGTTCTAGGGGTTTCGGAATAATTAATACAGGAGCGGTGGTTAATTTCTCTTTCAAAATTTGAAAACTAGTTTCACACTGTTCGCTCCATTCGAATTCTACCCCTTTCCGAGTCAACCGGGTTAATGGCACAGCTATCTGAGAAAATCCTTGAATGAATTTCCGATAATAGTCGGCCAAACCCAGGAAAATCCTAATCTCGGTGACCGTTTTAGGTCGATCCCAATCTAATACTGCTTCAATTTTCTTTGGGTCGACCGCTATCCCTTCCCCATTTACCACGTGCCCCGAGAATTTCACTTCTTCCAACCAAAACTCACATTTCTCCATCTTTGCATACAATTACTTTTCTTCCAGTATCTGTAGCATCGTGCTAAGATGTTGGGCATGCTCTTCATGAGTCTTGGAATACACTAAGATATCGTCGATGAATACCACCACAAATTGATCTAAATAGGGTCTGAAAATCCTGTTCATATAATCCATAAAAACAGCGGGTGCATTTGTCAATCCAAACGGCATCACTAGAAATTCGTAGTGGTCGTATCTTGTCCTGAAAGCTGTCTTAGGAATGTCCTCCTCTCTAACCCTAATCTGGTGGTATCCTGATCTTAAATCTATCTTAGAAAATACAGTCGCACCTTGCAACTGATCAAACAAATCATCGATACGTGGCAATGGGTATTTATTCTTGATGGTCACCTTATTCAATTGTCGGTAATCAATACACAGTCTTAAACTCCCGTCTTTCTTCTTTACGAATAAGACCGGAGCTCCCCATGGCGATACACTCAGCCTAATAAACCCCTTCTCCAATATATCTTTAATTTAGACCTTTAATTCTCTTAATTCTGCGGGGGCCATGCGATATGGGGTCATAGCTATTGGGCCCGCTCCCAGAATCAGGTCAATGGTGAATTCTATTTCCCTAGGTAGTGGCAGTTTACTTATTTCCAAAGGGAATACCTTCGGAAAGTCACTAACGATTGAGATTTGACTTAGTCTATCCTACAACTCTACCTCAGAGAGATTGAGGGACATATCACCTATCTCACAAGCTCTGTCATTCCCTCGCACAGGTATGTTATCTAGATAAGTAATTGTCCCTTCGGAACAATTCAACAAGACCCGATTCCTAGTCAACCAATCCATTCCCAAAATAATGTCGATCCCTGACAATGGTATACACACTAAGTCCACAAGAAATAAAGTATCTTCAATGGTTAAGGGGAAATTTAGGCATATTCGTGGGGACATAGTGACCTCTCCCAAGGGTGTGGATATGTATAGGTCACAGGGCAGGGTTTGAACAAGTAATCTTATTCTTTCTACGCATGCATCAGCAATAAATGAGTGTGTAGCACCCGAATCAAACAATACTATCAAAGAAAAATTATAAATTTTACCTCTACCCTACATCAAGCCCGAAGACCTGTAGACATTGGCAGCATTCATAGTAAAAACTCTCCCTAAAGCCTGTGGTCTCCGGCTACCGGATGTCGGCTGATTTCCCGTGGAAGGGCAGTATCTGGCCATGTGTCCTGTACCTCCACATCTATAACACTGAAGTGGAGTCTAATGCCAGCAGGGTTGATTCGGATGTCTGGTACTACACTTCAGACAAGGAGCATTATCAGGTCGCCTCTTACTGCTACTAGAAGCCCCTGATTGCAGTTTAAACATACCGCTTCTTACATTCAGATTTCTGGGTGCTTGTCTGGGCCGGTTCCCTGTTTGTTGTGTCATATTCTGAGTCTGTCTCTGTTCTAAATTCTTACTCAGAATTCAGCACTTGTTGACCAGTGTGGGGAAGTCTCGAATCTCCAGGGTAGCTAACTGAGTCTTCATAGGTAAATCTAAGCCTTCTTCTAGTTGTTTCGCTTTCCAGGCCTCATCGTAATGCATTCGCAGGTAAGTGGAGTATCGTGATAATTCTTCAAACTGTTTCAGATACTCGTCAAATGGCTCGCTCCCCTGTGGTGAGCTTCGTAAACGTGGCTTCCTTTGCTTGTTTCACGCTCTCAGGGATATATTGATCCATGAAGACTCTCTTGAAAGATTCCCAAGTCAATGGAATGCCTCAGCTCTCCATTAAATGCTGGGCATCTGTCCACCAAAGTTCTGCTTCACCTTTCAGCATGTACATTGCATATGTGACTTTCTGTTCATCGTCGCACTGCAACAACCTGAAAATATTTTCAATTTCTTTTACCCAAGCTTCCACAACAGCTGGATCGGAGGCACCTGTAAATGGAAATGGACCTGCTCTCTGAAATTCAATCCATCCCTGATATAGTGGATTCGCATGTTGGGTGGCTCTGTCGTTTCTCGTCTGTCTATCTTTCTGCTGCTGTCTCATTACATTGGCACTGGTAGTGGCCTGGTCTCTCATTGCATCGGCCATTAATCGGATAGATTCCATCATGTCATGCATGTCGACCTCAGTCTCCATGCTACCACTACCTGAAGAGCCCTGATTCCTGTGCCTTGGCCTTCCTCTGGGCCTGCAGGTGGCATCCCTGCTAGATTCTGCCATACTTATTTGATGCAGAAAATAAACAGATCAGTTATACAGCAACAGTTAATAGAATGCATTAAATTCATTCCGTTCATTATCAATTCATATCAGGTCCTATCATCCAGAGTTAAATCAATCAAAACCCTAAAGCTGCAAGCCCAAAGATTCAAAGTCCTAAGCCCACTAAACCAGAAGATCCGACGAACAGGGCTCTGATACCATAATTGTAACAACCCCCTAATACGACATATACAATCCTCATCTGATTAGCGGAAGCATATGGGTTATTCTAAATGATTATTCCCTATGTGGGAACGTCAGAGGATCGCAACTGGTTGAGCATAACCCACATAGACTTTCTGTTGTCCATTCGGATTCCATTCAACCCTAATTCACACGCAGCTAACTAATTATACATGCATACATCACAATTTACTCTGGAATTAAATCTAAAACTCATATACACGTCACGTTATACATTCATACATATTCTGACTTAAATCCATAAATTTACAATGGTAAACCCTACCGAAAATCTGGCAGAGTTTCCCCTGTATTTTGATCATGTCCAAAATACAAAGAATCACCTGTTTATATTTACACAGCCAGTCCAACAATAGCAATAAACATAATCCACAGAAATCCATAAAAACAGCGTCAATCCCATCAATACAATCAATATAAAACTCCTGATTTATACATGTACAACTGATCCAATCTATACAGAAAACATAAAGAACAGAACCCAGTATACAGCAACATCATCAAAGCATATATATATACAAGCCGATTCAAGCCTAAGCTAAGTTATTCTCCTGTCTGTCACCACGGCATCATCGTCTATCGTTTGGGTTCCTGTCCCTGTCCCTGTTCATCTGAGTAAACAACCTAATGAGATATAAAATCCCAGTAGAATAATTTACAAATTCAAATATCATTCAAGAATTGGTTGAATACCCAGCGGTGCGAACACCGAAATCTTCTTCCCGAAATCAGTTCGAAAACAGTGAAATACCTTATCTTTAAAATAGTTTTATTACATGGAAATCGCGGCAATTAATCAGAATCATAAAAATCAATTTCTTTGAAAATCAATCATCAAAATCAAGTAAGATCCCATGCCCGATGTATCTCAATTCACATTGGCTACAAATCCACTGTAACTAAATCTAAGTCATCATCTAATTGCACGTCATCCAGAGAGAATACCTCTCTTATCATTGGGTGTGATCCGTAACACCAATCACCCGAATCAAGCCTATATTGTGAGTGTGATCCATAACACCAATCACTCACTCAAGGACCGGGTGAGAATCAACATTTAGGGCGTTCCCTAGCATGTGCACATACGCCAATTCTCATCCTCATACAGTCTATTCAAACTCACATGCACTCGGTCAGCTATTTCTCAGGGTTCTAGGGTATTACGCCTAAATCACAACGTTTTCCCGTGTAGGCTATACCCCCTTATACTCCTTAAACCTTTCTTAGGGTCGTCCTGGTTTAACGCGTAATCCCTAACTTAGTATAGGCTAAATCTTATAAAAATAATCCCGTTTAAAAGCTCCCTGTACTAGGGATACTTAACGGCCGTCCCATACCGGCTATCAAGTACCCAACCCTAAGTAAATCCATCCTAAAGGCATCTAAACTCGATAAACAAGGTGTCTAACATGCAATTAGGGTTTTCAGCACACAGGCATGTAATTTATTCCATCGAAAGTAGCACGTAAATCCATGCAAATCATTTAAATCATTCAGGTATCCACTAAGTCAAATATAGGGTTCGGGAAGCGTAAATTATCCTACCTGATCTTCGGTTGCTCCAATTCGCTTCAGAACCTCACGAAATCTCAGTTTCTGAACCCAATTAATTTCTTGGACATTAAATTAAATATTTAGACTTGTCACGTCATCCGTTTTTCGATCCTAAGTCCGGTTACCCAAATACCTAGGTCAATTTAAAGCCTAATTACGTTCGGCAGCTATTTCAGTCAAATATCATCAATTTTTTTGGGAAATCAGACCTTACCAATGTGCTCGGATGATGGGATTCTGTGTCACAGTGGTCTCAGTTTCTCCTGATGCACGTCCAAAAGCTCCGGTACAGCGGCACACTGCAGTGCACGACGACGTACGGTGGCGCATGATAGAGGGGTGTGGTTTGCCTCGAAAATTACACCACGGTGAAGCCCGCAAGTCCAGGAGTCTGAATCTGGTGGTGGCGTAGCGGTTCACGGCCGTTTGGATGGCGTTTTCTGGCCACAAAGATTATCGCACGGCGGATGGAGATTCCCTCGATCCGAGTGCGTCCGACCTCTGTTCGTCGTCGGTGAGCTACTGGAGAAAGCTGGCAACTCAGGCTACATGGTGGTGGGGGTGGTGACAGTCAATGGCGATGGACGGCGGCGATCTGAGCCGGTGAAGTTTTGCGCAGTGGAGGGGAAAGATGGCGTTTTTCTGGCGGCAGTTGGTGGCCGTGGGTGGTTGCTGGAGGTTGTGGGCAATGAGGGCTGTCGGTTGGTGTCCTTGGTGGCGGCCTACAGTGACTGTGGTGGCGGTTCACGGTGGAGGAAGTATGAGAGAGAGGAGAGAGAAAATATGGTGAGGAGAGAGAGAGAAATGAGAGAAATAGAGGGAATTCGTGTAATTTAAAGCCTCCGGGGACGATTTCGACTTTTTTTGGACCACCCGGGGATGCTTTAGGGTGTCGGCATCCTTCTATACATCGGCACGCATTCCCATACAAAATTTTTGGCCTCCGTCACTGAAATTGACGTACGAAACTTCTTCCGTCAATTTCTGATCGGCGGTTTACCTTTCTTTTTGTTTGATCATGTTTCTGACTTCAAACGACCTTCTGTGTCAAGTCATTATCCTCGAAAGTCGTGCCAAACTTCGTTTAAAAGGAATTAGGGTTAAAAATTCAATTTTATCCTTTAAAACTCTTTCAAAACGTTTTCGGTTGTTACAGCCTCAAGACAGCTCCGTCACTATTTCAAAAGGCCATGAAAAAAATATTAAAGCCCATCTTACATAGCACATTGGTCTACATTGATGATATCTTACTATTCTCAAAAACAAAAGCAGATCACATGTTGTTACAACAGTTCACATCTATTGTGCAGCAATACGGTCTTATGCTTTCAGCCCAAAAGAGTTGTTTAGGTCAAACCAACATTGAGTTTCTTGGTCTCAGAATTGCAAATGGTTTCCACCAACCTGGTCCACATTTAACTGAAGAACTCTTGAATTTCCTTGAACAAGATTTGACTAAAAGATAGATTCAGCAGTTCCTAGGGATTGTTAACTATGTCAGAAGCTACATCCCTAATGTGGCCAGATACATTAGCAGCCTATCTTGCTTACTCAAGAAGGAACCTCCTAAATGGAGTACAGTACAGACCACAGCCGTCCAAAAGCTTAAAGAAATTTCCAAGCATCCTCCTCCACTTAAAATCCCTGGTGATGGTCAGAGAATCTTACAGAATGATGCTAGTGATGAATTTTGGGGTGTTATTCTCTTGGAAGAAGAGAAAGGAAAAAAGCACTACTGTGGACATGCAAGTGGACAATTCAAGGACTCTGAAAAGCATTATCATATCACCTACAAAGAGATCCTTTCCGTTAAAAGAGGAATCGAGAAATTTGAGTTTTATCTCAATTCTTGTCATTTCTTGGTATAAATGGACAACTCATCTTTCCCTCGCATGCTTGAGTTCAAAAGAAAGACTGTTCCTGATAAGCAACTACTTCGATGGAAAGATTGGTTTTCTATATTTGAATTCACTTTCTCACATATAAAAGGAACCCATAATGTTCTTGCTGATCTATTATCCAGACCCAAAAGACCTCCTCAAGTTTATCTGCTTACCCCTTCTAAGCCCATACCTTTCATTTTTATCATGAATCCTACTCCTCCTCCACCTCCAAACCCTTATGAAACTGCTAGAAAACCTTTACCGTTTCCTCCTTCTGATTTCATCCTCACAAATCCTTCTATGGTCTTACACCTAGCAAGGAGTGACATGTTTAGATATATGTTTAATATTTTCTCATCTTCGAATCACCCAAGTACTAGTTTTCATCCTGATACTCAATATCTGAATCTTATCCATGTCAGTGACAAATTCAACAGATCTGAGTTATGGTATGTTTGGTGTGTTTCTATTCAATACTGTATGGCAATTGAGTTCAACCCTGTCAAGATGTACAAATATCTTTGCGTGACCTACTTCAGAGACTCTTCTGTTTGGACCATGCTAGAATGGTTCAGTCCTCTAAGTGTTTGGAGAACAAAGCTCAGAGAAATCATCACCAACCATGGTGCATAGAACACTAGACCCGTTCTCAATGAAGACCCTCATCCCATGTCTGCTATCTTTATTGTTCACAAGCCTTACACCCTGATTAATACTCTAGAAGGCTATCAGACAATGACTTCAGAAACATGGATAATGCATGAATGGATGACTGTCAGGAATCTGACCAAAGATACTCTTAAAAATTTAAGATTCTTTTTAAAATAAATTAATAATTATGATCCATTCAAATTAGTCTTCAGTACTGCTCTTGGACCCCTTCCAGGACAATTCATACCAGGAGAACCATGGCATCCAGAAGTTGACACTGGTCCTGATTTCATGGAAGAAGCAGAAAGCTCTCAACAAGATTCCTCTTTCAAAAAGAAAAGAGATTACTTTTTAGATTCCCAAGATCCTTATCTTGATCTAGACTCTAAACTTGACAGAGAGGTAGAAAGTGTACTCTCCATAAAGCCAAGAGATGATGGAGATGATGACTCAGATGCCACTGACCCTAACTCATCACCATCCCACGAGCCTATTTTGTGGAAAAACAAATATTGACAGATGGTCCCTCGTCACATGCAGCTGGCACAGCAAAGCTTATCTTTTAGCCATTATTGTACTCGTGACATGTAAAAGTTATTTTTTTTATTAATTTATGTCAAAGTCCTTGTAAAAGGCTTGTCGGCCAATATGTTTGTATTATTAAAGTTTATGTGTCGTCTTTTGTAAGGGTTCCTCTATAAGAACCCATTTCCTTTTCAATTGAAGGCAGAACAAGTTGAATAGAGTTTGAAATAATCTTTCTCTCAGAATTCCTCCTATGACTTTATAAGCCTCCTCTTCTCTTCCTGAAATCTTTCTGAAATAAGATGGCTCTCTGTTAACCTTTCGAAAGAGATATGAGTATACTTTACTCTTGCCTCTTTACTGAGGATCCTGAGTATCAGAAAGTATTAATCTCTATGATCCTTTCTTAAGCTAGTATTCAAGCAAAGTATTCTATATCATAATAGGGCCTTGACTGCTTTGATACCCCAAGAGAGGGTTTGTTATGGTCGGCCATACTTTGAACAGAAATAGGGTACTTGTATTTTAGCCTGAAGCTTAATCCTCCATTGTACACACTTCGCTGGCTCCGGAATGGTATCAGAGCCATATATTTATTTAAGTGAAGGAAACAGTTATCCATCTTATTAAAGATTGAGAGTAAGGAAGAAATCTCTATAATCATGGAATCCCATAATGATGTTGTTCAAAGATCTTCGTCATTCTCCTCTTTGGACTCTTTCTCTATCCCTAAATCTTGTCATTCTACTCTTTCCAACCATATAGATAACCTTGTAGAAATAACCCATGTAGAAGACCCTTTAAACATCCGTGAAATTCCTTCCATCCTAAATCCTTATGGTTACTACCATCGTCCACCTGTTGCTACATCACAAAGAATCAGATCTATAATTTCCAGACCATCTCTTCCCATCCGAGAATATGTTCAAGGCACAAAGCCAAATCAAAGTTCTATTCCTGCTATGGAAGAAGAGCTTTGCTATCCCTTGCACATCTCCCCAGATCTCATCCGTTTATGGAAAAAAAGAAATTATACCCATTTTCACTATGGAGCAACTCGTCTTGCTCTTACTTATCATGGCAAAAAAGGTAACCCAGTTATTGCAAAAGTGGAAATTTTTGATACTAACTGTACTGAGTATTCTAAAGCTTTAGTCAGAGTAGTAATCACTTCTCTAAACGCTGGAACTACTATGTTCACCATTTTCCCTGACTTTGTTGCCAGCCTTACAGATCCATATTTGTCAAACAGATTACAAGTCCAGATCCAGATCAAAGATCATAAGCAAAAACCAGGAGCCATAGTTGCTACTCTACATCATCAGATGATTTACAGACTTCAAGATCACGCCTCTGATTTACAACTGCCAAATCGTTCTAGTGATACACTAATGATCAGATCTGAAGCAAACACTAAAGCCACAATCATTAACATTCCAAAGCAGATCCCAAGAGAAGATCTCCTCCAATTGATGCCCATAGAATGGCTTACGGATTATGAAAAGAAGTTTGATCAACAAAAGCCTATCCATACTACAGAGGCACCTATTCTGTTCACCCAGGGCAACGAAAGTGTAAAAACTATATTTAAAAGACCAAGACCTTCCGATTCAAATTCAATGGCAGAATTATCATTCTCATCTTCATCATCAAGCAGCTCTATTTTCTCCTCAAGAATCAACATGATGACTCCTACCCATAATCCTGATTCTCAGGTAATTATGGTCGCCAATGAAATGAAAAGAAAAAACAAAAGAGAAAAGCTGCCGATTCGTTCAATTTATCCTGATGCCTCATTTACATATGTGTCTCATGTAAATGGAAACTTTGTTTGGGATGTTGACCCTTCCATGTGTGATAGCAATTGTGATTGTTATCTAGATTCAAAACCTTGCCTCTCTCATCCTACTGATAGGTTGGCCAAAGAAGGATGTTATTCTCATCCTCAAAGAGATAATCACTCTGAAGATGATCCAGACAAGTCCAGTTCTTCTTATTTTTATAAGAAATGGAAAACCCCTACGATCTCTGAAAGATTGAAGAATAGTGTAAAGATTGCAAAAGCATAAGAATTGCTTACAGCTCAACGCTTGAAGGATGAAACAAAAATTCAAACTTTGAAAGCTGAGATCCAAAGAGACAAATTCTTTGCTCTCATTAAACAGAAGATGAAAGAAGAAAAATAAAAGAAAGAAAATCATGTTCCCCTCAGGACATTTTCATCCACAGAAAAGGATTTCCCTCCTCTCAAGAGGCAAACAGACTCAAATGGAAGAATCTATGGTCAGCCATTTATCTCTGCTACTGAAGTTTCACCAATTGGATCTATGTCTTTAAATCCTGCTGAAGAAGTCCTTAACTAGCAAACTCAGAATGCCAGAGCACAGAATCATGTTTTGAGAAGGATAAATACAAAGCTTGACACCCTATCAACTTTCACTCAGCACTTGTACTCCAGAGTAGATGAATGCACTGCTTAGATTCAACAGCTATATGAATATTTACAAAGTAAAATTCATAGGCTTGAATCTAAATTACGTCAATTCTCTGTAGTAGATTTCTATAATCCTGCGTTCGTCAACAAAGAAATGGAGCTCAAACAGTTAAAAAGTTAGGTACAGCAAATAGAAGCAGATATGGTCAAAAAACAACAAAATGAGAAAATCTATGGAAGTTATTTACCCTCATCCATCCTATCTCCTCCATATCCTCCACAACCCAGTTATTCTTACCCTTCTTCTCATGACTATTCAAAATATTACCAAATGACTTCAGATATCTTTAAGAAAATCCAACCCAAACCAATTGCACATCCTCCTCCTTCCAGAAAACCTAGACCTCTACAAAGACCACCTTATGGAAGTACTTCTTCCATTCCCTCGTCCTCTATTCCAAAAACCTTGCCACCTCCAATGTCCTCACTTGGAATACGTTTCAAATCTCCAAAAAGGCCATCTCATTCCCCTGTCCGTCCTGAACCTTCCTCAAAAGAACCAAAAGATAAAAAACCTGCTATCAATTTCATCCAATCCCATCCACCATTAAACACTGAACCTATTTCTGATACTTCCAGTGATCAATCATTTGATGAAACTGAGACTAATTCGTCAATAAGTCTTACATCTATTGACCAACAAAAAACTGCTGATATCACTGCAATTCTCATGATGAATCCTGAAGAAAGAACTGAATGTTCTGAAGAACCTAGGGTAGAAGACCCTAATGAAGAAGAAGAAGAAGCAGAGACTTCTCATAGTCATTCTACTCAACACATTCATTTCTCTAAGCCTACCAATAGAGCATGGTTTACTATTAATGATATTCCTCCAGAAAAATGGAGAGACAGATTTCTTGAATTTAGTGCATGGCTTGACTTGCAGCTTACCAAAGATCATGCTGAATTAAGAAATGTCTTAAAATAATTCTTCTCCAGGCTCACAGGAACTTTACGAGAATGGTTTCTCAGATTAGGAGAATACAGACAGTTGCAACTTGCTCAACTTTCCAATCTAGCTGAATTCCTTGGTCTTCTCCACCAGACTTTCCTAGGAGATCACCAACAAGTTGAAAAACAAGCTCGACAAGAGTATTTTCAAATGAAGTGTTGTTCTTTAAAAAAGAAAGACCTCCAGAGACACTATGAACAAATGAATAAAAAGTTCTATATGTTAGGAGGCCATGACTAGCCTAGCTTAAAATAGGTTTTTATAGCATCTCTTCCTGACGAGATACAGCTTGAACTGCAGAGAGCTCTCAACGCTCTTAACAGAAAACTTGCTCAGATTTCTCTTGGAGAAATTTATCAACTGACTCTGTCAACCGTTGATAAGCTATGTGAGCAACATAAGTTCTTGTCTCAATTGATAAAGCAAGATCCAAAGCTTCGCAAAGTCTTCAATAAGTCCTATTTACAAATTAAATGTGGAAAGAAAGACTGCCAATGTTCTTCAAGGTACTGAAAGAAGAAGAAGCACTATTTCAAATATCCTAAGCGGCAGTATTCTCACAGAAAATCTAGAAACAGATTCTTCAAAAGAAAATCTTCCAAGAAGAAGTCCTCTGACAAATGCTATATTTGCGGGAAGAAGGGACATTTCGCAAATAATTGGTTTAAGAAGAAAAAGAAGACAAAAGTATACCAGCAGATCAACTTGATCTTTCCTGAAGAAGATTTAGATGATGCTGATCTAGAATCTCTCTATTCTGAACAAGAAGAACCAGATGATGACACAGTTTTTGCAATTCCTTATTCTGATACTAAGTCATCAGATGATGAATCTGACTCCTCTGGCAATAGTACAAATATTATTTGTTATCTCCGGCCAGAACTGCCCAAGTTACAAAAGCCCCATAATCTCAGGCAAATCACACAAAAGGAACAAGCTCCTCAACCTTTTGTTCGCATGGGTGTTCTTTTATTTAAATATGATAAGTTTATTCCTGTCATAGACTTAATTGATATTGGAGCCGGCAGAACAATCATGAATCCTGAAGTCCTCCCTCCTATAGAATGGAAAGAACACACTGAATGGTTTCAAACAGCCAACCGCCAATCATTCTGTACCAACCTGATTTCCAAACACAAGATTGGTTTGAAGTACTTCCCTGACTGTATTATTTGGACAAAGGTTATTGGATCCTCCATTACTGATAAAGATATTCTTATTGGAATGGATGTTTTATCCAAAGCTCATGGTCTGTTCATGGGAGCTACTAGAATTCGATTCAAGAATCAATTTGTGAGTTTCACCTTGATTCCAAGACTCTATGAATTACGAAGCTCTCCAGCTCAATATGAACAGATAAAAGATTAGTTATTACAGTAATGTCCAGAATCTCATTCACAGTTCAATCATCCTGCCCCATTATGGAAAAATGAAGAATATTTCATTGAATTACCCTTCAAGTTAGATGAAGACATTAATCCTACAAAGGCCACTCATCCAGGAATGAATCCAACTGATATGGCCCTAGCCCATGAAGAATGCAGCAAATTGCTTGAGCAGGGATTAATTGAGCCTACCAATTCAGAATGGGCATGCTAGGCTTTCTATGTTAAGAAAAGATCTAAGTTGAAACGAGGAAAAAAGAGATTAGTCATTGATTATACTCCTCTTAACAAATTCCTCAAAGATGATAAGTTTCCTCTTCCAAGATTGACTCTCAGCTCAGCTTACTCAAAGGAGCTCGATACTTTTCCAAGTTTGATCTAAAGGCAGGTTTTTGGCAACTAGGAATCAGGCCTACTGACAGGCCCAAGACAGCATTTTGCATACCCAATAGGCACTATCAATGGACAGTAATGCCATCCAGCCTCAAGACAGCTCTGTCACTATTTCAAAAGGCCATGACAAAAATATTAAAGCCCATCTTACATAGCACATTGGTCTACATTGATGATATCTTACTATTCTCAAAAAAAAAAGCAGATCACATGGAGTTGTTACAACAGTTCACATCTATTGTGCAGCAATACGGTCTTATGCTTTTAGCCCAAAAGAGTTGTTTGGGTCAAACCAACATTGAGTTTCTTGGTCTCAGAATTGCAAATGGTTTCCACCAACCTGGTCCACATTTAACTGAAGAACTCTTGAATTTCCCTGAACAAGATTTGACTAAAAGATAGATTCAGCAGTTCCTAGGGATTGTTAACTATGTCAGAAGCTACATCCCTAACGTGGCCAAATATATTAGCAGCCTATCTTGCTTACTCAAGAAGGAACCTCCTAAATGGAGTACAGCACAGACCACAGTCATCCAAAAGCTTAAAGAAATTTCCAAGCACCCTCATCCACTCAAAATCCCTGGTGATGGTTAGAGAATCTTACAGACTGATGCTAGTGATGAATTTTTGGGTGCTATTCTCTTGGAAGAAGAGAAAGAAAAAAATCACTACTGTGGACATGCAAGTGGACAATTCAAGGACTCTGAAAAGCATTATCATACCACCTACAAAGAGATCCTTTCTATTAAAAGAGGAATCGAGAAATTTGAGTTTTATATCAATTCTTGTCATTTCTTGGTACAAATGGACAACTCATCTTTCCCTCGCATGCTTGAGTTCAAAAGAAAGACTGTTCCTGATAAGCAACTACTTCGCTGGAAAGATTGGTTTTCCAGATTTGAATTCACCATCTCACATATAAAAGGAACCCACAATGTTCAAGCTAATCTATTATCCAGACCCAAAAGACCTCATTAAGTTTATCTGCTTACCCCTTCTAAGCCCATACCTTTCATTTTTATCATGAATCCTACTCCTCCTCCACCTCCAAACCCTTATGAATTGCTGGAAAACCTTTACAGTTTCCTCCTTTTGATTTCATCCCCACAAATCCTTCTATGGTCTTACACCTAGCAAGGAGTGACATGTTTAGATATATGTTCAATATTTTCTCATCTTCGAATCACCCAAGTACTAGTTTTCATCCTGATACTCAATATCTGAATCTTATCCATGTCAGTGACAAATTCAACAGATTTGAGTTATGGTATGTTTGGTGTGTTTCTGTTCAATACTGTATGGAAATTGAGTTCGAACCTGTCAAGATGTACAAACATCTTTTCATGTACAATGGAGGATTAAGCTTCAGGATAAAATACAAGCAGCCTATTTCTGTTCAAAGTATGGCCGACCATAACAAACCCTCTCTTGGGGTATCAAAGCGGTCAAAGCCCTGTTATGATACAGAATACTTTGCTTGAATTTAGCTTCAACTTAAGCAACCAGTATAAACATCTAGACTAGCTTAAGAAAGGATCATAGAGATTAATACTTTCTGATACTCAGGATCCTCAGTAAAGAGGCAAGAGTAGAGCATACTCATATCTCTTTCGGAAGGTTAACAGAGAGCCATCTTATTTCAGAAAGATTTCAAGAAGAGAAGAGGAGGCTTAGAAAGTCATAGGAGGAATTCTGAGAGAAAGATTATTTCAAACTCTATTCAACTTGTTCTGCCTTCAACTGAAAAGGAAATGGGTTCTTATAGAGGAACCCTTACAAAATACGACACATAAACTTTAATAATACAAACATATTGGCCGACAAGCCTTTTACACGGACTTTGACATAAAGTAATAAAACAAACAACTTTTACATGTCACGAGTACAATAATGGCTAAAAGATAAGCTTTGCTGTGTCAGCTGCATGTGACGAGCGACCATCTGTCAGCTGCATGTGACGAGGTACCATCTGTCAATATTTGTTTTTCCATAAAATAGGCTTGTGGGATGGTGATGAGTTAGGGTCAGTGGAATCTGAGTCATCATCTCCATCATCTCTTGGCTTTTTGGAGAGTACTCTTTCTACCTCTCTGTCAAGTTCAGAGTCTAGATCAAGATAAAGATCTTGGGAATCTAAAAAGTAATCTCTTTTCTTTTTGTGAGAGGAATCTTGTTGAGAGCTTTCTGCTTCTTCCATGAAATCAGGACCAGTGTCGACTTTTGGACGCCATGGTTCTCCTGGTATGAATTGTCCTGGAAGGGGTCCAAGAGCAGTACTGAAGACTAATTTGAATGGATTATAATTATTAATTTTTTTTAAAAAGAATCTTAAATTTTCAAGAGTATCTTTGGTCAGATTCTTGACAGTCATCCATTCATGCATTCTCCATGTTTCTGAAGTTATTGTCTGATAGCATTATGGAGTATTGATCAGGGTGTAAGGCTTGTAAACAATAAAGATAGAAGACATGGGATAAGGGTCTTCATTGAGAACGGGTCTGGTGTTCCATACACCATGGTTGGTAATGATTTCTCTGAGCTTTGTTCTCCAAACACTTAGAGTTAGACATTATTTTATATAAGAATGTACTTCATTATCTATGTTAAACATAATACCCAATTAGTAAAGATAGGACTTTGCCCATATTTAGCATAGTGCAATCAAGAAAAATAAAATAAGGCTTTCGCCCCACAAACAACACGATAACAAGGTCACCTTTCGGCCGAACCTTCTCACAACATTAAATGGGCCATGCCCCTAAACTTAACAAACAAAAGAAAATGGGCCAAAGCCCTAAAGTTAAAGGGTTCCATACCCACAAAACGTGCTTATACATAAATTTCATATATGTCACTCTCATTAGTAATATATACATATCAAATTTGGTAAGAGAAAGAAACAAAATTAAAATTCAAAAAATTAAAATTTTATACAACATTAAGGAAAAAAATAATTTTGGCCTAATAATTATTATGTTGATAAATAGATTTAGACCTTTTTACGTGGTTCATATGAAATAACACATAGCTATACAAAGTAGATAATTTAGACTGATATAAAGTTGCACGATGACCAAGAAGACATGTCCTTATGAACTCTAGAAAGCGCACAAAATTGTATTTTTCATAAATAGCATTGAATTATCTCATTCCTTCGTTTGATTATTTTGTGTGGAACTGAAAAATTGGCCAGAAACTGAGGGAAAATGTTTAAATGGGACCAATTTCAAAAAGGGACTACCCCTAACATTCATCTTTACATTAAAATTAATTTTTTGTAAAAAAAAAAAGGAATTATCTTCACAATTATTCATTTCAACTCTTATTAAATTTATACAAATTTTATATTTTCTTATAACTCTTTATTTTTATTTTCTCTTATCAAAATAACATATAAAAAAAATATAAATAATACAATAAAGTAACTTAATTTTATTTTAAATAATTTATAAAAATAATTTATTATAAATTAAATTTCGAGTGAATAATATGTACGCACTATATATCACTTCGCAAACCCCCTTTTCACGCAAAATAATTGACCCAAACTTTTCACACAGTCATTTTCAATTGTAGACGTCAATCAATAATATTATTATTTATATTTTTTATTATGTACATTTTTTACCTCTTATTTTACATAGAAAATAAATGAGTAATAAAATATGATATATAAAGTGTAAAAATTGAAATAAATTGAAGAAATATATTAAAATGAATTTTTTCAATTAAAATAATTTATATTAAAATTTTAAGAAATTTTGATTAAAATGATAATATTAAAATGTTTATCATTCAAATTACTTTATCCTAATAATAATATAGTAATATTCAAAGAGTGAAAGATAATTTAAACTCTTTATTTTTTAAAAAACTCTCAATTAATTGAGTGGCTTGTTTAATTTACTACACTCCATGTCACTCCATTAATGATTACTCCACCTTGTAACATCTCAATCTTATAACCTTTCTTTATAAAATAATTTCTCAAATAAAATAATTAGCTACAAGATAGACATGTTATCCTCACCTTCGTCCTTAATTTTTAACTCGAGTAAAATTTTTCTTATTCCAATATTACCCATTTATTAATTAAATTAGGTTTGAGATCATTTACTCGGTATTACATTCATACAATACGCAGTGGCAAAACTAAATAAATAATCAGATTTAGTTACAACGTCCTAAATAAAACTTGCATATATTTGCATTTATTATCATTTTTATACATTGTTACACATATATTTCATAATATGTTTAGTGATTGTCGTCTATTAAGGGTAGGGAGACAACAACCTTGCCACTCAAACTCTCTTTCTGTCAAAATTCACACTTTCACCTATCCTGACATTTATATATGCCCATTTTACTATATACATCCAAAAATTTTGTTTATCTTGATTATATTTCCAAAATATAAAGAAATCAAGATAAAATGAGTTAATTCCTACATGTTAGCATTATATTCAAAAACATATCTATCTATCCACCCTTCTAAGGGTGAACTACTATGATAGTCACCACATAAACTCCTTAGACAACGTTGATTATTCCCAAAAAGGGAATTTCCAGCTACACTGCGTCCACTTTGATCCCCACCAAATATTTAAGCATTTGATACATGTCAGATATAATCATGAGAATATTATCTTAGTAGTTAAGCAATTTTCTTAATTTTATAAAAAATCTAACATGTACCACCGTATTACTACGGAAAAATATTTCTTCTTTAAATTTATGCAATGTAAATATGAATGAATTATATGAACTTATGTAGCATCCAGTCATTTCAGCAGTTAAACTATAACTTATAATTAAAAAATAAATCAATAAAAATTAATTTATAGCAAACCATTCACAAGGAATACATCTCAATCATTTCTTGACCTTTTGAAGCCATCACCTAGTGCCTTTCACCTCAGGGATTCATTTAGTGCGTTTATCCCTTAAGTGTTTCCTTTAGTGCTATTACCATAAGGGATATTTTAGTACCGTTTCATCCCTTAAGTATTCATTTAGTGCCATTTGATACCACTTCACCATAAGGGGTATTTCAGTGTCATTCCTCCCTTAGGTGTTCATTTAGTGCCATAATCCACATTATCACAATATAACATTACCACAACGTCATTTAGGACCATTAAACACACCACATAAATTTGGCATTTACATCCTTATGCCATTAGCATCAATCAATACATATATATATTCATCAAACTTTAATGCCATAAATGGTGTCATTTATTTTAGCATCTACAAGCTATCTATTTAAATATCATATTTTTGTGCCAACACAAATTGTATCAAGTATACATTTCATTATTTTATCCTTTCTCTTTAAATTTTCTGTCAAAATTTATTAATCATAGCTTATTTTCCATTAAATGATGGAACTTGAATTCTTCTTAAAAGAAGAGACAAATTCATTCAGCTTTAGGAAGGGAGAAAAGCAACTCAGGCATATTCATACAAAATATAGCATTTATTTCACCCTTCTTAATTTTTTTCTTCAAACATTCTTTTCATACCAATTCAAGGAAATAATTGGGCCATCATGATTTTAATGCTACCCATTTATTCAACACACATTTCATCTTAACAAAACAGGGGAGTTTTTGGCTAAAACCACCAAGGAAAAAGGAATTGCCACTTTCAGTATTTTCCTACCTTTTTAAGACAACTATTATGATTTTCAACATTAAGGAATCATACCTATTATCTCACACTTCATTTTGTAGCATTCTACAATAACTTATAGCAAAATTTTACAGCAATTTATAGTTTTACAGCATTTTACAACAACTTACAATAGTATTTTACAACACATACAGTTTTACAGCAACTTATAGCAATTTATAGCAGTATTTTACAGCATATAACAGTTTTACAGCAGTATTTTACAGCACATAACAGTTTTACAACAACCTATAGCAACTTACAACAGTGATATCTTGGCCAAATTTTCAACAAACAGGGGAAAATCATCTTCAATTCCTTTCTTCCTCTTCAAGAGTTGTTTCATCATTTTTCTCACATTCAACATCACAATATCATACTATATTTAGAACACACCATTGGCAACTTAATCATCATTCATCATCAAGAAAGTATTAATGTCGGTGGATGCAACATAATTATAAATCCCATGAAACAAGTTTAATCATACCTTCCAACTAACACAAATTCACATATTCACTCATATAAATGCATTGCAACAAGATTTCAAGCTTAAAATGGAGCATAGAGAAAATTTGTTACTGTTCATCATCTTAAAAATAATTGGCAAACTCCATGAAAATCACCATGAAACCAAGAATAAATGCTAGAAAGTTGCTTAACTACCTTGCTTTTCCAATGCAAATGATGTTTTCTTCAAGTTTTATGAAATTTTTCTTCTTCCTCTTCCCTCCCCTACGTCTTCTTTGTATGGCTGGGTTTCTTCTCTTGTGTGCTGCGTTCTGCTTAGAAAGAAGGAGGAAGAAGACTTTTAAACACAATTTTAAAATACCCAATGTGTCCCTTTTACAAATTTACCTTTCTACCCTTCATTTTTCTTGTCTCTTCTTTCTTTTTTTCATTCTTTTTGGACATAGAGGTCTCCTAATTGGGTAAAAAAATTATGAAATATATGGAATAAAATGGTCATCCTATTTGTGTGAAAAAAATGACAATTTTACCCTTTGGAGTAAAATTACCATTTTGCCCTTTTTTAATTAAAATAACCGTTTTACCCTTCTCTTGCTTTAGAATTTTAAGGGAAATTTCTTAAGAAAATTTTTTCCAATTTTCTTAAGTAAAATAGTAATCTTATTCCTTAGGTAAAATTATAATTTTACCCTTTAGGCAAAATTATCATTTTGCCCATAGTTAAAATTTGACTGTTTTGTCCCTTTTTTCTATTTTAAAATTTTTAGGGAGGTTTTAGTCAAATCTTTAGTCAAAAATCACAAAAGTTTAACATCTAAAACATCCTTGGAGATTTTAAAAAATGTAGATATTACACCTTGTTCTTTGGAAACTCTCAACCAAACCATATATTATTTTATGTTTACTAAATTTAATTGTTTTAATTGAATGAAGTTTAATGAAATATGAATTTGGATACCAAGTTAAGTGAATAAAATTCTTTTAGGGACCCGTCATAAAAATTTAAAAAAATTATATTTTATTTTTTAAAACTATGTCTATATAATACATCATCTACATATCCAATACATCATCTAAACTATTAAAAATATTAAAATTTTTATCTATAAGTTTTAATTTAATAAAATACGCACATAATTTATTTTTTATCCTTATCTAATTTAACTAGTTTAGGCACACCAATATGTAAGTTGTTGTTATCTATCTAGAAATAATTAAAATTCAGAACAACAAGTAAGTTCATTTGAATTTAGATTTAATCTATTAATATTAAAGAACTCAAATTTTAAAACCTGTATTTTTATTATCTCTATATAATTTTAAAGCATGTACTTTTGTATGGAAACATATTCTTTGCTAAAAATTTAGTTTTATAGATAATAATTTTAATATCTTAAATAACTTATAAAAATATATAATTTATTAAAAGTTAAATTTTAAGTGAATGATATGTAATATGCGCGTTATATAATTACTTCGCAACCCTCTTTTTATGCAAAAATTAATTGATCCAAAATTTTCACATAATCATTTTCAATTTGAATTGATTGTAAAGAGACATCAACGGCTGTATTATTATTATTATTTCTGTTTTCTACAATGGAAGACTTGAAATAACTGAAAAAGCAAGTTGGATTAAGAAGACTTGACTTCGTAGCGCATGAGGTGTCTTTTTCCTTTTTTTTTTTTTTTCCTCTGGTTGAATTGAGAAATTGGAAGGAAACTATGATATATTATAAGGTAAAAAGAATTATAAGAATTATTGTTAAAATTCAACTGCAAATCGTTCAATAAAGAGTATTTTTAATTCCTTAACTTTCATGATAGGTTTCAATTTTTCTAAGTTTAATTAATTTTACTTTAGTTCTTTAATTTTTAAAAATTAATCAAATTTTTTTATAATTCTAAATATTATTTATTTATGGATAGAAAATATTAATTTTAATCTAATTTATATCTATGTGTCATATTATTATTAATATTACTTGTCTATTAATCTTGCATGTAAAATAATAAATTTTGTGGTAGCAGTATATATATTTAGGTTTAGGTTTAATGAATGCTTAATTTAGAGTTCAGAATTTAAATTTAAATTTTTTTAATTTAAGATTGATAAACTAATAATATTGATAATAATATGACATAGATATATTAAAATTTATTCTAACTCAATATTTTTTATTAAGTAAATTAATGATTGTTGGCATTAAAAAAATTGATTGATTTTTAAAGTTAAAAAATAAAGTAAAATTGATTAAATTTTAAAAAAAAAATCAACCTTAAGTCAAAATTAAAAGATTAAAACAACAATTTTTCCTAACTTGAAAAAAAAAAATTTTATTCTATTAGGCAATTTATATAAAATTAATTCTAATGTAGTGAAATGCATAATTCGATTATTCACCGTTCTGAATGCCAAAACTTTTTACCTGCAATTACAAAGAAAGTTTTCTATTAGGATACTGCCAACATATATAGAAAGAGAATTGAATTAGAATGGGAGAATCACATGAATTAAAATAACAGTATCAAGTTTGACAAAAAAAAAAAATAGAATAATAATTAAAAAAACAAAAAAAGACCAAATTATACTAAAATTGTCCATCTTTTAATATTCTTTCTTTCCTTTTCATTTACTACCTAAGATTGATTGTTAAAATCAAATTTTAAATCGTAAAATTATATTATTTTATAATTTTATATAGTTAAAAGTGTGCTAAATAGCAGAAAAATTTAGAATCCAAGAAATTTGGATAAATTCATCTAAGGTTGGGTAAACTCAAGTAAATTTGAATAAACTCAGGATAAACTCGTAATTTTATTAGCCCTAAGTTTACTTTCTTTTTTTGTTACATGCACTATGAAAGAAGCTTATTTGTTTGTTTATTTTTTTTACTATTTCATAAATTCATGTTTATCCCTAACAAATTTAAGCCATAACTTGACCAGCCCATTAAAATATTTATGGATGATATTTGATTTGGAATGATTACGTTCGAGTATTTATCATGATAGGATTTTTGAAGATCTTTGTTAAATATTAATTTCTTTGATTTAATTATGTCTAGATTATCAACCATATATAAAATTATAGATGATATTTGATTTAAATTTATTATGTTTAAGTATTTATATATTAAATTTTGTGATTTAAATAAATTTATATCAAGTATTTAAGTATCAAATTTATTTAAAATTTTGAATTTGATAACTTCTGCTCTTAAAACTTCGTATCATAAACCACACTTTTCAGTCCTAATTTAAACACAAAATATTGACATATTCAAAATTAACAGTACAAAACCAATTAGTGTAAATCACTAACACACTTTGAAAGAAAAAAGAAGACAGTAATATTAATAGCAAGAAATTACAGGTTGCCTTTGAATCATAGCCTGAAAATTTTGGCATTTTAGGTTTTAAAATGAGTTTGGGTTCTCTACTTCTTTTGGATTCGTAAGATAGGCTCTTTGCTTCTTTTTTTTTTTTTAATTTTAAAATTTTTTTAAATTAACAGATTTATTAGAATCTACCCTTCATCTTTGAATCTTCCTTTTAAACAATCATATCATTCTTTCTAAGCAAATAAGGATTACTCCTTAGGGATTGTTGCTAGCTATCTTTTGATGATTGAAGGAAAGAGATCAATATAAATATGTAACTTAATTAATTATTTCAAAGATTTTATATATATATATATATATATGCTTCAAAATTTGAAGAGTAAAATATACTTTCTTGCTTTAAAAGATAATAAAATTACTCTACTCTCCTATCTCTTATAAAAAATTATACTTCTCACCCTTGAGAGATAAGAAAATTTATAATTTTAATCATTTTGATCAAGTTACCCTTATAATAAATTATAATATTTTAAAAAATTAATAATATTATTAAAGGTATTTTAATTAAAATGAGTAACAATTGTAAATTTTTTAATCTTTCAATAAAGAATATTATAAGCTTTAATAAGTTAATTTCATTGAAATCCACCAACACCTCTTTTAATAAGTTTTAATGGTTTTGATATAAAAATTTCGTGATTTATAAGCTTGCCCTCTGTATATTTATTTGACTAGCCCCACTTCCATTCTCTGACTTTAATCTACAGGAATTATTAATAACATTAAATTTATGTAATTTTTATATTTTTGTTATTAATTTTTAATTAAAATAAATTATGTAAAATATATTTAAAATTAAAATTGTTATGATAAGATATGAGTTGTATATACTATATATGTATTTAATTTTTTATTAAAAATTTTATAACAAAGATATGTAAAAGTGAACAAAATTCATTTAAGATATTTTACATAGTAAAATTTAAAAAAAAAATTAAAAGAGAGATAAATAAAAATGTTATCCACTTTCACCAATTTTTTTTATTAACAAAATGTGATTTTTATATGTAGTATCCAGATCTCTAGGATGGCCCAAATATGGAATTTTCAAAAGCCCATGCTGTAGCCTTCGTGCCTTTTGGTGTTTCTTGCCCTTAATTGTGGCTTTTTATTAGATATTTCTTTTTCTCCAGAAATAAAAAGATAAAAGTATCCTCAATAAAATTTTACATTGACAAATTAGGTTTCTTTCTTGTGCGTTTTGAATTTCAGATTTTCAGTACAAAGGAACTGGAATTCACATAGAAAGACTATAAAGTGAGAATCTTTTACTGCGACTTCATTTGAATCCTAAAAAATTACTGCTTAAATTATTTAAAATATTAAAATTTTTATCAATAAGATTTAATTTCATAAAATAGGCACATGATTTATTTTTTATCCTTCTCTAATCTAACTATTTCACACACACAAGTAGGTAAGTCGTTATCTAACTAGAAATAATTAAAATTCAGAAGTTCATTTGACTTGGCATTACATGATGACCTCGCAACTTTCCACGCAAAATTAATTGATCCAAACTTTTCACAAAGTCATTTTCAATTTGAATTCCTTGGAAAGAGACATCAATTGCTGTTGTATTATTATTATTTCTACAATTAAAGCAAGTTAGATTAAGAAGACTTGAATTTGTAATGTGTGAGGTGTCTTTTTCCCTACTTCTTTTCTCTGGTTGAATTGAGAAATTGGAAGGAAATTATGATATATTATAAGGTAAAAACGAATTACAAGAATTATTGTTAAAATTAAATTACAATTCGTTTAATAAAGAGTATTTTTAATACCTTAATTTTTTAATTTTCATTCTAAGTTTAATTTTTTTCATTTTAATTTTAAAAAATTAATCAAATCAAATTTTTTGTAATTCTTAATGTCATTTATTTATTAATAAAAAATATTAAATTTGAGCCATTTTAATATCTTTATGTCATATTATTATTAATATTACTTGTCTATTAATCTTACATGTAAAATAATAAATTTGATGGTGGCATTATATATATTTAAGATAAGGTTTAATGAGTACTTAATTTACAGTTCATATTTTTAAATTTAAGAATTTCTTTTTAATTTAAGATTGATAAACTGATAATATTATTAATAATATACAGATATATTAGAATTTACTTTAATTCAATATTTTTCATTAAGTAAATTAACAATGCTTGGAATTAAAAAAATTGATTGATTTTTAAATTTAAATAAATAAAGTAAAACTAATTATCCTTAACAAATTTAAGCCATAACTTGACCAGCCCATAACAATATTTATGGATATTTGATTTGGATTGATTATGTTCGAGTGTTTATCAAGATATGACTTTTGAAGATCTGTGTTAAATATTAATTTCTTTGATTTAAAGTTTGTGATTTAAATAAATTTATATGAATTAAGAATTTATGTAGTTGAATTGCCGTTATTTAAATATAATTCTAATTAATTAAACAATAATTATGATAAGGATCTATAATTTTCATAATTATTTATTGATATAAATAAATTCTTATAAATTTAAGTGTCAAATTTATTTGTCTTTTAAAGATTTATTTAAAATTTCAAATTTGATAACTTTTAAGACTTTGTATCGTAAATCACACTTGTCAATCCTAATTTAAACCCAAAATATTGACATATCCATACATCTGCTAAATCAAAGCTACAATCATGTTTCCTTATCCTTACAAGTGAGAGGGTGAAGATATTTAGGTTAAGATGCTACCTTCCTTAGCAAAAACTCTTAATGTATATGAATCATTCATCAAACAAGGAAAAAAGTAATAATACTTTTCGAAAGAAGAGGGGAGAAAAGTGCTTTCATTTTCTAAAAACAATGCATTTTGTACGAGATGTCAATTTGATTGACAAAAAGTAAATAGCAGGGGAGGATTTTGTAATATTTATCTAATGTCAAGAAAATTAGATTATATTTTTGAACCAAGAGAATTTTAATTGTAATTTAACTAAATTAACCTTAGGAAAAGTTAATGTAGCTTGGCTTCAAAAATATGTAGACCCACATCATACAAAACTTTGGTACTGGATATGAAAATATAAAGGGAGCATATCATTTCAAAAGTACAATATATTGACATTATTTTTAAATTTTCTTTAAAGGATTGAATGGCAAAATCATCCTCGAGATATTCTTCCTTGCTAGCTGACTCCCTTTTTTTTTTTTTTTACGTTAATTAGCTTAAGTATGTGTAATGTGCCTTATTTTTTGAAATTATTATAGGTATCTTTATGAAAAGTAATCTTGTTCAAAACTTTTTAAATGTGAGCACTTCTCGACTCAAATTTTGATTCACCAAGTTATGAAAGGGTAACTCCTTCCACAATGTAGTTATAACTCTTATATAAGAGACAATCTTGTTCAAATTGTACCAAATATGGGCACCTCTTCTCTCTCAGTGAGATACTTATTTCTTCTGTTAAATCTAATTCTTATTGGTAAGATAGATATTTATGTGCCTTTTAATTGACTAGAAAATTAAAAAATTTAGTAATTGAACCTTTAAAATATTTTTATTTTTTATTTGAGTTGAAATTCAAATGGAAAAAATTAATTACCTAGCGATTGAGGGTAAAATTCATATGAAAGATAATTGATATCCATCTTTTTCACGTTTGCACACAATTAACCACATGTGACTTCAAATTTATACAAAATGATAACATATTACAATAAAAAAAAATGCATGTTCCAAAAAAAAAAAAACAACCTAGAGATATGAGAAACGATCTAGAAAGACAACAAACAAAAACAAAATGTGAAGAAAAAGAAGACACAACACCACATAAAGTCTATCATACTTTGGCTAATTCATTCTTCGCCTATTTGATTGAGTTTTTCTTTCCCTTCTTGCACTTCTCTTAGGTTCACCTAAAAAATATTTTAACAAGCCATTGAGGTTTTCTAGTTGAAATACAAGATGTCCCATCACAACTCCAAATATCATCCCACATCCATATCCCAAGGCTATTGCTTTCCATCCAAATCCTAATTCCTCATCATGCTCAAAGGTTGTTGATGGTGATGGTCATTCTCCTTCATCTTTCTTGCAAGATTTTGACAATGGAAATCCACCAAGCCCTCAATTTCCCTTATAGGAATCATTGTCAAATGTATCAAACTGCTTACCTTTAGGTATGATTCCCTCAAGATGGTTGTGGGAAAGGTTCAAAAAAGAAAGAAAATTAAGATTGGTTAATGTTGTAGGAATCTCACCAGTAAGCCTGTTTGATGACAGATCTAACCATTCTAGGCTTTGCAAATTTCCCAATGATTGTGGAATAGAACTAGTCATTTGATTTTGAGAGAGGTTAAGCCCTATGAGTAAACTTAGATCTCCAATGAATTTTGGAATCTCTCCATCAAACTTGTTATTTGATAAGTCAATAGTTGTAAAGGTTGTTAAGATCCTTTGCAACACTCTATTTTGCGCTTTCATTGTAACCATCACTAAATCTTCATATGATGAAACTCCGTAATCATGTTTCATTTAATGCAAACCAATTGCACAATCATTTACTTTCATCATTCCTTTAAATTCTTTGATGTATGCTGTAGGCAAGGATCCATTAAAAAGATTGTTAGAAACATCAAAGATCCTTAACTTGGGGAAGGGATACTTGATTTTGGAATTATTAATAGAACCTCGAAACTTATCAGCCTTCAAAACAAGTACCTGTAACTCTTGAAGACCTTTAAGCCAATTGGGAAATGTATCCTTAATCTTGTTTTCTCCAACATCGAAGACTTCTAGTTGAGTGCAATGGGCCAAAGACAAAGGCAATGGTCCTTGTAGTTGGTTGCCATTAAAATGCAGAGTTTGCAATGAATTGCTTCTGGAAATGTTCCTTGGTATATTTCCAACAAGATTATTCATCGGTAGATCCAAAACTAAAAGATCTGGGAAGGCTAGAAGACATTGTGGAATAGGGCCTGTCAACTTGTTGTGACACAAATTGAGTATAACAAGTGAGCTTACATTGCAAAACAAAAGAGAAATATTCCCAATTAATCTGTTGTTTGAGATTGAGAAGAATTCCACAATAAAGGACGAAACTGGAAGATTTCCTTGCAACATGTTGAAGCTAAGATCAAGAAACAATAAATTCCTTATTGAAAGATCCTCAGATGAAGTCAAATTGTTATGGGATAGATCTAAAATAGCAAAGAACCATTTCCCACTTTGTTGAACCATTTAGGAATCTTTCCTTGAATTTTATTATCAGAAAGATTTAAATATTCCAAATTTTGAAGGTTTCCCAAGAATCTGGGAAAATTGTTGATTCTGCAAGAAGCTAACTCCAAGTCTAGAAGATTGGAAATGGTGTAGTCAACATGATTGTCAAAGCTAATTAAGAGAAACTGGTTTTTTGAAAGATGAAGATATTCTAGATTTTGGAGCTTTGAAAATTGGTGAAAATTAAAAAGGCCACTCATGTTATTTGTTGATAGATCTAAATTAGCAAGATTTACAAGACCAAAAATTGATTTAGGTACATCACCTTCCAACTTGTTAAAAGAGAGATCACAAACTTTCAACGAGTGAGTTAAGAATAGACCAATAGGCCCTGTGAGGTGGTTGTTCCAAAGATTCAAATGAATTAAAGATGATGAAGAAAAACAACCATTTGGAATTGTTCCATTCAATAAGTTACTATACAAATACAGAAGAGCTAAATTTGAAAGTTGCAATTTTTTTTTGGGAATGGACCTACTAATATATTTAATGAACAATATAATGACACAAGTTGAGTTAGATTATAAAATGACGATGGCAATTGCCCTCCTAAATTGTTACTTGAAAGAGATAAATATTCTAAGTTGGTAAGTTTTCCAAGCACATGCGGGATTTCACCACTAAAGTTATTCAGTAAAAGATCTAAATAAGTTAGATGTTTAAGATTTGAAAGTGATGATGGGATTTGACCACTAAATTTGTTTGATTGAAGGTCCAATTCTGTTAGTTGTGTGAGGTTCCCAAAACCTGAAGGAACATGCCCTTCAAATTAACAAGAATAAAGACGCAAAACATCAAGTGACTTCAAATGGCATAAGAAATCTGTAACTTCTCCTGAGAAAGCAATTTCAGAGAGATCCAAAAACCTTAGTGGAGAGCTCCGGTTAGAATTTGGAAGTTGAACCTTGAGATTTTCATTCCCTAATAAACGTAGCTTTTGAAGATTTTGTAAACAGAGAATGTTATTTGCCATTTTTCCCTGCAACCCAGTAAAACGAAGGCTAAGAGTAACCAAAGAAGAAGACAAATTCATCAACAAGGACAAGGAACTTGGCCTAATAGAAGACATATTTACAAAATCTAGAACAAGTTCCTTTAAATCAGTTACGTTTAGAATCAGGTTTCCCCATGTTGATGGTTTAAATGCGAAAAAATCATTTCGAGAAAAGTCAAGCGAGACCAATTCAGAGAGCTGAGAGATTTTGGAAGGAATTTCACCAGAAAATTGAGAGAAGCTTAATTTTAGATGTGTGAGAGTTACAAGATCACCAAATTGAGAGGATATTGAAGAGCCACTAAAATTATTGAAAGCCAAGTTGAGTGTTTGAAGATGAGAAAGTTGGAATATGGTGGTGTTGGGATGGAATTGACCTTGAAGCCAACTGCAGCTGAGGTCAAGGCCAATCACGTGGCCTGAAACAAAGTCACACGTGACATCATCCCACAAGCAGCAATTCGAACCATTTCCCCATGATGCAGTCCTTGGATCAGAAGATTGGGAATAAACAAATGATTCAGAAAGAGAACTATCAAGAGAGAATGAGTTCTTGAAATGAAGAAGGGAAGAGTACTCAGAATGAATACAGAAAGGCTCCAATGAAGAAGAATGATAAAGGAAATGAAAAAGCAAGAAGAAGAAAAAGAGGAATGGTGTAATAACCAGAACTATTTTTGAAAGAAAAAATTAAATTTTTGATGCTAATTCCATTTAAATTGAGGCTTCCACGTATTTTGAGGCAATGGTTAAACTCAAAAAGTGATTTGAAGCCAGAAACATGATTGAACGAAAAGAAATGCGACCCGGCGATCAGGAACTGACAGACGATGTTTCGTACTTCAATTTCACTGACAGAGGCCAAAAGCTTTGCATGGGAACTCGTGCCAACACCTGGGTGGAAGCTGACATCCTAAAGTTTCCCCGGGTGGTCCGAGAAAAGTCAGAATCGCCCTCGGAAGCTTTAAATTTCCTGAAACCCTGCTATTTGGCGCATTTTTCTCTCTCTCTTCACTCTACTTTCTCTCTCCTCTCTCTCTTCTCTTCCTCCACAGCGCGCCGCCACCTGAGCCACCGTGAGCCACGACTTGGCATACTAATCGACTCCCCTCGCCACCCTCAACCTCTAGCAGCCACCCACAGCCACCAACAGCTGCCAACGCCGTCAGAAAATGACGTTTTCCCCCTCTATCGTGCGAAAACTTCTCTAGTTGAGATCGCCGCCATCTGCCACCGTTGGCCGTCACTGCCACCACCAGCGTGTAGCCTTAGCTGCCAGCTTTCTCCACCAGCTCGCAGATGTTGAACGGAGGTCCAATGCACTCGGATCGAGGTATTTTTCATCTGCCATGTGTAAAACTTCGGGGCCAGAAAACGCCATCCAAACGGCTATGAACCACTGCGCCACCACCATATTCGGACACCTCGTCTTGCGGACTTCACCGTGGTGTAAATTTCGAGGCCAACCACACCTCTGCAGTACCTTTGTAGTCTTTGGAGAATCTGGATATACACCGGGAGGCACTGAGACCACCCTGGGACAGATTTCCATCGTTCGAAAACACTAGTAAGGTTCGATTCCCCAAAAACTAATGAATTTTGATTGAATTAGTTGCCGAACGCGGATAGGAAATAAATTAACCTAGGCATTAGGGTAATCAGACTTATGATCATAAAACTGATGACGTGACGAGCTTAAATATTCATGTAAATGTCCAGGGAATTAATTTGGCTCAAAAACCAGGATTTCGTGAAGTTCTGAATTGATTTGGAGCAACAGGAGACCAGGTAGGATGATTTACGCTTCCCAAGTTCTAGATTTTACCTAATGAATACCTGAACGATTAGATTTAATTTCATGGATTTACATGCTACTTTCGATAGACTAAATTGCATGCCTATGTGCTGGATATCCCAATTGCATGTTAGATGTTTTTTTTATCGAGTTTAGATGCCCTTAGGAAGGATTTACTTAGGGTAGGGTACTTGATAGCTAGTATGGGACGGCCGTTAAGTATCCCGAGTACAGGGAGTTTTTAAATGAGATTGTTTTTACCAGATTTAACCTGTACTGCGTTAGGGATCACGCGATAAATCAGGACGACCCTAAGAAAGGTTTAAAGAGTATAAAGGGGGATAGCCTACACTAGGAAACATTGTGATTTAGGCGTAATACCCTAGAACCTTGAGAAATAGTCGACCGTGAGCATGTGAGTTCGAATAGACTGTATGAGGATGAGAATTGGCAGATGCGCACATGCTAGGGGATGCCCTAGATGTTGATTCTCACTCAGTCCTTGAGTGAGTGATTGGTGTTACGGATCACACTCACAACATAGGTGAGATTCGGGTGATTGGTGTTACGGATCACACCCAACGATAAGAGAGGTAATCTCTCTAGATGACGTGCAATTGGACGATTTAGATTTGGTCGCAGAGGACTTGTGGCCTATATGGATTTAGATACACTGGGCATGGGATTTAACTTGATTTTGATTACTGATTTTAAAAGAAATGGATTTCTATGATTTTGAGTATTTGCTAAAATTTCCATGTGATAAAATGATTTTAAAGATAAGGTATTTCACTGATTTCGAACTGATTTCAGGAAGTTATTTTCAGTGCTTGTACTGCTGAGTATTCAACCAGATTTTGAATTGTATTTTGAATTGTAAATTATTCTACTGGGATTTTATATCTCACCAGGTTTTTTACTCAGATGAACAGGAACAAGGACAGGGACCTAGACGTTAGCTGATGATGCCTTAGTGATAAACAGAAGAACGACTTAGTCTAGGCTTGAATTACATTGTATATATTTTGATGATGATGCTGTATATTAGTCTTCTGTCATTTATGTTTTCTGTTGTAATTGGACTGGATGTATATCTATAAACAGGATAACTGTTGTATTTTGGGATATGCTCGAAATACAGAGGAAACTCTGCCAAATTTTTGGTAGGGTTTACCGCTGTAAACTTGTAAAATTAAGTTGGAATTCACATTAAATGTTTGATATGATGTATATATGGATTATAGTTTTCATTCCAGAGTAATCTATTATGTATGTATGTATAATTAGTTTAGCTGCATGTGAATTAGGATTGAACAGAATTTGAATGGACAACGGGAAGTCTATTTGGGTTTCGCTCAACCTGTAGCGATCCCCTAGCATTCCCACATGGGGAATAACCATTTCAAAGACCTATATGCTTCCGCTAGACAGATAAAGGATTGTGTATATTATATTAGAGGATCATTACAATTATGGTATCAGAGCCTGGTTTGTCAGATTGTCTGGTTTAGTGGGTTAGGGACCTTGAATCTTCATGCTTTCAGCTTTAGGGTTTTGATTGACGTAACTCTGGAATGTTATAACCTAATCTCGAACCGATAAGTAACGGAATGTATTTAATGCCTTTCTGATAACTGTTGATGTTATGACTGATCTTTTTGTCTTCTGTGTCAGATAAATATGACAGAATCTAGCAGGGATGGCACTCACAAGCCCAGAGGAAGGCCAAGGCATAGGAACCAGGGTGCTTCAGGTAGTGGCAGCATGGAGACTAATGTCGACATGCGAGACATGATGGAATCCATTTGGATGATGGCTGATACGATAAGAGATTAAGCCACTACCAGTGCTAATACGATGAGACAGCAGCAGGAGGACAGGTAAACCAGAAATGATGGAGCCACCCCGCATGCTAACCCATTGTATTAGGGATAGATCGAGTTTCAGAGAGCAGGTCCATCCTCATTTACAGGTACCTCCAATCCAATTGCGGTAGAAGCCTGGGTGAAGGATATTGAAAAGATTTTTAGATTGTTGCAGTGTGACAACGAGCAGAAGGTTACATATGCAACATATATGTTGAAAGGCGAAGCAGAATTATGATGGATAGGTGCCCAGCAATTAATGGAAAGCAGAGGTAACCCGCTCACCTGGGAGTCTTTCAAGAGAGTCTTTATGGAACAATACATCCCTGAGAGCGTCAAGAAATCAAACAAAACACAGTTTCTGAAGCTCACACAGGGAGGCAGGCCATTTGAGGAGTATTTGAAACAATTTGAAGAATTAGCTCGATACTCCACCTACCTGCGAATGCACTATGATGAGGCCTAGAAAGCAAAGCAGTTAGAAGAAGGCCTAGACTTACCCATGAAGACTCAGCTAGCCACACTTGAGATTAGAGACTTTGCCACGCTGGTAAACAAGTGTCGAATCTTGAGTAAAAATTTGGAGCAGAGATAGGCTCAGAATATGACCCAGAGAACAGGGAACCGGCCAAAACCAGCAACCAAAAATCTCAATGTGAGAGGCGATATGTTTAAACCACAACTAGGGGCTTCTAGAAGCAGTGAAAGATGACCTGATAATACACCCTATCTAAAGTGTGGCGCCAGACATCTGAATCAGCCTTGTTGGCATCAGACTCCACTTCAGTGTTACAGGTGTGGAGGTACAGGACATATGGCCAGATACTCCCATTCTATCAGGAACCAGCCGACATCCAGTAACTGAAGACCACAGGCTCTAGGGAGAGTTTTCACTCTGAATGCGGCTAATGTCAACAGGTATTCGGGCTTGATATAGGGTAGAGGTAAAATCTACAATTTTTCTTTGATAGTAATGTTTGATTCGGGTGCTACACACTCCTTTATTGCTGATACATGCGTAGAGAGAATAAAACTACCTGTTCAAACCCTGCCCTGTGACCTATACATATCCACACCCTTAGGAGAAGCCACTATGTCCCCACGTATATGCCTAAATTTCCCCTTAACCATTAAAGATACTTTGTTCATTATGGACCTAGTGTGTATACCATTGACTGGAATCGACATCATTTTGGGAATGGATTGGTTAACTAGGAATCTGGTCTTGTTAAATTGTTCCGAGAGGATAATCAATTACCTGGATAACGTACATGTGCGACGGAGTGACAAGGCTTGTGAGATAGGTGATATGTCCCTCAATCTTTCTGAGGTAGAGTTGCAGGATAGGCTAAGCCAAATCCCAATTGCTAGTGACTTTTCTGGAGGTATTTCCTTTAGAAGTAAGTAGACTGCCACCACCTAGGGAGATAAAGTTCACCATTGACCTGATTCCGGGCGCGGGCCCCATAGCCATGACTCCATATCGTATGGCCTCAACGGAATTAAGAGAATTAAAGGTCCAAATTGAAGATATGTTAGAGAAGGGGTTCATTAGGCTAAGTGTATCGCCATGGGGAGCTTCGATCTTATTCGTAAAGAAGAAAGATGGGAGTTTAAGATTGTGTATCGATTACCGGTAATTAAAAAAGGTGACTATTAAGAAAAAATACCCATTGCCACGTATTGATGACTTGTTTGATCAGTTGCAAGGCGCGACTGGGTTTTCTAAGATAGACTTAAGATCAGGATACCACTAGATTAGGGTTAGAGAGGAGGATATTTCAAAGACAATGTTTAAGATAAGATACAGCCACTACGAGTTTCTAGTGATGCCGTTTGGGTTAACAAATGCCTGGCTGTCTTTATGGATTATATGAACAGAATCTTCAGACCCTATTTAGATTAGTTTGTAGTGGTATTCATCGATGATATCTTAGTCTATTCCAAGACTCACGAGGAGCATGGCCAGCATCTTAGAACGATGCTACAGATACTGGAAGAGAAACAATTGTATGCAAAGCTAGAGAAATGTGAGTTTTGGTTAGAAGAGGTGATATTCTTAGGACATGTGGTTAATAGGGAAGGGATAATGGTAGACCCAAAGAAAATTGAAGCAGTATTAAATTAGGGTCAACCTAGAACGGTCACCGATATTAGGAGTTTCCTAGGTTTGGCCGACTATTATAATAAATTCATTCAAGGATTTTCTCAAATAGCTTTGCCATTAACCCGGTTGACTCGAAAAGGGATAAATTTCGAATGGAGCGAACAGTGTGAGAATAGTTTTCAAATTTTGAAAGAGAAATTGACCACCGCTCCTGTACTAATTATTCCAAAACCCCTAGAACCCTTTACCGTATACACAGATGCATCCCTGAGAGGCCTGGGTTGCGTCTTGATGCAGGATGGGAAAGTTGTGGCTTATGCAACACAGCAATTGAAACCTGCAGAGGAAAACTACCTCACCCATGACTTAGAATTAGCTGCCGTTGTGTTTGCCTTAAAGATTTTGAGACATTACCTGTATGGCGCAGTATTCGAAGTGTATAGCGATCATAAGAGCCTTAGGTATTTGTTTGATCAAAAAGAATTGAACATGAGGCAGCGTAGGTGGGTAGAATACCTGAAAGATTTTGATTTTGAATTGAAATATCATATAGGGAAAGTAAATGTCGTGGCTGATGCATTAAGCCAAAAGTCACTACAATTAGCTAGTTTAATGATTAGTGAGATGAGGTTACTTGAGGATTTTAGGAATCTTAGCCTCAACGTAATCTCGTTTCCGCAAAGATTAGTGATGAGTGACTTTTTGATAACCTGTAAATTGAGAGAACTGATTAGACAAGCCCAACTTGAGGATGAATCCTTGGAAGTATACGCAGACTAACCTAATTTTGGACTAACACCTGATGGAGTCTTAATGTTTAGAAAGAGGGTAGTGATTCCGAACCATCAGGAGCTGAAGGAAAAAGTGTTAGCAGAGTCCCACAGAAGCCATTACACTATTCACCTCGGTATTTCCAAGATGTATCAAGACTTAAAGAGGAATTTTTGGTGGCCTAGTATGCGGAAAGATATCACGAACTACGTGAATGCCTGTTTGACTTGTCAACAGGTTAAGATAGAACATCAAAAACCTGCAGGGCTACTAAAACCATTGGAGATACCAGAAAGAAAATGGGATCAAATCACTATGGATTTCTTAGTAGGATTACCTAGGACACCAGCAGGATTTGATGCCATTTGGGTAATAGTGGATAGGTTGACCAAGTCTGCGAACTTTTTACCTGTAAAGATACGTTACTCCATGGAGAAATTAGCCGAAGTATACCTTAGGGAAATCATGAGGTTGCATAAAAAACCGTTAGGTATAGTATCCGATCGAGACCCTAGGTTTACTTCGAGATTTTGGCAATCCCTACGGCAAGCCTTAGGAACCCAACTTAAATTTAGCACAGCCTATCATCCTCAGACTGACAGGCAGTCTGAGAGGACTATTCAAACCCTAAAAGACATGTTAAAGGATTGTGTGCTTGAGCAGAAAGGAAGTTGGGATAAACACCTTCCGTTGATAGAGTTTGCATATAATAACAGTTATCACTCTACCATCGGTATGGCACCTTATGAGGCTATGTATGGGAGAAGTTGTAAGTCACCTTTAAGTTGGGTAGAAATAGGGGAGAGTGCACTATTGGGACCCAAAATTGTACAAAAACCCACTAATCAGATTAAAATGATCAGGGAAAAGATGAGAGTTTCCCAACAGAGGCAAGAATCATATGCCAACAAAAGAAGAAGGCCTTTGGAATTTAATTTGGGAGAGCACGTATTTCTGAGAGTGTCCCCCACCACGGGTCTCGGTAGAAAGATAAGGACCAAGAAACTAAGCCCTAGATTCCTAGGACCATTCCAAATCTTACAAAAAGTTAGTCCTGTTGCCTACCAAATTGCCTTACCTCCCTATTTGTCCAACCTACATGACGTTTTTCATGTCTCCCAACTTCGTAAATATGTCCCAGATCCTACGCATGTATTAGGGAATCAACCGATAATATTAAAGGAAAATTTAACTTATGAATCTACTTCTGTACAAATCCTTAACTTTAAGACTAAGCAAATTTGAAGTAAAATAATCCCTTTAGTTAAGGTACTTTGGCAGGATGTAGCGTCGCAGGAGATGACGTGGGAGAAAGAAGAAGAGATGAGGTAACGATACCCAGAACTGTTCACAAGTATGAATTTTGGGGATAAAATTTCTTTTAAGGGGGGGGAGAATGTAATAACTAGAACTATTTTTTAAAGAAAAAATTGAATTTTTGATGCTAATTCCATTTAAATTGAGGATGGCACGTATTTTGAGGTAATGGTTAAACTCGGAAAGCGATTTGAAGCCAGAAACATGATCGAATGAAAAGAAATGCGACCCGACAATCAGGAACTGACAAACGATGTTTCGTACTTCAGTTTCAATAACAGAGGCCAAAAGCTTTGCATAGGAACTTGTGCAAATGCCTGGGTGGAATCCGACATCCTAAAGTTTCCCTGGGTGGTCTAAAAAAAGTCAGAATCGCCCTCGAAAGCTTTAAATTTCTTGAAACCCTGCCATTTGGCGCATTTTTCCCTCTCTCCTCACTCTACTTTCTCTCTCCTCTCTCTCTTCTCTTCCTCCACCGCACGCTGCCACCTGAGCCACCGTGAGTCACCACCTGGCATACCAATCGACTCCCCTCGCCACCCTCAACCTCCAGCTGACCACCTGACCACACCAACGGCCGCCAAGACCGCGCGAAAATGAGCGTTTTCCCCTACATTGCGCGAAAACTTTGCCAGCTGAGATCGCCACTGTCCACCACCGTTGGCCGTCACCGCCACCACCAACGTGTAACCTGAGCTGCTAGCTTCCTCCACTAGCGCACCGACGTTGAACGAAGGTCTGACGCGCCTGGATCGAGGCATTTTTCATCTGCCGTGCGTAAAACTTCAGAGCTAGAAAACATCATCCAAAAGGCCATGAACCGTCGCGCCACCACCATATTCGGATGCCTCGTCTTGCGGGCTTCACCGTGGTGTAAATTTCGAGGCCAACTGCACCCCTTTGCCTTGCGCCGCAGTGCTGGAGAATCTGGATATACACCGGGAGACACCGAGACCACCCCAGGACAGATTTCCATCATCCGACAACACTGGTAAGGTCTGATTTTCCAAAAACTAATGAATTTTGATTGAATTAGCTGCCGAACGCGAATAGGAAATAAATTGATCTAGGCATTATGGTAATCAGACTTAGGATCGTAAAATGGATGACGTGACGAGCTTAAATATTCATGTATGTGTCTAGGGAATTAATTTGGCTCGAAAATTGAGATTTCATGAAGTTTTGAATTGATTTGGAGCAACAGGAGACCAGGTAGGATGATTTATGCTTCCCGAGTTCTAGATTTGACCTAATGATACCTGAATGATTAGATTTAATTGCATGGATTTGCATGCTACTTTCGATGGACTAAATTTCATGCATGTGTGCTGGATATTCCAATTGCATGTTAGATGTTTTGTTTATTGAGTTTAGATGCCCTTAGGACGGATTTACTTAAGGTAGGGTACTTGATAGCCAGTATGGGACAGCCATTAAGTATCCCGAGTACAAGGAGTTTTTAAATGAGATTGTTTTTACCAGATTTAACCTGTACTGCATTAGGGATCACGCGATAAATCAGGACGACCCTAAGAAAGGTTTAAGGAGTATAAGAGGGGATATCCTACATGGAGAAACATTGTGATTTACGCGTAATACCCTAGAACCCTGAGAAATAGTCGACTGTGAGCATGTGAGTTCGAATAGACTGTATGAGGATGAGAATTAGTGTATGTGCACATGCTAGGGGACGCTCTAGATGTTGATTCTCACCCGGTCCTTGAGTGAGTCATTGGTGTTATGGATCACACTCACAATATAGGCGAGATTCGGGTGATTGGTGTTACGGATCACACCCAACGATAAGAGAGGTAATCTCTCTAGATGACGTGCAATTGGACGATTTAGATTTGGTCGCAGAGGACTTGTGGCCTATATGGATTTAGATACACTGGGCATGGGATTTAACCTGATTTTGATTACTAATTTTAAAAGAAATGGATTTCTATGATTTTGAGTATTTTCCGCAATTTCCATGTGATAAAATGATTTTAAAGATATGGTATTTCACTGATTTCGGGAAGTTATTTTCGGTGCTTGCATCGCTGAGTATTCAACCAGATTTTGAACTGTATTTTGAATTGTAAATTATTCTACTGGCATTTTATATCTCACCAGGTTGTTTACTCAGATGAACAAGAACAAGGACAAGGACCTAGACGTTAGCTGATGATGCCTTGGTGATAAATAGAAGAACGACTTAGTCTAGGCTTGAATTACATTGTATATATTTTGATGATGATGATGTATATTGGTCTTCTATCATTTATGTTTTCTGTTATAATTGGACTGGCTGTATATCTGTAAACAGGATGACTGTTGTATTTTGGGATATGCTTAAAATACAGAAAAAACTCTGCCAAAATTTTGGTAGGGTTTACAGCTATAAACTTGTAAAATTAAGTTGGAATTCGCATTAAATGTTTGATATGATGTATATATGGATTTTAGTTTTCATTCCAGAGTAATCTATTATGTATGTATGTATAATTAGTTTAGCTGCATGTGAATTAGGGTTGAACATAATCCAAATGGACAACGGGAAGTCTATTTAGGTTTCGTTTAACCTGTAGTGATCCCCTGACATTCCCACATAGGGAATAACCATTTCAAAGACCCATATGCTTCCGCTAGACAAATAAAGGATTGTGTATATTGTATTAGGGGGTCGTTACAAATGGATATGGCATTAACCAACCCATAAGCATGAAAATTTAGTTTTGTTTACAGAAGCTGGAACTTAGAAAGGCTATGAGATTGTGTCTAACAGATGAAAAGCTTAATTCAGAAGGAGGTTCTGCAATACCCTTTATATAGAAAATGGATATGCAATAATTAAGTCATGACGTTGTTTTATCTATATTGAAACAGATTCCCGAGTGCATTATTGTGTACATTTTAATCTATTAAGGTTAAAGAACTCAAATTTCAAAGCATGTATTTCTATTGTCACTATCCAAATTTTAAACATGTATTTCTATATGGTGCTTTATGCAAAGAAATATTGGAGAAGTAAAAAAAAAACATATGTTGGTTGTTATCTATCCAGAAATAATTAAACTTCAAAACATCATTTCAATTTAGATTTAATCTATTAATAAAAGAACTTAAATTTCAAAGCATGTATTACTATTGTCTCTATCTAATTTTAAAGCATGTATTTTTATACGGTGCTGAATGCAAAAGAATATTGGAGAAGGTAAAGAAACATATATTTGGTTAAAAATTTAGTTCTATAGATAATAATTGTGATATTTTAAATAATTTATAAAAATAATTTATTATAAATTAAATTTTAAGTGAATGACATGTAATATAGATGACTTCGCAACCCGCTTTGCACGCAAAATTAATTGATCCAAACTTTCCACATAGTCATTTTCAATTTGAATTCATTGGAAAGAGACATCAATGGCTCTATTATTATTATTTTTCTACAATTGAAGATTTGGAATAACCAAAAAAGCAAGTTGGATTAAGAAGACATGGCTTTGTCACACGTGAGGTGTCTTTTTTCCTTTTTTTTCCTCTGAATTGAGAAATTGGAAGGAAACTATGATATATTATAAGTAAAAAGGAATTACAAGAATTATTGTTACAACTAAATTACAAATTTTTTAATAAAGAGTACTTTTAATTTCTTAATTTTTATGGTAGGTCTCAATTTTTTCTTTAAATTTAATTAATTTTACTTTAATTATTTAATTTTAAAAATTCAATCAAATTTTTTGTAATTCTTAATACCATTTATTTATTAATATTAAATATTAATTTTTAGCCAATTTAATATTTTTATGTCATGTTATTGTCAATATTACTTTTCTATTAATCTTTCATGTAAAATAACAAATTTGGTAGTAGCATTATATATATTTAAGTGTAGGTTTAATGAGTACTTAATTTAAAGTTTAGACTTTTAATTTATGAATTTTTTAATTTAATATTGATAAACTAATAATATTGATAATAATATAAAGTAAATATATTAAAATTTGCTTTAACTTAATATTTTTTATTAAGTAAATTAATAATGCTTGGCATTAAATAAATTGATTAATTTTTTATCTTAAAGAAATAAAGTAAAACTAATTAAATTTAAAGAATAAAATTAAAACTTAAGTTAAAATTAAAATACTAAAAGAACTATTTTGCCTAACTTGAAAATAAACTGTAGTCTGTTAGGCAATTTATATAACATTAATTCTAATGCAGTGAAATGTATAATTCCATTGTTCATCATTCTTAAAATGGAGTAGGTAGGTAGTAATTGAAAGTTTTAATTATCTTCAATTAATACATAATATGTGAATTACTTTTTTTTTTGTGATAAATGAGGAATCAAGAAGAAATACTAGCATAATAGGTAAATTGTTACATTATTTATGTGTGTAATTATGCCAAAACTTTTTTCTAAAGAAAGGCAGCAACTGTTATAATCGAGTTTTAAATCATAAAAGTATGCCAAATTGCAGTAAATTCATCTAAGCTTAGATAATTACTTTATTTTCTTTATCTGTTATCCACACTATGAAAGAAGCTTATTTGCTTGTTTTTTTTTTTAACTATTTCATAAATGTATGTTTATCCTAACAAATTTAAACCATAACTTGACCAGCCCATAAAAATATGTATGGATGATATTTGATTTGGATTGATTATGTTCGAGAATTTATCAAGATATGACTTTTGAAGATGTAACAATCGAAAAGGTTTTTAAAAGATAAAACCTAATTTTCGATGCTAATTCCAATCAAACGAAGCCTGGCATGACTTTTGAGGATGGTGATTTGAAACAGAAGGTTGTTCGAAACCAGAAACACGATCGAATGGAAAGAAACGCAATCCAGCGATCAGGAATTGACAAACGACGTTTCGTGCATCAATTTCACTGACGGAGGCCAAAACCTTTGCATAGAAACACGTGCCGACATCTGAAAGGAAGCCGACACCCTAAAGTATCCTCGGGTGGTCCAGGAAAAGTCAGAATCGCTCCTGGAGGCTTTAAATTTCCTGGAATCCCTCAATTTCTCTCAAATCTCTCTCTCTCCTCACCTCACTTTCTCTCTCCTCTCTCTCCTCCTTCCTCCACCATGCGCCACCATCACAGCCACCGTGATCCATCACCAGGCATACCAACCGACAGCTCTCACCACCCACAACCTCCAGCAACCACCCACAGCCACCAACGGCTGCCAGCGCCACCAAAAAATTGCGTTTTTCACCTCCATCGCGTGAAAACTTCGCCAGCTGAGATCGCCGCCGTCCGCCACCATTGGCCATCACTGCCCCCACCATCGTGTAGCCTGAGCTGCTAGCTTCCTCCACCAGCTCGCTGACGTCGAAAGAAGGTCCGACGCACCCAGATCGAGGTATTTTCCGTCTACCGTGCGTAAAATTTTGTGGCCAGAAAATGCCTTCCAAACGGCCATGAACCGCAGTGTCACCACCATATTCGGACTCCTGGTCTTGCGGGCTTCACTGTGGTGTAAATTTCGAGGCCAACCACACACCTCTGTCGTATGCCGCTGTACACCGCTGTGCTAAAGCATCTGGATATACACTAGGAGAAACCGAGACCACCACGAGACAAAATTCCATCATCCGATCACATTGGTAAGGTCTGATTTCCTAAAAACTAATGAAATCTGATTGAAATAGCTGTCGAACGTAATTAGGAAATAAATTGACCTAGGTATTAAGGCAACCGGGCTTAAAATTGTTAAATGGATGACGTGACAAGCTTGAATATTCAATTTAATGTCCAGGAAATTAATTGGGCTGAGAAACTGAGACTACGTGAAGTTCTGAATTGATTTGGAGCAACAAGAGACCAGGTAGGATAATTTACGCTTCCCGAATCCTAGATTTGACCTAGTGATTGCCTGAATGATTAGATTTAATTGTATGGATTTGCGTGCTACTTTTGATGGAATAAATTGCATGTCTGTGTGCTAGATATCCTAATTACATGTTAGACGCTTTGTTTATCGAGTTTAGATGCCCTTAGGACGGATTTACTTAGGGTAGGGTACTTGATAGCCGGTATAGGACAGCCGTTAAGTATTCCGAGTACAGGAAATTTTTAATTGACATTGTTTTTACCTGATTTGGCCTGTACTGCATTAGGGATCACACGATAAATCAGGACAACCCTAAGAAAGGTTTAAGGAGTATAAGGGGGGATAGCCTACACGGGAAAACATTGTGATTTAGGCGTAATACCCTAGAACCCTGAGGAATAGCCGACCGTGAGCATGTGAGTTCGAATAGACTGTATAAGGATGAGAATTGGCATATGTGCACATGCTAGGGGACGCCCTAGATGTTGATTCTCACTCGGTCCTTGAGTGAGTGATTGGTGTTACGGATCACACTCACAATATAGGCCAGATTTGGGTGATTGGTGTTACGGATCACACCTAACGATAAGAGAGGTATTCTCTCTAGATGACGTGCAATTAGATGACGATTTAGACTTGGTCACGAAGGATTTGTGGCTAACGTGGATTTAAATACACCGGGCATGGGATTTTATTTGATTTCGAGTATTGATTTTAAAAGAAATGGATTTTTATGATTTTGATTATCTGTCGCAATTTCCATGTGATAAAATGATTTTAAAGATAAGGTATTTCACTGATTTCAAACTGATTTCGGGAAGATGTTTTCGATGCTTGCACCGCTGAGTATTCAACCAGATTTTGAACTGTATTTGAACTGTAAATTATTCTACTGGGATTTTATATCTCACTAGATTGTTTACTCAGATGAACAGGGACAGGAACCTAGACGTTAGCTGGACGATGACTTGATGATAAACAGAAGAACAACTTAGTCTAGGCTTGAATTACATTGTATATATTTTGATGATAATGTTGTATATTGGTCTTTTGTAATTTATGTTTTCTGTTGATTTTAGACTGGCTGTGTATATTTAAACAAGTGACTGTTGTATTATGGATATGTCCAAAATACAGAGGAAACTCTGCCAAATTTTCGGTAGGGTTTATCGCTGTAAACTTGTGGAATTAAATTGGAATTTGTATGAATGACTGTATGGCATATGTATGGACATTAGATTTCATTCCAGAGTAATTTATGATGTATGTATGTATAATTAGTTTAGCTGCGTGTGAACTAGGGTTGAACGAAATCTGAATGGACATTGGGAAGTCTATTTGGGTTACGCTCAACCTGTAGCGATTCCCCTGACATTCCCATATCGAAAATACTATTTAGAAAGACCCATATGCTTCCGCTATGTAAACGAAGGATTGTGTATGTCTTATTAGGGGGTCGTTACAGAAGATCTTTGTTAAATATTAATTTCTTTGATTTAATTATGTCTAGATTATCAACTATGTATAGAATTATGGATGATATTTGATTTACATTTATTATATTTAAGTATTTATATATCACAGTTTGTGATTTAAATAAATTTATATCACGTTATTTAAATATAATTCTAATTAATTAAACAATAATTATGATAAGGATCTATAATTTTTAAAAATATTTATTGATATAAATAAATTTTTATAAATTTAAGTATCAAATTTATTTTTATTTTAAAAATTTATTTAAAATTTCAAATTTGATAACTTTTGCTCTTAACACTGTATCATAAACCACACTTGTTAGTCCTAATTTAAACACAAAATTTTGACATATTCAAAATTAACAACACAAAACCAATCAGCGTAAATCACTAACATACTTTGAAAGAAAAAAAACTGTAATATTAATGCAAGAAATTGCAGGTTGCCTTTGAATCATAGCCCGTAAATTTTGTCATTTTAGGTTTTAAAATGAGTTTGGGTTCTCTACTTCTTTTGGATTCTTAGGATCAGCTCTTTCCTTTTTACCTTTTTTATTTTTTTATTTTCAATTTTTAAATTTTAATTTAAAATTCTAGACAAAATATAATGTTCATACTTACAATTGACATATTTACTAGAATCTATCGTTCATCTTTGAATATGTCTTTTGAACAATCATTCCTTCTAAGCAAATAACAATTACTCCTTAGGGATTGTGGCTAGCTATCTTTTGATGATTGAAGGAAAGAGATCGATGTAAATGTGTAACTTAATTAATTATTTCAAAGATTATATATATATATATATATATATATATATATATATATATATATATATATATATATATATATATGCTTCAAAACTTAAAGAGTAAATTATAGTTTCTTGCCTTGAGAGATTGTCTAATTACTCTCCTCTCCCATTTATTATGAAAAATTATACTCCTTTCTCTTGAGAAATGAGAAAACTTATAATTTTAATCATTTTGACTAAACTATCCTTATATTTATTATTTATATAATTAAATATATATTTTATTAATATAAAAAATATTTTTTAATTTAAAATAACATAAATTTATTATTTTTAACTCAAAATAAATAATAATAAAATATTATAAATTTTAAAAATATATTTTTCAATAAATTATAATATTTTTTTAAAATTAATAATATCATTAAGAATATTTTAATTAAAATGAGTGAAATTTATAAATTTTCTAAACTTTCAAGAAAGAGAAGTATAAGTTTTTAAACTAGAGATAAGAAACGTGTAATTTTGATATCTCTTAAAAGAAAAGAATATAATTTACTCAATTTTAAATAGAAACAAGTTTTGTGGTAGAAGGCGAAATAACAATATACACTTTGGGGGTTGATATGAGTTTTTTTATACATACAATGCTTATGTATCAAAGGTGATAGTGGTTATTCATACACACACACTCTAGCATCTCGATATGTACTATTATTATATGTGTTGTGCTACTTTTATTAAAGATTGCTTTAAATTTAATAAATAAAAATTTTAGTAATTAAACTTTTAAAATATTTTTATTTTTATTTAAAAATTAATTACCTAGCGATTGAGGGTAAAATTTATATGAAAGACAATTGATATTCATCTTTTTCACGTTTGCACACAATTAAGGACATGTCACTTCAAATTTATACAAAATGATAAAACATTACAATCAAAACTAAATGTATGTTCCCAAAAAAAAAAAACCAAGCTAGAGATATGAAAAACGATCTAGAAAGACAACAAACAAAAACAAAATGTGAAGAAAAAGAAGACAACACCACATAAAGCCTATCATACTTTGGCAATTCTTCGCCTATTTCAATGAGCTTTTCTTTCCCTTCTTGCACTTCTCTTAGGTTCACCTAAAAAAAATTTAACAAGCCATTGAGGTTTTCTAGTTGAAAATACAGTATGTCCCATCACAACTCCAAATATCATCCCACATCCATATCCCAAGGCTATTGCTTTCCATCCAAATCCTGATTCCTCATCATGCTTAAAGGTTGTTGATGATGATGGCCATTCTCCTTCATCTTTCTTACAAGATTTTGACAATGGAAATCCACAAAGCCCTAAATTTCCCTCATAGGAATCATTGTCAAATGTATCAAATTGCTTACCTTTAGGTCTGATTCCTTCAAGATGGTTTTGGGAAAGGTTCAAAAAAGAAAGAAAATTGAGATTGGTTAATGTTGTAGGAATCTCACCAGTAAGCCTATTTGATGACAGATCTAACCATTCTAGGGTTTGCAAATTTCCCAATGATTGTGGAATAAAACCAATAATTTGATTTTGAGAGAGGTTAAGCCCTTTGAGTGAACTTAGATCTTTGATGAATTTTGGAATCTCTCCATCAAACTTGTTATTTGATAAGTCAATAGTTGTAAAGGTTGTTAAGATCCTTTGCAACACTCTATTTTGTGCTTTCATTGTAACCATCACTGAATCTTTATATGATGAACGTCTGTCACCATGTTCCATATAAAGCAAACCAATTGCACAATCATTTAATTTCATCATTCCTTTAAATTCTTTGATGTATGCTACAGGCAAGGATCCATTAAAAAGATTGTTGGAAACATCAAAGATCCTTAACTTGGGGAAGGGATGCTTGATTTTGGAATTATTAATGGAACCTGAAACTTATTAGCCTTCAAAACAAGTACCTGCAACTCTTGAAGACCTTCAAGCTAATTGGGAAATGTATCCTAAAATGCAGTTGGTTGCCATTAAAATGCAGAGTTTACAATGAATTGCATTTGGAAATGTTCCTGGGTACAGTTCCAACAAGATTATTCATCTGTAGATCCAAAACTAAAAGATCTGGGAAGGCTAGAAGACATTGTGGAATAGGGCCTGTCAACTTGTTGTGAGACAAATTGAGTATAACAAGTGAGCTTGCATTGCAAAACAAAAGGGAAATATTCCCAATTAATCTGTTGTTTGAGACTGAGAAGAATTCCACAATAAAGGACGAAATTGGAAGATTTCCTTGCAACATGTTGAAGCTAAGATCAAGAAACAATAAATTCCTCATTGAAAGATCCTCAAATGAAGTCAATTTGTTGTGGGTTAGATCTAAAAATTGCAAAGAACCATTTCCCACTTTGTTGAACCATTTGGGAATCTTTCCTTGAATTTTATTATCAAAAAGATTTAAATATTCCAAATTTTAAAGCTTTCCCAAGAATCTGGGAAAATTTTTGATTTTACAAGAAGCTAAATTCAAATATTGAAGATTGGAAATGGTGTAGTCAACATGATTGTCAAAGCTAGCTAAGAGAAACTGGTTGTTTGAAAGATCAAGATATTCTAGATTTTGGAGCTTTAAAAATTGGTGAAAATTAACAAGGCCACTCAAGTTATTTGTTGATAGATCTAAATGAGTAAGATTTACAAGACCAAAAATTGATTTAGGTACATCACCTTCCAACTTGTTAAAAGAGAGATCACAAAATTTCAACGCATGAGTTGAGAATAGACCAATAGGCCATGTGAGGTGGTTGTTCCTAAGACTCAAAAAATGTAAAAATGATGAAGAAAAGCAACCATTAGGAATTTTTCCATTCAATAAGTTATTAGACAAATGCAGAGAAGCTAAATTTGAAAGTTCACAAATTTTATCTGGGATTGGACCTACTAATATATTTAATGAACAATATAACGACACAAGTTAAGTTAGATTAGAAAATGACGATGGCAATTGTCCTCCTAAGTTGTTACTTGAAAGAGATAAATATTCTAATTTGGTAAGTTTTCCAAGCACATTTGGGATTTCAGCACTAAAATCATTAGCCGAGAGATCTAAGAAAGTGAGATGTTGAAGGGTTGAAAGTGTAACGACCCCCTAATACCTCATACGTGATGCTTATCTGATTAGCAGAAGCATATGGGGTATTCTGAATGTTTATTCCCTATGTGGGAACGTCAGGGGATCGCTACTGGTTGAGCGTAACCCAAATAGATTCTCCGTTGTCCATTCGGATTCTGTTCAACCCTGATTCACACGCAGCTAACTAAATACACATACATTCATCATAAATTTCTCTGGAATGAAATCTAAAACTCATATACACATCGTATCATACATTCATACACTTTTCAATTCAAATCCGTAAGTTTATAGTGGTAAATTCTACTGAAAATCCGACAGAGTTTCCTCTGTATTTTGGTCATATCCTAAATACAAAATCACCTGTTTAAAAATCAACAGCCAGTCCAACAACAGCAGTAAACATAACTAATATAAATCCATACCCAGCAACATCAATCCATCACTAAAATCCATGCATACTATCTGAAACGTTATATGTACATTCAGTCTAATCCATGCAAAATTCATAAGAAACAGAATCCGATAAATAACAACATCATCAAGTATATATACAAATGATTCAAGCCTAAGCTAATCATCCTCATTACATCCTCAAGTCGACCGGCTATCGTGCAGGCTCACCTTTTGTCCTATTCATCTGAGTACACAACCTAATGAGATATGAATCCGAGTAGAATAATTTACAATTTAATTATCATTCGAAAACCAGTTGAATACTCAGCGGTGTGAACACCGAAATCGTCTTCCCGAAATCAGTTCAAAAACAGTGAAATACCTTTTCTTTAAAATCGTTCAAACACATGGAAATTGCGGCAATATATCACAATCATAAAATCCATTTCTTTTAAATTCAGTTATCAAAATCAAGTGAAATCCCATGCCCTGTGTATCTCAATCCACGTTGGCTACAAATCCACTGTAACTGAATCTAAATCATCTTCTAATTGCACGTAGTCTAGAGAGAATACCTCTCTTATCGTTGGGTGTGATCCGTAACACCAATCACCCGAATCAAGCCTATATTATGAGTGTGATCCGTAACACCAATCACTCACTCAAGGATCGGGTGAGAATCAACATCTAGGGTGTCCCCTAGCATGTGCACATACGCTAATTCTCATCCTCATACAGTCTATTCGAACTCACATGCACTCAGTCGGCTATTCCTTGGGGTTCTAGGGTATTACGCCTAAATCACAACGTTTCCCCATGTAGGTTATCCACCCTTATACTCCCTAAACCTTTCTTAGGGTCATCCTGGTTTAACGTGCAATCCCTAACTCAGTACAGGCTAAATCTGATAAAAATAGTTTCGTTTAAAAGCTTCCTGTACGAGGGATACTTAACGGCCGTCCCATACCGGCTATCAAGTACCCAACCCTAAGTAAATCCGCCCTAAAGGCATCTAAACTCGATAAACAAGGTGTCTAACATGCAATTAGGGTTTTCAGCACACATGCATGCAATTTATCCCATCGAAAGCAGCACGTAAATCCATACCAGTCATCTAAATCAGTCAGGTATTCACTAAATCAATTCTAGGGTTTGGGAAGTGTAAATTATCCTACCTGGTCTCCGGTCGCTCCAAATCAAGTCAGGACTCCACGAAATCTCAGTTTCTGAGCCCAATTAATTCCCTGGACATTAAATGGAATATTTAAACTTGTCACGTCATCCATTTTTCAATCCTAAACTCGGTTACACAATTTCCTAGGTTAATTAGTTGCCTAATTACGTTCGGGAGTCATTTCAGTCATATAACATTAGTTTTTGGGAAAACGGACCTTACCACTGTGCTCGGATGATGGGATTCTACATCCCGCCGGTCTCAGTTTCTCGAGATGCACGTCCAGAAGCTCCGGCACGGCAGCACACGGTGGCGCACGGCGAAGAGGTGCGGTTTGCCTCGAAAATCACACCACGGTGAAGCCCGCAAGCCCAGGAGTCCGAATACGGTGGTGGCACGGTGGTTCACGGCAGACGAAGCTTCTCGCACGACAGACGACGTTCTGCCTCGATCCGGGCGCGTTCGGCCTCCTTTCGACGGCGCCGAGCTACTGGAGGAAGCTGGCAGCTCGGGCTACACGGTGGTGGGGGCGGTGAGGGTCAACGGTGTTGGACGGTGGCGATTCGAGCTGGGGAAGTTTTGCGCGATGGAGGGAAAAACGGCGTTTTTCCGACGGCTCCGGCGGCCGTTGGTGGCCGTGGCTGGTTGCTGGAGGTTGTGGGCAGTGAGGGCTGTCGGTTGGTACCCTTGGTGGCGGCCCACGGTGGCTGTAGCGGCCAATCACGGTGGAGGAAGGTGGAGAGAGAAAAGAGAGAGGAGAGAGAGAGTGTGGTGAGGAGAGAGAGTGAAATGGGAGAAATAGAGGGAATTTACGTAATTTAAAGCCTCCAGGGACGATTTTGACTTTTCCCAGGCCACCCAGGGATGTTTTAGGGTGTCGGCATCCTTCTAGACGTTGGCACGCATTTCTATGCAAAAACCTTGGCCTCTGTTAATGAAATTGATGCACGAAACTCCTTCCGTCAGTTTCTAATCGCCGGATTGCATTTCTTTCTTTTTGATCGTGTTTCTGGCTTTGAACGACCTTCTGTGTCAAGTCCTTATCCTTGAAATACGTGCCAATCTTCGTTTAATGAAAATTAGCTTCAAAAATCAAAATTTATCTTTTAAAATCCCTTAAAACTCTTTTGAATCTTTCCCGTTGTTACATTCTCCCCCCCTTAAAAGAAATTTTATCCCTAAAATTCATACCTGTAAACAATTCTGGATATCTTTGCCTCATCTTATCTTCTTTCTCCCACGTCATCTCCTGCGACGCTACATCCTGCCAAAGTACCTTAACTAGAGGGATTATTTTACTTCGAAGCTACTTAATCTTATAGTCAAGGATTTGAACAGGAGTAGATTCATAAGTCAAATTTTCCTTTAATATTATCAGTTGATTCTCTAATACATGCGCAGGATCTGGGACATATTTACGAAGTTGGGAGACGTGGAAAACATCATGTAGGTTAGACAAATGGGGAGGTAAAGCAATTTGGTAGGCAACGGGACCGACTCTTTGTAAAATTTGGAATGGTCCTAGGAATCTAGGACTTAGTTTCTTAGTCCTTATCTGTCTACCAATACCCGTGGTGGGGGACACTCTCAAAAATACGTGATCTCCCTCGTTAAATTCCAAAGGCCTTCTTCTCTTGTTGGCATAAATTCTTGCCTCTGTTGGGCAGCTCTCATCTTTTCCCTGATCATTTTAATTTGATCAGTGGTTTCTTACACCATTTCAGGTCCCAATAGTGCACTTTCCCCTCTACCCAACTTAAAGGTGACTTACAACTCCTCCCATACAGAGCCTCATACGGTGCCATGCCGATGGTAGAGTGATAACTGTTGTTGTATGCAAACTCTATCAATGGCAGGTGTTTATCCTAACTTCCTTTCTGCTCAAGTACACACGCCCTCAAAATGTCTTCTAGGGTTTGAATAGTCCTCTCAGACTGCCCGTCAGTCTGAGGATGATAAGCTGTGCTAAATTTAAGTTGGGTTCCTAAGGCTTGCTGTAGGGATTGCCAAAATCTCAAAGTAAACCTAGGATCTCGATCAGATACTATACCTGACGGTATTCCATGTAATCTTACAATTTCCCTAAGGTATACTTAGGCTAATTTTTCCATAGAGTAACGCACCTTAACAGGCAAAAAGTGCGCAGACTTAGTCAACCTATCCACTATCACCCAAATGGCATCAAATCCTGCTGGTGTTCTAGGTAATCCAACCACGAAATCCATAGTGATCTGATCCCATTTCCTCTCTGGTATCTCCAATGGCTTAAGTAGCCCTGCGGGTTTCTGATGCTCTATCTTAACCTGTTGACAAGTCAAGCAGGCATTCACGTAATCTGTGATATCTCTCCGCATACCAGGCCACCAAAAATTTCTCTTTAAATCCTGATACATCTTGGAGATACCGGGGTGAATAGTGTAATGGCTTCTGTGAGCTTCTGCTAATACCTTTTCCTTTAATTCCTGATGGTTCAGAATTACTACCCTCTTTCTAAACATCAAAACCCCATCAGGTGCTAATCCAAAGTCGGGTTGGTCTGCGTATACTTCCAAGGATTCATCCTCAAGTTGGGCCTGCCTAATTAATTCTCTCAGTTCGCAGGTTATCAAAAAGTCACTCATCACTAATCTTTGCAGAAACGAGATTACATTGAGGCTAAGATTCCCAAAATCCTCAAGTAATCTCATCTCACTAATCATTAAACTGGCTAGTTGTAGTGACTTCTGGCTTAATGCATCAGCCACAACATTTGCTTTCCCTGCATGATATTTCAACTTAAAATCAAAGTCTTTCAAGTATTCTACCCACCTACGCTGCCTCATGTTTAATTCCTTCTGATCAAACAAATACCTAAGGCTCTTATGATCACTATATACCTCGAATACTGCGCCATATAGGTAATGTCTCCAAATATTTAGGGCAAACACAACGGCAGCTAATTTTAAGTCATGGGTAGGGTAGTTCTCCTCTGCAGGTTTCAATTGTCGCGATACATAAGCCACAACTTTCCCATCCTGCATCAAAACACAACCTAGGCCTCTCAAAGATGCATCTGTGTATACAGTAAAGGGTTCTAGGGGTTTCAGAATGATTAATACAGGAGCGGTGGTTAATTTCTCTTTCAAAATCTGAAAACTAGTCTCACACTGTTCGCTCCATTCAAAATCTACCCCTTTTCGAGTCAACCGGGTCAATGGCACAGCTATCTGTGAAAATCCTTGAATGAATTTCCTATAATAGCCGGCCAAACCCAGGAAACTCCTAATCTCGGTGACCGTTCTAGGTCGATCCCAATCTAATACTGCTTCAATTTTCTTTGGGTCAACCGCTATCCCTTTCCCATTTACCACATGTCCTAAAAATTTCACTTCTTCTAACCAAAACTCACATTTCTCCAGCTTTGCATACAATTGTTTCTCTTCCAGTATCTGTAACACCACGGTGAAGCCCGCAAGACCAGAAATTTACACCACGGTGAAGCCCGCAAGACCAGAAGTCTGAATATGGTGGTGGCGCGGCGGTTCACGGTCCTTTGGATGACGTTTTCCAACCACGAAGAACAACACATGACGGACAAAAAAAGCCTCGATCCGGGAGCGTTGGACCTCCATTCGACATCGGTGAGCTGGTGGAGGAAGCTGGTAGCTCAGGCTACACGATGGTGGGGACGGTGATAGCCAACGGTGGCGGACGGCGATGATCTCAGCTGGTGAATTTTTCGCGCGATGGGGGAGGAAAATGCCATTTTTCGGCGGCGCTAGCAACCGTTGGTGGCCGTGGGTGGTTGCTGGAGGTTGTGGGTGGTGAGGGCTATCGATTGGTATGCCAGGTGGTGGCTCACGGTGGCTCTGGTGGTGGCACACGGTGGAGGAAGGAGGAGAGAGAGGAGAGAGAAAGTAAAGTGAGGAGAGAGAGAAAATTGATAGAAATTGAGGGATTCTGGGAAATTTAAAGCCTCTAGGAGCGATTCTGACTTTTCCCGAACTACCCAGGGATACTTTAAGGTGTTGGCTTCCTTCCAAACGTTGGCATGAGTTTCCATGCGAAGATTTTGGCCTCTGTCAGTGAAATTGACGCACGAAACGTCGTCTGTCAGTTCCTGATCACCGAATTGCGTTTCTTTCCATTCGATTGTGTTTTTGACTTCAAATCGCTTTCCAAGTTCAACCATCGTCTCAAAATATGTGCCAACCTCAGTTTAAATGGAATTAGCATTAACATTTGATGTTATCTTTCAAAAATAATTCTGATTGTTACACAAAATATTCAATTTGAATTGATTGTAAAGAGACATCATTGGCTGTATTCTTATTTTTTCTTTTTCTACAATTGAAGACTTTGGAATAATTGAAAAAGCAAGTTGGATTAAGAAGACTTGGATTTGTAACGCCTGAGATGTCTCTTTTCTCTAGTTGAATTGAGAAATTGGAAGGAAACTATGATATATTATAAGGTAAAAACAAATTACAAGAATTATCATTAAAATTCAACTACAAATCGTTCAATAAAGAGTATTTTAATTCCTTAACTTTTATGATAGGTTTCAATTTTTTTAAAATTTAGTTAGTTTCATTTTAATTCTTTAATTTTAAAAAATTAATCACATTTTTTGTAATTCTTAATATCATTTATTTATTAATAGAAAATATTAAGTTTGAGCTAATTTAGTCATGTTATTATCAATATTACTTGTCTATTAATCTTACATGTAAAATAACAAATTTGATGGTAGCATTATATATTTTAGGTTTAAGTTTAATGAGAGCTTAATTTAGAGTTTAGACTTTAAATTTAGGATTTTTTTTAATTTAAAATTGATAAAATGATAATATTAATAATAATATGACATAGATATATTAAAATTTGTTTTAACTCAATATTTTTCATTAAGTAAATTAACCATGCTTGGCATTAAAAAAATTGATTGATTTTAAAGTTAAAAAAAATAAAGTAAAACTAATTAAACTTAAAGAAGAAAATTAAAAATTAAATCAAAATTAAAAGACCAAAAGACCTATTTTCCCTAACTTGAAAATAAACTGTAGTCTATTAGGCAATTTGTATAAAATTAATTCTAATGCAGTGAAATGCATAATTCCATTATTCACCGTTCTTAAAATGGAGTAGGTAGGTTGTAACGCCTCTATCTAGTCTTATTGTTAACTCCAATATCAAGTGATAGGTTTGGTACATTATCCTTATCCTTGATTTTGTTAGTGTCTGAGCAGTTATAACATTCAATTATATTAAGCAAATTATGTTTGGGATCCTTGGCTCAGAATAAAAACTTACATACACAGCGAAATAAAAATACTACACTACACAGCGAAAATTAAAAACCTTCATGAAATTCAAATAAATACAGGTCTAGTAATTTTCATTACATACTGATAAGTCACATCCTCGGATGTACGAAGTACTCGACCATCAGAAGTTAGGAGACAACAGGTCTATCACTCAGACTCCTGTATAAATGAAGGATGGTCCGGCCCTTTAGATATCCGTTTTCCCTATATACCCCAAATACAACTCATGTATACAGTCAAAATATAGTCCTATTATAAATCAGTTTTAGCTAGGACCCAAAATAGGGGATTACAAAAATCATACTCAATCAAAAGAGACTGCTACCCCGCGGCCCTGCTATGCATCCGTATCTGATACATATTAGCATATAGATGAGAAACAAAAGTTTCCCAGTAGCTCAACAATTCATAGTTTAAAAGAAACTAATATATACTAGGGTGCAAGCACCAAAAAATTCAATCTACATCCTTGATTTTAGACGTAATATTACACATAACTGTAAACTGGCAATTATTGCATGATAAATTTAGAAGTTAACAAAGATTACATATCTTCTCGAATAACATGTATTCTTATAAGCTTAATGGTTTATTACAGAATTATCAGAGTGTTTATACGTGTTACGTGAACACTAGGTCACGGGTGCGGAACACCTTCGACCACACCTCCTTAGGTCACCCGTGTGGAGCACCTTCGGCCACACCTTATAATTCGTGGATACTCGGCCACGTATATAGCGTAATCGTGAGCACTAGGTCATGGGCATGGAGCACCTTCGGCCACGCCTCGCTAGGCCACCCGTGTGGAGCACCTTTGGCCACACCTCGTAAATTGTGAGCACTCGGCCACGTATAGAGCATAATCGTGAGCACTAGGTCCCGTGTGGAGCACCTTTGGCCACACCTTGTAAATCGTGAACCCTCGGCCATGCATAGATCAAAATCATGAGCACTAGGCCGCGGGCATGAAGCACCTTTGGCCACGCCTCGCTAGGCCGCCTATGTGGAACATCTTTAACATTTCTTATGAAAAATTCAATATTTAAGGAATAATTTCTATTTTCCTTAGAAACAGTTTCTAAGGTACATTTTCCTATAAAACTCTAATAATCTCAATATTAATTTCCTTTCGTGGAAGTTGATTCTAATGTACATTTTTCTTCTAAGAATTTCAATAATTTCAATAATAATTTTTCTTTTCTTGAAAATTTATACAAATGTGCATTTTTCCTTCTAAAATTCCAACAACTACAATAATAATTGTCTTTTCTTGGAATTTAATTCTAATGGGCATTTTTTCCTTATAAAATTTCAATAACTTCAATAATAATTTTCTTATCTTGGAAATTAATTCTAATGTGCATTTTTTTTCCTTCTAAAACTTCTAAAACTTCAATAGTAATTCATAATAAATTTCTGTTTCTTGGAAATTAATTCCCATGTATATTCTCTTTCTAAAAATTCTAATATTTTCAATACTAATTTTCTCTTTCTTGGTATTAGTTCTATTGTACATTTTCTTTCTAGGAATTCTAATAATTTTCCTAATAATTTCCTTTGCTTAGAAATTAATTCCCATGTATATTTTCCTTCTAAAAATTCCAATAATTTTCCTAGTAATTTCCCATAATCACATGCATTTTTATTAGCAATCATAAATGTTCAATAACCCCATTAATTTCATCATGGAAATAACAAGTCCACTACAATATTAAGAATAGTAAACCAAGCTAACCAAACCATTAAATAAATTTCTAAATCTAAGTCCTCTCATGATCTCAAGGAAATAATAATTTAGAGATTAGCATTAGCCACCTTCCATCTTTATCATGCAAGTTCCATTAAATTTTTCCTAAATCAAGAGTGTAGACGTGGGTTCAAATTCTATGGAAGCTATATCATTGAACATGCATACTCAATCATGGAATAAGAATTTAACAAATTGCTAATCTACCTTGGAAGTGGGCTAGAGAAAATATTCTTGGCCTTTCCTTTGATTTCCTTGGTTTTTCCCTTGAGTTCTTCTTTACTTCCTCCTTCCTTGATCTCTCAATTCTCCCTTGATGCCTCACCTTCTCCCTCTCTTTTCTTCCTTCTTCTTTTCTTTCTCTCCTTTCCCTTATTTTCACGTGTGGGGATTATGGTATGCCTCCCTCTTTTTTTCTTTCATTTCCTTGTTTTCCTTTTTGGGTTGCTTGTAAATTGGTTTTCCTTCTTTTTTTTTCTTCCTTCCTATACATTAGGTACATCTCACAAGCCACTAGTTTTGTACAAAATTCTACACCTATTAGATTGCTTGTTGCCTTAGTGTTCCTTTTCTTGCAAGTTTACCTTTTACCACTTCCACAAGCAACCTTAGTACATATATATATTTTTAATTCTCTTCCCACTTTCCATTTCCCTTCACATGGTATGCATGCAAGATTCACACACATGCACCTTGCACCCATTCCCCTCTCACGTAAACTCCAAGCAACCCACACACATATGTATATTTATTTTGCAAGCCTTACATGTGGCATTAACATTTCCTTGCATAAAATTTTAATGGTTCTTCCTTTAGTATTTAGGCTCTATACAAAAGAAGCAAGGTGTAATAACCGAAACTATTTCGAAAGATAAAATCAAATTTTTTATGCTAATTCCATTTAAACTGAGGCTGGCATGTATTTTGAGGTAATGGTTGAACTCAGAAAGCGATTTGAAGTTAGAAACACGATCGAATGGAAAGAAACGCGATCTGGCGATCATAAACTGACAGACAACATTTCATGCGTTAATTCCATAGACGGAGGCTAAAATCACTGCATAAAAACTCGTGCCAACATTTGGAAGGAAGCCGACATCCCAAAGTTTCTCTAGGTGGTCCGAAAAAAGTCAGAATCGCCCCTGAAAGCTTTAAATTTCCTAAAACCCCGCCATTTGTCATAATTTTCTCTCTCCTTACTCTATTTTCTCTCTCCTCCTTCCTCCACCGTGCGCTGCAACCTGAGCCACCGTGAACCACCACCAGGTATACCAATCAACTCGCCTCGCCACCCTCGACTTCCAACAGCCACCCACGGCCACCAACGCCCGCCAGTGTCGCCAAAAAATGGCGTTTTCTTCTTCCATCGCGTGAAAACTTCGCCAGTTGAGATCGCCACCGTTAGCCACCGTTGGCCGTCACCGCCACCACCAGCGTATAGCCTGAGCTACCAGCTTCCTCCACCAGCTCGCTGACGTTGAACGGAGGTCTAACGCACCCAGATCGAGGTAATTTTGTCTGCCGTTCGTTGTTCTTTGTGGCCAGAAAACGCCTTCCAAACGGCCATGAACCATCGGGCCACCACTATATTCGGACTCCTCGTCTTGCGGGCTTCACCGTGGTGTAAATTTTGAGGCCAACCCTACCCTTCCGCCATGCGCCGCCGTACGCCGCCGTGCGTCGCCGTGCCGGAGAATTTGGATATACACCGGGAGACACCGAGATCACCCCGGGATAGAATTCCATCATCCGACTACACTGGTAAGGTCTGATTCCCCAACAACTAATGAATTTTGATTGAAATAGCTGCCAAACGCGATTGGGAAATAAATTGACCTAGGAATTAGGATAATCGGACTTAGAATCATAAAATGGATGATGTGATGAGCTTGAATATTCATTTAAATGTCCAGGGAATTTAATTGGCTTGAAAATTGGGATTTCGTGAAGTTCTGAATTGATTCGGAGCAACAGGAGACCAGGTAGGATAATTTACGCTTCCCGAGTTTTAGATTTGACCTAGTGAATACCTAAACGATTAGATTTAATTGCATAGATTTACGTACTACTTTCGATGGACTAAATTGCATGCCTTTGTGCTGGATATCCTAATTACATGTTAGACATTTTGTTTATCGAGTTTAGATGTCATTAGGACATATTTACTTAGGGTAGGGTACTTGATAGCCGGTATGGGACGGCCGTTAAGTATCCCGAGTACAGGGAGTTTTTAAGTGATATTATTTTTACCAGATTTAGCCTGTACTGGGTTAGGGATCACGCGATAAATCAGGATAACCCTAAGAAAGGTTTAAGGAGTATAAGGGGGGATAGCCTACACGGGGAAACGTTGTGATTTAGGCATAATACCCTAGAACCCTGAGGAATAGCCGACCGTGAGCATGTGAGTTCGAATAGACTGTATGAGGATGAGAATTGGCGTATGTGCATATGCTAGGGGACGTCCTAGATATTGATTCTCACCCGGTCCTTGAGTGAGTGATTAGTGTTACGGATCACACTCACAATTTAGGCTAGATTCGGGTGATTGGTGGTACGGATCACACCCAACGATAAGAGAGGTAATCTCTCTAGATGATGTGTAATTGGACGATTTTAGATTTGGTCGCAGAGGACTTGTGGCCCAGATGAATTTAGATACACTGGGCATAAGATTTAACCTAATTTCGATTACTAATTTTCAAAGAAATGGATTTTTATGATTTTGAGTATTTACCGTGATTTCCATGTGATAAAATGATTTTAAAGATAAGGTATTTCACTGATTTCAAGCTTATTTCGGGAAGTTGTTTTCGGTGCTCGCACCGCTGAGTATTGAACCAGATTTTGAATTGTAAATTATTCTACTGGGATTTTATATCTCACCAGGTTGTTTACTCAGATGAATAGGAACAGGGACAGGGACCTAGATGTTAGCTGGGCGATGCTTTGATGATAGATATAAGAACAGCTTAGTCTAGGCTTGAATGACATTGTATCTATTTATACTGATGTTGTTGTATATTGGTCTTCTGTAATTTATGCTTTCTGTTGCTATGGGATTGGATGTATACTATTTAATGAATATATTCTGTTGTGTTGATGACTAGTTGTACTATTGGGATATGTATGAATTATAGAGGAGACTCTGCCGGATTTTCGGCAGTATTTATTGTTGTAAATATACGAAGTTTAAGCTGAAATTTATATGAATGCGTGATATGATGTATTGATGGGTTTTAGTTTCATTGCAGAGTAATTTATGATGTATGTATGAATAATTAGTACAGCTGCATGTGAATTAGGGTTGAACGAAATTCGAATGGACAATGGAAAGTCTATTTGGGTTACGCTCAACTTGTAGCGATCCCCTGACATTCCCACATCGGGAATAACCATTCCAAATACCCATATGCTTCTGCTAGACAGATAGAAGACTGTGTATATTGTATTAGGGGGTCGTTACACAAGGGTTTTTCCTTTTGAATCTAAAAAATTTAGTCATTTAATTATGCAAGTGAAATTTCCCTTCCTTAAGCCAATTCTTTATAAGAATTTAATTTATCAACACCATGAATCAAAATTATTAATTTAAGCCACTTAAATTAGGGATATTACATAGGTAGTAACTGAAAGTTTTAATTATCTTCAATTAATGCATAATATGTAAATTACTATTCTTTTTGTAACAAATGAGGAATCAAGAAGAAAAACTAGCATAATATGTAAATTGTTACAATATTTACGTGTGTAATTATGCCAACAAATTTTCTAAAGAAAGGCACAGTTTAATTAGGTCTCAATTTTTTAAAGTTTAATTAGTTTTACTTTAATTCTTTAAATTTAAAAAATTAATCAAATTTGTCATAATTTTTATTATTATTTATTTATTAATAAAAAAATATTAAATTTAAGCCAATTTAATATTTTTATGTCATGTTATTATCAATATTACTTGTCTACTAATCTTACATATAAAACAACAAATTTGGTGGTACCATTATATATTTAGATTTAGATTTAGATTTAATGAGCACTTAATTTAAGTTCAAACTTTAAATTTAGGATTTTTTTTTTCAATTTAAGATTGATAAAGTGATAACATTGATAATAATATGAGATAGATATAATTGAACTTTGCTCTAACTCAATACTTTTCATTAAGTAAATTATGGATGCTTGGCATTAAAAAATTGATTGATTTTTAAAGTTAAAAGAAGTAAAGTGAAATTAATTAAATTTAAAGAATAAAATTAAAACTTAAGTCACAATTAAAAGACTAAAATAATTATTTTGCCTAACTTGAAAATAAACTGTAGTCTATTAGGAAATTTCCATAAAATTAATTCCATTATTCAATATTTAAAGAGTAAATTATACTTTTTTACTTTGAGAGATCATGAAATTATTCTCCTCTCTCATCTATTATAAAAAATTATACTTTTTGACTTTGAAAGATAAAAAACTTATAATTTTAATCATTTTGATCAAATTATCTTTATATTTATTATTTATATAATTAAATATGTATTTAAATAATATAAAAAATATTATTTAACTTAAAATAACAAAAAATTTATTATTTTTAAATCAAAATAAATAATAATAAAATATTATAATTTTTAAAAATATATTTTATAATGCATTATAATACTTTTAAAAAAATTAATAATATCATTAAGAGTATTTTAATTAAATGAGTGAAAATTATAGTTTTTTTAATCTTTTAAAAAAAAGTATAAATTTTAAAATAGAGAAAAGAAGAGTGAAACTTACTCAACTTTAAATGAAAACAAGATTTGTGGGAACGCAAAATCACGATATATACTTTGGGGTTGATACGAGTCTTTTTATATAAACAACACCTATCATACCAAATGTGGCGTTTGTATTCCTTGTTGGGCGGGCGCTGCTGGGCGTTTTAGCAGCGGTTTTTTCTGTTACTAAAGTTTTTTGTAACAAATATTATTATCACTATAGCTTTTGTTAAATTAATTATTTAAACAACAGTTATAGCAGCAATAATATTCGTTGCAATAATATTAAAACACATTTTAGCGACGGATAAAACGATCCAAAAGCCCAAATGTGATATAGTGTGTTATAGTGTAGACAAAAGTCGCCACTAAAAATTAAAATATTGTCACTGAAAAGATACAGCAGTGCCAACATAATTTTTATTTGTTATCATTAAAACTTTTGTCACTAAACGTCTTTGATGGTGATAAAAAAAAATCATTACTGAAAATACATATAGTAACGATATTTGTCATCATTGAAAAAAAAATTTTGTAATCACAGAAATTGAAATTTAAAAGCCAACAATTGTTATAGAAACTTAAATTTAGTAGTGACAGAAAATATTGCCACTGAAGCTCTTTTCAGTGACGACTTTTTGTCACCATTGAATCCCTTTTCAGTAGCAACTGGTTTCTGGTGTTGAAATTTTAATTTTTTATAAAATTTAAAATATATAGAATTTGAATTGTTACCATTCAAATTGTTTATATTTTAAATTCCTTGTTTTCTCCAACATCTAAAACTTCTAGTTGAGTGCAATGGGCCAAAGACAAAGGCAATGGTCCTTGTAGTTGGTTGCCATTAAAATGCAGAGTTTGCAATGAACTACTTTTGGAAATGTTCCTTGGTATAGTTCCAATAAGATTATTCATCTGTAGATCCAAAACAGAAAGATATGGTAAGGCTAGAAGACATTGTGGAACAGGGCCTGTCAACTTGTTGTGAGACAAGTTGAGTATAACAAGTAAGCTTGCATTACAAAACAAAAGGAAAATATTCCCAATTAATCTGTTGTTTGAGACTCAGAAGAATTCCACAAAAAAGGAAGGAACTAGAAGATTTCCTTGCAACATGTTGAAGCTAAGATCAAGAAACCATAAATTCCTCATTGGAAGATCCTCAGATGAAGTCAATTTGTTATGGGATAGATCTAAATAGTGCAAAGAACCATTTCCCACTTTGTTGAACCATTTGGGAATCTTTCCTTGAATTTTATTATCAGAAAGATTTAAAGATTTCAAATTTTAAAGGTTTCCCAAGAATCTGGGAAAATTGTTGATTCTACAAGAAGCTAACTCCAATTCTTGAAGATTGGAAATGGTGTAGTCAACATGATTGTCAAAGCTAATTGAGAGAAACTGGTTGTTTTAATAAGTTTTAATGGTTTTGATATTTGTTGCGGGAAAAGAACTGATTTTGGCATGATCTATGACTTCATGATTAAACTACATCCAATTTTTCAAGAAAATTTCGTGTCTTTCAAGCTTGCCCTCTATATATTTATTTGACTACCCCCACTTCCATCCTCTGACTTTAATCTACAGGAATTATTAATAAGATTAAATCTATAAGTAATTTTTTATATTATTATTATTATTATTTTAATTAAAATAAAGTATGTAAAAAAATATTTTAAATCAAAATTATTATGATAAGAAATAAATTGTATAAATTATATATGTATTAATTTTTTATTAAAAATTTAATAATAAAGATATATAAAATAAAAAATTTATTTAAAATATTTGACATCATAAAATTTTTAAAATAAAAAAAATAAAAAAGAGATAAATAAAAATGTTATGCACTTTCACCAAGTTTTTTCTTTATTAACAAAATGATTTTTATATGTAGTATGCAGATCTCTAGGAAGCCCCAAATATGAAAATTTCAAAAGCCCATGCTGCAGCCTTCGTGCCGTTTGTTGTTTCTTGCCCTTAATTTTGGCTGTTTATTGGATATTTCTTTTTCTCTAGAAAAATAAAAAGACAAAAATTATCCTTAATAAAATTTTATAGATTTTGGATATTTTTGTAACAACAGAAAGAATTTTTAAGAGTTTAAAAGATAAAAAATTGAATTTTTAACCCTAATCCCAATCAAACGAAGCCTGGCACGAATTTCAAGGATAATAACTTGACACAGAAGGTTATCTGAAGCCAGAAACACGATCAAACGGAAGGAAATGCAATCCGGCAATGAGAAACTGATGGAAGAAGTTTCGTGCGTCAATTTCATTAACGGAGGCCAAAACTTTCTCATGGAAATGCGTGCCAACATCTGGAAGGATGCCGAGACCCTAAAACATCCCCAGGTGGCCCGGGAAAAGGCGGAATCGCCCCTGGAAGCTTTAAATTACGTGAACTCCCGCCATTTCTCTCATTTCACTCTCTCTCCTCACCACACTCTCTCTCTCCTCTCTCTTTTCTCTCTCCACCTTCCTCCACTGTGAACGGCCGCCATAGCCACCATGGGCCGCCACCAAGGGTACCAACCGACAGCCCTCACTGCCCACAACCTCCAGCAACCAACCACGGCCACTAACGGCCGCCGGAGCCGCCGAAAAAATGCCGTTTTTCCCCTCAATCGCGCGAAACTTCCCCAGCTCGAATCGCCGCCGTCCGTCACCGTTGACCATCACCGCCCCCACCATCGTGTAGCCCGAGCTTCCAGCTTCCTCCAGTAGCTCTGCGCCGTCGAAAGGAGGTCGAACACGCCCGGATCGAGGCAGAACATTGTCCGCCGTGCGAGAAGTTTTGTGTCCGGAAAACACCACCCAAACGGCCGTGAACCACTATGCCACCACCGTATTCGGACTCCTGGGCTTGCGGGCTTCACCGTGGTGTAATTTTTGAGGCAAACCGCACCTCTCCGCCGTGCGCCACCGCCGCGCGCCATCACAAGACCGCGCCACCGCGCCGCCAGAAGCCGTCTTTGAGCTTCTGGACGTGCATCCCGAGAAACCGAGACCACCGTGATGTAGAATTCCATCATTCGGGCATAGTGGTAAGGTATGTTTTCCCAAAAACTAATGGTATATGACTGAAATGACTTCCGAACGTAATTAGGCAACTAATTAACCTAGGTAACTATGTAACCCAGTTTAGGATTGAAAAACGGATGACGTGACAAGTTTAAATATTCCATTTGATGTCCAGGGAATTAATTGGGCTCAGAAACTGAGATTTCATGGAGTCCTGACTTGATTTGGAGCGACCAGAGACCAGGTAGGATAATTTACACTTCCCGAACCCTAGAATTGATTTAGTGAATACCTAAATGATTTAGATGACTTGCATGGATTTACGTGCTGCTTTCGATGGGATAAAATTGCATGCCTGTGTGCTGAAAACCCTAATTGCATGTTAGACACCTTGTTTATCGAGTTTAGATGCCTTTAGGGCAGATTTACTTAGGGTTGGGTACTTGATAGCCGGTATGGGATGGCCGTTAAGTATCCCTCGTACAGGAAGCTTTTAACGAAACTATTTTTATCAAATTTAACCTGTACTGAGTTAGGTATTACGCATTAAACCAGGACAACCCTAAGAAAGGTTTAGGGAGTTAAGGGTGGATAACCTACACGGGGAAACGTTGTGATTTAGGCGTAATACCCTAAAACCCTGAAGAATAGCCGACCGAGTGTATGTGAGTTCGAATAGACTGTATGAGGATGAGAATTGGCATATGTGCACATGCTAGGGGACGCCCTAGATGTTGATTCTCACCCGGTCCTTGAGTGAGTGATTGGTGTTACGGATCACACTCACAATATAGGCTTGACTCGGGTGATTGGTGTTACGGATCACACCCAACGATAAGAGAGGTATTCTCTCTAGACTACGTGCAATTAGAAGATGATTTAGATTTGGTTACACCGGATTTGTAGCCAACGTGGATCGAGAGACACAGGGCATGGGATTTTACTTGACTTTGATGACTGATTTTAAAAGAAATGGATTTCCTGATTGTGATATATTGCTGCAATTTCCATGTGTTTAAACGATTTTAAAGAAAAGGTATTTCACTGTTTTCGAACTGATTTTGGGAAGACGATTTCGGTGTTCGCACCGCTGGGTATTCAACTGGTTTTCGAATGATAATTGATTTGTAAATTATTCTACTGGGATTCATATCTCATTAGGTTGTTTACTCAGATGAACTGGGACAAGAGAAAGAGCCTAGACGATAGCCGAGCCTGACTTGAGGATAGACCGGAGGATGATTAGCTTAGGCTTGAATCATTTGTATATATACTTTGATGACGCTGTTATTTATCGGATTCTATTTCTTATGAATGCTGTATGGATTAGACTGAATATATATATAACGTTTTAGATAGTATACATGGATTGTAGTGATGAATTAATGTTGCTATGTATGAATTTATGTCAGTTATGTTTATCACTGTTGTTGGACTAGCTGTTGATGTTTAAACAGGTGATTCTGTATTTGGGATATGATCGAATTACAGAGGAAACTCTGCCGGATTTTTGGTAGAATTTACCGCTATAAACTTATGGATTTGAATTGAAACGTGTATGAATGTACGACGCGACATGTATATGAGTTTTAGATTTCATTCCAGAGAAATTTATGATGCATGTATGTATAGTTAGTTAGCTGCGTGTGAATTAGGGTTGAACAGAATCCAAATGGATGACAGAGAGTCTATTTGGGTTACGCTCAACCAGTAGCGATCCCCTGACGTTCCCACATAGGGAATAATCATTTAGAATATCCCATATGCTTCCGCTAATCAGATAAGTATCGCGTATGACGTATTAGGGGGTTGTTACAATTATGGTATCAGAGCTTGGTTTGTCGAATCTTCTGGTTTAGTGGGCTTAGGACTTTAAATCTTTGGGCTTGCAGCTTTAGGGTTTTGATTAATTTGACTCTGGAATGATAGGACCTGATTTGAATTGATAATGAACGGAATGAATTTGATGTACTTCTGTTAACTATTGCTGTATAACTGATCTATTTGTTTCTGTGTCAGATAAGCATGGCAGAATCTAGCAGGGACGCCACACGTAGGCCTAGGGGAAGGCCAAGGCACAGAAACCAGGGTGCATCAGGTAGTGGTAGCATGGAAACTGAGGTTGACATGCGGGAGATGATCGAATCTATCATATTAATGGCCGATGCAATGAGAGACCAGGCCACTACCAGTGCCAATGCAATGAGACAGCAGCAGGAAGATAGACAGACGAGAAACGACGGAGCCACCCAACAGGTGAACCCACTATATCAGGGATGGATTGAATTTCAGAGAGCAGGTCCATCTCCGTTTACAGGTGCCTTTGATCCAGCTGCTGTGGAAGCTTGGATAAAAGGAATTGAAAAGATTTTTAGGTTGTTGCGGCGACGATGAGCAGAAAGTCACATATGCAACATATATCTTTGAAAGCGGCGGAACTTTGGTGGGCGGATGCCCAAAGAATCGATGGAGAGCCGAGGCATTCCACTGACTTGGGAATCTTTCAAGAGAGTCTTCATGGATCAATATATCCCTGAGAGCGTGAAACAAGCAAAGGAAGCAGTTCTGAAGCTCACCCAGGGAGGCAGGCCGTTTGACGAGTATCTGAAACAGTTTGAGGAATTATCAAGGTACTCTACTTACCTGCGAATGCATTACGATGAGGCTTGGAAAGCAAAGCAACTAGAAGAAGGCCTCGATTTGCCTATGAAGACTCAGTTAGCTACCCTGGAGATTCGAGATTTTGCCACACTGGTGAATAAGTGCCGAATTCTGAGCAAGAATTTAGAACAGAAACAGACTCAGAATATGACACAACGAACAGGAAACCGACCCAGACAAGCGCCCAGAAATCTGAATGTAAGAAGCGGTATGTTTAAACCGCAACCAGGGGCTTCTAGTAGCAGTGGGAGGCGACCTGATAATGCTCCTTGTCCGAAGTGTGGTACCAGACATCCAAATCAACCTGGCGGCATCGGACTCCCGCTGCGATGCTATAGATGTGGAGGCACAGGACACATGGCCAGATACTGCCCTTCCACAGGGAATCAGCCGACATCTGGTAGCCGAAGACTGCAGGCTCCAGGGAGAGTTTTTACCATGAATGCTGCCAACATCGACAGGTCCTCGGGCTTGATGCAGGGTAGAGGTAAAATTTATAATTTTCCTTTGATAATATTGTTTGATTCGGGTGCTACGCACTCATTTATTGCTGATGCATGCGTAGAACGAATGAGATTACCTGTTCAAACCCTGCCCTGTGACCTATACATATCCACACCCTTGGGAGAGACCACTATGTCCCCACGAATATGCCTAAACTGCCTCTTAACCATTGAAGATACTTTATTTCTTGTGGACTTAGTGTGTATACCATTGTCAGGGATCGATATTAATTTGGGAATGGATTGGTTGACTAGGAATCGGGTCTTGTTGAATTGTTCCAAAGGGACAATTACTTATCTGGATAACGTACCTGTGCGTGGGAATGACAGAGCTTGTGAGATAGGTGATATGTCCCTCAATTTCTCTGAGGTAGAGTTGCAGGATAGACTGAGTCAAATCCCAATCGTTAGTGACTTTCCAAAGGTATTTCCTTTGGAAATAAGTAAACTGCCACCACCCAGGGAGATAGAATTCACCATTGACCTAATTCCGGGAGTGGGTCCAATAGCTATGACCCCGTACTGTATGGCCCCCGCAGAATTGAGAGAATTAAAAGTCCAAATTGAAGACATATTGGAGAAGGGGTTCATTAGGCCAAGTGTATCACCATGGGGAGCTCCGGTCTTATTCGTAAAGAAGAAAGACAGGAGTTTAAGACTGTGTATTGATTACCGGCAATTGAATAAGGTGACCATTAAGAAAAAATACCCATTGCCACGTATTGATGATTTATTTGACCAGTTGCAAGGCGTGACTGTATTTTCTAAGATAGATTTAAGGTCAGGATACCACCAGATTAAGGTTAGAGAGGAGGATATTCCTAAGACTGAATTCAGGACAAGATACGGCCATTACGAGTTCCTAGTGATGCCGTTTGGATTGACGAATGCACCCGCTGTCTTTATGGATTATATGAACAGAATTTTTAGACCCTATTTAGATCAATTCGTTGTGGTATTCATCGATGATATTTTAGTCTATTCCAAGACTCACGAAGAGCATGCCCAGCATCTTAACAAAGTGTTACAGATACTGGAAGAGAAACAATTGTATGCAAAGCTGGAGAAATGTGAGTTTTGGTTAGAAGAAGTGAAATTTTTAGGACATGTGGTTAATGGGAAAGGGATAGCAGTCGACCCAAAGAAAATTGAAGCAGTATTAGATTGGGATCAACCTAGAACGGTCACCGAGATTAGGAGTTTTTTGGGTTTAGCCGGCTATTATCGAAAATTCATTCAAGGATTTTCGCAGATAGCTGTGCCATTGACCCGATTGACTCGGAAAGGGGTAGATTTTGAATGGAGCGAGCAGTGTGAAACTAGTTTTCAGATTTTGAAAGAGAAATTGACCACCGCTCCTGTACTAATTATTCCGAAACCCCTAGAACCCTTTACTGTATACACAGATGCATCTTTGAGAGGCCTAGGTTGTGTTTTGATGCAGGATGGGAAAGTTGTGGCTTATGCATCGCGACAATTGAAACCTGCAGAGGAGAACTATCCCACCCATGACTTAGAACTAGCTACCGTTGTGTTTTCCCTAAAGATTTGGAGACATTACCTGTATGGCGCGGTATTCGAGGTATATAGTGATCATAAGAGCCTTAGGTATTTGTTCGATCAGAAGGAATTAAACATGAGGCAGCGTAGATGGGTAGAATACTTAAAAGACTTTGATTTTGAATTGAAATATCATGCAGGGAAAGCAAATGTTGTAGCCGATGCATTAAGCCAAAAGTCACTACAACTAGCTAGTTTAATGATTAGTGAGATGAGGTTACTTGAGGATTTTGGGAACCTTAGCCTCAATGTAATCTCGTTTCCGCAAAGATTAGTGATGAGTGACTTTTTGATAACCTGCGAATTGAGAGAACTAATTAGACAGGCCCAACTTGAGGATGAATCCTTGGAAGTATACGCAGACCAACCCGACTTTGGATTAGCACCTGATGGAGTTTTGATGTTTAGAAAGAGAGTAGTGATCCCGAACCATCAGGAACTAAAGGAAAAAGTGTTAGCAGAAGCCCATAGAAGCCATTACACTATTCACCCCGGTATTTCCAAGATGTACCAGGATTTAAAGAGAAATTTTTGGTGGCCTGGTATGCGGAGAGATATCACGGATTACGTGAATGCCTGTTTGACTTGTCAACAGGTTAAGATAGAGCATCAGAAACCCGCGGGGCTACTTAAGCCATTGGAGATACCATAGAGGAAATGGGATCAGATAACTATGGATTTTGTGGTTGGATTACCTAGAACACAGCAGGATTTGATGCCATTTGGGTAATAGTGGATAGGTTGACCAAGTCTGCGCACTTTTTGCCTGTTAAGGTGCGTTACTCCATAGAGAAATTAGCCGAAGTATACCTTAGGGAAATTGTAAGATTACATGGAATACCGTCAGGTATAGTATCTGATCGAGATCCTAGGTTTACTTCGAGATTTTGGCAATCCCTACAGCAAGCCTTAGGAACCCAGCTTAAATTTAGATGACCTATCATCCTCGGTGACGGGCGATCTGAGAGGACTATTCAAACCCTAGAAGACATGTTGAGGGCGTGTGTACTTGAGCAGAAAGGAAGTTGGGATAAACACCTGCCGTTGATAGAGTTTGCATACAACAACAGTTATCACTCTACCATCGGTATGGTACCGTATGAGGCTCTGTATGGGAGGAGTTGTAAGTCACCTTTAAGTTGGGTAGAAATGGGGGAAAGTGCACTGTTGGGACCTGAAATGGTGCAAGAAACCACTGATCAAATTAAAATGATCAGGGAAAAGATGAGAGCTGCCCAACAGAGGCAAGAATCTTATGCCAACAAGAGAAGAAGGCCTTTGGAATTTAACGGGGGAGATCACGTATTTCTGAGAGTGTCCCCCACCACGGGTATTGGTAGACAGATAAGGACTAAGAAACTAAGTCCTAGATTCCTAGGACCATTCCAAATTTTACAAAAAGTTGGTCCCGTTGCCTACCAAATTGCTTTACCTCCCCATTTGTCCAACCTACATGATGTTTTCCATGTCTCCCAACTTTATAAATATGTCCCAGATCCTGCGCATGTATTAGAGAATCAACCAATAATATTAAAGGAAAATTTGACTTATGAATCTACTCCTGTTCAAATCCTTGACTATAAGACTAAGCAACTTCAAAGTAAAATAATCCCTCTAGTTAAGGTACTTTGGCAGGATGTAGCGTCGCAGGAGATGACGTGGGAAAAAGAAGATGAGATGAGGCAAAGATATCCAGAACTGTTTACAGGTATGAATTTTGGGGACAAAATTTCTTTTAAGGGGAGGAGAATATAACAACAGAAAGAATTTTTAAAAGAGTTTAAAGGATGAAAAATTAAATTTTTAACCCTAATCCCAATCAAACGAAGCCTGGCACGAATTTTGAGGATAATAACTTGACACAGAAGGTTGTCTGAAGCCAGAAACACGATCAAACGGAAGGAAATACAATCCGGCGATGAGAAACTGACGGAAGAAGTTTTGTGCATCAATTTCATTAACGGAGGCTAAAACTTTTGCATAGAAATACGTGCCAACGTCTGGAAGGATGCCGAGACCCCAAAACATCCCCAGGTGGCCCGGGAAAAGGCGGAATCGCCCCTGGAAGCTTTAAATTATGCGAACTCCCGCCATTTCTCTCATTTCACTCTCTCTCCTCACCACACTCTCTCTCTCCTCTCTCTTTTCTCTCTCCACCTTCCTCTACCGTGAACGGCTGCCATAGCCATCGTGGGCCGCCACCAAGGGTACCAACCGACAGCCCTCACTGCCCACAACCTCTAGCAACTAACCACGGCCACCAACGGCCGCCGGAGCCGCCGAAAAAATGCCGTTTTTCCCCTCCATCGTGCGAAACTTCCCCAGCTCGAATCGCCGCCGTCCGGTCCATCGCTGACCGCCACCGCTTCTACCATCGTAGCACGCACGCGCCTGGATCGAGGCAGAACGTCGTCCGCGGTGCGAGAAGTTTCGTGGCCAGAAAACACCGCCCAAACGGCCGTGAACTGCCATGCCACCACCGTATTAGGACTCCTGGGCTTGCGGGCTTCACCGTGGTGTAATTTTTGAGGCAAACCGCACCTCTCCGCCGTGCGCCACCGCGCACCGCCGTGTGCCGCCGTGCCGGAGCTTCTGGACGTGCATCCCGAGAAACCGAGACCACCGTGATGTAGAATTCCATCATTCGGGCATAGTGGTAAGGTATGTTTTCCCAAAAACTAATGGTATATGACTGAAATGACTGCCGAACGTAATTAGGCAACTAATTAACCTAGGTAACTGTGTAACCCAGTTTAGGATTGAAAAACGGATGACGTGACAAGTTTAAATATTCCATTTGATGTCCAGGGAATTAATTGGGCTCAGAAACTGAGATTTCATGGAGTCCTGACTTGATTTAGAGCGACCAGAGACCAGGTAGGATAATTTACACTTCCCGAACCCTAGAATTGATTTAGTGAATACCTAAATGATTTAGATGACTTGCATGGATTTACGTGCTACTTTCGATGGGATAAAATTGCATGCCTGTGTGCTGAAAACCCTAATTGCATGTTAGACACCTTGTTTATCGAGTTTAGATGCCTTTAGGGCAGATTTACTTAGGGTTGGGTACTTGATAGCCGGTATGGGATGGCCGTTAAGTATCCCTCGTACAGGAAGCTTTTAACGAAACTATTTTTATCAGATTTAACCTGTACTGAGTTAGGGATTACGCATTAAACCAGGACGACCCTAAGAAAGGTTTAGGGAGTATAAGGGTGGATAACCTACACGGGGAAACGTTGTGATTTAGGCGTAATACCCTAGAACCCTGAAGAATAGCCGACCGAGTGCATGTGAGTTCGAATAGACTGTATGAGGATGAGAATTGGCGTATGTGCACATGCTAGGGGACGCCCTAGATGTTGATTCTCACCCGGTCCTTGAGTGAGTGATTGGTGTTACGGATCACACTCACAATATAGGCTTGACTCGGGTGATTGGTGTTACGGATCACACCCAACGATAAGAGAGGTATTCTCTCTAGACTACGTGCAATTAGAAGATGATTTAGATTTGGTTACAGCGGATTTGTAGCCAATGTGGATCGAGAGACACAGGGCATGGGATTTTACTTGACTTTGATGACTGATTTTAAAAGAAATGGATTTCCTGATTGTGATATATTGCCGCAATTTCCATGTGTTTAAATGATTTTAAAGAAAAGGTATTTCACTATTTTTGAACTGATTTCGGGAAGACGATTTCGGTGTTCGCACCGCTGGGTATTCAACTGGTTTTCGAATGATAATTGATTGGTAAATTATTCTACTGGGATTCATATCTCATTAGGTTGTTTACTCAGATAAACAAGGACAAGAGAAGCAGCCTAGACGATAGCCGAGGCTGACTTGAGGATAGACCGGAGGATGATTAGCTTAGGCTTGAATCATTTGTATATATACTTTGATGACGCTATTATTTATCGGATTCTGTTTCTTATGAATGCTGTATGGATTAGACTGAATATATATATAACGTTTTAGATAGTATACATGGATTGTAGTGATGAATTAATGTTGCTGTGTATGAATTTATGTCAGTTATGTTTATCACTATTGTTGGACTGGCTGTTGATGTTTAAACAGGTGATTCTGTATTTGGGATATGATCGAATTACAGAGGAAACTCTGCCAGATTTTCGGTAGAATTTACCGCTGTAAACTTATGGATTTGAATTGAAACGTGTATGAATGTATGACGCGACGTGTATATGAGTTTTAGATTTCATTCCAGAGAAATTTATGATGCATGTATGTATAGTTAGTTAGCTGCGTGTGAATTAGGGTTGAACGGAATCCGAATGGACGACGGAGAGTCTATTTGGGTTACGCTCAACCAGTAGCGATCCCCTGACGTTCCCACATAGGGAATAATCATTTAGAATACCCCATATGCTTCCGCTAATCAGATAAGTATCGCGTATGACGTAATAGGGGGTCGTTACAATTTTGCTGCTTAGCTTTTTAGCAGTGGTTTTATCCGTTCTTAAAGTGTGTTTTAATATTATTGCTGCTATAACTTTTGTTTAAATAATTAATTTAAAAAAATTTATAGTGACAATAATATTTGTTGCAAAAAAGTTTAGCAACAGAAAAAATTATTGCTAAAACACCAAGTAGGTGCCCAGCAGAGAATGCCCGGCAGAGAATCCAAACAATTTTATATTGATAGATTAGGCTTCTTTCTTGTGCGTTTTGAATTTCAGATTTTCAGTATAAACCAAGTGTGTTGTTCCTCCAAATCCATTCAAAAAGAAAAAGAGTTCTATAGGAAAACAAAAGTGGAGAAGAACAATCATTGATCGACTCAAAACCACTAAAAAGTACTCAATGTATGGATAAAGAATAATTATAAAGCACATCAAAAAGTTTGTAAATTCTTCTTAAAGCTAGATGAATTTAAAAAAACCTAGAAACTCTCAAAAATGGCAAACTATATTTGTCAAGACTTCGTGCCGCTCAAAAGATGTGCTTCGCCCTCAAAAGCTTAGAAGCACGCATTCTCCTTAGCCCACTATAAGCATCGCCTCAGCGCAAGTAAGCCTTTAGCGTGGGCAAGATACAAACTTTTACAAGACCTTAAGCCCATAAGTGCTCACACCTATAGATTTGGGGGGCTAATCATAATACCACAATGTTCGACCCTACTACACCTGGCTCCCTCGGACCAGGGCTTCGTCAAGATTAAGGGATGCCTACCAAATGTGTCTAACATCCTTATATGATCGAGATAGACATAGAACACTATAAATAAAGGGTTACACCCTAGTACTTAGGTACGCAAATACTATTTAGCTTAAATAGCTTCCACTCACCCTCTGACTCTCTTGTTGATTTAGCATCAAAGGTGTAACTAGAGCGTCTCTCTCCCTCTACATTCAATTATTCTATTCATTGTGCACAGATTCAAGCCGCCAATGACCACCACTCTGCACAACTCTAGTGATTTGGTCCATAATTACTTCATCAATGCTTTATACAATGCATATGATTAATAAATAAAATTTGAGTAATTAATTTGATCTAATTAATGAGTTAGAAATTATTTTTATTGATAATGATTGTAAATTAAAATTTGCCTTAAATTATGTATTAGCAAAGATAGACATTGAAACACTTACCTATCTTTTGGAAGGTCCAATTATTTATAAGTTCCAGCTTTAGATGTTAAGGTTTGAAAAATATCACTTAATTTGAAAAAATTATCTATCTTTTGGAAGGTCCAATTATTTATAAATTCCAGCTTTAGATATTAAGGTTAGAAAAATATCACTTAATTTGAAAAACTAACTAATTATACTTGGATTCCATAGCAGAGGGAGGTGAGTTTTGAGATATTATTAATTTCTACTTAGATATTACTTGCAACATATTTAGTTTTGATTCTCGACATATATATTGTCGTACTTTTTCAAGCTCATGTGATTGGAAATACTCTCAACAAGTTTTGTTTTGTTAGGGCTTAAGGTTAATGAACGTATGTCTAAAGTACTTTAGTTTCTGGTGTTGAAATTTCAGTGTTTTTATAAAATTTAAAATATAGAGAACTTGAGAATTGTTACCATTCAAATTGTTTATATTTTAAATTATTTGTTTGTATAATTATAATATTTATAAAATTCCTTATTTGATCCTGTTTGACCTAGATAAACAATAACATCAAGCAACATATACAAGAAATTTACAAGAAATCAACACTTAACCAAGGGGGAAAAATGAAAATCCAATTAGAAAACCTTTAAAGTAGCACTGCCCATGTTCAAATTGAAATTTATCCATCTAGTTTTCTAGCATGATATATAACTATTTTTATATTTATGGAAACATTATTTATTGTTCCTCTAGCTTTTTTTTTTATATTTATGTAAAGTATTCATTGCTCTTATAATAGCTATAGAACAAAAAACAGATTAGCAAATTACAAGGTCTATTTGACAATTCCACACACTCAAGTTAGTAACAAGTCAATAATGGCTATGGTATAGGCAAAATCACCAGAATTCATATCAATAGTAGGTCATTCATATTTTCAATGTCCTTTTGGATCATGTGGTAACCATTCAATAGCCAACTTCTGCTATTAATTAAACGTGCCCTTAATCTAAGAAAATTGTGCATTATTCAAAAATTTAATTAAATTTGAAATTTTCACTTATTAATTTTTTGAATTAAGTTTCTTAATATATAAAAAAGTTCTTACAAATGAAGAGAAACTAAGATTTACTATTGTTTTGATCTTCTGCATTTGAGAAATAATTCATTTCTTCTCTCTATTAAAAAAGAGATAAGAAGAACAAATTTTGGTTCTTAATCCATTCAAGATCCTTTATTTGATTTTCTTCCTCTCTTTAAATATAAAAATTACATAATTTTTTAAATATAGAGGATCCAAAATCAATTCATTGGAGACAATATAATTAAAGGCAATGATAATGATATGTAAGTGCAATTTCTGAACAAATAATGAAAAAGGTTTTTAAGTTTAAGATATAGTTAATTTTAGAATTTGGAATTATTATAAAATTATAATAAAGTAAATATTATTTGAAAAAATCAATTAAATTCTTCCTGTTATAGCCACGAGTTCTAAACTAGTTTTAATGTAATACCATATGAACATTTATACTTAATTTAAAATTGTTTACAAGAAAACTATCTTCATGCTTTTCTCATTTAATTTCATATTACATCACCAACATGGCTCCATATATCATGATATAAGTTTCTACGCAGGAATTAAAAATTACAAAAATAAAATAAAAGGAACTTTTTCTTTCACAATCTAAACATGTAATAACAATCTATTCATACTCCATATATATATTTGCTAAATCAAAGCTTCAATCATGTGTCCTTATCCTTACAAGTGAGTGGGTGAAGATTTAGGTTAAGATGCTACCTTCCTTAGCAAAAACTCTTATTGTATATGCATCATTCATCAAATAAGGAAAAAAGTAATAATACTTTTGGAAAGAAGAGGGAAGAAAAGTGCTTTCATTTTCCAAAAACAATGCATTTTGTGCAAGATGTCAATTTATTTGACAAAAAGTAAATAGTAGGGGAGGATTTTGTAATATATATCTAATATCAAGAAAATTAGATTATATTTTTTAACCAAGAGAATTTTAATTGTAATTTAACTAAATTAACCTTAGGAAAAGTTAATATAGCTTGGTCTCAAATATATGTAGACCTACCACATACAAAATTTTGGTCCTAGATAGGAAAATATAAAGGGAGCATATCATTTCAAAAGTACAATATATTAACATTATTTTTAAATTTTCATTAAAGAATTGAATCACAAAATCATCCTTGAGATTTTCTTCCTTGCTAGCTAACTCTCTTTTTTTTCGATGTCAATTAGCTTAAGTACATGTAATGTGTCTTATCTTTTGTAATATATGTAACGACCCCCTAATACGACATACACAATCTTGTATCTGATTAGCGGAAGAATATGGGTCTTTCTAAGTAGTTATTCCCGATGTGAGAATGTCAGGGGATTGCTACTGGTTGAGCGTAACCCAAATAGACTTCCCGTTGTCCATTCAGATTTCGTTCAACCCTAATTCACACGCAGCTAACTAATTATACATACATACATCATAAATTACTCTGGAATTAAATCTAAAACTCGTATATACATCACATCATACATTCATACACATTCTAACTCAAATCCACAAGTTTACAGTGGTAAACCCTACCGAAAATCTGACAGAGTTTCCTCTGTATTTCGAACATACCCAAAGTATAATAATCACCTGTTTACAATTACACAACCAGTCCAACAACAACAGTCAACATAATGACAGAAATCCATATACAGCAACGTCAATTCCATCAGTACAGTCAACATAAAACATCTGATTTATACATGTACAGTTAATCCAATCACTATAGAAAATATAGAAGACAGAACCCAATATACAACAACGTCATCAAAGCATATATATACAAGATAATTCAAGCCTAAGCTAAGTCATTCTCCCATTTATCACCAAGGCCTCATCCGCTATCTTATGGGTTCCTGTCCCTGTCCCTGTTCATCTGAGTAAACAACCTGATGAGATATAAAATCCCAGTAGAATAATTTACAATTCAAATATCATTCGAAAACTGGTTGAATACCCAGCGGTGCGAACACCGAAATCATCTTCCCAAAATTAGTTCAAAAATAGTGAAATACCTTATCTTTAAAAATCATTTAATTACATGGAAGTCGCAGCAATTAATCGAAATCATAAAATTCATTTCTTTTTAAAATCCATCATCAAAATCAAGTAAAATCCCATGCCCGGTGTATCTAAGTCCACGTTGGTCACAAATCTGCTGTAACCAAGTCTAATTCATCATCTAATTGCACGTCGTCTAGAGAGAATACCTCTCTTATCGTTGGGTGTGATCTGTAACACCAATCACCCGAATCAAGCCTATATTGTGAGTGTGATCTGTAACACCAATCACTCACTCAAGGACCGGGTGAGAATCAACATCTAGGGCGTCCCCTAGCATGTGCACATACGCCAATTCTCATCCTCATACAGTCTATTCGAACTCACATGCACTCGGTCGGCTATTCCTCAGGGTTCTAGGGTATTACGCCTAAATCACAACGTTTCCCCGTGTAGGCTATCCTCCCTTATACTCCTTAAACCTTTCTTAGGGTCGTCCTGGTTTAACGCGTAATCCTTAACGCAGTACAGGCCAAATTAGGTAAAAATGATATCAATTAAAAGCTCCCTATACTTGGGATACTTAACGGTCGTCCCATACCGGCTATCAAGTACCCAACCCTAAGTAAATCTATCCTAAGGGCATCTAAACTCGATAAACAAAATTTCTAACATGTAATTAGGGTTTTCAGCACACAGGCATGCAATTTATCCCATCGAAAGTAGCACGTAAATCTATGCAAATCATCTAAATCATTTAGGTATCCACTAGGTCAAATCTAGGGTTCGGGAAGTGTAAATTATCCTACATGGTCTCCAGTAGCTCTAAATCACTTCAGAACTTCACGTAGTCTCAGTTTCTGAGCCCAATTAATTTCCTGGACAAGAAATTAAATATTCAGGTTTGTCACGTCATCCATTTTTCAATCCTAAGTCCGGTTACCCAAATACCTAGGTTAATTTAATGCCTAATTATGTTCGGCAGCTATTTCAGTCAGATATCATCAGTTTTTGGGAAATCAGACCTTACCAATGGGATCGGATAGTGGAATTCTATGTCAGGGTGGTCTCAGTTTCTCCCTATGCATGTCCAGAAACTCCATCACGGCAGCGCACGGTGACATACGGTGGCGCATGGCAGAGGGGTGCGGTTTGCCTCGAAAATTACACCATGGTGAAGCCCGCAAGTCCAGGAGTTCGAATATGGTGGTGGCGTGGCGGTTCACGACCGTTTGGACTGCGTTTTTTGGCCACAAAAGTTGACGCACGGTGAACGGAGATTGCCTCGATCCGGGCGCGTCTGACCTCCATTTGACGTCGGTGAGCTACTGGAGGAAGCTGGCAGCTCAAGCTACATGGTGGTGGGGTCGGTGATAGTTAACGGTGATAGACGGCGGCGATCTGAGCTGCTGAAGTTTTCGCGCGATGGAGGAGAAAAGTGGCATTTTTCGGCGACGATGGCGGCCGTAGGTGGTTGCTGGAGGTTGTTGGTGGTGAGGGCTGTCGATTGGTATGCTGGGTGGTGGTCCACGGTGGCTGTAGCGGTGGTTCATGGTGGAGGAAGGAGGAGAGAGAGGAGAGAGAGTGTGTGGTGAGGAGAGAGAGAGATTTGAGAGAAATAGAGGGAATCTATGAAATTTAAAGCCTCCGGGGGCGATTCTAACTTTTTCCTGGACCACCCGGGGATACTTTAGGGTTTTGGCATCCTTCCAAACATTGGCACAAGTTTCCATGCGAAGGTTTTGGCCTCCGTCAGTGGAATTGACGCATGAAATGTCTTCTGTCAGTTTCTGATCGCCGGATTACATTTCTTTTCGTTTGATCATGTTTCTGACTTCGAACAGCCTTCCATTTCGAATCACTATCCTCAAAAGTCATGCCAAGTTTTGTTTAAAAGGGATTAGGGTTTAAAATTTTGATTTTATCCTTTAAAACTCTTTCAAAATGTTTTCGGTTGTTACAATATATATCTAATTCAAATTTTAATTCAACAAATTGTGAAAGACTAACCCTCAAAGTGCAGTTATAACTCTTTCTTTTTTAACGTGAATTAGCTCAAGTGTATGTGTCATTTTATTTTTTGAGTTTCTCATATGCATCTTATATAAGAGGAAATCTTGTTCAAATTACACTAAATATGGACACCTTTTCTCTCTGAGCGGGATACTTTCTCCTTCCGCTAGATATAATTCTTATTGGTTAGATATTTATGTCTTTTAATTGGCTAGAAAATTAAAAAATTTAGCAATTGAACCTTTAAAATATTTTATTTTTTATTTGAGTTGAAATTCAAATGGAAAAAATTAATTACCTAGCGAATGAGGGTAAAATTCATATGGAAGACAATTGATATTCATCTTTTTCACATTTGCACAGAATTAATGACATGCCACTTCAAATTTATACAAAATGATAACATATTACAATCAAAACAAAATGCATGTTCCAAAAAAAAAACAAGATAGAGATATGAGAAACGATCTGGAAAGACAACAAACAAAAACAAAATGAGAAGAAAAAGAAGACACAACACCACATAAAGCCTATTGTATGGCTAATTCATTCTTCGCCTATTTGAATGAGTTTTTCTTTCCCTTCTTACACTTCTCTTAGGTTCACCCAAAAAAAATTTAACAAGCCATTGAGGTTTTCTAGTTGAAAATACAATATGTCCCACGACAACTCCAAATATCATCCCACATCCATATCCCAAGGCTATTGCTTTCCATCCAAATCTTGATTCCTCATCATGGTCAAAGGTTGTTGATGGTGATGGCCATTCTCCTTCATCTTTCTTGCAAGTTTTTGACAATGGAACTCCATAAAGCCCTAAATTTCCCTTATAGGAATCATTGTCAAATGTATCAAACTGCTTACCTTTAGGTATGATTCCTCAAGATGGTTTTGGGAAAGGTTCAAGAAAGAAAGAAAATTGAGATTGGTTAATGTTGTAGGAATGTCACCAGTTAGCTTTTTTGATGACAGATATAATCATTCTCGGCTTTGCAGATTTCCCAATGATTTTGGGATAGAACCAATGATTTGATTTTAAGAGAGGTTAAGCCCTTTAAGTGAACTTAGATCTCCGATGAATTTTGGAATCTCTCCATCAAACTTGTTATTTGATAAGTCAATGGTCGTAAAGGTTGTTAAGATCATTTTCAACACTTTATTTTGCACTTTCAATGTAACCATCACTGAATCTTCATATGATGAAATTTTGTAATCATGTTTCATGTAATGTAAACCAGTTGCAAAATCATTTACTTTCATCAAACTGTCGTGCTGCGCCACCTCCGGACCCTGTCACCTATGCAGCTTAACGCTGCTGACCTCCAGCTGCCATTTCCAATTGCCAACGGACACCACAGTGGCTGAAAATAGTTGTGTTTCCTCCGGACACAAAATTGAAGCCCCATCGCGATCTTTTCCATCCGACGTCGTTCGGCCACACCGCTGCCACCATCAGCTAGCCTATGCTGCCAGCTTCCTCCGCCAGCTGCTAGTCGGTGAAACGCCATCGCCACACACTGTGAACAGAGGAAAACAACTTCGACGGCAGCCGCCTTCTCTGACGAAAAATTACAGTTAAACAGCCATGTTTCGCTGAACAGACCTCAGATCCGGCATCCTCGAGTTACGGGCTACATTTTGGAGTATTCTTCGACCCCAACCGTTGTGCGCTGCCGTGAGCCACCATATGCCGTCGTGCTCTACCGTGCACCATCACCAGAGTTGCTGGAAAGTTGCCAAAATCAAAATTTGAGCTTCTGAAACCCCGGGTACAATTTAAAATACTCTAATTTGATGTTTTCCTATCGAAATTGACTTCGAACATGTTTAAGGATTAGACCGACCTAGGAATTAGATAAATTAACATAGGAAAGCATAATTGAAAGGAAAACCTATTTAAGATTTGAATTATTTCCTTAGGAAACTAATTGGGATCAATTGCCAAGGAAAAAGGATAATCCCGACCCGAATAGGAGCAAATGGTAAAAGGTAGAGTAATTTACAATCCCTTGAACTTTAAATTGACGTTGTGAATGATTGTTTTAAGTAAAATTGCATTTAATGGGAATGTGTGCTGAAAATATATGAGTATATACGAATGCCTGTGTATTGAGAATGTTTGTTGCATGTTTGATAAATTTGGCTATTAGAATTATATGCCATAAGAATGGACTAACTTAAGGTAGGTATTCAATAGCCAGTATGGGACGGCCGTTGAATATCCCCTATACAGATGGTTTTGCAAAATTGAATTGTTTTTAATTAGATTAGTCTGCATCTGTTAAAGATTATTTGTTAAACCAAGACAACCATATGAAAGGTTTAAGGCGTATAAAGGGGGATAACCTATACGGGGTAACATTTTGGTTTAAGTATAATATCCTATAACCTTGAGTATTGGTCAGCTATGTGTATGTATTTCTGTATAGACTGTATGAGGATGAGAATTAGTGTTTATGCACATGCTAGGGGATACCCTAGATGTTGATTCTCACCCAGTCCTAGAGAGAGTGATTGGTGTCACGGATCACACTGACAATATAGGCGTGTTTTTGGGTGATTGGTGTTATGAATCACACCCAACCAAAAATCATGTTCTCTGTTAAAACGGAATGCAATTGAAATGAATAAATGAATAGTCACATGAGACTTGTTGTAACAACCCCCTAATCCACAATACACTATCCTCTATCAGGGTAGCGGAGGCATATGGGTTTTCAAAATTACTTTTCACTTTTTTTCTTTCAGGGAACGTCAGGGGATCACTACTGGTTGAGTGTAATCCAAATAGACTTTTTCGTCGTCCATTCAGATTTTGCTTAACCCTAAATCAATTGTATCTGTACTAAATACACATGCAATCATCACAACAAGCTCTGGAATATTAAAACTAATAACCATAAAATTAATAATACACATTCATGTACATGCATCCCATCTTGAAACTCAATTTCAGACATTAATTCCTGCCAAAAATTCGACAGAGTTTCTCCTATAACTTGGACATCTCCCAAGTACAAACAGTCAACAAATCCATAAATACATTCAATACAAAATCCAACAATAACATAATCATCAACACAAATATATATACAATAACAGATTCAAGCCTAGAAACTACATTTGCATCGCCTGCGTCATTATCCAATCTCACTTGACTATCTCCTAGGCCCTTGTCCCTAGTCATCTGAGCAAACAACCTCATGAGATAGTTAAATCCCAGTAGAGTAATTTACAGTAAATAAATATTCAAAACTAGCTGAATGCTTAGCGGTGCAAGCATCGAAAATAACTCCCGTGTTTATTTTGAAAACCAGTGAAATACCTTATCTTTTAAAATTATTAAAATAACATAAAAAACGAGACAATCAATCAATGAATATAAAATCTATTTTTTGAAAATCTGTCATCAAAAATCTAAATCAAATCCATTGCCCGGTGGTTTTCACATTCACATCCGTCACAAGTCTTATGTGACTGTATCTGAATCTGTCCAATTGCATGTCATTTTACGAGAAATCAATCTTTTATCATTGGGTGTGATCCATAACACCAATCACCCGAAATCACGCCTATATTGTGAGTGTGATCTGTGACACCAATCACTCACTTAAGGATAAGGTGAGAATTAAAATCTAGGGCGTCCCCTAGCATGTGTACATATGCCAATCCTCATCCTCATATAGTCTATTCAGAATCACATGCATACAGTCGACTAGTTCCCAAGGTTCTAGGATATTACACCCAAATCACAACGTTTCCCCGTATAAGTTATCCTCCCTTATACTCCTTAAACTTTTCTTAGGGTCGTCCTAGTTTACCGCATAATCCCTAACGAATGTAGGCTAAATCTAATGAAAATAATACATTTATAAAATCCTCTACACTTGGGATACTCAACGACTGTCCTATATCGACTATCAAGTACCCTACCCTAAGTCAACTCACTCCTATGGCATCTAAATTCGATAGCCAAATCGTTCTAACATGCAACAGGCATCTACCGCACACAGGCATGCAATTATACTCATTGAAGGCAGCATGCATTTCCATGCAATCAAATTAAATCATTTAGGTATCCACAAAATCAATCTAAAATTAGGGGACCGTAAATTACCCTACCCAGTTACTGTTTACTCCTAATTAAATTCAGGCTTCCTGTATCCTCAAAATTCAAGCCTAGTTAATTTTTTGGGTAATTAAATTAATGTCTTAGTCTGCTACTTATTCAATTTCGCTTTCTTACATCTGATTATATGTTTTCCTAGGTCGATAAATTTTTTATACATGTTCAGCATCCAATTCAGTTAGAATACATTAGATTAGGGCAATTTAGATCGTGTCGGGGGTTTCGAAAGGTGGAAATTTGATTCTGAACCCTTTCTGGTTTATCCGGCAGCAGCGCATGGCGGAGAGGTACGGCTAAGGTCAAAAATTACACCAGAATGAAGCCTGTAAGATGAGGAGCCTGATTCTAGGGTTGGTGTGGTGGTTTTTAGCCGTTGCGGTGGCATTTTTTGGCCGAAAAGTTCTACACACGACGGATGAAAAATGCCTCGATCTGAGTGCGTGGCGGCTCCATTTAACCACTGAGAGCTGTCGAAGGAAGTTGGCAGCTCGGCCTTCCCAATGGCGGGGGCGGTGATGTCAGACGACGTCAGATGGCAAAGATCACGGTAGCCGAAGGATTGTGCAACAAAGGGAGAAAAGATCTTTTTCTAGCGGCTGTGGCGTCCGTGGGTGGTCGGGGTTGGTCGCAGGTGGTCGGGGGTGGTGAGCTACGTCGGTGGCTGGGTCAGGCAGCAGCGCAGGGCAGCAGAGGTGGCTATGCGCGGTGGTGAATGGAGGAGAGACAAGAGAGAGAAAGTAGAATAGAGGAGAGAGAAGGAAAATGGAAAATGGTGGGGTTTTGTGGAATTTTGGGAAGTTTAAAGCCTCTAAGGGCAATTTGGTCTTTTGCCACTTTATCCTTGGAAACTTCCAAATGTTATCTTCGATCCAGGTAAGGGCACAGATTCCCATGCAAGGGTTTTGGTCTCCATCTAAGGATTGGAAGTCTGATACTCTATCTATTAATTTCCTATTTCTGGGTCGCGTTTTCGTTCATCGGATTAGATTTTATTTATGAAAAATCCTCATATTTCAACTGTAATCTCAAAAAATTATGCCAGATTCAATTTTAAAGAAATCCTGATTAAATTCACCTAATTTAATTCAAAATTTTGGTTATTACATTCTCCCCTCCTTAAAAGAAATTTTGTCCCCAAAATTCATACTTGTGACTGGGTATCATTGTCTCATCTCGTCTTCCTTCTCCTATGTCATTTCCTGCAATGCTACATCCTGCCAAAGTACCTTAACTAAAGGGATTACTTTATTCTGGAGTTACTTTGTCTTAAAGTTAAAGATTTGTACAGGTGTAGATTCATAAGTTAAATTTTCCTTTAATACTATGGGTTGATTCCCCAATACATGTGCAGGGTTTGGGACGTATTTACAAAGTTGCGAGACGTGAAAGACGTCGTGCAAATTAGATAGGTATGGGGGTAAGGCAATCTGTTAAGCGACTGGACTGACTATTTACAGGATTTGGAATGGTCATAAGAATCTGAGGCTTAGTTTTCTGGTCCTTACTTGTTTACCAATACCCATGGTGGGGCACACTCTCAAGAAAACATGTTCTCCCTCATTAAACTCTAAAGGTCTCCTTCTCCTATTAGCATAGGCTTCCTGTCTTTGTTGGGCAGCCCTTATCTTTTCTCTTATCATTTTGATTTGATCAGTGGTCTCTTGTACAATATCAGGTCCTAACAATGTACTTTCCCCCATTTCTACCCAACTTAAAGGTGACTTACAACTTCTCCCATACAGAGTAGCAAAAGGTGGCATACCGATGGTAGAGTAATAATTGTTATTGTATGCAAACTCTATCAAAGGTAGGTGTTTATCCTAACTTCCTTTCTGTTCTAGCATACAAGCCCTTAACATGTCTTCTAAAGTTTAGATTGTTCTCTCAGACTGCCCATCAGTCTGAGGATGATAGGTTGTGCTAAATTTAAGCTGGGTTCCTAGTGCTTATTGTAGAGATTGCCAAAATCTCGAAGTAAACCTAGGGTTTCTGTCTGACATTATACCTTATGGTATCCTGTGTGTAATGACCCCCTAATACGACATACGCGATGCTTATCTGATTAGCGAAAGCATATGGGTTGATTTACATAGTTATTCCCAATGTGGGAATGTCAGGGGATCGCTACTGGTTGAGCGTAACCCAAATAGACTTCCCATTGTCCATTCAGATTCCGTTCAACCCTAATTCACACGCAGCTAACTAATTATACATACATACATCATAAATTACTCTGGAATGAAATCTAAAACTCATATACACGTCACGTCATACATTTTTACACATTCCAACTCAAATTCACAAGTTTACAGCGATAAACCCTACTGAAAATCTGGCAGAGTTTTCTCTGTATTTTGAACATTCCCAAAGTACAAAAATCACCTGTTTACAATCATACAGCCAGTCCATCAACAACATAAACATAATTAACAGAATCCATATACAGCAACGTCAATCCCATCACTACAGTCAACATACAACACCTGATTTATACATATAAAATCAATCCAATCATTACAGAAAATATAGAAGACAGAACCCAATATACAGCAACGTCATCAAAGCATATATATACAAGAAGATTCAAGCCTAAGCTAAGTCATTCTCCTACTTATCACCAAGGCATCATCAGCTATCGTCTGGGTTCCTGTCCCTGTCCCTGTTCATTTGAGTAAACAACCTAATGAGATATAAAATCCCAGTAGAATAATTTATAATTCAAATATCATTCGAAAACTGGTTGAATACCCAACGGTGCGAACACCGAAATCATCTTCCCAAAATCAGTTCAAAAACAGTGAAATACCTTATCTTTAAAAATCGTTTAATTATATGGAAGTCGCGGCAATTAATCGAAATCATAAAATCCATTTCTTTTTAAAATCAATCATCAAAATCAAGTAAAATCCCATGCCCGGTGTATCTAAGTCCACGTTGGTCACAAATTCGTTGTAACCAAGTCTAAATCATCATATAATTGCACGTCGTCCAGAGAGAATACCTCTCTTATCGTTGGATGTGATCCGTAACACCAATCACCTGAATCAAGCCTATATTGTGAGTGTGATCCGTAACACCAATCACTCACTCAAGGACCGGGTGAGAATCAACATCTAGGGCGTCCCCTAGCATGTGCACATACGCCAATTCTCATCCTCATACAGTCTATTCAAACTCACATGCACTCAGTTGGCTATTTCTCAAGGTTCTAGGGTATTACGCCTAAATCACAACGTTTCCCCGTGTAGGCTATCCCCCCTTATACTCCTTAAACCTTTCTTAGGGTCATCCTGGTTTAACGCGTAATCCCTAACTCAGTACAGGATAAATCTGATAAAACAATCTCATTTAAAAACTCCCTGTACTAGGGATACTTAATGGTCGTCTCATACCGGCTATTAAGTACCCAACCTAAGTAAATCCGTCCTAAAGGCATCTAAACTCGATAAACAAAATGTCTAACATGTAATTAGGGTTTTCAGCACACAGGCATGTAATTTATCTCATCGAAAGTAGCACATAAATATATGCAAATCATCTAAATCATTCAGGTATCCACTAGGTCAAATCTAGGGTTTGAGAAGTGTAAATTATCCTACCTGGTCTCTTGTCGCTCTAAATCACTTCAGAACTTCACGTAGTCTCGATTTATGAGCCCAATTAATTTCCTGGACATTAAATTAAATATTCAGGTTTGTCACGTCATTCGTTTTTCGATCCTAATTCTGGTTACCCTAATACCTAGGTTAATTTATTGCCTATTTACGTTCGGTAGCTATTTCAATCAGATATCATCAGTTTTTGGGAAATCAGACCTTACCAATGGGATCAGATGGCAAAATTCTGTGTTGGGGTGGTCTCAGTTTCTCCCAATGCACATCCGGCTTTCGTGACGGCGCACAAGATGGACGCAGCGTACGGTGGTACACAGCGGAGGGGTGCGGTTTGCCTTAAAAATTACACCACAGTGAAGCCCGCAAGTCCAGGAGTCCGAATATGGTGGTGGTGCGGCAGTTCACGGCCGTTTGGATGGCATTTTTTGGCCATGAAAGTTGACGTATAGAAGACAGAGATTGCCTCAATCCGGGCGCGTCCGGCTTCCGTTCGACGTTGGTGAGCTACTGGAGGAAGCTGGCAACTCAGGCTACACGGTGGTGGGGGTGGTGACAGCCAACGGTGTAACAACTGAAAGGATTTTGAAAGATAAAACTTGATTTTTAACCCTAATCCCTATTAAACGAAGCCTGGCATGACTTTTGAGGGTAGTGATTCGAAACAGAAGGTTGTTCAAAGCCAGAAACACGATCAAACAGAAAGAAATGCAATCCGGCGATCAGAAACTGACGGAAGAAGTTTCGTGCGTCGATTTCATTGACGAAAGCCAAAACTTTTGCATAGAAATGCGTGCCGATGTTTGGAAGGATGTTGACACCCTAAAGTATCCTCAGGTGGTCTGGGAAAAGTTAGAATCGCCCCCAGAGGCTTTAAATTACACGAATTCCTTCTATTTCTCTCATTTCTCTCTCTCTCCTCACCACACACTCTCTCTCCTCTCTCCTCTTTCCTCCACCGTGAACGGCCGCTACAACCACCGTGGGCCACCACCAAAGGCACCAACCGACAGCCCTCACTACCCATAACCTCCAGCAACCAACCATGGCCACCAACGGCCGCCGGAGCTGCCGGAAAAATGCTATTTTTCCCCTCCATTGAGTGAAACTTCTCCAGCTCGGATCACCGCCGTCCGGCGCCGTTGACCATCACCGCCCCCACCACCGTGTAGCCCGAGCTACCAGCTTCCTCTAGTAGCTCGCTGCCATCGAAAGGAGGCTGGACGCGCCCGGATTGAGGGAAACTCCATCTGCCGTGCGAGAAACTTCGTGGCCAGAAAACGCCACCCAAACGGCCGTGAACTGCCGCACCACCACCGTATTCGGACTCTTGGACTTGCGGGCTTCACCGTGGTGTGATTTTAGAGACGAACCGCACCCCTCCGCCTTGCGCCATTGTACGCCACCGTGCACTGCCGTGTGCCGCTGTGCCGGAGCTTCTGGACATGCATCGAGAGAAACCGAGACCACCGCAACACAGAATTCCATCGTCTGATCCCATTGGTAAGGTCCGATTTCCCAAAAACTAATGATATATGACTGAAATGGCTGCCGAACGTAAATAGGAAATAAATTGACCTAGGTATTAGCGTAACCAGATTTAGGATCGAAAAACGGATGACGTGACAAATTTAAATATTCCATTTAATGTCCAGGGAATTAATTGGGCTCAGAAACTGAGATTTCATAGAGTCCTGACTTAATTTGGAGCAACCGGAGACCAGGTAGGATAATTTACACTTCCCAAACCCTAGAATTGATTTAGTGAATACCTGAATGATTTAGATGACTTGCATGGGATTACGTGCTGCTTTCGATGGGATAAATTGCATGCCTGTGTGCTGAAAACCCTAATTGCATGTTAGACACCTTGTTTATCGAGTTTAGATGCCTTTAGGACGGATTTACTTAGGGTTGGGTACTTGATAGCCGGTATGGGATAGCCGTTAAGTATTCCTAGTACAGGGAGCTTTTAAACGAGATTATTTTTACCAGATTTAACCTGTACTAAGTTAGGGATTACGCTTTAAACCAGGACGACCCTAAGAAAGGTTTAAGGAGTATAAGGGGGGATAGCCTACACGGGGAAACGTTGTGATTTAGGCGTAATACCCTAGAACCCTGAGGAATAGTCGACCGAGTGCATGTGAGTTCGAATAGATCAGATGAGGATGAGAATTGGCGTATGTGCACATGCTAGGGGACGCCCTAGATGTTGATTCTCACCCGGTCCTTGAGTGAGTGATTGGTGTTACGGATCACACTCACAATATAGGCTTGATTCGGGTGATTGGTGTTACAGATCACACCCAACGATAAGAGAGGTATTCTTTATAGATTACGTGCAATTATATGATGCTTTAGACTTGGTTACAGAGGAATTGTGACCAACTTGGATTTAGATACACCGGGCATGGGATTTTATTTGATTTTTATGATTGATTTTCAAAGAAATGGATTTTATGATTTCGAGGAATTGCCGCGATTTCCATGTAATTTAATAATTTTTAAAAATAAGGTATTTCACTATTTTCGAACTGATTTTGGGAAGATGATTTCGGTGTTCGCACCGCTGGGTATTCAACCAGTTTTCGAATGATATTTGAATTGTGAATTATTCTACTGGGATTTTATATCTCATTAGGTTGTTTACTCATATGAACAGGGACAGGGACAGGAACCTGCATTTATAGCCGAGGCCGACTTGAGGATGTAATCTGAGGATGATTTAGCTTAGGCTTGAATTGTTTGTATATATAATTTGATGACGCTGTTATTTATTGGGTTCTGTCTCTTATGTTTTCTGCATGGATTGAACTGAATGTACATGTAATATTTCAGATAGTTATTTGGATTGTAGTGATGAATTGACGTTGCTGTATATGGATTTATGTTAGTTATGTTTATTGTTGTTGTTGGACTGGCTGTTTGATTGTAAACAGGTGATTTTGTACTTTGGATATGATCAAAATACAGAGGAAACTCTGCCGGATTTTTGGTAGGGTTTACCACTGTAAACTTGAGAAATTCAGTTAGAATGTATGTGAATGCTTAACAGTATATGTATATGAGTTTTGGATGTTGAGTTTAATGATTGTACGCCGTATGTATGGACTTTAGTTTCATTCCAGAGTTATTGATGTTGTATGTATGTGTATTTAGTTAGCTGCGTGTGAATTAGGGTTGAACAGAATCTGAATGGACAATAGGAAGTCTATTTTTCTTCCAATATTTGTAGCATCGTGCTAAGATGTTAGGCATGCTCTTCGTTAAGTCTTAGAATAGACCAAAATGTCATCTATGAATACCACTACAAATTAATCCATGAAGACAACAGATGCACTTGTCGATCCAAACGGCATCACTAAAAACTCATAGTGGCCGTATCTAGTGCTAAATGCTGTCTTAGGGATATCTTTTTCTCTAACCCTAATATGGTGGTATCCCGACCTTAAGTCTATGTTGGAGAATATAGTCGCACCTTGCAATTGGTCAAATAAGTCATCAATCCGTGGTAATGGGTACTTATTCCTAATAGTCACCTTGTTCAATTTCCAATAATCAATATATAACCTTAAACTCCCATCTTTCTTCTTTACAAATAGGACAGGAGCTCCCTACGGTAACACACTCGGCCTAATAAATCCCTTTTCTAATAATTCCTTTATCTGGACCTTTAGTTCCCTCAATTCTATTTAGGCCATTCGGTATGGAGTGATAGCTGTTGGGCTTGCATCCGAAATCAAGTCAATGGTAAATGTTATCTCTCTAGGTGGGGGCAGCCTACTTACTTCGAAAGGAAACACCTCTAGAAAGTCACTAACAATTGGGATTCGGTTCAAACTTTCCTGTAATTCTACCTGAGAGAGATTTAGGGACACGTCACCTATCTCACATGCTCTATCACTCCTACGTACAGGCACGGTATCCAAGTAAGTGATAGTCCTGTCAGAACAATTTAACAAAACCCGATTCCTAGACAACTAATCCATTCCCAGAATGATGTCGATCCCAGTCAGGGGTATACACACTAGGTCCACAATAAACAGGGTGTCATCGATAGTTAGGGGGCAGTTTAGACATATTTGTAAGGATAAAGTGGTTTCTCCTAAGGGTGTGGAAATGTGTATGTCACACGGCATAGTTTGTAAAGGTAAGTTTATTCTTTCCATGCATGCATTGGAAATAAAAGAGTGTGTGGCACCCGAATCAAACAATATTATCAAAGTAAAATTGTAAATTTTATCTCTACCCTACATCAAACCTGATGACCTGTCGACGTTCGCCGTATCTATAGTAAAGACTCTCCCTGGAGCCTGCGGTCTTCAGCCACCTGGTGTCTGCTGGCTTTTGCTTGAGGGGCAGTACTTTGCAAAGTGTCCTATACCCCCACACTTGTAACATTGCATTAGAGTCTAATGCCAGCAGGGTTGGTTAGGATGTCTGATCCCATACTTCTGACAAAGAGCATTATCGGGACGTCTACTGCTGCTTGAAGACCCTGGCTGTGGTTTGAACATCCCGCCTTTCACATTGAGATTTCTAGCTGGTGGTCTCGGCCTGTTACCTATTCTCTGTGTTATATTTTGCTTCTGTTATAGGTTCTTACTCAGGATCTGACATTTGTTCACCAGCATTGCAAAGTCTCTGATCTCAAGCGGGGCAAGATGTGTCTTCATCGGTAAATCTAGGCCCTCTTCCAACTGACTTGCCTTCCAGGCTTCGTCATAATGCATTCTCAGGTACGTGGAATATCTGGATAGTTCTTTAAATTGTGCCAAATATTCCTCGAACGGTCTACCTCCCTGTGTGAGCTTCAGGAACTCTGCTTCCTTGGACTATCTGACACTTTCAAGGAAGTACTTATCCAGAAAAACTCTCTTAAAAGATTCCTAGGTGAGCGGAATACCCCTGCTTTCCATCAGCTGCTAGGCTCTTGTCCACCATCATTCTGCTTCACCCTTAAGCATATATGTTGCATATGTCACTTTTTGTTCATCGTCACAATGTAACAAATAGAAGATCTTCTCTATCTCCTTCAGCCATGCTTCAACTGCGGATGGATCAAAAGCACCTGAGAATGGGGGTGAACCTGTTCTCTGAAATTCAATCCACCCTTGGTACATTGGGTTGGCATTCTAAGTGTTCCCATCGTTTTAGGTCTGCCTGTCTTCCTGTTGTTGCCTCATTACATTGGCATTTGTAGTAGCTTAGTCCCTTATGGCGTCAGCCATCATCCTTATGGAATCCATCATCTCTTGCATGTCGACGTTGGTCTCCATGTTACCACTGCCTAAGGCGCCTTGGTTTCTGTGTCTTGGCCTTCCTCTTAGCCTCCGAGTGTTATCTCTGCTAGGTTCTGCCATGGTTATTTGACACAGAAAGAAAATGAATTAATCCTTAACAGCAACAGTTAGTAGAAAGATGTTAAATTCATTCCTTTACTTATATCAGGTCCTAAGTATTCTAGAGTTAAATCAATCAAAACCTTAAATCTATATGCCCAAAGATTCACAACCACTAGCCCACTAAACCAGAAAATTGACAAACCGAGCTCTGATACCATACTTGTAACGACCCCCTAATCCACAATACACTATCCTTTATCAGAGTAGCGAAGGCATATGGGTTTTCAAAATTATTTTTCACTTTTTCCCTTTCAAGGAACATCAGGGGATAGTTACTGGTTGAGCGTAACCTAAATAGACTTTTTCATCATCCATTCAGATTTTGCTTAACCTTAAATCAATTACAGCTATATTAAATACACATGCAATCATCACAACAAGATCTGGAATATTAAAACTAATAACCATAAAATTAATAATGCACATTCATGGACATGCATCCCATCTTAAAACTCAATTTCAGACATTAATTCCTACCAAAAATCTAGTAGAGTTTCCCCTGTAATCTGGACATCTCCCAAGTACAAACAGTCAACAAATCCATAAATACATTCAATACAAAATCCAACAACAACAAAATCATCAACATAAATATATATACAATAACATATTCAAGCCTAGAAACTACGCTGCATCGTCCGTCTGTCATCCAATCTCATCCCAGCTATCTCTTAGGCCCCTGTCCCTGTTTATCTGAGCAAACAACCTCATGAGATAGTTAAATCCCAGTAGAGTAATTTACAATAAATAAATATTCAAAACTAGTTGAATGCTCAGTGGTGCAAGCACTAAAAACAACTCCCGTGTTTATTTCAAAAACCAGTGAAATACCTTATCTTTTAAAATCATTAAAATAGCATAAAAAATGAGGCAATCATTCAATGAATATAAAATTTATTTTCTGAAAATCTGTGATAAAAAATATAAATCAAATTCATTGCCTGGTGGTTTTCACATTCACATTCGTCAAAAGTCTTATGTGACTGTATCTGAATCTATCCAATTACATGTCGTTTTACGAGAATCAATCTTTTATCATTGGGTGTGATCTATAACACCAATCACCTGAAATCACGCCTATATTGTGAGTGTGATCCGTGACACCAATCACTCACTCAAGGACAACATCTAGGGCATCCCCTAGCATGTGCACATACGCCAATCCTCATCCTCATATAGTCTATTTGGAATCACATGCACACAGTCAACTAGTTTCCAAGGTTCTAGGATATTACACCTAAATCACAACGTTTCCCCATATAGGTTATCCCACCTTATACTCCTTAAACCTTTCTTAGGGTCGTCCTGGTTTATCGCATAATCCCTAACGAATGCAGGCTAAATCTGATGAAAATAATATATTTATAAAATCCTCTACACTTGGAATACTCAATGGCCGTCCCATACAGGCTATCAAGTACCCTACCCTAAATCAACTCACTCCTATAGCATCTAAATCCGATAGCCAAATTGTTCTAACATGCAACAAGTATCTACCACACACAGGCATGCAATTATACTCATTGAAGGCAGCATGTATTCCTATGCAATCAAATTAAATCATTTAGGTATCCACGAAATCAATCTAAAATCAAGGGGAGCGTAAATTACCCTACTTGGTTACCGTTTGCTCCTAATTAAATTTGGGCTTCTCGTATCCTCAGAATTCAAACCTAGTTAATTTTTTAGGCAATTAAATCAATGTCTTAGTCTGCTACTTATTCAATTTTACTTTCCTACGTCCGATTACACGTTTTCTTAGGCCAATAAATTTTCTAAACATGTTCGGCATCCAATTCAGTCAGAATACATTAGATTAAGGCAATTTAGATTATACTGGGGGTTCCAAAAGGTGAAAATATGATTCTGGACCTTTTCTGGCTTCTCTGACAGCGGTGCACAGCAGAGAGGTATGGCTGAGGTTAAAAATTACACCAGAATGAAGACCGCAAGATAAGGAGTCCGAATCTGGGGTTGGCGGTTCTCAGCCTTTAAGGTGGCATTTTTCTGGCGATGAAGTTTTATGCACGTCGAACGAAAAATGCCTTGATCTGGGCACGTGGCAGCTCTATTCAACATCTGGGAGCTGTCGGAGGAAGCTGGCAGCTCGGCAATGGCGGGGGCAGTGACATCAGACGGTACCAAACGGCGGAGATCAAGGCAGCTGAAGGATTTCGCGACAGAGGGAGAAAAAGAGCTTTTCCTGGCGGTCGTGGCGTCCATGGGTGGTCAGGGGTGGTGAGTTGTGTCAGTGGCTGGGTCAGGCGGTGACACAAGACAACGGAGGTGGCTGCGAGCGGTGGTAAAGGGAGGAGAGATAAGAGAGAGAAAGTGGAATGGAGGAGAGAGAAGGAAAATGGGAAATGGTGGGGTTTTGTGAAATTTTAGGAAGTTTAAAGCCTCTAGGGACAATTTGGTCTTTTGCTACTTCACCCGGGGAAACTTCCGAATGTCGTCTTCGATCCAAGTGAGGGCACGGGTTCCCATGCAAGGGTTTCGGTCTCCATCTAAGGATCTGATGTCCGATACTCTATCTGTTAATTTTCTATCGCCAGGTCGCGATTTCCTTCATCGGATCATATTTTAATTCCAAAAAATCCTCAGATTTCAAACATAATCTTAGAAAATTGTGTTGGATTCAATTTTAACGAAATCCTGATTAAATTCACCCAATTTAATTATTTCAAAATTTTGATTTATTACACTTGTGACTGATGAGTATATGAAAATCTTCAGGCATGATTTTAAGTAAAATTTTTAGTAAAATTTATTAGAATAAAGATAATATGCTCGTTATATTATTTTGCATCAATTTCCCATGCTTTTTAAATTTTATACTATTTAGTAATTTACTTGCATTTAAATCGAATTTGGGGAGATGTTTTCTATGCGTTGTCACAGCTGAGCATCCAACTATTTTATTAATGTTTAATTGTAAATTTCTCTACTGAGATTTAACCATCTCATGAAGTTGTTTGCTCAGATGACCAGGAACAGGGAATGCCTAGGAGATAACTGGGCAGAAGAAGGATATCAGGACGACGTTATGGCAATAGAATTAGGCTTGAATTTGTGTATATATATCTGTACTGTTAGTTTTGATTTTATTGATGGATTTTACTGGCTGTATTTGTGGTTTTGACTGATTGTATAAAAGGAAAACGTCCAGTTTTTAGGGAAAACTGTAACGACCCCCTAATACGTCATACGCGATGCTTATCTGATTAGTGGAAGCATATGGGGTATTCTAAATGATTATTCCCTATGTGGGAACGTCAGGGGATCGCTACTGGTTGAGCGTAACCCAAATAGACTCTCCGTCGTCCATTCGGATTCTGTTCAACCCTAATTCACACGCAGCTAACTAACTATACATACATGCATCATAAATTTCTCTGGAATGAAATCTAAAACTCATATGTACTTCGCGTCATACATTCATACATATTTCAATTCAAATCCATAAGTTTACAGTGGTAAATTCTACCAAAAATTCAGCAGAGTTCCCTCTGTATTTCGAACATATCCCAAATACAGAATCACCTGTTTAAACATCAACAGCCAGTCTAACAACAGTAATAAACATACTTATCATACATCCACGTACAACAGAGTTAATTCATCACTACAATCCATGTATACTATCTGAAATGTTATATGTACATTCAGTCTAATCCATACAGAATTCATAAGAAACAAAATCCGATAAATAACAACATCATCAAAGTATATATATAAATGATTCAAGCCTAAGCTAATCATTCTCCGGTCTATCCTCAAGTTAGCCTCAGCTACCGTCTGGGCTCCTGCCCCTGTCCCTGTTCATCTGAGTAAACAACCTAATGAGATATGAATCCCAGTAGAATAATTTACAAAGTAATTATCATTCGAAGACCAGTTGAATACCCAGCGGTGCGAACACCGAAATCATCTTCCCGAAATTAGTTCGAAAATAGTGGAATACCTTATCTTTAAAATTGTTTAAAGACATGGAAATCGCGGCAAGTATTCGAAATCAGAAAATCAATTTCTTTGTAAATCAGTCATCAAAATCAAGTAAAATCTCATGCCCTGTGTATCTCAATCCACGTTGACTACAAATCCACTGTAACCGAATCTAAATCATCTTCTAATTGCACGTAGTCTAGAGAGAATACCTCTCTTATCGTTGGGTGTGATCCGTAACACCAATCACCCGAATCAAGCCTATATTGTGAGTGTGATCCGTAACACCAATTACTCACTCAAGGACCGGGTGAGAATCAACATCTAGGGCGTCCCCTAGCATGTGCACATACGCCATTTCTCATCCTCATATAGTCTATTCGAACTCACATGCACTCGGTCGGCTATTCCTCAGGGTTCTAGGGTATTACGCCTAAATCACAACGTTTCCCCGTGTAGGTTATCCACCCTTATACTCCCTAAACCTTTCTTAGGGTCGTCCTGGTTTAACGCGTAATCCCTAACTCAGTACAAGCTAAATCTGATAAAAATAATCTCGTTTAAAAGCTTCCTGTACGAGGGATACTTAACGGCCGTCCCATACCGGCTATCAAGTACCTAACCCTAAGTAAATCCGTCCTAAAGGCATCCAAACTCGATAAACAAGGTGTCTAACATGCAATTAGGGTTTTCAGCACACAGGCATGCAATTTATCCCATCGAAAGTAACACGTAATTCCATGCAAGTCATCTAAATCAGTTAGGTATTCACTAAATCAATTCTAGGGTTCAGGAAGTGTAAATTATCCTACTTGGTCTCCGAATGCTCTAAATCACTTCAGAATTCCACGCAATCTCGGTTTCTGAGCCTGATTAATTCCCTGGACATAAAATTAAATATTTAGATTCGTCACGTCATCCGTTTTTTGATCCTAAATCCAGTTACGCTAATACCTAGGTTAATTTATTTTCCATTTACGTTCGGCAGCCATTTCAGTCATATACCATTAGTTTTTGGGAAATCAGACCTTACCACTATGCTCGGATGATGGAATTCTACGTCACGGTGGTCTTGGTTTCTCGGGATGCACGTCCATAAGCTCCGGCACGGCGGCACACGGCGGCACACGGTGGTGCACGGCGGAGGGGTGCGGTTTGTCTCAAAAATCACACCACGGTGAAGCCCGCAAGCCCAGGAGTCCGAATACGGTGGTGACGCGGCGGTTCACGGCCGTTTGGGCGGCGTTTTCCGGCCACGAAGCTTCTCGCACGGCGGAAGACGTTCTGCCTCGATCTGGGCGCGTCCTACCTCCTTTCGACGGCGCTGAGCTACTGGAGGAAGCTGGCAGCTCGGGCTACATGGTGGTGGGGGTGGTGACGGACGGCGGCGATTCAAGCTGAAGAAGTTTCGCGCGATGGAGGGGGAAAATGACATTTTTTCGGCGGCTCCGGCGGCCGTTGGTGGCCGTGGTTGGTTGCTGGAGGTTGTGGACAGTGAGGGCTGTCGGTTGGTACCCTTGGTGGTGGCCCACGGTGGCTGTGGCAACCGTTCACGGTGGAGGAAGGTGGAGAGAGAAAAGAGAGAGGAGAAAGAGAGTGTGGTGAGGAGAGAGGGTGAAATGAGAGAAATGGAGGGAATTCGCATAATTTAAAGCCTCCAGGGACAATTCTGACTTTTCCCAGGCCACCCGGGGATGTTTTAGGGTGTCGACATCCTTCCAGACGATGGCACGTATTTCCATGAAAAAGTTTTGGCCTCCGTTAACGAAATTAACGCACGAAACTTCTTCCGTCAGTTTCTAAGCGCCGGATTGCATTTCTTTCTATTTGATCGTGTTTCTGGCTTCAAACGATCTTCTGTGTCAAGTCATTATCCTCGAAATTCATGCCAGGCTTCGTTTGATTGGGATTAGGGTTAAAAATCAAGTTTTATCTTCAAAAATCTTTCAAAATTCTTTCGATTGTTACAAAAACTCTACCAAATTTTTAGTAGAAAGATGGTTTAGGAGAATGGTTTGTTTTAAAATGAATTTGATGAATTATAGCTTTTACTAACTGATGTATAAATGGATTTAGTATTCTAAATTAGTATATCTCAATTATATTTGAATTGTTGTTAGAATTTATATTCTAGAGCATGTTATGGTTTGTAATGTGATAATAGAAATGCTGCATAGGATTAAGGTTGAGTGGAATCTGAATGGACTGTGAGAAGAGTCTATTTGGGTTACATTCAACCAGTAGCAACCCTCTGATGTTCCCTGACATGGGAAGAATGAAAAATTTATTTAAAACTTTATATGCTTTCGCTACTCTGATAAAGGAAAGTATATTATGATTTAGGGGGTCATTACAAACAGTACAAAACCAATTAATGTAAATCACTAACACACTTTGAAAGAAAAAAGAAGATAGTAATATATTAATATCAAGAAATTACAAGTTGACTTTGAATCATAGCCTAAAAATTTTGGCATTTTAGGTTTTAAAATGAGTTTGGGTTCTCTACTTCTTTTGGATTCGTAGGATAGGCTCTTTGCTTCTTCTTTTTTTAATTTTAATTTTTTTTTAAATTAACAGATTTATTAGAATCTACCCTTCATCTTTGAATCTGCCTTTTAAACAATCATATCATTCTTTCTAAGTAAATAAGGATTACTCCTTAGGGATTGTTGCTAGCTATCTTTTGATGATTGAAGGAAAGAGATCAATATAAATATGTAACTTAATTAATTATTTCAAAGATTATATATATATATGCTTCAAAATTTGAAGAGTAAAATATACTTTCTTGCTTTAAAAGATGATAAAATTACTCTACTCTCCTATCTCTTATAAAAAATTATACTCCTCAATCCTGTTCAAATTACATTAAATATGAGCACCTCTTCTCTCTCAATGAGATATTTATTTCTTCTATTAAATCTAATTTTCACTGGTAAGATAGATATTTATGTGCCTTTTAATTGACTAGAAAATTAAAAAATTTAGTAATTGAACCTTTAAAATATTTTTATTTTTTATTTGAGTTGAAATTCAAATGGAAAAAATTAATTACCTAGCGATTGATGTAACAACCGAAACTATATTGAAAGATAAAATCAAAAATTTTATGCTAATTCCATTTAAATCAAGTTTGGCACATATTCGAGGTAATGGTTGAACTTGGAAAGCGATTTGAAGTCAGAAACACGATCGAATGGAAGGAAACGTGATCCGGCGATCAGGGACTGACAGACGAAGTTTCGTACTTCAATTTCGCAAATGGAGGCCAGAATCGCTGCAAGAAAACTCGTGCCAACATCTGGAGGGAAGCCGACGTCCTAAAGCTTTCCCAGGTGGTCCGAAAAAAGTTAGAATCGTCCCCGGAAGCTTTAAATTTCCTGAAACCCAACCATTTGGCACAATTCTCTCTCTCTCCTCACTCTATTTTCACTCTCCTCTCTCTCCTCCTTCCTCCACCGCGTGCCGCCACCAGAGCCACCGTGAGCCACCACCAGGCATACCAATCGACTCCCCTCCCACCCTCGACTTCCAGCAACCACCCACGATCGCCAATGGCAGCCAGCGTCACCGAAAAAGGGCGTTTTCTTCCCCCATCGCGCGAAAATTTCGTCATCCGCCACCGTTGGCCATCACCACCCCCACCATCGTGTAGCCTGAGCTGCCAACTTCCTCCACCAGCTCGCCGACGTTAAACGGAGGTCCGACGTGCCAGGATCGAGGCATTTTCTATCCGCCATGCATCATTTTTTGTGGCCAGAAAACACCGTCCAAACAGCCATGAACCACCACGCCACCACCATATTCGGACTCCTCATCTTACGGGCTTCACCACGGTGTAAATTTCGAGGCCAACCGCACCCCTCCGCCGTGCGCCGCCGTGCCGGAGAATCTGGACATACACCGAGAGAAACTGAGACCACCCCGGGACAGATTTCCATCATCCGACAACATTGGTAAGGTCCGATTTCCCAAAAACTGATGAATTCTGATTGAATTAGCTGTCGAACGCAATCAGGAAATAAATTAACCTATAAATTAGGATAATCGGACTTAGAATCGTAAAACGGATGATGTGACGAGCTTGAATATTCATTTAAATGTCCAGGAAATTTAATTGGCTCAAAAATTGAGATTTCGTGAAGTTATGAATTGATTTGGAGCAATAGGAGACCAGGTAGGATGATTTATGCTTCCCGAGTTTTAGATTTGACCTAGTGAATACCTGAACGATTAGATTTAATTGCATGGATTTACGTGTTACTTTCGATGGAATAAATTACATGCCTGTGTACTGGATATCCTAATTGCATGTTAGACGTCTTTTTTATCGAGTTTAGATGCCCTTAGGACGGATTTACTTAGGGTAGGGTACTTGATAGCTGGTATGGGACGACCGTTAAGTATCCCGAGTACAGGGAGTTTTCAAAGGACATTGCTTTTACCAGATTTAGCCTGTACTGCGTTAGGGATCACGTGATAAATCAGGACGACCCTAAGAAAGGTTTAAGGAGTATAAGGGGGGATAGCCTACATGGGGAAACGTTGTGATTTAGGCATAATACCCTAGAACCATGAGGAATAGCCGACCGTGAGCATGTGAGTTCGAATAGACTGTATGAGGATGAGAATTGGCGTATGTGCACATGCTAGGGGATGCCCTAGATGTTGATTCTCACCCGGTCCTTGAGTGAGTGATTGGTGTTATGGATCACACTCACAATATAGGCTAGATTCGGGTGATTGATGTTACGGATCACACCCAACGATAAGAGAGGTAATCTCTCTAGATGACGTGCAATTAGATGAAGATTTTAGATTGGGTCACAGAGGACTTGTGGCCAAGATGGATTTAGAAACACTAGGCATGGGCTTTAACCTGATTTTTATGATTGATTTTCAAAGAAATGGATTTTATGATTTTGAGTAATTGCCGCGATTTTCATGTGATAAAATGATTTTAAAGATAAGGTATTTCACTGATTTCGAACTGATTTTGGGAAGTTATTTTCGGTAATTGCACCGCTGAGTATTCAACCAGATTTTGAATTGTATTTGAACTGTAAATTATTCTACTGAGATTTTATATCTCACCAGGTTATTTACTCAGATGAACAGGAACAGAGATAGGAACCTAGACGTTAGCTGGATGATGACTTGGGGATAGACAGAAAAGAAGCTTAGTCTAGGCTTGAATTGCATTATATATATTTCAATGATGCTGCTGTATATTGGTCTTCTGTCATTTATGTTTTCTATTGTAATTGGACTGGCTGTATATCTGTAAACAGGTGACTGTTGTATTATGGATACATTCAAAATACAGAGAAAACTCTGCATAATTTTTGGTAGGGTCTACCGCTGTAAACTTGCGATTTTAAGTTGAAATTTTTATGAATGATTGTATGTCGTATGTATGGATATTAGATTTCATTCCAGAGTAATTTATGATGTATGTATGTATAATTAGTTTAGATGCGTGTGAATTAGGGTTGAACAGAATCTGAATGGACAACGAAAAGTCTATTTGGGTTACACTAAACCAGTAGCGATCCCCTGACATTCCCACATCGGGAATAACTATTTAGAAAAGTCCATATGCTTCCGCTAATCAAATAAAGGACTGTGTATGTCGTATTAGGGGATCGTTACAATTGAGGGTAAAATTCATATGGAAGATAATTGATATTCATCTTTTTCACGTTTACACACAATTAACGGCATGTGACCTCAAATTTTACAAAATGATAACATATTACAATAAAAAAAAAACGCATGTTCCAAAAAAAAAAACAAGCTAGAGATATGAGAAACGATCTAGAAAGACAACAAACAAAAACAAAATGCGAAGAAAAAGAAGACACAACACCACATAAAGTCTATCATACTTTGGCTAATTCATTCTTCACCTATTTGATTGAGTTTTTCTTTCCCTTCTTGCACTTCTCTTAAGTTCACCTAAAAAATATTTTAACAAGCTATTGATGTTTTCCAGTTGAAAATACAATATGTCTCATGATAACTCCAAATATCATCCCACATCCATATCCCAAGGCTATTGCTTTCCATCCAAATCCTGATTCCTCATCATGGTTAAAGGTTGTTGATGATGATGGCTATTCTCCATCTTTCTTGCAAGCTTTTAACAATGGAACTCCACAAAGCCCTATATTTCCCTTATAAGAATCATTGTCAAATGTATCAAACTGCTTACCTTTAGGTATGATTCCCTCAAGATGGTTTTGGGAAAGGTTCAAAAAAGAGAGAAAATTGAGATTGGTTAATGTTGTAGGAATCTCACCAATTAGCTTGTTTGATGACAAATCTAACCATTCTAGGCTTTGCAGATTTCCCAATGATTGTGGGATAGAACCAGTGATTTGATTTTGAGAGAGGTTAAGCCCTTTGAGTGAACTTAAATCTCCGATGAATTTTGGAATCTCTCCATCAAACTTGTTATTTGATAAGTCAATAGTTGTAAAGGTTGTTAAGATCCTTTGCAACATTCTATCTTGTGCTTTCATTGTAACCATCACTGAATCTTCATATGATGAACTTCCGTTACCATGTTTCATGTAATGCAAACCAATTGCACCATCATTTACTTTCATCATTCCTTTAAATTCTTTGATGTATGCTGTAGGCAAAGATCCATTAAAAAGATTGTTGGAAACATCAAAGATCCTTAACTTGGGGAAGGGATGCTTGATTTTGGAACTACTAATGGAACCTTAAAACATATTAGCCTTCAAAACAAGTACCTGCAACTCTTGAAGACCTTCAAGCCAATTGGGAAATGTATCCTTAATCTTGTTTTCTCCAACATCGAAAACTTCTAGTTGAGTGCAATGGGCCAAAGACAAAGGCAATGGTCCTTGTAGTTGGTTGCCATTAAAATGCAGAGTTTGCAATGAATTGCTTCTAGAAATGTTCCTTGGTATAGTTCCAACAAGATTATTCATCTGTAGATCCAAAACCAAAAGATTTGGGAAGGCTAGAAGACATTGTGGAATAGGGCCTGTGAACTTGTTGTGAGACAAATTGAGTATAACAAGTGAGCTTGCATTGCAAAAAAAAAGAAAAATATTCCCAATTAATCTGTTGTTTGAGATTGAGAATAATTTCACAGTAAAGGACAGAACTGGAAGATTTCCTTGCAACATGTTGAAGCTAAGATCAAGAAACAATAAATTCCTCATTGAAAGATCCTCGGATGAAGTCAAATTGTTATGGGATAGATCTAAAAATAGCAAAGAACCATTTCCCACTTTGTTGAACCATTTGGGAATCTTTCCTTGAATTTTATTATCAGAAAGATTTAAATATTCCAAAATTTGAAGGTTTCCCAAGAATCTGAGAAAATTGTTGATTCTACAAGAAGCTAACTCCAAGTCTAGAAGATTGGAAATGGTGTAGTCAACATGATTGTCAAAGCTAATTAAGAGAAAATGGTTGTTTGAAAGATGAAGATATTCTAGATTTTGGAGCTTTGAAAATTGGTGAAAATTAACAAGGCCACTCAAGTTATTTGTTGATAGATCTAAATGAGTAAGATTTACAAGACCAAAAATTGACTTAGGTACATCACCTTCCAACTTGTTAAAAGAGAGATCACAAACTTCCATCGAGTGAGTTGAGAATGGACCAATAGGCCCTGTGAGGTGGTTGTTCCAAAGATTCAGAGAGTTGAGAGATTTTGGAAGGAATTTCACCAGAAAATTGAGAGAAGCTTAAGTTTAGATGTGTGAGAGTTACAAATCACCAAGTTGAGAGGATATTGAAGAGCCACTAAAATTGTTGAAAGCCAAGTTGAGTGTTTGAAGATGAGAAAGTTGGAAGATGGTGCTGTTGGGATGGAGTTGACCTTGAAGCCAACTGCAGCTAAGGTCAAGGCCAATCACGTGGCCTGAAATGGAGTCACACGTGACACCATCCCACAAGCAGCAATTCGAACCATTTCCCCATGATGCAGTCTTTGGATAAGAAGACTGAAAATAAACACAAAATTCAGAAGCAGAACTGTCAAGAGAGAATGAGTTCTTGAAATGAAGAAGGGCAGAGTACTCAGAATGAATACCGAAAGGCTCCAATGAAGAAGAATAAGAAGGGAAATGAAAAAGCAAGAAGAAGAAAAAGAGGAATGGATATGGCATTAACCAAAAGCAAGTTCGATTAGTCATGCGTGAGGTGTCTTTTTCCCTTTTTTTCTTTTTTCTCTGGTTCAATTGAGAAATTGGAAAGAAACTATGATATATTATAAGGTAAAAATGAATTACAAGAATTATTGTTAAAATTAAACTACAAATAGTTTAATAAAGAGTAATTTTGATTCCTTAATTTTTATGATTAGTCTCAATTTTTTAAAATTTAATTAGTTTCATTTTAATTCTTTAATTTTAAAAAATTAATCACATTTTTCATAATTCTTAATATCATTTATTATTAATAGAAAATATTAAGTTTGAGAAAATTAATTTACTCATGTTATTATCAATATTACTTGTCCATTAATCTTACATGTAAAATAACAAATTTGATGGTAGCATTATATATATTTAGGTTTAAGTTTAATGAGAGCTTAATTTAGAGTTTAGAATTTAAATTTTAGATTTTTTTTTAATTTAAGATTGATGAACTGATAATATTAATAATAATATGACATAAATATATTAAAATTTGCTCTAACTCAATATTTTTTATTAAGTAAATTAATGATGGTTGGGATTAAAAAATTGATTAATTTTTAAAGTTAAAAATTAAGGTAAAACTAATTAAACTTAAGGAAAAAAATTAAAACTTAAATCAAAATTAAAAGACTAAAATACCTATTTTGCCTGACTTGAAAATAAACTGTAGTCTATTAGGCAATTTATATAAAATTAATTGTAATGTAGTGAAATGCATAATTCCATTATTCACCGTTCTTAAAATGGAGTAGGTAGGTAGTAATTGAAAGTTTTAATTATCTTCAATTAATGCATAATATGTAAATTACTATTTTTTTTGTAACAAATAAGGAATCAAGAAGAAAAACTAGCATAATATGTAAATTGTTACAATATTTATGTGTGTAATTATGCCAAAACATTTTTAAAAAATTGTTACATTATTTACATGTGTAATTATGCCAAAAACTAGCATAATATGTAAATTGTTACAATACTTTTTTTTTTTTGGTAACAAATAAGGAATCAAGAAGAAAAACTAGCACAATATATAGTTACAATGTTTGAGTATTTATCAAGATATGACTTTTGAAGTTCTTTGTTACATATTAATTTCTTTGATTTAATTATGTTTAAATTATCAACTATAAATAGAATTATGGATGATATTTTATTTAAATTTATTATGTTTTAGTATTTATATATTAAAGTTTGTTATTTAAATAAATTAATATCAATATTTATGTAATTGGGTTGACGTTATTTAAATATAATTCTAATTAGTTAAACAATAATTATGATAAGGATCTATAATTTTTATAATTATTTATTGATATAAATAAATTCTTATAAATTTAAGTGTCATATTTATTTGTCTTTTAAAAAATTATTTAGAATTTCAAATTCGATAACTTTTGCTCTTAAGACTCTGTATCATAAACTACAGTTGTCAGTCTTAATTTAAACACAAAATATTGACATATTCAAAGTTAACAGCACAAAACCAATCAGTGTAAATCACTAAAACACATTGAAAGAAAAAAAAAAGGTAATATTAATAGCAAGAAATTGAAGGTTAGCTTTGAATCATAGCCTGTAAATTTTGGCATTTAAGGTTTTAAAATGAGTTTGGATTTTCTACTTCTTTTGGATTCTTAAGATCGGCTCTTTTCTATTTTTAATTTTCAATTTTTTAAAATTTTAATTTAAAATTCTAGACAAAATACAAACTCCATACTTACAATTAACAGGTTTATTATAATCTACCATTCATCTTTGAATATGTTTTGAACAATCATTCCTCTTAAGCAAATAATAATTACTCCTTAGGAATTGCGGGTAGTTATCTTTTGATGATTGAAGGAAAGATATTGATATAAATATGTAACTTAATTAATTATTTCAAAGATTATATAGATATATATATATCAAAATTTAAAAATTAAATTATATATTTTTTGTTTTGAGAGATTATGAAATTACTTTTAGCTCCTTTGAGAAATGAAAAAACTTATAATTTTAATTATTTTAATTAAATTAATTTTATATTTATTATTTATATAATTAAATATATATTTAATTAATATAAAAAATATTTTTAACTTAAAATAACATAAATTTATTATTTTAAATTCAAAATAAATAATAATAATAAATAATAATTTTTAAAAATATATTTTGTGATAAATTATAATATTTTTAAGAAATCAATAATATCATTAAAATTTTTTTAGTTAAAATGAGTTAAAATTATAAGTTTTTTAATATTTTAAAAAATAAAAACATAAATTTTTAAAATAAAAAAAGAGTGTAATTTTAACAAAATATAATTTACTCAACTGTTAATGAAGACAAGATTTGTGAGAGAGGGCCAAATACGATATACATTAGATATTATCACTAAAAGCCACGTGGCTTGATATGCCAATGGAGTCATACGTCAACTCTGCGAAGAGAAAGGGGAGCACTAGTCTAGCCGTATGTTACTTTTGATTTTGGATGTTCTGCCGTAAACCCCTGCTTGGCGTTTTTAGCAGCGGTTTTATCCGTTGCTAAAGTATGTTTTAATATTATTGCAACGAATATTATTGTTGCTATAAATTTTGTTTAAATAATTGATTTATAGTGGCAATAATTTTGTTGCAATAAACTTTAGCAACAAAAGAAACCGCCGCTAAAAGTATCAAACAGTCGCCAAGCCAAAAACACTAAGCAGAGGATCCGGACGCGTAACTTTTAGATCAAATAAATTTAATAAATTTTTTACATTAAATATTATATTTTATATTATATTATGTACATATATTTTAACTTTAAAAATATTATAATATAGATATATATAATTTAATAATAATAGTATTTATAATAAAAAAATTTATTATTATAATAAAAAATTTAGATTTTTATGTCAATTTCTTAAAATTTATTAAAATTTTTAATGAGGAATGTTACTTAAATAAATATATGAAACTTTAAGTATTTGTGTGAGTTCTCGAGTCTTGACTGCCTCTTCCATTCGGTTAAAGACATGAACTATTCACGCCACATGTGTGTGTGTGTGTGTGTGTACTAAGTAGATGACATGTTATGCATTGAGAGTGTTCAATTTGAATTACAGTGTTGTCAATAATGGGGAAAAGTATTAAACAACATCCTCTAATATATATTTGTCATAAGATTTGGAATTTAGAGAAAAAAATAAATTAATAAAAAACAGGCGTTTATATTCTTAATAATTATGATTTTAATTTTATATTTTATTTTTATCTTTTTTTATTTTTTCCCTTCTTTTTATTTTTTAATCAATAAAATTTTTTATTTTTTTCAAATATTATCGGTTATATTTAAAACTTAAGTGAAACTAATCTAATTAAAATATAATTGAAGCTTAAGTAATTTCAAAATAACTCAAATTTACTTTTTGAATTCTTCATTTTTGTATTCAAAATTTAAAAATTAAGAATTTTAAAAAACTTTAAAGATATATAAAAACTAATTAAGTAGTCATTTTAGTGTCATCTGAATACTTCCAATGACTCAATAATATTCAAACAATATTAATTGTACATAAATTTCATATGATATATACATATTATATTTGGTAAGAGAAAGAAATTGTATCATTTAATAAAGATATAAGACAAAATTGAAATCGAAAAATTTAAAATTTTATACAAAATTAAGAAGAAATTAATTTTGGCCTAATAATTATTAAATTGATAAATAAATTTAAACCTTTTTACGTAGTTCATATGAAATAACACAACTACAAAGTAGATGACTTAGACTAACATAAAGTTGCACGATGACCAAGAAGACATGTCCTTATAATGAACTCTAGAAAGCGCACAAAATTGTATTTTTCATAAATAGCATTGAATTATCTCATTCCTTGGTTTGATTATTTTGTGTGGAATGGAAAAATTGGCAAGAAACTGAGCGAAAATGTTTAAATGAGACCAATTTCAAAAAGGGACCCCTATCATTCGTCTTTACATTAAAATTGATTTTTTTTTTTTAGAAAAAAAGGAATTATCATGCACAAGTGCACAAGTAAACGAAAAAGGTGGAATAAATCACCAAATGAAAATAATAAAAATATTATTTTATGTTTACTAAATTTAATTTTTTTAATTGAATTAAGTTTAATAAAATAAGAATTTAGATACCAAGTTAGGTGAATAAATTTTTTTTATGGGACCTGTTATAAAAATTTTTAAAAATTATATTTTATTTCTTTCGATTATACTTATATAATATATTATTTATATATGTAATTCATCAATTAAAATATTAAAAATATTAAAATTTTTATGTGTAGACTTTAATTTAATGAAACACGTACATGATTTATGTAACGCCCCTATCTAGTCTTATTGTTAACTCCGATATCAAAAGATAGGTTCGGTACATTATCCTTATCCTTGATTTGATTAGTGTCTGAGCAGTTATAACATTCAATTATATTAAGTAGATTAGGTTCGGGATCCTTTGCTCAGAATAAAAACTTACATGCACAGCGGAATAAAAATACTACACTATATAGCAAAAATTAAAAACCTTCATGTAATTCAAATAAATACAGGTCCAATAATTTTCATTACATGCTGATAAGTCACATCTCTGGATATACGAAGTACCCGACCATCAGAAGTTAGGAGATAACAGGTCTGTCACTCGGACTCCTGTATAAATAAAGGATGGTTTGGTCCTTCAGATATCTTTTTCCCCTGTATACCCCAAATATAACTCATGTATACAGTCAACTATTGTCCTATTCTAAATCAGACCTAGCTAGGACCTAAAATAGGGGATTACAAAAATCATACTCAATCAAAAAGAGACTGCTACCTCGCGGCCCTGCTATGCGTCCGTATCTGATACATAATAGCACATAGATGAGAAACACAAGTTTTCCAGTAGCTCAGCAATTCATAGTTTAAAAGAAACTAATATGTACCAGGGTATAAGCACCAAAACATTCAATCTACATCCTTGATTTTAGGTGTAATATTACACGTAACTGTCAACTGGTAATCATTGCATGATAAATTTAAAAGTTAACGAAGATTACATATCTTTTTAAATAACACGTATTCTTATCAGCTTAATGGTTTATTATGAAATTATCATAGTGTTTATGTGTGTTACGTGAACACTAGGTCATAGGTGCGGAGCACCTTTGGCCATACCTCCCTAGGTCACCCGTGTGGAGCACCTTCGAGCACACCTTGTAATTTGTGGACACTCGGCCACGTACATAGCATAATTGTAACGACCCTCTAATACGTCATACGCGATGCTTATCTGATTAGCGGAAGCATATGGGGTATTCTAAGTGCTTATTCCCTATGTGGGAACGTCAGAGGATCGCTACTGGTTGAGCTTAACCCAAATAGACTCTCCGTTGTCCATTCGGATTCCGTTCAACCTTAATTCACACGCAGCTAACTAACTATACATACATGTATCATAAATTTCTCTGGAATGAAATCTAAAACTCATATACACGTCGCGTCATACATTCATACACATTTCAATTCAAATCCATAAGTTTACAGCGGTAAATTCTACCAAAAATTTGGCAGAGTTTCCTCTGTATTTCGATCATATCCCAAATAAAAAATCACCTGTTAAAAAATCAACAGCCAGTCCAACAACAGTAATAAATATACTTAACATAAATCCATGTACAGCAGGGTCAATTCATCACTACAATCCATGTACACTATCTGAAACGTTATATATACATTCAGTCTAATCCATACAGAATTCATAAGAAACAGAATCCGATAAATAACAGCATCGTCAAAGTATATATATAAATGATTCAAGCCTAAGCTAATCATTCTCCGGTCCATCCTCAAGTCAGCCTCAGCTATCGTCTGGGCTCCTATCCCTGTCCCTGTTCATCTGAGTAAACAACCTAATGAGATATGAATCCCAGTAGAATAATTTACAAATCAATTATCATTCGAAAACCAGTTGAATACCCAGCGGTGCGAACACCGAAATTGTCTTCCCAAAATCAGTTCGAAAACAGTGAAATACCTTTTCTTTAAAATCGTTTAAACACATGAAAATTGCGGCAATATATCACAATCAGGAAATCCATTTCTTTTAAAATCAGTCATCAAAATCAAGTAAAATCCCATGCCCTGTGTATCTCAATCCACATTGGCTAAAAATCCACTGTAACCAAATCTAAGTCATCTTCTAATTGCACGTAGTCTACAGAGAATACCTCTCTTATCGTTGGGTGTGATCCGTAACACCAATCACCCGAATCAAGCCTATATCGTGAGTGTGATCCGTAACACCAATCACTCACTCAAGGACCGGGTGAGAATCAACATCTAGGGCGTCCCCTAGCATATGCACATACGCCAATTCTCATCCTCATACAGTCTATTCGAACTCATATGCACTCGGTCGGCTATTCCTCAGGGTTCTAGGGTATTACGCCTAAATCACAACGTTTTCCCGTGTAGGTTATCCACCCTTATACTCCTTAAACCTTTCTTAGGGTCGTCCTGGTTTAACGCGTAATCCCTAACTCAGTACAGGCTACATCTAATAAAATAGTTTCGTTTAAAAGCTTCCTGTACAAGGGATACTTAACGGCCGTCCCATACCGGCTATCAAGTACCCAACCCTAAGTAAACCCATCCTAAAGGCATCTAAACTCGATAAACAAGGTGTCTAACATGCAATTAGGGTTTTCAACACACAGGCATGCAATTTTATCCCATCGAAAGCAGCACGTAAATCCATGCAAGTCATCTAAATCATTTAGGCATTCACTAAATCAATTCTAGGGTTCGGGAAGTCTAAATTATCCTACCTGGTCTCCGGTCGCTCCAAATCAAGTCAGGACTCCACGAAATCTCAGTTTCTGAGCCCAATTAATTCCCTGGACATCAAATTGAATATTTAAACTTGTCACATCATCCGTTTTTCAATCCTAAACTCGGTTACACAGTTACCTAGGTTAATTAGTTGCTTAATTACGTTCGACAGTCATTTCAGTCATATACCATTATTTTTTGGGAAAACGGACCTTACCACTATGCTCGGATGATGGAATTCTACGTCACGGTGGTCTCGGTTTCTCGGGATGCACGTCCAGAAGCTCTGGCACGGTGGCACACGGCGGCGAGCGGTGGCACACAGCGGTGCACGACAAGGAGGTGCGGTTTGTCTCGAAAATCACACCACGGTGAAGCCCGCAAGCCCAGGAGTCCGAATACGGTGGTGGCGCGGCGGTTCACGGCAGTTTGGGTAGCATTTTCCGGCCACGAAGCTTCTTGCACGGCGGACGACGTTCTGCCTCGATCCGAATGCGTCCGGCCTCCCTTCGACGGCGCCGATCTACTGGAGGAAGCTGGCAGCTCAGGCTACACGGTGGTGGGGACGGTGATGGTCAACGGCGACGGACGGCGGCGATTCGAGCTGGAGAAGTTTCGCGCGATAGAGGGGAAAAATGGTATTTTTTTCGGCGGCTCCGACGGCCGTTGGTGGCCGTGGTTGGTTGCTGGAGGTTGTGGTCAGTGAGGGCTGTCGGTTGGTACCCTTGGTGGTAGCCCACGGTGGCTGTGGCGGCCGTTCACGGTGGAGGAAGGTAGAGAGAGAAAAGAGAGAGGAGAAAGAGAGTGAAATGAGAGAAATGGAGGGAATTTGCGTAATTTAAAGCCTCCAAGGACGATTCTGACTTTTCCCGGGTCACCTTGGGATGTTTTGAGGTGTCGGCATCCTTCCAGACGTTGGCACGCATTTTTATACAAAATTTTTGGCCTTCGTTAACGAAATGGACGTACGAAACTTCTTCCGTCAGTTTCTGATCGCCGGATTGCATTTCTTTCCGTTTGATCGTGTTTCTGGCTTTGAATGACCTTCTGTGTCAAGTCATTATCCTCAAAATTCGTGCCAGGCTTCGTTTGATGGAAATTAGCTTCAAAAATTGAAATTTATCTTTTAAAATCCTTTAAAACTCTTTCGAATCTTTCCCATTGTTACAATAATCATGAGCACTAGGTCATGGGCATGGAGCACCTTCGGCCATGCCTTGCTAAGCTGCCTGTGTGGAGCACTTTTGGCCACACCTCGTAAATCGTGAACACTCAGCCACATATAGAATATAATCGTGAGCACTAGGTCCCGTGTGGAGCACCTTTGGCCACACCTTGTAAATCGTGGATCCTCGTCTATGCATAGAGCATAATTAAGAGCACTAGGTCGTGGGCATGGAGTACCTTTGGCCATGCCTCGCTAGGCCGCTTGTGTGGAGCACCTTTAACATTTCTTATGAAAAATTCAATATTTAAGGAATAGTTTCTATTTTCCTTAGAAATAATTTTTAAGGTACATTTTCCTATATAACTCTAATAATCTCAATATTGATTTTCTTTCTTGGAAGTTGATTCCAATGTACATTTTTCTTCTAAGAATTTCAATAATTTCAATAATAATTTTCCTTTTCTTGGAAATTAATACAAATGTGCATTTTTCCTTCTAAAATTCCAACAACTTTAATAATAATTGTCTTTTCTTGGAATTTAATTCTAATGGCCATTTTTCCTTCTAAAATTTTAATAACTTCAATAATAATTTTATTTTCTTGGAAATTAATTCTAATGTGCATTTTTTTCTTATAAAACTTCAATAGTAATTCATAATAAATTTTCGTTGCTTGGAAATTAATTCCCATATATATTCTCTTTCTAAAAATTCTAATATTTTTAATACTAATTTTCTCTTTCTTGGTATTAGTTCTATTGTACATTTTCTTTCTAGGAATTCTAATAATTTTCCTAATAATTTCCTTTGCTTGGAAATTAATTCCATTATATATATTTTCTTTTTAAAAATTTTAATCACTTCCACAATAATTTTCTTTGCTTAGAAATTAATTCCCATATATATTTTCCTAGTAATTTTCCATAATCACATGCATTTTTACTAGCAATCATAAATGTTCAATAACCCCATTAATTTCATCATGGAAATAACAAGTCCACTACAATACTAAGAATAGTAAACCAAGCCAACCAAACCATTAAATAAATTTCTAAATCTAAGTACTCTCATGATCTCAAGGAAGCAATAATTTAGAGATTAGCATTAGCCACCTTCCATCCTTATCATGCAAGCTCCATTAAATTTTTCCTAAATCAAGAGTGTAGACATGGGTTCAAATTCCATGGAAGCTATATCATTGAACATGCATACTCAATCATGGAATAAGAATTTAACAAATTGCCAAACTACCTTGGAAGTGGGCTAGAGAAAATATTCTTGGCCTTTCCTTTGATTTCCTTGGTTTTCCCTTTGAGTTCTTCCTTACTTCCTCTTTCCTTGGTCTCTCAATTTTCCCTTAATGTCTCACCTTCTTCCTCTCCTTTCTCTCTTTTTTCTTTTCTTCCTCTCCTCTTTCTTATTTTCATGTGTGGGGGATGTTAAGGTTGCATGAAAATAAATCTCAATCTCTCCTTTGTCTCTTTCTTTTCATGTGAGCATGTGTGTCTTTCATGAAATACACCTTTCCACTTGTTTCTTTTCCTTCACTTCATGCCACCCACTTCCTTATTTTCCCTTCTTTCTCTTTTTTCTTTTTAAAGAAAAGTATGCACACTTTTGGATATGTATATATATATATATATATTTGCACAAAGCATACTTGCAAGTACACTTTGTCTTTGCTTGCACACTTAGTATTTCCCTTTCTTGCAAGTTTGGATTTGTCCACTCTTACAAGCAACTAATCTTTACAAGCAACCTTGGTATTTCTTTTTTCTTTTTCTATTCTCTCTTTTCCTCCCTCATTCACATGACACTTACACACACTTATATATTTTTGTTGCATCTCATTTTGCTTCTTACTTGGTACTTAGGCTAGGTAAATAAAGAAATCAAAGAATTAATTCTAAGCACCAAATTTCTCTTCCTTAAAAATAATTCATCTAATTAATTAGCAAGCAAGCAATTCAAACTAATTAATTAAATAACACCATTAATTTAAGCTAATTAAATTATGGGGTGTTACAATTTATTCCTTACCTTTCTCTAATCTAACTAGTTCACACACCAGTATGTAAGTTGTTGTTATCTGTATAAAAATAATCAAAATTCAGAACAACACGTAGATTTATTTGAATTTAGATTTAATCTATTAATATTAAAGAACTCAAATTTTAAAACATGTATTTCTATTATCTCTATACAATTTTAAAGCATGTACTTTTATATGGTGGAGAAGGGAAAGAAACATGCTCTGCTAAAAATTTAATTTTATAGATAATAATTTTAATATCTTAAATAGTTTCTTAAAATAATTTATTATAAATTAAATTTTAAGTGCATGATATGTAATATCAGTGTTGTATGACGACTTCGCAACCCTCTTTGCGTGCAAAATTAATTGACCCAAACTATTCAATTTGAATTGATTGTAAAGAGATATCATTGACTGTATTATTATTTTTCTTTTTCTACAATTGAAGACTTGGAATAACTGAAAAAACAAGTTGGATTAAGAAATTGGAAGGAAACTATGATATATTATAAGGTAAAAACAAATTACAAGCATTATTGTTAAAATTAAATTACAAATCATTTAATAAAGAGTACTTTTAATTCTTTAATTTTTATGGCAGGTCTCAATTTTTTTAAATTTAATTAATTTAACTTTAATTATTTTATTTTAAAAAATTAATCAAAATTTTCTTAATTCTTAATATAATTTATTTATTAATAGAAAATATTAAGTTTGAGTCAATTTAATATCTTTATGTCATATTCTTTATACCATATTATTATCAATATTACTTGTCTATTCATCTTGTAAAATAAAAAATTTGATGGTAGCATTGTATATACACTACAAAATATAAGAAAAATAACAACGCTTTAAGTGATTATTTAGTGGAGTTTCAAGCGCCACTAATACAATTTTCTGGCGCATAAACAAGAGCCATGATTCTTGGTGTCGGGACTGCTTTTACTAGCATTTCAGCGTAGGTGCAAGAGTTTGTGCCGTAATTTTACATCATGATGCCTTGTAAGCGTTACAATATTTTTTTTTATGCTTTTTCCATGTTTCATTTTTTATGCATTTCGTGGCGCTTTGTAAACGTGGCTATTATTATGTAAAAATTTAATTCTTAATATCATTTATTTATTAATAGAAAATATTAAGTTTTGAGCTAATTTAATATCATTATGTCATATTATTATCAATATTACTTTTTTATTAATCTTACATATAAAATAATCATTATGTCATATTTTTTAATTTAAGATTGATAAACTGATAATATTGATAATAATATGATATAGATATATTAAAATTTACTCTAAATCAATATTTTTCATTAAGAAAAATTAACGATGCTTGGCATTAAAAAATGTGATTGATTTTTAAAGTTAAAGAAATAAAGTGAAATAATTGAATTTAAAAAACAAAATTAAAACTTAAGTCAAAACTAAAAGATTAAAAGAACTATTTTGCCTAACTTGAAAATAAACTGTAGTCTATTAGGCAATTTATATAAAATTAATTGTAATGCAGTGAAATGCATAATGTAACACCCATAAATTAGTGGATAAAATTAGGGTGTCAATAAATAAACCCTTTGTTGCTAATAAATTCGAATATTTGCTTAAGGAGGAAAATTTGACTCCAAAATTTTATATATAGATTAAGTGGCCAAATTTTTTAAATGAAAAGGGGTAAATTACTTAAGGATTTGATACTTAACTCAACTTTTAAATTTTTGTCTATCCTAAGTGCCAAAGAGAGGAACCTTAAATTTAATGCATGGAAATTTATTGTCACACAAAGAATTAGGGAGGCCATGCAAATTTATATTATATATACATATATGTATGCATGACTCCATGTGAAGAAAAGAAGAAGAAAAAGGAACTCACATGGATACATATATATGCAAGTAGGACTCACGTAATTGGAAAAAAATAATAATAATAATAAATACATATATATGCTAATAATGATAATATATATATACATATTAATGTGTACACTCACATATCACGAGGAGGGGAAACGTGCAAAGGCAACTAAATTTTTTTCTTTTCTTTGCATTCCTTCTAAGCAACGGTAAGGGGGGGAGGCTAGGAAGAAAGAACCTCAGTGGATGCCTTAAGGCCTTCGTGTGGCTAGGAGGGTTATAAAGGATGCTGTGACACGGTGGAAATTGTAGAAGGAGGGAGAGGATCACACAAACCCATTGGCCAAAGCAAAGCAAGGGGCTGCATCAAGTACAGCTCAGATGGCGTGGAAGGCAAGCATGGTTCCTTTTCCTCTGAGTTACCTACCATACCCGAGAGAGAAGAAGACAGGTGGGGACGTGTGACCTCCTTCTAGCTACTTATCGAGCTACCAAACGGAGGGTGTGCAGGATACAAAGGAGACGCCAACATGAGCTACTTGGGACCATCGGATCAAGCATAAACTCGGTGGGAAATAAGTAGCAACACAGAGCCTCACACCCCACGAAGTTGTATGTTCAAGCGTGGGGAAAGGATGGCGTGATTCTCCTACTTTCCTACGTCCATCCAGTTGAGTGCGAAGGGGGTGAATGGTAAGCCAAGAGGATGCAATGCTTGGGCCACGTGTGACTAGAAGGAAATTGGAACATTGCATGAAATGATATGCCATTTCCTTCGTACGAACAAGTACCACTTGTGGAAGAAAAAAAAGAGAGAGAGAGAGGAATTTAAATACACATGCACAGAGGAGATAACATGAAGGAGAGAGGGGCTAGCGTGAATGGGAAATCAAACAATATTAAATTCCAAAATATAAGAGCTACACGTGGGTTCCAATCAATAAGCATGATAGAAAGGAAAGAGGGAAGGAAATAAGAACACGCCACTCTCTAGCCGAAAGCAACACTTTAGGGAAGGGAGAGCATTTGACAACCTAGGAAAGGCATTACACAATCACAAGAGAGGAAGGAAAGAAGGAAGAAAAATTTCAAGGGTTAAAAAAGGTTTTGAAGAAGGCAAGTGAAGCACTAGCACTTGGAAGAAAGAAGGGACAAGGTGATCAAAGGGAAGAAAGGGGTAAAGGAAGTAAGGTAGGTAAGCAATTCCTTTGTTTTAGTTCCACAAGTTGGCATATATATCTCATAATATTGTTTTCATGGAACTAGAATAATTTTCTTCATTCTTGAATTAAGATGAAACTTGAGATAGTATGCATGAAAAACTTAGGAGTTGGCTATGTTGAAGGATATTATTAATGTTGTTGGGAATTTATGGTTGCTACAATAAATATATGTGAGGATGAAATAAGATGAATTAAGTTAGTGCCGTAAATTTATTGCCATGGCACATGAGAAATTAATTAATGATGAATACCTTTATGAGGAATGCAATTGTGAGGGTCTAAGGTGAAGAATAGATTCTAAGAAAAGTAGAGAATATGATGACCATTATTAATATTTCTAGAGGGAGGTTTATGTGTGAATAAATTCCAAGAAAAAAAATTATTATGGCCTTTACTAATATTTTGAGAGGGGAATTTATGTAAGAATAAACAGAAAATATTATGTTTTAATAATATTTTTAGAAGGAAATTTATGAGAGAATTTAATTCCAATAAAAATAGAAATATTATATCCAAAATTAATATTTTCGAAGTAAAATTTATGTAAGAATAAACTCTAAGAGAAATAGAAGATATTATATCCATTATTAATATTTTTGAGGGAATTTATGTAAGAATAAATTCCAAGAAGAATAGAAGGTATTACGTCCATAAATAATATTTGAAAGGAAAATTTATGTGAGAATAAATGGAAGATATTATGTCCATTGTTCATATTTTAAAAGGAACTTAGACCTAATTTTCTAGGAAAAAGCAAAATAGCATGGAATTTTTGAATTTATTCGAAAGCTTTAAGAAATGAAAATTCTTCCTGGATAATAAAAGGGAGACGCGGGGTGCCACCATGCCCTGCGGGGTTTCGAGTGTACACCTGCGGACTAGGGAGGCGTGGCCAAAGGTGCCCTATGCCTATGACCTAGTGTTCGCAATCATACTGAGTCCTCGGCCAAGTGTCCCCGTATCAAGAGGTGTGGCCGAAGGTTCTCCACATGATTGGCCTGGGGAGGTATGGCCGAAGGTGCTCCATACCTGTGATCTAGTGTTCTAAGAATTTCATGAACGTGGAATGAGGGTTTACAATTTATGAGGTGTGACCAAAAGTGCTCCACACGGGCAGCCTGGTGAGGCGCGGTCGAAGGTTCTTTATGCCCGGGACCTAGTGTTCGCAAATCACGCTATATACATGGCCGAGTGTCTCCGAACTTCGAGGTGTGGCCAAAGGTGCTCCACATGGGTGACCTAGAGAGGCATGGCCAAAGGTGCTCCACCCCTGTGACCTAGTGTTCATACAACATGTACGTACGCGTTGATAACGTTACTATAATAAATTATTACGCTTAGGAAAATATTGGTCTTGTGAAGAGAACTCTTACTACTGCCAACCACTATATTTATCATGTAATACTTGTTTATTTATATGTACTTTCCCCTAAATTGAGGATGAAGATTGAACATTTTAGTGCTTGCACCCTGATACATGTTAGTCTCTTTTAAAACTATGAATTGCTAGGCTACTGGAAAACTCATGTTTCTCACACATATGCTAATATGTATCAGATTCAGACGCGTAGGAGGGACGCGTGGTAGCAGTATCGTTTGATCGAGAAGTTTTTGTAAGCTCTCATTCTTTTGGATCCTAGAAGTACTCGAATTAGAATAGGATGGTTAAATTGACTGTATATGCGAGTAGTTCGGGGAACACTGGGGAAAAAGGGATATGTGAAGGACCGATCTGGTACTATTTGGTGCAGAAGTATGAATGGCAGGCCTGTTGCCTCCTAACTTTCACAGGATGGGTACTTCACATATCCGGGGACTGATACATGGGTTGTAATGAATATTTTTATTAAAGATGTGTTATTTGATCCATGAGAAAGATTGGATTTACATCGCGTAGCGTAGACTTTTATTATTCTGCTGTGCATGTGAGTTTTTATTTTTATCTGGGCATAAGGATCCCAAACCTATCGCGTATGACATAATTCGATGGTTTAACGGCTCAGACAACAATTAAAAGAATAAGAATAACATACCAAACCTATCTATCGCTATTGAAATGAACCACAAGATTAGATAGGAGTGTTTACACATAATTTCATTATTCACCGTTCTTAAAATGGAGTAGGTGGGTAGTAATTGAAAGTTTAAATTATCTTCAATTAATGCATAATATGTAAAATACTTTTTTTCGTTACAAATGAGGAATCAAGAAGAAAAACTAGCATAATATGTAAATTGTTACATTATTTACGTGTGTAGTTATGCCAAAAAAATTTTCTAAAGAAAGGTAGTAATTTTGAAAATTGAGTTTTAAATCATAAAAATATATCATTTTATAATTTTGTATAATTAAAAGTGTGCTAAATGGCAGTAAAATTTAGAATTCAACAAATTTGGATAAATTCATCTAAGTTTGGATAAACTCGAGTAAATTTGAATAAATTCAGGGTAAAGTCTTGATTTTATTAGCCCTAAGTTTACTTTCCTTTTTTGGTTATCGGCACTATGAAAGAAGCTTATTTGCTTGTTTATTTTTTTTTACTATTTCATAAATGTATGTTCATCCTAAAAAATTTGAATTCACGTTATTTAAATATAATTCTAATTAATTAAAAAATAATTATGATAAGGATATATAATTTTTATAATTATTTATTGATATAAATAAATACTTATAAATTTAAGTATCAAATTTATTTGTCTTTTAAAAATTTATTTAAATTTTCAAATTTGATAACTTTTACTCTTAAGACTCTGTATCATCAACCACACTTGTCAGTCCTAATTCAAACACAAATTATTGACATATTCAAAATTAACAGTACAAAACTAATCAGTGTAAATCACTAACACACTTTGAAAGGGAAAAAAAAAACTATAATATTAATAGCAAGAAATTGCAGGTTGCCTTTGAATCATAGCCTGTAAATTTTGGCATTTTAGGTTTTAAAATGAGTTTGGGTTCTTTACTTCTTTTGGATTCTTAGGATCGGCTCTTTCCTTTCTTTTTTTCATTTTTTAATTTTCAATTTTTTAAATTTTAATTTAAAATTCTAAAAAAAATATAATGTTCATACTTACAATTAATAGGTTTACTAGAATGTACCATTCATCTTTGAATATATCTTTTGAACAATCATTCCTTCTAAGCAAATAACGATTACTCCTTAGGGATTGTGGCTAGCTATCTTTTGATGATTGAAGGAAAGAGATGGATGTAAATATGTGACTTAATTATTTCAAAGATTTTACACACACACACACACACACACACACATATATATATATATATATATATATATATATATATATATATTTATACACGGGAGATTGTCAAATTACTCTCCTCTTTCATCTATTATAAAAAATTACACTCTTCTCTTTTGAGAGATAAAAAAACTTGTAATTTTAATTATTTTGATCAAATTATCTTTATATTTATTATTTATAAAATTAAATATATATTTGATTAATATAAAAATATTTTAACTTAAAATAACATAAATTTATTATTTTTAATTCAAAATAAATAATAATAAAATATTATAAATTTTAAAAATATATTTTATAATAAATTATAATATTTTTTAAAAATTAATAATATTATTAAGGATATTTTAATTAAAATGAGTGAAAATTATAAGTTTCATAATCTTTCAAAAAAGAGAAATATAAGTTTTCAAAATAAAGGGAAGGAGAGTATAATTTTAATATCTCTCCAAAGAAAATAATATAATTTACTCAATTTTAAATGGAAACAAGTTTTCTGGGAGAAGGCCAAATAACAATATACACTTTGGGCTTGATACTAGTCTTTCTATATATACAATGCTTATGTATCAAAGGTGATAGTGTTTATTCATATATATATATATATATATTATTAAAGATTGATTGAATTTTAATAAATAAAAAATATATTTAATAAGTTATATAAACTTTTCATTTATTATAATAACTTTTTAAGTTGGTAGAAGTAAAAAAAGCTGCAAAACCGTTATCATCGCCTGCTTGGCGTTTTTTTTTCCGTTTCTAAAATTTCTTGCAACAAAATTATTGACAGTATAAATATTTAAAAAAAAGTTATAACAGCAATAATATTCGTTGCAATAATATTAAAATAAATTTTAGCAACAAATAAAATTGCCACTAAAAACGTCAAGCACGCGCCAAGCAAAAAATTACGGCAGAGGATCCAAAATGGCCAAGGGAGTCATGCATCAACTCTATTAAGAGAAAGGCAGGAGCTCTCGTCCAGCTCTATGTAACTTTTGCTTTTGGATCCCCTGATGGGGGCTCCCCGCTGGTAGCTCTTGTCCAGCTCTATGTAACTTTTGCTTTTGGATCCCCTGCTAGGAGCTCCTCGCTGGGCGCCCTGCTGGGCTTTTAGCGGCGGTTTTATCCGTCGCTAAAGTGTGTTTTAATATTATTGCAACGAATATTATTGCTGCTATAACTTTTGTTTAAATAATTAATTTAACAAAAGTTATAGTGACAATAATATTTGTTGCAAAAAACTTTAGCAACAGAAAAAATCGCTGCTAAAACGCCCAATAGCACCCAACAAGAAAACGCCCAGTAGGGAATCTGGACGCGTAACTTTTAGATCAAATAAATTTAATAAAAAATTTTTTTTTCTCTTTTTACATTAAATATTATATTTTATATTAAAAATCAATGATCAAAAGACTTTAAAAATACTATATTGATATATATAATTTAATAATAATAGTATTTATAATAAAACAAAAAAAGTAAAGGTATTTTGTATCTTTTGAATTATTTTAATATTTACTGGAAAAAATTATTTATTTTGATTTTTTTTAAGTAGAAATTTAAAAATCTATAAGATAATTTATCTGTCACTAAAGTGTGTTTTAATATTATTGCAACGAATATTATTGCAACGAATATTATTGCTGCTATAACTTTTGTTTAAATAATTAATTTAACAAAAGTTATAGTGACAATAATATTTGTTGCAAAAAACTTTCGCAACGGAAAAAACCGCTGCTAAAACGCCCAGCAGCACCCAACAAGAAAATGCCTAGTACGGAATCTGGACGCGTAACTTTTAGATCAAATAAATTTAATAAAAATTTTTTTTTTCTCTTTTTACATTAAATATTATATTTTATATTAAAAATCAATGATCAAAAGACTTTAAAAATACTATATTGATATATATAATTTAATAATAATAGTATTTATAATAAAACAAAAAAAGTAAAGGTATTTTGTATCTTTTGAATTATTTTAATATTTACTGGAAAAAATTATTTATTTTGATTTTTTTAAGTAGAAATTTAAAAATCTATAAGATAAAATAGATAAACTCCATTTATATTGCAGGTTAATTAAAATTACCAAAAACTTTAAATTTTCTGTAAAGAATTGAATCGCAAAATCATCCTTAAAATTTTCTTCCTCGTTGGCTAACTCCCCTTTTTTTTTTTCAACGTCAATTAGCTTAAGTATTTGTAGTGTGTCTTATTTTTTGAAATTATTATAGGTATCTCTATAAAAAATAAAATTATTCAAAATATTTTAAATGTAAGTATTTCTCTTAATCAGGATTAGAATTTTGATTTGTGAGAGACTAATCTCTCCTACAACTTAGTTATAACTCTTTTTTCTTACGTGAATTAGCTCAAGTGTATTTGTCCTCTTATTTTTTGGATTTCTCACAGACATCTTGTATAAAAGGCAATCTTGTTCAAATTGCACTAAATATGAACACTTTTTCTCTCTCAACAAGATACTTGCTCTTTCTATTAGGTTTAATTTTTATTGGTAAGATAGATATTTACGTGTCTTTTAATTAATTAGAAATTTAAAAAATTTAGTAATTGAACCTTTAAAATATTTTTATATTTGATTTAAAAATTAATTACCAAGCGATTGAGGGGAAAATTCATATGGAAGACAATTGATATTCATCCTTTTCACGTTTGCACACAACTAACGACATGTCACTTCAAATTTATTCAAAATGAAAGCATATTACAATCAAAACTAAATGCATTTTCCCAAAAAAAAAAAATAAAGATATGAGAAACGATCTGGAAAGACAACAAATTAACAAAAACAAAATGCAAAGAAAAAGAAGACAAAACACCACATAAAGCCTATCATACATTGGATAATTCATTCTTCGCCTATTTGAATGAGTTTTTCTTTTCCTTCTTGCACTTCTCTTAGGTTCACCTAAAAAAAATTTAACAAGCCATTGAGGTTTTCCAGTTGAAAATACAATATGTGCCATGACAACTCCAAATATCATCCCACATGCATATCCCAAGGCTATTGCTTTCCATCCAAATCCTGATTCCTCATCATGCTCAAAGGTTGTTGATGCTGATGGCCATTCTCCTTCATCTTTCTTGCAAGTTTTTGACAATGGAAATCCACAAAGCCCTAAATTTCCCTTATAGGAATCATTGTCAAATGTATAAAAATGCTTACCCTTAGGTATGGTTCCCTCAAGATGGTTTGGGAAAGGTTCGAACAAGAAAAAAAATTGCGATTAGTTAATGTTGTAGGAATCTCACCAGTTATCTTGTTTGATGACAGATCTAACCATTCTAGGCTTTGCAAATTTCACAATGATTGTGGAATAAAACCAGTGATTTGATTTTGAGAGAGGTTAAGCCCTTTGAGTGAACTTAAATCTCCGATGAATTTTGGAATATCTCCATCAAACTTGTTATTTGATAAGTCAATAGTTGTAAAGGTTGTTAAGATCCTTTACAACACTCTATTTTGCGCTTTCATTGTAACCATCATTGAATCTTCATATGATGAACGTCCGTAACCATGTTTCATATAATGCAAACCAATTGCACCATCATTTACTTTCATCATTCCTTTAAATTCTTTGATGTATGCTGTAGGCAAGGATCCATTAAAAAGATTGTTGGAAACATCAAAGATCCTTAACTTGGGGAAGGGATACTTGATCTTGGAATTATTAATGGAACCTTGAAACTTATTAGCCTTCAAAACAAGTACCTGTAACTCTTGAAGACCTTGAAACCAATTGGGAAATGTATCCTCAATCTTGTTTTCTCTAACATCTAAAACTTCTAGTTGAGTGCAATGGGCCAAAGACAAAGGCAACAGTCCTTATAGTTGGTTGCGATTAAAATGCAGAGTTTGCAATGAATTTCTTTCGAAAATGTTCCTTGGTATAGTTCCAACAAGATTATTCATCTGTAGATCCAAAACTGAAAGATATGGGAAGGCTAGAAGACATTGTGGAATAGGGCCTGTCAACTTGTTGTGAGACAAGTTGAGTATAACAAGGGAGCTTGCATTGCAAAAGAAAGGGGATAGATCTAGAATATTTCCTTGCAACATGTTGAAGCTAAGATCAAGAAACCATAACTTACTCATTGAAAGATCCTCAAATGAAGTCAAATTGTTATGGGATAGATCTAAATATAGCAAAGAACCATTGCCCACTTTTTTGAGCCATTTGGGAATCTTTCCTTGAATTTTATTATCATAAATATTTAAATATTCCAATATTTGAAGGTTTCCCAAGAATCTGGGAAAATTGTTGATTCTACAAGAAGCTAACTCCAATTCTTGAAGATTGGAAATGGTGTAGTCAACATGACTGTCAAAGCTAATTAAGAGAAACTGGTTGTTTGAAAGACCAAGAGATTCTAGATTTTGGAGCTTTGAAAATTGGTGAAAACTAACAAGGCCACTCAAGTTATTTGTTGATAGATCTAAACGAGTAAGATTTACAAGACCAAAAATTGATTTAGGTACATAACTTTTAAATTTTTAAAAGAGAGATCACAAGTTTCCAATGAGTGAGTTGAGAATGGACCAATAGGCCCTGTGAGGTGGTTGTTCCCAAGCCTCAAATGAAGTAAAGATGATGAAGAAAAACACCCATTGTAACAACCGGAATCATTTTAAAAGATAAAACCCAATTTTCACGATAAATTCATGTAAGCGAAGCCTAGCATGACTTTCGAGGATGATGATTCGAAACGAAAGGTCGTTCGAGGTTAGAAACACAAGCGAATGGAAAGAAATGCAATCCGGCGACCAGAAATTGAATAATGACGTTTCATGCGTCAATCTCACTGGAGGCAGCCAAAACCTTTGCATGGAAACTTGTGCCAACGTCTGGAGGGAAGCCAACACCCTAAAGTTTCCCCGGGCGGTCCGGGAAAACTCAGAATCGCCCCCGGAGACTTTAAATTTCTCAGAATCCCTCTATTTCTATCAATCCTCTCTCTTTCCTCACTCCACTTTCTCTCTCCTCTCTCTCCTCCTTCCTCCACCGCACGCTGCCACCAGAGCCACTGTGAGCCACCACCTGGCGTACCAATCGACAGCCCTCACCACCCACAACCTCCAGCAACCATCCACAGCCACCAACGGCCGCCAATGCTGTCGAAAAATGGTGTTTTCCTCCTCCATCACGTGGGATTTTCGCCAGCTAAGATCGCCTCCGTCAGCCACCGTTGGCCATCATCGCCCCCACCATCGTGTATCCTGAGATGCCAGCTTCCTCCACCAGCTCACCGACGTCGAACAGAGGTCTAACGCGCCTGGATCGAGGCATTTTTCGTTCACCGTGCGTAAACTTTCGTGGCCAAAAAATGCCCTTTAAACGGCCGTGAACTGTCTTGCCACCACCATATTCAAACTCCTGGTCTTGCGGGCTTCACCATGGTGTAAATTTCGAGGCCAACCGCACCCCTCCGCCCTTGACTGCCTAAACACACAACTTAATGAGATTTTGAATCCTAGTAGAGTAATATACAAATTATTTTATTCAAAATAGCTAAGTGTTCAGCTATACCCCCATTCAGGTATAGAAAACCTCTCCCCAAATTATTCAATTAACCGAACATGTGAATTGACGCTTTATTTAACAAAAATCAATAAACTTGGGAAATATAGTGGCTATTCAGAAATTATAAATCAAAATCATTCACTCAATCAAAGAGTATAAGTATTTATGAAAAACTATCATTTTTCAAATGCCTGCAGCCAAATTTTCATATCCTTTGCGTAACGCTACTACGTTATTGCAAGGATTTCAGTCATCTGTACATATATGCATAAAATCATATAAATAAATTCAAAATTCATTACCTGCTGTTTTCCAATCTCATTTTAAAATCACAGGGACCGTCCTTCCAGTGATTGTCATTAGACCGTCCTCTATGTGACTGAGATTGTTGCTATCACGGGGACCGTCCTCCTTGTGACTGAGAACCTAATATCGAAAGGGGCATCCCCCATCATGTGCACATTACCAATAGGTCTCATTTCTCTATGCCGACTATAAGGTAATGTATACACACAGGTGACTAATACTTAGGATCATAGGGCTTTACTCTTAAACCAATCCATTCTCCCGTATAGACTCTCCTCATTTACTCCTTATAGTCTTTCATAGGGTTGTATTGGTTTAACGGGTAAACCTTAACATATACAGACCATTTCAGCATTCAAAAAATGAAAGTTTAAAAATAGATCTAAATATGGAATACTTGACAACCGTCTCATACCAGTTATCAAGTATTCATCCCAGGTTTCGTCTGCACTATAGGTATACAATTCCAATAGTCCAATCAAAACAAGTAGCAAAAAATTTTCAAATATATTTCAAACACAAGCAAGTATTTACTTATACTCATATAACCAGCACACATTTCCCAGTACATCTTCGCAAACACAGTCACAACAATTAATTCCCAATAACATTTATCAAAATAAACAGGGGAGTGTAAATTAATCTACCTTAAATTAGGATTTCCTTCATTTAATTTAAGATTCTCCTTCTTTTCCTTGGACTAATTCTTCAAGTTACCTCTGTACATTTTTATAACCAACATTTAGAATTGAAACTTATTCCAAAGCCTAAAAATAATAAGTTTGCACTTTAGTCCCTCATTTATCCCGAAGTTGGTTTTTAGCTATACAATTATCTAATTCACTCTATGATGCTTCTAAGAGGTTAAATAAACTTAATTCACTCAAAATTTCAGAATGTACAAGGTTTACGTTGCTTAAACAGGCTATATCAATCTTTTCAGTTTAGTCCCTAAACTTGAAATTGAAACTTTTCCAACAATTTCCTTTCATTTTCCAATTCCATACATTCATAAGAGTTTTACTTAAATTAAGGATTACAGTGATGCATCCATTTTTGCAATTCTACTCCATACCAAACTTTTCCAAAATTTACAATTTAGTCCTTATTTACAAATTTATGATTTTCATCATTCTTCTCTAATCTAACCCTTCAATTCATCCCTAATGGCATTATGGAAGCTAGAAATTGCAGAAAAATGGATTAATTCAGAGTTTTTCAGTGTATACCAAAGATTTTGGAAATTTACAATTTAGTCCCTGCACTTTCCAAGGCTTTTTCCAGCGACTGGCGGTGGCACATCGGTTCACAGCCATTTGGACGGCGTTTTCCAGCCATGAAAATTTACACACGGGGGACAAAAAATACCTCGATCCAGGCGCGTCGGACCTCCGTTCGACGTCGGCAAGTTGGTGGAGGAAGCTGGCAGCTCAAGCTACACGATGGTGGGGGTGGTGATGGCCAACGGTGGTAATCTCAGCTAACAAAGTTTTCGCACGATGGAGGTGGAAAATGCCATTTTACGGCGGTGCTGGCGGCCGTGGGTGGTTGCTAGAAGTTGTGGGTGGCGAGGGATGTCGGTTGGTATGCCTGGTGGTGGCTCACAGTGGCTATGGTGGCGGTGCACGGTGGAGGAAGGAGGAGAGAGAGGAGAGAGAAAGTAAAGTGAGGAGAGAGAGAGATTTGAGAGAAATGGAGGGATTCTGGGAAATTTAAAGCCTTCGGGGGCGATTCTAACTTTTCTCGGACCACCCTGGGATACTTTAGGGTGTCGGCTTCCTTCCAGATGTCAGCACGTGTTTCCATGCAAAGGTTTTGGCCTCCGTCAGTGAAATTGACGCACGAAATGTCGTCTGTTAGTTCCTGATCACAAGATTGCGTTTCTTTCCATTCGATCGTGTTTCTGACTTCGAAGACCTTTCGTTTCAAATCACCATCCTCGAAAGTTGTGTCAAGCTTCGTTTGATTGGAATTAGCGTCAAAAATTATGTTTTATCTTTTAAAAACATTTTCGGTTGTTACATTCTCCCCCTCCTTATAAGAAATTTTGTCCCCAAAATTCATACCTGTAAACAGTTCTGGGTATCTTTGCCTCATCTCTTCTTCTTTCTCCCACGTCATTTCCTGCGATGCTACATCCTGCCAAAGTACCTTAACTAAAGGAATAATTTTACTTCAAAATTGCTTAGTCTTAAAGTCAAGGATTTGAACAGGAGTAGATTCATAAGTCAAATTTTCCTTTAATATTATCGGTTGATTCCCTAATACATGCGTAGGATCTGGGACATATTTACGAAGTTGAGAAACGTGGAAAACATTATGTAGGTTGGAAAAATAGGGAGGTAAGGCAATTTGATAGGCAACGGGACCGACTCTTTGTAAGATTTGGAATGGTCCTAGGAATCTAGGGCTTAGTTTCTTGGTCCTTATCTGTTTACCAATACCCGTGGTAGGGGACACTCTCAAAATACGTGGTCTCCCTCATTAAATTCCAAGGGCCTTCTTCTCTTGTTGGCATTTGATTCTTGCCTCTTTTGGGAAACTCTCATCTTTTCCCTGATCATTTTAATTTGATCAGTGGTTTCCTGTACTATCTCGGGTCCCAATAGTGCACTCTCCCCTATTTCTACCTAACTTAAAGGTGACTTACAACTCTTCCCATACAGAGCCTCGTATGGTGCCATATCGATGGTAGAGTGATAACTGTTACTGTATGCAAACTCTATCAACGGTAGGTGTTTATCCCAACTTCCTTTCTGTTCAAGCACGCAAGCCCTTAACATGTCTTCTAGGGTTTGAATAGTCCTCTCAGACTTCCCGTCAGTCTGAGGATGATAGGCTGTGCTAAATTTGAGTTGGTTTCCTAAGGCTTGCTGTAGGGATTGCCAAAATCTCGAAGTAAACCTAGGGTCTCTATCGGATACTATACCTGACGGTATTCCATGTAGTCTCACAATTTCCCTAAGGTATACTTCGGCTAATTTCTCCATAGATTAATGCACCTTAACAGGTAAAAAGTGTGCAGACTTGGTCAACCGATCCACTATTACCTAAATGGCATCAAATCCTACTTGGGTTCTAGGTAATCCTACCACAAAATCCATAGTGATTTGATTCCATTTTCTCTCTGGTATCTCCAATGGTTTTAGTAGCCTTGCGGGTTTCTGGTGTTCTATCTTGACCTGTTGACAAGTCAAACAGGCATTCACGTAGTTCGTGATATCCTTCCACATACCAGGCCACCAAAAGTTCCTCTTTAAGTCCTGATACATCTTGGAAATACCGGGGTGAATAGTGTAATGACTTCTATGGGCCTCTGCTAACACTTTTTCCTTTAGTTCCTGATAGTTCGGAATCACTACCCTCTTTTTACATATTAAGACTCCATCAGGTGCTAGTCCAAAGTCGGGTTGGTATGCGTATACTTCTAAGGATTCATCCTTAAGTTGGGCTTGTCTAATCAATTCTCTTAATTCGCAGGTTATCAAAAAGTCACTCATCACTAATCTTTGCAGAAACGAGATGACGTTGAGGCTGAGATTCTTAAAATCCTCAAGTAACCTCATCTCACCAATCATTAAACTAGCTAATTGTAGTGACTTTCGGCTCAATGCATCAGCCACAACATTCTCTTTCCCTGCATGATATTTCTATTCAAAATCAAAGTCTTTTAGGTATTCTACCCACCTACGATGCCTCATGTTTAATTCTTTCTGATCAAACAAAAACCTAAGGCTCTTATGATCACTATATACCTCAAATACAGCGCCATACAGGTAATTTCTCCAAATCTTTAGGACAAACACAATGGCAGCTAATTCTAAGTCATGGGTGGGATAGTTCTCCTCTGTAGATTTCAATTGTCGCGATGCATAAGCCACAACTTTCCTATCCTGCATCAAAACACAACCTAGGCCTCTCAAGGATGCATCTGTGTATACGGTAAAGGGTTCTAGGGGTTTCGGAATAATTAGTACAGGAGCGTTGGTTAATTTCTCTTTCAAAATTTGAAAACTAGTCTCACACTGTTCGCTCCATTCGAATTCTACCCCTTTCCGAGTCAACCGAGTTAATGGCACAGCTATCTGAGAAAATCCCTAAATGAATTTCCTATAATAGCCGGCTAAACCCAGGAAACTCCTAATCTCGGTGACCGTTCTAGGTCGATCCCAATCTAATACTGCTTCAATTTTCTTTGGGTCTACCACTATCCTTTCCCCATTAACTACGTGTCCTAAGAATTTCACTTCTTCTAACCAAAACTCACATTTCTCTAGCTTTGCATACAATTGCTTCTCTTCTAGTATCTGTAGCACCGTGCCAAGATGCTGGGCATGCTCTTCATGAGTCTTGGAATAGACTAAGATATCATCGATGAATACCACTACAAATTGATCTAAATAGGGTCTGAAAACCCTGTTCATGTAATCCATAAAGATAGCTGGTGCGTTCATCAATCTAAACAGCATCACTAGAAATTCGTAGTGGCCGTATCTTGTCCTAAATGCTGTCTTCGAGATATCCTCCTCTCTAACCCTAATATGGTGGTATCCTGATCTTAAATCTATCTTATAAAATACAGTCGCGCCTTGCAACTGATCAAATAAGTCATCGATACGTGGTAATGGGTATTTGTTCTTAATGGTCACCTGATTCAACTGCCGGTAATCAATACACAATCTTAAACTCCCGTCTTTATTCTTTACGAATAAGGCCAGAGCTCCCCATGGCGATACACTCGGCCTAATGAACCCCTTCTCCAACATATCTTCGATTTGGACCTTTAATTCTCTTAACTCTGATGGGGCCATACGACATGGGGTCATGGCTATTGGGCCCGCGCCCAAAATTAGGTCAATGGTGAACTCTATCTCCCTAGGTGGGGGTAGTTTGCTTACTTCCAAAGGAAATACCTCCGGAAAGTCACTAGCAATTGGGATTTGGCTTAGCCTATCCTGCAACTCTACCTCAGAGAGATTAAGGGACATATCACCTATTTCACAAGCCCTATCACTCCCTCGCACAGGCACGTTATCCAGATAAGTAATTATCCTTTTAGAATAATTTAACAAGACCCGATTCCTAGTTAACTAATCCATTCCCAAAATAATGTTGATCCTAGACAATGGTATACACACTAGGTCCACAATGAATAAAGTATCTTCAATGGTTAAGGGGCAATTCAGGCATATTCGTAGGGACATAGTGGCTTCTCCCAAGGGTGTGGATATGTATAGGTCACAAGGCAGGGTTTGGACAGGTAATCTTATTCTTTCTACGCATGCATCAGCAATAAATGAGTGCGTAACACCCGAATCAAACAATACTATTAAAGAAAAATTGTAGATTTTACCTCTACCCTGCATCAAGCCTGAAGACCTATCGACATTGGCCGCATTCAAAGTAAACACTCTCTCTGGAGGCTGTGGTCTTCGGCTACCGGATGTCAGCTAGTTCCCGGTGGAAGGGCAGTATCTGGCCATATGTCCTGTACCTCTACATTTGTAACACTAAAGTGGAGTCTGATGCCAGCAGGGCTGATTCGGATGTCTGGTGCCACACTTTGGACAGGGTGTGTTGTCAGGTCATCTTCCACTGCTGCTAGAAGCCCCTGGTTATGGTTTAAACACACCGCTTCTTACGTTAAGGTTTTTTGTTACTTGTCTGGGCCGGTTCCCTATTCTCTGTGTCATATTCTGAGACTGTCTATGTTCTAGATTCTTGCTCAGGATTCAGAACTTGTTTACCAGCGTGGCGAAGTCTCAAATCTCCAGGGTAGCTAACTAAGTCTTCATGGGTAAGTCTAGGCCTTCTTATAATTACTTTGCTTTCCTGGCCTCGTCATAGTGCATTCGCAGGTAGGTGGAGTATCATGATAGTTCTTCAAATTGTTTCAGATACTCCTCAAATGGCCTGCCTCCCTGTGTGAGCTTTAGAAATTGTGCTTTCTTTGATTATTTTACGCTCTCAGAGATGTACTGGTCCATAAAGACTCTCTTGAAAGACTCCCAAGTAAGTGGAATGCCTCTGCTTTCCATCAATTGCTGGGCATCTGTCCACCAGAGTTCTGCTTCGCCTTTCAACATGTATGTTTCATATTTGACCTTCTGCTCGTCTTTGCACTGCAAAAATTTGAAAATCTTCTCAATATCTTTCACCCAGGCTTTTACAACAGTTGAATCGGAGGCACCTGCAAATAGAGATGGATCTGCTCTCTGAAACTTGATCCATCCCTGATACAATGGGTTTGCAGGCTGGGTGGCTCCATCATTTCTCGTCTTCCTGTCTTCTTGTTGCTGTCTCATCACATTAGCACTGGTAGTGGCTTGATCTCTCATTGCATCAGCCATCAACCATATGGATTCCATCATATCGCGCATGTCAACATCAGTCTCCATGCTACCACTACCCGAAGTACCTTGATTCCTGTGCCTTGGCCTTCCTCTGGGCCTGTGAGTGGTATCCCTGCTAGATTCTGCCATGCTTATCTGACACAGAAGCAAATAGATCAGTCAAAACAGCAAAAATTAATAGAAATGCATTAAATTCATTCAGTTACTTATCGGTTCAAGATTAAATCCTAACATTCCAGAGTTAAATCAATCAAAACCCTAAAGCTGCAAGCCCGAAGATTCAAATCCCTAACCCACTAAACCAGAAGATCCGACAAATTGGGCTCTGATACCATAATTGTAACGACCCCCTAATACAACATACACAATCCTACATTACATAAGGGAAGCATATGGGTCTTTCCAATGGTTGTTCCCAATGTGGGAATGTCAGGGGATCGCTACTGGTTGAGCGTAACCCAAATAGACTTCCCGTTGTCCATTCAGATTCCGTTCAACCCTAATTCACATGCAGCTATACTAATTATATATACATACATCATAAATTACTCTGGAATGAAAACTAAAATCCATATATACGGCATACAATCATTAAATGAAAAATCCAACTTAATTACCCAAATTTACAGCGGTAAACCCTACCGAAAATTTGGCAGAGTTTCCTCTGTATTTCGAACATGTCCATAATACAACAGTCACCTGTTTACAATTATACAGCCAGTCCAAACAATAATAGAAAGCATAATTTACAGAAGACCAATATACAGCATTATCATCAAAATATATAAAATGTAATTCAAGCCCAAACTAAGCCATTCTTCTGTCTATCATCGAATCATCATCCAGCTAACGTCTAGGTTCATGTCCCTGTCCCTGTTCATCTAAGTAAACAACCTGGTGAGATATAAAATCCTAGTAGAATAATTTACAATTCAAATATAATTCGAAATCTGGTTGAATACTCAGCGGTGCGAGCACCAAAAACATCTTCCCGAAATCAGTTCAAAATCAGTGAAATACCTTATCTGTAAAGTCATTTTATCACATGAAAATTATGGCAGATAATCAAAATTATAAAAATTCATTTCTTTTAAAATCAATACTCGAAATCAGATAAAATCCCATACCCGGTGTATCTAAATCCACGTTGGCCACAAATCCTCTATGACCAAGTCTAAAATCGTCATCTAATTATACGTCATCTAGAGAGAATACCTCTCTTATCGTTGGGTGTGATCCGTAACACCAATCACCCAAATCTCGCCTATATTGTAAGTGTGATCCATAACACCAATCACTCACTCAAGGACCGGGTGAGAATCAACATCTAGGGCGTCCCGTAGCATGTGTACATACGCCAATTCTCATCCTCATACAGTCTATTCGAACTCACATGCTCACAGTCGGCTATTCCTCAGGGTTCTAGTGTATTACGCCTAAATCACAACTTTTTCCCATGTAGGCTATCCCCCCTTGTACTCCTTAAACCTTTCTTAGGGTTGTCCTGATTTATCGCGTGATTCCTAACGCAGTACAGGCCAAATCAGGTAAAAACAAGGTCAATTAAAAACTCTCTGTACTCGGGATACTTAATGGCCGTCCCATATCGGCTATCAAGTACCCTACCCTAAGTAAATCCATCCTAAGGGCATCTAAAATCGATAAACAAAGTGTCTAACATGAAATTAGGGTTTTCAGCACACAGGCATGCAATTTATTCCATCAAAAGTAGCACGTAAATCCATGCAATTAAATCTAATCATTCAGGCAATCACTAGGTCAAATATATGAATCGAGAAGCGTAAATCATCCTACCTGGTCTCCTGTCTCTCCAAATCAATTTTGTACTTCACGAAATCCTGATTTTTGAGCCAATTAAATTCCCTGGACATTTAAATGAATATCCAAGCTTGTCACGTCATCCATTTTTTGATCCTAAGTCAGGTTACCCTAATATCTAGGTCAATTTATTTCCTAATTGCGTTCGGCAGCTAATTCAATCAAAATTCATCAGTTTTTGGAAAATCAGACCTTCCAGTGTCATCAGATGTTGGAAATCTGTCCCGGGGTGCTCTCGGTTTCTCCCGATGTATGTCTAGGTGCTCCGGCACGGCGGTGCATGGCGGCGTACTATGGAGGGGTGCGGTTGGCCTCAAAATTTACACCACAGTGAAGCCCACAAGACCAGGAGTCCGGATATGGTGGTGGCGCGGCGGTTCACAGCCGTTTGGATGGCATTTTTTGGCCATGAAAGTTTATGCACGGCGGATGAAAAATGCCTCAATCCGGGCGCGACGGTGGAGGAAGTCGGCAGGAAGCTACACGATGCGATGGTGGGGGTGGTGACGGCCAACGGTGGCGGACGGCGATGATCTCAGCTGGAAAAGTTTTCATGCGATAGAGGTGGAAAATGCCATTTTTCACTGGCGCTGGCGCCCGTTGGCGGTTGCTGGAAGTTGTGGGTGGCGAGGGCTGTCGGTTGGTATGCCTGGTGGTGGCTCACGGTGGCTGTGGTGGCAGTGCACGGTGGAGGAAGGAGGAGAGAGAAAGTGAAGTGAGGAGAGAGAGAGATTTGAGAGAAATAGAGGGATTCTGGGAAATTGAAAGCCTCCGAGGGCAATTCTGACTTTTCCTAAACCACCCTGGGATACTTTAGGGTGTCGGCTTCCTTACAGACATTGGCACGCATTTTCATGCGATCGTCTATCAGTTTCTGATCGCCGGATTGCGTTTCTTTCCATTCGATCGTGTTTCTGACTTCGAACGACCTTCTGTTTCAAATCACCATCCTCAAAAGTTGTGCTAGGCCTCGTTTGATTGGAATTAGCGTCGAAAGTTAGGTTTTATCTTTTAAAAACATTTTCGGTTGTTACAGTCGACGCCATCAGGAGCCTCGCCGGACCGCCACCGCCGTCGAAAAATAATTTTTCTTCTTTCCCATCACGATTTTAAAAGATCTTCGATCCGACCGTTCCGGCGTCGTTTGACCACCGGTGATTGATGCTTGAGCTGTCCAGCAACATCCTCGAGCTGCCGGTGACCTCAATTGCTGCTGTTGTCGTCGCCAGTCGCCAAAAAAGGCCTTGGAAAGTGCAGGGACTGAACTATAAATTTCCAAAATCTTCGGTATACACTAAAAAACTCTGAATTAATCCATTTTTCTGCAATTTCTAGCTTCCATAATGCCCTTAGGGATGAATTGAAGGGTTAGATTGGAGAAGAATGATGAAAATAATAAATTTGTAAATAGGGACTAAATTATAAATTTTGAAAAAGTTTGGTATAGAGTATAATTGCAAAAATGGATGCATTACTATAATTCTTAATTTAAGTAGAACTCTTATGAATGTATGAAATTGGAAAATGAAAGGAAATTATTGGAAAAGTTTCAATTTCAAGTTTAAGGACTAAACTGAAAAGATTGATATAGCCTATTTAAGCAACGTAAACCTTGTACATTCTGAATTTTTGAGTGAATTAAGTTTATTTAGCCTCTTAGAAGCATCATAGAGTGAATTGGATAATTGTATAGCTAAAAACCAACTTCGGGATAAATGAGGGACTAAAGTGCAAAATTATTATTTTTAGGCTTTGGAATAAGTTTCAATTCTGAATGTTGGTTATAAAAATGTACAGAGGTGACTTGAAGAATTAGTCCAAGGAAAAGAAGGAGAATCTTAAATTAAACGAAGGAAATCCTAATTTAAGATAGAGTAATTTACACTCCCCTGTTTATTTTGATGAATGTTACTGGGAATTGATTACTGTGACTGTGTTTACGAAGATGTACTGGGACATGTGTGCTAGTTAGATGAGTATAAGTAAAGACCTGCTTGTGTTTGAAATATATTTGGAAATTCTTTGCTGCTTGTTTTGATTGGACTATTGGAATTGTATACCTATAGTGTAGATGAAACCTGGGATGAATACTTGATAACTCGTATGGGACGGTTGTCAAATATTTCATATTTAGATCTATTTTTAAACTTCCATTTTTTGAATGCTGAAATGGTCTGTATATGTTAGGGTTTACCCGTTAAACCAATACACCCCTATGAAAGACTATAAGGAGTAAAGGAGGAGAGTCTATACGGGGGAATGGATTGGTTTAAGAGTAAAGCCCTATGATCCTAAGTATTAGTCACCTGTGTGTATACATTGCCTTATAATCGGCATAGAGAAATGAGACCTATTGGTAATGTGCACATGATAGGGGAAGCCCCTTTCAATATTACGTTCTTAGTCACAAGGAGGACGGTCCTGTGACAATCACCGGGAGGACGGTCCCCGTGATAGCAACAATCTTAGTCACATAGAGGACGGTCCAATGACAATCACTGGGAGGATGGTCCCTGTGATTTTAAAATGAGATTGGAAAATAGCAGGCAATGAATTTGAATTTATTTATACGATTTTATGCATATATGTCCAGATGACTTAAATCCTTGCAGTAACGTAGTAGTTTTACACAAAGGACATGAAAATTTGGCTGTAGGCATTTGAAAAATGATGGTTTTTCATAAATACTTATACTCTTTGATTGAGTGAATGATTTTGATTTATAATTTTTGAATAGCCACTATATTTCCCAAGTTTATTGATTTTTGTTAAATGAAGCGTCAATTCACATGTTCGAGTAATTGAATAATTTGGGGAGAGGTTTTCTATACCTGGACAGGGGTAGTTGAACACTCAACTATTTTGAATAAAATAATTTGTATATTACTCTACTAGGATTCAAAATCTCATTAAGTTGTGTGTTTAGGCAGTCAAGGTCGTGATGGCGCCAGGAATTAGCCATGAGACGAATATATTTGCTGTATAGAATTGCAAATGATTGAGAGGCTATGTTGTAGCTTATGATATTAGTTGTAAATGGCTTAATAGCCTTCATATGGTGTGTATTAATTACTGAAGTTGTATTTAGAGTTGTTGATGTATTAGTGTGGTAAATGTTTATATTTTATATCCTGTAATTAGTATCTCAAATGTAATGTATGAAAAGTAACCTAGATGTATATTCTAAAGTATATTAATGGTTGTATTTTTGATTATTTGAAGTTTTAGATTACGTGCGCAGGTATGAGGTTGAGTGAAATCTGAATAGGGACAGCTCTTTGTGTTAAACTCAACTAGTAACGGCCTTGAACGATGTATATTTTGAAAACAAAATTTTCGTAACATTTCACGCTTCCTAAATTACATGCTATAGTAAGGGAGTCGTTACAAATATGACATTGATATATTAAAATTTGCTCTAAATCAATATTTTTCACTAAGTAAATTAATGATGCTTGGCATTAAAAATATTGATTGATTGTTAAAGTTAAAGAAATAAAGTGGAACTAATTAAATTTAAAAAATAAAATTAAAATTTAAGTCAAAATTAAAAGACTGAAAGAACTATTTTACATAACTTGAAAGTAAACTATAATCTATTAGGAAATTTATATAAAATTAATTCCATTATTCAAAATTTAAAGAGTATATATATATATACACACACACATACATGACATGCACAATGATACGTGTCGTGCTATTTTTTATTAAAGGTTAATTTAAATTTAATATACAAATATATATTTAATAAATTATATAAAATTTTCATTTATTATAATAACCTTTTTTATTTGGTAGAAGTTGGGGACCTAAGGCTCAAAAATTAAAAAAAAAAAAACCCACAAACTGTTATCACCAAAAGTCCCTTGGCTTGAGATACTAAGGGAGTCGTGCGTCTACTCTGTAAAGACAAAGGCAAGAGCACTCGTTCAATTTTATGTAACTTTTAGATCAAATAAATTTAATAAATTGTTTTTTCTTTTTACATTAAATAGTATATTTTATATTATAAAATGTATATATATTTTATGAAATCAATAATCATAAGACTTTAAAAATATTATAATATTGGTATATATAATTTAATAATAATAGTATTCATTATAAAACAAAAAAAAGTAAAGGTATTTTGTATCTTTTGAATTATTTTAATATTTATTGGAAACATTATTTATTATTTTTCAAGTAGAAATTTAAAAATATATAAGATAAAATAGACACGAGTTCGAAAGATAAACTCTATATATATTGCAGGTTAATTAAAATTACAAAAAACTTGTACATACATCCATATATTGTGTTAATTAAGACAGGCTTCAAAAATTACTGAAAATTCGTTAAATCGTATGTTTCATTCTTAATTTCATTGAAATCATGATCTATGACTTCATGATTAAACTACATCCAATTTTTCAAGAAAATTTCGTGTTTTTGAAGTTTGCCCTCTATATATTTATTTGACTACCCCCACTTCCATCCTCTGACTTTAATCTACAGGAATTATTAATAAGATTAAATATACATGTAACTTTTTAAATTTTTTATTACTTTTTTAATTAAAATAAATATGTTGAAAAATATTTTAAATTAAAATTATTATGATAAAAAATAAGTTGTACAAATTATATATGTATTAATTTTTATTAAAAAAATTCAATAAAAAAATATAAAATTAAAGAAATTATTTAAAATATTTTACATGATAAAATTTTTAAAATAAAAAAAATAAAAAAGAGATAAATAAAAATGTGATGAACTTTCACCAAGTTTTTCCTTTATCAACAAAATGTGATTTTTAGATATAGTGTCCAGATCTCAAGGAAGGCCCAAATATGGAATTTTAAGAAGCCCATGCTGCAGCCTTCTTGTCGTTTGGTGTCTCTTGCCCTTAATTTTGGCTGTTTATATTATCCTTAATAAAATTTTATATTGACAAATTAGGCTTCTTTCTTGTGCGTTTTGAATTTCAGATTTTCAGTACAAACCAAGTGTGTTGCTTCCTCCAAATCCATTCAAAAGTAGTAAACTATAAATTAAAGCACTACTCACAGGAACTGGAATTCGCATAGAAAGACTATAAAGTGAGAATATTTTACTGCAACTTCATTTGAATCCCAAAAAGAAAAAAAATAATAAGAAACCAACTAGGAAACTGAACATGTCATGGAAGGTCTAATTATTTTAGCTCAAACAGCTTCTACTCTATTTTGGATCCTCTGCTTGGTACTTGTTTGTTTGGCACCTGCTTGTCACCTTTAGCGGCGGTTTTTTCCGCTGCTAAAGTGTGTTTTAATATTACTGTAACGAATATTACTGTTGCTATAATAGCAATATATTTTAACAACAAAAAAAACCGCCGTTAAAAGTGTCAAGCAAAGACTGCTAAGCAGAGAATCCGGATGAACTCTACTCACCCTCTAACTCTCTTATTGATTTAGCATTAAAGGTGTAACCAAAGAGTCATCTCCCCTACATTCATTTGTTTTGTTCATTGTGCACAGGTTCAAATCGACGTTGCCCACCACTCTGCACAACTCCAGTGATCTAGTCCAGAATTACTTCATCAATACTTTATACAATGCATATAAATAATAAATAAATTTTGAATAATTAATTTGATCTTATTAATTAGTTAAAAATCATCTTTATTGATAATGATTGTAAATTAAAATTTGCCCTAAATTATTTATTAACAAAGATAGACATTGAAACACTTACCTATCTTTAGAAAGGTCTAATTATTTATAAATTCCCGCTTTAGATATCAAGGTTTGAAAAATATCTCTTAATTTGAAAAATTAACTAATTATACTTGGATTCCATATTGATGCAGGTGAGTTTTGAGATATTATTAATTTCTACTTAGATATTAGTTGGGGCATATTTAGTTTTGATCCTCAACATATATATTTTCGTACTTTTTCAAGCTCATGTAATTGGAGATACTCTCAACAAGTTTTGTTCTGTTAGGGCTTAAGGTAAATTTAAATTTTTTTACAAAATTTAAAATATAGAGAATTTGAATTAATTGTTAACATTCAAGTTGTTTATATTTTAAATTCTTTGTTTGTATAATTATAATATTTATAAAATTCCTTATTTGATCAAGTTTGAACTAGACAAACTAGAACATCAAGCAACATAGATAAGGAATTTGCAAGAAATCAGCACTTAACCAAGGGGGAAAAATGAAAACCCAATTAGAAAAGCACTGCCATGCTCAAATTGAAATTTATCCAGCCAGTTTTCTAGCATGATATGTAACTGTTGTTATATTTATGGAAACATTATTTGTTGTTCCTCTAGCTTTTTTTTTTTTAATAAATATGTAAAGTATTCATTGCTCTTATAATAGCTATACAACAAAAAATAAATTAGCAAATTACAAGGTCTATTATTTGATAATTCCACACACTCAAGTTAGTAACAAGTCAACAATGGCCATGGTATAAGTTTAAGATATAGTTAAATTTAGAAGAGAGAATTATTATAAAATTATAATAAAGTAAATATTATTTCAAAAAATCAACTAAATTCTTCCTGTTATAAGCAGAGTTCTAATCTAGTTTTAATGTAATACCATATGAACATTTATACTTAATTTAAAATTCTTAAATCCTGCAAAATCATAAGGTTGACAAGAAAACTTTCTCCATGCTTTTCTCCTTGAATTTGATATTCTATCACCAACATAGCTCCATATATCATGATATAAGTTTCTATTCAGGAATTAAAAATGAGAAAAATCAAATACAAGGAACTTGTTCTTTCACAATCTAAACCTGTAATAATAACAATCTATTCATACTCCGTATATATCTGCTAAATCAAAGCTTCAATCATGTTTCCTTATCCTTAGGAGTAAAGATGCTGCCTTCTTTAGCAAAAACTCTTAATATATATGCATCATTCATCAAATATACTTTTAGAAAGAAGAGGGGAGAAAAGTTCTTTCATTTTCTAAAATCAATGCATTTTGTACAAGATGTCAATTTGATTGACAAAAAGTAAATAGTAGGGGTGGATTTTGTAATATATATCTAATATCAAGAAAATTAGATTATATTTTTGAACCAAGAGAATTTTATTTGTAATTTAACTAAATTAACCTTAGGAAAATTTAATGTAGCTTGGTTTCAAATATATGTAGACCCACCTCGATCAAACTAAATTTTGTTACTAGATATGAAAATATAAAGGGAGCATATTATTTCAAAAGTACTATATTAACATTATTTTTAAATTTTCTTTAAAGAATTCAATCGCAAAATCATTCTTGGGATTTTCTTCCTTCCTAGCTAACTCTTTTTTTTTTTTGGACGTCAATTAGCTTAAGTATGTGTTATGTGTCTCGTATTTTTTGAAATTATTACAGGTATCAAGTAGCAATATTATTCAAAGCGTTTTAAATGTGAGCACTTCGAATTTTGGTTTATTAAGTTGTGAGAAACTAATCTCTTCTATAACATAGTTATAACTTCTTTTTTTTTTTTTACGTAAGTTAGCTCAAGTGTATATGTTCTTCTATTTTTTGGGTTTCTCACAGTCATCTTATATAAGAGGCAATTGTGTTCAAATTGTACTAAATATAGACAATTCTTCTCTCTCAACAAGATACTTGCTCCTTCTACTAAATCTAATTTTCATTGATAAGATAGACATTTATGTGTCTTTTAATTGACTAAAAAATTAAAAAATTTAGTAATTAAACCTTTATTACCTAGCGATTGATGGTAAAATTCATATGGAAGACAATTGATATTCATCTTTTTCACGTTTGCAAACAATTAATGACATGTCACTTCAAATTTATACAAAATGATAACATATATATTACAATCAAAACAAAATGCATGCTCTAAAAAAAAAAAAAAGCTAGAGATATGAGAAACGATCTAGAAAGACAACAAACAAAAACAAAATGCGAAGAAACAGAAGACACAACACCACATGAAGCCTATCATACTTTGGCTAATTCATTCTTTGCCTATTTGAATGAGTTTTTCTTTCTCTTCTTGCACTTCTCTTAGGTTCACCTAAATTTTAACAACCCATTGAGGTTTTCTAGTTGAAAATACAATATGTCCCATTACAACTCCAAATATCATCCCACATCCATATCCCAAGGCTATTGCTTTCCATCCAAATCCTGATTCCTCATCATGGTTAAAGGTTGTTGACGGTGATGGCCATTCTCCTTCATCTTTCTTGCAAGTTTTTGACAATGAAAATCCACAAAGCCCTAAATTTCCCTTATAGGAATCATTGTCAGATGTATCAAACTGCTTACCTTTTGGTATGATTCCCTCAAGATGGTTGTGGGAAAGGTTCGAAAAAGAAAGAAAATTGAGATTGGTTAATGTTGTAGGAATCTCACCAATAAGCCTGTTTGATGATAGATCTAACCATTCTAGGCTTTGCATATTTCCCAATGATTGTGGAATAGAACCAGTGATTTGATTTTGAGAGAGGTTAACCCCTATGAGTGAACTTAGATCTCCGATGAATTTTGGAATCTCTACATCAAACTTGTTATTTGATAAGTCAATAGTTGTAAAGGTTGTTAAGATCCTTTGCAACACTCTATTTTGCGCTTTCATTGTAACCATCACTGAATCTTCATATGATGAAAATCTGTAATCATGTTTCATGTAATGCAAACCAATTGCACAATCATTTACTTTCATCATTCCTTTAAATTCTTTGATGTATTCTGTAGGCAAGGATCCATTAAAAAGATTGTTGGAAACATCAAAGATCCTTAACTTGGGGAAGGGATACTTGATTTTGGAATTATTAATGGAACCTTGAAACTTATTAGCCTTCAAGACAAGTACCTGCAACTCTTGAAGACCTTCAAGCCAATTGGGAAATGTATCCTTAATCTGGTTTTCTCCAACATCTTAAACTTCTAGTTAAGTGCAATGGGCTAAAGACAAAGGCAACGGTCCTTTTAGTTAGTTGCCATTAAAATGCAGAGTTTGCAATGAATTGCTTTTGGAAATGTTCCTTGGTATAGTTCCAACAAGATTATTCATCTGTAGATCCAAAACTGAAAGATATGGGAAGGCTAGAAGACATTGTGGAATAGGGACTGTCAACTTGTTGTGAGACAAGTTGAGTATATCAAGTGAGCTTGCATTGCAAAACAAAAGGGAAATATTCCCAATTAATCTGTTGTTTGAGATTGAGAAGAATTCCAAAGTAAAGGACGGAACTGGAAGATTTCCTTGCAACATGTTGAAGCTAAGATCAAGAAACAATAAATTCCTCATTGAAAGATCCTCAGATGAAGTCAAATTGTTATGGGATAGATCTAAATATTCCAAAGAACCATTTCCCACTTTGTTGAACCATTTGGGAATCTATCCTTGAATTTTATTATCAGAAAGATTTAAATATTGCAAATTTTGAAGGTTTCCCAAGAATCTGGGAAAATTGTTGATTCTACAAGAAGCTAACTCCAGTTCTCGAAGATTGGAAATGGTGTAGTCAACATGATTGTCAAAGCTAATTAAGAGAAACTGGTTGTTTGAAAGATGAAGATATTCTAGATTTTGGAGCTTTGAAAATTGGTGAAAATTAACAAGGCCACTCAAGTTATTTGTTGATAGATATAATATAGTAAGATTTACAAGACCAAAAATTGATTTAGGCACATCACCTTCCAACTTGTTAAAAGAGAGATCACAAGATTCCAACGAGTGAGTTGAGAATGGACCAATAGGCCCTGTGAGGTGGTTGTTCCCAAGACTCAAATGAAGTAAAGATGATGAAGAAAAACAACCATTAGGAATTGTTCCATTCAATAAGTTATTAATCAAATACATTTAAGCTAAATTTGAAAGTTTGCAAATTTTGTCTGAGATTGGACCTACTAATATATTTAACGAACAATCTAACAACACAAGTTGAGTTAGATTAGAAAATGACGATGGCAATTGGCCTCCTAAGTTGTTACTTGCAAGAGATAAATATTCTAATTTGGTAAGTTTTCCAAGCACATTTGGGATTTCACCACTAAAATTATTATACGAGAGATCTAAGTAAGTGAGATGTTGACAATTTGAAAGTGATGATGGGATTTGACCACTAAAATTATTATCCGAGAGATCTAAGAAAGTGAGATGTTGAAGGTTTGAAAGGAATGAGATCTCACCACTAAATTTGTTTGATTGAAGGCTCAATTTTGTTAGTTGTGTGAGGTTCTCAAAACTTGGAGGAACATGCCCTTCAAATTGACAAGAATCAAGACGCAAAACATTAAGTGAATTCAAATGGCTTAAGGAATCTGGAATTTCTCCTGAGCAAGCAATTTTTTAGAGATGCAAAGACCTTAGTGGAGAACTCCAGTTGGACTTTGGAAGTTGAACCTTGAGATCTTCATTCCCTGACAAACTTAGCTTTTGACGATTTTGTAAACAGAGAATGTTATTTGCCATTTTTCCCTGTAACCCAGTATAATAAAGGCTAAGAGTGACTAAAGAAGGCGACAAATTCGTCAACAAGGACAAGGAACTTGGCCTAATGGAAGACATATTTACATAATCTAGAACAAGTTCCCTTAAATTAGTTACGTTTAGAATGAGGTTTTCCCATGTGGAAGGTTCTAATCTCAATCCAGTGGTCATAAGATTATACCCAGAAAAATCAAGCGAGACCAATTCAGAGAGCTGAGAGGTTTTGGAAGGAATTTCACCAGAAAATTGAGAGAAGCTTAACTTTAGATGTGTGAGAGTTACAAGATCACCAAATTGAGAGGATATTGAATAGCCACTAAAATTGTTGAAAGCCAAGTTGAGTGTCTGAAGATGAGAAAGTTGGAAGATGGTGCTGTTGGGATGGAATTGACCTTGAAGCCAACTGCAGCTGAAGTCAAGGCCAATCACGTGGCCTGAAATGGAGTCACACGTGACACCATCCCACAAGCAGCAATTCGAACCATTTCCCCGCGATGCAGTCTTTGGATAATAAGACTGTGAATGATAAATACACTCTTCAGAAGCAAAAGTGTCAAGAGAGAATGAGTTCTTGAAATGGAGAAGGGCAGAGTACTCAGAATGAATACAGAAAGGCTCCAATGAAGAAGAAAGAGAAGGGATATGAAAAAGCAACAAGAAGAAAAAGAGGAATGGATATGGCATTAACCAACCCATAAGCATGAAAATTTAGCTTTGTTTACAGAAGCTGGAAGTTAGAAAGGCTATGAGATTGTGTCTAACAGATGAAAAGCTTAATTCAGAAGGAGGTTCTGCAATACCCTTTATATAGAAGCTAGACATAACTGTGTAAGTAGGCTATAATGACTTATCCTTAATTACTTTAGATGGGTATGCAATAATTAAGTCATGACTTTGTTTTATCTATAAAAAGTGTATTGAAACAGATTCCCGAGTGCATTATTGTGCATGAAATTTTATTTAAATTAAATGATAAAATTTAAATTACTTTTACTGAAAAATTTAATTTTCAATTTCTTCTTGCTCTATAACTAAAACATTACTTTTGGTACTACTAAAAAAAATTGGCCATAGACATCAACTTTTCAAAATAATTTCGTTTAACAAAATATATAAATAACTTTAACTTCCAAAACTTGATCAAACTGGCCAAAAGCATTAGTATAAATACTAATAAAAATAAAAAACCCTCTTTCCATGCAAAATTATTTGATCCAAACTTTCCATACAATCATTTTCAATTTGAATTCATTGGAAAGAGACATCAATGGCTCTATTATTATTATTATTATTATTATTATTATTATTATTATTATTATTATTATTATTATTTAAAGACTTGGAATAATTGAAAAAGCAAGTTAGATTAAGACTTGACTTTGTAACGCGTGAGGTGCTTTTTTCCCTTTTTTTTCTCTCTAGTTGAATTGAGAAATTGGAAGGAAACTATAATATATTACAAGGTAGAAACGAATTACAAGAATTATTGAAATTATATGTGTGATTGTATATATATATACACACATATATATACGCTTCAAAATTTAAAGAGTAAATTATATTTTCTTGTTTTGAAAGATTATGAAATTATTCTTCTCTCCTATTTGTTATGAAATATTACATTCCTTTCTTTTAAAATATAAATAAATTTATAATTTTAATAATTTTAACTAAATTACCCTTATATTTATTATTTATATAATTAAATATATATTTGAATAATATAAAATTTTTTTAAAAACTTAAAATAACATAAATTTAATATTTTTAACTCAAAATAAATAATAATAAAATATTATAATTTTTAAAAATATGTTTTATAATAAATTTAATAAATAAAAAATATATTTAATAAGTTATATAAAATTTTCATTTATTATAATAACTTTTTTATTTGGTAGAAGTTAAAAAACTCACAAAACCGTTATCACGAAAAGCTCCTTGGCTTCAGATGCCAAGGGAGTCGTGCGTCAACTCTGTGAAGAGAAAGGCAAGAGCACTCGTCCAGCTCAATGTAACTTTTAGTTCAAATAAATTTAATAAATTTTTTTCTTTTTTAATTAAATATTATATTTTATATCATATAATGTATATGTATTTTATGAAGTCAATGATCATAAGGCTTTAAAAATATAGATATATATATATAATTTAATAATAATAATAATATTTATAATAAAACAAAAAAGTAAAGATATTTTGTATTTTTTGAATTATTTTAATATTTATTGGAAAAAATTATTTATTTTTTTTCAAGTAGAGATTTGAAAATCTATAAGATAAAATAGACCTGAGTTCGAAAGATAAACTCTATATATATTGCAGGTTAATTAAAATTACGAAAAGCTTTTACATACATCCATATATTGTGTCAATTAAGAGAGGCTTCAAAAATGACTGAAAATTCGTTAAATTGCATGTTCACATACTTAATTTCATTGAAATCCACCAACACCTCTTTTAATAAGTTTTAATGGTTTTGATATTTGTTGAGGGAAAAAGTATAGATGCCATGTCATCGAAAGAACTGATTTTGGTATGATCTATGCCTGCTTGATCAATTTTTCAAGAAAATTTCGTGTTTTTTAAGCTTGCCCTTCTATGACTGGCCCCACTTCCATCCTCTGACTTTAATCTACCGGAATTATTAACAAGATTAAATAATTTTTTATATTTTTATTATTAATTTTTAATTAAAATAAAATATGTAAAAAATTATTTTAAATTAAAATTATTATAATAAAAAATAAGTTGTATAAATTATATATATGTTGCTTATTTCAAATTCATTCAAAAGTATTGAACTATAAATAAAGCACTACTCAAAGGAACTGAAATTCGCATAAAAATACAGTAAAGTGAGACTCTTTTACTGCGACTTCATTTGAATCCCAACAAAAATAAAAAACCAGAAGCCGACAAGGAAGCTGAATATTCCATGGATCATCTCTCCAAAATTGAGATTTAGAATTTAGAGAAAACAATAAATTAATAAAAAGCTATATATATATATATATACAGGTGTTTATATATATATATATATTAGTTGTTTTGTGTTATTTGTCTGAGAGAGAGAGAGAGAGAGAGAGAGATATGCATGATTAGTACAAAAATATAAGTAATTAATATTTAAGAAAAAATTAAAAGCAAGATAGCTAGCACTAACCTAATTATGGATGGAATTAATGGAAAAGGAGTGGGTGGTCCAAATCGACAAGCAGTTGAAGAGCATTGATGAATCTTCAACAGTAATGGAAGAAGCATTGCATTTACAAGATACCATCATGCATCACAGACGTGAACAAGAGGGCTTTCAAGCCTCAAGGGTCTCTTCCAACACTAAGCCAAACCCATCATACATTTAGAAAATTTTTTAATTAAGCGCATGTAATACCCCTAATTTAAGTAGCTTAAACTAATAATTTTAATTTATAGTGTTAATAAATTAATTTTTTGTAACTAATAAAGAATTGGATGTTTAACTTAGCCTTTAATTTCTTACTTAGCATAAGTATCAAAGAAAGGATTCTTAAATTTTAGGCATAAAATTTTAATGGCACATGTGAGGTTAAGAGGACTAAAGGCATGCAATTTTTTTTTGATTTGTGCATGGTTTCCACGTGAAAAAGAGAAGGAGAAGTAAGATGGAATACATAATCCCACATGTGAAGCATCACGTGAATAAGGAAAAAGCTAGTATAAAGAAATTATTCTTCCTTTCTTTTGGACTCCACACGTGAAGGCAAGGGAGAGGAATTTTATTAAGTGCAAATTTTTTTTTGGTGGGGTAGACGCATGGAACCACTTGAGACAAGGAGACAAGGCAAGGGAGAGGAATTATGGTAAGTACAGAATTTTGTTTGACTTATGGCACTAGGGACCACATGCAAGATAGAAAACTTTGGCTAGGAAAGAAAGACACCATGTGCAGAATTGTATGACAAAATAATGATAATATATATATGCGGGACACAAGGCTACATTGGAAGACATACTCCCCTTTTTCTTCCTTGCTCTCGACGTCACCTTGGAGAAGAATTAGGAATGCATGCCACAAAAAAAAAAAAAAAACTAACTAAGGGAAGGAGTGAGGAAAGGACACGACGTGAGGGCTGTATATAATTCACAAAGTGGTGCCCACTTGGCGTGAGGGAATGGGGGAGATAAGTAAGAAAAGAAGAAATAAAGTGCAGCACTTTGGAGTGCACTACACGGCTAAGGGAATGGAAAAGCAAAAACAAAGACGAGATTGTCACAATTACAAGTCAAAGGGTACAAGGTGTAGAATTATTTTGAAAAAAAAAAAGAAAAGAAAGAGAAAGAGAAAGAAGAGATTAAGCAAACCCCAAAGAAGGAGACAGCAACTTGCCAAAATGTGACATCATTGCGTGATCAAGTAGCCAAAGAGGAGAGGGGGTGCAGATTTTTTTTTTTTTTAGGAATTAAGCCACATGGACGAAGGGTTGGTGTGAGTAAATGGAAGTGTGAAGTTCATGCACATAACCTATAGATAATAGAAGAAAAAGAGAGAAGACAACCTTGGAAATAGTCACGCACCAAATTCACAAGAGGGGAAAAAAAAAAGAAGAGAAAGAGAGTGGAGTGGCGTGACTGAATGGTTACTGTGAGGATGCAAGGAAATGTTGATGCTTGAATACATGTGGTGTAACGACCCCCTAATACGTCATACGTGATGCTTATCTGATTAGCGGAAGCATATGGGGTATTCTGAACGTTTATTCCCTATGTGGGAACGTCAGGGGATCGCTACTGGTTGAGCGTAACCCAAATAGATTCTCCGTTGTCCATTCGGATTCTGTTCAACCCTGATTCACACGCAGCTAACTAAATACACATACGTACATCATCAATAATAACTCTGGGATGAAATCTAAAATTCATATACATGTCACGTCATACATTTATACACATTTCAATTCAAATCTATAAGTTTACGGCGGTAATTTCTACCGAAAATCTGGCAGAGTTTCCTCTGTAATTTGATCATATCCCAAATACAGAATCATCTGTTTAAAAATCAACAACCAGTCCAACAACAGCAGTAAACATACTAATATAAATCCATACACAGCAACATCAATTCATCACTACAATCCATACATACTATCTGAAACGTTATATATACATTCAGTCGAGTCCATACAAAATTTATAAGAAACAGAATCCGATAAATAACAGCGTCATCAAAGTATATATACAAATGATTCAAGCCTAAGCTAATCATCCTCCAGTCTATCCTCAAGTCGCCTTTATATCGCCTGGTTCCCGCTCGCATTCTGTTCATCTGAGTACACAACCTAATGAGATATGAATCCCAGTAGAATAATTTATAATTTAATTATCCTTCGAAAACCAGTTGAATACTCAGCGGTGTGAACACCGAAATCGTCTTCCCGAAATCTGTTCGAAAACAGTGAAATACCTTTTCTTTAAAATCATTCAAACACATGGAAATTGTGGCAATATATCACAATCATAAAATCCATTTCTTTTAAAATCAGTTATCAAAATCAAGTGAAATCCCATGCCCTGTGTATCTCAATCCACGTTGACTACAAATCCACTATAACCGAATCTAAATCATCTTCTAATTGCACGTAGTCTAGAGACAATACCTCTCTTATCGTTGGGTGTGATCCGTAACACCAATCACCCGAATCAAGCCTATATTGTGAGTGTGATCCGTAACACCAATCACTCACTCAAGGACCGGGTGAGAATCAACATCTAGGGCGTCCCCTAGCATGTGCACATACGCTAATTCTCATCCTCATACAGTCTATTCGAACTCACATGCACTCGGTCGGCTATTCCTCAGGGTTCTAGGGTATCACGCCTAAATCACAACGTTTCTCCGTGTAGGTTATCCACCCTTATACTCCTTAAACCTTTCTTAGGGTCGTCCTGGTTTAACGCGTAATCCCTAACTCAAGACAAAGCAACTGATAAAAATAGTTTCGTTTAAAAGCTTCTGCACGAGGGATACTTAACGGCCGTCCCATACTGGCTATCAAGTACCCAACCCTAAGTAAATCCGCCCTAAAGGCATCTAAACTCGATAAACAAGGTGTCTAACATGCAATTAGGGTTTTCAGCACACAGGCATGCAATTTTATCCCATCGAAAGTAGCACGTAAATCCATGCAAGTCATCTAAATCATTTAGGTATCCACTAAATCAATTTTAGGGTTCGGGAAGTGTAAATTATCCTACCTGGTCTTCGGTCGCTCCAAATCAAGTCAGGACTCCGCGAAATCTCAGTTTTTGAGCCCAATTAATTCCCTGGACATGAAATTGAATATTTAGATTCATCACGTCATCGTTTTTCGATTCTAAATTCGATTACACAGTTACCTAGGTTAATTAGTTGCCTAATTACATTCGGCAGCCATTTCAGTCATATACCATTAGTTTTTAGGAAATTGAACCTTACCACTGTGTTCGGATGATGGAATTCTATGTCCCGGTGGTCTTGGTTTCTCGGGATGCACGTCTAGAAGCTCCAAGACGCAAGACACCTGGCGGCGGTGGCGACTGGCGGCGAGGTGCGGTTGCCTAAAAAATCACACCACGGTGAAGCCCGCAAGCCCAGGAGACCGAATACGGTGGTGACACGGCGGTTCACAGCCGTTTGGGTGGTGTTTTCCGGCCACAAAGCTTCTCGCACGGTGGACGACGTTCTGCCTCGATCCGGGCGCGTCTGGCCTCCTTCGGCGGCCGAAGCCATCTTTGGAGGAAGCTGGCAGCTCGGGCTACACGGTGGTGGGGGTGGTGAGGGTCAACGGCGTCGGACGGCGGCGATTCGAGCTAGGGAAGTTTTGCGCAATGGAGGGGAAAAACGACATTTTTCCAGCGGCTCCGGCGGCCGTTGGTGGCCGTGGTTGGTTGCAGGTGGTTGTGGGCAGTGAGGGCTGTCAGTTGGTACCCTTGGTGGCGGCCCACGGTGGCTGTGGTGGCCGTTCACGGTGGAGGAAGGTGGAGAGAGAAAAGAGAGAAGAGAGAGAGAGTGTGGTGAGGAGAGAGAGTGAAATGGGAGAAATGGCGGGAGTTCGCATAATTTAAAGCCTCTAGGGGCGATTCTGACTTTTCCCAGGCCACCCGAGGATGTTTTAGGGTGTCAACATCCTTCCAGACGTTGACACGCATTTCCATGCAAAAAATTTAGCCTCCGTCAATGAAATTGACGTACGAAACTCCTTCCGTCAGTTTCTGATCGTTGGATTGCATTTCTTTTCTGTTTGATCGTGTTTTTGGCTTCAAACGACCTTCTGTGTCAAGTCCTTATCCTTGAAATACGTGCCATGCTTCGTTTGATTGGGCTTAGGGTTAAAATCAAGTTTTATCTTTTAAAATCCTTTTTAAAACTCTTTCGAATCTTTTCTGTTATTACATTCTCCCCCCCTTAAAAGAAATTTTGTCTCCAAAATTCATAGCACATGCTTGATTACGGGTATCTTTGCCTCATCTCATCTTCTTTCTCCCATGTCATCTCCTGCGACGCTACATCCTGCCAAAGTACCTTTACTAAAGGGATTATTTTACTTCGAAGCTGCTTAGTCTTATAGTCAAGGATTTGAACAGGAGTAGATTCATAAGTCAAATTTTCCTTTAATAGTATCGGTTGATTCTCTAATACATGCGCAAGATCTGGGACATATTTACGAAGTTGGGAGACGTGGAAAACATCATGTAGGTTGGACAAATGGGGAGGTAAAGCAATTTGGTAGGCAACGGGACCGACTCTTTGTAAAATTTGGAATGGTCCTAGGAATTTAGGACTTAGTTTCTTGGTCCTTATCTGTCTACCAATACCCGTGGTGGGGGACACTCTCAGAAATACGTGATCTCCCTCGTTAAATTCCAAAGGGCTTCTTCTCTTGTTGGCATAAGATTCTTGCCTCTGTTGGGCAGCCCTCATCTTTTCCCTGATCATTTTAATTTGATCAGTGGTTTCTTGCACCATTTCAGGTCCCAACAGTGCACTTTCCCCAATCTCTACCCAACTTAAAGGTGACTTACAACTTCTCCCATACAGAGCCTCATACGGCGCCATACTGATGGTAGAGTGATAACTGTTATTGTATGCAAACTCTATCAACGGCAGGTGTTTATCCCAACTTCCTTTTTGCTCAAGTACATACGTCCTCAACATGTCTTCTAAAGTTTGAATAGTTCTCTCAGACTGCCCGTCAGTCTGAGGATGATAGGCTGTGCTAAATTTAAGTTGGGTTCCTAAGGCTTGCTGTAGGGATTGCCAAAATCTCGAAGTAAACCTAGGGTCTCGATCAGATACTATACCTGACGGTATTCCATGTAGTCTTACAATTTCCCTAAGGTATACTTCGGCTAATTTCTCCATGGAGTAACGCACCTTAACAGGCAAAAAGTGTGCAGACTTGGTCAACCTATCGACTATCACCCAAATGGCATCAAATCCTACTGGTGTCCTAGGTAATCCAACCAAGAAATCCATAGTGATCTGATCCCATTTCCTCTCTGGTATCTCCAATGGCTTAAGTAGCCCCGCGGGTTTCTGATGCTCTATCTTAACCTGTTGACAAGTCAAACAGGCATTCACATAATCCGTGATATCTCTCCGCATACCAGGCCACCAAAAATTTCTCTTTAAATCCTGATACATCTTGGAAATACCGAGGTGAATAGTGTAATGGCTTCTGTGAGCTTCTGCTAACACTTTTTCCTTTAATTCTTGATGGTTCGGAATTACTACTCTCTTTCTAAACATCAAAACCCCATCAGGTGCTAATCCAAAGTCGGGTTGGTCTGCGTATACTTCCAAGGATTCATCCTTAAGTTGGGCCTGTCTAATTAATTCTCTCAGTTCGCAGGTTATCAAAAAGTCACTCATCACTAATCTTTGCGGAAACGAGATTACATTGAGGCTAAGATTCCCAAAATCCTCAAGTAATCTCATCTCACTAATCATTAAACTGGCTAGTTGTAGTGACTTTCGGCTTAATGCATCGGCTACAATATTTGCTTTCCCCGCATGATATTTCAACTCAAAATCAAAGTCTTTCAAGTATTCTACCCACCTACGCTGCCTCATGTTTAATTCCTTCTGATCAAACAGATACCTAAGGCTCTTATGATCACTATATACCTCGAATACTGCGCCATATAGGTAATGTCTCCAGATCTTTAGGGCAAACACAATGGCAGCTAATTCTAAGTCATGGGTGGGATAGTTCTCCTCTGCAGGTTTCAATTGTCGCGATGCATAAGCCACAACTTTCCCATCCTGCATCAAAACACAACCTAGGCCTCTCAAAGATGCATCCGTGTATACAGTAAAGGGTTCCAGGGGTTTCAAAATAATTAGTACAGGAGCGGTGGTTAATTTCTCTTTCAGAATCTGAAAACTAGTTTCACACTGCTCGCTCCATTCAAAATCTACCCCTTTCCGAGTCAATCGGGTCAATGGCACAGCTATCTGCGAAAATCCTTGAATAAATTTCCGATAATAGCTGGCCAAACCCAAGAAACTCCTAATCTCGGTGACCGTTCTAGGTCGATCCCAATCTAATACTGCTTCAATTTTCTTTGGGTCAACCGCTATCCCTTTTCCATTAACCACATGTCCTAAAAATTTCACTTCTTCTAGCCAAAATTCACATTTCTCCAGCTTTGCATACAATTGTTTCTCTTCCAGTATTTGTAACACCGTGTTAAGATGCTGGGCATGCTCGTCGTGAGTCTTGGAATAGACTAAAATATCATCAATGAATACCACAACAAATTGATCTAAATAGGGTCTGAAAATTCTGTTCATATAATCCATAAAGACAGCGGGTGCATTCGTCAATCCAAACGGCATCACTAAGAACTCATAGTGGTCGTATCTTGTCCTGAATGCTGTCTTAGGAATATCCTCCTCTCTAACCCTAATCTGGTGGTATCTTGACCTTAAATCTATCTTAGAAAATACAGTCGCGCCTTGCAACTGATCAAAAAAATCATCAATACGTGGCAATGGGTATTTGTTCTTAATGGTCACCTTATTCAATTGTCGGTAATCAATACACAGTCTTAAACTCCCGTCTTTCTTCTTTACGAATAAGACCGGAGCTCCCCATGGTGATACACTCGGCCTAATGAACCCTTTCTCCAACATGTCTTTGATTTGGACTTTTAATTCTCTTAATTCTGCGGGGGCCATACGATACGGGGTCATAGCTATTGGACCCGCTCCCGGAATCAGGTCAATGGTGAATTCTATCTCCCTAGGTGGTGGCAGTTTACTGATTTCCAAAGGAAATACCTTCAGAAAGTCACTAACAATTGGGATTTGACTTAATCTATCCTGTAATTCTACCTCAGAGAGATTGAGGGACATATCACCTATCTCACAAGCTCTGTCATTCCCTCGCATAGGTACATTATCCAGATAAGTAATTTTCCCTTCGGAACAATTCAACAAGACCCGATTCCTAGTCAACCAATCCATTCCTAAAATAATGTCGATCCCTGACAATGGTATACACACTAAGTCCACAAGAAATAAAGTATCTTCAATGGTTAAGGGGCAGTTTAGGCATATTCGTGGGGACATAGTGGCTTCTCCCAAAGGTGTGGATATGTATAAGTCACAGGGCAGGGTTTAAACAGGTAATCTCATTCATTCTACGCATGCATCAGCAATAAATGAGTGCGTAGCACCCGAATCAAACAATACTATTAAAGAAAAATTATAAATTTTACTTCTACCCTGCATCAAGCCCGAGGACCTGTCGACGTTGGCAGCATTCATAGTAAAAACTCTCCCTGGAGCTTGTGGTCTTCGGCTACCAGATGTTGGCTGATTCCCCGTGGAAGGGCAAGATGTCGGCCATGTGTCCTGTGCCTCCACATCTATAACACTGGAGGGGAGTCTGATGCCAGCAGGGTTGATTTGGATGTCTGGTACTACACTTCTGACAAAGAGTATTATCAGGTCACCTCCCACTGCTACTAGAAGCCCCTGGTTGCGGTTTAAACATACCGCTTCTTACATTCAGATTTTTGGGCGCTTATGCGGGCGGTTCTGTCTGTTGTGTCATATTCTGAGTCTGTTTCTGTTCTAAATTCTTGCTCAGAATTCAGCACTTGTTGACCAGTGTGGCAAAGTCTCGAATCTCCAGAGTAGCTAACTGAGTCTTCATAGGTAGATCGAGGCCTTCTTCTAGTTGCTTTGCTTTCCAAGCCTCATCGTAATGCATTCGCAGGTAAGTGGAGTATCTTGATAATTCTTCAAACTATTTCAGATACTCGTCAAACGGCCTGCCTCCCTGGGTGAGCTTCAGGAACTGTGCTTCCTTTGCTTGTTTCACGCTCTCAGGGATATATTGATCCATGAAGACTCTCTTGAAAGATTCCCAAGTCAGTGGAATGCCTCGGCTCTCCATCAATTGCTGGGCATCTGTCCACCAAAGCTCCGCTTCACCTTTCAGTATATATGTTGCATATGTGACCTTCTGTTCATCGTCGCACTGCAACAACCTGAAAATCTTTTCAATTCCTTTTATCCAAGCTTCCACAGCAGCTGGATCGAAAGCACCTGTAAATGGAGATGGACCTGCTCTCTGGAATTCAATCCATCCCTGATATAGTGGATTCACCTGTTGGGTGGCTCCGTCATTTCTCGTCTGTCTATCGTCCTGCTGCTGTCTCATTGCATTGGCACTGGTAGTGGCCTGGTCTCTCATTGCATCGGCCATTAATCTGATAGATTCCATCATCTCCCGCATGTCAACCTCAGTCTCCATGCTACCACTACTTGACGCACCCTGGCTTCTATGCCTTGGCCTTCCCCTAGGCCTACGTGTGGCGTCCCTGATAGATTCTGCCATGTCTATCTGATACAGAAACAAATAGATCAGTCACACAGCAATAGTTAACAAAAGTACATCAAATTCATTCCGTTCATTATCAATTCAAATCAGGTCCTATCATTCCAGAGTCAAATCAATCAAAACCCTAAAGCTGCAAGCCCAAAGATTTAAAGTCCTAAGCCCACTAAACCAGAAGATCCGACAAACTGGGCTCTGATACCATAATTGTAACGACCCCCTAATACGTCATACGTGATGCTTATCTGATTAGCGGAAGCATATGGGGTATTCTGAACATTTATTCCCTATGTGGGAACGTCAGGGGATCGCTACTGGTTGAGCGTAACCCAAATAGATTCTCCGTTGTCCATTTGGATTCCGTTCAACCCTGATTCACACGCAGCTAATTAAATACACATACGTACATCATCAATAATAACTCTGGGATGAAATCTAAAATTCATATACATGTCACGTCATACATTCATACACATTTTTAATTCAAATCTATAAGTTTACGGCGGTAATTTCTACCAAAAATTTGGCAGATTTTCCTCTGTAATTTGATCATATCCCAAATACAGAATCATCTGTTTAAAAATCAACAGCCAGTCCAACAACAGCAGTAAACATACTAATATAAATCCATACACAGCAACATCAATTCATCACTACAATCCATACATACTATCTGAAACGTTATATATACATTCAGTCGAGTCCATACAGAATTTATAAGAAACAGAATCCGATAAATAACAGCGTCATCAAAGTATATATACAAATGATTTAAGCCTAAGCTAATCATCCTCCAGTCTATCCTCAAGTTAGCTTCGGCTATCGTCTGGGTTCCTGCCCCTGTTCCTGTTCATCTGAGTACACAACCTAATGAAATATGAATCCCAGTAGAATAATTTACAATTTAATTATCATTCGAAAACCAGTTGAATACTCAGCGGTGTGAACACCGAAATCGTCTTCCCGAAATCAGTTCGAAAACAGTGAAATACCTTTTCTTTAAAATCATTCAAACACATGAGAATTGCGGCAATATATCACAATCATAAAATCCATTTCTTTTAAAATCAGTTATCAAAATCAAGTGAAATCCCATGCCCTGTGTATCTCAATCCACGTTGGCTACAAATCCACTGTAACCGAATCTAAATCATCTTCTAATTGCATGTAGTCTAGAGAGAATACCTCTCTTATCGTTGGGTGTGATCCGTAACACCAATCACCCGAATCAAGCCTATATTGTGAGTGTGATCCGTAACACCAATCACTCACTCAAGGACCGGGTGAGAATCAGCATCTAGGGCATCCCCTAGCATGTGCACATACGCCAATTCTCATCCTCATACAGTCTATTGGAACTCACATACACTCGGTCGGCTATTCCTCAGGGTTCTAGGGTATCATGCCTAAATCACAACGTTTCCCTGTGTAGGTTATCCACCCTTATACTCCTTAAACCTTTATTAGGGTCATCCTGGTTTAACGCGTAATCCCTAACTCAGTACAGGCTAAATCTGATAAAAATAGTTTCGTTTAAAAGCTTCCTGTACGAGGGATACTTAACGGCCGTCCCATACCGGCTATCAAGTACCCAACCCTAAGTAAATCTGCCCTAAAGGCATCTAAACTCGATAAACAAGGTGTCTAACATGCAATTAGGGTTTTCAGCACACATGCATGCAATTTTATTCCATCGAAAGCAGCACGCAAATCCATGCAAGTCATCTAAATCATTTTGGTATCCACTAAATCAATTCTAGGGTTCGGGAAGTGTAAATTATCCTACCTGGTCTCCGGTCGCTCCAAATCAAGTCAGGACTCTGCGAAATCTCGGTTTTTGAGCCCAATTAATTCCCTGGACATGAAATTGAATATTTAGATTCATCACGTCATCCGTTTTTCGATTCTAAATCCGATTACACAGTTACCTAGGTTAATTAGTTGCCTAATTACATTCGGCAGCCATTTCAGTCATATACCATTAGTTTTTGGGAAATTGGACCTTACCACTGTGTTCGGATGATGGAATTCTACGTCCCGGTGGTCTCAATTTCTCGGGATGCACGTCCAGAAGCTCCGGCACGGTGGCACACGGCAGCGCGCGGTGGCGCACGGCGAGGAGGTGAAGTTTGCCTCAAAAATCACACCACGGTGAAGCTCGCAAGCCCAGGAGTCTGAATACGGTGGTGGCACGGCGGTTCACGGTAGTTTGGGCGGTGTTTTCTGGCCACGAAGCTTCTCGCACGGCGGATGACGTTCTGCCTCGATCCGGGCGCGTTCGTCCTCCTTTCGACGACGCCGAGCTACTGGAGGAAGCTGGCAGCTCGGGCTACACGGTAGTGGGAGCAGTGAGGGTCAACGGCGTTGGACGGCGGCGATTCGAGCTGGGGAAGTTTCGCGCGATGGAGGGGAAAAACGGCATTTTTTGGGCAACTCCGGCGGCCGTTGGTGGCCGTGGTTGGTTGCTGGTGGTTGTGGGCAGTGAGGGCTATCGGTTGGTACCCTTGGTGGCGGCCCACGGTGGCTGTGGTGGTCGTTCACGGTGGAGGAAGGTGGAGAGAGAAAAGAGAGAAGAGAGAGAGTGTGTGGTGAGGAGAGAGAGTGAAATGGGAGAAATGGCGGGAGTTCGCGTAATTTAAAGCCTCCACGGACGATTCTGACTTTTCCCAGGCCACCCGAGGATGTTTTAGTGTGTCGACATCCTTCCAGACGTTGGCATGCATTTCTATGCGAAAACTTTGGCCTCCGTCAATGAAATTGACGCACGAAACTCCTTTCGTCAGTTTCTGATCGCCGGATTGCATTTCTTTCTGTTTGATCATGTTTCTGGCTTTAAACGACCTTCTGTGTCAATTCCTTATCCTTGAAATATGTGCCAGGCTTCGTTTGATTGGGCTTAGGGTTAAAATCAAGTTTTATCTTTTAAAATCCTTTTTAAAACTCTTTCGAATCTTTTTCGTTGTTACATGTGGGCTTAGGGAAGAACAAGAATGAAAAGTAGGAAGTGGGTTACCTTGTCCGAGAGGAAAATATACAAAAGAAAGAGCGGCCTATTCGGTGAGAGGGAGAAGGTGAATTAACCAAGGAAGAAAGGAGCCAAGGAGCAAGAAGCAAGGGAAATTCAAGAGAAAGTCAAGAATATTCTCTCTAGCACACTACCAAGGTAGGTTAACCATTAAAAATTTCTCTTTGTTCCATGTGTTAATCATGCAATTTATGTCTAAAGTTTAAGTTTCCATGAAACTTGGGAGATCCTCACATTCTTGATTTAAATAGTATGTTGATGGCTAGCATGTGTGGGTGAGAAATAGTTGATAAATGAAATGACATGAGAACCTTGTGAACTATGAGTTAGGAATTGCAAGTCTAGATAGTTATACACCATGAAGTTAAATTCAATGTAAGGGAAATCCATCTTGATTGACACAAGAAAAAGAAATCTTAGGGTCATTACTCATACATTTAGGAAAAATGTCTGTTGGCGTAGTTTGTCCCAAGAAAGAGAAAAAAAAACCTTAGGTAATTAACTTTTAATTTAGAAAGGAATTATGGTGAAATTAATTCTCTAAAGAAAAAGAAAATTTAGTGTCATACTTAACTATTTTTAGAAAAGACTTATAGTAGAATTTATATTCTAAAGGAAAGGAAATCTTAGTGTCATAATTAATCACTTAAAGAAAGAAATTATGGTGAAGTTAATTCTTTAAAGAAAAGGAAATTCTAGTGTCATAATTAATTATTTTTGGAAAAGAATTATAGTAGCATTTATATTCTAAAGGAAAGGAAATTTTTGTGCCATAATTAATCATTTTTAGAAAGGAATTATGGTGAAGTTAATTCTCTAAAGAAAAGGAAATTCTAATGTCATAATTAATTATTTTTGGAAAATAATTATAGTAGCATTTATATTCTAAAGGAAAGGAAATTTTAGTGCCATAATTAATCATTTTTAGAAAGGAATCATGGTGAATTTAATTTTCTAGAAGAAAGGAAATTAATATTATTTCTAGGAAGGATTAGAGTGGAATTAAGCTTCCAAAGGAAAAGAAATTTTATTGGCAATAGTAATTTCTTTTAGAAAGGAATTGTATTGCAAATTTTAGTTCCAAGGGAAACCACACTTTGGGAAATAACTTTGCAGAAAAAGAATTGAAAGGGGATCATTAGATCTTACACTAGCCATTATTTCCTAGAAAAATGAAAACCTTGCCTTAAAGGTTGAATTTCCCATAGAAAGTAGACACTTACACTAATTCATGAGGAAGAACGACTTATTCTTGAATTCAATGACAACTTCCCCTAACTATGATAATAAGTAATTCCCAAAAAAGAAAGCTACCCTTAAGGATCATTAGAGATCATCGGGAAAGGGGACCATGCCCAGGGCCCGATGCCCACGATGACTCGATATATGTGGCCAATTTCCACGCATCATGAAGTGTAGTCGAAGGTGCTCCATATGGGCGACGTAGTGAGAGGTGGCCGAAGGTGCTCCACACCAATGATCTAGTGTCCAGACGACTTGGTCTACGTGGCCGAGTGTCTGCAAATCACGAAGTGTGGCCGAAGGTGCTCCACACGGGTGACTAGTGAAGGGTGACCGAAGGTGCTCCACCCTAGTGATCTAGTGTCCTGATGATCGGGTCCACACGACCGAGAGTCTACGAATCACGAGGCGTGGCCAAAGGTGCTCCACACGAGTGACCTAGGGAGGCGTGGCCAAAGGTACTCTATGCCTGTGACCTAGGGTCCACATATTATCCAAAACATATGCCTAATCAATGACAGAAAAAGGAAGAATGGAATGTTGAACCGCTTTAGTAACCCCGCAAGAACACATGTTACTCTATAAGAATACAAATTTCTTATAATAGAGTCATTCTCATTTTCTATTAACTGTTATTATTTCATACAATGCTAGCATGTAATCTTTATAATTTAATATCAAGGATGTAGACTAAATGTTTTGATGCTTGCACCTTGATACATAGTTGATTTTTGTAACTCCAAATGGTTAAGTTACTGGGAAACGTGTGTTTCTCACCTATGTGCTAATATGTATAAGATACGGACGCCTAGCAAGGCAGGAAGATAAGAGTTTCTATTTGGTCAGAGGGAAACTTTGAAATTCCTATTTTTGATGTCCTAGTTCAGATTTATTTGGTTTAGAACTAGGGTTATTCTTTTGGACAATAGAAATAGGATATCTGAAGGACCGGTCTATCCTTGAAATTGTAAAAGGGTCTGAGTGGCAGGATTGTTGTCTCTTGACTTCCTGCGGATAGGTACTTCATATATCCTTATACATGTTTACAGAGATGTAATGGACTTTATTAATCATGCATTAAATTAAATTACATGGATGCTTTAATTCCGCTGTGTAGCTTAGTATATTTTGATCTATTCTGCTGTGCATATAAGTTTTCTTTTTCTGAGCAAAAGATCCTGAACCTAAGTCGATTAAATTAATTCAACGATATAACTGATCAGATATTAATCGAATAAAGGATAGAGATAATATACCGAACTTATCTGTTTATATAAGAGTTAACAATAAGACTAGATAGGGACGTTACAGTGCACACGTTTTACCATCTTATTTGTATGTTAATAAAATTTAACTATTTATTCTTGTTTTATTTATCATATCAACCATCTAGTTTAAAATTAAAAAATTAAATGAATATTATTTATGAGACACAATACATGTACCTAAAAACTCTTCCATAGATTTATACAATTTTTCACTTCTTTTGCATTCAAGCCTTCTTTAATCACCTTCTTGCATGTCAAGATGATGTGGTAAGCAAATAAGTTGTCGTGTGGTAAGCAAGTCATGTATGTACAGAGAAAATTTTAAGTATTTACAATATATTATCTTATTCGTATATCAATAAAAAAATTAATATTTAATTTTTTTTATTTATATTAATAAGCTTATATATAATAAAATATAAAAAAATTAATTAAATATAATTAATTAATATATAAATAAAGTAGTATAATACATATATTTAAAAATTTTTATACATGTACCAATTATAGAGTGAGATGTAATAAATTGACCATTGACCATTTGACTTTAACCAAAAGGGAGAACTAATATTGTTGAAACCTCCTAGACTCAACTTTTCGTGTCCCGAATCTCCTTTCCAAGATTTTTCAGTAGTAATTAAAGTTGTCATTGAACGTGGACTTTGACTAAAAACTTTCTTAGAGTTGTTACAAAAGTTGATTATATAATTTTTCATTAATGAATTTTTTTGTGCCAAAACATTCGGTAGCCACGCAACTTTAGAAGAGTCACCACTAAAAATCTTTTGAGGCAACGTGAATGTTGCCAGTTGTTAAAATTTTTTTTGTCGTATCTTTTTTCACTAACTAAAATCTTCTTGGTGGTATCTTTCTTAAGCCACTAAAAGTTAAAGAAACTTTTGACAATTATAACTTCTGATTTTAAATTCTTTAAATTTAATAAATTATATATTTATTTAAAATTAAAGAGAGATAAAAAAATAAGAGACATATTGATAGAAATTCATCTTTAATGATTTAAGAACTAAATATTTTTTTATTTCTCTCTAAATGTAAAAATATTGAGACATATAACATTGCTAAATTTTAAAAAATTCAAACCCATAACTTTTGTACTGAAAAGACTTATATATAGTACCCACAAAGTCTTTTAATCTCCATCGATATAGTAATTATTGTAGAACTCAATTGAAGCTAAATTTCAGGCTAAAATTTATCATTTGTACATTTTTTAAAGATTTTAAATACTCTACATTTAAAAAATATACAATTTTTTTACTTTTAGAGAGATAAAAATAAATAAAAAAATTACATCAATAAAAACTTACTCTAAATAAAGTAAAGATCAAATATTTTTTCTTTCTCTCTCTATCTCTCTTTAAATATAAAGAAAATACTATTTCTTAAATTTAAAAAACCTCAACGCATTTTCGAAAAATTTTAGCTACTTTCCTTAATTTCAATAATGTTAAATAATTTTTGTGTTCAATTTAGAGTTTTATTAGGGTTAATATCATAACTTTTAAATTATGATTATTTTATCACAAATCATTTTATTATAGCCTTCAGAAACATGGTTGTTAGGAAGTGGTTAAACACGAGAGAACTCAATTGGAGCATTTAAACTCAGCTAAAATCGTGAGTTGGGTGACGAGTTCACAATTTTTGCAGCCTGTGGATAAGAAGGCCCATTTGCTTTTAGACAGTTTTACCCAATACCTCACCCAACCCATTGCAAAATCATCAGTAACCTAAGTGCTCTGTATTGCAGTGAAGGGGGAAGACTCAAGCTGAGCTTCATTTTGAAGTTGGCTTGGAACTTGGAAGTAAATCGAAGAAGCCGCTGATTGAGGACGAACGAGTTGCTGTTTGACGACAGAGTTATTGCCTTCTAGTTGACGAAGGAATTGTTACATCTGAGACGAAGGAGAAGGTCTATTGGTTTAGGTGTTGAACTGTTGATGAAACTGGTTTAATTTGTGACTTTGTGTTCTGGTCTTAAGTGTTGATGAATGAAGCTGCCCATGATTAATTAGGATTAGATATTTAGATTTAGGTTGAAGTAGTTTTTGAATATTAAAATGTCATTTTATATCCATTCCCTGATTAGTAAGTTAAAAAAGATATGATATCAAAACAACTATATGAATTGCTTATGCAGTTTTTAATAAATAAGATTTAGTTGGTTATTTCACATGTAAAGTAAGCAATCACTGTACACTTTTCAATTAATAGGATACTGATATTATTAAAGTTATAAATATGCTTTACAGGGAGTGGAACCCCGACTCCAGAATAACAGTAAAAGCCTAAAAGGGTCAAATAATTTTGGTATTTGCAACCAAAATTTTCTTTTAATGATGAGATTGAGACTTTCAAAAGTTGTTTTTGGCAGTGATTGTTGAGTGATGTGATTTTTAAATTACTCTAATATTTATTTTTATTTAATTTTTTTTATTTTTTAAATGAAATTTTTGAAAAATAAAGTAAACTTAACAATTGATCATTTAACTCCTAATTAAAACTAAATCTCACGGGATGAAATTCGAGGAAAAGTTTGAGAGCAAACCCTATGTAAGAATTCAAACAATATCTATTCGACGTACTAAAATAGATTAAAATGAAACTAAATCATAGAATAATTAAAAAAAATTAAAGTAAAAGAAAGTAAAAGTAAATGATTGAAAATATCTCTGCAACACCAGAACTTGAAATCAGGCCAATGACATAAAAAATGTGAGTTGGAAATTTGGAAACAAAGCCAAATGGCTCCTGTAGCTGCTCCATAGGCTAGCTTCCGTTTTCATAATCCCTTTTAGCCTCTCCATGCTTGCATTCTGCCCTTGCAAGTCTGAAACCTCCGTTTTTGTTTTCGGCCTTTTATGAGAATGAGAAAGGACATTTGAGTTTTTTATTTGGACTTGACTGATGAAAGAAGGTAGTTTAGGGCTTCATGTTTTTGATGGATTTTTATTGCACTTAATTTTTTTATTTGTAATCAAAAGTTAGAAGAGAAGGTTAAAATTTTCGGCCTTTTTTATTTGATAATATTTATCTCATCTTATTTATTTATTTATATATTTTATTGATTTTTTATTTTTATTATTTTTTGTTTTTTGGAGTTTTGAATTAGGCTCAAATAGAATTTAGTGTTCACAATAGGTGACTTTATGTAGCTAGTCATTTTTCATAAGAGAGTCTTTGTGACAACACATGAGACTTTAGGTGACAATTGACTTGCCATTAAAAGTGACTTTTGGTGGTGACTCAAGAGCATTGCAGAAAGTCTTCACCAACAAAATTATTGGTGGTGACCTATGGCGACTTTATGAGTTTTGGTGCGTTGAAAGTCAGATTTTTTGTAGTGTTAACACTTTTTGTGAGAGAAAAAAAAAATAGAGTAATTTGGATGAATTTAAGGTGTGGTTTTGAGTGTTCAATTAAAACACTTTTGTATCTTCATTTGTATTGTTAGTGAAATTAGCTCCTCACCTTTGTCTATAGATGTAGGTCAAAAGCTTAACTATGTTAAATATTTTGTCTATTATTTTTCATTCCTTACACTTCATTCAGATTTTGTTATTACTGATAAATCACTTTTGGAACCATTCTACATTTTTTCCAACATTTTTTCCTAGACTAATTCATTACTCACGTTAATGTCATTTTAACATATATAGCTAATATTATAGGTCAATTTAACTAAACTATTTAGTACATTCATAATTATAGCACAAATTTCCTATTCACTTCATTCATAATTTATGTATAAGTAACATTTCCAATTAATTTTTCAAAATAAAACTCACAAAGATTCTTGTTTCAAATTTATTAGGTGAAAGTATTGTTTTACTTATGAAAGTTTTGAGTCATTGTCAATTTCTTCCTAAAATTTACTAAACTCAATAATTTCATCTTAAGCCCTAACATCATTTATTATACTAGCAGAATCCATTTATTTAGCAGTTTAGATGGACTTAATATGCTGATGTGAGTAATTATCTTTCTCAATTTTTATTTTAGTCTTCAAAGTGTATGTAGATTGACTTAATTGAAAATTCAATTAAAACATAGGAACCAATGTGGAACCTTTAATTTATAGCCTATTAACACTAGCTACTACATGCTTGTAGCATTAAAAAGAAAAAACATTAAGACATCATTTGTATGTAAGTATAATTGAAATTTCTAAAATAAATAATATTTTAATTAAATATTTATTTATATTATGGACATTCATTATTGTGAGAATACTAAATAGTTTACTTTTTGTTTTTTGCCATTTCATTATTTGTATTCATTTTTTAGTTAGAAGTTAACTAGTTTTTTTGTTTTGGTTGGTGAAGTATGAAGAGCACATGACTTTATTGGAGTGTCCCAATGTTAGAGGAAATAGCTAAAAATTGTGATCAATGCCAAAAGGATAGCCACTTCATTCACCTCTTAGCTAATGAACCAAAGGTAATCCATTGACCTTGGCCCTTCAATACACATGGGGCATGGATATCCTCGATCCTTTCTCAGTTTCCACAAGACAAAGAAAGTTTCCTATCATGGCAATCAACCATTTCACAGGACAAAGAAAGTTCCCTATCGTGGCAAGAATACACAAAAGTTGCTCTGGCAAAACATCATCTGTCGATTCAACCTGCCCTTCTCCCTCATTAAAGATAACGGGTGTCAATTCATTAATGAAAGTTTAAAAACATTTTGCTCTGAGTGAAAGATAAACCTTCAAGACACCTTAGTAGAACACCTCGTAAACAATGGGCAAACTGAACTCGCCAACTGCATTATCCTATAAGGATTACGAAAGAGAATTAACTTTGTCAAAGCTAGATGGGTCAATGAATTGAACTACCATCTGTGTTGTAGTCATATCAAATAACAGTCTAAACTTTGATAGGCGAAATGCCATTTGCCTTACATATGGCTATAATGCCATAATTCCCTCAAAAATTGGTTGCCCTTCTGATTAATACTCTATTATTCTTAACAAAATCATAAGAACCTACTTTTAGACCTAGAATTCCTCGAGGAAGTAAGAGAAGCCACTAACCTGCAGGTAGTAAATTGCAAGAAAAGGGATACCAACTAATTCAATCGTCATATCATGAAGTGAAATTTTTTAGTAAGGTGACCTAGTCCTAAGAACAATGATTAATAATCGCTTAAACCCTTCCCAAGGCAATCTTATCCCCAACTAGGAAGGAACCTACAAGATCACCCAAGTGATCCTAGGTGAAGCATATTGGCTAACCTACCTTATTAGAAAACCAATACCAAACACTTGGAATGTGGACCATCTTAGGCATTATTTTATATAGGAATGTACTTCATTATCTATTTTAAACATAATACCCAATTAGTAAAGATAGGACTTTGCCTATATTTAGCATAGTGTAATCAAGAAAAACAAAATAAGTCTTTCGCCCCACAAACAACACGATAACAAGGTCACCTTTCGGCTGAACTTCTCACAATATATTAAGCAAAACATAAATGAATTAACAGGGCCATGCCTATAAACTTAACAAAAAAAAAAGGCTAAGGCATAAAGTTAAAGGGTTCCATACCTACAAAATGTATCACAAAGTATACAAAAACTAAAAAACAAAAGAAAATTTACACAATCAAGCTTAGGCATTGCCAAGGTCTTAACCAGGCTCTTTATCCCTGTTGATTAAAGAGACATTATCAAAATCATCTTCAAAAGATGATGACTCATCATCCAGGTCAAGAGGACTATAACTCTCTAGCTATATTCTGCTATCACAATCATACTTTTTGAAATGGTCATGCTAAATACCTCTTTCATAGAATCCATCCCTTAGGTCCTCTCTAGCCTTAACAAGCTAAGATTCAAGGTGTTCAGATAGGCTAGGCAGTTGTGCCAGTCGAAGTACATCAATTTGTTAGCATTCTGCCTTTACCACTCTTCTTCCTTCTCACCCTCTCAAAAGTCCTCCTTCATTTTAGAAACCTTGGAAATCAAGCACTTGGAATCTTCTTGAGCTTGGTTCACCTAATGGCAAGCCCCATCTGCCTCTTAACGATCCACCTCAACATCTTTGTGAGATAACTCAGCGTCTTTATAGGCCCATTTTACGTCAAAGCGAGCATTAAACTTGTTGAATTCTACTTTAACATCATGTTCTACCAAATCATTATACAGTGCCTCTACCTTTTATTGTGCCTCATCTAAATCAAGATGAATGGAATACTTTCTCTGATGTAATTCCTCTAACTATTTCACAAATCCTTCAACTTCCTATTCATAAGAATTGCACTTAGTGTCAAAAGCTTCAACATCCAACTTTGCCTTCTTCCAAAGGTTCTCAACGGTTAACTCGCCCAACTTTACCTTATTTTAAAGGTCCTAGATGACCTCGACATCCTGCTTTTCCTTCTTCTTAAGATCATTAGTCATATTCCTTTGTTTAACAAGCTTTTCAGAGATTTTGAAAATTTATCGATCCTTCAATCAACCTCTTCATTCTTCTTCCTAGCTTGAGTAATCTCGCCAAGAAAATAGTCCTATTCTCCCTATGAAAAATAGGTGATCTAAAGGGCGAACACCAAAAACCAAGAAAACACTAAATAAGAAATTTACCTAAACTATGATATAATCCTTATAAAGGGCTAACAATAAACCAAAACGTGCCTGCAATCTCCTCTTCTATACACCAAACACAAGGTGCGGTGCCCTCAGCTCTAGTAGCCTTCACTTCTAACCATATGTCATAAATAGGGTTTGAACTACTCCCTAGAAGCCTTCCTAAAGAGCCTTCACCCAAACTTACCATAGGCTCCTTACCTTTGACTCAAGGCTTTTTCTTAAGAGTCTTTGGAGTCAATTATACCTCCTTGCACTCTTTCGACAACCATAACCCTTGCCCTTATTCATAAATCCCACCTCTCTGTTTGTTTGTGACAATCTTAACTCCTTGATTACCTATGGAAATTTTGCCTAACTTCAAGGAGAAATAATAACATAATCAAGGGATACTGACCCCTACTGCACTTCACACTTCTTTAGGCATGAAAAAGAAGGTACTCTTGAAGTTCATGTGGAGGATTAGAAGGCACCTCCCCATCTGGAAGTGGAGAATCTTCCAAAATGTACTCGAGCATTATAACCCTCTCTTCGAAACTTTAGTCGCCATGCCTGAAACCTTGGCGACCACCTATTGAGGCCAACTACCTCACTTCAAACTCATAGACATTCCAATCACCATCTCTAAAACTTTTGCGACCACTTCCTAAGGTTAATAGCCTCTTAAGAAACCTTAGGTATAGCCCTTTAAGGATCAGAAACCTCACTACGATCCTTTTTACAGGCCTATTTGCAAGCCACCTTAGAAACTCCTTTGCATGCCTCTTTACAAGGCTTCTTTTGGGACCTTTCTCACTCATGGAAATTATGACAATTGCTTCGCCTATGGTTCAGCTTTAAGTTGACATCTACAAGAGAAAACACAAGATTAATACAAAAAATAAGCTAATCTAATAGACAAAAAAAGATAGAAAATTCTTCTACCATATTTTATATCAATCCATTACCTAAAAAGGCAATTGACCACCTTCTTCTCTCTTAGATATAAATTCTTTTACTCCACATTGTGGGAAGTATATAGCACCTACCACTTCAAAGGAAACAAAGGTCACTCATTGATATCCCTCACCCACTAAGGGTATTCCCCTATTATTGAGACTATCCTAAAAAAAGATGTTTATCAACCCTTCAAGTGGATAAATAGACCTTGTACCAATACAGGATGACACCCCTTAATCTAAAAATGCACTTAACCCCTATAATGCCATAACACTACATAAAAATAGAAATGGACATTTTATAAGGCCTATAACTTTGCCTCATCACAAATAACCCTAAAAATCCTTATCATAGCCTAAGCATTAATCGTTAGCTATGTCAAGCAGACATGTAGGTGATTCATCACATCCATTTTGAATTTAGTAAAAGATAGGGCGCCCCTATCATCAAAGGGTAAACATACATCATAAAACCATAGTTGTCTACCGTAATCACAGTGGTTGGATCTTTCCAAGAAACCAACCAAAATCATTTCTCCTTAAAAGGGGTGAAACACTCCTTCAATATGCCTTACAGATACTACCTCTTTCTTACCTAAGAATTAAACCTCTCTATATCCTCAAAAATCCCCTTCATTGCCTCTTCCCTTAATATAGGAATAAGCAACTCATTTCCTTCACTATCACGTGGTAGGAGATCTTCTTATATAACACCACGAATAAAATTCCTACGGCGAACCAATGATAGGTCTATTAGAGCCCTCTCACTTATTATCTCATCAATAATACTATTGAATTTTTCATAAGCATCCCAATCATATTCACCAAAACCAGAGGACCCAAATTCTATCACTAGTGACCAAACCCCTCTATCAACATCTCTACCTTGATGGTACTTATCCATCAATAGTAGTACTCCTTTTTGTCACCTCATACCATATAACTAACGAGGCCTGAACTACCCTTTCTTCTTTAACTTTAGAAATATTAACTCCTCCCCTTAGAATAAAAATACACTGCGAGAAAGGGAAATTTTAAATACTTACCTGAAGAAGGCATGGTCAAATAATTAAAAACCCCTTAAAAGCTTCAGGTAGAAGGAGAAGAATATCTATAGAAAGTAGCAAAAATCAAACGCCAAAGCAAAAAAAGTATTATAAAACTATAAAAAATTCAAAAAAGAAAATGAAATAATTACATGATAAAAAGCAAAGGAAATCACACAAAATCCTTGAAGGAGAAATCCTTCGAGAAAAACAAAAAAACCCATTTAAAACTCTCAAGAATGCAAAATAAGGAAAATGAAGAGGTAAAAAAATTTCAAAAATACCTCTACAGTTGGAAATGTGAAATGGTGCCAAGACAAAAAGACCATAAGGTCCTTAGCCATAAGCTGCATAAATTCCAAATGACTCCTCAAATTTACTAACATACCCTTACTAGGTACCCTAATGCACGACACATGCCTAATTGTTATCATAACTGCTCCACTTTTCCTTACACATGCAGGACATGAAAAGAAATAAGCATGATGTACTAGCCCCTTGCTAAATGACATCACCTCATAATTGGGGGCCTTGCTAAAAAAGTTTACCTAGGTGACCTCTCACTTAGATTAAAAAGGGAAGAGAGGGTATACCCCTCATAGAAAAAGGGTGTTTGCTACCCAAACATCATTTTCCCATAAGACGAATCGTACACTTAGGATCTTAAGTCTACAAGTACTCGCACCTATAGACTTAGGGGATTAGTGATAATACTATATCTGACCATTACGAGTGATCACACAAATAGTTTGCCTTGGCTAGTGATAGAGTTAGAGTTAGATAGAGTTAGTGAGATTCTGTTGAAGTTAGCAAACTGATTTAGTTAAAGTTAGAAAAATAAGTAGCAAACTAAGACTCTTCTATAAAAACTATTGTATGAATGAATAATGATATGATAATATTTTTAGTTCATTTCTTTCCTTCTTGCTTCTCATTAAAACTATCATGGTATCAAAGCCTTCATAATCTTCTTCACAGAAGATAGCTACACATGATTAGGAAAATTCAAAACAAAGCGTGCCTTACCCGTCAGAAGGTACAACCAACAAAATGACAGACACTAGTTTAAAGCTTGCGTTACAAACCTTCACTCATCCTATAGCTTATAAGCTTGATGATCCAAATTTTCTAGCCTGGAGGATTCAGGCCATAGTAACCATTCGAGGACATAATCTACAAAAATTCATTCTTGGAGAAAGATATATGCCACCACGTTTTACCACTGATGAAAACCTTGAAAAAGGAGAATATAGTATGGAATATTTGCAATAGGAATGCCAAGATCAACTCCTGAATTATTAGCTCTTGGCGTCTATGAGTGACTCAATGGTGTCAAGAATGGTAGGCTACACCTATAGTTTTCAAATTTGGAACCGTCTAGAGGACCTTTTTGCCTCCCAAATGAAGGAAAGATAGAGACAAATTAAGTCTGAACTCAGAAATAGTAAGAAAGAAAATTCCACCATGTCAGAACACATACTTAAGATCAAGAAGATTGTAGATTCACTTGGTGCCATAGGATCACCTGTGTCGATGCATGATCACATTGAGACAATATTGGATGGCATTAGTGAAGAATATAAGGCATTCATCGCATCATTCTTGATGAATAAAGAAGATTATAGCATCTCAAAAGTGGAAGCACTCATGCTCACCCAAGAAGCTCTAGTTGGACGTATTAAAAGTAATACAATTGTTGACTCAATTTCTGCCAATATCTCACAAAAGAATAGTTTTCAAAAATCAAGAAGCCCTTCCTATCAACAAAATCAAAGCTATTTACAGTCTCAAAGAGAAGGCTTTTGAGGTAGAAGCTTTACTAGAGGAAGATCCCGTGGGGGTAGAAGCTGGCCAGGTAATAAGCCTCAATGCCAAGTCTGTGGTAAGTATGGACATATTGCCATAAATTGTTATCACATGTTCAATTAAGCCTATATTAAAAACACTTTATCCCAAGCACTAAATCATAATCAGAATAAGAGTTTTAGTTCTACATCTCATAAAGCATTTTTAGCCACCTTACAGACTCTGACAGATGAAGCTTGGTTCGCTGACAATGGTGCTTCAAACCACTTGACTAACAATCCTTCAAATCTGTAACTAAAAGCTTCATATGATGGTGAGGAGCAAGTTTACATAGTAAATGGCTCAAGTCTAAATATTGCTCATATAGGTAATTTTGTTTTACATATGTCTCCCAAACCTCTCAAACTAAATGAAATCCTTTATGTACCTGAGGTGTCTAGAAACTTGCTTAGTATTTCCAAATTTTCTAGAGATAATTTATTGTATTTTGAGTTTCATCCTTACTTGTGTTATATCAAATCACAGGAGAATCATTAACTTCTACTCAAGGGTAGACTACTCCATAGACTTTATGTGTTTGATAGCCTAAAAATACAGTTTACATCTCGTTCGCAATCTGTTTCAACTCATTCCATGTCAAAACTGTCAGCTCACTCAGTAACCTTACAGCCATTTCCTAGTCAATTTGGCATTTAGCATTGTAGACTAGGATATCCTTCCTTTTCAGTTGTAAAATTAATGCTAAAGTCTTGTAATCTGTCTCACATCAATAAAAAGTCAAATTTCTTCTGCCAAGCTTGTTGTATGGGAAAAATGCATGCTCTTATTTTTCCTAAATCACTTACATCTTACACTAGACCACTTGACTTAGTATACTTTGATCTTTGGGGCCCTGCACCTATTGTCTCCTCAAGACAATACAAATACTACATCTCCTTCATAGATGTATACTCCAAATACACTTGGATTTACCTGTTAAAATCTAAGTCAGATGCCTTTGAAGCTTTTAAAATTTTCAAAACACAAGCTAAACTTCAACTCAATTCTCAGATAAAACAATTTCAAAGTGATTTTGGTGGAGAATTTCATCCATTCTCAACTTTTCTTAAATCACATGGTATTCATCAGAGGTTAAGTTATCCTCACACTCATCAATAGAATGGTGTAGCTGAGAGAAAACACAGGCATATCACCAAGACAGGTCTTTCCTTATTATCAAAAGCTTCATTACCTTATCAATCACCTTCTAACTCCTATTTTAAACAATTCCACTCCTTTTGAAACATTATTTCACACTAAACCTGACTACAACTTCTTAAAAAATTTTGGCTGTGCTTGTTTTCCATTACTGAGACCTTATAATACCCACAAGGTTGATTTCAAATCATCAAAATGCACCTTTCTTGGCTATAGCAACACTCACAATGGTTACAAGTGCTTAGACAGCTCTAGCCGAATGTATTTTTCTAGAAATGTAATCTTTGATGAACTTAGCTTTCCTTTCACAAAAACTAAATCCAAACCACCTGACTCACCCACTTCTATAACCACCTTACCTGTTCCATCAATTTCTTTGTTACCTATTAATGCAACACAAAATACTGTGAGTAATTTCAATGACTTGTTGTCTGTGCAGAAAACTAACATTGCAATTTTAACAGCAAATAATTCTTCTTCTACCATTACTCCAGCTACTGTCATGACCTTTCCTGCTCTACCAATAACCACAAATACCCATCCTATGGTGACTAGATCAAAATCTGGCATTTTTAAACCCAAGGTGCTCTTTGCTGTCACTGATCCTTCCTTTGACAAGCAAGCTTTAACAATTCCTAAGTGGAAGACAGCCATGGAAGATGAATTCAAAGCCATCCAAGCAAATGGCATATAGTCCCTGGTTCCTTTACCTCTAAGAAGAAAATCGTTAGGTAGCAAATGGGTGTTTAAGATTAAATACAATCCAAATAGGTTTACTAGCAAACACAAAGCATGATTAGTAGCTCAAGGTTTCCATCAACAGGCTGGATTTGATTACTCAAAAACTTTTAGTCTTGTGGTCAAGCCTATAACTATCCGAATTGTATTGACTATTGCTCTTGCTATAGGATGGAAATTGCATCAGTTAGATTTCAATAATGCATTTTTGAATGGTGATCTCACTAAGGAAGTTTATATAACTCAACTTATTGGTTTTGAATGTCAAAATAAATAACTTGTATGCAAGCTTTACAAGGCACTATATGGACTAAAACAAGCACCTCGAGCTTTGTTTCAAAAACTAGCTTCCACACTGATTCAACTTGGTTTTCACTCAACTCAATGTGATAATTCATTGTTTATCAAGATAGCAGGCACTGATATTTTATTTGTACTGGTTTATGTGGATGATGTAATTTTGACAGGCAGCAACATAGTGGTAATCCATGAACTCATCAATAAACTTCACTCTATTTTTCCACTTAAAGATCTGGGTCTACTACACTACTTCTTGGGAATACAAGTGCATTCTCTCTCTGATGGAGGCCTATTTCTCACTCAGGAAAAATATATTCATGATCTCCTTTTAAAGTCTGACATGGCTGCAGCCACTTCACTACATGTTCCTATGACCTCTAGTGTTAAACTTACAACATCTTCTTCATCAAAAGATTATGAAAATCCATAGAAATATCATTTAGTTGTTGGATCATTACAGTATGTTACCATAACAAGACCTGAGCTCGCATATTCTGTTAACAAATTATGTCAGTTCATGTACTGTCCAAAGCAAATTCACTGGCAAGCAGTTAAGAAGATTCTTCGCTATCTCAAAGGTATAGATGATTATGGGCTCAAGCTATCTAGATCTGAAGATTTAAAATTATTAGCATTTACTAATGCTGACTGGGGGTCTAATATGGATGATCATCGATCTACCTCTGCATGGTGTATATACCTTAGCGAAAATCTAGTATCTTGGTCATCAAAGAAGCAACTTGTTATTGCATGGTCAAGCACTGAAGCAGAATACAGAGGTGTTGCAAATGCCTTGTCTGAAGTTTTATGGATTCAATCCTTGCTATCTGAGTTATGTTGTACTCTCTCACATGTTCCTCACATACTTTGTGATAATATGAGTTCAGTTATGCTCTTTGCTAATCCTATCCTTCACTCTAGGTCTAAACATGTCGAGCTAGATATCCATTTTGTTTGGGAAAAAATAAATAGAAATCAAGTAGAAGTGACACATGTTCCTAAAAAAGATCAAGTTGCTGATATTCTATCAAAGACACTGCCTTGAAAACTGTTTCTTACATTCAGAGACAAACTCATAGTGGTCTCCTCTACCACTCTGGGTTTGAAGGGGGATGATAAAGTTAGAGTTAGTGAGATTTTGTTGAAGTTAGGAAAATGATTCAGTTGAAGTTAGAAAACTAAGTAGCAAACTAAGACTCTTCTATAAAAACTCTATTGTATGAATGAATAATGATATAATAATATTTTCAGTTTATTTCTTTCCTTCTTGCTTCTCATTAAAACTATTAGCTAGTGCTTGCTATATAGATTGCTTACTTATCACAAAGTGTCTATAACCAACATGTGACACCTATAAATACTACCTTACACCCTGGTACCCAAGTGTGCAAATACTATTGCTCATTAAACTCTCATACTCATTCTCTTACTCTCTTTAATGGCTTTAACATTAGAGGTTTATTTAGGGCGTCACTTGCCTCTGTTCATTCCTTTTTTGCTCTCTTTATGCAGGATCTTACCATCCTTGGTGATCCTCCTAACCTTCTTTGGTAAGTCTGTCCAAAACTGATTCATCTATACACACACACACACACACACACACACACACATATGTACATGATAAATTTGCTTTTATGAAGGGTTTTAGGAAAAAGGGTAAAACATATTATGAGAAATAAGATATTTTAGATAGGGTATTTATATCCTAAAATGTTTTAATTTTTAGCTTCTACTTTTGGCTAGAAGTATAAGCTATAATTTCAAACTTATTCTTCAAAACTAAAAAGAAAACTTCATCTGCTATTATCTAAAAGTGCTTATGATGGTTTCTCAAAACTTTAAAAGTCAAAAATATGTGTATTTCCAAAATAGAAATTTAGTACAAGTGTCTACAAAAAAGCCTTATTTATTTATTTTTTATGGTTTATCTTGCTACTTTTTCCAACTCTTACCTAGAAGGCTCTACTTCCAGCTCTTTTAAGAATGGAATCAACATGACTTGGTATATCGTCTTTGCTATATATCAATTTTAATGTATTCAAAGCTTTTTTTCTTAGCTTTCGCTAAAAGTAATTTATTATATTTTATGTAAATCAAGAACATTCTCTAATTCGAATCTCAACTTTGAATGGGTTGGCATAACATGAATCTAAATACTTTATATTAATTAATGATTAACCCTAAGTCACAAGTTTAAATCTTGATTTCTTTTAGACAATGTACTAAATAAATAAAGTATAAATTAATCTAATTATCATATAAATATTGTGTCGTTTATTAAAAATAATCTTTCATTATCAAAACCAAGCCATATATGCCATTCGAGTAAAAATAATATTTTATTATTGACTAAATTACACTTTTCTAGATAACTAAAAAAATATGAAAATTAATGATCATTGAATTAGTTTTCATGTAGCTTTAAAATGTTTTCAAATTTCTAATTTTTGAGGTTCAAATATCCAATAGAAGAATTTCAAAAAAATTTTGAAATGTTTTGGCTTCACCTAGGCTTCAATTATGCTTTGGCTAAAGTGTTGGTCTCATTGAGCATAAACTCTTCAAGATTTTGATGAGTGCAAACACAATGAAGAATTTTTAGTTTAAAGGTCAAAGTCCAATGGCCTAACTACATACACATTAAAGAATTCAAGTTAGTTAGGTAATGAGGACTAAAATTGTAAAGGTAATTTAATAACTAGAGCTCTAAAATTTAATAGATCCTCTTGGAACCATCTCTTAAACTTTTTCTCAAAGACTTGGTAGCTTTCACATGAAGTCAACTGGTACACTTTAAATTCTAGAGAATTCATGACAGTAAGCTGCAAGTCAACTGTTAAGCTTATAGTAGCCAACCACTAGCTTATTGTGAGCTAACATTCGATCGCCAAAACATGAATATCGATTGCTATCCCTAGGACAAAATTTATATAAAAACTAGATAGCACCTAGTTGACTGCTAAAAGGCAAGTAATCGATTGTCACAGGCCAGTTCTAGAAAATTATGAATTTAAGAACATGACAGTTGTAACGACCCCCTAATCTAGATAGAATATCCTCTATCTGAGTAGCGGAAGCATATGGATTTTCAAAATAAATTTTCACTTTTTCCCTTTCAAGGAAACGTCATGGGATCTCTACCAGTTGAGCGTAACCCAATATAGACTTTTTCGTCGTCCATTCAGGTTCTGTTCAACCTTAAATCAACTGCAGCTATACTAAGTATACATACCATCATCACAATAAGCTTTGGAGTATTAAATCTAATAACCATAAATTAATAATACGCAATCATTAACATGCATTCCATCTTAAACTCAAATTTGGACATTAATTCCTGTCGAAAATCTGGCAGAGTTTCTCTTGTAATCTGGAAATCTCCCAAATACAAACAGTTAACCAATCCAATAAATACATTCAACAAAAATATAACAACAATAGAATCATCAACATAAATATATACAATAATAGATTCAAGCCTAAAAGCTATGCTGCTCGTCCGTCTATTGTCAAATCTCTACCCAGCTATCTCCTAAGCCCCTATTCCTATTTATCTGAGCAAACAACCTCATGAGATAGTTAAATCCCAATAGAGTAATTTACAATAAATAATATTCAAAAACTAGCTGAATGCTCAGCGATGCAAGAACCTAAATTAACTCCCCGTGTTTATTTCAAAAATAAGTGAAATACCTTATCTTTTAAAATCATTAAAATAGCACGAAAAATGAGGCAATCATTCAATGAATATAAATCTATTTTTATGAAAATCTGTTATCAAAATCTAATTAAATCCAATGCCTGGTGGTTTTCACATTCACATCCGTCACAAGTCTTATGTGACTATATCGTTAGGGGTAATCTATGACACCAATCACCCGAAATCACGCCTATATTGTGAGTGTGATTCGTGACACCAATCACTCACTCAAGGATCGGGTGAGAATCAACATCTAGGGCGTTCCCTAGCATGTGCACATACGCCAATCCTCATCCTCATACAATCTATTTGGATCACATGCACACAGTTGACTAGTCCTCAGGGTTCTAGGGTATTACGCCTAAATCAAAATGTTTTCCTGTATAGGCTATCCCTCTTTATACTCCTTAAACTTTTCTTAGAGTCATCCTGATTTAATGCGTAATCCCTAAAGAATGTAGGCTAAATCTAGTTAAAACAATACATTTATAAAATTATCTGCACTTGGGATACTCAACAGCCATCCCATAATGGCTGCTAAGTACCCTACCCTAAGTCAATCTGTTCCTATGGCATCTAAATTCGATAGCCAAATCTTCTAACATGCAACAAGAATTTCCATAACACAGGTATGCAATTATACTCATTGAAGGCAGTATGTATTTCCATGCAATCAAATCAAATCAGTCAGGTATCCACAGAATCAATTTAAAATTAGGGGAGTGTAAATTACCTAACATGGTTACCGTTTGCTCCCAATCGATCTAAGATTTCCCATAACCTTGAAATTTGAGCCTAGTTTATTTCCTGGGCAATTAAACCAATATCTTAGTTCGTTACTTATTCAATTTCACTTTCCTAGGTCTGATTACACATTTTCCTAGGCTGGTAAATTTCCTATACATGTTCGGCATCCAATTTATTCAGAATACATTAGATTAAGGCAATTTATACCATATCGGGGGTTCCAGAAGGTGAAAATCTATTTTGGGGCAGCTTCTAGTTTCTCTATTGATGGCAAACAGTGATGCACGGCAGTGGCCGGTGGTTCACGGCAGCACACAGTGGCCGGTGGTGTCTTGGGTCAAAAATCACACCAGAATGAAGCCCACAAGATGAGAAGTCTGAATTTGGGAATGGTGCGGAAATTCTCGACCGTTAAGGTGGCATTTTTTGGCGGCAAAGTTTCACGCATGGTGGATAAAAAATGCCTCGATCCAAGTGCATGACGGCTCCATTCAACAGCTGAGAGATGTCAGAGGAAGCTGGCAGCTCAACCTTCCTAATGGCGAGGGCGATGACGTAGGACAGTGTTGGATGACGGAGATCAAGGCGGTCGAAGGAAATTATGACGAAAGGAGAAAAAGAGCTCTTCCCAGTGACGATGGCGGCCGTTGGTGGCTGGGGACGGTTGCTGGAGGTCTGGGGTGGCGAGTTGCGCCAGTTGCTCGGTCGAATGGTGGTACAGGGCTGCGGTGGTAACCACACGCGGTGGTGAAGAGAGGAAAGGGAAGAGAGAGAAAGTAGAAGGAAGAGAGAGAAGGAAAATGGAAAAATGATGGAAAGATGTGAAATTTTTGGAAATTTAAAGCCTTTAGAGGCAATTTGGTCTTTTACCACCTCACCCGGGGAAACTTCTGGATGTCATCTTTGATCCGGCCAAGGCCTCCGTTTAAGTAACTAAAGTCTGATACTCTATTTGTCAATTTCTTAACACTGAGCTGCGTTTTCTTTCATCGAATCGGGTTGGACTTCGAAAAATTCCCCAATTTCAACTATCAACTCCAAAAATCGTGCCAGATTCAATGTTAACAAAATCAAGATTAAATTCATCCAGTTTAATTATTTTTAAAAATTCTGGTTATTACATTCTACCCTCCTTAAAAGAAATTTTATCCCCAAAATTCATACTTGTGAATAGCTCTGGGTACTGTTGCCTCATCTTATCTTCCTTCTCCCACATCATCTCATGTGATGCTACATCCTACCAAAGTACCTTAATTAAAGGGATTATCTTATTCCGGAGTTGCTTAGTCTTAAATTCAAGGATTTGTACAAGTATAGATTCATAAGTTAAATTTTCCTTTAATATTATGGGTTGATTCCCCAATACATACGTAGTATTTAGGACGCATTTATGGAGTTGTAAGATGTGAAAGACGTCATGCAAGTTTGACAGGTGTAGAGGTAAGGCAATCTGGTAAGCGACTAAAACGACTCTTTGCAAAATTTAGAATAGTTTTAAGAATCTATGGCTTAGTTTCTTGGTCCTTACTTGTCTACCGATACTCGTGGTGGGAGACACTCTTAGGAAAACGTGTTTTCCCTCATTAAATTCTAAAGGTCTCCTTCTCTTGTTTGCATAGGATTCCTATCTCTGTTGGACTACCCTCCTCTTTTCCCTGATCATTTTGATCTGATCAGTGGTCTCTTGTACAATCTCAAGTCCCAACAGTGTACTTTCCCCTATCTCTACCCAACTCAGAGGTGACTTACAGCTCCTCCCATATAGAGCCACATAAGGTGCCATACCAATGATAGAGTGATAACTGTTATTGTATGCAAACTCTATCAACGGTAAGTATTTATCCCAACTTCCTTTATGTTCTAGCATATAATCCCTCAACATATCTTTTAAAGTTTAGATGGTTCTCTCAAACTGCCCGTCAGTCTGAGGATGATAGGCTGTGCTAAACTTAAGCTGGGTTCCTAATGCTTACTGCAGGGAGTGCTAAAATCTCGAAGTAAACCTAGGATCTCGGTCTGAAACTATACCAGATGGTATCCCATGTAGCCTCATGACTTCCCTAAGGTATACTTCGGTAGGTTTTTTCATGGAGTATCTCATCTTAACAGGCAAAAAGTGAGCAGACTTGGTTAATCTATCCACTATCACCCAAATGGCATCATAACCGGCTGATGTCCTAAGTAATCCTACTACAAAATCCATGGTTATTTGATCTCATTTCCTTTTCGGTATTTCCAGTGGCTTTAATAGCCCTGCGGGTCTTTGATGCTCTATCTTGACCTGTTGACAAGTCAGACAGGCATTCACATAGTTCGTGATATCCTTCCGCATGCCTGGCTACCAAAAATTTCTCTTTAAATCTTGATACATCTTGGAAATACCTGGGTGGATAGTATAGTGGCTTCGATGAGCCTCTACTAGCACTTTTTCCCTCAGCTCCTGATGGTTTAGAGTTACTATCCTCTTTCTAAACATCAATACTCCATCAGAGGCTAGTCCAAAATTAGGTTAATTTGCATATATCTCCAAGGATTCATCCTCTAATTGGGTTTGCCTAATTTTTTCTCTCAGATCATAGGTTATCAGGAAGTCACTCATCACTAATCTCTTCAGAAACGAGATCACGTTGAGGCTGAGATTCCTAAAGTCCTCAAGTAATCTCATCTCATCCACCATTAGGTTGGCTAATTGCAATAACTTCTGGCTTAACGCATCAGCTATGACGTTAGCTTTCCCTATATGGTATTTTAACTCAAAATCAAAATCCTTCAAGTACTCTACCCATTTACACTGCCTCATATTCAGTTCCTTTTGATCAAACAAGTACCTAAGGCTTTTTTTATCACTATAAACCTCAAATACAGCCCCGTATAAGTAATGTCTCCAAATCTTCAGGGCAAACACAATGACAGCTAATTTTAAATCGTGGGTAGGATAGTTTTCCTCTGCAGGTTTCAATTGCCGTGATGCATAAGCCATTACTTTTTCATCCTGCATTAAGACGCATCCTAAACCTTTCATTGATACATATGTTTACACTGTAAAAGGGTTCTAAGGGTTTTGGAATTATTAGTAGAGGAGCGGTGGTCAATTTTTCTTTCAAAGTCTGGAAACTATCTTCACACTGCTCACTCTATTCAAAGTTTACACCCTTCTGAGTTAACTGGGTTAATGGCAATGCTATCTGAGAAAATCCTTGGATGAACTTCCTGTAATAGCCGGCCAAACCCAGAAAACTCCTAACTTCGATGACTGTCCTTGGTTGACCTTAATCTAATATTGCTTCTATTTTTTTAGGGTCTATTGCAATCCCTTCCCCATTTACCACGTGGCCAAGAAATTTTACTTCCTCTAACCAAAACTCACATTTTTCTAACTTAGCATACAGTTGTTTCTCTTCCAATATCTGTAGGACCGTGCTAAGATGTTGGGCATGCTCTTCGTGAGTCTTGGAATAGACCAAGATGTCATCGATGAATACTACTACAAATTGATCCAAGTAGGGTATAAAGATTCTATTCATGTAGTCCATAAAGACAGCAGGTGCATTTGTCAATCCAAACGGCATCACTAAAAACTCAGTGGCCGTATCTAGTGCTAAACGCTGTCTTAGAGATATTTTCTTCTCTAACCCTAATTTGGTGGTATCCTAACCTTAAGTCTATCTTGGAGAATACAGTCGTACCTTGCAACTGGTCAAATAAGTCATCAATCTGTGGTAATGGGTACTTGTTCCTAATGGTCACCTTGTTCAATTGTTGATAATCAATACATAACCTTAAATTCCCGTCTTTCTTCTTTACGAATAAGACCGAAGCTCCTCACAGTGACACACTCGGCCTAATGAACCCCTTATCTAACATATCTTTTATCTAGACCTTTAATTCCCTCAATTCTATTAGAGCCATTCAGTATGGAGTCATAGCTATTGGGCCCGCACTCGAAATCAGGTCAATGGTAGATTCTATCTCTCTAGGTGGGGGCAGCCTACTTACTTCCAAAGGAAACACGTCAGGAAAGTCGTTAACAATTGGGATTAGGTTTAACCTTTCCTCCAGTTTTACCTGAGAGAGATTTAAGGACACATCACTTATCTCACACGCTCTGTCACTCCCACGTACAGGCACAGTATCCAAGTAAGTGATCGTCCTGTCAGAACAGTTTAACAAAACCCAATTCCTAGACAACCAATCCATTCTCAGAATGATGTCGATCCCAGTCAGGGGTATACACACTAGGTTCACAATAAACAGGGTGTCATCGATGGTTATGGGGCAATTTAGGCATATCTGTGGGGATATAATGGTTTCACCCAAGGGTATAAAAATGTATAAGTCACAGGGCATGGTTTGTAAAGGCAGGTTTATTCTTTCCACACATGCATCAAAAATAAAAGAGTGCGTGACACCCGAATCAAACAATATTGTCAAAGGAAAATTATAAATCTTACCTTTACCCTGCATCAAACTTGATGACCTGTTGACGTTCGTCGCATCCAGAGTAAAGAATCTCCCTGGAGCCTGCGGTCTTTGGCCACCTGGTATCTACTGGCTTCTGCTTGATGGGCAGTACTTTATAAGATGTCCCATGCCCTCACACTTGTAACACTGCACTGGGGTCTGATGCCAGCAGGGTTAGTTAGGATGCTTGGTCCCACACTTTGAACAAAGAGCATTATCGGGCTGTCAATGCAATTTTTTTTATTTTTTCAAACGTTATCAATTAAATTTGAAACTCAAGTAAAATTAATCTAATTAAAATATAATTGAAGCTTAAATAATGTCAAAATATCTCAATTTTTTTTTTGAATTCTTGATTTTAGTATTCAAAATTTAAAATTTAATAATTTAAAAAATTTAAAGATATATGAAAATTAACTAAGTAATCATTTTAGTGTCACCTGAACTCTTCTAATAACTCAATTATATTCTAGCAAAAGTAACTATACATAAATTTCATATATGTCACTCTCATTAGCAATATATAGATATCATATTTGGTAAGAGAAAGAAACAAAATTAAAATTCAAAAAATGACTACACTCCCCTACTTTAAAATAATAAAAATGAATTAATTAATAAATATTAGATGTAAGAGAAAAAGTCCCGAAGAGGGAAAGAATTAAATGAACACCTCAACTAGAATTTTCAGATCAAAAAATTAATTGAATTATCTCATGACATCTCCAATTTCATCATTATTTTTGTCCAACAATAGGATGGAAAAAAATGGAAAAAGTATTAATCATTTTAAAAGCACGATTATTCATTTCAACTCTTATTAAATTTATACAAATAAAACTCTTCATTTCTATTTTCTCTTATCAAAATAATATATAACAAAAATAAAAATGGTGCAATAAATAAGAAAGTAATTTTTAATTTTATTTTGACCCTAAACTCTAGACCACTTTTTTATGACATTATTTGTATATTTTTTTATCTCTTATTTTACATAGAAAATAAATTAGTAATATTCAAATAGTGGAAGATAATTTACTTTCTTTATTTTTTTAAAAACTCTCAATTAATTGAATGGTTTGTTAATTCACTCCACTCCATATCATTCCATTAATAACCATGCCACCCCAATCTCTTTGAAACTCTCAACAAAGCCATATATTATTTTATGTTTACTAAATTTAATTGTTTTAATTGAATTAGTTTAATGAAATAAGAATTTAGATAGCAAGTTAGGTGAATAAAATTCTTTTAGGGACCCGTTATAAAAATTTTAAAAAAATATATTTTATCTCTTTGAACTATGCCTATATAATACATCATTTAAACTATTTACAAAAATATTGAAATTTTTATCTATAGACTTTAATTTAATGAAACATGCACATAATTTATTTTTTACCTTTCTGTAATTTAACTAGTTCACGCATACCAGTATGTAAGTTGTTGTTATCTATCTAGAAATAATTAAAATTCAGAACAACAAGTAAGTTTATTTGAATTTAGATTTAATTTATTAATATTAAAGAACTCAATTTAAAACATGTATTTCTATTATCTCTATACAATTTTAAAGCATGTATTTTTATATGGTGCTGCATGCAAAGAAATATTGGAGAAGGGAAAGCAACATAGGCTCTGCTAAAAATTTAATTTTATAGATAATAATTTTAATATCTTAAATAATTTTTAAAAATAATTTATTATAAATTAAATTTTAAGTGAATGATATGTAATATACGCATTATATGATGATTTCACAACCCTCTTTGCACGCAAAATTAATTGATCCAAATTATTCACACAATCGTTTTCAATTTGAATTGATTTTAAAGAGACATCAATGGCTGTATTATTATTATTATTTTCTACAATTGAAGATTTTAGAATAACTGAAAAAGCAAGTTAGATTAAGAAGATTTGGCTTTGTAACCCGTGAAGTGTCTTAACCAACACCCCCCCCCCCCTCCATTTTTTTCTCTGGTTGAATTAAGAAATTGGAAGGAAACTATGATATATGAAAAGGTAAAAAAAAATTACAAGAATTATTGTTAAAAATAAATTACAAATCATCTAATAAAGAGTACTTTTAATTCTTTAATTTTTATGGCCAGTCTCAATTTTTTTTTAAGTTTAATTAATTTCACTTTAATTATTTAATTTAAAAAAATTAATCAAAATTTTCTTAATTCTTAATATCATTTATTTATTAATAGAAAGTATTAAGTTTGAGCCAATTTAATATCTTTATGTCATATTCTTTATATCATATTATTATCAATATTATTTGTCTATTAATCTTACATATAAAATAATAAATTTGATGGTAGCATTATTATCTATATTTAGATTTAGGTTTAATGAGTACTTAATTTAGAGCTTGGACTTTAAATTTAAGAATTTTTTTAATTTAAGATTGATAAACTGATAATATTAATAATAATATGACAAAGATATATTAAAATTTCTTTTAAGTCAATATTTTTCATTAAGTAAATTAATGATGCTTGACATTAAAAAAATTGATTGATTTTTAAAATTAAAGAAATGAAGTAAAACTAATTAAATATAAAGAATAAAATTAAAACTTAAGTCAAATTAAAAGACCAAAAGAACTATTTTGCCTAACTTGAAAATAAACTGTAGTCTGTTAGGAAATTTATATAAAATTAATTATAATGCAGTGAAATGCATAATTCCATTATTCACCGTTCTTAAACTGGAGTAGGTAGGTAGTAATTGAAAGTTTCAATTATCTTCAATTAATGAAAATATGTAAATTACTTTTGTTTTGTAACCAATGAGGAATCAAGAAGGAAAACTAGCATAATATGTAAATTGTTACAATATTTACGTGTGTAATTATGCCAAAACTTTTTTCAAAAGAAAGGCAGAGTTTTACTGCTAGCACATTAATGTGTGTTTATCACACCATAATTATATCGAATTCTTTAAAATAAATAGAGATATTTTAAAAATTTGGATATATATATGTATATATAAACATGCATATATACTACCATGTCGACATGTAATATTATACCTGTTGTGCTATTTCTTTATTAAAGATTGATTTAAATTTAATAAATAAAAAATATATTTTTAATAAGTTATATATACTTTTTATTTATTATAATAATTTTTTATTTGTTAGAAGTACGGGGTTAAGGCCCAAAAACTAAAAAAAAACACCACTCACGAAACTGATTTTGGTGTGATCTATGACTTCATGATTAAACTACATCCAATTTTTCAAGAAAATTTCGTGTTTTTTAAGCTTGCCCTCTATGTATTTATTTGACTACCCCCTCTTCCGTCCTCTGACTTTAATATACAGGAATTATTAATAAGATTAAATCTATATATTATATTTTATATTTTGTTATTAATTTTTTAGTTAAAATAAATATGTAGAAAAATATTTTAAATTAAAATTATTATGATAATAAAGGAGTTATATAAATTATATATGTGTTAATTCTTTGTTAAAAATTTAATAATAAATATATATAAAAATAAAAAAAAATTATTAAAAATATTTTATATGATAAAATTTTTAAAATTAAAAAGATAAAAGAGAGATAAATAAAAATGTTATGCACTTTAACTAAATTTTTCTTTATTAACAAAATATGAATTTTATATGTAGTATCCAGATCTCTAGGAAGGCCCAAATATGAAATTTTCAAAACCCATGCAGCAGCCTTCGCCCCGTTTATTGGATATTTCTTTTTCTCCAGAAAAAGAAAAAGACAAAAGTATCCTTAATAAAATTTTACATTGATAAATTAGGATTCTTTCTCGTGCGTTTTGAGTTTCAGATACAATCCAAGTGTGTTGCTTCCTCCAAATTCATTCAAAAGTATTAAACTATAAATTGAAATGATGACTCTTGATGGCTGTTTCATGCTAGAAATACTTTGAACTACAGATTGTGTTCCTTGTGATTATGCTGATAAGGATCTAGTTTTCAGTGACCATGGTAGAATCTATGTCATGCCCTATATAAAGCGAGACATGCTTATGCTTGAGAATCAGCAGCCCATGAAGGTTCTTTTGATAAACTGATTGACTTTGAGGGAAGTAACACTCAGGTAATTATAACTATACCCATTTATTTGATCTCTTGCACGATTTAGGCATGTTAGGGATGGAAAATGATCCTCTACAAAATTTTACATGGTGAAAATTTTAAAGTATGAGAGACATATGACGAAAAAAGGAATGTAATGAGATAAATAAATTAAAGACCCTCTAAATAAATTAAAGTCTAAATTTTTTTCTATTTTTCTCATACTTTAAGAACTTCACATCTCTCTCCTACTTTAGAGCATCCAAATCTATTAGGAATTGTATGAAGCATTTCTTGCTAAAAAAGGAAATTAAATGCTACTAGATATATACCATATATAATCAAACCCCCTCTTGTACTATTAACAGAGATTGAGTATAATAGAAGGAATTAATATTCTCTCACAATATATCGAACTAAAGTTTGAATCTTTGTTGAAAAAGTTATTTAGTAGGACCCTAAATAAGATTATTTCTAAAAACTAGATGCTTGTGAGAAACTAAAAAATAATATTATACTAATTAATGATTGATACTACAACAACTATAGAGTGAAATTGGTACAATATATATATATATACACATATATATATATATATAAGAATTTTTCCATATGTACCAACTATAGATTGAGATATAATAGGTTGATCATTGACCATTTGACTTTAACCAAAAGGCTAAACTAATGTTGTCCAAATCTACTTTCCAAGATTTTTCTACCTTACGAAGTCATTATTTATGTTAATTTTGGTCTTTAAGTATAACCTAATATCGCTTTTGATCAAAATTGAATAAGATACAACTCTAATTTATTGAGTTATTGATGGCCAAATTGAACATTCTAAGAGTCACCTTAGGTCATTTGAATCTATTTGTAAAATTATTTTAATCATTTACTAAAGTGTTTAGTTGGTGTTAAGTTTTTTTAAAAAAATTAATTTAAAAATATAATAATGAAGTGAGAATTTAAATAATTTCTCACTATCTTTTATCTTTCCTTCCTATAACTCCTATATATATATATATATATGTATGTATGTATGTATAATGTTTGCTCTTTTTTTTTTTGGGTCTAAAAGGGTGGATTGGTAGCCCCAATATATATTTGAATAAATTATTGAGAATATTTCAATTAAGTTACTATGACCTATTCGTATTGTTATTTTGTACATAATTTAGCAAGTTTTAGAATCTCTAAAACCTATTCAAAGCTATTAGATCATACTTAACTTTTATATTATAATATACATTTTTTGGCCACATGTCAAAATAATGATCATAAGTAAAGATACCACATGCACTTTAATGAACATAGGAAACAAATCATCACTTGTCAAGCACATTAGGGTTAAATTAAAAAAATTTATTTATATACAATTATTTATATATCTTTACTATTAAATTTTATAATTAAAATTAAGTATGTGAATTTTCATTAAAAAATCTAATGATAAAAATATAAAAATAGTATCTAAATTTTACACAAAAAAAGTACCATAAATTATCCAATGAATTTGTGATTTTACTTATCGAAATTTGTAATAGCCAAACCAAATGTATCACAGGATGAAGAGTTATTGAACAAGCTAATCCTCGAGTTCTTCTTCCCCAACACACCACTTACCCGAAGCTTCAGCAAATGGTTGCACATATTAGATGTGTACAGAAAAGCCCTCCTTCAACACGAATCCTCTCGCCACACAGTCATGCCAAAGCTCACAAAAGCAGATAAACACAGGAGACGACATCATCAAACGCTCAGCCACAGAGCTTCGTGAATCTGGAATAAGGTTCGAGCCCAGCAACACCCAAAGCCTCAAAGACGTATCCTTTAACAATGGCGTCCTCAGGCTCCCATCCATAATTGTAGATGACTACACAGAGTCCATGTTCTTGAACCTCATGGCCTTTGAGCGTCTGCATGTAGGAGCAGGAAATGAGGTCACATCATATGTTTTCTTCATGGATAACATCATCGATCATGATACTGATGTCACCATCTTGCACCATAAAGGGATCATAGTGAATGCCCTTGGAAGCGATAAAGCTGTGGCCAAACTGTTCAACACACTAGCTAGGGATATTACTGTGGATCGCCATGGAGACCTAGACATGGTGCAAATGAGTGCGTGCCAATCTTCTTCAAACTTACTTCAGAAATCCATGGGCTATTGTGTCTCTCATTGCTGTTTTCTTGCTCTTTTTGCTCGCTACGGTGCAGACTGTATACACACTTGTTCAATTTTATCAACCAGGTGACTCTAATTCCACACCTACGTCATTTCCTAGACTTCCTCCACGTCGTCCTTGAATTGGTTTTGCACTTGTGATGTATTGTTGAAAAAGGAAGAGAACTGGTGTATTTTTTTAATTATATTTCAATAGGGTAAAATATGTTGCCATTGAAGTAGGGTGTCGCCTCAAATTTTAATACAAAAATATTATAAAAACTTAATAGTTTGTTTTACCAAAGCATGTTGATAATAAAAAAGCCATGTACACTACAAGAAAATAGATTTTCAGTCGTAATTAAAGTTGTCATTGAACGTGGACGTTGAATGAAAACTTTTTTAAAGTCGTTACCAAAAGTTGATTATATAATTTTTCATTAATGAATTTTTTTGTGCTAAGACTTCCGGTAGCAGCGCAACTTTAGAAGAGTCACCTCTGAAAATCTTTTGTGGCAACATTCATGTTGCCACTAGTTAAAAACTTTTTTGCAGTATCTTTTTCCCTTGACTAAAATCTTTTTGGTAGTATCTTAAGGCTGCCACTAAAAGTTAAGAAACTTTTGACAATTATAACTTTTGCTTTTTGAATTCTTTAAATTTAATAAATGATGCATTTATTTAAAGTTAGAGAGAGAAGATTAGGTTGTGTGTTACCTTATTTTTTGTAAAAAGCTAGAGTGTTAATATCAGATATCCTCCTAGGCTTCTCTACTGCTAACTTGTTGCTTCAAGTCACTTTAAAAATTTTACTTCCTTTTCACTCTCTCTCTCTCTCTAAAACTTTTTCTCTAGATTCTGAAACTTAGGATGAACAAATGAGGCTTCTAAAGTTTGGCTCTATTTATAGATGGTCCAAAAATTGTAACTCTAATCTTAGTTCTTGATTATTCGGATTAAAATGATAATTTTTTTGACTTTATGCCAAATTATCATTTTGCCCTTTAACCATTGGTAGGCAATTTCAAAAATTTGATAGCTACGGTAATTTTTTTTGACTAAAATTACATTTTGCTACCCTTGGAATATTAAAAGCCTACATACCTTCCTCTACTAAACCTTTTCCTTTAATTCAAATCCCTACTCTTTTCTTTTCAGTTTAGTCCTTCATTCTAATGCAACTACATGCTATCTAATGCAATATGCAAAAGTATTTGACTTATTTAATAATTGGCAAGCATCTCTAATAAATGGGAGGAGTTGATTTTACATAGGATATGAAAAGAAATAGGTGTGCTGTATTGGCCCCTTGTTAAATGACATCACCTTAGAACTAAGGGACTTACCAAAAAAGTTTACCTAGGTGACCTCTCACTCAGATTGAAAAGGAAGGAAGGGGTTTGCCCCTCATAGAAAAAGGGTGTTCGCTCTCCAAACATCATTTTGCCCACAAGAAGAACCGTGCACTTAGGATCTTAAGTCTATAGGCACTCATACCTATAAACTTGGTGGACTAGTGATAATATTGTATCTGACCATATATGGTCGATCACACACACCTGGCTCGCTTTAGCTAGTGCTTGCCTATATAGATTGCCTACTTATTACCATTTGCCTATAACGGACATGTGACACCTATGAATACTGCCTTATGCCTCGGTACCCAAGTATGCAAATACAATTGCTCATTAAGCTCTCATACTCACTCTCTTACTCTCTTTGCTGGCCCTAGCATTAGAGGTTCATCTAGGGCATCACCTCTCTATGTTCATTTCTTGTTTACTCTCTCTACGTAGGATCTTACCATGCTTGATGACCCTCTTGTCCTTTTCTGATGAGTTTGTCCAAAACTAATTCATATATATATATTTCTTATATATATGTACATAAGAAATTTGTTTCTGTGAAGGGTTTTTGGGAAAAAAATGTAAAATAATGTATTATAAGAAATAAGATATTTCAGATTGGGGTATTTTCATCCTAAAATGTTTAATTTTTAGCTTCTACTTTTGGCTAGAAGTATAAGCTCTAATTTTAAACTTCTGCTTCAAAACTAAAAAAAAAACTTCATCTGCTATCATCTAAAAGTGCTTCTGATGGTATCTTAAAACCTTAAAAGTCTAAAATATGTGTATTTATAATACAAAGCTTTAATGCACAAGTGTCTCCAGAAAAAGCCTTATTTTTTTTATTTATCTTTTTTATGGTTTAGCTTGCTCCTTTTTCCAACTCTTACCTGGAAGGCTCTACTTCCTGCTCTTTTAGGAATGGAATCAACATGACTTGGTATATCTTCTTCACTATATATCAATTTTAATGTATTCAAAGCTTTTTTGCTTAGCTTCCGCTAAAAGTAATTTATTATATTTTATGTAAATCAAGAACATTCTCTAATTTAAATCTCAACTTCAAATGGGTTGGCATAACATGAATCTGAATAATTTATATTAATTAATGATTAACCTCAAGTCACAAGTTTAAATCTTGATTTCTTTTGGCCAATCTACTAAAAAAATAAAGTGTAAATTAATCTAATTATGATATAAATATTGTGCCGCTAATGAATAAAAATTTAATTTCATGCGCAAAACCAAGTTATATATGCCATTCGTGTAAAAACAATATTTTATTATTGACTAAATTACATTTTTCTAGATACCTTAACAAATATGAAAATTAATGATCATTGAAATAGTTTCATATATCTTTAAAATTTTTTCAAAGTTTTTAATTTTTGAGTTTCAAATATCCAATAGAAGAATTTCAAAAAAATTTTGAAATGTTTTGGCTTCACCTAAGCTTCAATTATGCTTTGACTAATGTGTTGATCTCATTAAGCATAAAATCTTCAAGATTTTGATGATTACAAACACATTGAAGAATTTTCAGTTTAAGAGTCAAAATCCAATGGCCTAAATACATACACATTGAAGAATTCAAGTTAGTTAGGTAATGAGGACTAAAATTGTAAAGGTAATTTAGTAACTTAAGCTTTAAAATTTAACAAATCCTCTTGGAATCATCTATTAAACTTTTTCTTAAAGACTTGGTAGCTCTCACATGAAGTTAACTAGTACAGTTTAAATTCTGGAGAATTAATGATAGTAAGCTACAAGTTGACTGCTAAGCTTATAGCAACCAACCACTAGTTTATTATGAGCTAACATTTGGTAAGCAAAACATGAAAATTGATTGTTATCCCCAGGCCAAAATTTATATAAAAACTTGAGAGCACCCAGCTTACTGCTAGAAGACAAGCAGTTGATTGTCACAACTAGTTCTAAAAAATTTTGAATTTATGAACACGATAGTCAACTACTAACTTGTGCAAGTCGATTGCCAAAGTACAAAACAATACAATAAAGGTACAAAACTACTATTTTTTAGAATATATGTAAATATTTTTTTTCAAACGGCTATATTCCTAAAAAATATATAAATATAAGGCTTTGGAAGTTTGAAACAACCAAGATAAAAGCCTTATTTCGTAATTTAATTCTTCTTTTGAGCTCTTATTCTAAAATATTTCCTATAGCTCTTCATTTATATCATTTAAACTAAAAGAGAGAGTTCCTTTTGATATATTTCTTTCTTTTATAAAATTAGAAGTGTGAGAAAATCTTAAGGAAAGGTTTTCCTTAAGTGTTTTATGAGAAAATAGGTGTTGAGATTGTTTGTAATAGTTCACAATTATCCATTTGAAACTTGTGATATTTAGTGAAAATCTCAATCTTCTCTTAGGAATTAGATGAAGGCTTTGTTAGATAAGCTGAACCAGGATAAACATATGTTTTGATTTAGTTTGTTGCACTTTATATTTCAGTAACTTTAAGTTTCGGTACTTTATGTGCCATACTTTGTTTTTCTGGTTTAAAGTTCTATGTTGCTGCATAATTTAGTTTTTTTTTTCTTTTTTGAATTGCTTCTTGTGCTTTAAGGCTTTTACAAACTACTTTGAAGAAACTTACATTTTTTTTTCTGATTCTGAGCTTTCTAAAGTTCCAAAAGTCAAAAAAAGATTTAAAACACCCAATTTGCCCCCTCTCCTCTTAGGTGCTAGCCATTCCTATAATTTCACTTGAACTTCAAATATGACTAATAACGTTTGGAAAGAGGAAGAAATTGCACCAATTGTAATAAAGACAAAGGACAAAATTGAAACAAAAAGATGTGAAACAAAATTGAAACCTCATACAAAGTTAATAGTTTTTTATTAAAAATATTTTTTAATTTCATATATTTTGGCTAAAATACTCATAACAATTTAATAGTTTTTTATTAAAAATATTTTTTAAAATTTTTATTTCATTATTTTTTAATCAAAGTTAAAAATTATAAGTTTAATTTATTTTAAATTTTGAAAAAAAATTCTTTTATATTTTTCAAAGGAAAAAACTTAGATGTAGTTCTTATATCTTTATCATCAAGTTAATTTTAATTAGAAATTAACACATATATATTGTCGTACCTTTTTAAGTTTTGTTTGTAAATATTCTCAACATATTTAGTTGTGACTGGAAATACTCTCAACAAGTTTTGTTTTGTCAGGGCTTAAGCTTAATGAACTTAAGTCTAAAGCACTCTGGTATCTGGTGTTGAAATTTTAATATTTTATAAAATTTAAAATATAGAGATTTTGAGTTGTTACCATTCAAATTGTTTATATTTTAAATTCTTTGTTTGTATAATTATAATATTTATAAAATTCCTTATTTGATCTTGTTTGAGCTAGACAAACAAGAACATCAAGCTACATAGATAACAAATTTACAAGGGGGAAAAATGAAAATCCAATTAGAAAACCTTTAAACTAGCACTACCATGTTCAAATTGAAATTTATTTGGCCAGTTTTCTAGCATGATATGTAACTGTTTTTATATTTATGGAAACATTATCTATTGTTCCTCTAGCATTTTTTTTAATAAATATGTGAAGTATTCATTGCTCTTATAATAGCTATACAACAAAAAACAGATTAGCAAATCACAAGGTCTATTTGACAATTCCGCACACTCAAGTTAGTAACAAGTCAACAATGGCCATGGTATAGGCAGAATCACCAGAATCCGGATCAATAGCAGGTGTCCTTTTGGATCTTGAGGTAACCATTCAACAGCCAGCTTCTGCTATTAATTAAATGTGTCCTTAATCTAAGAAAACTGTGCATTATTCAAAAAATTATTTAAATTTGAAATTTTCATTTATTAATTTGTTGAATTAAGTTTCTTAATATATAAAAAAAAGTTCTTATAGATGAAGAGAAAATAAAATTTATTAGTATCTGAATCTTTTACAGTTGAGAAATCATGCATTTTTTCTCTATATTAAAAAAGAGATAAGAAGAAAAAAATTTGGTCCCTAAGAGGATTGATCCTTATCAATGTGAGTCTTTTATTTTCTTTTTTCTCTCTCTTAATTAAAAAATGTACAATTTTTGAAATTTAGAGGATCCAAAATCAATTCACTAGAAACAATGTAATTAAAGGCAATGATAATGATAATGAAATGTAAATGCAATTTCTGAACAAATAATGAAAAAGGTATTTAAGTGTAAGATATAGTTAAATTTAGAAGAGAGAATTATTATAAAATTACAATAAAGTAAATATTATTTCAATAAATCAATTAAATTCTTCTTGTTATAATCACGAGTTCTAATCTAGTTTTAATGTAATACCATATGAAAATTTATACTTAATTTAAAATTCTTAAATACCAGAAAATCATAAGGTTGACAAGAAAACTATCTCCATGCTTTTCTCCTTTAATTTCATATTATATCACCAACATTGCTCCATATATCATGATATAAGTTTCCACTCAGGAATTAAAAATTAGAAAAATAAAATGAAAGGAACTTGTTCTTTCACAATCTAAACCTGTAATAAAAATCTATTCATACTCCGTATATATCTGCTAAATCAAAGCTTCAATCATGTTTCCTTATCCTTAGAAGTGAGTTGGTGAAGATTTAGGTTAAGATGCTACCTTCCTTAGCAAAAACTCTTAATATATATGCATCATTCATCAGACAAGGAAAAAAATAATAATACTTTTAGAAAGAAGAGTGGAGAAAAGTGCTTTCATTTGCTAAAAACAATGCATTTTGTACAATATGTCAATTTGATTGACAAAAAGTAAATAAAAGGGGAGGATTTTGTAATATATATCTAATATCAAGAAAATTAGATTATATTTTTGAACCAAGAGAATTTTAATTGTAATTTAACTAAACTAACCTTGAGAAAAGTTAATGTAGCTTGGTTTCAAATATATGTAGACCCACCTCATACAAAATTTTGGTACTAGATATGAAAATATAAAGAGTAAATTATATTTCTTTTGTTTTGAGAGATCATGAAATTAGTTTCCTCTTTCATCTATTATGAAAAACTACATTCTTCTCTTTTGATAGATGAGAAAACTTATAATTTTAACTATTTTGATCGAACTATCATTATATTTATTATTTATATAATTAAATATGTATTTGACTAATATAAAAAAATGTTTTTAAACTTAAAATAACATAAATTTATTGCGATAGTGTGTGTTTATTCATATATATACTATAGAAAATAAGGAAAATAGTGACACTTTTAGTGATCGAAGCGCCACTAAAACTTCTTGGCGCTTGCACAAGTGCCACGATTCTTGGTGTCGAGACAACTTTTAGTGACGTTTTTGCATAGTTGCAGGAGTTTGCGCCACAATTTTAAATCATAGCGCCTGATAAGCGCCACTATATTTTTGTGACACCTTTGAAGTTTTCTTTTTTTATGCATTTTGTGGCGCTTGGGAAGTGCTGCTATTATTTATCTTGAATTTTCTTATTTATGATAGTTTGTGTAATATTTTTTAATAACAACGTTTCCATTTAAGTACCGCTATCTTTTTGGATGAATTAATTTGTTTAATATTAGTGTCACCTTTCAAGCACCACTATCTTTTTGGATGAATTAAATTTTTTTAAAATAGTGTCACCTTTCAAGCACCACGATATTTTTGTAATATTTTTAACTATTTTTCTGATGCCTTTTGTAACGACCCCCTAATACAACATACACAATCCTTTATCTGTCTAGTGGAAGCATATGGGTCTTTGAAATGGTTATTCCCGATGTGGGAATGCCGGGAGATCGCTACTAGTTGAGCGTAACCCAAATAGACTTCCCGTTGTCCATTCGGATTCTGTTCAACCCTAATTCACATGCAGCTAAACTAATTATACATACATACATCATAAATTACTCTGGAATGAAAATTAACATCCATATATACATCATACGATCATTTAATGCAAATTCCAACTTAATTTGACAAGTTTACATCAGTAAACCCTTCCAAAAATCTGGCAGAGTTTCCTCTGTATTTCGAGCGTATCCCAAAATACAACAGTCATCCAATTTACATATATACAGCTAGTCCAATAACAACAGAAAGCATAAATTACAGAAGACCAATATACAACAACATCAGTATAATTATATACAACGCAATTCAAGCCTAGACTAAGTTGCTCTTCTATTTATCACCAAAGCATCACCCAGCTAACGTCTAGGTCCTTGTCCCTATTCCTGTTCATCTAAGTAAACAACCTGGTGAGATATAAAATCCTAGTAGAATAATTTACAGTTCAAAATACAGTTCAAAATATGGTTGAATACTCAGCGGTGCAAGCACCGAAAATAACTTCCCGAAATCAGTTCAAAATCCGTGAAATACCTTTTCTTTAAAATCAATTTATCGTATGGAAATCACTTTAAATTCTAAAATCATCAAAATTCATTTCTTTAAAAAATCAGTAATCTAAATCAAGTTAAATCCCATGCCCGGTGTGTATCTAAATCCATGTTGGCCACAAATCCTCTGCGACCAAATCTAAAATCATCCAATTGCACGTCATCTAGAGAAATCTCATGTCTTATCATTGGGTGTGATTCGTAACACCGATCACCCGAATCTCGCCTATGTTGTGAGTGTGATCCGTAACACCAATCACTCACTCAAGGACTGGGTGAGAATCAACATCTAGGGTGTCCCCTAGCATGTTCACATACGCCAATTCTCATCCTCATACAGTTTATTTGAACTCACATGCTCACGGTCGGCTATTCCTCATGGTTCTAGGGTATTACGCCTAAATCACAACATTTCTCCGTGTAGGCTATCCCCCCTTATACTCCTCAAACCTTTCTTAGGGTCGTCCTAATTTATCGCGTGATCCCTAACGCAGTACAGGCTAAATATGGTAAAACAATATCATTTAAAAACTCCCTGCACTTGGGATACTTAACGGCCGTCCCATACCGGCTATCAAGTACCCTACCCTAAGTAAACCCATCCTAATGGCATCTAAACTCGATAAAAAATTCATCTAACATGCAAATGGGGTTTTCAGCACACAGGCATGCAATTTAGTCTATTGAAAGTAGCACGTAAATCTATGCAATTTAATCTAATCGTTTAGGTATTCACTAGGTCAAATCTAGAACTTGGGAAGCGTAAATCATCCTACCTGGTCTCTTGTTGCTTCGAATCAATTCAGAACTTCACTAAATCTTAGATTTTGAGCCAAATTAATTCCCTGGACATTTACATGAATATTTAAGCTAGTCACGTCATCTGTTTTACGATTCTAAGTCTGATTACCCTATTTTCTATGTTAATTTATTTCCTAATTGCGTTCGGCAGTTAATTCAATCAAAATTTATTAGTTTTTGGGGAATTAAAACTTACCAGTGTTGTCGGATGATGGAAATCTATCCCGGGGTGGTCTTGATGTCTCCCGGTGTATATCCAGATTCTTCGGCATGGCAGTGCACGGCAGAGGGGTGCGGTTGCCTCAAAATTTACACCACGGTGAAGCCCGCAAGACGAGGAGTCTGAATATGGTGGTGGTGCGGCGGTTCACGGCTGTTTGGATGACATTTTCTAGCCACAAAGAATGACGCACGGCGGACAAAAAATGCATCGATCCGGGTGCGTCGAACCTCCATTCAACGTCGAAGAGCTGATGAAGGAAGCTGGCAGCTCAGGCTATACGCTGGTGGTAGTGGTGATGGCCAATGGTGGCGGATGGTGGCGATCTCAGCTGGCGAAGTTTCCACGTGATAGAGGAGAATAATGGCACTTTTCTGCAGCACTGGCGGTCGTTGGTGGCCGTGGGTGGCTGCTGGAGGTTGAGGGTGGCGAGGGGAGTCAATGGGTATGCCAGGTGGTGGCTCATGGTGACTCAGGTGGCGGCGCACGGTGGAGGAGCGAAGAGAGAGAGAAAAAAATGCACCAATTGGCGGGGTTTCGGGAAATTTAAAGCTTCCGGGGGCGATTCTGACTTTTCTCGGACCACCCAGGGAAACTTCAGGATGTCAACTTCCATCCAGACATTGGCATGAGTTCCCATGCAAAGATTTTGGCCTTCGTCAGTGAAACTGAAGTATGAAACTTTTTCTGTTAGTTCCTGATCGCCAGATCGCGTTTCTTTCCATTCTATGTTTCTGACTTCAAATCGCTTCCTGATTCAAATCGTCGTCCTCAAAAGTTGTGCCAGGCTTCGCTTACATGGATTTATCGAAAAAAATTGAGTTTCTTTCTTTTAAAAATAATTTCGGTTATTACACCTTTCAAGCGCTATTATTTTGGTCAAAAGGCACCACTAATTGAATTTATATTTTTGCTTCATTTCGCCATTATTTTAGGCTAATTCATATATATATGTATTCAATTTTTCCTAACACCCTTAAGTACTATTTAAAGTCAAATTTTTAAAATCATTGTTCCTCAAGCTTTCAAAATGCCAATATGATTTAAATACCCTTGTTTAAAATTATGCGTACCCTATTTATGTAACCCCCTTATCTAGTCTTATGTGTTCATTTCACTGTCAATAGATAGGTTTATACATTCTTCTTGTCATTTTAATTATTGTCTGAGCAATTAACTATTCAATTTATGTTAAACGAATTAGGTTTGGGAATCCTTTGCTCAGATAAAAATATAAATCATATGCACAACGAAATGATAAAAACTCTACGCTACACGATGCAAATGCAATCTTTCGTATGGATCAAATAATACATGTCTAATAATAATAATATTCATTACACTGATGTATCAGTCCTCAGATATACAAAGTACCCGTCCTGCAGAAGTTAGGAGACAACAGGCCTGCCACTCAGACTCTCACACCAAATAATAGCAGATAGGTTCTTCACATATCCGTTCTCCTCAGTATTCCTAGAGCCACTCGTATATACAGTCAAATTAGTTGTCCTAGTCAAATCTGAGTACTTCTAGGATCCAAGAATGTGGTTTTACAAAAATTTACTTGATAAAAAAGATACAGCTACCACGCGTCCCTGCTACACGTCCGAATCTGATACATATTAGCACATAAGTGAGAAACATGAGTTTCCCAGTAGCCTAGCAATTTATTAGTTAAAAAGGAACTAACATGTATCAGGGTGCAAGCACCAAAATGTTCAAACTTCATCCTCGATTTAGGAGAAAAGTACATATAAATAAACAAGCAACTATTGCATGATAAATTTAGTAGTTGGCAATAGTAAAAGTTCTTTTCACATGACTAATATTTTCCTAAGCGTAATAATTTATTATCACAACGTTATCAGTGTGTACGTACATGTTGTATGAACATTAAGTCACAAGGGTGGAGCACCTTTGGCCATGCCTCCCTAAGTCACCTGTGTGGAGCACTTTCGGCCACACCTCAAAGTTCACAGACACTCGGCCACGTATATAGCGTGATTGCGAGCACTAGGTCCCGGGCACGGAGCACCTTTGGCCGTGCCTCGCCAGGCCGCCTGTGTGGAACACCTTTAGCCATACCTTGTAAATTGTAAACCCTCGGTCCACGTATAGGAAATCCTCAAAACACTAGATCACGGTATGGAGCACCTTTGGCCATACCTCCCTAGGTCGCCAGTGTACACTTGAAGCCCTGCGGGCGCGGTGTCACCCTACCCTTCCCTTTTATTAACTAGGAAAGGTTGTGCTTCTGCAACACTTGCGAATAAGTTGAAACATCCTTAGAACTTAATCGAACGTAACTTTTCATTCAGAACATTATTTACTGACATAGCATTTTCTACTTTCCTTAGGGTGTACATACATTTCCATTCACACTATTAAGTTATAGACATAATATATATATATGTATATATTTTCTTTGACTTTATTCCTACCAAATTTTCTCTTAAACATTAATCACGAAATTAATATTTCCCTTTTCCTTAGAATTTATCTTTACAAAATCTTCTCCCAAGACGTTAATTATGGAAATGAAATTTTCTCATTATATTCTCTGGGAATTTATTCTTACAAAATTCTTTGTTCATAATATTAATTTATGAATACAATACTTTCTATTTTCCCTAAAATTTAGTCTCACAAAGATTCCCCTCCATAATATTACTTATGGATGTAATTCTTGCTACTTATTTTTGTATAAACCTTCTTCTAGGGATGACATTAATGAGCATAATATTTTCTAAGCATTCTTACCTAATTTCCAATATTACTGGCCATAATATCTCTTATTCATTCTCACTTAAATTGCTATTATTAATGGAAATATTATATCTTATTATTCCTTTCCTAACTTTCCTTCCAAAATAAATTATTAATGAGCACCATAGTTTCTACTTTCCCTTAATATTCATCATTTCATATACTTTCCTTAAAATATTCATGATGACTACAATCTTTTCTACTTTGATTAGGATTTATCTTGGCATAAACATTTCTTCCCAACTCATAAATAATGTGTATGCTATTTTCTCCTATGGTCATGGAAATAAATTTCCCCTTCCCAACTAGCCCATCTCCTTTCACCATCACATGAATATATTTATCAATCCACCATGTCCAATTACATTATTAATCCCCTTTAATTTAGCTAACCCCTAGATTCATCATGTATACTACATCAAATTTCCCCTTAAGTCAAGAATGGAGAAAGTAACTCTAGTTTCATAGAAGCAACATTATGAAATATATGCCAACCTATGAAACTAAAACAAGGGAATTGCTAACCTACCTCTTTGGTGAATAAGAAAGATGAGCTTAGCCCTTCCTTGGTCTCTCCCTTGTCTTGCCAATTCGGTCACCTTTCCTTTATTTTCCCTTCCTCCCAAATAGATGGGTGTGTGTGTGGGGTTTAGATGTTCTCTCTTCCTTGCTAGGGTGCACGTCCAATTAGGTGCGGTGCATATGGGAAAAATGTGAGTCTTCCTTTCCTTTTTCTTATGTCTATGTGGCGTGGTGTGCAAGGGAAATTCCCTCACGCCTTCCCTCTCTTTCTTTCTCTTTAGTTCTTTCCTTTGTGCTACCTCTTCTGTGCGTGTGCAGGTGGGTGTATTTTAAATCCCTTCTTCTTTTCTTTGTTTTGTTTTCTTTAATTAGTGAGTTTGTCCACTTAGCCATGTCAAGGAAAGGAAGAGAGAGGGGTGCACGTAATGCACCCCTTTCACGCAAGTTGTCCTCCCCTTTCTCATCCTAGGCCATGCTGTGGGGGTGTACCATTTTCATCCTCATTATCCCCATTTCTTTTCATGGTGGCAATTCCCTTGGATGCATGGAAAGACACGTTACTTCTCCCACACACGCCAGCACGTACAACCCTCCCTAATGCATGCAAACGCCTCCTATTGTCCCTTGTGTAACTCACCTACTCCAAACAGTGTGCGCATGGTCCCAACATGCATGCCCATTGCTTTCACTCTTTCTTCGGTTGGTATTCCTACATGTAACCTAGCCAGTTTTATTCTTAATGTTATTATATTCTCTTTGGCTGGATGCTTCCATGTTGCTCCCTTCGTCTAATTCGTGTGATTAAGGGGAAGGAATTAGTGTGTTGGCTTCTTTCTTGCAGCGCCTTATGTGCACCTTATCCCTTTGCATGCAGTAGTTCCAAGTGCTTTTCTTTCCACCTGTCCCTATTGCCGTGTAGCAGGTATATATATATATATATATGCTACAATTCTGCACATGGCCTCATCTTTTCTTATGCTAAGCTTCTTATGTTGCGTGTGGGTGTGGGTTTTTGTTTTCTTAATTCTGTGCCACCCATATACCTACACATATATGCATTCTTTTTGTTTTCTTTCTCTTGCGCTCCACATTAAACCATGTATATGTATATAAAGTTATAATCCATTTACTTTTCCTCTTCTTTTACGTGAAACCATGCATGCATATATAAAAAATTTTTTTTTTTGCATGCCTTCCTACCTCTTAACCTCACATGTGGACTTAAGGTTTTCATGAAATTTTAAGCTCCTTCCTTTGGTACTTAGGCTAGGTTACACAGGAAAAATAATGGTTAATTTGAACATCACATTCTAGGTGCCTTGCCCCTTTTAATTTAAATGATTTGGTTAATCAAATTTTAAAACTAAACTTTCCTTCCTTAAACAACTTCTTAAATTTATTGGCAACAAGGATTTTATTTATTAACACCATAATTTTATTCATTAAAATCATCAAGTTATGCTAAGTGATTTATGGTTGTTAAAATTTACAATTCCTAATTAAAATTAAATAATATAAACTCAACATATGATACATTCAAAATAGTATCTTAATTGCATAAAATTCCCATATCCAAAATAACATAAACCCAACATATGCAATTCCTAATTATAATTCAAAATAAATAATAACAAGTTAGTACCCTAAGTTTCCTTGCGCCAAATTTTTATACGTGGAATTTTATAATATATGCTTACTATTCTAAATGCCAAAATATGTAATACCTCATCTACTAAGTGGGATCTTTCCCTACCGACAAGTGAGGTTCGACCGATAAGTGAGGTTCGACTAAAGGCTATCCACTATTTGCATCAGATGCCTGAAAGGATTAACAAGTTTTTTATAGCTTGAATAAAACAAAGAAAATAATTTTTTAAATAAAAAAATTAAACTAACCTAAGGATTAAACAAGTGTGAAAATTGAGGTGGAATATTTCCCGAGAAGTTTTGAAAAATGTAACCCAAGGCATTTCTCATCTCTTCATTTGAAGATTGTAACCTTGAAATTTCTTATTGAAGAGCGACGTTAAAAGTATTAACACCCTGATTTACTGGGAACTGACCAAATCGAGTTGTATTCACACCAAATACTTAAGTTAAACTAGGGCCAAATCTTAAACTATGAACTCTTCTAGAACGTTCTTTTCCTAACAATTATCCTAAAGAATCTTACTCAAAAATGGTCTCAAATGAAGTTCCTTGACTTTCAATTTCTAATATTTTTTCCTAAAATAACAACTTAACTTGTTAACTAAGAGGCAAAGACATAAAGTGTAGCAACTGATCCTAATTAACATAACATACATTACACACAACCTAACATATGAACCTTCAGCCAGTAAAAATACTTTCAACTAAGTATTTATAATACTTACACTTACAATCCTAGCCTCATCATTGACATAAGATCCATCCACCTTCTTGTGTGTTGCAACAAATACAGCTTCCCTGCTCACAGGTGCGACATTTGCCAATTCCTAACATATGTTAAATGGAAAATATCATTATTTCAAATTCAGCACATCATAAAAAAATTTATTATTACCATTTCATGTTTCTTTCTCGTGATGCTTTTGGACCTACAAGTATGTGACATCTTCAACTTCTATCGATTTAGTCTGTTATTATTGCTTATTTCTTGCAAAGTTCAAAAAGACAATTAAGTTGTATTGTTGTAAAACCCCTTTGATTTAAAAATCTAATTTAAACCTTACTTGGCTCTTTGGATCTAATCTGTAATCAATGAAGGCTACCCACATGTATTATGGTATAAAGTCAGGATGGCTTAAAATGTTTTGATCCCTTGTGGTATCCCACTTGTAATACATGTTAGACAGCTCAATCCGATAATTCCTCCACTTCTTTCCAATTTTTTTCAACAAAAATTTTTTTACAACCCAGTTATCTAAGCAAAATTTAGCCTTCAAATCACAATATCAAATATTAGTCCATTTAAAGCACACACCAATAGAAATGTAATTTGACACTGAGTACAAATTTTATATTTCCTTTAAATTATCATCAAAACAAGCATCCTTATAGCTATCAGGAACTTTATGCCATGAATGATAGCTTATAGGAAATGCATTCAAGTCAATCTCATTCACTTCGATGACTCCACCCAAAAGGCCAACTGCTTCCCTAATTGGTTAGCCTTATTCTTTAATGGGTACAACTATACGTTACCCTGCAGGAAGTGTCTAAACGTCATGCAATCTTAAATGTCCTTCTTTAGTGTTTTCTTGCTTATTTGTAAAATGAAAATAACATCAAGATAATATCAATAATTTAAATAGTAAAATGAAAAGAATTCAATTATCGATGATATTAACAGTCCAAGATAAACTTCTATTCCTTCCACTTGAGGACTGGGCTGAGGCAACAGTTGCAACTAGTTCTGAGGTTTGGGCTAGGGGTGGAGATGACACTAGTTCAAAAGGATGTAGAGTGGGGGATGGAGATGGCACTGGCTCGAAAGGATGCAGAGTGGGGGATGGAGATGGCATTGGCTCGAAAGGATGCGAAGTGGGGGATGGAGATGGAGTAGGGGCAGTTGAGGACTCACCATGGGTTCTACAGTCCTTTTGCTTTAATCTTTTCATGTCTATAACAAAACAAAGTAAATATTAAAACAAATCAACAAAAAATTATAAAAAAACATATTTGTTTGAACAGAGAATTACTTGAAATACTCATATTGATAACCATAATGCTAGTCTTAAATAAATACCATACAGAATCTTATATATTCTTTGAAACAAAGGATCTTATGTATTCACACTATCAATAGTATCCATGACAGGTAATTCTTCTTCTTCAACTCTCCCTGCCAAAGGTATACTCTCTACATCATTAGAAAAAAATACTATTAATTGTTGTTGTGGGTATGATTCATTCTCATGGACATTCTCTTCATCTCCTATATCATACAAACCCTATGGCTTCAAGTGAACAGGAATGCACCACTCTCTGTCAACTTGATCATCAACATAATACACTATTTGAGCTTCAGAAGCTTAAATATAAGGCTCATCATCTATATGTTTAATGGTGTGAATCGAACACTATTTGGTCAGTTGTCACTACTGCTTGCATAACTATTTGTGCCGAATGAGCCAAATACTCCACTATTTTGTGTTTTCAACTTTTGTTCTTGAGCTATGGTACGAAATTTAAAGCCATTAATGTTAAATGCACTAAATTGTCTAGCATGTGACAGTGGACCTTTTGCTAGACATTTGATGTCCTCAGAATGAGTTCCACTTTCATCATTTGCAACCTACAATGAACACAAGGATGCATTAGAGTTTGAAGTTGTCCTATATAATAACCACAACAAAACAAGACACCACTCACTCAGCTATAAAACCATGAAGCAAACTCCCTATGAATTGTCCTTACTGGATAAATCATTCTACTGTTTATAATTCATTAGTACATGGCAATGAGCTTGATGTTTCTCCATATTTGTAAGTTTGACATATGAGTAATCTCTAACTGGCTTGCCAATTTGAGGGAAAATTGTTTCCACCTGAAATGATTCAACTTCATTTGGTTGATCATCAACACGTCCAAGGCGATTAAATCTTGTCTCAGTCTCGTCTAAGTACCTTGAAGAAAATGTAAGGCACTCTTCAGTAATGTAACTTTTTGCTATAGAGCCTTCAGGTTGTGCCTTATTTCACACGTAAGACTTCAAAAATCCTAATTACCTGTAAGTTTAACATATACTTAAGTGAGCCTTATTCCAATCATGACAAAAAGTAATAAAGTTGCATAAAACTATGTTGAGAATTTTACCTTTCTATTAGATACATCCACCTATAATGAACAGGTCCTCCACATTTGGCTTCACTAACTAAGTGAACATTCAAATGAACCATGATTGTAAAGAATGATGGGGGAAATAACACGTCCAAATGACATAGGCATATCACAACTCTCTGTTGAGGGTTGTCTAAATCAGAAGCACTCAGTACCTTACCATATATATGTCAGAAAAATGAAAACAGCTCTATTAAGACTGCACATATATGATTAGCTAACACAGTTCTTAATGTTATTGGTAACAATTGTTCCATCAGAATATGAGAATCGTGGCTCTTTAGCCCAGATAACTTACGATTCTTTAAATTGACAGATCGAGAAATTTTTCTAACCATCTAGGACCTTCACATTCTTCAAAATATTGAGAAATTCATCATTGTTTGAATTTGTCATTGTGTATAAGGCCAAAGGGTATTTTCCATTGTCATTCGGCCAAAGGTCTTGATGAATTCCGGTGGCACATAGGTCTTTTCGAGCATTGAGATGATCTTTTTTTCTTACCAGCTTCATTCAATAATTTATATATGACGTTGTCACACACATTTTTCTCAATATGCTTGACATTAAGGTTATGTCTCAACAAATTAAATTCCTAATATGGAATTTGAAAAAATATACTTTTCTTTCTCCACTGGGAATTACTTCCTTTGGCATAACTATTACGAGTTCTCTTCCCTCTAACATCTAACTCTTGTCTCTTTCCAAAGGTCACATCAATATTCTCCACTTGCTTCAATATTTCTGACCCTAATACTGAAATTGGTAGATTCCTCATTTCAATTTTACCATCAAACCACAGTCAATTCAATATAAATCTATGCCCAGGTTCTAAGAAACGACGGTGGCCCATGAAACATGTAACGACCCCCTAATACGTCATACGCGATGCTTATCTGATTAGCGGAAGCATATGGGGTATTCTAAATGATTATTCCCTATGTGGGAACGTCAGGGGATCGCTACTGGTTGAGCGTAACCCAAATAGACTCTCCGTCGTCCATTCGGATTCCGTTCAACCCTAATTCACACGCAGCTAACTAAATATACATACATGCATCATAAATTTCTCTGGAATGAAATCTAAAACTCATATACACGTCGCGTCATACATTCATACACATTTCAATTCAAATCCATAAGTTTACAGCGGTAAATTCTACCGAAAATTCGGCAGAGTTTCCTCTGTATTTCGATCAAATCCCAAATAAGAAATCACCTGTTTAAAAATCAACAGCCAGTCCAACAACAGTAATAAATATACTTAACATAAATCCATGTACAGCAGGGTCAATTCATCACTACAATCCATGTACACTATCTGAAACGTTATATATACATTCAGTCTAATCCATACAGAATTCATAAGAAACAGAATCTGATAAATAACAGCATCGTCAAAGTATATATACAAATGATTCAAGCCTAAGCTAATCATTCTCCGGTCTATCCTCAAGTCAGCCTCGGCTATCGTCTGGGCTCCTGCCCCTGTCCCTTTTCATCTGAGTAAACAACCTAATGAGATATGAATCCCAGTAGAATAATTTACAAATCAATTATCATTCGAAAACCAATTGAATACCCAGCGGTGCGAACACCGAAATCGTCTTCCCGAAATCAGTTCAAAAACAGTGAAATACCTTTTCTTTAAAATCGTTTAAACACATGGAAATTGCGGCAATATATCACAATCAAGAAATCCATTTCTTTTAAAATCAGTCATCAAAATCAAGTAAAATCCCATGCCCTGTGTATCTCAATCCACGTTGGCTACAAATCCGCTGTAACCAAATCTAAGTCATCTTCTAATTGCACGTAGTCTAGAGAGAATACCTCTCTTATCGTTGGGTGTGATTCGTAACACCAATCACCCGAATCAAGCCTATATTGTGAGTGTGATCCGTAACACCAATCACTCACTCAAGGACCGGGTGAGAATCAACATCTAGGGCGTCCCCTAGCATGTGCACATACGCCAATTCTCATCCTCATACAGTCTATTCGAACTCACATGCACTCGGTCGGCTATTCCTCAGGGTTCTAAGGTATTATGCCTAAATCACAATGTTTCCCCGTGTAGGTTATCCACCCTTATACTCCCTAAACCTTTCTTAGGGTCGTCCTGGTTTAACGCGTAATCCCTAACTCAGTACAGGCTACATCTGATAAAAATAGTTTCGTTTAAAAGCTTCCTGTACGAGGGATACTTAACGGTCTTCCCATACTGGCTATCAAGTACCCAACCCTAAGTAAACTCGTCCTAAAGGCATCTAAACTTGATAAAAAAGGTGTCTAACATGCAATTAGGGTTTTTAGCACACAGGCATGCAATTTTATCCCATCGAAAGTAGCACGTAAATCCATGCAAGTCATCTAAATCATTTAGGCATTCACTAAATCAATTCTAGGGTTCGGGAAGTGTAAATTATCCTACCTGGTCTCCGGTCGCTCCAAATCAAGTTAGGACTCCACAAAATCTCGGTTTCTGAGCCCAATTAATTCCCTGGACATCAAATGGAATATTTAAACTTGTCACGTCATCCGTTTTTCAATCTTAAACTCAGTTACACAGTTACCTAGGTTAATTAGTTGCCTAATTACGTTCGGAAGTCATTTCAGTCATATACCATTAGTTTTTGGGAAAACGGACCTTACCACTATGCTCGGATGATGGAATTCTACGTCACGGTGGTCTCAATTTCTCGGGATGCACGTCCAAAAGCTCTGGCACGGTGACACATGGCGGCGCGCGGTGGCGCACGGCAGAGAGGTACGGTTTACCTCGAAAATCACACCACGGTGAAGCCCGCAAGCCCAGGAGTCTGAATACAGTGGTGGCACGGCGATTCACGACCGTTTGGGCGGTGTTTTTCGGCCACAAAACTTCTCGCACGGCGGACGACGTTCTACCTCGATCCGAGCGCGTCTGGCCTCCTTTCGACGGCGCCGAGCTACTGGAGGAAGCTGGCAGCTCGGGCTACATGATGGTGGGGGCGGTGATGGTCAACGGAGACGGACGGCGGCAATTTGAGCTGGAGAAGTTTCGCGCGATGGAGGGGCAAAACGGCGTTTTTTCGGCGGCTTCGGCGGCCGTTGGTGGCCGTGGTTGGTTGCTGGAGGTTGTGGGCATTGAGGGCTGTCGGTTGGTACCCTTGGTGGCGGCCCACGGTGGCTGTGGCAGCCGTTCACGGTGGAGGAAGGTGGAGAGAGAGAGTGTGGTGAGGAGAGAGAGTGAAATGAGAGAAATGGAGGGAATTCGCGTAATTTAAAGCCTCCAAGGACGATTCTGACTTTTCCCGGGCCACCCGGGGATGTTTTAGGGTGTCAGCATCCTTCCAGACGTTGGCACACATTTCCATGCAAAAGTTTTGGCCTCTGTTAACAAAATTGACGCACGAAACTTCTTCCGTCAGTTTCTGATCGTCGAATTGCGTTTCTTTCTGTTTGATCGTGTTTCTGGCTTCGAACGACCTTCTGTGTCAAGTCATTATTCTTGAAATACGTGCCAGGCTTCGTTTGATTGGGATTAGGGTTAAAATCAAGTTTTTATCTTTCAAAATCCTTTAAAACTCTTTCAAATCTTTCTCGTTGTTACAAAACACCATTTTCTAATAAAAGGTAATCGACAAGTGTTCAAATCATTATACATATCACATTTGGGACCAATTTCAAAAATAGGCAAGAAACTAAGGGAAAATGTTTAAATGGGACCAATTTCAAAAGGGACCCCTAACATTCATCTTTACATTAAAATTTATTTTTTTAAAAAAAGGAATTATCAACTAAACGAAAAAGGTAGAATAAATATACCAAACGAATATAATAAAAATGAATTAATTAATAAATATTAGTTGTAAGAGAAAAAGTCACGAAGAGGGAAAGACTTAAATGAACACATCAACTAAAATTTTCAGATCAAAACATTAATTGAATTATCTCATGAAAGCTCCATTTTCATCATTGTTTTTGTTCAACAATAGGATGGAAAAGAAAAAAAGGAAAAAATATTAATAATTTCAAAATCACAATTATTCATTTCAACTCTTATTAAATTTATACAAAGAAAACTCTTCATTTCTATTTTCTCTTATCAAAATAATATATAACAAAAATATAAATGGTGCAATAAATAAGAAAGAAACTTTTAAATTTATTTTTGACCCTAAACTCTAGACCACTTTATGTACATTTTTTATCTCTTATTTTATGTAGAAAAGAAATTAGTAATAAAACATGATATATGAAGTATAAAAATTGAAAGAAATTACAGAAAGATATATAAAATGAGTTGTATCAATTAAAATAATTTAAATTAAAATTTCAAAGGAACTTTGATTAAAAGAATAATATATAAATTTTGATTATTTAAATCACTTTATGTCAATAATAATATAATAACATTCAAATCAAGAAAAGATAATTTATGCTTTTTTATTTTTTTTTAAAAACTCTCAATCGAGTGATTTGTTTAATTCACTCCACTCTACATCATTTCATTAATAGGCACTCATCCCATTCTCTTTGAAACTCTTAATAAAGCCATATATTATTTTATGTTTATTAAATTGAATTAAGTTTAATGAAATAAGAATTTACATACCAAGTTAGGTGAATAAAATTCTCTTAAGGGACCCATTATAAAAATTTGAAAAAATTATATTTTATCTTTTTAAACTATATCTATATAATACATCATTTATATATCTAATACATCATTTAAACTATTAAAATTATTGAAATTTTTATCTATAGAATTTAATTTAATGACACACGCACATGAGTTATTTTTTACCTTTCACTAATCTAACTAGTTCATGCACACTAGTATATATAAGTTGTTATTATCTGTCTAGAAATAATCAAAATTCAGGACAACAGTAGATTTATTTGAATTTAGATTTAATCTATTAATATTAAAGAACTCAAATTTTAAAACATGTATTTCTATTATCTCTATACAATTTTAAAGCATGTACTTTTATATGCTGCTGCATGCAGCAAAGAATATTGGAGAAGGGAAAGAACCATATATGCTCTGCTAAAAATTTAATTTTATAGATAATAAATGTAATATCTTAAATAGTTTCTAAAAATATTTTATTATAAATTAAATTTTAAGTGAATGATATTTAATACACACGTTCTACGATGACTTCGCAACCCTCTTGCACGCAAAATTAATTGAGCCAAACTATTCAATTTGAATTGATTGTAAAGAGACATCATTGGCTGTATTCTTATTTTTTCTTTTTCTACAATTGAAGACTCGGAATAACTGAAAAAGCAAGTTGGATTAAGAAGACTTGGCTTTGTAATGCCTAAGATGTCTTTTTCCTTTAAAGAATTGAATCGCAAAATCATCCTTGAGATTTTCTTCCTTGCTAGCTAACTTCCTTTGTTTTTCGATGTCAATTAGCTTAAGCACGTGTAATGTGTCTTATTTTTTGAAATTGTTACAGGTATCTCTATGAAAAGCAATTTTGTTTAAAACATTTTAAATGTAAATACTTCTCTCAATTGAGATTCGAATTTTGATTCATTGAGTTATTAGAGACTAACCCCTTCCACAGCGTAGTTATAACTCTCTTTTCTTTTATGTGAATTAGCTCAGGTGTATGTGTCCTTTTATATTTTGGGTTTCTCACAAGCATCTTATATAAGAGGCAACCTTGTTCAAATTGCACTAAATATGGATACCTCCTCTCTTAGTGAAATACTTGCTCGGAGCTAATTTTCATTGGTAAGATAGATATTTATTTGTCTTTTAATTGACTAGAAAATTAAAAAATTTAGTAATTGAACCTTTGAAATTTTTTTATTTTTTTATTTTAGTTTAAATTCAAATGGAAAAATTAATTACCTAGCTATTGAGGGTAAAATTCATATGGAAGAAAATTGATATTCATCTTTTTCACGTTTGCACACAAATAATGACATGTCACTTCAAATTTTATACAAAATGATAACATATTACAATCAAAACAAAATATATGTTCCAGAAGAAAAAGCTAGAGATATGAGAAATGATCTGGAAAGACAACAAACAAAAACAAAATGTGAAGAAAAAGAAAACACAACACCACTTGAAGCCTATCATACTTAGGCTAATTCATTCTTCGCCTTTTTGAATGAGTTTTTCTTTGCCTTCTTGCACTTCTCTTACGTTCACCTAAAAAAATTTTAACAAGCCATTGAGGTTTTCCAGTTGAAAATACAATATGTCCCATGACAACTCCAAATATCATCCCACATCCATATCCCAAGGCTATTGCTTTCCATCCAAATCCTGATTCCTCATCATGCTCAAAGGTTGTTGATGGTGATGGCCATTCTCCTTCATCTTTCTTGCAAGTTTTTGACAATGGAAATCCACAAAGCCCTAAATTTCCCTTATAGGAATCATTGTCAAATGTATTAAACTGATTACCTTTAGGTATGATTCCCTCAAGATGGTTGTGGGAAAGGTTCAAAAAAGAAAGAAAACTGAGATTGGTTAATGTTGTAGGAATCTCACCAGTTAGCTTGTTTGATGACAGATCTAACCATTCTAGGCTTTGCAAATTTCCCAATGATTGTGGAATAGAACCAGTGATTTGATTTTGAGAGAGGTTAAGCCCTTTAAGTGAACTTAGATCTCCGATGAATTTTGGAATCTCTCCATCAAACTTGTTATTTGATAAGTCAATAGTTGTAAAGGTTGTTAATATCCTTTGCAACACTCTATCTTGCGCTTTCATTGTAACCATCACTGAATCTTCATATGGTGAACCATTATAATAATGTTCCATGTAATGCAAACCAATTTCACAATCATTTACTTTCATCATTCCTTTAAATTCTTTGATGTATGCTGTAGGCAAGGATCCATTAAAAAGATTGTTGGAAACATCAATGATCCTTAACTTGGGAAAGGGATGCTTGATTTTGGAATTATTAATGGAACCTTGAAACTTATTAGCCTTCAAAACAAGTACCTGCAACTCTTCAAGACCTTCAAGCCAATTGGGAAATGTATCCTCAATCTTGTTTTCTCCAACATCTAAAACTTCTAGTTGAGTGCAATGGGCCAGAGACAAAGGCAATGGTCCTTGTAGTTGGTTGCCATTAAAATGTAGAGTTCGCAATGAATTGCTTTTGGAAATGTTCCTTGGTATAGTTCCAAAAAGATTATTCATCTGTAGATCCAAAACAGAAAGATATGGGAGGGCTAGAAGACATTGTGGAATAGGGCCTGTCAACTTGTTGTGAGATAAGTTGAGTATAACAAGTGAGCTTGCATTGCAAAACAAAAGGGAAATATTCCCAATTAATCTGTTGTTTGAGAGTAAGAAGAATTCCACAATAAAGGACGGAACTGGAAGATTTCCTTGCAACATGTTGAAGCTAAGATCAAGAAACCATAAATTCCTCATTGAAAGATCCTCAAATGAAGTCAATTTGTTATGGGATAGATCTAAAGATAGTAAAGAACCATTTCCCACTTTTTTGAACCATTTGGGAATCTTTCCTTGAATGTTATTATTAGAAAGATTTAAATATTCCAAATTTTGAAGGTTTCCCAAGAATCTGGGAAAATTGTTGATTCTACAAGAAGCTAACACCAAATCTCGAAGATTGGAAATGGTGTAGTCAACATGATTGTCAAAGCTAATTAAGAGAAACTGGTTGTTTGAAAGATCAAGATTTTCTAGATTTTGGAGCTTTGAAAATTGGTGAAAATTAACAAGGCCACTCAAGTTATTTGCTGATAGATATAAATAAGTAAGATTTACAAGACCAAAAATTGATTTAGGTATATCACCTTCCAATTTGTTAAAAGAGAGATCACAAAATCCCAACGAGTGAGTTGAGAATGGACCAATAGGCCCTGTGAAGTGGTTTTTCCCAAGACTCAACTCAAGTAAAGATGATGAAGAAAAACAACCATTAGGAATTGTTCCATTCAATAAGTTATCAGACAAATACAGACAATCTAAATTTGAAAGTTTGCAAATTTTATCTGGGATTGGACCTACTAAATTATTTAACGAACAACTTAACCATTCAACTTGAGTTAGATTAGAAAATGACGATGGCAATTGCCCTTCTAAGTTGTTACTGGAAAGAGATAAATATTCCAATTTGGTAAGTTTTCCAAGAACATTCGGGATTTCACCACTAAAATTATTATCCGAGAGATCTAAGAAAGTGAGATGTTGAAGGGTTGAAAGTGATGATGGGATTTGATCACTAAAACTATTACATGAAAGAGTTAAATGAATGAGATGTTTAAGATTTGAAAGTGATGATGGGATTTGACCACTAAAATCATTATGCGAGAGATCTAAGAAAGTGAGATGTTGAAGGGTTGAAAGTAATGAGATATCACCACTAAACTTGTTTGATTCAAGGTCCAATTCTGTTAGTTGTGTGAGGTTCCTAAAACCTGGAGGAACATGCCCTTCAAATTGACAAGAATAAAGACGCAAAACATTAAGTGACTTCAAATGGCATAAGGAATCTGGAACTTCTCCTGAGAAAGCAATTCCGGAGAGATCCAAAAACCTTAGTGGAGAGCTCCAGTTGGACTTTGGAAGTTGAACCTTGAGATTTTCATTAAATGACAAACTTAGCTTTTGAAGATTTTGTAAACAGAGAATGTAATTTGCCATTTCTCCCTGCAACCCAGTTCCACTAAGGCTAAGAGTGACCAAAGAAGACGACAAATTCATCAACAAGGACAAGGAACTTGGCCTAATGGAAGACATATTTACATCATCTAGAACAAGTTCCCTTAAATTAGTTACGTTTAGAATGAGGTTTTCCCATGTGGAAGGTTCTAATCTCAATCCAGTGGTCAATTTTAGAAAATAATAAAAATCAGGCCAGGAAAAATCAAGTGAGACCAATTCAGAGAGTTGAGAGATTTTGGAAGGAATTTCACCAAAAAAAAAAAGAGGAGCTTAAGTTTAGATGTGTGAGAGTTACAAGATCACCAAATTGAGAGGATATTGAAGAGCCACTAAAATTGTTGAAAGCCAAGTTGAGTGTTTGAAGATGAGAAAGTTGGAAGATGGTGCTGTTGGGATGGAATTGACCATGAAGCCAACTGCAGCTGAGGTCAAGGCCAATCACGTGGCCTGAAATGGAGTCACACGTGACACCATCCCACAAGCAGCAATTCGAACCATTTCCCCATGATGCAGTCTTTGGATAAGAAGACTGAGAATGATAAACACAGTGTTCAGAAGCAGAACTGTCAAGAGAGAATGAGTTCTTGAAATGGAGAAGGGCAGAGTACTCAGAATGCATACAGAAAGGCTCCAATGAAGAAGAATGAGAAGGGAAATGAAAAGGCAAGAAGAAGAAAAAGAGGAATGGATATGGCATTAACCAACCCATAAGCATGAAAATTTAGTTTTGTTTACAGAAGCTGGAACTTAGAAATGCTATGAGATTGTGTCTAACAGATGAAAAGCTTAATTCAGAAAGAGGTTCTGCAATACCCTTTTTATAGAAGCTACACATAACTGTGCAAATAGGCTAAAAAGACTTATCCTTAATTACTTTAGATGGGTATGCAATAATTAAGTCATGACTTTGTTTTATCTATACAAAGTGTATTGAAACAGATTCCCGAGTGCATTATTGTGTATGAAATTTTATTTAAATTAAATGATAAAATTTAAATTACTTTTACTGGAAAATTAATTTCCAATTTCTTCTTGCTCTATAACTAAAGAATTACTTTTGGTACTACTAAAAAATATTTATTTCAAAAAAAAAATTGGCCATACACATCAATTGTTCAAAATAATTTCTTTTAAGAAAAAATATAAATAACTTTAACTTCCAAAACTTGACCAAACTGGCCAAAAGCATTAGTATGAATAGTAATAAAAATACAAAACCCTCTTTCCACGCAAAATTAATTGATCCAAACTTTCCATACAATCATTTTCAATTTGAATTCACTAGAAAGAGACATTAATGGCTCTATTTTTTTTTTTTTTGACAATTAAAGACTTGGAATAATTGAAAAAGCAAGTTAAATTAAGAAGACTTGACTTTGTAACGCGTGAGATGCCTTTGTCCTTTTTTTTTTTTTCCCCTCTCTAGTTGAATTGAGAAATTGGAAGAAACTATGATTATTATAAGGTAAAAACGAATTACAAGAATTATTGTTGAAATTATATGTGTGTGTGTCTATATATATATATGCTTCAAAAATTAAAGAATAAATTATAATTTTTTGCTTTGGAAGATCATGAAATTATTCTTTTTTCTTATCTGTTATGAAAAATTACATTCTTTTCTCTTGAAAGATGAAACATTTATAATTTTAATAATTTTAACCAAATTATTCTTATATTTATTATTTATATAATTAAATATATATTTGACTAATATAAAAAATTATTTTTTAACTTAAAATAACTTAAAATTATTATTTTTAACTCAAAATAAATAATAAAATATTATAATTTTTAAAAATATATTTTATAATAAATTTAATAAATAAAAATATATTTAATAAGTTATATAAAATTTTCATTTATTATAATAACTTTTTTATTTGGTAGAAGTGAAAACACTCACAAAACCGTTATCACCAAAAGCCCCTTGTCTTCAGATGCCAAGAGAGTCGTGCGTCAACTCTGCGAAGAGAAAGGCAGGAGCACTCGTTCAGCTCTATGTAACTTTTAGATGAAATAAATTTAGTAAAAATCTTTTTTCTCTTTTTATATTAAATATTATATTTTATATTATATAATGTACATATATTTTATGAAATCAATGACCATAAAACTTTTAAAAAAATTATAATATAAATATATATAATTTAATAATAATAGTATTTATAATAAAACAAAATAAAAGTAAAGGTAAGTATCTTTTGAATTATTTTAATATTTATTGGAAAAAATTATTTATTTTGATTTTTTTAAAGTAGAAATTTAAAAATCTATAAGATAAAGTAGATATGAGTTCAAAAGATGCCATGTCATCAAAAGAACTGATTTTGGTATGATCTATGCCTTTTTGATTAAACTACATCCAATTTTTCAAGAAAATTTCGTGTTTTTTAAGCTTGCCCTCCTATATATTTATTTGACTAGCCCCCCTTCCATCCTCTGACTTTAATCCACAGGAATTATTAATAAGATTAAATAATTTTTATATTTTTATTATTAATTTTTAATTAAAATAAAATATATAAAAAATTATTTTAAATTAAAATTATTATAATATAAAATAAGTTATATAAATTATATATGTATTGCTTACTCTAAATTCATTCAAAAGTATTAAACTAGAAATAAAGCACTACTCAAAGGAACTGGAATTCGCATAGAAATACTGTAAAGTGAGACTCTTTTACTGCGACTTGATTTGAATCCCAACCCAAAAAAAAAAAAAAAAACCAGAAGCCGACAAGGAAGCTGAATATGCCATGGATCATCTCTCCAAAATTGAGATTTAGAATTTAGAGAAAACAATAAATTAATAAAAAGCTATATATATATATATATACAGGCGTTTATATATATATATATATATTAGTTGTTTTGTGTTATTTGTCTGAGAGAGAGAGAGAGAGAGAGAGATATGCATGATTAGTACAAAAATATAAGTAATTAATATTTAAGAAAAAATTAAAAGCAAGATAGCTAGCACTAACCTAATTATGGATGGAATTAATGGAAATGGAGTTGGTGGTCCAAATCGACAAGCAGTTGAAGAACATTGATGAATCTTCAACAATAATGGAAGAAGCATTGCATTTACAAGATACCATCATGCATCACAGACGTGAACAAGAGGGCTTTCAAGCCTCAAGGGTCTCTTCCAACACTAAGCCAAACCCATCATACATTTAGAAAAATTTTTAACTAAGCGCACACGATTTACCATCTCATTTGTATATTAATAAAATTTAACTATTTATTCTTATTTTATTTATCATATCAACCATCTAGTTTAAAATTAAAGAATTAAATGAATATTATTGATTAACATAAATCATGAGACACAATATATGTACCTAAAAACTCCTCCAAAGATTTATACAATTTTTCACTTCCTTTGCATTCAAGCCTTCTTTAACCACCTTCTTACATGTCAAGACGATGTGGTAAGCAAATAAGTTGTCATGTGGTGAGCAAGTCATGTGTGTACAGAAAAATTTTTAAGTATGTATATTGTATTATTTTATTTATATATTAATTAAAAGTTAATATTTAATTTTTTTACTTTATATTAATGAGTTTATATATAATAACATATAAAAAATTAATTAAATATAATTAATTAATGTATAAACAAAGTAATACAATGTATATATTTAAAACTTTTTATACATGTACCAATTATAGAGTGAGATGTAATAAATTGACCATTGACCATTTGACTTTAACCAAAAGGGTAAACTAATCTTGTTCAAACCTCCGAGACTCAACTTTTCGTGTTCCGAATCTCCTTTCCAAGATTTTTCAGTAGTAATTAAAGTTGTCATTGAACTTTGAATTTTTTGAATGAAAACTTTCTTAAAGTTGTTACAAAAGTTTATTATATAATTTTTCATTAATGAATTTTTTGGTGCTAAAACTTTCTTAAAGTTGTTAAAAAAGTTGATTATATAATTTTTTATTAATGAATTTTTTGGTGCTAAAACTTTCTTAAAGTTGTTACAAAAGTTGATTATATAATTTTTCATTAATGAATTTTTTGGTGCTAAAACTTTCTTAAAGTTGTTACAAAAGTTGATTATATAATTTTTCATTAATAAATTTTTTTGTGCTAAAACTTTCTTAAAGTTGTTACAAAAGTTGATTATATAATTTTTCATTAATAAATTTTTTTTGTGCTAAAACTTCGGTAGCCACGCAACTTTAGAAGAGTCACCACTAAAAATCTTTATAGGCAACGTGAATGTTGCCACTTGTTAAAAACTTATTTGTCGCATCTTTTTCCACTAACTAAAATCTTCTTGGTACTATCTTTCTTAAGCCACTAAAAGTCAAGGAAACTTTTGACAATTATAACTTTTGATTTTAGATTTTTTAAATTTAATAAATAATATATTTATTTAAAATTAAAGAGAGATAGAAAGAAAAATAATGATAAATACTCACTCTTAATGATTTAAGAATCAAATATTTTTTTATTTTTCTTTAGCTGTAAAAAATATTGAGAAGTATAACATTTCTCAATTTTAAATAATTCAAACCCATAACTTTTATGCTAAAAAGAGTTATATATAGTACCCACAAAGTCATTTAATCTCCATCGATGTAGTAATTATTGTAGAACTCAATTGAAGCTAAACTTCAGGCTAAAATTTATCATTTGTACATTTTTTTAAAGATTTTAAATACTCTAGATTTAAAAAATAATATTTTTTTTTTACTTTTAGAGAAATAAAAATAAATAAAAAATTTACATTGATAGAAACTCATTCTAAATAAATTAAAAATTAAATATATTTTTCTCTCTCTATCTCTCTCTAAATATAAAAAAAAAAAAATACTATTTCTTAAATTTAAAAATCTTGACTCATTTTCAAAAAATTTTAGTTACTTTCCTTAATTTCAATAATGTTAAATAATTTTCTTGTTCAATTTAGAGTTTTATTAGGGTTAATATCATAACTTTAAAATTATGATTATTTTATTACAAATCATTTTATTATAGCCTTCAGAAACATGGTTGTTAGGAAGTTGTTAAACTCGAGAGAACTCAATTGGTGCATTTAAACTCAGCTAAAATCGCGAGTTGGGTGACGAGTTCACAATTTTTGCAGCCTGTGGATAAGAGGGCCAATTTGTGTTCTTTTTCTTTCCTTTTCATGGAGGCCCATTTGCTTTAGACAATTTTACCCAACACCTCACCCAACCCATTGCAAAATCAACAGTAACCTAAAGTGCTCTCTGTATTGCTGTGAAATAGGGAGGGGGGAAGACTCCAGCTGAGCTTCATTTTGAAGTTGGCTTGGAACTTGGAAGTAAATAGAAGAAGCCGCTGATTGAGGAGGAACGAGTTGCTGGTTGACGACAGAGTTGTTGCCTTCTAGTTGACTAAGGAATTGTTACATCTGAGACGAAGGAGAAGGTCTATTGGTTTAGGTGTTGAACTGTTGATGAAGCTGGTTTAATTTGTGACTTTGTGTTCTGGTCTTAGGTGTTGATGAATGAAGCTGCCCATGATTAATTAGGATTAGATATTTAGATTTAGGTTAAAGTAGTTTTTGAATATTAAAATGTCATTTTGTATCCGTTCCCTGATTAGTAAGTTAAAAAAGATATGACATCAAAACAACTAAATGAATTGCTTATGCAGTTTTCAATAAATAAGATTTAGTTGGCTATTTCACATGTAAAGTAAGCAATCATTGTACACTTGTCAATTAATAGGATACTGATATTATTAATGTTATAAATATGCTTTACAGGGAGTGGAACCAGGACTCTAGAATAATAGTAAAAGCCTAAAAGGGTCAAATAATGTGGTATTTGCAACCAAAATTTTCTTTTAATGATGAGATTTGAGACTTTCAAAAGTTGTTTTTGGTAGTGATTATTGAGTGATGTGACTTTTAAATTATTTTAATACTTATTTATTTTTATTTTATCTTGTTTATTTTTTTAAAAAAATTCTTAAAAAATAAAGCAGACTTAACAATTGATCATTTGTCTCCTAATTAAAACTAAACATGCAAAACACATGGACAGAAACCAAGGAAAAGTTTGAGAGCAAACGCAATGTAAGAACTCAAACAACATCTATTTGACATGCTAGAAAAGGTTAAAATGAAACTAAACCATAGAATAATCAAAATAATTAAAGTAAAAGAAAATAAAATTATTTACAAGGTGGACTTAAACTAGGAGCCTAGGGCCTACATAGTCAATGGCTGAGATCAAAGCTCACATAGTTCCACACACAAAAGCACAATAAGAGAAAGGATTTTTCTGGTGAAGTGAGAAATAATTAGACCATCAACAACACAAAAAAAACAATTTGTAAGATTTCGTATGTGTGTTGTAACAATCAAAAGAAATTTTAAAAGGATAAAACCTGATTTTCGACACTAATTCCAATCAAATGAAGCTTGGCACGATTTGCCAGGATAGTGATTCGAAACGAAAGAGTTTTTAAAGAATAAAATCAAACTTTGAACCCTAATTCCTTTTAAAATGAGGATGGCACATATTTCGAGGACGAGGATTTGCAACAGAAGGTTATTCAAAGTCAGAAACACGATCAAACAGAAAGAAACGCAATCCAGTGATAAGGAACTGACAGAAGACGTTTCGTGCATTAATTTCACTGACGGAGGCCAAAACCTTCGCATAGAAACGTGTGCCGACGTCTGTAAGGATGCCGAAACTCTAAAATATCCCCGGGTGGTTCGAGAAAAGTCAGAATCGCCCTCGGAGGCTTTAAATTTCCCAGATTCCCTCTATTTCTCTCAAATTTCTCTCTCTCCTCACCACACTCTCTCTCTCCTCTCTCTCCTCCTTCCTCCTTCCTCCACCGTGAACCGCCACTACAGCCACCGTGGGCTGCCACCCAGCATACCAATCGATAGCCCTCGCCGCCCACAACCTCTAGCAATCACCCACGGCCACCAACGGCCGCCAACGTCGCAGGAAAATGCCACTTTTCTCCTCCACTGTGCGAAAACTTCGCCAGCTCAGATCACTACCGTCTGTCACCATTGGCAGTCACCGCCCCCACCACCGTGTAGCATGAGCTGCCAGTTTCGTCCAGTAGCTCACCGACGTCGAACGGAGGCCGAACGCGCCCGGATCAAGGCAATCTCTGTCTGCCGTGCGTCGACTTTTGTGGCCAAAAAATGCCATCCAAACGGCCGTGAACCACCGCGCCACCACCATATTCGAACTCCTGGACTTGCGGGCTTCACCGTGGTGTAACTTTCAAGGTAAACCGTACCCCTGCGGCGCGCCGTGAAATGCTGCCAGGCGCCGTGCATCTGGAGTTTCTGGACATGCATTGGGAGAAATCGAGACCACCCCGACACAGAATTCCATCATCCGATCACATTAGTAAGGTCCGATTTCCCAAAAACTGATGATATCTGACTGAAATAGCTGCCGAACGTAATTAGGCATTAAATTAACCTAGGTATTAGGGTAACCGGACTTAGGATCAAAAAACAGATGACGTGACAAGTTTGAATATTCTATTTAATGTCCAAGAAATTAATTGGGCTTAGAAACCGAGACTACGTGAAGTTCTGAAGTGATTTGGAGCGACAGGAGACTAAGTAGGATAATTTACGCTTCCCGAACCTTATATTTGACCTAGTGGATACCTGAATGATTTAGATGACTTGCATAGATTTACGTGCTGATTTCGATGGGATAAATTTCATGCCTGTGTGCTGAAAACCCTAATTGCATGTTAGACATTTTGTTTATCAAGTTTAGATGCCCTTAGGACGGATTTACTTAGGGTTAGGTACTTGCTAGCCGGTATGGGACGGCCGTTAAGTATCCCTAGACAGGGAGTTTTTAAACTAGATTGTTTTTATCAGATTTAGCCTGTACTGTGTTAGGGATCACGCGATAAATCAGGACGACCCTAAGAAAGGTTTAAGGAGTATAAGGGGGGATAGCCTACATGGGGAAACATTGTGATTTAGGCGTAATACCCTAGAACCCTGAGGAATAGCCGACCGTGAGCATGTGAGTTCGAATAGACTGTATGAGGATGAGAATTGGCATATGTGCACATGCTAGGGGATGCCCTAGATGTTGATTCTCACCCAGTCCTTAAGTGAGTGATTGGTGTTACGGATCACACTCACAATATAGGCTTGATTCGGGTGATTGGTGTTACGGATCACACCCAACAATAAGAGAGGTATTCTCTCTAGATGACGTGCAATTAGAAGACGATTTAGATTTGGTTACAGCGGATTTGTAGCCAAAGTGGATTTAGATACACCAGGCAAGGGATTTTATTTAATTTTGAGTATTGATTTTTAAAAAGAAATAGATTTTTATGATTTTGACTATTTGCAGCAAATTTCCATGTAACAAAACGATTTTAAAGATAAGGTATTTCACTGTTTTTGAACTGATTTCGGGAAGATGATTTCGGTGTTCACACCGTTGAGTATTCAGCCAATTTTTGAAGTATATTTGAACTGTAAATTATTCTACTGGAATTTTATATCTCATCAGGTTGTTTACTCAGATGAACAGGGACAGGGACAGGAACCCAGACGATAGCTGATGATGCCTTGGTGATAAGCAGGAGAATGACTTAGCTTAGGCTTGAATCATCTTGTATATATACTTTGATGACGTTGTTGTTTATTGGGTTCTATCTTTTATGTTTTCTGTATGGATTAGATTGACTGTACATGTATAAATCAGGTGTTTTATGTTGACTGTAGTGATGGGATGGACGTTGCTGTATATGGATTTCTATCAATTATGTTTACTGTTGTTGTTGGACTGATTGTGTAAATGTAAACAGGTGATTATTGTATTTTGGGTATGCTCAAAATACAGGTGATTATGAATTTAAGATAGAATGTATATGAATGTATGATGTGATGTATATACGAGTTTTAGACTTTATTCCAGAGTAATTTATGATGTATGTATGTATAATTAGTTAGCTACGTGTGAATTAGGGTTGAACGGAATCTGAATGGACAACGGGAAGTCTATTTGGGTTACGCTCAACCAGTAGCGATCCCCTGACATTCCCACATCGGGAATAACTACGTAGAAAGACCCATATGCTTCCGCTAATCAGATAAGCATCGCGTATGTTGTATTAGGGGGTCGTTACATGTGTTTTAGTTTGTGTACCCACATTAATATCCTGTCCTTACTCTCTTCATTTTTATTTTTACTTCTTTTGGATTTTTGAAACAAGAGACACATTTAAAATAACAAAGCATTCTCAACAAAACTTGGATAGCACATTAACATCCAAAGAACCATAAAGAAACTCTAGATCATTAAAACAGGACTCACAAAAAAAAAACTAAAACATTGTTTATGAAGCTTGGACCAAATTTAAACCGCAAAATCATACCTAAAGCACCTTAAAAGAAACACTAAAATGCTGAAGACCAGATTTGAAAAGTCTAAACAGGCCAAAACAACATATGAAATGTATAACAGCACTTAATCATCATAAATAACCTTCCACATTCCACAAACGTGATCCAACAAAATTTGGACAACATTTACAGCATTTAAACATATTTTCACATGCAAACAATGCTTAATTACATGCTAGAGACCTTGGGAATACAGCAGCATGTTTGGGCAGCATGCTACCCACTTTTCAATCCCGAAGCCAATCCAAATTTATCTCAAAACCCATAGGAACAACTGCTCTAATTTAGTAGCAAATTTGGACAACATACTAAAATGCTTTAAGAGTACCATGAAAGTGAATCAAACAATTCAAACACTTTAAGTGCTTAAAACAAAATTTCAGTGTGCTAAATTACCCTTTGAGAACCATGAAAGTAAGCTACCACAATGAACAATCCTTATAATGGAATTTTAGCACGTTAAGATACATTTAAGAAGATGAGGAAAATAAATGATAATAAACTTCAACGTGCAAAATATCCATATCAGAAATTTAACATGCCAAAATGTTATTAGAAGGTAGTTGAACCATGTTACAATCAAACCCACTCTCAAGTTATCTAAATGGGAATTTAGCATGTGGAAAAATAGAATTTAAGACACCCAACATGAATAAAAGAATTGAACAGCATCCCAAACTTTTGGCACAAAATTAACTCGAAAACACATCTTATGATGTTGAAAACTTGGCTAAAGAAATAGTCAACAACCAGCACCTCTTGCACACAAAAATTGGCTTGAAAACATGCTTTAAGACACCCAAAATATAGCTAAAAGAACTAGGCAACAAGCAGCACCTTTATCACACAAAAAATTGACTTCAAAAACATGCCTTAAAGTACAGAAATCATGTTCAAAATTAATATAGACAGCCAGCAACACTTTTGGGCACTTGATCCAGAGTTTAGCAAGCTAACACCCCATTAGAAAACCATGAACATGAACTAGAATTTGCCCCAATGCTCCACCAAAACATTTAGCATATAAACCATAATTTTAACCCACTTAAATTGAGTTTTAAAGCCTCCTAAAGGTGAGTAAAAAGAAAATTGACACATAAGTGATTCAAGTGAAAACTTTAACACAAAGATGTATCAGTTTGGAAACATTAAGAATGATTCAAAATATCTCTGCAACACCAGAACTTGAAATCAGACCAATGACATAAAAAATGTGATTTGGAAATTTGGAAACAAAGCCAAATGAGGTTTACACACTAACAACCTAAATTAATAAACAAAGAAAAAACCAAAGAAGACAAGAAACACAGAAAAACATCAATCACCATGTCAGATGCTCAAATCTAATTTTGAAATATAAAAACATGGGGCCAGAGCCTAAAAAAAATGTAGCAAACATATATAAATGATCCATTCAGCTACACACCATTATGTCAACCACTAAGATAAGGGTCAAACTTACTAGAAATGCAATCAGCACATTGTCTCCATATTAGCATCACAAGGCTAAAAGCTTGTTAAACAAAATAAGGATTTAAAATTACAGAAAATGCAGAACTATGTTCAGCCCCAAAAACAGAACCAAATAGACAAAAAAATGAAAATTAAAGTTCAAAAGGGGAAGAAAACATCATTAATTCAATCATCAGCATCAAACCAATGGGGGAAGTAAATTGGTAATAGATGAAAAAAAGAGGCTTAAGATACTTACCTCTCTCGACCAAATCGAGAGGAATGACAATGCCAAGCTACTCATCTATGTGTCTTCTGCGTCCTTGTTGTTCACGGTGTGTGCAGTAGCAACAGCTGTGACGAAAGCTCTTCACTCACATTGATTGTTTCTTTTATTATTTTTGTTTTTATTGAGTTTTGATTAGGATCAGATAGAATTTAGTGTTAACAAAATGTGACTTTATGTAGCCACTCATTTTTCATAAGAGAGTTTTTGTGACAACACATGAGGCCTTAGGTGACAGTTGACTTGCCATTGAAAGTGACTTTTGGTGACAACTCAAGGGTCACTGCTGAAAGTCTTTACTAACAAAATTACTATCAACGACTTGGTGGTGACTCTTTAGTCACCACTTATGATGACTTTATAGGTTTTGGTGGCGTCAAAAGTCATTTTTTGTAGTGTTAACACTTTTTGTGAGAGAAAAAAAAAGAGTAATTTGGATGAATTTAGGGTATGATTTTGAGTGTTCAATTAAACCACTTTTGTATCTTCATTTGTATTGTTAGTGAAATTAGTTCCTCACCTTTGTCCATAGATGTAGGTTAGAAGCTTAACTACGTTAAATATTTTGTCTATTATTTCTCATTCCTTACACTTCATTCAGATTTTGTTATTACTGATAAATCACTTTTGGATCTATTCTACATTTTTTCCAACATTGAAGAAGTTATAAATTATGAAGCTTGGCCTCAAGCACAATTAATATTACCTAGACTAATTCATTACTCACGTTAATGTCATTTTAACACATATAGCTAATATTATAGGTCAATTTAACTAAACTATTTACTACACTCCTAATTATTGCACAAATTTCCTATCCACTTTATTCATAATTTATGTATAAGTAACATTTCCAATTAATTTTTCAAAATAAAACTCACAAAGATTCTTGTTGAAAGTATTGTTTTACTTATGAAAGTTTTGAGCCATTATCAATTTCCTCCTTAAACTTACTAAAGCCAATAATTTCATCTCAAGCCCTAACATCATTTATTATACTAGTAGAATCCATTTATTTAGCAGTTTAGATGGACTTAATATGCTAATGTGAGTAATTATCTTTCTCTAAATTTTTATTTTAGTCCTCGAAGTGTATGTATATTGACTTAATTGAACAGTTAGTTAAAATATAGGAACCAAAAATGTAATTTAACTTAAATTTGATTATATCTACTCAGGTTTGGTTCATGCATACGAATGGCAATTATAGCGATGAATAGGGAAAATGAGAGGTCACCAAATTTACCAATGTGGAACCTTTAATTTGCAGCCTGTTAACACTAGCTACTACTTGCTTGTAGTATTAAAAAGAAAAAAAATTAAGACATCATTGTACATACATATATTTGAAATTTCTAAAATAAAAATATTTTAATTAAATATTTATTTATATTAAGTACACTCATTATTGTGAGAATACTAAATAGTTTACTTTTTGTTATTTGCATTCTGTTATCTGTGTTCATTTATGTTAGTTGGAAGTTAGCTAGTTTGTTGTTTTGGTTACTGAAGTATGAAGAACACGTGACTTTATTGGAGTGTCTCAATGTTAGAGGAAATAATTAAAAAGTGTGATCAATGCCAAAGGGATAGCCACTTCATTCACCTCCTAGCGAATGAACAAAAGGCAATCCATTAACCATGACCTTTTGATACATGGGACATGGACATCCTCAATCCTTTCTTGATCACCACAGGATAAAGAAAGTTCTCGATCGTGGCAATTAACCTTGTCATAAAGTGGATGGAGGCCGAACCCTCACCACAATCACTACCAAAAATATGCAAAAGTTTCTCTAGCAAAACATCATCTGTTGATTCAGCCTGCCATTCTCCCTCATTACAGATAACAAGCATCAATTCATTAATGAAAGTTTTAAAATCTTTTGCTCTTAGTGAAAGATAGACCTTCGAAACACCTCAGTAGAACACCCCGCAAACAATAGGCAAACTGAACTCGCTAACCATATTATCCTATAAGGATTACGAAAGTGACATGGCTTTGTCAAAGTTAGATGGGTCAATGAATTGAATTACCATTTATGTTGTAGTTATATCGAACAACATTCCAAACTTCGACAAGAGAAATGCCATTTACCCTTAATATGGCCATGATGCCATGATTCCCTAAAAAATTGGTTTCCCTTTTAATTGAGTACTCTATTATTCTAATCAAAATCATCAGAACCTACTTCTAGACGTAGACTGCTTCGAGGAAGTAAGAGAAGCTGTCAACCTTTGGGTAGTTAATTACAAGCAAAGGGATACCAACCAATTCAATTGTCATATCATGAAGTGAACTTTTGAGCAAGGTGACCTAGTCCTAAGAACAACGATCAACAATCGCTCAAACCCTTCCCAAGGCAATCTCAACCTCAACTAGAAAGGACCCTATAGGATCACCCAAGTGATCCTAGGTGAAGCATACCAGCTAACCCACCTTAGTGGTGAGTCGATACCAAACATTACTTGGAATGTGGAACATCTTAGGCATTATTTTAAATAGGAATGTACTTCATTATCTATTTTAAACATGATACCCAATTAATAAAGATTGGCCTTCACCCATATTTAGCATTGTGTAATCAAGAAAAAAAAAATAAAGCCTTCGGCCCACAAACAACATGATAACAAGGTCACCTTTTAGCCAAACCTTCTCACAATATATTAAGTAAAACATAAATGCATTAATGGTGTCATGCCCTAAACTTAACAAAAAAAAAACAAATAGGTCAAGCTCTAAAGTTAAAGGGTTCCATAGCCACAAAAAGTTACACAAAGTTTACAAAAAAAAAAAGCAAAAGAAAATATAAACAATCAAGAATAGGCATCGCCAAGGTCTTGACCAGGCTCTCTATCCCTGTTGATTGAAGAGACATCATCAAAGTCATCTTCAAAAGACAATGACTCGTCTTTTGGGTCAAGAGAACCATAGCTCTTTTGTTATAGGCTGCTGTCACAATCATATTGTTTGAAAATGCTAAATACCTCCTTTATAGGATCCATCCGTTAGGTTATCTCTAGTCTCAAAAAGCTAAGATTTAAGGTGTTAAGATAGGCTAGGAAGTTGTGTCAATCAAAGTACATCAACTTGTTAGGATTCTGCCTCCACCATTCTTGCTTCTTCTCTCTCTCTCACAAAGGTCCTTCTTCATTTTGGAAACCTTAGACTCTAAGCATTTGGAATATTTTTGAGTCAGGTTCACCTCATAGCGAGCCTGATCTGCCTCTTGGCAAGTTACCTCAACATCTTTGTGGGATAGCTCAGACTCTTTACAGGCTCATTCAATGTCAAGGTGAACATCTAACTTACTGCATTCCACTTTAACATCATGTCCCACTAGATCATTCTATAGTGCCTCCACCTTCTATTGTGCCACCTCCAAATTAAGATGAAGGGAATATTCTCTCTGACGCACACAGTTCCTTTAACTATTTCACGAATCCTTCCACTTCCTATTTATAAGAATCGCGCTCAGTGTCAAAAGGCTTAACATCTAACTCTGCCTTTTTCCAACGGTCCTCAAAGGCTAAATCGCCCAACTTTACCTTATTTTGAAAGTCTTCATTGACCTTGACATCCTCATTTCCTTTTTTCTTGAGATCATCAGTCATATTCCTTTGTTTAACAAGCTTTTCAGAGATTTTGGAAATTTTATCGAGCCTCTGATTAGCCTCTTCATTCTTCTTCCTAGCTTGAGTAATCTTGCCAAGAAGATAGTCTCATTCTCCCTATGAAAAAAAAGTGATCAAAAGGGTGAACACCAAACACCAAGAAAACATTAAACAAGAAATTTACCCAAACTATAGTATAATCCTCATAAAGGGTTAGGGCTAACAATCTACTAAACATACCCACAATCTCCTTTTCCATTTGCTAAAAACTAGGTGTGGTGCCCTTGGCTCTAATAGCCTTCACTTCTAACCATATCTCATAAGCAAGGTTTGAACTACTCCCTAGAAGCCTTCCTAAATAGCCTTTACCCAGACTTACCACGAGCTCCTTACCCTTAACTCAAAGCCTTTTCTTAGGAGTCTTTGGAGTAAAATATACCACTTTGCACTCTTTTGGTGACCACACCCTTGCCCTTCTTCGAGAATCCCACCCCTCGACTTGCCTACGACAATCTTAGCTCTTCAATTACCCGTGGTAATTTTGCCTACCTTCAAGAAGAAATAATAGCACAATCAAGAGATGTCAACCCCTACTACACTTCACACTCCTTTAGGCATGAAAAAGAAGGTACTCCTAAAGTTCATACGAAGGATCAGAAGGCACCTCCCCCTTTGAAAGTGGAGGATCTTCCAAAATGTCCTCAAGCATTATAGACCCTACTTCTAAAATTTCATTTGCCATACCCAAGACCTTGGTGACCACCTATTGAGGTTTAGCTACCTCACTTCGAACCCATACATATTTTAGTTGCTATCTCTAAAACTTTGCAACCATTTCTTAAGGTTCACCAGCCTCTTAAGGAACCTCAGGTATAGCCTTTTGAGGCTTAGTGACCTCACTATGAGCCTTCTTATAAGCTTATTTGCAAACCACCTTAGAAACCCCTTTATGGTCATGTTTATAAGGCTTCTTTTGGGATCCCTCTCACTCATGGACATTATGATGATTGCTTCACCCATAGGTTAGCTTCAAGTTGATATCTACAAGAGAAAATACAAGATCAATACAAAAAACTAAGCTAATCTAATAGAAAAAAAAAGATATAAAAGTCTTATACCATATTTTAGATCAATCAATCACTTAAAAAAGTGATCCACCACTTTTTTCTCTCTTAGACATAAATTCTTTTACTCCACCTTATGGGAAGTATATGGCACCTCTCACTTCAAAGGAAACAAAGGTTACCCATTAATATCCCTCACCCACAAAGGGCACTCCTACACTTTCAAGATTATCCTAAAAAAGGTTGTCTATCAACCTTTCAAGTGGATAGATAAACCTTGTACCAATGCAGGGAGACGCTCCTTACTCTGAAAATGCACCTAGCCCCCAAAATGCCATACCACTGCATAAAAATAGAAATAGACATTTTCTAAGGCCTTTAACTTTGTCTCATCACAAATAACCCTAAAACTCCTTATCATAGCCCAAGCATTCATCGTTAGCTATGTCAGGCAAACATGTAGGTGATTCATCACATCTATTTTGAATTTAGTAAAGGACAGGGCAACCCCTATCTTTAAAGGGTAAACATACATCACAAAACCCAGGTCATCCACCTAAGCCGCAGTGGTTGGATCTTTTCAATAAATAACCCATAATCATTTCTCCTAAAAGGGATGAAATACTCCTCCCATATGCCCTAAAAATTCTACCTCTTACATACCTAAGAAGCGAACCTCTTCATGTCCTTAGAAATCCCCTTCATTGCCTTTTCGCTTAATATGGGAATAGGCAACTCATTTCCTTCACTATCGCATGGCGACAGATCTTCCTCTACATCACCACTAACAAAATTGCTATGGTAAACCCATGATAGGTCCATTGGAACCCTCTCACTAGTTATTTCATTAATAGTACTATTAACTCTATCTTAAGCATCCTAATCATATTCACCCAAACCAGAGGACCCAAATTCCATCACTAGTGACCAAAACCCTTCATTACCATCTCCACCTTTATGGTACTTGTCCATTAGCAGTAATACTCCTTTTTGCCACCTTGTACCGTATGCTGATGAGGCCTAAACTGCCCTTTCTTCTTTAACTTTAGAAATACTAACCCCTTCCTCCAGAATAAAAATACACTACGAGAAAGATAAATATTGGAAATACATACTTGAAGAAGGCATGGTAAAATAATCAGAAAAGTCTCGAAAGCTTTGGGTGGAAGGAGAAGAATATCTATATAAAATAGCAAAAATCAAACGCCAAAGCAAACAAATTACAATAAAACTATAAAAATTTAAAAAAGAAAAAAAAATAATTACATGATACAAAAGCAAAGGAAATCACACAAAAATCTTGGAAGTAGAAAGCTTTCGAGAAAAACACAAATGCCTGCTCAAAACTCTTAAGAATAATGCAAAATAAGGAAAATAAAGAGGTAAGAAAATTTGAAAAATACCTCTATAGTTGGAATGTGAAATGATGCCAAGATGAAAAGACCAGAAGGTCCTTAGCCACAAGCCGCACAAATTCTAACCTTTTCCTCAAAATTACTAACATACCCCTACTAGGTACCCTAACGTGCGACATGAACCTAACTGTTATGATAACTACTCTTCTTTTCCTAACAAATGTGCAAGACATGAAAGGAAATAGGTGTGGTGTATTAGTCCCTTGTTAAATGACATCACCTTAAAAATGGGGGACTTGCCAAAAAAGTTTACTTGGGTGACCTCCCACTCAGATCAAAAAGGGAGGAAGGGGTTTGCCATTTATAAAAAAAAGGGTGTTTACTCTCCAAACATCATTTTCCCCACAAGATGAACCATGCACTTAAGATCTTAAGTCCACAGGTAGTCGCACCTATAGACTTCGGGGACTGATGATAATACTGTATTTGACCAATATGGACTATCACACGCCTGGCTCACTGTGGCCAATGCTTGCCTATGTAGATTGCCTACTTATTTCCATACATCTGTAACCGAAACGTGACACTTATAAATTCTGCCCTACACCTTGGTACCCAAGTATGTGAATACTATTGCTCATTAAGCTCTCATACTCACTCTCTTGCTCTCTTTTTTGGCTTTAGCATAAGAGGTTTATATAGGGCATCACCTCCCTCTATTCATTCTTTGTTTACTCTCTCTATATAGGATCTTACCATTCTTGGTGACCCTCCTATCCTTCTTTGGTGAGTCTGTCCAAAACTGCTTTATCAATATATATATATATATACATACATTTCTTATATATATGTACATAAGAAATTTATTTTTGTGAAGGGTTTTAAGAAAAAGGGTAAAATGTATTATGAGAAATAAGATATTTTAGATAGGGGTATTTTTGTCCTAAAATTTTTAATTTTTAGTTTCCACTTTTGGTTAGAAGTACAAGCTCTAATTTCAAACTTCTGCTTCAAAACTTTAAAAAACTTCATCTTCTATCATCTAAAAGTGCTTTTGATGGTTTCTCAAAACCTTAAAATTATAAAACATGTGCATTTCTAATACAAAAATTCCAGAAAAAGCCTTATTTTTTATTTATCTTTTTATGGTTTAGCTTGCTCCTTTTTCCAACTCTTACCTAGAAGGTTTTACTTCCATCTCTTTTAAGAATGGAATCAACATAACGTGTTATATCTTCTTCAATATATATCAATTTTAATGTATTGAAAGGTCTTTTACTTTGCTTCCACTAAAAGTTATTTATTATATTCTATGTAAATCAAGAACATTCACTAATTCGAATCTCAACTTTGAATGGGTTAGCATAACATGAATCTCAATACTTAATATTAATTAATGATTAACCCCAAGTCACAAGTTTAAATCTTGATTTATTTTAGACAATCTACTAAAGAAATAAAGTGAAAATTAATCTAATTATGATATAATTATTGTGCTGCTAATAGATAAAAATTCAATTCCATAAGAAAAACCAAGCCGTATATGCCATTCGACTAAAAACAATATTTTATTATTGACTAAATTACACTTTTCTAGATACCTTAAAAAAAATGAAAATTAATGACCATTGAATCAGTTTTCATACAACTTTAAAATTTTTTCAAAGTTTCTAATTTTTGAATTTCAAATATCCAATAGAAGAATTTCAAAAAATTTTCAAAATGTTTTGGCTTCACCTAAGCTTCAATTATGATTTGACTAAAGTGTTGATCCCATTGAGCATAAACTCATTAAGATTTTGATGATTAAAAACTCATGGAAGGATTTTTAGTTTAAGAGTCAAAGTCAATGGCCTAACTACATGCACATTGAAGAATTCATGTTAGTTAGGTAATGAGGACTAAAATTGTAAAGGTAAGTTAGTAACTTAAGCTATAAAATTTAACAAATCCTCTTGGAATAATCTCTTAAACTTTTTCTTAGAGACTTGGTAGCTCTCACGTGAATTCTTCACTTAAAATCCTTTTCTTAAAGCTACTAGTCGACTACTTGATAATTGAAGTCAATTGATACACTTCAAATTCTGGAGAATTCATGACAGTAAGCTGCAAGTCGACTGCTAAGCTTATAGTAGCCAACCATTAGCCTATTGTGAGCTAACATTCGATCACCAAAACTATCCCTATGCCAAAATTTACATAAAAACCCAAGAGCACCTAATTGGCTCCTAGAAGGTAAGCAGTCGATTTTCATAGCCTAATTCTAGAAAATTTTGAATTTAAGAACATGATAGTCAACTTCCAACTCGTGCAAGTTGATTGCTAGAGTACGAAACAATATAGTAAAGCTACAAAACAACTATTTTTCAGAAGATATGTAAAGATTTGGTTTCAAATGGCTGTATTCTTGAAAAATCTATAAATATAGGGCTTTTGAAGTCTGAAACAACTAAGATAAAAGCCTTATTTCGTAATTCAATTGTTCTTTTGAGCTCTTGTTCTAAAATATTTCCTATAGCTCTTCATTTATATCATCTACTCTAAAAGAGAGAGTTCCTTCTGATATATTTCTTTTTTCTATAAAATTAGAAGTGTGAGAAAATCTCAAAAAAAGGTTTTCCTTGAGTGTTTTTTGATAAAATAAGTGCTGAGATTGTTTGTAGTGGTTTACAATTATCCATTTGAAACTTGTGATGTTTAGTGAAAATCTCAAGCTTTTCTTATGGATTGGATGGAAGCTTTGTTGGATAAATTGAACCAAGATAAACATATGTTTCTATTTACTTTGCTGTACTTTAAATTCTGCACTTTATATTTCAGCAACTTTAAGTCTCACCACTTTATGTTGCCATACTTTTTTTTGCTGGTTTAAATTTCTATGTTGTTGCATAATTTGGTTTTTCTTCTTTTCTAAACTGGTTCTTGTGCTTTAAAGCTTTTATAAACTACTTTGAAGAAACTTACATTAAAGTTTTTACTGATTCTAAACTTTCTAAAGTTCCAAAAGTAAAAAAAAAAAAAATATTTAAAACAGCCAATTCACCCCTCCTCTCTTAAGTGTTAGCCATTGTTATAATTAATAACATTTGGAAAAAAGAAGAAATTACACCAATTGTAATAAAGACAAAGGAAAAAATTGAAACAAAAAAAAAAGATGTGGAACAAAATTGAACTCATAACAATTTAATAGTTTTTTATTAAAAATATTTTTTAAAATTTTTATTTCATTATTTAATCTAAGTTAAAAATTATAAATTTAATTTATTTTATATTTTGAAAAAAGATTCTTTTATATTATTCAAAGGGAAAAACTTAGATATAGTTCTTATATCTTTGTCACTAAGTTAATTTTAATTAAAAATTAACATATGTATAGTTTATACAACTCATCTCTTTTATGATTAGTTTTTTTAAAAAAATGTTCACTTATTTTATTCTGATTGAAGAATTTAACAACAAAGATATAAAAAATTGTACATAAATTTAGTCTTTAGTGAAATACATATTGAACACTACCAATGGAAGTTACGTCTAGCCATGGAAAACTAATGTTCAAATCTCTGTAGGGAGAAGTGCTAACATTTAATAACTAAGAGAACCTCAAATAAAATTGTTTCCACTAGAAAAAAAAATACAATTTTAGTATTTTGAACAGCTTAAGAGGGTGATTTGATACAATAGAAGTAGAAAATTGGAGAAGAAAGAAAAAAAAAAACAATGGATATTGGTTGAAGAACTTAGTTGCTGGCTTGCTGCGTGATTTTCTTGACTTGTTGAGAAATTACAGTATGTGAGCTGGGTACTTTAACTTGGGTGGTGGATATATATATATATGGACAGTGGAGGATTAAGATTGAAAAATGAAAGAGATCAAGGGAATCTATCTTATATGAAGTATGGAGTCTATGGGTGTGGTAGGAAGATGAAGACCTACGTGTGGGTACTGGGTTGGCAAAAAAATTACGCAAATTAGATTTGACAATTGAGTGGGAAAAAATTATTTTATAAAGAGGGAATTTTGAAATATTTCAAAATAATTTGACTAAAATTGAAAAGAGAGAAATGACCTAAAATTGAGAATTGATAATTTTGCAATTTTTAAGTTCCTTTAGCTTGATTAAATTAAATTTAATAGTTATATTATTTAATTTTTTTATGATGTTTATAAAATTTAAAGTGTAATAAAATAATTATATTTAAGATATTCATATATCAAATTAGATAATTATAATATAAGAAATATGTATTAGATATATTTAATGTTATAATAAATATATAAATTATTTTTTATAATTTTTATAATTGTAAAAAAATTCACGGCTGCAGTGACCAAAACCCTTATTATAGTGGCTGCAACACCCGCACCTACAGTAACTATAACACAACCGCAACCGCAATTTAAAACCTTCGTACCATTATGGGAAGGAGCATGTAATGGGCATGGAAGAGCATAAGCACAGAGCTCTTGTTCATTTTCTTAAAAGGTGTGGGAAGCCATTGAAGTTACTGTTTCAAAGCATGAGTGAAGTGGCTCAAGATTTGGAAGACTCTTATAAGCCACTTGTTTGGAAGGAGAGAAATCATGATCATGATCATCATGGGTTCTTGAAGATGATGATTCTTGATGGCTGTTTCATTCTGGAAATACTTTGAAGTTCGAACTACAGATTGTGTTTCTTTTGATTATGCTGATAATGATCCAGTTTTAAGCAACCATGGAAGACTTATGTTATGCCTAATTATATAAAGCGTGACATGCTTATGCTTGAAAATCAGCTTGCCATGATGGTTCTGGATAAATTGCTTGAATTTGAGGGCAATAATATCCAGATAATTAATCGTGGATTTGATTTTTCATATGTCTTAGGCATGTTATTATGAAGTGAATCATAAATCATCTGTTCTTGGCAAAATGGTAGTGTGACTTGGTACGCAAAAAAATTTTGGAGTAAATTATGGACACTCCCTTTTTAAAAAAAATATTAAAATTATATTCATATTTTTTTATTTTAAAAAATTATATATTTTTTAAAAGATTAAAAATTTACAATTTTTAATTTAATTTAACCAAAATACACTTAACATATACTAATATTAATTTTTTAAAAAAATCATCATTTATTAAAATATATTTTAAAAATTATTTATTCATTATAATTTATTTTGAGTTAAAAATAATAAAGTTAATTTATTTGAAATTTAAAAAATATAATTTTTTTATATTACTTAAATATATATTTAATTATATAAATAATAAAAATATGAATATTTTGGTCAAGATAACTGAAATTATAAATTATTTTATTTCTAAGGATAGGGAGTAGAAATTCAAAACAAAAGAGAGAAGAGTATAAATTTTTTAAAGGAGAAAAGTGTAATTTACTCAAAAATTAATTTCTCAAATATTTAAAAGCTTAGTCATAAGATATTTTGGTTATAATAAACGGAAAATATTTTAAATTTGTGTTTTATATATATGTCAAATAATTTTTATATATAGAAATTCAAGTAATTCGAAAATTATAGTGCTTCTATTAAAATATTTAGATCTTTTCACTTGAGTTAAAAACATGACATTTGAGTAAATAAATAAACATAAATCATACTCTGTCATCCGTTGGATTTATCATTTAAGTAGTGGAGCCCACAATTCAAATGAGTTTTCTTTATTTTATATTTATCTTTCTGATTACATGACATGTCATATTAAAATATTTAGATATGAATATATATTTATATTAGCAAGTTTGACATACATACATTCACACTAGTAACATTCAGAGACACCGACTCAATGAAATACTCAAATAACAAATCAAAAAAAACTTTTTTGAATTATGAGTTATATATAGATAACATTTTAACCCTACTACGCCTGGTTCCCTTGGACCAAGGTTTCATCAAGATTAAGGGATGTTTGCCACATGTGTCTAACCACCTTATATGATCAACACAGACATAGAATACTGTAAATAAAGGGTTACACTCTCATATTTAACTACGTGAATATTTTAGTTCAAACAACTCTCACTCACTCTCTGACTCTTTTGTTGATTTAGCATTAAAGATGCAACTAGAAAGTCATATCTCTCTCTGCATTCATTTGTTTTATTCATTGTGCACAAATTCAAGCTGTCATTGGCCACCGCACTGCACAAGTCTGGTGATCGAGTCTAGAACTACTTCATCAATACTTCATACAATGCATATGGATAATAAATAAAATTTGAGTAATTAATTTGATCTAATTAATTAGTTAGAAATTATCATTATTGATAGTGTGTGTTTATTTATTATACACACACACAAACACACTAGCATCTCCACATTATACGAGTCGTGCTATTTTTTTTATTAAAGATTGATTTAAATTTATTAAATAAAAAATATATTTAATAAGTTATATAAAATTTTTATTTATTATAATAACATTTTTATTTGGTAGAAGTAAAAAGACCCACAAAACTGTTACCACCTAAAGCCCCTTGGCTTGAGATGCTAAGGGAGTCGTGCGTCAACTTTGCGAAGAGAAAGACAGGAGCACTCGTCCACCTCTATGTAACTTTCAGATCAAAGAAATTTAATAAATTTTTTTTATTTTTTACATTATATTTTATATTTTACATTATATAATGTATATATATATTTTATAAAATTAATAATCATAAGAATTTAAAAATATTATAATATAGATATATATAATTTAATAATAATATTATTTATAATAAAACAAAAAAAAGTAAAGGTATTTTGTATCTTTTAGTATTTATAATTAAAAGCTATACACACACACACACACACACACACACACACACAGGCGTTTATATTCTTTCCGTCATGGTACATTTGGTAGTGCCAAGAATCTTACCCAAAAGTTTTGTAAGCAAGGAATTTAGTATCTAATCCAACTATATGTTCATTATATTAAGAAAATCATTGTGTTGAAGAGAAGAATCCAAATCAATATGCATGATTACAGTACAAAAATCTAAGTAATTAATATTTAAGAAACAAATTAAAAGCAAGATTGCCAGCACTAACCTTATTGTACATGGAGTTAATGGAAAAGGAGTGGGTGGTCCAAATGGACAAGTAGTTGAAGAGCATTGATGAATCTCCAACAATAATGGAAAAGGAAAAGTGGAAGAAGCATTGCATTTACAAGATACCATCATGCATCACAGACGTGAACAAGAAGGCTTTCAAGCCTCAAGGGTCTCTTCCAACACTAAGCCAAACCCATCATAGATTTAGAAAAAAATTTAATTAAGCGCTCACGTTTTACCATCTCATTTGTATATTAATAAAATTTAACCATTTATTCTTATTTTATTTATCATATCAACCATCTAATTTAAAATTAAATAATTAAATGAATATTATTGATTAATATAAATCATGAGACACAATACATGTACCTAAAAACTCCTCCATTGATTTATACAATTTTTCACTTCCTTTGCATTCAAGCCTTCTTTAATCACCTTCTTGCATGTCAAGATGATGTGGTGAGCAAATAAGCTGTCATGTGGTAAAGAAGCCATGTATGTACCGACAAATTCTTAAGTGTATATATATATATATATATATATATATATATATATATATATATATATATATATATATATATATATATATATATATATATTATTTTATTGTACTTTAATCAAAAATTAATATTTAACTCTTCTTACTTTATATGTGGACTTATATACAATAAAATATTAAAAAATTAATTAAATATAATTAATTAATATATAAATAAAATAGTACCATACATATATTTAAAAATTTTTATACATGTACCAATTATAGAGTGAGTGTAATAACTCAGCAAAATTAATTAAAGAATTAGGATAAAATATTTGAAAACCTTGAAATATTATTGGGAGCTGATTAAGAAAATTTTTTTGGGTCTGTGGTTTAAATTTGAGAATTTTTTGAAGTAAAATTATATTTGATAGAAAAAATTTTATCTGCTTTGAAAAACTTTGCAGATAATTTTGGAAGGCTTGTGATAGTTTTAAAATTCCCAAATCCCTTCCATATCATCCTAAATTCATGCCTTAATTGGAAAATGCATCCAAAATTTATCTAGGGCAAAGTGAGAAAAGATCAAAATGCCCTTAGAAATCTTAAAATCTATTTTCCCCTCTATTTTCTCTCAATTTCCTCTCCCTCCTGTGCACCCTCTCTCGCTCTCGCGCGTTCCTTCCTTCCCACTGCCCACCACCGTTCATCCCCCAAACGGCCACTGTACCATCTCCCGTCGCTGCCAGAAGGTACAATAGCTTCGCCCGGCATCGCAACACGTCGTCTACAACTCGCTAGACCACCACAGCCGCCGAAAAACAATGTTTTCTCCTCTGTTGTGAATCTAGAAAATGTCTTCGATCCAACCAGTTTTGTGCCGTTGGACTACCGATGATCGGTGCTTGAGCTGCCCAGCAACATCCCCGAGCTACTGGTGACCACAGTCGCCGCTGTCGTCGAAAAAAGCCAAGGAAGGTGCAGGGACTAAACTGCAAATTTTCAAAATCTTTGGTATACACTGGAAAACTCAGAATTAATCACTTTTTCTGTAATTTCTAGCTTCTATGATGTTATTAGGAATGAATTAAAGGGATAAATTGGAGAAGAATAATGGAAATCATAAATTTGAAAATAGGGACTAAATTATAAATTTTGAAAAAGTTTGGTATGAAGTAGAATTGTAGAATTTGATGCATTTCTTTAATCCTTAGCTCCAATAGGACTGTTATGATTGTATAGAAGTAGGAAATAGAAGGAAAATGAGGCAAAATCATCATATGGAATTATAGGGACTAAACTAAAAGTTTTATAAATTCTTGATATGGACTGAAATTTGATGCTTTTTTGTAAATTTTGATTCCAATGAGACTCTTATGGATGGACAGGAGTAGAAAATAAGAGAAAAGGAATGCAAAATCATTATTTGGAAAATAAGGACTAAAATGAAATTTTTAGAAAGTATGGGTAATGAATTGAAATTCTGTGAATTAAGTTTATTTAGCCTTCCCACAATATCTTAGAAGAAATTTGATTTTTATATAACCAGATGTTAAGTTTAATGAGAATTAAGAATTTAATTCTAATAGAATTATATTTGAAAGGAATTAGTGTGGGAAATTGAAACGTTACTTTCAAAATTGATAGAGGTGGCTTGTAGAATCAAGCAAAAAGAGCAAAGGGAAGAATCCTGATTCAGGAAGAAGAAATCAAGGTTAAGGTACAATAATCTACACTCCCCTATTTAGAAATGATATTGTGAACTGCTTAATTTAAATAAAATTTATTTTTGTGAAATGGGAAATGTGTGATGAAATTGATTTAAGAAATATAAAGTTTTCATATGAGTATAGAGATATTGTCTGTGTATGTTTGAAAGGTACGAAATAAACTCTTTGTTACTTGACGTGAAATGGCTATTGGGTTATATGCTCATAGAGACGGACTAAATTTAGGGTGAACATTGAGTGGCTGGTATGGGACGGTCATTTAGTATGCTTTATGTAGATTTCTTTATAAAATATATCTGTTTTCCTCTTAAATGATCTGTATTTGTTAGAGGTTACTCTTTAAACCAAGACAACCCTATGAAAGACTTAAGGAGTAAAGGGTGGATATTCTATACTGGGATGACATTTTGGTTTAAGTGTAAAACTCTATAACCTAAATATTAGTCAACTATGTGTATATATTTAATGTATAGTTGGAAAAGAGGCTAAGATTGATCTTTGTTGACCCATAACTTAAGGGGAAAGATGGAATAGTTAAATATTTATTTTACACATATTATGATAGTATGAAAATGTGAAATGATGGTATTTAAATTGATTCTTGAAAATGCTAAACTAAACAAGGTAGTTGATAGTACTAAGGTCTGAAGTTCCTATGTTATGATTAAAGAAAATGGCATAAGAATGTAAATGCCACATTTTAATGTGGCTTTAATGGTTTCAAATGTTATATGGTAATGATATTAAATATGGCATTGAATGACACCTAGGGGCACTACACTAAATTTATTCCCTAAGATGATTGAATTATATTAATTATAGCACTATAAATCACAGCTAGGGGTACGACACTAAATTTACCCCCTAAGGTGATTGAATTATATTAATTATGGCACTATGAATCACACCTAGGGGCACGACACTAAATTTACCCCCTAAGGTGATTGAATTATATTATGGCACTATGAAGTACACCTAAGGACACGGTACTAAATTTACTCCCTAAGGTGATTGAATTATATTAGTTATGGCATTATGAACTACACCCAGGGGCATGACACTAAATTTACCTCCTATGGTAATTTGGCTATGGTAATTTGGTATTGAAATGACTGTTAAGGGCATAGCACTAAATTTATCCCCTATGGTAATTTGGCTCTGGTAACTTGGTATTGAAATAACACTTAGGGGCATGACACTAAATTTACCCCCCAAGGTGAATTGTGGTACAAAAAGGTGGCCTTAATTGGCAGTATAGAGAGGAAAAAGAGTGATTGCCAGTTTCTTTGATTGATGAATGCTTTCTTGTTAAAATTGAGATTATTTTAAATACCCAATTAATAGTGGTAATGTTTTAATTGTTGTATGCCATATATGTTCCTATAGTTCATACAAAATTGCATTACATTCCTTTTAATTATAAAAATTATTTTAGAAAGTAAAGGTAAAGACGTTTCTCTGTATTCTTACACCCAAGGAAAAAGAAGACGAAATGGGCGATTGGTGTTACAGATCACACCCAATGAAAGATATAAAATTTGTTATGAAAAAGGAACTTACAGGCATTATTGAAACGATGTTTTAATCAGTGAAATAACACTATACTCTTATGAATTTATATAATTTCCCATATATGTTAAATTAAAAGTATTTTGTAGTTCACATGTGTTAAAGATGTTTTGGGGAGATGTTTTCTATGCCGAAGGCATAGTTGAACTTTCAACTATTTTATAAATGTTTAAAATTGTAAATTACTCTATTGAGATTCTTATATCTCATTAAGTTGATTGTTCAGATGATCAAGGCTATGACGGTGCGAGAAATTGGGTCTGGACATATGTTAGAATTGCAAGATTTTGAAAGATGATGAATGATGTGTAAGGCAACATGAAGGATTTAGCTAAGGATCCTAAATTATTATTTTGAATGGCATGAAGGCCATAAGCTTGTATTTAAATAGTTGTATAATGTATGTTGTAAGTGTATGATTGTTTACTGAATAGTTTAGGCTGTTGTACAAGTAAGAAATTGCCCTATTTTAGAGGAAAATTCTGCCGAATTTTTGGTAGGGTTCCTAATGATAATTGAGAATTTAAATATTTAGAGATATTTATGTTAATGAATGAATGGTTTAGTTTTTTTTTTATATATTCTAGAGTAGGGATATATATTGGTGTGAATTGAGGTATTAGGTACGCTGCGAAAGAGAAAGGGTTGAGTGGAACTTAAATGAGAAAACCTATTTGAGTTACACTTAACCAATAACGACCCATTTGATTCCCAAGGGGAAAAAGAAAAGAAAATTTCAAGAGAATTTCACGTTTCTAATTTTTACTTTGATATTTCATGTACAATTAAGAGGGATCGTTACAGTGAGATATAATAAATTAACCATTGACCATTTGACTTTAACCAAAAGGGTAAACTAATATTGTTCAAACCTCCTAGACTCAACTTTTCGTGTTCCGAATCTCCTTTCCAAGATTTTTCAGTAGTAATTAAAGTTGTCATTGAACGTGAACTTTGAATGAAAACTTTCTTAAAGTTGTTACAAAAGTTGATTATATAATTTTTCATTAATGAATTTTTTTGTTCTATAACTTTCGGTAGCCACGCAACTTTAGAAGAGTCACCACTCAAAATCTTTTGAGGCAATGTGAATGTTGCCACTAGTTAAACACTTTTTTGTCGTATCTTTTTCCACTAACTAAAATCTTCTTGGTAGTATCTTTCTTAAGGCACTAAAAGTTAAAGAAACTTTTGACAATTATAACTTTTGATTTTAGATTCTTTAAATTTAATAAATAATATATTTATTTAAAGTTAAAGAGAGATAGAAAGAAAAGAAGAATAAAAAACACACTGAAAGATACTCACTCTTAATGATTTAAGAATTAAATATTTTTTTATTTCTCTCTAGGTATAAAAATATTGAGAAATATAACATTTCTCAATTTTAAAAAATTCAAACCCATATCTTTTACACTGAAAAGAGTTATATATATTACCCACAAAATCTTTTAATCTCCATCGATGTAGTAATTATTGTAGAACTCAATTGAAGCTAAATTTCAGGCTAAAATTTATCATTTGTACATTTTTTTCAAGATTTTAAGTACTCTACATTTAAAAATTAATACTTTTGTTTTACTTTTAGAGAGATAAAAATAAATAAATAAAACTTACATTGATAAAAACTCACTCTGAATAAATTAAAGATCAAATATATATATTTTTTCTCTCTATCTCTCCCTAAATATAAAGAAAATACTATTTCTTAAATTTAAAAAATCTCGACCCATTTTCAAAAAATTTTAGTCACTTTCCTTAATTTCAATAATGTTAAATAATTTTCTTGTTCAATTTAGAGTTTTATTAGGGTTAATATCATAACTTTAAAATTATGATTATTTTATCACAAATCATTTTATTATAGCCTTCAGAAACATGGTTGTTAGGAAATGGTTAAACTCGAGAGAACTCAATTGGAGCATTTAAACTCAGCTAAAATCGAGAGTTGGGTGACGAGTTCACAATTTTTGCAGCCCTGTGGATTAGAAGGCCAATTTGTGTTCTTTTTCTTTCCTTTTCATGGAGGCCCATTTGCTTTAGACAATTTTACCCAATACCTCAGCTAACCCATTGCAAAATCAACAGTAACCTAAAGTGCTCTGTATTGCTGTGAAATAGGGAGGGGGGAAGACTCAAGTTGAGCTTCATTTTGAAGTTGGCTTGGAACTTGGAAGCAAATCGAAGAAGCCGTTGATTGAGGAGGAACGAGTTACTGGTTGACGACAGAGTTGTAGCCTTCTAGGTGACAAAGAAATTGTTACTTCTGAGACAAAGGAGAAGGTCTATTGGTTTAGGTGTTGAACTGTTGATGAAGCTGGTTTAATTTGTGACTTTGTGTTCTGGTTTTAGGTGTTGATGAATGAAGCTGCCCTTGATTAATTAGGATTAGATATTTAGATTTAGGTTAAAGTAGTTTTTGAATATTAAAATGTCATTTTATATCCGTTCTGTAATGACCCCCTAATACGTCATACGCAATGCTTATCTGATTAGCGGAAGCATATGGGTTAGTTTACATGGTTATTCCCTATGTGGGAATATCAGGGGATCGATACAGGTTGAGTATAACCTACATAGACTTCCCATTGTCCATTCAGATTCCGTTCAACCCTGATTCACACGCAGCTAACTAAATACACATACATACATCATCAATAACTCTGGAATGAAACTAAAGTCCATACATATGGCATACAATCATTAAACTCAACATCCAAAACTCATATACATATACTGTCAAGCATTCACATACATTCTAACTGAATTTCTCAAGTTTACAGCGGTAAATCCTACCGAAAATCTGGCAGAGTTTCCTCTGTATTTCGATCATATCCCAAGTACAAAATCACCTATTTAAAATCAACAGCCAGTCCAACAACAGTAATAAACATACTTAACATGATTCCATATACAGCAAAGTCAATTCATCACTACAATCCATATACACTATCTGAAATATTACATGTACATTCAGTCTAATCCATACAGAAAACATAAGAGATAGAACCCGATAAACAACAACGTCATCAAAGTATATGTACAAACGATTCAAGCCTAAGCTAAATCATCCTTCGGTCTATCCTCAAGACAAATTTCACCTATCGCCTGGGCTCCCGTCCCTCGTCCCTGTTCATCCGAGTAAACAACCTAATGAGATATGAATCGAAGAGAATAATTTACAATTCAAATATCATTCAAAAAGCGGTTGAATACCAGTGGTCACGAACTGAAATCATCTTCCCGAAATCAGTTCGAAAACAGTGAAATACCTTATCTTTAAAATCATTTATTACATGGAAATCGATGCAGTTAATCGAAGTCATAAAAATCCATTTCTTTGAAAATCAATCATCAAAATCAAGTAAAATCTCATTCCCTGTGTATCTCAATCCACGTTGGCTACAAATCCGCTGTAACCAAATCTAAATCATCTTCTAATTGCACGTAGTCTAGAGAGAATACCTCTCTTATCGTTGGGTGTGATCCGTAACACCAATCACCCTAATCAAGCCTATATTGTGAGTGTGATCCGTAACACCAATCACTCACTCAAGGACCGGGTGAGAATCGACATCTAGGGCGTCCCCTAGCATGTGCACATACGCCAATTCTCATCCTTATACATTCTATTCGAACTCACATGCACTCGGTCGGCTATTCCTCATGGTTCTAGGGTATTAAGCCTAAATCACAACGTTTCCCCATGTAGGTTATCCACCCTTATACTCCCTAAACCTTTCTTAGGGTCGTCCTGGTTTAACGCGTAATCCCTAACTCAGTACAGGCTAAATATGATAAAAATAATCTCGTTTAAAAGCTTCTGTCTGAGGGATACTTATGATAGTCCCATACCGGCTATCAAGTACCCAACCCTAAGTAAATCCGTCCTAAAGGCATCTAAACTCGATAAACAAGGTGTCTAACATGCAATTAGGGTTTTCAAAGACACGTGCATGCAATTTATCCCATCGAAAAGCAAAGACGTAATTCCATGCAAGTCATCTAAATCATTCAGGTATTCACTAAATCAATTCTAGGGTTCGGGAAGTGTAAATTATCCTACCTGGTCTCCGAATGCTCTAAATCACTTCAGAATTCCACGCAGTCTCAATTTTTGAGCCCGATTAATTTTCTGGACATAAAATTTAACATTTAGGCTCATCAAGTCATCCAATTTTCAATCCTAAACTCGGTTACACAGCTACCTAGGTTAATTAGTTGCTTAATTACGTTCAGCAATCATTTCAATCAAATGCCATCATTTTTTGGGAAATCAGACCTTACCAATGTGTCCGGATGATGGAATTCTGCATCACGGTGCTCTCGGTTTCTCCCGATGCACGTCCAGAGGCTCCAACACGGCGACACACGGTGGCTTACTGTGGCGCACAACGGAGGGGTGCGGTTTGCCTCGAAAATCACACCACGGTGAAGCCCGCAAGCCCAGGAGTCTGAATACGGTGATGGCGCGGTGGTTCACGGTCGTTTGGGGGGCGTTTTTCGGCCACGAAGTTTCTCGTACGGCGGACGGCATTTCCCTTGATCCAGGTGCGTTCGGCCTCCTTTCGACGACAGTGAGCTACTAGAGGAAGCTGGCAGCTCAGGCTATATGGTGGTGGGGGTGGTGACAGTCAACGGCGATGGATGGCGGCGATCCGAGCTAGAGAAGTTTTGCGCGATGGAGGGGAAAAACGACGTCTTTTCGGCGGCTCCGGCGGCCGTTGGTGGTCGTGGTTGGTTGCCAGAGGTTGTGGGCAGTGAGGGCTGTCGGTTGGTGCCCTTGGTGGCGACTCACAGTGGCTGTAGCGGTCGTTCACGGTGGAGGAAGGAGAAGAGAGAAAAGAGAGAGGAGAGAGAGAGTGTGGTGAGGAGAGAGAGAGAAATGAGAGAAATGGAGGAAATTCATGTAATTTAAAGCCTCCGGGGACAATTCTGACTTTTCTTGAGCCACCCGGGGATGTTTTAGGGTGTCATCATCCTTCCAGACATTGGCACGTATTTCTATGTAAAATTTTTGACCTCTATCAACGAAATCGATGCACGAAACTTCTTTCGTCAGTTTCTGATCGCCGGATTGCATTTCTTTCCGTTTAATCGTGTTTCTGGCTTCGAACAACCTTCTGTGTCAAGTTATTATCCTCAAAATTCGTGCCAGGCTTCGTTTGATTGGGATTAGGGTTAAAAATCAAGTTTTATCTTTCAAAATCCTTTCAGTTGTTACACGTTCCCTGATTAGTAAGTTAAAAATCCTTGAAAAACAAAGCAAACTTAACAATTGATCATTTGAATCCTAATTAAAACTAAACATGTAAAACACATGGGACAAAAAATAAGGAAAAGTTTGAGAACAAACCTTATGTAAGAACTCAAACAACATCTATTCGACATGTTAGAAAAGGTTAAAATGAAACTAAATCATAGAATAGTCAAAATAATTAAAGTAAAAGAAAATAAAATTATTTACAAGACAAACTTAAAGTAGGAGTTTAGTGCCAACATATCCAATGATTGAGATAAAAGCCCATATAGTTCGACACACAAAAGAACAACAAAAGAAAGGGTTTTTCTGGTGAAGTGAGTAAGAATTAGATGATCAACATGTTTTTACAAACAAAACAATTTGTAAGATTTGGTATGTATGTTTTAGTTTGTGTATCCACATTAATATCCTGTCCTTACTCTCTTCAATTTTTATTTTTACTTCTTTTGGATTTTTGAAACAAGAGACACATTTAAAATAACAAAGCATTCTCAACAAAACTTGGATAGCACATTGACACCCATAGAACCATAAAGAAACTCTAAATCATTAGAACAAGACTCACAAAAAAAAAACTAAAACATTGTTTATGAATCTTGGACCAAATTTAAACCGCAAAATCATACCTAAAGCACCTTAAAAGAAACACTAAAATGCTGAAGACCAGATTTGAAAAGTCTAAACAGGCCAAAACAACATATGAAATGTATAACAGCACTTAATCATCATAAAGAACCTTCCACACTCCACAAACGTGATCCAACAAAATTTAGACAATATTTACAGCATTTAAACATATTTTCACATGCAAACAATGCTTAATTACATGATAGAGACCTTGGGAATATAGCAGCATGTTTGGGCAGCATGCTACCCACTTTTCAATCCCGAAGCCAATCCAAATTTATCTCAAAACCTATTGGAACAACTGCTCTAATTTAGTAGCAAATTTGGACAACATACTAAAATGCTTTAAGAGTACCATGAAAGTGAATAAAACAATTCAAACACCTTAAGTGCTTAAAACAGAATTTCAGTATGCTAAATTACCCTTTGAAAACCATGAAAGTAAGCTACCACAATGAACAATCCTTATAATGGAATTTTAGCACGTTAAGATACATTTTAGAAGATAAGGAAAATAAATGATAATAAACTTCAACGTGCAAAATATCCAGATCAGAAATTGAACATGCCAAAATGTTATTAGAAGGTAGTTGGACCATGTTACAATCAAACCCACTCTCAGGTGATCTAAATGGGAATTTAACATGTGGAAAAGTAGAATTTAAGACACCCAACATGAATAAAAGAATTGAACAACATCCTAAACTTTTGGCACAAAATTTAACTCGAGAACACATCTTAGGATGTTGAAAACTTGGCTAAAGAAATAGGCAACAACCAGAGCTCTTGCACACAAAAATTAGCTTGAAAAAATGCTTTAAGACACCCAAAATATAGCTAAAAGAACTAGGCAACAAGCAGAACCTTTATCACACAAGAAATTGACTTCAAAAACATACCTTAAAGTACAGAAATCATGTTCAAAATTAATATAGACGGCCAGGAACACTTTTGGGCACTTGATCCAGAGTTTAGCAAGCTAACACGCCATTAGAAAACCATGAACATAAACTAGAATTTCCCCAATGCTCCACCAAAACATTTAGCATATAAACCAGAATTTTAACCCACTTAAATTGAGTTTTAAAGCCTTCTAAAGGTGAGTACAAAAAACTTGACACATAAGGTATTCAAGTGAAAACTTTGACACAAAGATATAGCAGTTTGGAAACATTAAGAATGATTCAAAACATCTCTGCAACACCAGAACTTGAAATCAGGCCAATGACATAAAAAATGTGAGTTGGAAATTTAGAAACAAAGTCAAATGGCTCCTGTAGCTGTTCCATAGGCTAGCTTGCATTTTGATAATCCCTTTTAGCCTCTCCATGCTTGCATTCTGCCCTTGCAAGTCTGAAACCTCCGTATTTGTTTTTGTATAATTTTTTAGATTTTTTAGATGAGTATATGAAAATCCCTAGGCATGATTTTAAGTAAAATCTTTTGTATAATTTTTCAGATTTAAAGATAATATGCTCGTTATATTATTTTGCATCGATTTACCATACTTTTTAAATTTTAAAGTATTTAGTAATTCACATGCGTTTAAATCGAATTAGGGAGATGTTTTCTGTGCGTTGTCACAACTGAGCATCTAACTATTTTATAAGTATTTAATTGTAAATTTCTCTATTGGGATTTAACCATCTCATTAAGTTGTTTGCTTAGATGACCAGGAACAAGGAATGGCTAGGAGATAGCTAGGCAGAAAAAGGATATCAGGATGACATTATGACATAGAATTAGGCTTGAATTTGTATATATATATATATCTATATTGTTGGTTATTGGTGAAATTACTGGTTGTATATATTTTTTGGACTAATTTTATAAAAGGGAAATGTCCAATTTTTAAGGGAAACACTGTTGAATTTTTGATAGAAAGATGGTTTGGGAGAATGGATGTTTTTATAATGAACTTGGTGAATTATGGTTTTTACTAACTAATGTATAAATGGATTTAGTAGTATGAAATAACATATCTCAATTATATTTGAATGGTTGTTAGAATTTATATTCTAGAGTATTGTTATGGTTTATAATGTGATAATAGAAATGTTGCATAGGATTTAGGGTTGAGTAGAATTTGAATGGACTGTGAGAAGAGTCTATTTGGGTTACACTCAACCAGTAGCGACCCTCTAATGTTCCCTAACATGGGAAAAGTGAGAAAATTTATTCAAAACTTTATATGCTTTCACTACTCTGATAGAGGAATGTATATTATGATTTAGGAGGTCATTACAATAGTGGTATCAGAGCCCGGTTTACTGGTTTACTAGTTTATTGAATTATTGGTTATGAATTTTTGAGTTTGCAGCTTTAAGGCTTTAAATTGATTTGACTCTAGAATATCTAGGAATTAATCTGCAATTGAGATATTAAGGATAAATCTACTGCTATGCTGATAATTGTTGCTATTAACGGCTAACTAATTCTTTTTTTGTGTCAGTTAGCCATGACAGATGCTAGCAGAAATAATACAAGGAGGCCAAGAGGAAAGCCAAGACACAGAGGTCAAGGGGCATAAGGTAGTAGTAGCAGGGAGACTAATGTTGAGATGAGGGACATGACGGACTCTATAAGAATGATGGCAGATGCTATGAGGGAGTAAGCTACTATAAGTGCCAATATAATGCAGCAGTATCAGGAGGACTGTCAGAATCGAGACGATAGGAATAATAGGAATAACAATCAGATATACCAAGGTTGGATAAAATTTCAAAGGGCAAGACCACTAGCGTTCTCAGGCACATGTGAACCATTAGTAGTAGAAGGGTGGTTGAAGGAGATAGAGAAGATCTTTCAATTGTTGCATAGTAAAAATGAGAAGATGGTTACTTATGCAATGTATATGCTAAAAAGAGAGGCAGAATAGTGGTGGAATGGAGCCCAGGAGAGCTGGGGCATTCCACTCACATGGGAGTCTTTCAAGAGGATGTTCCTGGATAAATACTTCCCTGAGAGTGCGAGACAAGCTAAGGAAATTAAATTTCTACAACTCAGACAAAAGGGTAGACTGTTTGAAGAATACTTGGCCAAATTTGAAGAATTAGCTAGATATTCCACCTATCTGAGGTTATAGTATGATGAAGCCTAGAAATCAAGCCAACTGGAGGCAGGGTTAAACTTGCAGATGAGAACATAGATAGCCCCACTAGAGATAAGGGACTTTGCAATACTGGTAAATAAATGCCAAATTCTTAGTAAAAATCTGGAGGAAAGATAGAATATGAATCAAAGAACTGGAGGCAGACAAAAACAACCAACTAGAAATCTGAATGTGAAGAGTGGAAGTTTTAAGCCACAACTAGGGTTATCTAGCAGCAACAGACATAACAAAATTACTAACTGCCTGAAATGTGGGACCAGGCATCCTTGCTGGCATCAGACACCAATACAATGCTATAAATGCGAAGGTACAGGGCACTATGCGAAGTACTGTCCATTTGGTAGAAACCAGCAAATTCCAAGTGGTCGAAGACCAACAAATGTCGACAAGTCACTCGGATTGATGTAAGGTAGATTTAAGATTTATAATCTTCCTTTAATAGTATTGTTTGATTAGAGTGTTATGCGCTCTTTTATATCTAATGTATGTGTGAAAAAAAATAAACTTACCTTTACAAACCATGCCATGTGACCTACATATTCCCATACCGTTAGGAGAGACAACTATATCTCCACAAATATGCCTAAACTATCCTCTTTCCATTGATGACACCCTATTCATAATGGACCTTGTGTGTTTGCCTTTGACTAGGATTGACATCATTTTGGGAATGGATTGGTTATCTAGGAATCGGGTTCTATTGAATTGTTCTGAAAATACTATCACTTATTTGGATACCTTACCGATAGGTGAAAGTGATAGGGCGTGTGAGATAAGTGATATTTCCCTTAATCTCTCTCAGGTAGAATTGCAAGAAAGGCTAAACCTAATTTCCATTGTTAGTGATTTCCCAGAGGTGTTTCCTTTATAGATAAGCAGGTTACCCCCACCTAGACAGATAGAATTTACAATTGACCTTATTCCAGTTGTAGGTCCAATAGCAATGACCCCATATAGAATAGTCCCAACAGAATTAAGGGAACTAAAGGTCCAAATAGAAGATTTTTTAGAGAAGGGATTTATTAGGTCGAGTGTGTCACCATGAGGAGCTCATATCCTATTCGTAAAGAAGAAAGATGGGAGTTTAAGGTTATGTATAGATTATTAGCAGTTAAATAAGATGACCATTAAGAATAAGTACCTATTACCTCAGATAGATAACCTATTTGATCAATTTCAAGGTGTAACAGTATTCTCTAAAATAAACTTAAGGTCTGGATACCACTAGATCAGGTTTAGAGATGAAGATATCCCCAAGACAGCATTTAGCACTAGGTACAGTCACTATAAGTTTCTAGTGATGCTGTTTGGACTGACCAATGTACCTGCTATCTTTATAAATTACATGAATAGAATTTTTATACCCTACTTAGACCAATTCGTATTGGTATTCATAGACGACATCTTAGTCTATTCCAAGACTCACAAAGAACATGCATAACATCTTAGCATGGTGCTACATATATTGGAGGAAAAATAATTATATGCTAAGTTATAAAAATGTGAGTTTTGACTGAGGAAAGTGAAGTTCTTAGGTCATATGGTAAATGGGGAAGAAATTTCAATAGACCCTAAGAAAATTGAAGCAATATTGGATTGGGGTCAACTAAGGACGGTTACTGAAGTTAGGAGTTTTCTAGGTTTGGCAGGTTACTATAGGAAATTCATACAAGGATTTTCTTAAATAGCTTTGCCATTAACCCGGATGACTAGAAAGGGTGTTAATTTTGAATGGAGCAAGCATTGTGAACATAGTTTTCAAACCCTGAAAGAAAAGTTGACCACCACTCCAGTGCTAGTAATTCCAAAACTCTTAGAGCCATTTACAGTTTATACAGATGCATCAATGAAAGGTTTAGGATGCGTTTTAATGCAAGATGGGAGGGTAGTTGCTTATGCATCAAGATAATTGAAACATACAGAGGAAAACTATCCTACCCATGACTTGGAATTAGTTGTTGTGGTATTTACCCTAAAGATTTGGAGACATTACTTGTACGAGGCTGTATTTGAGGTTTTTAGTGATTATAAGAGCCTTACGTACTTATTTGATCAAAAAAAGTTGAATATGAGGCAAAGAAGGTGGGTAGAGTATTTGAAGGACTTTAACATTGAGTTAAAGTACCATGCAGGGAAAGCAAACGTAATAGTTGATGCATTAAGCAAGAAGTCATTACAAGTAGCCAGTTTGATGGTGGATGAGATGAGATCACTTGAGGATTTTAAGAATCTTAGCCTCAAAGATTAGTAATGAGTGACTTCCTAATAAGTTGTAATTTAAGGGACCAGATTAGACAAGCCCAACTAGAGGATGAATCCTTGGGAATCTATGTGAACTAACCTGATTTTGGCTTAGCCCCTGATGGAGTGTTAATGTTTAGGAAAAGAATAGTAATTCCAAACCATTAGGAACTAAAGGAGAAAGTGTTAGCAGAGGCTCATCAAAGCCACTATACCATCCACCCAGGTATTTCTAAGATATATCAAGATTTGAAAAGAAATTCTTGGTGGTCGGGTATGTGTAAGGATATCACGAAGTATGTAAATGCTTGTTGTATTTGTCAGCAAGTTAAGATAAAGCATTAAAGACTCGCAGGATTATTAAGTCCACTGGAGATACTAGAGAGGAAATAAGATCAAATAACCATGGATTTTCTAGTTGGATTACCTAGAATACCAGCTGGTTATAATTCCATTTAGGTAATAGTGGATAAATTAACCAAGTCTGCTCACTTTTTACCTATCAAGATTAGGTATTCCATAGAGAAATTAGCCCAAATATACCTTAAGAAGATTTTGAGACTACACAGGGTACCATTGGGTATAGTATCAGACTGAGACCCTAGGTTTACTTCGAGATTTTGGCAATCCCTACAGCAGGCATTAGGAACCCAACTTAAGTTTAGCATTGCCTATCATCCTCAGACTGATGGATAGTCTGAGAGAACAATCCAAACCTTAGAAGATATGTTAAGGGCTTGTGTGCTAGAACAGAAGGGAAGTTGGGATAAATACCTACCTTTGATAGAGTTTGCTTACAATAACAGTTATTACTCTACCATAGGTATGGCACCATATGCTACTCTGTATGGGAGAAGTTGTAAATCGCCCTTAATTTGGGTAGAAATAGGGGAGAGTACACTGTTAGGACTAGATATTATACAAGAGACTACTGATCAGATCAAGATGATCAGAGAAAAGATAAGGGTTGCCCAATAGACACAAGAAACCAATGCAAATAAGAGAAGGAGACCCTTAGAATTCAATGAGGGAGAGCACGTATTTCTGAGAGTGTCATCCACTACAGGTATTGGTAGACAAATAAGGACAAAGAAATTGAGTCCCAGATTCTTAGGACCATTCCAAATCTTGCAAAAAGTCTATCTATTCGCCTACCAAATTGCCTTACCTCCCTACCTGTCAAACTTGCATGACGTATTCCACGTCTCGCAACTTCGAAAATATGTCCCGTCCTGTGCATGTATTGGAAAATCAACCCATAATATTAAAGAAAAATTTGACTCATGAATCTACGCCTGTCCAAATCCTTGACTTTAAGACTAAGTAACTTCGAAATAAATTAATCCCTTTAGTTAAGGTACTTTGGCCGAATGTAGCATCTTAGGAGATAACGTGGGAAAAGGAGGACAAGATGAGACAACGTTATTCAGAATTGTTTGCATATATGAATTTTGGAGACAAAATTCTTTTAAGGGGGGAGAATGTAATAACCTAATTTAAAAATAAATTAAATTGGGTTAAATAAATTTAAATTTTGTTAGAATTGAATTAAGCATATTTTTTTGAGCTTTTGGTTAAAATCAGAGAATTTTTTGGAATAAAAATCTTATTTGATGGAGAAAATTTGATTTAGCTTTAGGAATTTAGCAAATGTTTTGGAAGGCTTAAAATCCTCAAAAGATTTCCAAATTCCTTCCATATGGACCTATATTCTTGGTTAGATCGAAGAATGGATCAAAAATTTACCCCGGGCAAAGCAAAAAAAGACCAAAATGCTCCTAAAGGCCACAAATGCCAAAACCTCATATTTTCCTCTCATTTTTCCTTTCCTCTCTCTCTCCTTTGCACAATTTCTCTCTCTTCTCCCTCTCACCTTCGCGCACCACCTTTTACTGCCAGAACTGCCATGCTGCGCCATCATCGAACCCTGCCACCTGTGCAGCTTGATGCCACCGAGCTCCAGCTGTCATTCTCGGTCGTCGACAACCACCACAGCAGCTGAAAATAGCTGCATTTTCTCTCTTTTTGTCCAGCGTTCCCTTCCTTCGTTCGGCAAAAAAAATGACACCATCTGACCACACCGCCGCCACTATCAACTCGCCTAAGCTGCTAGTAGGTGAAGAGCCGCCACCACATACAATGAAATGGAGGAGAAATTTTTCAGAGGAGCCACCACATTTCGCCAAAAAATAGCGATTAAACTGCTATTTTTTACCAAACCGACCCCGGATCGAGCATGCTCGAGTTGTGGGCTACATTTTGGAGTAATTTTTGACCCCAGCTGCCGTCTGTCATCGTGCATTGCCGTGAGTTACCGTGCTCTGCCGTGCACCATCGCTGGAGTTGTTGGAAAGACGCTACAAAACACCAAGAAAAAGGATGGCACAAAAACTTAAGACAACACACATTAAGCTTTAAAAAAATTACAAAATAGAAATAAGAAATAGGACATCATATAAACCCAAGATAGCATTTATTAAGCTTGAAAGAAACCACAAAATAATAAAACTAGCCTAAATGCTAAATAAGACAGAATATAACTCAAAATGGCACTTTAAAACACCTTAAGAGAAACTCTTAGAACACCAAATATGCCTCACAAGAAATAGACAGAACATAACACCAAAATAGCAATTTAAACACCTTAAATGCAACTTAAGAACACCAAAGCAAATCTAATTAAAATTTAACAGCACATACACTCTCCAAATGGTACATAGTAGCTTAGAAGAAGCCATGTAATACGAAAACAAACTTAATAAAAACTAAGATAGCATATAACACATGGCAGTAATACTTAGAACAACATTTTAAGGACTTTAAGAAGGGTTCTCAAGGGAGAGAAACAACCTAACACCATCATTGAAAAAAGCATTCTAAAGCCATCATTTAAACAATTTTTTTAAAAGATGAAAAACAAAGTTAAACATCAGCACTAAAATTGGCAACTTTAGGTCATCATTTAAGCATTTTAAAATATATTTTGAGTGGTAAGAAGCAAGCTAAACACTCTTGCTTTCTCAATTTTTTTTTCTTTTGAAAATTCCAAAAAATGCATTAGAAGTAACATAAACCAATTAGGTGAGACCAAACATACTAAAAACAATCAAAATTGACCAAAAACAAGATTTATTAGTTTGATTTCTTAAAAAATTTCAGTTCTGTTAAACTGTCACTATAATAAACTAATTAAAATTTAATTAAAGAATTGGGATAAAATATTTGGAAACCTTAAAATATTAGTGGGAGGCGATTAAGGAAATTTTTCTGAGCTTATAGCTAAAATTTGAGAATTTTTTAGAATTAAATTATATCTGATAGCAAAAATGTTATCTGCTTTGAGAAACTTTGTAAATAATTTTAGGAGGCTTGCGATAGTTTAAAATTTCCAAATCTCTTCCATAGCATCCTAAATTCTTTACTAAATTGGAAAACACGTCCGAAATTCACCTAAGGTGAAGTAAGAAAAGACCAAAATGCCCTTAAGAATATTAAAATATATATTTCCTCTATTTCTTCCAATTTCCTTTTCTTTCCTGCGACTTCCAGCGTCCTTCCCTTTTTCCTTTCCTTTCTCTCACATTTCCTTTCTTCTTCACCACCACCACCATTCACCCACCAATTAACCGCCACCGCAGACCACCGCTCAGAACCACCGTAAGGTGCAAAGACTCCACAGACACCGTCGACGCCACAAGAAGCCTCGCCGAACCACCACTGTCACCGAAAAATAGTTTTTCTTCCTTCCCGTCGCAAATTCGAAAGACCTTCGATCTGGCCATTCCGGCACCGTTCGACCACCAGTGATCAGTGCTTGAGCTGTCCAGCAACATCCTCGAGCTGCCGGTGACCTCAACCGCCATCGTTGCCACCGCCAGTCTCCGGAAAAAGCCTTGGAAAGTGCAGGGACTAAACTGTAAATTTCCAAAATCTTCGATATACACAGAAAAACTCTGAATTAATCCATTTTTCTGTAATTTCTAGCTTCTATAATGCCATTAGGGATCAATTGAAGGGTTAGATTGGAGAAGAATGATGAAAATCATAAATTTGTAAATAGGGAATAAATTGCAAATTTTGAAAAAAGTTTGGTATGGAGTATAATTGCAAAAATGGATGCATCACTGTAGTCCTTAATTTAATTAGAACTCTTATGAACGTATGGAATTGGAAAATGAAAGGAAATGGTTGGAAAAGTTTAGATTTAAGTTTAGGGACTAAACTGAAAAGATTGATATAGTTTGTTTAAGCAGCGTAAACCTTGTACATTCTAAACCTTTGAGTGAATTAAGTTTATTTAGCCTCTTAGAAACATCATAGAGTGAATTGGATAATTGTATAGCTAAAAACTAAGTTCGGGATAAAGGAGGGACTACAGTGCAAACTTATTATTTTTAGGCTTTGGAATAAGTTTCAATTCTGAATGTTGGTTATAAAAATGTACAGAGGTAACTTGAAGAATTAGTCCAAGGAAAAGAAGGAGAATCTTAAATTAAACGAAAGAAATCCTGATTTAAGGTAGAGTAATTTACACTTCCCTGTTTATTTTGATGAATGTTTACTGTGAATTGATTGCTGTGATTGTGTTTGCGAACATGTACTGGGAAATGTGTGCTGGTTAGATAAGTATAAGTAAATACCTGCTTGTGTTTGAAATATATTTGAAAATTCTTTGCTTCTTGTTTTAATTAGACTATTGGAATTGTATACTTATAGTGCAGACGAAATCTGGGATGGATACTTGATAACTGGTATGGGACGGTTGTCAAGTATCCCATATTCAAACTTGCTTTTAAACTTTTATTCTTTGAACGCTGAAATAGTCTGTATATGTTAGGGTTTACTTGTTAAACCAATACACCCCTATGAAAGACTATAAGGAGTAAAGGAGGAGAGTCTATATGGGGGAATGGATTGGTTTAAGAGTAAAGCCCTATGATCTTGAGTATTAGTCACCTATATGTATACGTTGCTTTATAGTCGGCATAGAGAAATGAGACTTATTGATAATGTACACATGACGGGGGACGCCCCTTTCGATATTAGGTTCTCAGTCACAAGGAGGACGATCCTGTGACAATCACCGGGAGGACGGTCCCTGTAATCTTAAAATAAGATTGGAAAACAACAGGCAATGAATTGTGAATTTATTTATATGATTTTATGCATATATGTACAAATGACTGAAATCCTTGTAGTAACGTAGTAGTGTTATGCAATGGATATGAAATTGTGACTGCAGGCATTTGAAAAATGATGGTATTTCATAAATACTTATACTTTTTTATTGAATAAATGAAATTTTTTCATTTATAATTTCTGAATAACCACTATATTTCCCATGTTTATTGACTTTTGATAAATAAAGCTTCAATTCACATGTTTTGTTTAATGAATGAGTTTGGGGAGAGGTTTTCTATACCCGGACAAGGGTATAGCTGAACACTCAGCTGTTTTAAATAAAATTATCTGTATATTACTCTACTGGGATTCAAATCTTATTAAGTTTTGTGTTCAGGCACTCAAAGGCGTGATGACGCTAGAAATTATCCTAAGACAGACATATTGGCTGCATAAAATAGCAAAGGACTGAGAAACTATGTTATAACTTATGATATTAGTTGTAAATGGTTTAATAGTTTTTATACGGTGTATATTAGTCACTGAGTTTGTATTGAGAGTTAGTAATGTAAGAATGTTGTAAACGTTTATGTTTTATATCCTGTAACTAGTATCTCAAATGTAATGTATGAAAGATAACCTAGATGTATATTCCAGAGTATATTGATGGATATAGTTTTGATGATTTGAGGCTTTAGATTAGCTGCACAGGTATAGGGTTGAGTGAAATCTGAATAGGGATGGCTATTTGGGTTACACTTAACTAGTAACGGCCCCGAACAATGCATTATGAAAGCAAAAATTTTTCATAGCATTTCACGCTTCCTAATTTATATGCTATGGTAAGGGGGTCGTTACAGTCACTTTCCAAGTTTATTTTGATAGAAGCAAACCTAAAAAAGAGTATATTTGTAGCTGAGAATAACTTGGGTGGGATAAAGTATTTATCCATAAACCTTATTTAATGCACACAGACCTCAACTTCGTGTGTCACTCTCTCAGTACCACTCTTGCCTCTTTCTATGAGTAAGTCTCAAGCAAACATAAATTCTTAAATTATGTCAAAATCATAGCCAATGGTTGTCACTCTTGCTTTCTCATTTTTCACCCTAATTATGTCAAAATTCTCTTGGATTATATAATCCCTCAATACATTCCTAAATTCATTCACATCAACAAAGAACATGAAGCATTCAAATTCAACAAACTCCAAAACAAAAATAGTATGGAAACATAGCAAAGAATGGCTTACCTCTCAGCCTGCACAAGACCCTCCCCTATGGTACATCTTAGTGTATCATTCACATGCAAAATAGATTTCAATCGATGAAATAAAGCCAAAAGAGTGGGTTGAAATGCTTACCTCTTGGCAAAAGGGAATCATGGAGATATATCGTAACGTCCCTCGAAATGCTTTAGGTGGATGGAGTTCAGCAAATGAGAAATAAGAATTGCGAATGGCACAAGGTGAAATCGTGCTCAGAATGCGAAGGTGAAATCACGAAAATGGCAAAAGGGTTTCATGCTTCAAAGAGGGAAAATGAAAATAATGAAACTTTCTGGGTAGGGGATTTTGTGTCACCTAAAACATCGTTAAAATTAAAAAAAAAAAAAGTAAAAGAATAAGGACGCTTCCAAGGTTCCACTAAAATAAAAAATCTTTCTGCTGAATTATTTGGGTGCTATAAATATGAAATTTTGCGGTACCTAATAAGTGCTAGTAAATTAAAAAAATAAAAAATATATTATTTTAAATGTAAGGATGCTTTAAGTGCCACAATTCATTTAGAGACGCCGCAAAATAAAAATTTTCTTGGCACCTCTTGAAACGCCACTATTATATCAATTTCGTGGCATCTTTAGTTAAGTGTCACTAATTAAGTGCCGTAAACAGTCTCCTTTTTTGTAGTGTTAATAAGAAAAATATAAAAAAATTGTACATAAGTTTAGCCTTTAGTGAAATACATATTGAACACTTCCAATGGGAGTTACATCTAGTTGTGAAAAACCAATGTTCAAATATTTGTTGGGAGAGGTGCCAACATTTAATAACCAAGAGTACCTCAAATAAAATTGCTTTCAATAGGAAAAAATAATTTTAATATTTTGAATAATTTAGGAGGGTAATTTGATACAGTAGGAGTAGAAAATTGGAGAAGAAAGAAAAAACAATGAATATTGGTTGAAGAACTTGGTTGCTGGCTTGCTTGCGTGATTTTCTTGACTTGTTGAGAAATTACAGTATGTGAGCTGGGTATTTTAACTTGGGCGGTGGATATATATATATATATATATATATATATATATATATATATATGTGTGTGTGTGTATATGTATATGTATATGGACAGAGGAGGATTAAGATTGAAAAATGAAAGAGATCAAGGGAATCTATATTATATGAAGTATGGAGTCTATGGGTGTGGTAGGAAGATGAAGACTTACGTGTGGGTACTGGGTAGGCAAAAAAAAGGCAAATTAGATTTGACAATTGAGTGGGAAAAATTATTTTATAAAGGGGGAATTTTGTTTAGCAAAATAAAAAGGAGGGAAAGAATTGTGGAGTAACTTTTTGGCTTAAAAATTTTGAAAGATTTAAAAATAATTTGACTAAAATTGAAAAGAGAGAAATGACCTAAAATTGAGAATTGATAATTTTGCAATTTTTAAGTTCCTTTAGCTTGATTAAATTTGAGTTAATAGTTATATTATTTAATTTTTTTATGATGTTTATAAAATTTAAAGTGTAATAAAATAATTATATTTAAGATATTTATATATTCATATAACATAAGAAATATATAAGATATATATAATGTTATAATAAATATATAAATTATTTTTGTATAATTTTTATAATTTTTAAAAAAAATTCACGGCCGCAGTGACCGAAATCCCTATTATAGCCGCCGCGACACCCGCAAGTACAGTAACTATAACACAACCGCAACCATTATGGGAAGGAGCATGTAAGGGGCATGGAAGAGCATAAGCACAGAGCTCTTGTTCATTTTCCCAAAAGGTGTGGGAAGCCATTGGAGTTCATGTTTCAAAGCATGAGTGAAGTGGCTCAAGATTTGAAAGACTCTTATAAGCCACTTGTTTGGAAGGAGGGAAATCATGATCATGATCATCATGGGTTCTTGAAGATGATGATTCTTGATGGCTGTTTCATTCTGGAAATACTTTGAAGTTCGAACAGCAGATTGTGTTTCTTTTGATTACGCTGATAATGATCCAGTTTTAAGCAACCATGGAAGACTTATGTTATGCCTAATTATATAAAGCGTGACATGCTTATGCTTGAAAATCAGCTTGCCATGATGGTTCTGGATAAATTGCTTGAATTTGAGGGCAATAACATCCAGGTAATGTTATTCATATTTTTTTATTTTAAAAAATTATATTTTTTTTAAAAGATTAAAAATTTAAAATTTTTAATTTAATTTAACCAAAATACACTTAACATATACTAATATTAATTTTTTAAAAAAATATCATTTATTAAAATATATTTTAAAAATTATTTATTCATTATAATTTATTTTGAGTTAAACATAATAAAGTTAATTTATTTGAAATTTAAAAAATATAATTTTTTATATTACTTAAATATATATTTAATTATATAAATAATAAAAATATGAATATTTTGGTCAAGATAACTGAAATTATAAATTATTTTATTTCTAAGGATAGGGAGTAGAAATTCAAAACAAAAGAGAGAAGAGTATACATTTTTTAAAGGAGAAAAGTGTAATTTACTCAAAAATTAATTTCTCAAAAGCTTAGTCATAAGATATTTTGGATATAATAAAGTGTTGTATATATATGTCAAATAATTTTTATATATAGAAATTCAAGTAATTCGAAAATTATAGTGCTTCTATTAAAATATTTAGATCTTTTCACTTGAGTTAAAAACATGACATTTGAGTAAATAAATAAACATAAATCATACTTTGTCTTCCGTTGGATTTATCATTTAAGTAGTGGAGCCCACAATTCAAATGAGGTTTTTTTTTATATATATTTATCTTTCTATTTATATGACATGTCATATTATCCCTTATCTGAATATATATTTTGATTAGAAAGTTTGACAACTACTTGAAAAATGTTACCATCCTTAAGCATAACTGTACATACATTCACACTAGTAACATTCAGAACCACCAACTCAATGAAATACCAAATAATAAACCGAAGGCTAATATATATATATATATAAAATTATAAATCATATATAGATAACTTTTCGACCCTACTATGCATGGCTTCCTCTGACCAGGGCTTCATCAAGATTAAGGGATGCCCACCAAATGTGTCTAACCACATTACATGATCAAGACAGATATAGAACACTATTATTTAAGTATGTGAATACTTTAGCTCAAACAGCTCCAACTCACTCTCTGACTCTCTTATTGATTTTGCAACGAAGGTGCAATTAGAAAGTCATTTCTCCCTCTGCATTCATTTGTTTTATTCATTGTGGATATGTTCATGCTTCTGGTGGCCACCACTTTGCACAACTCTGGTGATCGAGTCCAAAACTACTTTATCAATACTTTATACAATGCCTATGAATAATAAATAAAATTTGAGTAATTAATTTGATCTAATTAATTAGATAGAAATTATCTTTATTGATAATGATTGTAAATTAAAATTTGCCTTAAATTATTTATTAGCAAAGATAGACATTGAAACACTTACCTATCTTTTGGAAGGTCCATTTATTTTTAAATTCCCGCTTTAGATATCAAGGTTTGAAAAATATCTCTTAATTTGAAAAACTAACTAATTATACTTGGATTCCATAGCAGATGCAGGTGAGTTTTGAGATATTATTAATTTCTCCTTAGATATTACTTGCACCATATTTAGTTTTGATTCTCAACATATATATTGTCGTACTTTTTCAAGCTCATGTGATTGGAAATACCCTCAACTAAGTTTTGTTTTGTTAGGGCTTAAGGTTAATGAAGTTAAGTCTAAAGCACTCTGGTTTCTGGCGCTGAAATTTTAATTTTTTATAAAATTTAAAATATAGAGAATTTGAATTGTTATCATTCAAAATTTTTATATTTTTAATTATTTATAAAGTTCCTTATTTGATCCTGTTTGAGCTAGACAAACAAGAAACATCAAGCAATATAGATAAGAAATTTACAAGAAATCAACACTTAACCAAGGGGGGAAAATGAAAATCCAATTAGAAAACCTTTAAACTAGCACTGCCCATGTTCAAATTGAAATTTATCCAGCCAGTTTTCTAGCATGATATATAACTTTATATATATATATATATATATATATATATGTAGAGTATTCAATAGCCAACTTTTGCTATTAATTAAATGTGTCCTTAATCTAAGAAAACTGTGCATTATTCAAAAAGTTAATTAAATTTGAAATTTTCATTTATTAATTTGTTGAATTAAGTTTCTTAATATATATAAAAAATTTCTTATAGATGAAGAGAAACTAAAATTTATTAGTATCTAGATCTTCTGTATTTGAAAAATTATGCATTTCTTCTCTCTGTTAAAAAAGAGATAAGCAGAAAAAAATTCAATCCCTAATCCATTCAGGATATGAGTCTTTTATTTTCTTCTTTCTCTCTCTTAATTAAAAAAAATGCACAATTTTTTAAGTTTAGAGGATTCAAAATCAATTCACTGGAGAAAATAAAATGAAAGGTAATGACAATGAAATGTAAGTGGAATTTCTGTACAAATAATGAAAAAGGCATTTAAGATATAGTTAAATTTATAAGAGAGAATTATTATAAAATTATAATAAATTAAATATTATTTCGAAAAATCAATTAAAATCTTCCTGTTATAACCACGACTTCTAATCTAGTTTTAATGTAATACCATATCAACATTTATACTTAATTTAAAATTCTTAAATCCCACAAAATCATAAGGTTGACAAGAAAACTATCTCCATGCTTTTCTCTTTAATTTCATATTATACCACCAACATAGCTCCATATATCACGATATAAGTTTCTACTCAGGAATTAAAAATTAGAAAAATAAAATAAAAGGAACTTGTTCTTTCACAATCTAAACCTGTAATAACAATCTATTCATATTCCGTACATATCTGCTAAATCAAAGCTTCAATCATGTTTCCTTATCCTTAGAAGTGAGTGGGTGAAGATTTAGGTTAAGATGATACCTTCCTTAGCAAAAACTCTGAATATATATGCATCATTCATCAAACAAGGAAAAAAGTAAAAATACTTTTGGAAAGAAGAGTGGAGATAAGTGCTTTCATTTTCTAAAAACAATGCATTTTGTACAATATGTCAATTTGATTGACAATAAGTAAACAGTAGGGGAGGATTCTGTAATATATATCAAATATCAAGAAAATTGGATTATATTTTTGAACCAAGAGTAATTAAATTTTAATTTAACTAAATTAACCTTAGGAAAAGTTAATGTAGCCTGGTTTCAAATATATTTAGACCCACCTCATACAAAATTTTGGTACTAGATATGACAATATAAAGGGAGCATATCATTTCAAAAGTACAATATATTAACATTATTTTTAAATTTTCTTTAAAGAATTGAGTTGCTAAATCATCCTTGAGATTTTCTTCCTTGCTAGCTAACTCCTTTTTTTTTTTTTCTGTGTCAATTAGCTTAAGTACGTGTAATGTGTCTTATTTTTTTGAAATTATTATAGGTATCTCTACAAAAAGCAATCTTGTTCATAGCCTTTTAAACGTGAGCAATTCTTTTAATGGAGATTCAAATTTTGATTCACCAAATTATGAAAGACTAATTAACCCCTTCCATAAAGTAGTTATAACTCTCTTTTTTTTTTTCACATGAATTAGCTCAAGTGTATGTCCTATTATTTTTTGGGTTTCTTACACACATCTTATATAAGAGGTAATATTGTTCAAATGGCACTAAATATAAACACATCTTCTCTCATAACGAGATACTTGCTCATTTTGTAAGATCTAATTCTCATTGGTAAGCTAGATATTTATGTATCTTTTAATTGATTAGAAAATTTAAAAAATTAGTAATTGAACCTTTGAAATATTTTTATTTTTTATTTGAGTTGAAACTCAAATGGAAAATATTAATTACATAGCGATTGAGGGTAAAATTCATATGGAAGACAATTGATCTTCATCTTTTTCACGTTTGCACACAATTAATGACATGGCACTTCAAATTTATAAAATATGATAACATATTAAAATCAAAACAAAATGCATGTTCAAGGAAAAAAATAAGCTAGAGATATGAGAAACGATCTGGAAAGACAATAACCAAAACCAAAATGCGAAGAAAAAGAAGAAACAACACCACATAAAGCCTATCATACTTTGGCTAATTCATTCTTCGCCCTTTGAATGACTTTTTCTTTCCCTTTTTGCACTTCACTTAGTTTCACCTAAAAAAATTTAACAAGCCATTGAGGTTTTCCTGTTGAAAATACACTATGTCCCATGACAATTCCAAATATCATCCCACATCCATATCCCAAGGCTATTGCTTTCCATCCAAATCCTGATTCCTCGTCGAAGGTTGTTGATGGTGATGGCCATTATCCTTCATCTTTCTTGCAAGTTTTTGACAATGGAACTCCACAAAGCCCTAAATTTCCCTTATAGGAATCATTGTCAAATGTATCAAACTGCTTACCCTTAGGTATGATTCCCTCAAGATGGTTTTGGGAAAGGTTCAAACAAGAAAGAAAATTGAGATTGGTTAATATTGTAGGAATCTCACCAAGCCTGTTTGATGACAGATCTAACCATTCTGTTGGAAGAGAGATGTTTTTAATTTAGTTTGGAAGGAGTTTATTTAGAAAATTGATATTTGGAAGAGAAAATATTTTGAAGGGAGGATAGGTAAGGAAGGAAACAAGAATAACTAGCATAATATGTAAATTGTTACAATATTTACGTGCGTAATTATGCCAAAACATTTTTCTAAAGAAAGGCAGAGTTTTAGTAGCAATTCATGTGTATTTACCACACCATAATTATATCGAAACTCTTAAAAATAAATAGAGATATCTAAACCCTAAACTTTCTCTAATCTAACTACTTCACACACATCAGTATGTAAGTCGTTATTATCTATCTAGAAATAATTAAAATTCAGAACAAGGTGTCGGTTCATTTGAATATAAATTTAATATATTAATATTAAAGAATTCAATTTTAAAGCATGTATTTTTATTTTCTGTAACAACTGAAAAAATATTTTTAAAGGATAAAACCTAATTTTTGACACTAATTTTAATCAAACGAAGCTTGGCACGATTTTCAAGGATGGTGATTTGAAACGGAAGGTTATTCGAAGTCAGAAACACGATCAAATGGAAAGAAACGCAATCTGGCGATCAGAAACTGACAGACGACGTTTTGTGCATCGATTCCACTGATGGAGGCCAAAACCTTTGCATGGAAACGTGTGCCAACATCTAGGAGGAATTCGACACCCTAAATTATCCCCGGGTGGTCTGGGAAAAGTCAGAATCGCCCCCAGAGGCTTTAAATTTCATGGATTCCCTCTATTTCTCTCAAATCTCTCTCTCTCCTCACCACACTTTCTCTCTCCTCTCTCTCCTCCTTCCTCCACCGTGCACTGCCACCACAACCACCATGGGCCGCCACCTGGCACACCAATCGATAGCCCTCACCATCCACAACCTCCAACAAGCACCTACGGCCACCAACGGTCGTCAGAGTCGCCGGAAAATGCCACTTTTCTCCTCCACCGCGCAAAAACTTTGCCAGCTCAGATCACCGCCATCCGTCACCATTGGTCGTCACCGCCCCCACCACTGTGTAGCCTGAGCTGCCAGCTTCCTCCAGTAGCTCGCCGACGTCGAACAGTGGCCGGACGCGCCCGGATCAAGGTAATCTCCGTCTGCCATGCGTGAATCTTCGTGGCCTAAAAACGCCATCCAAATGGCTGTGAACCGTCGTGCCACCACCATATTCGGACTCCTGGACTTTTGGGCTTCACCGTGGTATAATTTTCGAGGCAAACCACACCCCTCCACCGTGCACCATCGTACACCACCGTGCGTCACTGTGTGCCGTCGTGCCGGAGTCTCTGGACGTGCATCGGGAGAAACCGAGACCACCCCAAGATAGAATTCCATCATCTGATCACATTGGTAAGGTCCAATTTCCCGAAAACTGATGATATCTGATTGAAATAGCTGTCGAACGTAATTAGGCAATAAATTGACCTAGGCATTAGGGCAACCAGACTTAGAATTGTTAAACGGATGACATGACAAGCCTGAATATTTAATTTAATGTCCAAGAAATTAATTGGGCTGAGAAACTGAGACTACGCGAGATTCTGAATTGATTCGGAGCGACAGGAGACCAGGTAGGATAATTTACACTTCCCGAACATTAAAATTAACCTAGTGGATACCTGAACGATTTAGATTATTTGCATAGATTTACGTGCTACTTTCGATGGAATAAATTGTATGACCTGTGCTAAAAACCCTAATTGCATGTTAGGCGCTTTGTTTATCGAGTTTAGATGCCATTAGGACGGATTTACTTAGGGTTGGGTACTTGATAGCCGGTATGAGACGGCCGTTAAGTATCCTGAGTACAGGGAGTTTTAAATGAGATTATTTTATCAGATTTAGCCTGTACTGCATTAAGGATTACGCGTTAAACCAGGACGACCCTAAGAAAGGTTTTAAGGAGTATAAGGGGGGATAACCTACACGGGGAAACGTTGTGATTTAGGCGTAATACCCTAGAACCCTGAGGAATAGCCGACCGTGAGCATGTGAGTTCGAATAGACTGTATGAGGGTGAGAATTGACATATGTGCACATGCTAGGGGACGCCCTAGATGTTGATTCTCACCCGGTCCTTGAGTGAGTGATTGGTGTTAAGGATCACACTCACAATATGGGCTTGATTCGGGTGATTGGTGTTACGGATCACACCCAACGATAAGAGAGGTATTCTCTCTGGATGACGTGCAATTAGATGATGATTTAGACTTGGTTACAGCGGATTTGTAGCCAACGTGGATTTAGATACACCGGGCATGGGATTTTATCTGATTTTGAGTAATGATTTTTAAAGAAATGGATTTTTATGATTTTGATTATCTGCCACAATTTTCATGTGATAAAACGATTTTAAAGATAAGGTATTTCACTGTTTTCAAACTGATTTCGGGAAGATGATTTCGGTGTTTGCACCGCTGAGTATTCAGCCAGATTTTGAACTGTATTTGAATTGTAAATTATTCTAATGGGATTTTATATCTCACCAGGCTGTTTACTCAGATGAACCGGGATAGGGACAGGAACCCAGACGATAGCTGAGGATGCCGTGGTGATAAACAGGAGAATGACTTAGTTTAGGCTTGAACTGTCTTGTATATATTTTGATAACATTGATGTATATGGATTTCTGTCATTTATGTTTTATGTTGTTGTTGGACTGGCTGTATAATTGCGAACAGGTGATTTTTGTACTTTGGGTATGATCTAAATACAGAGGAAACTCTGCCGGATTTTCGGTAGGGTTTACCGCTGTAAACTTGTGAAATTCAGTTGGAATGTATGTGAATGTATGACGTGATGTGTATATGAGTTTTGGATGTTGCATTTAATGATTGTACGCCATATATATGGACTTTAGATTTCATTCCAAAGTAATTTATGATGTATGTATGTATAATTAGTTTAGCTGCATGTGAACTAGGGTTGAACGGAATTCGAATGGACAACGAGAAGTCTATTTGGATTACGCTCAACCAGTAGCGATCCCCTGACATTCCCACATCAAGAATAACTAGGTAAAAGACCCATATGCTTCCGCTAATCAGATACAGGATTGTGTATGTCGTATTAGGGGGTCGTTACATTTTCTCTATCCAATTTTAAAACATGTATTTTTTATATGGTTTGTATACAAAGGAATATTGGAGAAAGAAAAGAAACATATGTTCTGTTAAAATTAATTGATATAGATAATAATTGTAATATTTTGAATAATTTATAAATAAATTATTATAAATTATGACATGTAATATAAGCATTAAATGATGACTTCGCAACCCTCTTTCACGCAAATTAATTGATCCAAACTTTTAACACAATCATTTTCAATTTGAATTCATTGGAAAGAGACATCAATGGCTGTATTATTATTATTTTCTTTTCTACAATTGAAGACTTGGAATAACTGAAAAAGCAAGTTGGATTAATTACTAAAGAGTAATTTTAATTCTTTAATTTTTATGATAGGATCAATTTTTTTAAGTTTAATTAGTTTTACTTTAATTCTTTAATTTTAAAAATTAATCAAAATTTTCATAATTATTAATATTATTTATTTATTAATAGAAAATATTAAATTTGAGCCAATTTAATATTTTTATGTCATGTTATTGTCAATATTACTTTTCTACTAATCTTACATATAATAACAAATTTGGTTGTAGCATTATATATATTTAGGTTTAGATTTAATGAGTATTTAATTTAGGTTCAAACTTTAAATTTAAGAATTTTTTTTTCAATTTAAGATTGATAAAGTGATAACATTGATAATAATATAAGATAGATATAATTGAAATTTGCTCTAACTCAATACTTTTCATTCAGTAAATTATCGATGCTTGGTATTAAAAAATTGATTGATTTTTAAAGTTAAAAGAAGTATAGTGAAAATAATTAAATTTAAAGAATAAAATTAAAAATTAAGTCAAAATTAAAAGACTAAAAGAATTATTTTGCCCACCTTAAAAATAAACTGTAGTCTATTAGGAAATTTCTATAAAATTAATTCCATTATTCAAAATTTAAAGAGTAAATTATACTTTTTTGCTTTTAGAGATCATGAAATTATTCTCCTCTCTCATCTATTATAAAAAATTATACTCTTCTATTTTGAGAAATGACAAAACTTATAATTTTAATCATTTTGGTCAAATTACTCTTATATTTATTATTTATATAATTAAATATGTATTTGACTAATATAAAAATATTTTTAACTTAAAATAACATAAATTTTATTATTTTTAAATCAAAATAAATAATAATAAAATATCATAATTTTTAAAAATATATTTTATAATAAATTTAAATATTTTTAAAAAATTAATAATATCATGAAGAGTATTTTAATTAAAATGAGTAAAAATTGTAAGTTTTTTAAGCTTTCAAAAAAAAAATAAACTTTTAAAATAAAAGAGAGAAGATATAATTTTAATATTTCTAAAGAAAAAAGAATATAATTTACTCAATTTTAAATAAAAACAAGATCTATTTGTGGGAGAAGGCAAAATAACGATATACACTTTGGGTTGGTATGAGTCTTTTTACATAAACAAGGCCCGTTGTACCAAATGTGATAGTGTGTGTTTAATTTATTCATATATATATATATAAACCCTAAACCCTAAACACACATTATAATGCGTTCAGATTGTCTGTTGGACGTTTTTTGGTGGCCGCTTGCTGGGCCCTTTAGCAGCAATTTTTTTTATTATTAAAAGTTTTTGCAACAAATATTATTGTCGCTATAACTTTTGTTAAGTTAATTATTTAAACAAAGATTATAGCAACAATTATATTGTTGCAATAATATTAAACACACTTTAGCGACAGATAAAACCGCCACTAAAAAGCCCAAGCCAGAAGCCGCCAAACAGATGATCCAAAATCCATTATAACATCTTGACATATACAATTATACGTGTCGTGTTAACTTTAATCAAAGATTGATTTAAATTTAATAAATAAAATATATATTTAATAAATTATATAAACTTTTCATTTACTATAATAACTTTTTTTTTTTGGTTAGAAGTCTGGGGCCTAAGGTCGAAAAACATGAAAAACTCACAAAACCGTTATCACAAGTCCCTTGGCATCCAAGGGAGTCTGAGTCAACTCTACGAAGAGAAAGATATGAGCAGTCATCCAGCTCTATGTAACTTTTAGATCAAATAAATTTAATAATTTTTTTCTCTTTTTACATTATATATTATATTTTATATTATATAATTTACATATATTTTATGAAATCAATAATTATAAGACTTCAAAAATATTATAATATAGATATATAATTTAATAATATTATTATTTATAATAAAATAAAAAAACAAAGGTATTTTGTATCTTTTGAATTATTTTAATATTTATTGGAAAAAATTATTTATGTTGATTTTTTTTTCAAGTAGAAATTTAAAAATCTCTAAGACAAAATAGACACGAGTTCGAAAGATAAACTCTATATATATTGCAGGTTAATTAAAATTACGAAAAACTTGTACATACATCCATATATTGTGTTAATTAAGACAGGATTCAAAAATTACTGAAAATTCGTTAAATTTTATGTTTCATTCTTAATTTCATTGAAATCATGATCTATGACTTCATGATTAAACTACATCCAATTTTTCAAGAAAATTTCGTGTTTTTTAAGCTTGCCCTCTATATATTTATTTGACTAGCCCCATTTCCATCCTCTGACTTTAATCTACAGGAATTATTAATAAGATTAAATCTATATGTGACTTTTTATTTTTTTATTAATTTTGTAATTAAAATAAATTATGTAAAAAAATATTTATAAATTCCCGCTTTAGATATCAAGGTTTGAAAAATATCACTTCATTTGAAAAACTAACTAACTATATACTTTGATTCCATAGCAGAGGCCGGTGAGTTTTGAGATATTATTAATTTCTACTTCGATATTACTTGCAACATATTTAGTTTTGATTCTCAACATATATATTGTCTTACTTTTTCAACCTCATGTGACTGGAAATGCTCTCAACAAGTTTTGTTTTGATAGGGCTTAAGGTTATTGAACTTAAGTCTAAAGCACTCTGGTTTCTGGTGTTGAAATTTTATTTTTTTATAAAATTTAAAATATAGAGAATTTGAATTGTTACCATTCAAATTGTTTATATTTTAAATTTTGATTTTTTATAAAATTTAAAATATAGTTTATAAAATTTAAAATATAGTGAATGATATATAACTGTTTTTATATTTATGGAAACATTATTTATTGTTCCTCTAGCTTTTTTTTTTTATATAAATATGTAAAGTATTCATTGCTCTTATAATAGCTATACAACAAAAATTAGATTGGCAAATTACAAGGTCTATTTGACAATTCCACACAATCAAGTTAGTAACAAGTCAACAATGGCCATGGTACCAGAATTCGGATCAATAACCAGCTTCTTCTATTAATTAAATGTGTCCTTAATCTAAGAAAACTGCGCATTATTCAAAAAATTAATTAAATTTGAAATTTTCATTTATTAATTTATTGAATTAAGTTTCTTAATATATAAAAAAGTTCTTATAGATGAAGAGAAACTAAAATTTATTAGTATTTGGATCATTTGTATTTGAGAAATAATTCATTTCTTCTCGCTATCAAAAAGGAGATAAGAAGAACAAAATTTAGTTATTAATCCATTCAAGATTTGAAAGACTCTTATAAGCCACTTGTTTGGAAGGAGGGAAATCATGATCATGATCATCATGGGTTCTTGAAGATGATGATTCTTGATGGCTGTTTCATTCTGGAAATACTTTGAAGTTCGAACAGCAGATTGTGTTTCTTGTGATTATGCTGATAATGATCCAGGTTTAAGCAACCATGGAAGACTAATGTTATGCCTAATTATATAAAGCGTGACATGCTTACGCTTGAAAATCAGCTTGCCATGGTGGTTCTGGATAAATTGCTTGAATTTGAGGGCAATAACATCCAGGTAATGTTATTTGTGGATTTGATTTTTCATGTCTTAGGCATGTTATTATGAAGTGAATCATAAATCATTTGTTATTGGCAAAATGGTAGCGTTATTTGGTACGTTAAAAAATTTGAGAGTAAATTATGTAAACTCTCTTTTTTAGTTTTTTGAAAAATATTAAAATTATATTCTTATTTTTTATTTTAAAAAATTATATTTTTTTGAAAGATTAAAAAATTTATAATTTATTTTGACCAAAATACCCTTAATATATATTAATATTAATTTTTTAAAAATTATCATTTATCAAAAATATATTTTAAAAATTATTTATTCATTGTAATTTATTTTGAGTTAAAAATAATAAAGTTAATTTATTTGAAATTTTAAAAAAATAATTTTTATATCACTTAAATATATATTTAATTATATAAATAATATAAATAAGAATATTTTAGTTAAGATGAGAGAAATTATAAATTATTTTATTTCTAATGAGAGGGAGTAGAAATTCAAAATAAAAGAGAGAAGAGTATAAATTGTTTAAAGGAGAAAAATATAATTTACTCAAAAATATAATTTCTCAAATATTTAAAAGCTTAGTCATAAGATATTTTGGATATAATAAACGGAAAATATTTTAAATTTGTGTTATATATATATATATATGTCAAATAATTTTTATGTATAGAATTTCAAGTAATTCGAAAATTATAATGCTTCTATTAAAATATTTAGATCTTTTCACTTGAGTTAACAACATGACATTTGAGTAAATAAATAAACATAAATCATACTTTGTCATCCGTTGGATTTATCGTTTAAGTACTGGGGCCCACAAGTCAAATGGGTTTTCTTTATATTTATCTTTCTGTTTATATTACATGTCATATTATCCCCTATCTCAATATATATTTTGATTAGCGAGTTTGACAACTAGAAAAATGTTACCATCCTTAAGCATAACGGTACACATTTCACACTAGAGTAACATTCAGAACCACCAACTCAATAAAATATCTAAATAATAAATTTTAATTATTATAAGTCATATATAGATAATTTTTTAACCCTCTTATGCCTAATTCTCTCGAACCAGAGCTTTATCAAGATTAAGAGATGCCCGCCAAATGTGTCTAGCCACTTTATATGATCAAGACAAACATAGAACACCATAAATAAAGGATTACACCCTAGTACTTAGGTATATATATCCTTTAGCTCAAGCAGCTCTTACTCACTCTCTGACTCTCTTGTTGATTTAGTATTGAAGGTGCAACTTGTAACAACGGGAAAGATCTAAAAGAGTTTTAAAAGGATTTTAAAAGATAAAACTTGATTTCTTAACCCTAATCCCAATCAAACGAAGCCTGACACGTATTTCGAGGATAATGACTTGACACAGAAGGTCGTTTGAAGCCAGAAACACGATCGAATAGAAAGAAATGCAATCCGACGATCAGAAACTGACGGAAGGAGTTTCGTGCGTCACTTTTGTTGACGGAGGCCAAGACTTTTGCATAGAAATGCGTGCCAATGTCCGAAAGGATGCCGGCACCCTAAAACATCCTCGGGTGGCCTGGGAAAAGTCGGAATCGCCCCTGGAGGCTTTAAATTACACGAACTCCCGCCATTTCTCTCATTTCACTCTCTCTCCTCACCACACTCTCTCTCTCCTCTCTCTTTTCTCTCTCCACCTTCCTCCACCGTGAACGGCCGCCACAGCCACCGTGGGCCGCCACCAAGGGTACCAACCGACAGCCCTCACTGCCCACAACCTCCAAAGAACCCCACGGCCACCCTGGCCGCCGATGCCGAAAAATGCCATTTTTCCTCCATCGCGAAACTTCCTTTCGAATCGCCGCCGTCCGTCGCCGTTGACCCTCACCGCCTTCTACCACCAGTGTAGCCCGAAGCCGCTACCGCTTCCGATGATCGGCGCTGTCGAAAGGAGGCCGGACGCGCCGGACGATCGGGCGTAACGCCGTCCTGGCCGCGGCGAAGTTTCATGGCCGAAAAACACCACCCAAACGGCCGTGAACCGCCGTGCCACCACCGTATTCGGACTCCTGGGCTTGCGGGCTTCACCGTGGTATGATTTTCGAGGCAAACCGCATCTCCTCGTCGTCGCGTAGGTGTACCGGGTGCTCCGTAGGTGTCTTGCCGCCGTCTTTGGAGCTTCTGGACATGCATCCCGAGAAAACGAGACCACCATGATGTAGAATTCTATCATCTGAGCACAGTGGTAAGGTCCGTTTTCCCAAAAACTAATGTTATATGACTGAAATGACTGTCGAACGTAATTAGACAACTAATTAACCTAGGAAACTGTGTAACCGAGTTTAGGATTGAAAAACGGATGACGTGACAAGTTTAAATATTCCATTTAATGTCCAGGGAATTAATCGGGCTCAGAAACCGAGATTTCATGGAGTCCTGACTTGATTTGGAGCGACCGGAGACCAGGTAGGATAATTTACACTTCCCGAACCCTAGAATTGATTTAGTGAATACCTAAAAGATTTAGATGACTTGCATGGATTTGCGTGCTACTTTCGATGGGATAAAATTGCATGTCTTTGTGCTGAAAACCCTAATTGCATGTTAGACACCTTGTTTATCGAGTTTAGATGCCTTTAGGGATTTACTTAAATTTGGGTACTTGATAGCCGTTATGGGACGGCCGTTAAGTATCCCTCGTACAGGAAGCTTTTAAACGAGATTATTTTTATCATATCTAGCCTGTACGGAGTTAGGAATTACGCATTAAACCAGGACGACCCTAAGGAAAGGTTTAGGGAGTATAAGGGTGGATAACCTACACGGGAAAATGTTGTGATTTAGGCGTGATACCCTAGAACCCTGAGGAATAGCCGACCGAGTGCATGTGAGTTCGAATAGACTGTATGAGGATGAGAATTGGCATATGTGCACATGCTAGGGGACGCCCTAGATGTTGATTCTCACCCGGTCCTTGAGTGAGTGATTGGTGTTACGGATCACACCCAACGATAAGAGAGGTATTCTCTCTAGACTACGTGCAATTAGAAGATGATTTAGATTCGGTTACAGCGGATTTGTAGCCAACGTGGATTGAGATACACAGGGCATGGGATTTCACTTGATTTTGATAACTGATTTTAAAAGAAATGGATTTTATGATTGTGATATATTGCCAAAATTTCCATGTATTTAAACGATTTTAAAGAAAAGGTATTTCACTGTTTTCGAACTGATTTCAGGAAGACGATTTCGGTGTTCACACCGCTGAGTATTCAACTGGTTTTCGAATGATAATTAAATTGTAAATTATTCTACTGGGATTCATATCTCATTAGGTTGTTTACTCAGATGAACAGGGACAGGGGCAGGAGCCCAGAAGATAGCCGAAGCTGACTTGAGGATAGACGGAGAATGATTAGCTTAGGCTTGAATCATTTGTATATATACCTGATGATACTATTATTTCTCGGATTCTGTTTCTTATGAATTTTGTATGGATTGGACTGAATGTACATATAACGTTTCAGATAGTATGCATGGATTATAGTGATGAATTGATGTTGATGTGTATGGATTTATATTGGTTATGTTTATTACTGTTGCGGGACTGGCTGTTGATGTTTAAACAGGTGATTCTGTAGTTGGGATATGATCGAATTATAGAGGAAACTCTGCCAGATTTTCGGTAGAATTTACCGCTGTAAACTTATGGATTTGAATTGAAATGTGTATGAACGTATGACGTGACATGCATATGAGTTTTATATTTCATCCCAAAGTTATTATTGATGATGTACATATGTGTATTTAGTCAGTTGCGTGTGTATCAGGGTTGAACGGAATCCGAATGGATAACGGAGAATCTATTTGGGTTACGCTCAACCAGTAGCGATCCCCTGACGTTCCCACATAGGGAATAAACATTCAAAATACCCCATATGCTTCCGCTAATCAGATAAGCATCACATATGACGTATTAAGGGGTCGTTACACAACTAGAAAATCATCTCCTCATATACATTCATTTGTTCTATTCATTGTGCACAGGTTCAATCCAGAACTACTTCATCAATACTTTATACAATGCATATGAATAATAAATAAATTTTGAGTAATTAATTTGATCTAATTAATTAGTTAGAAATTATCTTTATTGATAATGATTGTAAATTAAAATTTTCCTTAAATTATTTATTAGCAAAGATAGACATTGAAACACTTACCTATCTTTTGGAAGGTCCAATTATTTATAAATTCCCGCTTTAGATATCAAGGTTTGAAAATTATCTCTTAATTTGGAAAACTAACTAATTATACTTGGATTCCATTGCAGATGCAGGTGAGTTTTCAGATATTTTTAATTTCTACTTAGATATTACTTGCACCATATTTAGTTTTGATTCTCAACATATATACTTTTTCAAGCTCATGTGATTGGAGATACTCTCAACAAGTGTTTTTTTGTTAGGGCTTAAGGTTAATGAACTTAAGTCTAAGGCACTCTGGTTTCCGGTGTTGAAATTTTATTTATTTATAAAATTTAAAATATAGAGAATTTGAATTGTTACCATTCAAATTGTTTATATTTTAAATTCCTTGCTTATATTATTATAATATTTATAAAATTTCTTATTTGATCTTGTTTGAGCTAGACAAAAAAAAACATCAAGCTACATAGATAAGAAATTTACAAGAAATCAACACTTAACCAAGGGGGAAAAATGAAAATCCAATTAGAAAACCTTTAAACTAGCACTGCCCATGTTCAAATTGAAATTTATCCAGACAGTTTTCTAGCATGATATATAACTATTTTTATATTTATGGAAACATTATTTGTTGTTCCTCTAGCTTTATATATATATATATATTTATAAATATGTAAAGTATCCATTGCTCTTATAATAGCTATACAACAAAAAATAGATTAGCAAATTACAAGGTCTATTATTTGACAATTCCAAACAGTCAAGTTAGTAACAAGTCAACAATGGCCATGGTCTAGGCAGAATCACCAGAATCCATATCGTCATTCATATTTTCAATGTCCTTTGGGATCGTGAGGTAACCATTCAAAAGCCAACTTTTGCTATTAATTAAATGTGCCTTTAATCTAAGAAAATTGTGCATTATTCAACAAATTAATTAAATTTGAAATTTTCATTTATTAATTTGTTGAATTAAGTTTCTTAATATATAAAAAAGTTCTTATAGATGAAGAGAAACTAAAATTTATTAGTGTTTGGATTTTCTATATTTAAAAAATTATGCATTTCTTCTCTCTATTAAAAAATAAATAAGAAAAAAAAGTTGATCCCTAATCCATTTAGGATTTATTTTTATTAATGTAAGTCTTTTAATTTTTTTTTCTTTCTTTCTCTTAATATAAAAAAATTCACAATTTTTTAAATTTAAAGGATCCAAAATCAATTCAGTGGAGACAATATAATTGAAGGCAATGATAATGATATTTAAGTGCAATTTTTAAACAAATAATGAAAAAGGTATTTAAGTTTAAGATATAGTTAAATTTAGAAGAGAGAATTATTATAAAATTATAATAAAGTAAACATTATTTCAAAAAATCAATTAAATTCTTCCTGTTATAACCACGAGTTTTAATCTAGTTTTAATGTAATACCATATGAACATTTATACTTAATTTTAAATTCTTAAATCCCAGAAAATCACGAGGTTGACAAGAAAACTATTTCCATGCCTTTCTCCTTTAATTTCATATTATATCACCAACATAGCTCCATATATCATGATATAAGTTTCTACTCAGGAATTAAAAATTAGAAAAATAAAATAAAAGGAACTTGTTCTTTCACAACCTAAACCTGTAATAACAATCTATTCATACTCCGTATATATCTGCAAAATCAAAGCTTCAATCATGTTTCTTTATCCTTAGGAGTGAGTGGGTGAAGATTTAGGTTAAGATGCTACCTTCCTTAGGAAAAACTCTTAATATATATGCATCATTCATCAAACAAGGAAAAAAGTAATAATACTTTCGGAAAGAGAAGAGGGGAGAAAAGTGCTTTCATTTTCTAAAAACAAAGCATTTTGTTCAAGATGTCAGTTGACAAAAAGTAAATAGTAGGGGAGGATTTTATAATAAATATCTAATATCAAGAAAATTAGATTATATTTTTGAACCAAGAAAATTTTAATTGTAATTTAACTAAATTAACCTTAGGAAAAGTTAATGTAGCTTGGTCTCAAAAATATGTAGACCCACCTCATACAAAATTTTGGTACTAGATATGAAAATATAAAGGGAGCATATCATTTCAAAAGTACAATATATTAACATTATTTTTAAATTTTCTTCAAAGAATTGAATCACAAAATCATCATTTTCTTTCTTGCAAGCTAACTCCCTTTTTTTCTCTATGTCAATTAACTTAAGTATGTGTAATGTGTCTTATTTTTTTGAATTATTATAAGTATCTCTATGAAAAGTAATCTTATTCAAAGTGTTTTAAATGTAGTACATTTCTCTCAACAGAGATTTATATTTTGATTCACCAAGTTGTGAGAGAATGACCCCTTCACAATGTAATTATAACTCTTTCTTTTTTATGTGAATTAGCTCAACTATATGTGTCCTTTTATTTTTTGGGTTTCTCACATGCATTTCATATAAGAGGCAATCTTGTTCAAATTACACTAAATATGAATACCTCTTCTCTTAGTGAGATAATTGCTCCTTCAATTAGATCTAATTTTTATTGGTAAGATAGATATTTATCTGTCTTTTAATTGACTAGAAAATTAAAAAATTTAGTAATTGAACCTTTAAAATATTTTTATATTTTATTTGAGTTGAAATTCAAATGGAAAAAATTAATTACGTAGCAATTGAGGGTAAAATTCATATGGAAGAAAATTGATATTCATCTTTTTCATGTTTGCACACAATTAATGACTTGTCACTTCAAATTTTATACAAAATGATAACATATTACAATCAAAACAAAAATACATGTTCCAAAAAAAAAGCTAGAGATATGAGAAACTATCTGGAAAGACAACAAACAAACAAAAAAAATGCCAAGAAAAAGAAGACACAACACTACATGAAGCCTATCATACTTTGGCTAATTCATTCTTCGCCTATTTGAATGACTTTTTCTTTCCCTTCTTGCACTTCTCTTATGTTCACCTAAAAAAATTTTAACAAGCCCAGGTTTTCCAGTTGAAAATACGATATGTCCCATGACAACTCCAAATATCATCCCACATCCATATCCCAAGGCTATTGCTTTCCATCCAAATCCTGATTCCTCATCATGGTCAAATGTTGTTGATGATGATGGCCATTCTCCTTCATCCTTCTTGCAAGTTTTTGACAATGGAACTCCACAAAGCCCTAAATTTCCCTTATAGGAATCATTGGCAAATGTATCGAACTGCTTACCTTTAGGTATGATTCCCTCAAGATGGTTTTGGGAAAGGTTCAAAAAAGAAAGAAAATTGAGTTTGGTTAATGTTGTAGGAATCTCACCAGTTAGCTTGTTTGATGACAAATCTAACCATTCTAGGCTTTGCAGATTTCCCAATGATTGTGGAATAGAACCAGTGATTTGATTTTGTGAGAGGTTAAGACCTATTAGTGAACTTAGATCCCCCATGAATTTTGTAATCTCTCCATCAAACTTGTTATTTGATAAGTCAATAGTTGTAAAGGTTGTTAAGATCCTTTGCAACACTCTGTTTTGCCCTTTCATTGTAACCATCACTGAATCTTCATATGATGAACCATTGTAATAATGTTTCATGTACTGCAAGCCAATTTCACAATCATTTACTTTCATCATTCCTTTAAATTCTTTGATGTATGCTGTAGGTAAGGATCCATTAAAAAGATTGTTGGAAACATCAAAGATCCTTAACTTGGGGAAGGGATGCTTGATTTTGGAATTATTAATGGAACCTTGAAACTTATTATCCTTCAAAACAAGTACTTGCAACTCTTGAAGACCTTCAAGCCAATTGGGAAATGTATCCTCAATCTTGTTTTCTCCAACATCTAAAGCTTCTAGTTGAGTGCAAAGGGCTAAGGACAAAGGCAATGGTCCTTGTAGTTGGTTGCCATTAAAATGCAAAGTTCGCAATGAATTGCTTTTGGAAATGTTCCTTGGTATAGTTCCAACAAGATTATTCATCTGTAGATCCAAAACAGAAAGATATGGGAAGGCTAGAAGACATTGTGGAATAGGGCCTGTCAACTTGTTGTGAGACAAGTTGAGTATAACAAGTGAGCTTGCATTGCAAAACGAAGAGGAAATATTCCCAATTAATCTGTTGTTTGAGACTGAGAAGAATTTCAGAATAAAGGACGGTACTAGAAGATTTCCTTGCAACACGTTGAAGCTAAGATCAAGAAACCATAAATTCCTCATTGAAAGATCCTCAGATGAAGTCAAATTGTTATGGGATAGATCTAAAGATAGAAAAGAACCATTTCCCACTTCGTTGAACCATTTGGGAATCTTTCCTTGAATTTTATTATCAGAAAGATTTAAATATTTCAAATTTTGAAGGTTTCCCAAGAATCTGGGAAAATTTTTGATTCTACAAGAAGCTAAATTCAAATCTTGAAGATTGGAAATGGTGTAGTCAACATGATTGTCAAAGCTATCAAAGAGAAACTGGTTGTTTGAAAGATCAAGGTATTCTAGATTTTGGAGCTTTGAAAATTGGTGAAAATTAACAAGGCCACTCAAGTTGTTTGTTGATAGATCTAAATCAGTAAGATTTACAAGACCAAAAATTGATTTAGGCACATCACCTTCCAACTTGTTAAAAGAGAGATCACAAGATTCCAACGAGTAAGTTGAGAATGGACCAATGGGCCATGTGAGGTGGTTGTTCCTAAGTTTCAACTGAAGTAAAGACGATGAAGAAAAACAACCATTAGGAATTGTTCCATTCAATAAGTTATTAGACAAAGATAGAGAAGCTAAATTTGAAAGTTTGCAAATTTTATCTGGGATTGGACCTACTAATATATTGGACGAACAACCAAACGACACAAGTTGAGTTAGATTAGAAAATGACGATGGCAATTGCCCTCCTAAGTTGTTTCTTGAAAGAGATAAATGTTCTAATTTGATAAGTTTTCCAAGCCCATTCGGGATTTCACCACTAAAATTATTTCCTGAAAGAATTAAATAAGTGAGATGTTTAAGATTTGAAAGTGATGATGGGATTTGACCACTAAAATTATTATCCGAGAGATCTAAGAAAGTGAGATGTTGAAGGGTTGAAAGGAATGAGATCTCACCACTAAATTTGTTTGAGTGAAGGTCCAATTCTGTTAGTTGTGTGAGGTTCCCAAAACCTGGAGGAACATGCCCTTCAAATTGACAAGAAGAAAGAAGCAAAACATTAAGTGACTTCAAATGGCATAAGGAATCTGGAACTCCTCCTGAGAAAGCAATGTTGGAGAGATCCAAAAACCTTAGTGGAGAGCTCCAGTTGGACTTTGGAAGTTGAACCTTGAGATCTTCATTAAATGACAAACTTAGCTTTTGAAGATTTTGTAAACAGAGAATGTTATTTGCCATTTTCCCCTGCAACCCAGTAGAACTAAGGCTAAGAGTGACCAAAGAAGACGACAAATTCATCAACAAGGACAAGGAACTTGGCCTAATGGAAGACATATTTACATAATGTAGAACAAGTTCCCTTAAATCAGTTACGTTTAGAATGAGGTCTTCCCATGTGGAAGGTTCTAATCTCAATATTCCCAAAGAATCAAAATTTGACCAAGAAAAATCAAGCGAGACCAATTCAGAGAGTTGAGAGATTTTGGAAGGAATTTCACCAGAAAATTGAGAGAAGCTTAAGTTTAAGTGTGTGAGAGTTACAAGATCACCAAATTGAGAGGATATTGAAGAGCCACCAAAATTGTTGAAAGCCAAGTTGAGTGTCTGAAGATGAGAAAGTTAGAAGATGGTGCTGTTGGGATGGAATTGACCTTGAAGCCAACTGCAGCTGAGGTCAAGGCCAATCACGTGGCCTGAAATGGAGTCACACGTGACACCATCCCACAAGCAGCAATTCGAACCATTTCCCCATGATGCAGTCTTTGGATAAGAAGACTGAAAATCAACACAAAATTCAGAAGCAGAACTGTCAAGAGAGAACGAGTTCTTGAAATGGAGAAGGTCAGAGTACTCAGAATGAATACAGAAAGGCTCCAATGAAGAAGAATGAGAAGGGAAATGAAAAAGCAATAAGAAGAAAAAGAGGAATGGATATGGCATTAACCAACCCATAAGCATGAAAATTTAGTTTTGTTTACAGAAGCTGGAACTTAGAAAGGCTATGAGATTGTGTCTAACAGATGAAAAGCTTAATTCAGAAGGAGGTTCTGCAATACCCTTTATATAGAAGCTACACATTACTTTAACTGTGTAAATAGGCTAAATTACTTTAGCTGGGTATGCAATAATTAAACATGACTTTGTTTTATCTATACTAAGTGTATTGAAACAGATTCCCGAGTGCATTATTGTGTATGAAATTTTATTTAAATTAAATGATAAAATTTAAATTTCTTTTACTGAAAAATTTAATTTTCAATTTCTACTTGCTCTATAACTTAAGAATTACTTTTGGTACTACTAAAAAGCATTTATTTCAAAAAAAAAAATTTGGCCATACACATCAATTTTTCAAAATAATTTCTTTTAAGAAAATATATAAATAACTTTAACTTCCAAAACTTGATCAAACTGGCAAAAAGCATTAGTCTGAATAGTAATAAAAATACAAAACCCTCTTTCCACGCAAAATTAATTGATGCAAACTTTCCATACAATCATTTTCAATTTGAATTCACTGGAAAGAGACACCAATGACTCTATTATTATTATTTTTTTCTACAGTTAAAGACTTGGAATAATTGAAAAGGCAAGTTAGATTAAGAAGACTTAATTTTGTAACGCATGAGGTGCCTTTGTCCTTCTTCTTTTTTCTCTCTCTAGTTGAATTGAGAAATTGGAAGGAAACTATGATATATTATAAGGCAAAAACGAATTACAAGAATTATTGTTGAAATTATATGTGTGTCTGTGTCTATATATATATATATATATATATATATATATGCTTCAAAATTTAAAAAATAAATTATAATTTTTTACTTTGGAAGATCATTAAATTATTCTTTTCACCCATCTGTCATGAAAAATTACACTTCTTTCTAGGTGAAAAAAATTATAATTTTAATAATTTTAACCAAATTATTTTTATATTTATTATTTATATAATTAAATATATATTTGACTAATATAAAAAAAATTATTGTTTAACTTAAAATAACATAAATTTATTATTTTTAACTCAAAATAAATAATAATAATAAAATATTATAATTTTTAAAAATATATTTTATAATAAATTTAATAAATAAAAATATATTTAATAAGTTATATAAATTTTTCATTTATTATAATAACTTTTTTATTTTGTAGAAGTTAAAAAACTCACAAAACCGTTATCACCTAAAGCCCCTTGGCTTCAGATGCCAAGGGAGTTGTGCGTCAACTCTACGAAGAGAAGGGCAGGAGCACTCGTCCAGCTCTATGTAACTTTTAGATCAAATAAATTTATTAAAAACATGTTTCTCTTTTCATATTAAATATTATATTTTATATTATATGATATACATATATTTTATAAAATCAATGACTATAAGACTTTAAAAAAATTATAATATAAATATATATAATTTAATAATAATAATATTTATAATAAAACAAAAAAATTAAAGGTATTTTGTATCTTTTGAATTATTTTAATATTTATTAGAAAAATTATTTATTTTTATTTTTTTTCAAGTAGAAATTTAAAAATCTATAAGATAAAATAGACATGAGTTCATAAGATAAACTCTATATATTGCAGGTTAATTAAAATTACGAAAAACTTGTACATATATCCATATATTGTGTTAATTAAGACAGGCTTCAGAAATGACCGCAAATTCGTTAAATTGCATGTTTCATAATTAATGTCATTGGAATCCACCAACACCTCTTTTAATGGTCTGATATTTGTTGAGGGAAAAAGTATAGAGGCCATGTCATCAAAAGAACTGATTTTGGTATGATCTATGACTTGTTGATTAAACTACATCCAATTTTTCAAGAAAATTTCGTGTTTTTTTCCATCCTCTGACTTTAATCTACAGGAATTATTAATAAGATTAAATCAATATGTAATTTTTTATACTTTTGTTATTAATTTTTTAATTAAAATAAAGTATGTAAAAAAATTTTAAATCAAAATTATTATAATAAAAAATGAGTTGTATAAATTATATATGTGTAAATTTTTTATTAAAAAATATATAAAAATAAAAAAAATATATAAAAATATTTTACATAATGAAATTATTAAAATAAAAAATAAAAGAGATAAATAAAAATGTTACACACTTTCACCAATTTTTTTCATTATTAACAAAATGTGATTTTTATATGGAGTATCCAGATTTCTAGGAAGGCTCAAATATGGAATTTTCAAAAGCCCATGCTGCAGCCTTCGTGCCTTTTGGTGTTTCTTGCCCTTAATTTTGGCTGTTTATTAGATATTTCTTTTTCTCCAATAAGAAAAAGACAAAAGTATCCTTAATAAAATTTTATATTAACAAATTAGGCTTCTTTCTTGTGCGTTTTGAATTTCAGAATTTCAGTACAAACCAAGTGTGTTGCTTCCTCCAAATCCATTTAAAAGTATTAAACTATAAATTAAAGCACTACTTTTTTACTGTGACTTCATTTGAATTCCAAGAAATTATTTCTTAAATTATTTAAAATATTAAAATTTTTATTTATAAAATTTAATTTAATCAAACACGCACATAATTTATTTTTTATCCTTCTCTAATCTAATTTCTTTACGCACACAAATATATAAGTCATTATCTAACTAAAAATAATTAAAATTCAGAACAACCCTCTTTCCACACAATCATTTTCAATTTGAATTCATTGGAAAGAGACATCAATGGCTGTATTATTATTATTATTATTATTATTATTATTATTATTATTATTATTTACAATTAAAGACTTGAAATAATTAAAAAAGCAAGTTGGATTAAGAAGACTTGACTTTGTAATGCGTGAGGTGTCCTTTTCCCTTTTTTTTTTTTTTTTCTTTCTCTGGTTGAATTGAGAAATTGGAAGGAAACTATGATATATTATATGGTAAAAACGAATTACAAGAATTATTGTTAAAATTAAATTACAATTTGTTTAATAAAGAGTACTTTTAATATCTTAATTTTTATGGTAGGTCTCAATTTTTTTAAGTTTAATTAGTTTTACTTTATTTCCTTAATTTTAAAAAATAAATCAATTTTTTTAATTCTTAATATTATTTATTTATTAATAAAAAAATATTAAGTTTGAGCCAATTTAATATCTTTATGTCATATTATTATCAACATTACTTGTCTATTAATCTTAAATGTAAAATAACAAATTTGGTGGCAGGTTTAAGTTTAATGAGTACTTAATTTAGAGTTTAGATTTTAAATTTAAGAATTCTTTTATTTAAAATTGATAAACTAATAATATTAATAATCATATGACATAAATATTTTAAAATTTGCCATAACTCATTATTTTTCATTAGATAAATTAACGATGCTTGGCATCAAAAAAAGTGATTAATTTTTAAAATTAAAAAAATAAAATAAAACTAATTAAATTTAAAGAACAAAATTAAAACTTAAGTCAAAATTAAAAGATTAAAAAGAACTATTATGAAAATAAACTGTAACTATTAGGCAATTTATATAAAACTAATTCCAATGCAGTGAAATGCATAATTCCATTATTCACCGTTCTTAAAATGGAGTAGGTAGGTAGTAATTGAAAGTTTTAAATATCTTCAATTAATGCATAATATGTAAATTATTTTTTTTGTTACAAATGAGGAGTAAAGAAGAAAAAACTAGCATAATATGTAAATTATTTTTTTTTGTTACAAATGAGGAGTAAAGAAGAAAAAACTAGCATAATATGTAAATTATTTTTTTTGTTACAAATGAGGAGTAAAGAAGAAAAAACTAGCATAATATGTAAATTATTTTTTTTGTTACAAATGAGGAGTAAAGAAGAAAAAACTAGCATAATATGTAAATTGTTACATTATTTACGTGCGTAATTATGCCAAAACTTTTTTCTAAAGAAAGGTTAAAATCGAGTTTTAAATCATAAAATTATATCATTTTATAACTTTTTTTTATAATTAAAAGTGTGTTAAATTGCAGTAAAATTTAGAATCCAACAAATTTGGATAAATTCATCTAAACTTGGATAAACTCGAGTAAATTTGAATAAATTTTGGGTAAAGTCATGATTTTATTAGCCCTGAGTTTACTTTCTTTTTTTTGTTATCCGCACTATATATGAAAGAAGCTTATTTGTTTGTTTGTTTTTTTTTACTATTTCAAAAATATATGTTGATCCTTAACAAATTTAAGCCATAACTTGGACCAGCCCAAAAAAATATTTATGGATGATATTTGATTTAGATTGATTATGTTTGAGTATTTATCATGATAGGACTTTTGAAGATCTTTGTTAAATATTAAGTTCTTTAATTTAATTATGTTCTAAATTATCAACTATATATAGAATTATGAATGATATTTACATTTATTATATTTAAGTATTTATATATTAAATTTTGTGATTTAAATAAATTTATATCAAGAATTTATGTATTTGAATTCACGTTATTTAAATATAATTCTAATTAATTAAACAATAATTATGATAAGGATCTATAATTTTTATAATTATTTATTGATATAAATAACTTTTTATAAATTTAAGTATCAAATTTATTTGTCTTTTAAAAATTTATTCAAATTTTTAAATTTGATAAATTTTGTTATTAAGGCTCTGTATCATAAACCACGCTTGTCAGTCCTAATTTAAGCACAAAATATTGACATATTTAAAATTAATAGCACAAAACCAATCAGTGTAAATCAGTAACACACTTTGAAAGAAAAAAAAACAGTAATATTAATAGCAAGAAATTGCAGGTTGCCTTTGAATCATAGCCTGCAAATTTTGGCATTTTAGGTTTTAAAATGAGTTTGGGTTCTCTACTTCTTTTGGATTCTTAGGATCGGCTATTCCTTTTTTTTCTTTTTTCTTTTTTAATCTTTAATTTTTTAAATTTAATTTAAAATTCTAGACGAAATTTAATGTTTATACCTACAATTAACAGGTTTATTAGAATCTATCGTTCATCTTTGAATATGTCTTTTGAACAATCATTCACGATTACTCCTTAAGGATTGTGGCTAGCTATCTTTTGATAATTGAAGGAAAGAGATCGATGTAAATATGTAACTTAATTAATTATTTCAAAGATTATATATATATATATATATATATATATATATATATATATATCCTTCAAAATTTAAGGAGTAAATTATAGTTTCTTGTTTTGAGAGATTGACAAATTACTTTCCTCTTCCATCTATTATGAAAAATTATACTCTTTTTTTCTTGAGAGATGAAAAAACTTATAATTTTAACTATTTTAGCCAAAATACTCTTATATTTATTATTTATAAAATTAAATATGTATTTTATTAATATAAAAAATATTTTTTTAACTTAAAATAACATAAATTTATTATTTTTTACTCAAAATAAATAATAATAAAATATTATAAATTTTAAAAATAATTTTATGATAAATTATAATATTTTTAAAAAAGTAATAATATTATTAAGGATATTTTAGTTAAAATGAGTAAAAATTATAAATTATTTAACCTTTTAAAAAAGAGAAGTGTAAGTTTTTAAAATAAAAAAAAATACAATTTTAATATCTCTCAAAAGAAAAGATTATAATTTACTAAATTTTAAATGGAAACAAGTTTTCTGGGAGAAGGCCAAATAACAATATACACTTTAGGGGTTGATACGAGTCTTTCTATATATGTACAGTGCTTATGTATCAAAGGTTGATGAGTCTTTCTATATATACAATGCTTATGTATCAAAGATTGATTTAATTTTAATAAATATATATACTAGCATCTCGACATGTAGTATTATATGTGTTGTGCTACTTTTTATTAAAGATTGATTTAATTTTAATAAATAAAAAATATATTTAATAAGTTATATAAACTTTTCATTTATTATAATAACTTTTTAAGTTGGTAGAAGTAAAAAAAGTCACAAAAACTGCCTTGAGATGCCAAGGGAGTCGTGAGTCAACTATATGAAGAGAAAGGCAGGAGCACTCGTCCAGCTCTATGTAACTTTTAGATCAAATAAATTTAATAAAATTTTTTTTCTCTTTTTACATTAAATATTATATTTTATATTAAAAATCAATAATCAAAAGACTTCAAAAATACTATAACATCGATATATATAATTTAATAATAATAGTATTTATACTAAAACAAAAAAGTAAAGGTATATTGTATCTTTTGAATTATTTTAATATTCATTGGAAAAAATTATTTATTTTGATTTTTTTCAAGTAGAAATTTAAAAATCTATAAGATAAAATAGATAAACTCTATATATATTGCAGGTTAATTAAAATTACCAAAAACTTTAAATTTTCTTTAAAGAATTGAATCGCAAAATCATCCTTGAGATTTTCTTCCTTGCTAGCTAACTCCCCTTTTTTTTTTTTCGTCAATTAGCTTAAGTATGTGTAATGTGTCTTATTTTTTGAAATTATTATTACAGGTATCTCTACAAAAAGCAATACTGTTCCAAGCGTTTTAAAATACTAATAAAAATACAAAACACAGAAGGGATTTAAAATATAATATTGTACATGTGTATTAAAAGTATTTGATATATGTTGAGTTTGAATTTTTTTTTATTAATAATTAAGACATGCTATGAAAGGCATTTGTATATATGTTGTGTATTAAATGAGTCGATATTAAAAGGCATTTGACTCATTTGAGGAGAGAGAAAAATTAAAAAATTTTAAAAAATTAAAAACAGACCAATGGAGCCTTGAGAGCTCAGGCTCCCATTAGTCACACTCTTAATAATTAGGATTTTAATTTTAGTTTTAATTTTTATCTTTATTTTTAATTTTTTCCCTTTTTTTAATTTGTAATCATTGCACTTTTGTTATTTTTTTCAAATTTTATGAGTCATATTTAAAATTTAAGTGAAATTAATCTAATTAATGTAATTGAAGCTTAAATAACGCCAAAATATCTCAATTTTATTTTTTGAATTTTTCAGTTAAGTATTCAAAATTTAAAATTTAAGAATTTTAAAAAAAATTTAAAGATACAAGAAAACTAAATAGTCATTTTTGCGTATCTGAACTCTTTTAATAACTCAATTATATTTTAGAAAAAGTAATTGTACATGAATTTCATATGTCATTAGTGATATATACATTTGACATTTAGTAAGAGAAAGAAATTGTATCATTTAAGAAAGATACGAGACAAAATTAAAACCCATAAAATTAAAATTTTACACAAATTTAAGAAAAAAATTAATTTTAGCATTAATAATTATTATGTTGATAAATAGATTTAAACCATTTTATGTGGTACATGTGGAAGAACACAACTACAAATTAGATGCGTGCAGATGCTCTTGGTGTTGTCTATTGCGGTCTGCTGAATCTCGGTCGTCCGCATCATCCAACCGTTCATAGCAAGCCACATTGTCTTTTTTCTTTTTTTGGTTTACAACTTATTAAACAGTGTGCTTTATCTGTGAAGGAAAAAAAAAATGAAAGGCGTCCCAATGGGAGAAGAATTAGAAGATACTGATAATGAAAAAGAAGTAGAAATGGCACTGTTGGGTTCGTGAGAAGGAGCTTTCATAACGACCCCCTAATCCATAATACACTTACCTCTATCAGAGTAGCAGAAGCATATATGGGTTTTCAAAATGATTTTTCACTTTTTTCTGTTCCGGGAATGTCAGGGGATCGCTACCAGTTGAGTGTAACCCAAATAGACTCTTACCATAGTCCATTTAGATTCCACTCAACCCTAAGTCAACTATAGCTATACTAAATTCATATACAATCACAACAATCTCTGGAATATCAAAACTAACATCCATAAAATCAGAATATATAATCCATCCATATAAGTTCAACTTAACTAAAATCGAAACATTCATTTCTGCAAAAAATTCGACAGAGTTTCCCCTGTAATCGGGATGTCTCCCAAAATGCAAAACAGTCATAAATCCAGTATATACATTCAATTAAATCCATCAACAGCCAGAAACAACCAATACAAATAATTACACATCAAAATTCAAGCCTAGAAACTACGCTGCACGTCCGTATGTCATCCATTTCCTGCCCAACTATCTCCTAGGCCCCTGTTCCTGTTCATCTGAGTAAACAACCTCATGAGATAGTTAAATCCCAGTAGAGTAATTTACAGTAATTAAATTCAAAAATAGCCAGATGCTTAGCGGTGACAAGCATCGAAAACATCTCTCCATGTTCAATTTGAAAATCAGTGAAATACCTTGTCTTTTAAAATCGTAAAATGCATGAAAAACGAGGCAATCAATAAAATGAGTATAAAATTTATTTTTCTAAAAATCTGTAATAAAAATCCAAATTTAAATCCATTGCCCAGTGGTTTTCACATTCATATCCGTCACAAGTCTTTTGTGACAGTATCTGAATCTATCCAATTGTATGCCATTTTACGAAAATTATTTTTTTCTGTTGGGTGTGATCTATGACACCAATCACCCGAAAATCACGCCTATATTGTGAGTGTAATCCGTGACACCTGTAACGACCCCCTAATCCATAATATACTGTCCTCTAACTGCATAGCGGAAGCATATGGGTTTTAGAAATAGTTATTCCCGATATGGGAAAGTCAGGGGATCGATACTAGTTGAGCGTAACCCAAATAGATATTCCGTCGTCCATTCAGATTCCATTTAACCCAAAATCACACGTAGCTATACTAATTACACATACATTCATTACAATATACTCTGGAATAATAATTAAAATCCATACATCAAGCACAAAATCCATTAATGAAAATTCCAACTTAATTACATACATTTACAACGATAAACCCTACCAAAAATCCGGCAGAGTTTCCCCTGTATCTCGAATGTATCCCAAAATACAACAGTCATCCAAATCAGAAATTTACAGCCAGTCCAACAACAAAAGAAAAGCAAAAATTACAAAATCCAATATAAACATCATCAGTATACATGTATACATCGCAATTCAAGCCTAGAACTACGCTACTCTCTTGTCTATCATCAAAGTCGCTATCCAGCTAGCGTCTAGGTCCCTGTTCCTGTTCATCTGAGCAAACAACCCGATGAGATATTGAAACCCCAGTAGAATAATTTACAATTCATAATATAGTTCGAAATCTGGTTGATTACTCAGCGGTGCAAGCACTGAAAATAAACTTCCCGTATTCAGTTCAAAATGTGTGAAATACCTTATCTTTAAAAATCAGTTTATCGCATGGAAATCACGACAAGTTCTAAAAATCATCAAAATCTGTTTCTTTGAAAATCGATAATCAAAAGTGAATCAAAACCCATGCCCGGTGTATCTAAATTCGTATTGGCCATAAATCATCTGTGATCATATCTAAAATTATCCAATTGCACGTCATCTAGAGAAATTACATCTCTCATCATTGGGTGTAATCCGTAACACCAATCACCCGAATCTCGCCTATATTGTAAGTGTGATCTGTAACATCAATCACTCACTCAAGGACTGGGTGAGAATCAACATCTAGGGCATCCCCTAGCATGTGCACATATGCCAATTCTCATCCTCACACAGTCTATTCGAACTTATATGCACACAGTCGGCTATTCCTCAGGGTTCTAGGGTATTACGCCTAAATCACAACATTTCCCCATGTAGGTTATTCTCCCTTATACTCCTTAAACCTTTCTTAGGGTCGTCCTGATTTATCGTGTGATCCCTAACATAATGCAGGCTAAATCTGTTTAAAATAATATCTTTATAAAAGTTTCCTACACTCGGGATACTTAACGGCCGTCCCATATAGGTTATTAAGTATCTTACCCTAAGTAAATTCATCTTAATTGCATCTAAACTCGATAAACAAATCATCTAACATGAAAATAGGGTTTTCAGCATACAGGCATGCAATTTAATCCATCGAAAGTAGCACAAAAATCTATGCAATTAAATCTAAGCGTTTAGGTATCCACATAATCAATTCTAACATTTGGAAAGCGTAAATTATCCTACCTGGTCTCCATTTGCTCCAAAATTGATATGGAACTCCTCGTATCCTCGGATTTCGAGCCTAATCAATTTCCTGGGCATTTAAATGAATATTTAAGCTCGTTATATCATTAATTTTACAATCCTAAGTTCGATTACACAATTTCCTAAGTTGGTTTATTTCCTATTCGCGTTCGGTAGTCAATTCAATAAAAAATCATTAGATTTAGGTGAATCGGACCTTACCAGGGTTGTCGAATGATGGAAATCTATTCCAAGGCGGTGACGCACGGCGATGCATGGCGGTACACGGCTGAGGGGTGCAGTTGGCCTCAAAAATTACACCACGGTGAAGCCCCCAAGATGGGGAGTCCGAATCTGGTGGTGGTGCGGTGATTCACGACCGTTTGGACAGCGTTTTCCAGCCCCAAAAATTGACGCATAGTGGATGAATTTTCCTTTGATCCGGGCCCATCGGACCTTCGTTTAGCAGCGGCAAGCTGGGGGAGGAAGCTGGCAGCTTAGCCTACACACTGGTAGTGGCGGTGATGGTCAACGGTGGCCGAAGGCAGAGATCTCGGCGAGGGAAGTTTCATGCGATGGAGGAGGAAAAGCTGAGTTTTTCGACGACTTTGGCGACTGTTGGTGGTCGTGGGTGGTTGCTTGAGGTCGAGGGTGGCGAAGTGTATTGGTTGGTGGGTCAAGTGTTGGCCCACGGTGGCCCAAGTGGTGGTGCACGGTAGAGGAAGGAAGAGAGAGAAGAGAGAGAAAGTGAAGTGAGGAGAGAGAGAAAAATGATAGAAATGGCGGGGTTCTGAAGAATTTAAAGCTCCCAAAGGCGATTCTGACTTTTCCCAAACCACTCGGGGAAACTTCGGAATGTCGTTTTCCATCTAAATGTTGGCACGGGTTCCCATGCAGAGGTTTCGACCTTCGTCTGAGAAACCAAAGTCTGGAACTCCGTTTATCAGTATTTTATCGTCAGGTCATTTTTCCTTTCAACATATCACATTTCTGACTCTGAAAAACCTTTCGGTTTCAATCATTGACCTCAAAATTCGTGCCAGACTTAGTTTACATGAAATTAGCGTCAAAATTTGATTTTAATCTGTAAAAACAATCTTGGTTATTACATTCTCCCCTCTTAAAAGAAATTTTGTCCCTAAAATTCATACCTGTGAATAATTCTGGGTATCGTTGCCTCATCTCGTCTTCTTTTTCCTACGTCATCTCTTGCGACGCTACATCCTGCCAAAGTACCTTAACTAAAGGGATTATTTTACTTCGGAGTTGCTTAGTCTTAAAGTCAAGGATTTGTACAGGAGTAGATTCATAAGTCAAATTTTCCTTTAATATTATTGGTTGATTCCCTAATACATGCGTAGGGTCTAGGACATATTTACGAAGTTAGGAGACGTGAAAGACATCATGTAGGTTGGACAAATAGGGAGGTAAGGCAATTTGGTAGGCGACTGGACTAACCCTTTGTAGGATTTGGAATGGTCATAAGAATCTAGGGCTTAGTTTCTTGGTCCTTACCTATCTACCGATACTTGTGGTGGAGGACACTCTTAGGAATACATGCTCTCCCTCATTGAATTCTAAAAGGTCTTCTTCTCTTGTTTGCATAGGCTTCCTGCCTTTGTTGGGTAACCCTCATCTTTTCCCTGATCATTTTGACCTGATCAATGGTTTCTTGTACAATCTCAGGTCCCAACAGGGTACTCTCCCCCATCTCTACTCAACTCAAGGGTGATTTAAAATTCCTCATATACATAGCCTCATAGGGTGCCGTATTGATGGTAGAGTGATAACTGTTATTGTATGCAAACTCTATCAACGGCAGGTGTTTATCCCAACTCCCTTTCTGCTCTAGCACACAAGCCTTCAACATATCTTCTAAGGTCTGAATAGTTCTCTCAGACTGCTCGTCAGTTTGAGGATGATAGGCTGTGCTAAACTTAAGTTGAGTTCTTAAGGCTTGCTGTAGGGATTGCCAGAATCTTGAAGTAAACGTAGGGTCTCGATCGGATACTATACCTGATGGTATTCCATGTAATCTTATGATTTCCATAAGGTATACCTCGGCTAGTTTTTCCATAGAGTATCACATCTTAACAAGAAAAAAGTGAACAGACTTGGTCAATCTATCCACTATCACCCAAATGGCATCAAATCCAGCTGGTGTCCTAGGTAATCCTACCATGAAATCCATGGTTATTTGATCCCATTTTATTTTTGGTATCTCAAAGGGTTTCAGTAACCCTACGAGTTTCTGATATTCTATCTTGACCTATTGACAAGTCAAACAGGTATTCACGTAATTCGTGATGTCCTTTCGCATACCAGGCCACTAAAAATTCCTCTTTAGATCTTGATACATCTTGGAAATACCTGGGTGAATAGTATAATGGCTTCTATGAGCCTCTGCTAGCACTTTTTCCTTCAGCTCCTGATGGTTTGGAATCACTACTCTCTTCCTAAACATTAATACTCCATCAGGGGCTAGTCTAAAATCGGGTTGGTTGGCGTATACTTCCAAGGATTCATCCTCTAGTTGGGCTTGTCTAATCAGCTCTCTCAACTCGCAGGTTATCAAGAAGTCACCCATCACTAATCTCTTCGGAAACGAGATTACGTTGAGGCTGAGATTCCTAAAATCCTCAAGTAACCTCATCTCACCTATCATTAGGCTAGCTAATTGTAGTGACTTTCGGCTTAATTCATCCGCTACGACATTCGCTTTCCCTACATGGTATTTCAATTCAAAATCAAAATCTTTTAGGTATTCTACCCACCTACGTTGCCTCATGTTCAATTCCTTCTGATCAAACAAGTACCTAAGGCTCTTGTGATCACTATATACCTCGAATACAGCTCCATATAGGTAATGTCTCCAAATCTTCAAGGCAAACACGACGGCAGCTAATTTTAAGTTATGGGTAGGGTAGTTTTCCTCGACAGGTTTCAATTGTTGAGAGGCATAAGCCACTACTTTTCTATCATGCATTAAGACGCATCCTAAGCCTTTCAATGATGCATCTGTATATACCGTGAAGGGTTCTAAGGGTTTCGGAAGAATTAGTATAGGAGAGGTGGTCAATTTCTCTTTCAAAGTTTGGAAACTATTCTCACACTGCTTGCTCCATTCAAAGTTCACACTCTTCCGAGTCAACCGGGTTAATGGCAAGGCTATCTGAGAAAATCCTTGAATGAATTTCCTGTGATAATCGACCAAACCCAGAACTCTCCTCACTTCGGTGACCATCCTAGGTTGACCCCAATCTAACAATGCTTCAATTTTCTTAGGGTCTACTGCTATTCCTTCCCCATTTACCACGGTCCAAGAAATTTCACTTCTTCTAACCAAAACTCACATTTCTCTAACTTAGCATATAATTACTTCTCTTCCAGTATCTGTAACACCGTTCTAAGATGCTGGGCATGCTCTTCGTGAGTCTTGGAGTAGACTAAGATATCATTAATGAATACCATTAAAAACTGATCTAAGTAGTGTTTAAAGATTTTGTTCATATAATCCATGAAGACAATGGGTGCATTTTTCAATTCAAACGGCATCACTAAAAACTTATAGTGGCCGTATCTCGTGCTAAACGTTGTCTTAGGGATGTATTCCTCTCTAACCCTAATTTGGTGATATCTTGATCTTAAGTCTATCTTAGAAAACACAGTCGAGCCTTGCAACTGATTAAAAAAGTCGTCAATACGTGGTAAAGGGTATTTGTTCCTAATGGTCACCTTGTTCAGTTACCGATAATCGATACACAATCTCAAACTCCCGTCTTTCTTCTTTACGAATAAGATCAGAGCTCCCTATGGTGATACACTCAGCCTAATGAATCCTTTCTCTAACATATCCTTAATTTGGACCTTTAATTCCCTGAATTCTGCTAGAGCCATTCAGTATGGAGTCATGACTATTGGGCCCGTGCTCAGAATCAGGTCAATAGTGAATTCTATCTCTCTATGTGGTGGTAGTTTACTTACTTCTAAAGCAAACACCTTTGGAAAGTCACTAGCGATTGGAATTAGGCTTAACCTATCCTGAAACTCTACCTCAGAGAGATTGAGGGACACATCACCTATCTCACACGCTCTGTCACTCCCACGCACAGGCACGTTATCCAAGTAAGTGATTATCCTCTCATAACAGTTTAACAAGACCTGATTCCTAGTTAACCAATCCATTCCTAAAATGATGTCGATCCCAGTCAAAGGTATCCACACTAGGTCCACGATAAACAGGGTATCATCAATGGTTAAGGGACAGTTTAGGCATATATGTAAGGACATAGTAGCTTCTCTCAAAGGTGTGGATACATATAGATCACAGGGCAGGGTCTGTACAGGTAATTTTATTTTCTCTATGCATGCATCGGCAATAAAAGAGTGCGTCGCACTCGAATCAAATAATACTATCAAAGGAAAATTATAAATTTTACCTCTACCCTGCATCAAACCTAATGACCTATCGACGTTAGCTGCATCTAAAGTGAAAACTATCCCTGGAGCCTACGATCTTCGGCCAGGGTTGTCTGTTGGCTCCCGATAGAAGGGCAGTATCTCGCCATGTGTCCCGTGCCTCCACACCTGTAACATTGTAATGGAGTTTGATGCTAACATGATTGATTAGGGTGCCTAGTCCCACATTTCTGATAGGGTGCATTATCAGACTGTTTACTGCCGCTTGAAGACCCTGGTTGCAGTTTAAACATGCCGCCTCTCACATTGAGATTCCTGGTTACTGGTCTTGGCCGATTTCTTGTTCTCTATGTCATATTCTGGGCCTGTCTATGCTCTAGGTTTTTACTCAGGATTCGACACTTATTCACCAGCATTGGAAAGTCTCTGATCTCAAGTGGGGCTAGCTGAGTCTTCATTGGTAAGTCTAGACCCTCTTCTAGCTGCTTTGCCTTCCAGGCCTCATCACAGTGCATTCGTAGGTACGTGAAATATCTAGATAGCTCTTCAAATTGTCTCAAATACTCCTTGAATGGCCTGCATCCCTGAGTGAGCTTTAAGAACTGAGCTTCCTTTGACTGTTTGACGCTCTCAAGGAAGTATTACTCCATGAAGACTCCCTTGAAGGATTCCCAGGTAAGCGGGATACCCCTGCTTTCCATCAACTGTTGGGCACCTGTCCACCATTGTTCTGCTTCACCCTTCAACATATATGTTGCATATGTAACCTTTTGTTCGTCATCACATTGCAACAACATGAAGATCTTCTCCATGTCCTTCAACCAGGCTTCTATTGCGGCTGGATGAGAGGCACCTACAAAAGAGGATAGACCTGCTCTCTGAAATTTTATCCATCCCTGATACAACGGATAAGCATTCTGGGTGGCTCCATCATTCCTAGTTTTCCTGTCCTCCTGCTGCTGCCTTATTACGTTGGCACTAGTAGTGGCTTAGTCCCTCATGACATCGGTCATTCTCCATATGGACTCTATCATATCTCGCATGTCGACGTCGATCTCCATGCTTCCACTACCTGAAGTGCCCTGACTCCTGTGTCTTGGCCTTCCTCTAGGCTTACGGGTGCCATCCCTGCTAGGTTCTACCATAATTATCTGATACAGAAAGTAAACAGATTAGTCTTAACAGCAACAGTTGACAGAGAGGTATTAAATTCATTCCATTACTTATCGATTCAAGATCAGGTCTAAATATTCCAAAGTTAAATAAATTAAAACCCTAAAGCTGCAAGCCCGAAGATTCAAGGTCCCTATCCCACTAAATCAAACAATTCGACAAACTGAGCTTTGATACCATAATTGTAACGACCCCCTAATCCATAATATATTGTCCTCTAACTGCATAGCGGAAGCATATGGGTTTTAGAAATAGTTATTCTTGATATGGGAACGTCAAGGGATCGCTACTAGTTGAGCGTAACCCAAATAGACATTTCATCGTCCATTCAGATTCTGTTCAACCCAAAATCACACGCAGCTGTACTAAATGCACATACAGTCATTACAATATACTCTAGAATAATAATTAAAATCCATACATCAAGCACAAAATCCATTAATGCAAATTCTAACTTAATTACATACATTTACAACGATAAACCCTACCAAAAATCTGATAGAGTCTCCCCTGTATCTCAAATGTATCCCAAAATACAACAGTCATCCAAATCAGAAATTTATAGCTAGTCCAACAACAAAAGAAAAGTAGAAATTACAAAATCCAATATAAACATCATCAGTATACATGTATACATCGCAATTCAAGCCTATAACTACGCTGCTCTCCTATCTATCATCAAAGTCGCTATCCAGCTAGCGTCTAAGTCCCTGTTCCTGTTCATCTGAGCAAACAACCTGGTGAGATATTGAAATCCCAATAGAATAATTTAAAATTCATAATATAGTTCGAAATCTGGTTGATTACTTAGCGATGCAAGCACCGGAAACAATCTTCCCGTATTCAGTTCAAAATCTTTGAAATACCTTATCTTTAAAAATCAGTTTATCGCATGGAAATCACGACAAGTTCTAAAAATCATCAAAAAAATTTTATTTGAAAATCAATAATCAAAAGTGAATCAAAACCCATACCCGGTGTATCTAAATCCGTATCGGCCACAAATCATCTGTGACCATATCTAAAATCATCCAATTGCACGTCATCTAGAGAAATTACATCTCTTATCATTGGGTGTGATCCGTAACACCAATCACCCGAATCTCGCCTATATTGTGAGTGTGATCTGTAACACCAATCACTCACTTAAGGACCAGGTGAGAATCAACATCTAGGGCATCCCCTAGCATGTGCACATATACCAATTCTCATCCTCATACAGTCTATTCGAACTCATATGCACATAATCGGCTATTCCTCAGGGTTCTAGGATATTACGCCTAAATCACAACGTTTTTCCATGTAGGTTATCCCCCCTTATACTCCTTAAACCTTTCTTAGGGTTGTCCTGATTTACCGCGTGATCCCTAACGTAATACAGGCTAAATCTGTTTAAAATAATATCTTTATAAAAGTTCCCTACACTTAGGATACTTAACATCTATCCCATACCGGCTATTAAGTATCCTACCCTAAGTAAATCCGTCCTAATGGCATCTAAACTTGATAAACAAATCATCTAACATGCAAATGGGGTTTTCAGCATACAGACATGCAATTTAATCCATTGAAAGTGTAACATCCATATATTAATTAGCTTCAATTAATGGAAAGAACTTATAGTGCTTACTTACTTACTAATTAATTTAATTAACTCAAGGAAGGAGAAAGGAAAGAGTAAATTATATAAAATGCATGTCTATATGAATCCTACGAGAATTGGAAGGGAAATTGCATGTGTGTGTGTGTGTTTTTCTTGCATTTCATGAAAAGGGAGTAGGTGCAAAATTCTTTTGTGCCACATAAAAAAGAAAAAGGAAATTAGTTGCTTGTGAAGGTGGATAAACTAGACTTACAAGGAAGAGGAAAACCAAGTGTGCAAGCAAAGGCAAAATACACTTTATGCAACATGAATATATATATATATATAAATAGATAAGAAGGTGCATAAATTGTGGCAAGCAAACACACACCTATTCGGGAGGGAAAAGAAAAGGAAGAAGGAAGAGAGAAAAGACAATGGGAAGAGAGAAGGAGAGGCTTCACAAGAAGGGGAACAAGATGGAATTCAAATTCCCTTTCATGCATGCCCCACATAACCTCACTTGAAAGAGAGATCAAGGAAGAAAAGATCAAGGAAACAAGAAGTAGAACGAAATCAAGGAGGGGCCAAGACCAATTCTTTTTAGCTCACTATCAAGGTAGGTTAGCAATTCCCTTGTCTTATTTCCATGGGTTAGCATATATGTTCCATAATGTTGCTTCCATGAAACTAGAGTCACTTTCTCCATTCTTGATTAAGGAGGAAATTTGATATAGTATACATGATAAATTTAGGGGTTAGCTAAGTTAAATGGAATTAATAATGTAATTAGACATGGTTGTTTAATAAATAATTGTATGTGATGATGAAAGGAGATGGACTAGTTAGTAAGGGAAACTTATTGCCATAGAAAATATAGTGTATACATTATTTAGGAGTTGTGAAAATTTTTATGCCAAGATAAATCCTAAGAAAAGTAGAAAAGATTATAGTCATCATTAATATTTTTAAGGAAATTATATGTAATGATGAATCTTAAGGAAAAGTAGAAACTATGGTGTTCATTAATAATCTTTTTGGAAGGAAAGTTAGGAAAGAAATAATAAGATATAATATTTCCATTAATAATAGCATTTTAGGTGAGAATGAATAAGAGATATTATGGCCATTAATATTGGAAATTAGGTAAGAATGCTTAGAAAATATTATGCTCATTAATGTCATCCTTAGAAGAAAATTTACACAAAAATAAGTAGCAAAGATTATATCCATAATTAATATTATGGAGGGAAATGTATGCAAGATTAAATTCTGGAAAAATAGAAAGTATTATATTCATAAATTAACAGTATGAAGAGAGAATAGATTCAAAAAAAAATGGGAGATATCATTCCCATGATTAATATTTTGAGAGGAAATCTCTTAAGAATAATTTCAAAGAAAAATAGGAGAATATTAAGTCCATAAACAATATTATGAATGGAAATTCTATGAAATATTTAATTTTAAGGAAATTAGAAATATGATGTCCATAAACAATATTATGGAAGGAAATTCATGTAGTATTAAATTCTAAAGAAAATAAAAAATATTATGTCCATAAATAAATTGATATTTATGTAATATAACATTCCAAGGAAGATAGAAAAATATTATGTCTATAAATAATATTATGGATGGAAATTGACAAAATTAAATTCTAAGGTAAAAATGCGAAATCGTAGGGAGGTTTCGAATTTATTCGAAAGTCTTACAAAAATGAAACCTTTCCTGGTTAATAAAAGGAAAAATATGGTGACACCGTGCCCTGCAGGGTTCCGAGTATACACCGACGACCTAGGGAGGCGTGGCCAAAGGTGCTCTATGCCCATGACCTAGCATTCGCGATCATACTAAGACTGTGGTCGAGTGTCCACGCATTACGAGGTATGACCAGAGGTGCTCCACACGAGTGGCCTAGGGAGGTTTGGCCGAAGGTGCTCCATACCCGTGATCTAGTGTCTCAAAGATTTTATGTACGTGGATCGAGGGTTCATAATTTACGAGATGTGGACAAAAGTGCTCCACACGGACGGTCTGGCGAGGCATGGCTGAAGGTGCTCCGTGCTCCAGACCCAGCACTCACAATCACGATGTATACAAGGCCAAGTGTCCACGAATCTTAAGGTGTGGCCGAAGGTGCTCCACACTGATGACCTAGAGAGGCGTGGCCAAAGGTGATCCACCCCTGTGACCTAGTGTTTACACAACATGTACGTACGTGCTGATGACTTCGCGATAATAAATTATTACACTTAAGAAAATACTGGCCATGTGAAAAGAACGTTTACTATTGCTAACCACTAAATTTATCATGAAATAATTACCTGTTTATTGATATGTACTTTTCTCCTAAATCAAGGATGCGGTCTGAACATTTTTGGTGCTTGCACCCTGATACATGTTAGTTTCTTTTAAAACTATAAATTGCTAAGCTATTGGAAAACTCGTGTTTCTCACACATGTGCTAATATGTATCAGATTCGGATGCATAGCAAGGACTCGTGGTAGCAGTATCTTTTGGTTGAGAAGTCTTTTGTAAGCCCTCATTCTTTTGGACCCTAAAAGTACTCGGATGAAAATAGGACAGCTAAATTGACTGTATATGAGTAGTTCGGGGAATACTAAGGAAAGCGGATATGTGAAGGACCGGTCTGGTACTAGTTGGTGCGGGAGTCTGAGTGACAGGTCTATTGTCTCTTGACTTCTGTAAGATAGGTACTTCATATATCCGAGGATTGATATATTAGTTGTAATGAATGTTTTTATTAAACATGTATTATTAATCCATATGATAGACTGTATTTGCATCGTGTAGCGTAGACTTTTATTAATCCGCTGTGCATGTGAGTTTTTATTTTTATTTGAGCATAAAAGCTCCCGAACCTATTGCATATGACATAATTCGATGGTTTAACTGATCAGACAATAATTAAAAGGACAAGAATAATATACCAAACCTATCTATTGCTATTGAAATGAACAACAAGACTAGATAGGGGAATTACAAAAAGTATTACGTAAATCTATGCAATTAAATCTAAGCGTTCAGGTATCCACATAATCAATTCTAATGTTCAGGAAGCGTAAATTATCCTACGTAGTCTCCGTTTGCTCTAAAATTGATCTAAAACTCCTCGTATCCTCAGATTTTGAGCCTAATAAATTCCCTAGGCATTTAAATGAATATTTAAGCTCATTATATCATTAATTTTATGATCCTAAGTCCGATTACACAATTTCCTAAGTTGTTTTATTTCCTATTCACGTTCGGCAGTCAATTCAATCAAAAATAATTAGATTTAAGTGAATCAGACCTTATCGGGGTTGCCGGATGATGGAAATATGTCCCAGGGCAGTCTCAAGTGTCTCTTGGGTGTCTTTCTGGCTTCTCCGGCGACGGTGTACAGCGAAGGGGTATGGTTGGCCTCGAAAATTACACCACGGTGAAGCCCACAAGATGGGGAGTCCGAATCTGGTGGTGGCGTTGCGGTTTACGGCCATTTGGACGGCATTTTTCAGCCCTAAAAATTGACGCACGGTGGATGAATTTTCCTTCAATCTGGGCACATCGGACCTCCATTCAGTGACGACGAGTTAGGGGAGGAAGCTGGCAGCTCAGCCTACACGCTAGTGGTGGCAATGATGGTCAATGGTGGCCGATAGCAGAGATCTCAGCGAGTGAAGTTTCATGCAATAGAGGAGGAAAAGCTACGTTTTTCGGCGACTCTGGCGGCCGTGGGTGGCTGCCTGAGGTCGAGGGTGGCAAGGTGTGTCAGTTGGTGGGTCAGGTGGTGGCCCAGGTGGTGGTGCACGGTGGAGGAAGGAAGAGAGAGAGGAGAGAGAAAGTGAAGCGAGGAGAGAGAGAAAAATTATAGAAATGGCGCGGTTCCAGAGAATTTAAAGCTCCCGGGGGCAATTCTAACTTTTCCTGGACCACCTGGAGAAACTTTGAAATGTTGTTTTCCATCCGGACATTGGCATGGGTTCCCATGCAGAGGTTTCAGCCTTCGTCTGAGAAACCAAAGTCCAGAACTCCATTTATCAGTATTTTATCATCTTGTCGCTTTTCCTTTCAACAGATCACATTTCTGACTCCGAAAAACCTTCTGGTTTCAACCATTGACCTCGAAATTCATGCCAAACTTAGTTTACATGAAATTAACTTCAAAATTTGGTTTTAATCTATAAAAATAATCTTGGTTATTACAACACCAATCACTCACTCAATGACCGAGTGAAAATCAACATCTAGGGCGTCCCCTAGCATGTGCACATACGCCAATCCTCATCCTCATACAGTCTATTCGGAATCACATGCACACAATCGACTAGTCCTCAAGGTTGTAGGATATTACGCCTAAATCACAACATATTTTCGTATAGGTTATCCCCCCTTATACTTCTTGAACCTTTCATAGGGTTGTCTTGGTTTACCGCATAATCCCTAACGAATGTAGGCTAAATCTGATTAAAACAATACTTTTATAAAATCCTCTGCACTCAGGATACTTAACGGCCGTCCCATACCAGCTACTAAGTACCCTACCCTAAGTCAACTCGCTCCTATGGCATCTAAATCTGATAGCAAAATTGATCTAACATGCAACAAGCATTTACAGAACATAGGCATATAGATATACTCATTGAAAGTAACACGTATTTCTATGTAGTCAAATTAAATCGAATCAGGTATCCACAGAATCAATTTAAAATCAGGGGAGCGTAAATTACCCTACCTGGTTACCGTTTTCTCCTAATTAATCTGGGATTTCCCAATCCTCGGAATTCAAGCCTAGTTAATTCCTTGGGAAATTTAATTAAAATCTCAGTCCGTTACTTATACAATTACATTTCCCTAAGTTTGGTTACACATTTTCCTAGGCTGATCTATTCCTATAGATGTTAGGCATTCAATTTCAGTCAGAAAACATTAGATCAAGGCAATTTAGACCATACCGGGGGTTTCGAAAGGTGAAAATATGTTTTGAGATAGCTTCTAGCTTCTCCGGTAATGGCAAAAGGCGGCGGCTGGTGGCTCACAGCGGTGCACGGTGGTCGATGGCGACTTAGGTCAAAAATTATACCAAAATGAAGCCCGCAAGATGAGGAGTCTGGATCTGAGGTTGGTTTAATGGTTTTCTGTCGTTTAGGCGGCGTTTTCTGGCAATAAAGGTTGACGCACGACAGATGCTTTTTGCCTTGATCCGGGCTCGTGGCCGGGGTGTTCGGTGGCTGGGAGTTGTCAGAGGAAGCTGACAGCTCAGCCTTCCCAATGGTGGGGGCGGTGTCGTCGGACGGCGGAGATCACAGCGGGTAGAGAAACAAGCGACAAAGGGGAAAAGAGGTATTTTCCAGCGACTGTGGTGTCCGTTGGTGGCCGGGGATGGTTGTTGGAGGTCGGGGGCGACGAGCTGCACCAGTGGCTAGGTCAGGCGGCGCGTAGGGCGGCAGTGCTGGCCATGCGCGATGGTGAAGTGGAGGAGAGAGGGAAGAGAAAATGGAGGGAGGAGAGAGAGAGAAAATGTGAAAATGGTGGGAAAATGTGAGATTTTTGAGAGTTTAAAGCCTCTAGGGGCAATTCGGTCTTTTGTCACTTCACCCGAGAAAAATTCTGGATACCATCTTTGATCTGGGCAAGGGCCGGATCCTTATGCAAAAAATTCAGCCTTCGTTTAAGGAACTGAAGTCTGATACTTTATCTGTCAATTTCCTAATGCTGGGTTGCGTTTTCTTTCATCAAATCGGGTTTTGATTCCGAAAAATTTTTAAATTTCAACTGTAAACTCAGAAAATTGTGCCAGATTTAACTTTAACGAAATCACAATTAAATTTGTCCAATCAAATTATTTCAAAATTTTAGTTTATTACAGCTTTCATAGATTTGTAAGAAGCATCATTTTTGCTACTGCTACATACACCCAATGAAAGCCTTTTCTTGTGGACATATGGGCATCTCGTTTTAGGCCTAGCCATGATCTTGGTGTATTACAAAGCAAGCCTAAGCATGATTTCATCTTCTTGCATTTCTTGCCATTTTGATCTTCTAGAACCCTTTCTTCTTATAGCTTTCTCTGTTCTTTTTGTTGTTGTTTCCCTTTTGAAATCGATTTGTGGCTACTTTTGCTGCTGAGTTTCCACATTTCTACAAGTCATTAAGCCTTTTACCAATGCCCGAGAGGGTTGTTTCTCTATTTTTTGTGGCTTTTCATTTTGGTTAACAATGGCATGCTTGTTGGATTTTCTTTGAGTTTTGGGTTTTCTCCGATTAGCCACAAAGCGGTGTGTTTCGAGGGAAGCTTTCAATTTTTTTTTTCCTTCATAGATAAAACGCACCGTTTTAATGAGTTATAAAAAAAAAAAAAAAAAGGCAACGTGACTTGCTATAAATGATTGGATGACACGAATGTCTGAGATTCAGCAGAGAGCACCAGGAGTGGACAGCAGTGCATCCGCATGCAAAGTGATGACTTGGACTAACATAAAGTTATGCACAATGACCAAAAAGACCTGTCCTTATGAACTCTAGAAAGCGCACAAAATTGTTTTTCTTTTTTACATAAATAGCATTGAATTATCTCATTCCTTCATTTGATTATTTTTTGTGGAATAGAAAAATTGGCAAGAAACTGAGGGAAACTGTTTAAAGGGGACCAATTTCAAAAAGGGACGCCTAACAATCATCTCTACATTAAAATTCATTTTTTTAAAAAAAAAAAGGAATTATCATGCTCAACTGCACAACTAAAAGAAAAGGTAGAATAAATTACCAAATGAAAATAATAAAAATGAATTAATTAATAAATATTGGATGTAAGAGAAAAAGTCACGAAGAGGGAAAGAATTGAATGAACACCTCAACTAAAATTTTCAGATCAAAACATTAATTGAATTATCTCATGACATCTCCAATTTCATCTTTATTTTTGTCAAACAATTATTCATTCCAAGTCTTATTAAATTTATACAAATTTTAAGTTTACTTAAACTCTTCATTTCTATTTCCTCTTATCAAAATAATATATAACAAAAATATAAATGGTGCAATAAATAAGAAAGTAATTTTTAATTTTATTTTGACCCTAAAATCTAAATAACTTTTCTTATGACATTATTATGTATATTTTTTATCTCTTATTTTATAAAATAAATTAGTAATAAAATATGATATATAAAGTGTAAAAATTGAAAGAAATTGAAGATATATAAAATGAGTTTTTTCAATTAAAATAATTTATATTAAAATTTTAATAGATCTTTAATTAAAAAAATAATATTAAAATTTTCATCGTTCAAATCACTTTATCCCAATAAAAATATAATAATATTCAAATAATGGAATATAATTTATGCTCTTCATTTTTTTAAAACTCTCAATTAATTGAGTAGTTTATTTAATTCACTCTACTCTGCACTATTAAATTAATAACTATCTACTCCATTTTCTTTGAAACTCTCAATGAAGTCATATATTATTTTATGTTTACTAAATTTAATTGTTTTAATTGAACTAAGTACAATGAAATAAGAATTTAGATACCATGTTAGGTGAATAAAATTGTTTTAGTGGATCCGTTATAAAAATTTGAAAAAAATATATTTTATCTCTTTGAACTATATCAATATAATGCATCGTCTACATATCTAATACATCATCTAAACTATTAAAAATATTAAAATTTTTATCTATAGATTTTAATTTAATGGAACACACACATGATTTATTTTTTATCCTTCTCTAATTTAACTAGTTCACACACATTAATATGAGTTGTTATCTATCTAGAAATAATTAAAATTCAGAACAACATGCAGGTTTATTTGAATTTAGATTTAATCTATTAATATAAAAGAACTCAAATTTTAAAACATGTATTTCTATTATCTCTATACAATTTTAAAGTATATATCTTTTATGGTGCTGCATACAAAGGAATATTGGAGAAGGGAAAGAAACATATGGTCGGTTAAAAATTTAGTTTTATAGTTACTAATTTTAATATCTCAAATAGTTTATACGCGTTATATGATGACTTCGTAATCCTCTTTTCACGCAAAATTAATTAATCCAAACTTTTCACACAATCATTTTCAATTTGAATTGATTGTAAAGAGACATCAATGGCTGTATTATTATTTTTTTTTTCTACAATTGAAGACTTGGAATAATTGAAAAAGTAAGTTGAAGACTTGGCTTTGTAATGAGTGAGGTGTCTTTTTCCCTTTTTTTTTTTCCCTCTGGTTGAACTGAGAAATTGGAAGGAAACTATGATATATTATAAGATAAAAAAGAATTACAAGAATTATTGTTAAAATTAAATTACAAATCATTTAATAAATATTAATTTTAATTCCTTAACTTTTAATTTATGGTAGGTCTCAATTTTTTTTAAAGTTTAATTAGTTTAATTTTAATTTTTTTATTTTAAAAAATAAATCAAATTTTTTATAATTTTTAATATGATTTATTTAATAAAAATATTAAGTTTGAACCAATTTAATATCTTTATGTCATATTATTATCAATATTACTTTTTTATTAATCTTATATATAAAATAAAAATATTATTTATCTATTAATTTTGCATGTAAAATGACAAATTTGGTGGTAGCATTATCTATATGTAGGTTTAGGTTTATTTAGTGTTCACAATTAAAATTTAAGAATTTTTTTAATTTAATATTGATAATATTGATAATAATATGACATAGATATATTTAAATTTGCTCTAACTCAATAATTTTCATTGAGTAAATTAACAATACTAAAATTGACTGATCTTTGAAGTTAAAGAAAAAAAATTTAAAATAATAAAATTTAAATTTAAATAAAAATTAAAAGATTAAAAGATTAAAAGAACTATTTTGCCTAACTTGAAAATATACTGTATTCCATTAGGAAATTTATATAAAATTAATTGTAATGCAGTGAAATGCATAATTCCATTATTCACCGTTCTTAAAATGGAGTAGGTAGGTAGTAATTGAAATTTTTAATTATCTTCAATTAATTGATAATATGTAAATTACTTTTTTTTTTGTAAAAAATAAGGAATCAAGAATAAAAACTAGCATAATATGTAAATTGTTACAATGTTTGAGTATTTATCAAGATATGACTTTTGAAGATCTTTGTTAAATATTAATTTATTTGATTTAATTATGTTTAAATTATCAACTATATATAGAATTACGAATGATATTGTTTTTAAATTTATTTAGTTTTATTATTTATATATTAAAGTTTGCGATTTAAATAAATTAGTATCGAGTATTTAATCAATTGAACAATAATTATGATAAGGATCTATAATTTTATAAATATTTATTGATATACTTAAATTCTTATAAATTTAAGTATCAAATTTATTTAGAATTTCAAATTTGATAACTTTTGCTCTTAAGACTCTGTATCATAAACCACACTTGTCAGTCTAATTTAAACACAAAATATTGACATATTCAAAATTAATATCACAAACTCAATCAGTGTAAATCACTAACACACTATGACAGGAAAAAAAATAGTAATATTAATAGCAAGAAATTGCAGGTTGCCTTTGAATCATAGCCTGTAAATTTTGGCATTTTAGGTTTTAAAATGAGTTTGGATTCTCTACTTCTTTTGGATTCTTAGGATCGGCTCTTTTCTTTTTCTTTTTTTTTTTTTAATTTTTAATTTTGAATTTCTAAAATTTTAATTAAAATTCTAGACAAAATACAATCTTCATACTTACAATTAACAGGTTTACTATAATCTGTAACGACCCCCTAATACATCATACATTATGCTTATCTGATTAGCGGAAGCATATGGGGTATTCTGAATGTTTATTCCCTATGTGGGAACGTCAGGGGATCGCTACTGGTTGAGCGTAACCCAAATAGATTCTCTGTTGTCCATTCGGATTCCGCTCAACCCTGATTCACACGCAGCTAACTAAATACACATACGTACATCATCAATAATAACTCTGGGATGAAATCTAAAACTCATATACATGTCACATCATACGTTCATACACATTTCAATTCAAATCCATAAGTTTACAGCGGTAAATTCTACCAAAAATCCGGCAGAGTTTCCTCTGTAATTTGATCATATCCCAAATACAGAATCACCTGTTTAAAAATCAACACTACCCAAAGAACAACAAAGAAACATAACTAATATAAATCCATACACAGCAACATCAATTCATCACTACAATCCATGCATACTATCTGAAACATTATATGTACATTCAGTCTAGTCCATACCGAATTTATAAGAAACAGAATCCAATAAATAACAACGTCATCAAATTATATATACAAATAATTTAAGCCTAAGCTAATCATCCTCCGGTCTATCCTCAAGTCAGCTTTGGCTATCGTCTGAGCTCCTGCCCCTGTCCCTGTTCATCTGAGTACACAACCTAATGAGATATGAATCCCAGTAGAATAATTTACAATTTAATTATCATTCGAAAACCAGTTGAATACTCAGCGGTGTGAACACTGAAATCGTCTTCCTAAAATCAGTTCGAAAACAGTGAAATACCTTTTCTTTAAAATCGTTCAAACACATGGAAATTGCGGCAATATATCACAATCATAAAATCCATTTCTTTTAAAATCAGTTATCAAAATTAAGTGAAACCCCATGCCCTGTGTATCTCAATCCACGTTGGCTACAAATCCGTTGTAACCGAATCTAAATCATCTTCTAATTGCACGTAGTCTAGAGAGAATACCTCTCTTATCGTTGGGTGTGATCCGTAACACCAATCACCCGAATCAAGCCTATATTGTGAGTGTGATCCGTAACACCAATCACTCACTCAAGGACCGGGTGAGAATTGTAACAACGGAAAAGATTCGAAAGAGTTTTAAAGGATTTTAAAAGATAAAACTTGATTTTAACCCTAATCCCAATCAAACGAAGCCTGGCACGTATTTTGAGGATAATGACTTGACACAGAAGGTCGTTTGAAGCCAGAAACACAATCAAACAGAAAGAAATGTAACCCGGCGATCAGAAACTAACGGAAGGAGTTTCGTGCGTCACTTTCGTTGACGGAGGCCAAGACTTTCGCATGGAAATGCGTGCCAACGTCTGGAAGGATGCCGACACCCTAAAAGATCCCCTGGTGGCTTGGGAAAAGTCGGGATTTCCCCTGGAGGCTTTAAATTACGCAAACTCTCGCCATTTCTCCCATTTCACTCTCTCTCTTCACCACACACTCTCTCTCTTCTCTCTTTTCTCTCTCCACCTTTCTCCACCGTGAACGGCCACCACAGCCACCGTGGGCCGCCACCAAGGGTACCAACCGACACCATCGCCCACAACCACCAGCAACCAACCACCGCCACCAACGGCCGCCGGAGCCACCGAAAAAATGCCGTTTTTCCCCTCCATCACGCGAAATTTCCCCAGCCCGATTCACCGCCGTCCGACGCTGTTGACCGTCACCGTCCCCACCACCGTGTATCCCGAGCCGGCCACCGCTTCCAGAGTTTCGGCCGCCGAAAGCAGGCCGGACGCGGCCGGATCGAGGCAAAACGCCGCCTGGCCAGGCGAGACGCCGCGGGCCGGAAAACACCGCTCAAACGGCCGTGGAACCGCCGTGCCACCACCGTATTCGGACTCGAAGCTTTGGGCTTCACCGCTGTGATTTTCGAGACAAACCGCACTCACCGCCAGACGCCACCGTCCTGGCCGCGCCGCGTCGGAGTTTCTGGACGTGCATCCCGAGAAACTGAGACCACCGGGACGTAGAATTCCATAATCCGAGCACAGTGGTAAGGTTCGTTTTCCCAAAAACTAATGTTATATGACTGAAATGGCTGCCGAACGTAATTAGGCAATTAATTAACCTAGGTAACTGTGTAACCGGGTTTAGGATTGAAAATTGGATGACGTGACAAATCTAAATATTCAATTTCATGTCCAGGGAATTAATTGGGCTCAGAAACCGAGATTTCACAGAGTCCTGACTTGAATTGAAGCGACCGGAGACCAGGTAGGATAATTTACACTTCCCGAACCCTAGAATTGATTTAGTGAATACCTAACTGATTTAGACGACTTGTATGGATTTACGTGCTGCTTTCGATGGGATAAAATTGCATGCCTGTGTGCTGAAAACCCTAATTGCATGTTAGACACCTTGTTTATCGAGTTTAGATGCCTTTAGGACGGATTTACTTAGGGTTGGGTACTTGATAGCCGGTATGGGACTAGTTAAGTATTCCTCGTACAGGAAGTTTTTAAACGAAACTATTTTTATCAGTTAGCTTTGTCTTGAGTTAGGGGTTGCGCGTTAAACCAGGACGACCCTAAGAAAGGTTTAGGGAGTATAAGGGTGGATAACCTACATGCGGAAACGTTGTGATTTAGGCGTGATACCCTAGAACCCTGAGGAATAGCCGACCGAGTGCATGTGAGTTCGAATAGACTGTATGAGGATGAGAATTGGCGTATGTGCACATGCTAGGGGACGCCCTAGATGTTGATTCTCACCCGGTCCTTGAGTGAGTGATTGGTGTTACGGATCACACTCACAATATAGGCTTGATTCGGGTGATTGGTGTTACAGATCACACCCAACGATAAGAGAGGTATTCTCTCTAGACTACGTGCAATTAGAAGATGATTTAGATTCGGTTACAGTGGATTTGTAACCAACGTGGATTGAGATACACAGGGCATGGGATTTCACTTGATTTTGATAACTGATTTTGAGAGAAATGCATTTTATGATTATGATATATTGCCGCAATTTCCATATGTTTGAACGATTTTAAAGAAAAGGTATTTCACTGTTTTCGAACTGATTTCGGGAAGACGATTTCGGTGTTCACACCGCTGAGTATTCAACTGGTTTTCGAATGATAATTAAATTGTAAATTATTCTACTGGGATTCATATCTCATTAGGTTGTGTACTCAGATGAACAGGGACAAAAGTGAGCCTGCACGATAGCCGAAGCCAACTCGAGGATAGACAGGAGGATGATTAGCTTAGGCTTGAATCATTTGTATATATACTCTGATGACACTGTTATTTAACGGATTCTGTTTCTTGTAAATTTTGTATGAACTAGACTGAATGTATATATAACGTTTCAAATAGTATGTATGGATTGTAGCTATGAATTGATGTTTCTGGGTATGGATTTATATTAGTATGTTTACTGCTATTGTTGGACTGGTTGTTGAGTTTTAAACAGGTGATTCTGTATTTGGGATATGACCAATTTACAGAGGAAACTCTGCCGGATTTTCAGTAGAATCTACCACTGTAAATTTATGGATTGGAATTGAAATATGTATGAATGTATGACGTGACAGGTATATGAGTTTTAGATTTCATCCCAGAGTTATTATTGATGATGTATGTATGTGTATTTAGTTAGCTGCGTGTGAATCAGGGTTGAACAGAATTCGAATGGACAACGGAGAATCTATTTGGGTTACGCTCAACCAGTAGCGATCCCCTGACGTTCCCACATAGGGAATAAACATTCAGAATACCACATATGCTTCCGCTAATCAGATAAGCATCGCGTATGACGTATTAGGGGGTCGTTACAAGAATCAACATCTAGGGCGTCCCCTAGCATGTGCACATACGCTAATTCTCATCCTCATATAGTCTATTCGAACTCACATACGCTCGGTCGGTTATTCCTCAGGGTTCTAGGGTATTACGCCTAAATCACAACGTTTTTCCGTGTAGGTTATCCACCCTTATACTCCCTAAACCTTTCTTAGGGTCGTCCTGGTTTAACGCGTAATCCCTAACTCAGTACAGGCTAGATATGATAAAAATAGTTTCGTTTAAAAGCTTCCTGTACGAGGGATACTTAACGGCCGTCCCATACCGGCTATCAAGTACCCAACCCTAAGTAAATCCGCCCTAAAGGCATCTAAACTCGATAAAAAAGGTGTCTAACATGCAATTAGGGTTTTCAGCACACAGGCATGCAATTTTATCCCATCGAAAGTAACACGAAAATCCATGCAAGTCATCTAAATCATTTAGGTATTCACTAAATCAATTCTAGGGTTCGGGAAGTGTAAATTATCCTACCTGGTCTCCGGTCGCTCCAAATCAAGTCAAGACTCCACGAAATCTCAGTTTCTGAGCCCAATTAATTCCCTGGACATTAAATGGAATATTTAAACTTGTCACGTCATCTGTTTTTCAATCCTAAACTCGGTTACACAGTTACCTAGGTTAATTAGTTGCCTAATTACGTTCGGCAGCCATTTCAGTCATATACCATTAGTTTTTGGGAAATCGGACCTTACCACTGTGCTCGGATGATGGAATTCTACGTCATGGTGGTCTCGATTTCTCGGGATGCACATCCAGAAGCTCCGGCACAGCGGCACACGGCGGCTCACGGCGGCACATGACGGAGAGGTGCGGTTTGCCTCGAAAATCACACCACGGTGAAGCCCGCAAGCCCAGGAGTCCGAATACGGTGGTGGCACGGTGGTTCACGGCCGTTTGGGTGGTGTTTTCCGGCCACAAAACTTCTCACACGGCGGACGACGTTCTGCCTCGATTCGGGCGCGTCCGGCCTCCTTTCGATGGCGCCGAGCTACTGGAGGAAGCTGGTAGCTCGGGCTACACGGTGGTGGGGGTGGTGACGGTCAACGGCGACGGACGCTGGCTATTCAAGCTGGGGAAGTTTCGCGCGATGGAGGGGAAAAACGGCATTTTTTCGGCGGCTCCGGCGGCCGTTGGTGGCCGTGGTTGGTTGTTGGAGGTTGTAGGCAGTGAGGGCTGTCGGTTGGTACCCTTGGTGGCAGCCCACGGTGGCTGTTGCGGCCGTTCACGGTGGAGGAAGGTGGAGAGAGAAAAGAGAGAGGAGAGAGAGTGTGTGGTGAGGAGAGAGAGTGAAATGAGAGAAATGGCGGGAGTTCGTGTAATTTAAAGCCTCCAAGGACGATTCTGACTTTTCCCAGGCCACCCGGGGATGTTTTAGGGTGTCGATATCCTTCCAGACGTTGGCACGCATTTCTATGCGAAGGTTTTGGCCTCCGTCAACGAAATTGACGCACAAAACTCCTTCCGTCAGTTTCTAATTGCCGGATTGCATTTCTTTCTGTTTGATCGTGTTTCTGGCTTCGAACGACCTTCTGTGTCAAGTCATTATCCTCAAAATTCGTGCCAGGCTTCGTTTTATTGGGATTAGGGTTAAAAATCAAGTTTTTATCTCTAAAATCCTTTAAAACTCTTTCAAATCTTTTTCGTTGTTACATAATCTACCGTTCATCTTAGAATTTTTTTTGAACAATGATTCCTCTTAAGCAAATAATAATTACTCCTTAGGAATCGCGGGTAGTTATCTTTTGATGATTGAAAGAAAGATATCGTTATAAATATGTAACTTAATTAATTATTTCAAAGATTATATATATATATATATGTGTGTGTGTGTGTTTCAAAATTTAAAGAGTAAATTATATTTTTTTACTTTGAGAAATCATGAAATTATTCTTATCTCCTTTAAGAAATGAGAAAACTTATAATTTTAACTATTTTAACTAAATTACCTTTATATTTATTATTTATATAATTAAATATGTATTTGATTAATATAAAAAATATTTTTAATTGAAAATAACATAAATTTATTATTTTTAAATCAAAATAAATAATAATATATTATAATTTTTAAAAATATATTTTGTAGTAAATTATAATATTTTTAAGAAATCAATAATATCATTACAGTTATTTTAGTTAAAATGAGTAAAAATTGTAAGCTTTTTAATATTTTAAGAAAGAAGAATATAAATTTTCCCGAAGGAGGTTCTGCAATACCCTTTATATAGAAGCTAGACATAACCGTGTCAAAAGGCTAAGAAGACTTATCCTTAATTACTTTAGATGGGTACGCAATAATTAAGTCATAACATTTCCCAGTGCATTATTGTGCATGAAATTTTATTTAAATTAAATGATAAAATTTAAATTACTTTTACTGAAAATTTTAATTTTCAATTTCTTCTTGCTCTATAACTAAAACATTACTTTTGGTACTACTAAAAAGTATTTATTTCAAAAAAAAAAATTGGCCATACACCAATTTTTCAAGATAATTTCTTTTAAGAAAATATATAAATAACTTTAACTTCCAAAACTTGACCAAACTGGCCAAAAGCATTAGTATGAATACTAATAAAAATACAAAACACAGAAGGGATTTCTATTTTCTCTTATCAAAATAATAATATATAATAGAAATATGAATGGTGCAATAAATAAAAAGTAAATTTTAAATTTATTTTGACCCTAAATTCTAAACCAATTTTTTTATGATATTACTATGCACATTTTTTATCCCTTATTTTACATAAAAAATAAATCAGTAATAAAACCTAATATATGAAGCTTAAAAATTAAAAGAAATTGAAGAAAGATATATAACATGAGTTTGTCAATTAAAATAATTTATATTAAAATTTTTAAGAAGCTTTGATTAAAAGGATAATATTAAAATTTTGATTATTCAAACCACTTTATTTCAATAATAATATAATAATATTCAAACAGTAAAAGTTAATTTATGCTCTTCATATTTTTTAAAACTCTCAGTCAATCGACTGATTTTTTTAATTCACTCCATTCTACATCATCTCATTAATAACCACTCCACCCACTACTCTTTGAAACTCTCAACCAAATCCTATATTATTTTATGTTTACTAAAAATGAATTACAAGAATTATTGTTATAATTAAATTACAAGTCGTTTAATAAAGAGTACTTTTAATTTCTATTTTTATGGTAGGTCTCAATTTTTTCTTTTAAGTTTAATTAATTTTATTTTAATTCTTTAATTTTAAAAAATCAATCAAATTTTTTGTAATTTGTAATATCATTTATATATTAATAAAAAATAATAAGTTTGAGTCAATTTAATATCTTTATATCATATTATTATCAATATTACTTGTTTATTAATCTTATATTTAAATAACAAATTTGATTGTAGCATTATATATTTATGTTTAAGTTTAATGAGTACTTAATTTAGAGTTTAAATTTTAAATTTAGGAAATTTTTTAATTTAAGATTGATAAATTGATAATATTAATAATAATATGACATAGATGTATTAAAATTTTCTCTAACTCAATATTTAAGATTGATAAATTAATAATATTAATAATAATGAGTACTTAATTTAGGGTTCGAACTAAAATTTGCTCTAATTTAAGAAGAAAAACTAGCATAATATGTAAATTGTTACAATATTTACGTGTTTTATTATGCCAAAACTTTTTTCTAAAGAAAGGCAGAGTTTTACTAGCACATTCATGTGTTATCGAACTCAAAAATAAATAGAGATATTTTAAAAAATTTAGAGATATCTAAACCCTAAATCTTCTCTAATCTAACTACTTCACGCACACCAATATGTAAGTCGTTGTTATCTATCTAGAAATAATTAAAATTCAGAACATCATTTTAATTTAGATTTAATATATTAATAAAAGAACTTAAATTTCAAAGCATGTATTACTATTTTCTCTATCTAATTTTAAAGCATGTATTTTTATATGGTGCTGTATGCAAAAGAATATTGGAGAAGGTAAAGAAACATATATTTGGTTAAAAATTTAGTTCTATAGATAATAATTGTGATATTTTAAATAATTTAAAAATAATTTATATAAATTAAATTTTAAGTGAATGACATGTAATATAGATGATTCGCAACCCTCTTTCCACGCAAAATTAATTGATCCAAACTTTTCACCCAATCATTTTCAATTTGAATTCATTGGAAAGAGACATCAATGGCTCTGTTGTTATTATTTTTTTTTTCTACAATTGAAGACTTGGAATAACCAAAAAAGCAAGTTGGATTAAGAAGACTTGGCTTTGTAACGCATGAGGTGTCTTTTTTCCTTTTTTTTTTTCCTCTGAATTGAGAAATTGGCAGGATACTATGATATATTATAAGTAAAAACGAATTACAAGAATTATTGTTGAAATTAAATTACAAATGGTTTAATAAAGAGTACTTTTAATTCTTAAATTTTTATGGTAGATCTTTTTTTCTTAAGTTTAATTAGTTTTACTTTAATTCTTTAATTTTAAAAAAATAATCAAATTTTTTGTAATTCTTAACATCATTTATTTATTAATAGAAAATATTAAGTTTAAGCTAATTTAATATCTTTATGTTATATTATTATCAATATTATTTTTCTATTAATCTTACATGTAAAATAACAATTTTGGTATGTAGGAGCATTATATATATTTAGGTTTAGATTTAATGAGTACTTAATTTAAATTTTAGACTTTAAATTTATGAATTTTTAATTTAAGATTGATAAACTAATAATATTGATAATAATATGATATAAATATATTAAAATTTGCTCTAACTCAATTTTTTTATTAAATAAATTAATGATGCTTGGCATTAAATAAATTGATTAATTTTTTATGTTAAAGAAATAAAGTAAAAATAATTAAATTTAAAGCATAAAATTAAAACTTAAATTAAAATTAAAAGACTAAAAGAACTATTTTGCCTAACTTGAAAATAAACTGTAGTCTGTTAGGCAATTTATATAAAATTAATTGTAATGCAGTGAAATGCATAATTCCATTATTCACCGTTCTTAAAATGGAGTAGGTAGGTAGTAATTCCATTACTTTTTTTTTTTGTGATAAATGAGGAATCAAGAAGAAAAACTAGTATGTAAATTGTTACATTATTTACGTGTGTAATTATGGATGAAATTTGATTTAGATTTATTATATTTAAGTATTTATATATTAAAGTTTGTGATTTAAATAAATTTATATCATGTTATTTAAATATAATTCTAATTAATTAAATAATAATTATGATAAGGATCTATAATTTTTATAATTATTTATTGATATAAATAAATTCTTATAAATTTAAGTGTCAAATTTAGTTGTCTTTCAAAAATTTATTTAGAATTTCAAATTTGAGAACTTTTGCTCTTAAGACTCTGTATCATAAACCACACTTGTCAGACCTAATTTAAACACAAAATATTGACATATTCAAAATTAACAGCACAAAACCAATCATTATAAATCACTAACACACTTTGAAAGAAAAAAAATTATAGTAACATTAATGGCAAGAAATTGCAGGTTGCCTTTGAATCATAGCCTGTAAATTTTGGCATTTTAGGTTTTAAAATGAGTTTGTTTTCTACTTCTTTTGGATTCTTAGGTTCGGCTCTTTCCTTTTTTTTTCTTTTTTTTTCAATTTTTTAAATTTTAATTTAAAATTCTAGACAAAATATAATGTTCATACTTACAATTAACAAGTTTACTAGAATCTACCTCTCAGTTTTTAATTTGTCTTGAGAGAGGTTAAGACCTATGAGTGAACTTAGATCTCCGATAAATTTTGGAATCTCTCCATCAAACTTGTTATTTGATAAGTCAATAGTTGTAAAGGTTGTTAAGATCCTTTGCAACACTCTGTTTTGTGCTTTCATTGTAACCATCACTGAATCTTCATATGATGAAACAATGTAATCATTACATTACAGTTAACATATATCAGGATATTCGAAGCACCTATCCGTAGGAAGTCAGGAGATAACAATCCTGTCACACAGACCCCTTCACAATTTCAAAGATGGACCGGTCCTTCAATATTCTATGTCTACTATCAAAAGAATATCCCTAGTTCTAAACTAAACAAATAGGGACGAGGACCCGAAATAGGGTTACAAAAATCTCTTTAAATCTAAATGTGATAGCTACCTCTTGCTCTGGCTATGCGTCCGCATCTAATACATATTAGCATAATAATGAGAAACACAAGTTTTCCAGTAACTTAACAATTTAGTTTTTAAAAATAACTAAAATGTACCAAGGTGCAAGCACCAAAACATTTCACTCTACATTCTTGACCTTAAAAACATAATGTTATTTATAAATACAGTCAGGCAAGCATGGCATGATAATTTAAATTTCAACATAAAGATTAGGCATCCTTTTCCAAATGGAACATATCCAAATGAAGTTATAGCTGTTATCCATTAATTACACAAATTACTTATGTATTACTTTTACATTTATCAATCTAGATTAAATGAGCATTTTGGGATGCTATGTGGTCACTAAACCACCTTTATGAAATTATCGTGAGCCCTTGGTTATGGATATAGAGCGCCTAAGGTGTTATGTGGACGTTAGGCCACTTTTATTGAATCACTGTGAGCTCTAGTTCATAGGTATGGAGCACCTCTGGCCACACCTCACTAGGCCGTCCATGTGGAGCACCTTTGGCCACACATCGTAAATCGTGATCACTCGGTCACGTACGTAGCGTAATCGTGATCACTAGGTCGTGGGCATGGAGCACCTTCGGTCACGCCTCGCTAGGTCGCCTGTGTGGATCACCTCTGGCCACACATCGTAAATCGTGGTCACTCGGCCATGTACATAGCATAATCACAAACTATAGGTCATGGGCATGGAGCACCTTCGGCCACGCTTCGCTAGGTCACCCGTGTGGATCACCTCTGGCCACACATCATAAATCGTTGACACTCGGCCACGTACATAGCATAATCGCAAACTCTAGGTCGTGGGCATGGAGTACCTTCGGCCACGCCTCGTTAGATCACCTGTGTGGATCACCTCTGGCCACGCATTGTAAATCGTGGACACTCAGCCACGTACATAGCATAATCACGAACTCTAGGTCATAGGCATAGAGCACCTTCGGCCACGCCTCGCTAGGTCGCTCGTGTAGATCACCTCTGGCCATACATCATAAATTGTGGACACTTGGCCATGTACATAACATAATTGCAAACTCTAGGTCGTAGGCATGGAGCACCTTCGGCCACGCCTCACTAGGTCGCCCGTGTGGATCACCTATAGCCACACATCGTAAATCATGGACACTCAGCCACATACATAGAATCACCATGAGCTCTAGGTCACGAGTATGGAGTAACTCCGACCACACCTCACTAGTTCACCGGTGCACACTCGGGGAATTATGTGGCACTGGCCACCTTTACCATTTCTTTAACCATCTCGGAGAAAGTTCCTCTTTCTTGTAATTTAATATAATTATACATTTCTTATAGGAAGTTCTATATTTGAGGAATTGTGTTATCTCTTAGAATAACTCCTAAGGTACATTTTCTTAAAACCTTTGAACAAGTTCGATAACTTCCATACGATTTCCCCTTTTTCTTAAAATTCTAAATAATTTAAGAATAATCTTCCTTTTCTCAAAAACTGAAATTAATGTATGCTTCTTATTGGAATTCTATTATTTTCATGATCGATTTCCCCTTTCTTTGAAAATTACCATAAATGTACACTTCTTGTGAAAATACGAATATTTTTGAGAATGCTTTCACTTTTCTTGAAATTTAACTCTAGTGTACAATTCTTCTACAAAGTCTAGTATTTTCAAAAAATGATTTTCCCTTTCTTGAAAATAAATTTTAACGTGCATTTCTTATAAGAATTATAACAATTTCTGGGGTAATTTTTCCTTCTTCAGCTTGAATTTAAAACCATGCAATGCTATTCTTTTTCCAACAATATGCTCATGTTGTCTTATTGATCAACATTTCAACAAAACACACAAGCCAACCAACAGACATACATTTTAATCAAGAATGTAGAGACAACTTAAGTTCCATGAAAAGCTCGAATATAAATATTAGATTGCATAACTAAAACATGGAACAAAAGTTAAATTGTTAACCTACCTTGCTTCCTTTGCTTCTTCTTTCTTGATACATTTCCAGACCTTTTTTTTCTTGGCAATTGCTCTTAATTAATTCCCTGGCAAATAATTAAATTCTTAGGCAGTTTCCTATTCAATGAAGCTTCCCTATCAATTGCGTTTCTTTTCTCTTCTTTTTGTCAGTGTACAATATATCTTATCACCTTAAGCTATGGTTCTTATTTGTCTAACTTAATTTAACTTTATCTCCATGATTTCAGCCAACAAGCATAAATAACATCAAGAATATAAATTTGCAATAATGTCCCATCAAAGCTAGCAAAAAGACATACACCGAAGCAATCGTGGGACATTATTTTCCAAAATTGTCAAACTACCTAGAGAATTACTAGAAAAAGCTGATCTTGGCCTCCTTTTGATCTCCGTCTACACCTCGCTTCATTGAATTCTAATTTCCTTACAATCAACGCCAAGTTTTTGCTTCGGTTCAATCAAGGAACAGTCGGCACAAAAACTATAGGAAAATGCCAAATTAGGGTATTTTAAATTATACCAGAGGCTTCGAGAGCTCAAGATCTCAATTCTGTGATTTTTCAGTAGTTCTAGCGACGGCTGCCAGCGGTGACTCACGACAGCACGCGACGGCACACAACGGCACATGGCGGCGTACTGTGGCTGGGTTAAAAAATACACCAGAATGTAGCCTGCAACTCGAGGAGGCCAGATCCGGTATCCGTTAGACGAAACATGGCCATTTGGACAGCATTTTTTGGCGACAAATAGTGACACACGACAGATGATTTTTCCTTCGTTCCGGGCGTGTGGTGATGGCATTTGCTAGCTAGAAGCTGTCGGAGGAAGCTGGTAACTCGGCCTTTCCAATGGTGGGGCCGGTGTCGCCAGACGACGTCGGACGGCGGAGATCACGATTGCGAAAGAAAAACATGAAGGAAAGAGAAATGAACATTTTTCGGCGGCAATGGCGGTCGTCAGTCGTTGCGGTGGCTTGCTATGATGTCGGGCTGAGCTAGGGAACCTTCCAGCAGCAACAGGCAGTCGTAACTCAGTTGGATGGTGGCCAGGCGTGGTGAAGGTGGTGGATGGGGTGGTGTGCATGGGAGAGGAGAGAGAGTGTGTGAGAAATGTGGGAAAAATGAGAGAAATGAGAGAAAATGATAGGGGTTTGAGTATTTAGGGTCCTTAGGGGCATTTTAGTTTTTTGTTATTTCGTCCAAGAAAAAATTTTGGATGCCTTCTCCGACTTGGGCAAGAACATGGGCTCGCATGGAATAAATTCATATTCTTTTTCAGGAATTAAAGCCTATCAATTCATCTGCTGATTTCCTAATGTTGGGCCAAGTTTTTCTCTGTTAGATCAGATTTTGACTTCAAAAAATTTTTAAATTTCAACCGTAGACTCAACAAATTACGCTTAAATTAATTCTGACAAAATCCAAAGTTGTTTTTTCCAATTTAATTTATTTTAAAATCAGACTGTTACACTAAGTTTACTTTCTTTTTTTGTTATATGCACTATGAAAGAAGCATATTTTTTTTTTAACACAATTTCATAAATTCATGTTTATCCCTAACAAATTTAAGCCATAACTTAACCAGCCCATAAAAATATTTATGGATGATATTTGATTTAGATTGATTATGTTTGAGTATTTATCATGATATGACTTTTGAAGATCTTTGTTAAATATTAATTTCTTTGATTTAATTATGTCTAGATTGTCAATTATATATAAAATTATCGATGATATTTGATTTAAATTTATTATGTTTAAGTATTTATATAATAAATTTATATCAAGTATTTAAGTATCAAATTTATTTGTCTTTTAAAAATTTATTTAAAATTTCAAATTTGATAACTTTTGCTCTTAAGATTCTGTATCATAAACCACACTTGTCAGTCCTAATTTAAACACAAAATATTGACATATTCAAAATTAAGAGCACAAAACCAATCAGTGTAAGTCAGTAACACTTTGAAAGGAAAAAAAAAACAGTAATATTAATAGCAAGAAATTGCAAGTTGCCTTTGAATCATAGCTTGTAAATTTTGGCATTTTAGGTTTTAAAATGAGTTTGGGTTCTCTACTTCTTTTGGATTCTTAGGATAGGCTCTTTGCTTTTTCTAATTTTAAAATTTTTTTAAATTAACAGATTGATTAGAATCTACCCTTTATCTTTGAACCTGTCTTTTAAATAATAATTCCTTCTAAGCAAATAAGGATTACTCCTTAGGGATTGTTGCTAGCTATCTTGTGATGGTTTTCATAAAACCCATCAAAATCGTTCGTCAACTCTGCGAAGAGAAATCTACGAGCACTCATCCAGCTCTAAATATTTTATTTTAATGGTTTTGATAAACATTATATCATGTACATATATTTTATGAAATCAATGATCATGAGACTTTAAAAATATTATAATATATATAATTTAATAATAATAGTATTTATAATAAAAAAAGTAAAGGTATTTTGTATCTTTTGAATTATTTTAATATTTATTCGAAAAAATTATTTATTTTGATTTTTTTTTCAAGTAGAAATTTAAAAAGTATAGATGCCATGTCGTCAAAAGAACTGATTTTGGTATGATCTATGACATCGTGATTAAACTACATCCAATTTTTCAAGAAAATTTCGTGTTTTTTAAGCTTGCCCTCTATATATTTATTTGACTACCCCACTTCCATCCTCTGACTTTAATCTACAGGAATTATTAATAAGATTAAATTTATATGTAATTTTTTAATTAAAATAAAGTATGTAAAAAAATATTTAAAATTAAAATTATTATGAAAAGAAATTTACAAGCAACATAGATAAGAAATTTACAAGAAATCAACACTTAACCAAGGGAAAAATGAAAATCCAATTAGACAACATTTAAACTAGCACTGCCCATGTTCAAATTGAAATTTATCAAGCCAGTTTTCTAGCATGATATATAACTATTTTATTATTTATGGAAACATTATTTATTGTTCCTCTAGCTTTTTTTTATAAATATCTAAAGTATTCATTGCTCTTATAATAGCTATACAACAAAAACCAGATTAGCAAATTACAAGGTCGATTTGACAATTTCACACACTCAAGTTAGTAACAAGTCAACAATGGCCATGGTACAAGCAGAATCACAAGAATTCATATCAATAGCAGGTCATTCATATTTTCAATGTCCTTTTGGATCATATGGTAACCATTCAACAGCCAACTTCTGCTATAGAAGTAGAATTTTAGAATTTGATACATCTCTATAATTCTTACTTTAATTAAGACTCTTATGAATGTATAGAATTGGAAAATGGAAGAAAATTGTTGAAAAAGTTTCAATTGTAAGTTTAGAGACTAAACTGAAAAGATTGATATATTCTGTTTAAACAGTGTAAACCATGTACATTCTGAACTTTTGAGTGAATCAAGTTCATTTAGCCTCCTAAAAGCATCATAGAGTAAATTGGCTAATTTAATAGCTAAATACCAACTTTGGGATAAATAAGGAATTAAAATAAAAACTTATTTTTTTAGGCATTGAAAATAAGTTCTAGTTCTGAATGTTAGTTACAAAATGTACAGAGGTGGCTTGTAGAGTTAATCAAAGGAAAAGGAGAAGAATCTTAAATTAAGTGAAGAAAATTCTAATTAAGGTAGAGTAATCTACACTCCCCTTTGTTTTGATAGATGTTTAATGTGAATTGATTGTTGTGAATATGTTTGTGAATATGTACTGAGAAATGTGTGCTGAATTAGATGAGTATAAGAAATGAATTGCATGTGTTTGAAATGTATTTGAAAATTCTTTATTGCTAGTTTTGATTGAAATATTGGAATTTATGCTTAGAGTGCAAATGAAACTTGGGATGGAGACTTGATGACTGGTATGAGACAGTTGTCAAGTATTTCATATACAGACCTACTTTTTAAACTTTCATTATTTGAACACTGAAATGGTCTGTATATATTAAGGTTTACCTGTTTAATCAATACACCCCTATGAAAGACTATGAAGAGTAAAGGAGGAGAGTCTATACGAGGGAATGGACTGGTTTAAGAGTAAAGCCCTATGATCCTAAGTATTAGTCACCTATATGTATACATTGCCTTATAATCGGCATAGAGAAATGAGACCTACTTGTAACATGCACATGATGGGGGATGCCTTTTTTTATGTTAAGTTCTCATTCACATGGAGGATAGAAATGATCTCAGTTACATGGAGGACGGTCCTGTGACAATCACTGGAAGGAGATTCCCCGTGATCTTAAAAATGAGATTGTAAAATAGTAAGTAATGAATTGTAAATTTATTTAAATAATTTTATGCATATATGTACAGAGGTTTGAGATCCTTACAGCAACGTAGGAGCGTTATGCAATGGATATGAAAATTTGACTGCAGGCATTTTAAAAATGATGGTTTTCATAAACACTTATACTCTTTGATTGAGAATGATTTTAACTTCTGATTTCTGGATAGCCACTAGATTTTTCATGTTTATTGATTTATGATAAATGAAGCTTCAATTCACATGTTTTATTTAATGAATGAATTTGGGGAGAATTTTTCTATACCCAGATGGGGGTATAGCTGAACATTCGGCTATTTTGAATAAAAATTAAATGTGTATTACTCTACTAGGATTCAAAATCTCATTAAGTTGTATGTTTAAGCAATCGAGGGCGTGATGGCGCCAGGAATTAGCTTGAGACTGGATATATTTGCTACATAGAACTGCAAAGAGACCAAGAAGCTATGATGTAGCTTAGAGCATTAATTGTAAATGACTTAATGGCCTTAATATGGTGTTTATTGCTTATTGAATCTGTATTTAGAGATATTTATATGTTATTGTGGTAAATGATTAAGTTTTATATCTTGTAATTAATATCTCAAATATAATTTATGAATGATAATTTAGATATATATTTCAGAGTATGTTGATAGCTGTATTGTTATGAGGATTTCAGGTATTAGATAAATTGCGCAAGTATGAGATTGAGTGAAATCTGAATAGGGACGACTATTTAGATTACACTCAACCAATAATATTTTCGATCGATGCATATTTTGAAAGAAAAATTATTTTATAACATTTCACACTTTTTAAATTACATGTTATAGTAAAGGAGTCGTTACAAAATTCATATAGAAGAAAATTGATATTCATCTTTTCATTATAAAATTAATTTTTAATATAAGCGTTATATGATGACCTCGCAACCCTCTTTCCACGCAAAATTAATTGATCCAAACTTTTCACACAATCATTTTCAATTTGAATTCATTTTCAAACTAGCATAATACGTAAATTGTTACAATATTTACGTGTGTAATTATGCCAAAACTTTTTTCTAAAGAAAGGCAGCGATGGTTAAAATTGAGTTTTAAATCGTAAAATTATATCATTTTATATCTGCACTATGAAAGAAGTTTATTTGTTTTTTGTTTTTACTATTTCATAAATGTATGTTTATCCCAAACAAATTTAAGCCATAACTTGACCAGCCCATAAAAATATTTATGGATGATATTTGATTTGGATTGATTATGTTTGAGTATTTATTAAGATATGACTTTCGAAGATCTTTGTTAAATATTAAGTTCTTTAATTTAATTATGTCTAGATTATCAACAATATATAGAATTATGGATGATATTTAATTTAAATTTATTATATTTAAGTATTTATATATTAAAGTTTGTGATTTAAATAAATTTATATCCAGTATTTATGTATTTGAATTGAAGTTATTTAAATATAATTATAATTAATTAAAAAATAATTATGATAAGGTTCTATAATTTTTATAAATATTTATTGATATAAATAAATTCTTAGAAATTTAAGTATCAAATTTATTTGTCTTTTAAAAATTTATTTAGAATTTCAAATTTGATAACTTTTTCTCTTAAGACTCTGTATCATAAATCACACTTGTCAGTCCTAATTTAAACACCAAATATTGACATATTCAAAATTAATAGCACAAAACCAATCAGTATAAATCACTAACACACTTTGAAAGAAAAAAAAACAGTAATATTAATGGCAAGAAATTGCAGGTTACCTTTGAATCATGGCCTGCAAATTTTGGCATTTTAGGTTTTAAAATGAGTTTGGGTTCTCTACTTTTGGATTCTTAAGATCGGCTCTTTCCTTTTTTTCTTTTTTCTTTTTTTAATTTTCAATTTTTTAAATTTTAATTTAAAATTCTAAACAAAATATAATGTTCATACTTACAATTAACAGGTTTACTAAAATCTACCTTTTGATCTTTGAATATGTGTTTTGAACAATCATTCCTTCTAAGCAAATAACGATTACTCCTTAGGGATTGTGGCTTGCTATCTTTTGATGATTGAAGGAAAGAGACGATGTAAATATGTAACTTAATTAATTATTTTAAAGATTATATATATATATATGTTTCAAAATTTAAAGAGTAAATTATAGTTTCTTGTTTTGAGAGATTGTCAAATTACTCTCCTCTCCCATCTATTATGAAAAATTATACTTCTCTCAAATTTTGATTAAATTATCTTTATATTTATTATTTATAAAATTAAATATATATTTGATTAATATAGAAAAATATTTTTAACTTAAAATAACATAAATTTATTATTTTTAACTCAAAATAAATAACAATAAAGTATTATAAATTTTAAAAATATATTTTATGATAAATTATAATATTTTTAAAAAATTAATAATATCATTAAAGGTATTTTAGTTAAAATGAGTAAAAATTATAAATTTTTTAATATTTCAAAAGAGAGAAGTATAAGTTTTTAAAATAGAGGGGAGAAGAGTGTAATTTTAATATCTTTCAAAAGAAAAAAATATAATTTACTCAATTTTAAATGAAAAAAAATTTTGTGGGAGAAGGCAAAATAACAATATACACTTTGGGGGTTGATATGAGTCTTTCTATATATACAATGTATATGTATCAAAGGTGATAGTGTTTTTATATATATATATATATATATGTATGTATGTATGTATATATGTATATACTAGCATCTTGACATGTACTATTATACATGTTGTGTTACTTTTTATTAAAGATGGATTTAATTTTAATAAATAAAAAATATATTTAATAAGTTATATAAACTTTTCATTTATTATAATAACTTTTTAGGTTGGTAGAAGTAAAAAAAGTCACAATACAGTTATCACCACGAGCCCCTTTGTAACAACGGGAAAGATTCGAAAGAGTTTTAAAGAATTTTAAAAGATAAATTTTGATTTTTGAAGCTAATTTCCATTAAACGAAGCCTGGCACGAATTTCGAGGATAATGACTTGACACAGAAGGTCGTTCGAAGTCAGAAACACGATCAAACGGAAAGAAATGCAATCCGACGATCAGAAACTGATGGAAGGAGTTTCATGCGTCAATTTCGTTGACAGAGGCCAAAGTTTTTGCATAGAAATGCGTGCCAACGTCTGGAAGGATGCCGACACCCTAAAACATCCCCGGGTGGCCTGGGAAAAGTCAGAATCGTCCCTAGAGGCTTTAAATTACGCAAATTCCCTCCATTTCTCCCATTTCACTCTCTCTCCTCACCACACTCTCTCTCTCCTCTCTCTTTTCTCTCTCCACCTTCCTCCACCGTGAACGGCCGCCACAGCCACCGTGGGCCGCCACCAAGGGTACCAACCGACAACCCTCACTGCCCAAAACCTCCAGCAACCAACCACGGCCACCAACGGCCGCCGGAGCCGCCGAAAAAACGCCGTTTTTCCCCTCAATCACGCGAAACTTCCCCAGCTCGAATCGCCGTCGTCCGTCGCCATTGACCCTCACTGCCCCCACCACCGTGTAGCCCGAGCTGCCAGCTGCCTCCAGTAGCTCAGCGCCGCCGGAAGGAGGGCGGACGCTCCCAGATCGAGGCAGAATGTCATCTGCCGTGCGAGAAGTTTCGTGGTCGAAAAAAACCGCCCAAACGGCCGTGAACCGCCGTGCCACCACCGTATTCGGACTCCTGGGCTTGAGGGCTTCACCGTGGGGTGATTTTCGAGGCAAACCGCACCTCCTCGCTGTGCGCCACCGTGCACCGCCGTGTGCCACCGTGTGCCACTGTGCCAGAGCTTCTGGACGTGTATCCCGAGAAATCGAGACCACCGTGACATAGAATTCCATCATCCGAGCACAGTGGTAAGGTCCGTTTTCCCAAAAACTAATGGTATAGGACTGAAATGGCTACCGAACTTAAATGGACAATAAATTGACCTAGGTTTTAGCGTAACCGGATTTAGGATCGAAAATTGGATGACGTGACGAATCTAAATATTTAATTTCATGTCCAGGGAATTAATTAGGCTCAGAAACCGAGATTTCATGGAGTCCTGACTTGATTTGGAGCGACCGGAGACCAGGTAGGATAATTTACACTTCCCGAACCCTAGAATTGATTTAGTGAATACCTGACTGATTTAGAAGACTTGTATGGATTTTTGTGCTGCTTTCGATGGGATAAATTGCATGCCTGTGTGCTGAAAACCCTAATTGCATGTTAGACACCTTGTTTATCGAGTTTGGATGCCTTTAGGACGGATTTACTTAGGGTTGGGTACTTGATAGCCGGTATGGGACGGCCGTTAAGTATCCCTCGTACAGGAAGCTTTTAAACGAAACTATTTTTATCAGTTGCTTTGTATCGAGTTAGGGATTACGCGTTAAACCAGGACGACCCTAAGGAAGGTTTAGGGAGTATAAGGGTGGATAACCTACACGGGGAAACGTTGTGATTTAGGCGTGATACCCTAGAACCCTGAGGAATAGCCGACCGAGTGCATGTGAGTTCGAATAGACTGTATGAGGATGAGAATTGGCGTATGTGCACATGCTAGGGGACGCCCTAGATGTTGATTCTCACCTGGTCCTTGAGTGAGTGATTGGTGTTACGGATCACACTCACAATATAGGCTTGATTCGGGTGATTGGTGTTATGGATCACACTCACAATATAGGCTTGATTCGGGTGATTGGTGTTACGGATCACACCCAACGATAAGAGAGGTATTCTCTCTAGACTACGTGCAATTAGATGATGATTTAGATTTGGTTACAACGGACTTGTAGCCAACGAGGATTGAGAGACACAGGGCATGGGATTTTACTTGATTTTGATGACTGATTTTAAAAGAAATGGATTTTATGATTGTGATATATTGCCGCAATTTCCATGTGTTTAAACGATTTTAAAGAAAAGGTATTTCACTGTTTTCGAACTGATTTCGGGAAGACGATTTCGGTGTTCGCACCGCTGGGTATTCAACTGGTTTTCGAATGATAATTGATTTGTAAATTATTCTACTGGGATTCATATCTCATTAGGTTGTTTACTCAGATGAACAGGGACAGGGGCAGGAGCCCAGACGATAGCCGAGGCTGACTTGAGGATAGACCAGAGGATGATTAGCTTAGGCTTGAATCATTTGTATATATACGTTGATGACACTGTTAATTCTCGGATTCTGTTTCTCATGAATTCTGTATGGACTAGACTGAATGTACATATAACGTTTCAGATAGTATGCATGGATTGTAGTGATGAATTAATGTTGCTATGTATGGATTTATATTAGTTATGTTTACTGCTGTTGTTAGACTGACTGTTGATTTTTAAACAGGTGATTCTGTATTTGGGATATGATCAAATTACAGAGGAAACTCTGCCGTATTTTCGGTAGAATTTACCGCTGTAAACTTATGGATTTGAATTGAAATGTGTATGAACATATGACGTGACATATATATGAGTTTTAGATTTCATCCCAGAGTTATTATTGATGACGTACGTATGTGTATTAGTTAGCTGCGTGTGAATCAGGGTTGAACGGAATCCGAATGGACAACGGAGAATCTATTTGGGTTACGCTCAACCAGTAGCGATCCTCTAACGTTCCCACATAGGGAATAAACATTCAGAATACCCCAAATGCTTCCGCTAATCAGATAAGCAGTGCGTAGGATGTATTAGGGGGTCGTTACACCCTTGGCTTGCAATGCCAAGGGAGTCGTGCATCAACTTTACGAAGAGAAAGGCAAGAGCACTCATCCAGCTCTATGTAACTTTTAGATCACATAAATTTAATAAATAAAAAAAATTTCTCTTTTTACGCTAAATATTATATTTTATATTAGAAATCAATGATCAAAAAGACTTCAAAAATACTATAATATTGATATATATAATTTCATAATAATAGTATTTATAATAAAACAAAAAAAAGTAAAGGTATTTTGTATCTTTTGAATTATTTTAATATTTATTTTGATTTTTTTTGAAGTAGAAATTTAAAAATCTATCAGATAAAATAGATAAACTCTATACATATTGCAGGTTAATTAAAATTACCAAAAACTTTTAATTTTCTTTAAAGAATTGAATCGCAAAATCATCCTTGAGATTTTCTTCATCGCTAGCTAACTTCCTTTTTTTTCCACGTCAATTAGCTCAAGTATCTGTAATGTGTCTTATTTTTTGAAATTATTACAAGTATTTTTACGAAAAACAATATTGTTCAAAGTGTTTTAAATGATTAATTTTTAAATAAAATATAAAAATATTTTAAAGGTTTGCACACAGTTAACGACATGTCACTTCAAATGAAGAAGACACAACGCCATCCCACAAGCAGCAATTCGAACCATTTCCCCATGATGCAGTCTTTGGATAAGAAGACTGAGAATAATGAACACAGTATTCAGAAGCAGAACTGTCAAGAGAGAATGAGTTCTTGAAATGAAGAAGGGCAGAGTACTCAGAATGGATACAGAAAGGCTCCCATGAAGAAGAATGAGAAGGGAAATGAAAAAGCAAGAAGAAAAAGAGGAATGGATATGGCATTAACCAAAATATAGAGTTTAATTTAATGAATCACGCACATGATTTATTTTTTCGCCTTGTTTAATCTAACTACTTTTCGCACTCCAATATATAAATCGTTGTTATCTATCTAAAAATAATTGAAATTCAGAACAACACGTAGGTTCATTTGAATTTAGATTTAATCTATTAATATGAAAGAACTCAAATTTTAGAGCATATATTTCTATTGTCTCTATCCAATTTTAAAGCATGTATTTTTATATAGTGCTGTGTGCGCTTTTGGATCCCCTGCTGGGCGCTCCCTGCTGTAGTCCCTGTTGGGCTTTTTAGCGGCGATTTTATCCGTCGCTAAAGTGTGTTTTAATATTAATGCAACGAATATTATTGCTGTTATAACTTTTGTTTAAATAATTAATTTAACAAAAGTTATAGTGACAATAATATTTGTTGCAAAAAACTTTAGCAACGGAAAAAACCGCTATTTTAATATTGGAGAAGGAAAAAAAACCTATATTCTATTAAAAATTTAGTTCTATAAATAATAATTTTAATATTTTGAATAGTTTATAATAATAATAATAATAATAATAATTTATTATAAATTAAATTTTTAATATAAGCTTTATATGATGACTTCCCAACCCTCTTTCCACGCAAAATTAATTGATCCAAACTTTTCACAGTCATTTTCAATTTGAATTCATTGGAAAGAGACACCAATGGCTCCATTATTATTATTATTATTTCTACAATTAAAGACTTGGAATAATTGAAAAGCAAGTTAGATTAAGAAGACTTGACCTGGTATTTATAGATGATAATTTTAATATCTTAAATAATTTATTATAAATTAAATTTTAAGTGAATGATATTTAATACACGCGTTATACGATGACTTCGCAACCCTCTTGCACGCAAAATTAATTGACCCAAACTATTCAATTTGAATTGATTGTAAAGAGACATCAATGGTTCTATTATTATTATTATTATTTTCTTTCTACAATTAAAGACTTAGAATAACTGAAAAAGCAAGTTGGATTAAGAAGAGTTGACTTTACAATGTGTGATGTGTCTTTTCCCCCCCCCCCCCCTTTTTTTCTCTGGTTGAATTGAGGAATTGCAAGGAAACTATGATATATTATAAGGTAAAAACAAATTACAAGAATTATTGTTAAAATTAAATTACAAATTATTTAATAAAGAGTACTTTTAATTCTTTTTTTTTATGGCAGGTCTCAATTTTTTTAAGTTTAATTAATTTTACTTTAATTCTTTAATTTTAAGAAATTAATCAAAATTTTATTAACTCTTAATATCATTTATTTATTAATAGAAAATATTAAGTTTGAGTCAGTTTAATATTTTTATGTCATATTCTTCATATCATATTATTATCAATATTACTTGTCTATTAATCTTACATGTAAAATAACAATTTTGGTTGTAGTATTATATATATTTAGATTTAGGTTTAATGCCAACTTAATTTAGAGTTCAGACTTTAAATTTAAGAACTCTTTTAATTTAAGATTGATAAACTGATAATATTAATAATAACATGATATAGATATATTAAAATTTTCTTTAACTCAATATTTTTCATTAAGTAAATTAATGATGCTTGAAATTAAAAAAATTGATTGATTTTTAAAGTTAAAAAAATGAAATAAAATTAATTAAATGTAAAGGATGAAATTAAAATTTAAGTCAAAATTAAAAGCCTAACAAAACTATTTGGCCTAACTTAAAAATAAATTGTTGTTGAAATATAACTATTAATAGTGATTTTTTAGTGGCAACAAAAAAAATCACCACTGAAGAGCTCGTTTAAAAAGTCATCACATAATAGGTTAGTAGTGATAAATTTAACGTCAACAAAAATTTTTAGTGACAACTTTTTAATTGTTGCTATTGAAAATTATCGGTAACGACTATTAAAATGTCGTCACGAAAACTTTATGTATTTATGTGAGTTCTCTCGAGTCTTGACCGGCTTTACCTCTTCCGTTCGGTTAAAGACATGAAATATTCACACCACTTAAGATGGCATTCACAAAATGACTGATTATTGTTTTTAATAAAATACATACATACATACATATATATATACATACATACATATATATATACATACATATATATATATATATATATATATATCTGTGTGTGTGTGTGTGTGTTTGTAATTTAGACCATTTTACGTGTTAGTGTGTGTGCACGCGTGTCTTAATTCGGATGTGATTATGTTGATAAATAGATTTAGACTTTTTTACGTGGTTCAAATGAAATAACACATAACTACAAAGTAGATGACTTGGACTAACATAAAGTTAATGCACGATGACCAAGAAGACATGTCCTTATGAACTCTAGAAAGCGCACAAAATTGCATTTTTCATAAATAGCATTGAATTATCTCATTCCTTCATTTCATTATTTTGTGTGGAACTAAAAAACTGGCAAGAAACTGAGGGAAAATGTTTAAATGGGACCAATTTCAAAAAGGGACCCCTAACATTCATCTTTACATTAAAATTCATTTTTTTTAAAAAAAAAGGAATTATCATGCACAAGTGCACAACTAAACGAAAAAGGTAGAATAAATTACCAAATGAAAATAATAAAAATTAATTAATTAATAAATATTAGATGTAAGAGAAAAAGTCACGAAGAAGGAAAGAATTAAATGAACACCTCAACTAGAATTTTCAGATCAAAACATTAATTGAATTATCTCATGACATCTCCAATTTCATCATTAATTTTGTCCAAGAATAGGATGGAAAAAGTATTAATCATTTTAAAAGCACGATTATTCATTTCAACTCTTATTAAATTTATACAAAGAAAACTCTTCATTTCTATTTTCTCTTATCAAAATAATATAGAACAAAAATATAAATGGTGCAATAAATAAGAAAGTAACTTTTAATTTTATTTTGACCCTAAATTTTAGACCACTTTTTTATGACACTATTTGTATATTTTTTATCTCTTATTTTACTTAGAAAATAAATTATTAATAAAATATAATATATAAAATATAGAAATTGAAAGCAATTGCAGAAAGATATATAAAATTAGTTTTGTCAATTAAAATAATTTAAATTAAAATTTTAAAGGAGCTTTGATTAAAAGGATAATATTAAAATTTTTATCATTCAAGCCACTTTATCTCAATAATAATATAATAATATTTAAATAGTAAAAGATAATTTACGCTATTTATTATTTTTTAAACTCTCAATGGAGTGGTCTGTTAATTAACTCTACTCCATATCGTTCCATTAATAATCACTCACCTCGTTCTCTTTAAAACTCTCAACAAAGCCATATATTATTTTATGTTTACTAAATTTAATTGTTTTAATTGAATTAAGTTTAATAAAATAAGAATTTAGATAGCAAGTTAGGTGAATAAAATTCTTTTAAGGACCCATTATAAAAATTTTAAAAAATTATATTTTATCTCTTTGAATTATACTTATATAATACATCATCTATATATCCAATATATCATTTAAACTATTTATGAAAATATTAAAAATTTTGTAAGCACATAATTTAGTTTAATGAAACATGCACATAATTTAGTTTTTACCCTTCTCTAATCTAACTAGTTCATGCACACCATTATGTAAGTTGTTGTTATCTATCTACAAATAATTAAAATTCAGAACAACAAGTAAGTTTATTTGAATTTAGATTTAATCTATTAATATTAAAGAACTCAATTTAAATCATGTATTTCTATTATCTCTATACAATTTTAAATCATGTATTTTTATATGGTGCTGCATGCAAAGAGATATTGGAGAAGGGAAAGCAACATAGGCTCTGCTAAAAATTTAATTTTAGAGATAATAATTTTAATATCTTAAATATTTTTTTAAAATAATTTATTATAAATTAAATTTTGAGTGAATGATATGTAATATACACAATTATATGATGATTTCGCAACCCTCTTTGCACGCAAAATAAATTGATCCAAACTATTCACACAATCGTTTTCAATTTGAATTGATTGTAAAGAGACATCAATGGCTGTATTATTATTACTTTTCTACAATTGAAGATTTAGAATAACTGAAAAAGCAAGTTAAATTAAGAAGACTTGGCTTTGTAACATAATGCCCCTATTCAGTCTTGCTGTTCATTTCAATATTCATAGATAAGTTCGGTACCTTATTCTTGTCCTTTTAATTATTTCCTGAGCAGTTAAACTATCAAATTATGTTATACGCAGTAGGTTCAAGATCTTATGCTTAGATAAAAATAAAACTCACATGTACAGCAGAATAATAAAAATTCTGTGTTATACGATGAAAATATAGTCTCTCATATGAATCAATAAAACAAGTCTAATAATAATAATCATTACAAACTGATGTATCGGTCCCGGATATATGAAGTACCCATCCCGCGAAAGTCAGGAGACAACAGGCCTGCCACTCAGACTCCCACACCAAATAGTGATGGATCGGTTCTTCACATATCTGTTTTCCCCCGGTATTCTCAGAACCACTCGTCTATACAGTCAAATTTGTTGCCCTATTCTAATCTGAGTACATCTAGGATCCAAAAATAAGGGTTTACAAAAACCTTACTTGATAAAAGGGCACTGCCGCCACACGTCCTTGCTACGCGTCCGAATCTGATACATATTAGCACGAATGTGAGAAACACGAGTTTCCCAGTAGCTTAGCAATTCATAGTTTAAAAGAAATTAACATGTATCAGGGTACAAGCACCAAAAATGTTCAGACTACATCCTTGATTTAGGAGTAAAGTACATAACTATAAACAGGCAATTATCGCATGATAAATTTAGTAGTTAGCAATAGTTAGAGATCCTTTTCACATGACCAGTATTTTCTTAAGTGTATCGGTTTATTATTGTGAAGTTATCAGATCGTACGTTCATGTTGTGTGAACACTATATCACAGGGGTGGAGCACCTTCGGCCACACCTCCCTAGGTCACCCGTATGGAGCACCTTTAGCCATACCTCGAAGTTCGCAGACACTCGGCCATGTGTATAGCGTGATTGCGGGAACTAGGTCCTGGCTAAGGAGCACTTTCGGCCGTGCCTCGCCAGGCCGCCCGTGTGGAGCACCTTTGGCCACACCTCGAAAATTGTAGACCCTCGGCCCACGTACATGAAATCCTCAAGACACTAGATCACGAGTATGGAGCACCTTTGGCCACACCTCCCTAGGTTGCTCATGTGGAGCACCTCCAACTATACCTCGTAATGTGTGGACACTTGGCCACGATTTTAGTGTGATCACAGACGCTAGGTCACGGGCATGGAACGCCTTTGGCCACATCTCGCTAGGCCGCTGGTAGACATTCGGTACCCCGCAGGGCGCAGTGTCACCCTACCCCTCCCTTTCAGATATCTAGGGAAGAGTTTCATTTTCTCAAGCTTTCAAATAAATTCAAAAGCTTCCACACTATTTTGCTTTTTCCTGGGGAATTGGATTTGGGTTTCCCATTTTAAAATACTGGTAATGGCCATGAAATTTAATTTTTCTTGGAATTTAATTCTCACATAAGTTTCCCTCCAAAATTAATCATGGATACCATATTTTCTATTTTTCTTGGAATTTAATATGGATCTAATATTTCCTATTACTCCTTTCATACATTTCCTTCCAAAATTATTATTAATAGACATAATATTTCCTATTATTTCTTTCATAAATTTCCTTCCAAAATTATTATTAATGGACATAATATTTCCTATTATTTCTTTCATAAATTTCCTTCCAAAATTATTATTAATGGGCATAATATTTTTTTTATTTATTCTTCCATAAATTTACTTCCAAAAATATGATTAATGGATCTAATATTTTTCTATTTATTCCTATATAAATTTCCTTCCAAAAATATTATTAATGGGCATAATATTTTCTATTTATTCTTCCATAAATTTACTTCCAAAAATATTATTAATGGACCTAATATTTTTCTATTTATTCCTATATAAATTTCCTTCCAAAAATATTATTAATGGGCATAATATTTTCTATTTATTCTTCCATATATTTACTTCCAAAAATATTATTAATGGGCATAATATTTTTCTATTTATTCCTATATAAATTTCCTTCCAAAAATATTATTAATGGGCATAATATTTTCTATTTTTTCTTACATAAATTTCTTTCCAAGAATATTATAAGTTTCCTAATAATTCCCTTGTCTTGGGAATTAATTCTAATATATGTATTTTCTTTCCAAAATTTCCAATCAATTTCATCATGATTCCCCCCTTTGCTTGAAAATTAAGTTCCCTGTATGTTCTTCTTCTAAAAATTCTCATAACACTCAATACCAATCTAGTCATTTAATTTCATAATCACATGCATCAATATTGTTCAATAATCCCATTAATATCATCATGGATCTAACAAGCTCTATACAATATTAAGAGTAGTAGACCAAACTAATTAAACCATAAAATAAAATCCTACATCGAAGTCTTATCATGGCCTTAGGGAAACATTAATCTAGAAATTATTGTTAGCCACCTTCTATCTTTATCATGCATGCTCATTATATTTTTCTTCTAAATCAAGAATGTGTATGAATGCTCTAGTTCCATGGAAATAAAAATTTGAAACAAGTATACCACATCATGGAACCAAATTAATTAAATTGCTAACCTACCTTGCTTCCTTGCTCTTCCCTTTTTCTTTTGATCACCTTGTGTCTTCTTCCTTCCAAACCTTGGTGCCTCACGCGTGTGTGTATGTGTATGTTACATGAAGAGTGAAATTTTTTCCTCTCCCTTCCTCTCACGCTTGAATGGGGTGGAATTTGCCAAAAAAATGAACTTCCCCCCCTTTATTCCTTGTAACGTGTCTTAGTTTTCAAACTAAAAAATTTTGCCATTCTCCCTTACTTCTTATTTACTTCACGCCACCCCTTCCTTGTTTTCCTCTTTGTATGTATACATTTATTTTTTTTTCTTTTCTTCCCTACTTCACGTGTGATTTCTGGCATATACAACAAATTTGCAATCCCTCCTTGTCTCTTTCTTAGCCTAGGTGGCATGTGTGTGCTTTAGTTTTTTTTTTCCTCCTTCCCTTGTTGCCATGTGTAATGGTATGAATACATAAAAAATTTTACACTTAATTAAGGTTGCTTGTTGCCTTGGTGTTTGTAACGACCCCCTTACCATAGCATATAAATTAGGAAGCATGAAATGCTATGAAAAATTTTTTCTTTCATAATGCATCGTTCGAGGCCGTTATTAGTTGAGTGTAACCCAAATAGCTGTCCCTATTCAGATTTCACTCAACCCCATACCTGCGCAGCTAATCTAAAACCTCAATAATCAAAACTATATCCATCAATATACTCTGGAATATACATCTAGTTTATCTTTCATACATTACATTTGAGATACTAGTTACAGGATATAAAACATAAACGTTTACAACGCTCTTACATTATTAACTTCCTATACAAACTCAGTGACTAATATACACCATATAAAAACTATTAAACCATTTACAACTAATATCATAAGTTACAACATAGTTTCTCAGTCCTTTGCTATTTTATGCAGCAAATATGTCCGTCTTAGGCTAATTTCTAGCGCCATCATGCCCTTGAGTGCCTAAACACACAACTTAATAAGATTTGAATCTCAGTAGAGTAATATACAGATAATTTTATTTAAAATAGCTGAGTGTTCAGCTATACCCCCGTCCGGGTATAGAAAACCTCTCCCCAAACTCATTCATTAAACAAAACATGTGAATTGAAGCTTTATTTATCAAAAGTCAATAAGCATAGAAAATATAGTGGTTATTCAGAAATTATAAATGAAAAAGGTCATTTATTCAATCAAAAAGTATAAGTATTTATGAAATACCGTCATTTTTCAAATGCCTGCAGTCACAATTTCATATCCATTGCATAATGCTACTACATTACTGTAAGGATTTCAGTCATTTGTACATATATGAATAAAATCATATAAATAAATTCACAATTCATTGCCTGTTGTTTTCCAATCTCATTTTAAAATCACGGGGACCGTCCTCCCGGTGATTGTCACTGGACCGTTCTCCATGTGACTAAGATTGTTGCTATCACGGGGATCGTCCTCCCGGTGATTGTCACAGGACCGTCCTCCTTGTGACTGAGAACCTAATATCGAAAGGGGCGTCCCCCATCATGTGCACATTATCAATAGGTCTCATTTCTCTATGCTGACTATAAAGCAACATATACATACAGGTGACTAATACTCAGGATCATAGAGCTTTACTCTTAAACCAATCCATTTCCCCGTATAGACTCTCTTCCTTTACTCCTTATAGTCTTTCATAGGGGTGTATTGGTTTAATGGGTAAACCCTAACATATATAGACTATTTCAACGTTCAAAGAATGAAAGTTTAAAAGCAAGTCTGAATATGGGATACCTGACAACCGTCCCATACCAATTATCAAGTATCCATCTCAGATTTTATCTACACTATAAGTATACAATTTCAATAGTCCAATCAAAACAAGCAGCAAAGAATTTTCAAATATATTTCAAACACAAATAGGTCTTTACTTATACTCATCTAACCAGCATACATTTCCTAGTACATATTCGCAAACACAGTTACAACAATCAATTCATAGTAAACATTCATCAAAATAAAAAAGGGGAGTGTAAATTACTCTTCCTTAAATCAAGATTTCTTTTGTTTAATTTAAGATTCTCCTTCTTTTCCTTGGACTAATTCTTCAAGTCACTTCTGTACATTTTTATAACCAAAATTTCAAAATTGAAACTTATTCCAAAGCCTAAAAATAATAAGTTTGCACTTTAGTCCCTCCTTTATCCTGAACTTGGTTTTTAGCTATACAATTATCCAATTCACTCTATGATGCTTCTAGGAGGCTAAATAAACTTAATTCACTTAAAGGTTCAGAATGTACAAGGTCTACGCTATTTAAGCAGACTATATCAATCTTTTTAGTTTAGTCCCTAAACTTAAATCTAAACTTTTCCAACCATTTCCTTTCATTTTCCAATTCCATACATTTATAAGAGTTCTAATTAAATTAAGGACTACAATGATGCATCCATTTTTGCAATTCTACTCCATACCAAACTTTTTCAAAATTTGCAATTTAGTCCCTATTTACAAATTTATGATTTTCATCATTCTTCTCCAATCTAACCCTTCAATTCATCCCTAATGGCATTATAGAAGCTAGAAATTGCAGAAAATGGATTAATTCAAAGTTTTTCAGTGTATACCAAAGATTTTGGAAATTTATAGTTTAGTCCCTGCACTTTCCAAGGCTTTTGCAGGCGACTGGCGGCGGCGGTTGAGGTCACTGGTAGCTCGAGGATGTTGCTAGGCAGCTCAAGCACCGATCACTGGTGGTCGAATGGTGCCGAAATGGCCGAATCAAAGCTCTTTCAAAATTGCGATGGGAAGGAAGAAAAACTATTTTCTGGCGGCGGTGGTGGTCTGGCGAGGCTTCTGGTGGCATCGACGGTGTCTGGTGTAACAACGAGAAAGATCCGAAAGACTTTTAAGGTATTTTAAAAGATAAAAATTGATTTTTGAAGCTAATTTTTATCAAACGAAGCCTGACACATATTTTGAGGATAATGACTTGACACTGAAGGTCTTTTGAAGCCAGAAACACAATCAAACAGAAAGAAATGCAATCCGGCGATCAGAAACTGACGGAAGGAGTTTCGTGCGTCAATTTCGTTGACGAAGGCTAAAGTTTTTGCATGGAAATGCGTGCCAACGTCTGGCAGGATGCCAACACCCTAAAACATCCTCGGGTGGCCTGGGAAAAGTCAGAATCGCCCCTAGATGCTTTAAATTATGCGAACTCCCGCCATTTCTCTCATTTCACTCTCTCTCCTCACCACACTCTCTCTCTCTTCTCTCTTTTCTCTCTCCACCTTCCTCCACCGTGGGCCGCCACCAAGGGTACCAACCGACAGCCCTCACTGCCCACAACCTCCACCAACCAACCACGGCCACCAACGGCCGCCGAAGCCACCGAAAAAATGCTATTTTTCCCCTCCATCGCGCGAAACTTCCCCAGCTCGAATCACCGCCGTCCGTCACCGTTGACCCTCACCACCCCCACCACCGTGTAGCCCGAGCTGCCAGCTTCCTCCAATAGCTCGACGCCTTCGAAAGGAGGCCGGACGCGCCCGGATCGAGGCAGAACATCGTCTGCCGTGCGAGAAGCTTCGTGGCTGGAAAACACTGCCCAAACGGCCGTGAACCGCTGTGCCACCACCGTATTCACACTCCTGGGCTTGCGGGCTTCACCGTGGTGTGATTTTCGAGGCAAACCGCACCCCTCCGCCGTGCGCCACTGTGCACTGCCGTGTGCCACCGTGCCAGAGCTTCTGGACGTGCATCTTGAGAAACCGAGACCACCGTGATGTAGAATTCCATCATCCGAGCACAGTGGTAAGGTCCGTTTTCCCAAAAACTAATGTTATATGACTGAAATGACTGCCGAACTTAATTAGGAAACTAATTAACCTAGGTAACTGTGTAACCGAGTTTAGGATTGAAAATTGGATGACGTGACGAGCCTAAACGTTTAATTTTATGTCCAGGAAATTAATCAGGCTCAGAAACCGAGACTGCGTGGAGTTCTGAAGTGATTTAGAGCATTTGGAGACCAGGTAGGATAATTTACACTTCCCGAACCCTAGAATTGATTTAGTGAATACCTAAATGATTTAGATGACTTGCATGGATTTACGTGCTGCTTTCGATGGGATAAATTACATTCCTGTGTGATGAAAACCCTAATTGCATGTTAGACACCTTGTTTATCGAGTTTGGATGCCTTTAGGACGGATTTACTTAGGGTTGGGTACTTGATAGCCGGTATGGGGTGATCGTTAAGTATCCTAAATGCAGGAAGCTTTTAAGCGAAACTATTTTTATCAGTTGCTTTGTATTGAGTTAGGGATTATCGTTAAACCAGGGGCGACCTAAGAAAGGTTTAGGGAGTATAAGGGTGGATAACCTACGAGGAAGCGTTGTGATTTAGGCGTGATACCCTAGAACCACGAGGAATAGCCGACCAGAGTGCATGTGAGTTTGAATAGGCGTATGAGGATGAGAATTGGCGTATGTGCACATGCTTGGGGGGCGCCTAGATGTTGATTCTCACCCGGTCCTTGAGTGAGTGATTGGTGTTACGGATCACACTCACAATATAGGCTTGATTCGGGTGATTGGTGTTACGGATCACACCCAACGATAAGAGAGGTATTCTCTCTAGACTACGTGTAATTAGAAGATGATTTAGATTCGATTCTGATGGATTTGTAGCCAACGTGGATTGAGATACACAGGGCATGGGATTTCACTTGATTTTGATAATTTATTTTAAAAGAAATGGATTTTATGATTGTGATATATTGCCGCAATTTCCATGTGTTTGAACGATTTTAAAGAAAAGGTATTTCACTGTTTTCGAACTGATTTCGAGAAGATAATTTCGGTGTTCACACTGCTGAGTATTCAACTGGTTTTCGAATGATAATTAAATTGTAAATTATTCTACTGGGATTCATATCTCATTAGGTTGTGTACTCAGATGAACAGGGACAGGGGCAGGAGCCCAGACGATAGCCGAGGCTGACTTAAGGATAGACCGGAGATTGATTAGCTTAGGCTTGAATCATTTGTATATATACTTGATGACACTATTATTTATCGGATTCTGTTTCTTATAAATTCTGTATGGACTAGACTGAATGTACATATAACGTTTCAGATAGTATGCATGGATTTTAGTGATGGATTGATGTTGTTGTGTATGGATTTATATTAGTTATGTTTACTGCTGTTGTTGGACTGGCTGTTGATTTTTAAACAGGTGATTCTGTATTTGGGATATGATCAAATTACAGAGGAAAATCTACCAGATTTTTGGTAGAATTTACCGCTGTAAACTTATGGATTTGAATTGAAATGTGTATGAACGTATGACGTGATATGTATATGAGTTTAGATTTCATCCCAGAGTTATTATTGATGAAGTACGTATGTGTATTTAGTTAGCTGCGTGTGAATCAGGGTTGAACGGAATTCGAATGGATAACGGATAATCTATTTGGGTTACGCTCAACCAGTAGCGATCCCCTGACGTTCCCACATAGGGAATAAACATTCAGAATACCCCATATGCTTCCGCTAATCAGATAAGCATCACGTATGATGTATTAGGGGGTCGTTACATCTGGCGGAGGTGCTGCACCTTCTGGTGGTTATGGGCTATGGTGCAGTGGCTGGTTGGTGGGTGAACGGTGGTGGTGGTGAAGAAGAAAGGAAACGTGAGAGAAAGGAAAGGAGAAAGGGAAGGACGCTGGAGAAGTCGCAGGAAAGGAAAGGAAATTAGAAGAAATATAGGAAATATATATATTTTAATATTCTTAAAGGAATTTTGGTCTTTTCTTACTTCATCTTAGGTGAATTTTAGATGTGTTTTCCGGTTTAGGAAAGAATTTTAGATGTGACTTTAAATCTTTGGGCTTGCAGCTTTAGGGTTTTGATTGATTTGACTCTGGAATGATAGGACCTGATTTGAATTGATAATGAACGGAGTGAATTTGATGTACTACGCTGATTCTTTGTGTGGTCGATCTATTTGTTTCTGTGTCAGATAAACATGGCAGAATCTAGCAGGGACGCCACACGTAGGCCTAGGGGAAGGCCAAGGCACAGAAGCCAGGGTGCGTCAGGTAGTGGTAGCATGGAGACTGAGGTTGACATGCGTGAGATGATGGAATCTATCAGATTAATGGCCGATGCAATGAGAGACCAGGCCACTACCAGTGCCAATGCAATGAGACAGCAGCATGAAGACAGACAGACGAGAAACGACGGAGCCACCCAACAGGTGAATCCACTATATCAGGGATGGATTGAATTCCAGAGAGCAGGTTCATCTCCGTTTACAGGTGCCTCCGATCCAGCTGCTGTGGAAGCTTGGATAAAAGGAATTGAAAAGATTTTCAGGTTGTTGCAGTGTGACGATGAACAGAAGGTCACAATTGCAACGTATATGCTGAAAGGTGAAGCGAAACTTTGATGGACAGATGCCCAGCAATTGATGGAGAGCCGAGGCATTCCACTGACTTGGGAATCTTTCAAGAGAGTCTTCATGGATCAATATATCCCTGAGAGCGTGAAACAAGCAAAGGAAGCACAGTTCCTGAAGCTTACCCAGGGAGGCAGGCCATTTGACGAGTATCTGAAACAGTTTGAAGAATTATCAAGATACTCCACTTACCTGTGAATGCATTACGATGAGGCTTGGAAAGCAAAGCAACTAGAAGAAGGCCTCGATCTACCTATGAAGACTCAGTTAGCTACTCTGGAGATTCGAGACTTCGCCACACTGGTCAACAAGTGCCGAATTCTGAGCAAGAATTTAGAACAGAAATAGACTCAGAATATGACACAGCGTACAGGGAACCGGCCCAGACAAGCGCCCAGAAATCTGAATGTAAGAAGTGGTATGTTTAAACCGCAACCAGGGGCTTCTAGTAGCAGTGGGAGGCGACCTGATAATACTCTTTGTCCGAAGTGTGGTACCAGACATCCAAATCAACCCTGCTGGCACCAGACTCCTCTCCAGTGTTATAGATGTGGAGGCACAGGATACATGGCCAGATACTGCCCTTCCACGGGGAATCAGCCGACATCTGGTAGCCGAAGACCACAGGCTCCAGGGAGAGTTTTTACTATGAATGCTGCCAACGTCGACAGGTCCTCAGGCTTGATGCAGAGGGTAGAGGTAAAATTTATAATTTTTCTTTGATAGTATTGTTTGATTCGGGTGCTACGCACTCTTTTATTGCTGATGCATGCGTAGAACGAATGAGATTACCTGTTCAAACCCTGCCCTGTGACTTATACATATCCACACCCTTGGGAGAAACCACTATGTCCCCACGAATATGCCTAAATTACCCCTTAACCATTGAAGATACTTTATTTCTTGTGGACTTAGTGTGTATACCATTGTCAGGGATCGACATTATTTTGGGAATGGATTGGTTGACTAGGAATCGGGTCTTGTTGAATTGTTCCGAAGGGACAATTACTTATCTGGATAACGTACCTGTGCGAGGGAATGACAGAACTTGTGAGATAGGTGATATGTCCCTCAATCTCTCTGAGGTAGAATTGCAGGATAGATTAAGTTAAATCCCAATTGTTAGTGACTTTTCGGAGGTATTTCCTTTGGAAATTAGTAAACTGCCACCACTTAGGGAGATAGAATTCACCATTGACCTGATTCTGAGAGCGGGTCCAATAGCTATGACCCCGTATCGTATGGCCCCCGTAGAATTGAGAGAATTAAAAGTCCAAATTGAAGACATGTTGGAGAAAGGGTTCATTAGGCCGAGTGTATCACCATGGGGAGCTCCGGTCTTATTCGTAAAGAAGAAAGACGGGAGTTTAAGACTGTGTATTGATTACCAGCAATTGAATAAGGTGACCATTAAGAACAAATACCCATTGCCACGTATTGATGATTTGTTTGATCAGTTGCAAGGCGCGACTGTATTTTCTAAGATAGATTTAAGGTCAGGATACCACCAGATTAGGGTTAGAGAGGAGGATATTCCCAAGACAACATTCAGGACAAGATACGGCCATTACGAGTTCTTAGTGATGCCGTTTGGATTGACGAATGCACCCGCTGTCTTTATAGATTATATGAACAGAATTTTCAGACCCTATTTAGATCAATTTGTTGTGGTATTCATTGATGATATTTTAGTCTATTCCAAGACTCACGAAGAGCATGCCCAGCATCTTAACACGGTGTTACAGATACTGGAAGAGAAACAATTGTATGCAAAGCTGGAGAAATGTGAGTTTTGGTTAGAAGAAGTGAAATTTTTAGGACATGTGGTAAATGGGAAGGGGATAGCGGTTGACCCAAAGAAAATCGAAGCAGTATTAGATTGTGACCGACCTAGAACGGTCACCGAGATTAGGAGTTTCTTGGGTTTGGCTGGCTACTATCGGAAATTCATTCAAGGATTTTCGCAGATAGCTGTGCCATTAACCCGATTGACTTGGAAAGGGGTAGAGTTTGAATAGAGCGAACAGTGTGAAACTAGTTTTCAGATTCTGAAAGAGAAATTAACCACTGCTCCTGTACTAATCATTCTGAAACCCCTAGAACCCTTTACTGTATACACAGATGCATCTTTGAGAGGCCTAGGTTGTGTTTTGATGCAGGATGGGAAAGTGGTGGCTTATGTATTGCGACAATTGAAACCTGCAGAGGAGAACTATCCCACCCATGACTTAGAATTAGCTGTCGTTGTGTTTGCCCTAAAGATTTGGAGACATTATCTGTATGGCGTGGTATTTGAGGTGTTTAGTGATCATAAGAGCCTTAGGTATTTGTTCGATCAGAAGGAATTAAACATGAGGCAGCGTAGGTGGGTAGAATATTTAAAAGACTTTAATTTTGAATTGAAATATCATGCAGGGAAAGCAAATGTTGTGGCCGATGCATTAAGCCGAAAGTCACTACAACTAGCTAGTTTAATGATTAGTGAGATGAGGTTACTTGAGGATTTTGGGAACCTTAGCCTCAATGTAATCTCGTTTCCGCAAAGGTTAGTAATGAGTGACTTTTTGATCACCTGCGAATTGAGAGAATTGATTAAACAAGCCCAACTTGAAGATGAATCCTTGGAGGTATATGCAGACCAACCCGACTTTGGATTAGCACCTGATGGAGTTTTGATGTTTAGAAAGAGAGTAGTGATCCCGAACCATCAGGAATTAAAGGAAAAAGTGTTAGCAGAAGCTCACAGAAGCCATTACACTATTCACCCCGGTATTTCCAAGATGTATCAGGATTTAAAGAGAAATTTTTGGTGGCCTGGTATGTGGAGAGATAGCACGGATTACGTGAATGCCTGTTTGACTTGTCAACAGGTTAAGATAGAGCATCAGAAACCCGCAGGGCTACTTAAGCCATTAGAGATACCAGAGAGAAAATGGGATCAGATCACTATGGATTTCGTGGTTGGATTACCTAGAACACCAGCAGGATTTGATGCCATTTGGGTGATAGTGGATAGGTTGACCAAGTCTGCACACTTTTTGCCTGTTAAGGTGCGTTACTCCATGGAGAAATTAGCCGAAGTATACCTTAGGGAAATTGTAAGATTACATGGAATACCGTCAGGTATAGTATCTGATCGAGACCCTAGGTTTACTTTGAGATTCTGGCAATCCCTACAGCAAGCTTTAGGAACCCAGCTTAAATTTAGCACAGCCTATCATCCTCAGACTGACGGACAATCTGAGAGAACTATTCAAACCCTAGAAGACATGTTAAGGGCGTGTGTGCTTGAACAGAAAGGAAGTTGGGATAAACACCTGCCGTTGATAGAGTTTACATACAACAACAGTTATCACTCTACCATCGGCATGGCACCGTATGAGGCTCTGTATGGGAGGAGTTGTAAGTCACCTTTAAGTTGGGTAGAGATAGGGGAGAGTGCACTGTTGGGACCTGAAATGGTACAAGAAACCACTGATCAAATTAAAATGATCAGGGAAAAGATGAGAGCTGCCCAACAGAGGCAAGAATCTTATGCCAACAAGAGAAGAAGGCCTTTGGAATTTAACGAGGGAGATCACGTATTCCTGAGGGTGTCCCCCACCACGGGTATTGGTAGACAGATAAAGACTAAGAAACTAAGTCCTAGATTCCTAGGACCATTCCAAATTTTACAAACAGTCAGTCCCGTTGCCTACCAAATTGCTTTACCTCCCCATTTGTTCAACCTACATGATGTTTTCCATGTCTCCCAACTTTGTAAATCTGTCCCAGATCCTGCGTATGTATTAGAGAATCAACCGATAATATTAAAGGAAAATTTGACTTATGAATCTACTCCTATTCAAATCCTTGATTATAAGACTAAGCAGCTTCGAAGTAAAATAATCCCTCTAGTTAAGGTACTTTGGCAGGATGTAGCGTCGCAGGAGATGACGTGGGAGAAAGAAGATGAGATGAGGCAAAGATATCCAGAACTGTTTACAGGTATGAATTTTGGGGACAAAATTTCTTTTAAGGGGGGGAGAATGTAACAACGGGAAAGATCCGAAAGAGTTTTAAGGTATTTTAAAAGATAAAATTTGATTTTTGAAGCTAATTTTTATCAAACGAAGCCTGACACTTATTTTGAGGATAATGACTTGACACAGAAGGTCGTTTGAAGCCAGAAACACGATCAAATAGAAAGAAATGCAATCCGGCGATCAGAAACTGACGGAAGGAGTTTCATGCGTCAATTTCATTGACGAAGGACAAAGTTTTTGCATGGAAATTTGTGCCAACGCCTGGAAGGATGTCGACACCCTAAAACATCCTCGGGTGGCCTGGGAAAAGTCAGAATCGCCCCTCGAGGCTTTAAATTACGCGAACTCCCGCCATTTCTCTCATTTCACTCTCTCTCCTCACCACACTCTCTCTCTCTTCTCTCTCCACCTTCCTCCACCGTGAACAGCCGCCACAGCCACCGTGGGCTGACACCAAGGGTACCAACCGACAGCCCTCACTGCCCACAACCTCCAGCAACCAACCACGGCTACCAACGGCCGCCGGAGCCGTCGGAAAAATGCCATTTTTCCCCTCCATCGCGCGAAACTTCCCCAGCTCGAATCGCCGCCGTCCGTCGCCGTTGACCCTCACCGCCCCCACCACCGTGTAGCCCGAACTGCCAACTTCCTCCGATGAGCTCGGCGCCGTCGAAAGGAGGCCGGACGTGCCCGGATCGAGGCAGAACGTCGTCCGCTGTGCGAGAAGCTTCGTGGCCGAAAAACACCGCCCAAACGGCCGTGAACCGCAGTGCCACCACCGTATTCAGACTCCTGGGCTTGCGGGCTTCACTGTGGTGTGATTTTCGAGGCAAACCGCACCCCTCCGTCATGCGTGCATCGGCAGGTGTGCCACCGCAGTGCGAGCTTACGGGCGTGCATCCCAAGAAACCGAGACCACCGTGACATAGAATTCCATCATCCGAGCACAGTGGTAAGGTCCGTTTTCCCAAAAACTAATGTTATATTACTGAAATGACTGCCGAACATAATTAGGCAACTAATTAACCTAGGTAACTGTGTAACCGAGTTTAGGATTGAAAATTGGATGACGTGACGAGCCTAAATGTTTAATTTTATGTCCAGGAAATTAATCAGGCTCAGAAACCGAGACTGCGTGGAGTTTTGAAGTGATTTAGAGCATTCAGAGACCAGGTAGGATAATTTACACTTCCCGAACCCTAGAATTGATTTAGTGAATACCTAAATGATTTAGATGACTTGTATGGATTTACGTGCTACTTTCGATGGGATAAATTACATGCCTATGTGCTGAAAACCCTAATTGCATGTTAGACACCTTGTTTATCGAGTTTGGATGCATTTAGGACGGATTTACTTAGGGTTGGGTACTTGATAGCCGGTATGGGACGGTCGTTAAGTATCCCTCGTACAGGAAGCTTTTAAACGAAACTATTTTTATCCAGTTGCTTTGTATTGAGTTAGGGATTATGCGTTAAACCAGGACGACCCTAAGAAAGGTTTAGGGAGTATAAGGGTGGATAACCTACACGGAGAAACGTTGTGATTTAGGCGTGATACCCTAGAACCCTGAGGAATAGCCGACCGAGTGCATGTGAGTTTGAATAGACTGTATGAGGATGAGAATTGGCGTATGTGCACATGCTAGGGGACGCCCTAGATGTTGATTCTCACCCGGTCCTTGAGTGAGTGATTGGTGTTACGGATCACACTCACAATATAGGCTTGATTCGGGTGATTGGTGTTACGGATCACACCCAACGATAAGAGAGGTATTCTCTCTAGACTACGTGTAATTAGAAGATGATTTAGATTCGGTTACAGTGGATTTGTAGCCAACGTGGATTGAGATACACAGGGTATGGATTTCACTTGATTTTGATAATTGATTTTAAAAGAAATGGATTTTATGATTGTGATATATTGCCGCAATTTCCATGTGTTTGAACGATTTTAAAGAAAAGGTATTTCACTGTTTTCGAACTGATTTCGGGAAGACAATTTCGGTGTTCACACCGCTGAGTATTCAACTGGTTTTTGAATGATAATTAAATTGTAAATTATTCTACTGGGATTCATATCTCATTAGGTTGTGTACTCAGATGAACAGGGACAGAGGCAGGGGCCCAGACGATAGCCGAAGCTGACTTGAGGATAGACCGGAGGATGATTAGCTTAGGCTTGAATCATTTGTATATATACTTGATGACGCTGTTATTTATCGGATTTTGTTTCTTATAAATTCTGTATGGACTAGACTGAATGTACATATAACGTTTCAGATAGTATGCATGGATTTTAGTGATGGATTGATGTTGCTGTGTATGGATTTATATTAGTTATGTTTACTGCTGTTGTTGGACTGGCTGTTGATTTTTAAACAGGTGATTTTGTATTTGGGATATGATCAAATTACAGAGGAAACTCTGCCAGATTTTCGGTAGAATTTACTGCTGTAAACTTATGGATTTGAATTGAAATGTGTATGAACGTATGGCGTGATATGTATATGAGTTTAGATTTCATCCCAGAGTTATTATTGATGATGTACGTATGTGTATTTAGTTAGCTGCGTGTGAATCAGGGTTGAACGGAATCCGAATAGACAACGGAGAATCTATTTGGGTTACGCTCAACCAGTAACGATCCCCTGACGTTCCCACATAGGGAATAAACATTCAGAATACCCCATATGCTTCCGCTAATCAGATAAGCATCACGTATGACGTATTAGGGGGTCGTTACATCTGGCGGAGGTGCTGCACCTTCTAGTGGTTATGGGCTATGGTGCAGTGGCTGGTTGGTGGGTGAACGGTGGTGGTGGTGAAGAAGAAAGGAAACGTGAGAGAAAGGAAAGGAGAAAGGGAAGGACGCTGGAGAAGTCGCAGGAAAGGAAAGGAAATTGGAAGAAATAGAGGAAATATATATATTTTAATATTCTTAAAGGAATTTTGGTCTTTTCTTACTTCATCTTAGGTGAATTTTAGATGTGTTTTCCGGTTTAGGAAAGAATTTAGGATGCTATAAAAGAGATTTGAAAAATTTTTAACTATTGCAAGCCTCCCAAAATTATCTACAAAATTTCTCAAAGCAGATAAAATTTTTGCTATTAGATATAATTTAATTTTGAAAAATTCTCAAATTTTAGCTATAAGCTCAAAAAAATTTTCTTAATCGCCTCCCCCTAATATTTTAAGGTTTTCAAATATTTTATCCCAATTCTTTAATTAAATTTGAATTAGTTTATTATAGTATTCTTTTTCTTGCAAGTTTATCTTTTGCCACTTCCACAAGTAACCTTAGTGTGTGTGTGTGTATATATATATATATATATAATTCTCTCTTTTCCTCCCTAATGCATGTCACTTTTCTCATTTGTGATGCGCTTCTTATACTCTTCACCACCTTCACGTGAGAGTCAGGCATGTACATATAAAATTGCATTCCATTTTCTTCTCTTTTCTTCACGTGAAGCCATGTATATATATATATATATATATATATATATATATATATATAATTGTATTCCATTTACTTTTCCTTTTTCTTCACATGAAGCCATGTATGTATATATAAAATTTTTGTATTCCTTCCTCCCTCTTAACCTCACATGTGGCCTTGAGATTTTCATGGAATTTTATGCTCCTTCCTTTGATAATTAGGCTAGATAACACAAGAAGAATAAGGATTAATTTAAACATCAAATTTTAGGTACCTTGCCCTTTTTAATTTAACCAATTTGGCCATTAAATTATACAAGTAACATTTTTCCTCCTTAAACAAATTAAATTGATTAGCAAGCAAGCAAGTATTTTATTAACTAGCACTATAATTTCTTTCTATTAATTTAAGCTAACTACCATATGGATGTTACATGTAACGCTTGAGGTGTCTTCCCCCCCTCCCCCCTTTTTTTTCTTTGGTTGAATTGAGAAATTAGAAGGAAACTATGATATATTACAAGGTAAAAACAAATTAAAAGAATTATTGTTAAAAATAAATTACAAATCATCTAATAGAGAGTACTTTTAATTCTTTAATTTTTATGGAAGGTCTCAATTTTTTTAAGTTTAATTAATTTTACTTTAATTCTTTAATTTAAAAAAATAATCAAATTTTTTTAATTCTTAATATCATTTATTTATTAATATAAAATATTAAGTTTGAGCCAATTTAATATCTTTATGTCATATTCTTTATATCATATTATTATCAATATTATTTGTCTATTAATCTTACATATAAAATAATAAATTTGGTAGTAGCATTATATATATTTAGATTTAGATTTAATGAGTACTTAATTTAAAGTTTGGACTTTAAATTTAAGAATTTTTTTAAAATAAAAAAGTAAGAAAGAGATAAATAAAAATATTAAGCACTTTCACCAAGTTTTTTCTTTATTAACAAAATGTGAATTTTATATGTAGTATCCAGATCTCTTGGAAGGCCCAAATATGGAATTTTCGAAAGCCCATGCTGCAGCCTTCGTGCTGTTTGGTGTTTCTTGCCCTTAATTTTGGCTATTTATTGGCTATTTCCTTTTTCTCTAGAAAAAAAAAAGACAAAATTATCCTTCATACAATTTGATATTGACAAATTAGGCCTCTTTCTTGTGCGTTTTGAATTTCAGATTTTCAGTACAGAACAAGTGTGTTGCTTCCTCCAAATCCATTCAAAAGTATTAAACTATAAAGTGAGACTCTTTTACTGCGACTTCATTTGAATTCCGACAAATTAATCTTTAAATTATTTAAAATATTAAAATTTTTATTTATAAATTTAATTTAATAAAACACGCACAAGATTTATTTTTTATCTTTCTCTAATTTAACTAATTCGTGCACAGAAATATGTAAGTCGTTATCTAATTAAAAATAACTAAAATTCAGAACAACACGTAGGTTCATTTGAATTAGAGTTATATGATGACTCCGCAACCCTCTTTCCACTCAAATTAATTGATCCAAACTTTCCACACAATCATTTTCAATTTGAATTCACTGGAAAGAGACATCAGTGGCTGTATTATTATTTTTTGTACAATTGAAGACTTGGAATAATTGAAAAAGCAAGTTAGATTAAGAAGACTTGGCTTTGTAACGCGTGAGGTGTCTTTTTCCCCTTTTTTTATCTGAATTGAGAAATTGGAAGGGAACTATGATATATTATAAGGTAAAAACGAATTACAAGAATTATTGTTAAAATTAAATTACAAATCGTTTAATAAAGACTACTTTTAATTCTTTAATTTTTATGGTAGGTGTTATTTTTTTTAATTTTAATTAATTTTACTTTTATTTTTTAATTTTAAAAAATTAATCAAATTGTTGGTAATTCTTAATATCATTTATTTATTAATATAAATATTAATTTTGAGCTAATTTAATATCTTTGTGTCATATTATTATCAATATTATTTGTCTAATAATCTTACATGTAAAATAAAAAAATTTGGTGGTAGCAATATATATATATATATTTAAGTTTAGGTTTAATGAATACATAATTTAGAATTCAGACTTTAAATATAGGAATTTTTTTAATTTAATATTGATAATAATATGATATAGATATATTAAAATTTACTCTAAATTAATATTTTTCATTAAGCAAAATTAACGATACTTGGTGTAACGACCCCCTAATACATCATATACGATGCTTATCTGATTAGCGGAAGCATATGAGGTATTCTAAATGATTATTCCCTATGTGGGAACGTCAGGGGATCGCTACTGGTTGAGCGTAACCCAAATAGACTCTCCGTTGTCCATTCGGATTCCATTCAACCCTAATTCACACGCAGCTAACTAACTATACATACATGCATCATAAATTTCTCTGGAATGAAATCTAAAACTCATACACGTCGCGTCATACGTTCATACACATTTCAATTCAGATCCATAAGTTTACAGCGGTAAATTCTACTGAAAATCCGGCAGAGTTCCCTCTGTAATTTGATCATATCCCAAATACAGAATCACCTGTTTAAAAATCAACAGCCAGTCCAACAACAGCAGTAAAAATAACTAATATAAATCCATACACAGCAACATCAATTCATCACTACAATCCATGCATACTATCTGAAACGTTATATGTACATTCAGTCTAGTCCATACAAAATTTATAAGAAACAGAATCCGATAAATAACAGCATCATCAAAGTATATATACAAATGATTCAAGCCTAAGCTAATCATCCTCCGGTCTATTCTCAAGTCAGCTTCGGCTATCGTCTGGGCTCCCCGCTCGTCCTGCTTCATCTGAGTACACAACCTAATGAGATATGAATCCCAGTAGAATAATTTACAATTTAATTTTCATTCAAAAACCAGTTGAATACCCAGCGGTGCGAACACCGAAATTGTCTTCCCGAAATCAGTTCGAAAACAGTGGAATACCTTATCTTTAAAATCGTTTAATCACATGGAAATCGCGGCAAGTATTCGAAATCAGAAAATCAATTTCTTTAAAAATCAGTCATCAAAAATCAAGTAAAATCTCATGCCCTGTGTATCTCAATCCACGTTGGCTACAAATCCGCTGTAACCAAATCCAAATCATCTTCTAATTGCACGTAGTCTAGAGAGAATACCTCTCTTATCGTTGGGTGTGATCCGTAACACCAATCACCCGAATCAAGCCTATATTGTGAGTGTGATCCGTAACACCAATCACTCACTCAAGGACCGGGTGAGAATCAACATCTAGGGCATCCCCTAGCATGTGCACATACGCCAATTCTCATCCTCATACAGTCTATTCAAACTTACATGCACTCGGTCGGCTATTCCTCAAGGTTCTAGGGTATCACGCCTAAATCACAACGTTTTCCCGTGTAGGTTATCCACCCTTATACTCCCTAAACCTTTCTTAGGGTCGTCCTGGTTTAACGCGTAATCCCTAACTCAATACAGGCTAAATCTGATAAAAATAGTTTCGTTAAAAGCTTCTTGTACGAGGGATACTTAATGGCCGTCCCATACCGGCTATCAAGTACCCAACCCTAAGTAAATCCGCCCTAAAGGCATCTAAACTCGATAAACAAGGTGTCTAAGATGCAATTAGGGTTTTCAGCACACAGGCATGCAGTTTATCCCATCGAAAGCAGCACGCAAATCCATGCAAGTCATCTAAATCTTTTAGGTATTCACTAAGTCATTTCTAGGGTTCGGGAAGTGTAAATTATCCTACCTGGTCTCCGGTCGCTCCAAATCAAGTCATGACTCCACGAAATCTCGGTTTCTGAGCCCAATTAATTCCCTGGACATTAAATGGAATATTTAAACTTGTCACGTCATCCGTTTTTCAATCCTAAACTCGGTTACACAGTTACCTAGGTTAATTAGTTGCCTAATTACGTTCGGCAGTCATTTCAGTCATATAACATTAGTTTTTTGGGAAAACGGACCTTACCACTGTGCTCGGATGATGAAATTCTACGTCACGGTGGTCTCGATTTCTCGGGATGCATGTCCAGAAGCTCTGGCATTGCGGCACATGGCGGCGCACGGCGAGGAGGTGCATTTTGCCTCGAAAATCACACCACGGTGAAGCCCGCAAGCCCAGGAGTCCGAATACGGTGGTGGCACGGTGGTTCACGGCCGTTTGGGCGGTGTTTTCCGGCCACGAAACTTCTTGCACGGCGGATGACGTTCTGCCTCGATCCGGGCACGTCCGGCCTCCTTTCGACGGCGCTGAGCTACTAGAGGAAGCTGGCAGCTCGGGCTACATGGTGGTGGGGGTGGTGACGGTCAACGGCGACAGACGGCGGCGATTCGAGCTGGGGAAGTTTCGCTCGATGGAGGGGAAAAACAGCATTTTCCCGGTGGCTCCGGCGGCCGTTGGTGGCCGTGGTTGGTTGCTGGAGGTTGTGGGCAGTGAGGGCTATCGGTTGGTACCCTTGGTGGCGGCCCACGGTGGCTGTGGCGGCCGTTCACGGTGGAGGAAGATGGAGAGAGAAAAGAGGAGAGAGAGAGTGTGGTGAGGAGAGAGAGTGAAATGAGAGAAATGGCGGGAGTTCGCGTAATTTAAAGCCTCCAGGGGCGATTCTGAATTTTCCCAGGCCACCCGAGGATGTTTTAGGGTGTCGGTATCCTTCCAGACGTTGGCACGCATTTTTGTGCAAAAGTCTTGGCCTCGATTTACGAAATTGACGCACGAAACTCCTTCCGTCAGTTTCTGATCGCCGAATTGCATTTCTTTCTGTTTGATCATGTTTCTGGCTTCAAACGACCTTCTGTGTCAAGTCATTATCCTTGAAATACGTGCCAAGCTTCGTTTAATGAAAATTAGCTTCAAAAATCGAAATTTATCTTTTAAAATCCCTTAAAACTCTTTCGAATCTTTCCCGTTGTTACACTTGGCATTAAAAAATTTGATTGATTTTTAAAGTTAAAGAAATAAAGTGAAATTAATTGAATTTAAAGAACAAAATTAAAACTTAAGTCAAAACTAAAATACTGAAAGAACTATTTTTCCTAACTTGAAAATAAACGGTAGTCGATTAGGCAATTTATATAAAATTAATTGTAATGCAGTCAAATGCATAATTCCATTATGCACCGTTCTTAAAATGGAGTAGGTAGGTAGTAATTGAAAGTTTTAATTATCTTCAATTAATGCATAATATGTAAAATACTTTTTTTTTTGTTACAAATGAGGAATCAAGAAGAAAAACTAGCATAATATGTAAATTGTTACATTATTTATGTGTTTAATTATGCCAAAAAAAATTTCTAAAGAAAGGTAGTGATTGTTAAAATCGATTTTTAAATCATAAAATTATATAATTTTATAATTTTGTATAATTAAAAGTGTGCTAAATGATAGTAAAATTTAGAATTCAACAAATTTGGATAAATTCAGGGCAAAGTCTTGATTTTATTAGCCCTAAGTTTACTTTCCTTTTTTGGTTAATTATCGGCACTATGTAAGTTTATTTTTTTTAACTATTTCATAAATGTATGTTTATCCTAAACAAATTTGAATTCACGTTATTTAAATATAATTCTAATTAATTAAACAATAATTATGATAAGGATCTATAATTTTTATAATTATTTATTGATATAAATAAATTCTTATAAATTTAAGTATCAAATTTATTTGTCTTTTAAAAATTTATTTAAGATTTCAAATTTGATAACTTTTGCTCTTAAGACTCCGTATCATAAACCACACTTGTCAGTCCTAATTTAAACACAAAATATTGACATATTCAAAATTAACAGCACAAAACCAATTAGTGTAAATAACTAACACTCTTTGAAAGAAAAAAAATAGTAATATTAGTGGCAAGAAATTGCAGGTTGCCTTTGAATCATAGCCTGTAAAAGGAAAATTGGAAGAAGCATTGCATTTACAAGATACCATCATGCATCACAGACGTGAACAAGAGGGCTTTCAAGCCTCAAGCGGTGTCGTTTGGTCCATACCATTATGGGAAGGAGCATGTGATGGGCAATGAAGAGCACAAGCACAGAGCTCTTATCCATTTTCTCAAAAGGTGTGGGAAGCCATTGAAGTCTCTGCTTCAAAGCATGAGTGAAGTGGAGCAAGATTTGAGAGACTCTTATAACATATCAAACCAAAGTTTGAATATCTACTGAAAGAGGTGTTTAATAGTGCCTCAAATAAGATTGTTTCTATAAAATAGTTACTTGGAAGAAACTAAAAAATTATATTATACTAATTAATGATTGATACTATAACAACTAGAAATTAGATACAAACACTGAAGTTTTTTTGGGCAATAAGGAAACTTGGTTTAAGGACTAAATTATATAGTTAAAAGTTTTGGAGGCCAAGGGTCTCTTCCAACACTAAGCCAAACCTATCATAGATTTAGAAATTTTTTTAATTAAGCACACAAGTTGTACTATCTCATTTGTATATTAATTGATAAAATTTAATTATTTATTCTTATTTTATTTATCATATGAACCACCTAGTTTAAAATTAAAGAATTAAATGAATATTATTGATTAACATATAAATCACATGGCACAATACATGTACCTCTAAACTCCTCCATAGATTTATACAATTTTTCACTTCCTTTGCATTCAAGCCTTCTTTAATCACCTTCTTGCATGTCAAGATGATGTGGTGAGCAAATAAGTTGTCATGTGGTAAGCAAGTCATGTATATATCAAGAAATTTTTAAGTATATATATTGTATTATCTTATTTATGTATTTATCAAAAATTAGTATTTAACTCTTCTTATTTTATATTAATAGACTTATATACAACATAAAGAAGAATTAATTAAACATAACTAATTAATGTATAAATAAAGTGGTATAATACATCTATATAACAATTTTCCTATATGTACCATCTATAGGGTGAGATATAATAGGTTGACCATTGACCATTTGACTTTAACCAAAAGAGTAAACTAAAAGTGTCCAAACCTCCTAGAGTCAACTTGTCGTGTTCCAAATCTCCTTTCCAAGGTTTTTCAGTAGTAATTAAAGTTGTCATTGAACGTGGGCTTTGAATGAAAACTTTCTTAAAGTTGTTACCAAAAGTTGATTATATGATTTTTCCTTAATGAATTTTTTTGTGCTAAGACTTTCGGTAGCCACGCAACTTTTGAAGAGTCACTACTAAAAATCTTTTCAGGCAACGTGAATGTTGCTACTAGTTAAAATCTTTTTGGTAGTATCTTTTTCCACTAACTAATATCTTCTTGGTAGTATATTTCGCGTCCGGATCCTTTGTCATTGGGTTCCTGCCATTATTTTTAGCGGCGATTTTGTGCGTTGCTAAAGTGCATCTTAATATTCTTGCAACAAAAATTATTGCTGCTATAACTTTTGTTTAATTATAGCAGCAATAATTTTTGTTGCAAGAATAACGGTTTAGCAACACAAAAAACCGCCACTAAAAAGAATGGCGAGAGATGCCGGCAAGCCAATGGTGGATCCATAGTTGTATTTTTCTTAAGCCACTAAAAGTTAAAGAAATTTTTTACAATTATAACTTTTAATTTTAGATTCTTTAAATTTAATAAATGATACATTTATTTAAAGTTAAAGAAAGATAGAAAAAAGAAAAATCAAAGACACACGGACAGAAACTCACCCTTAAAAATTAAATATTTTTTTCTTATCTTTTTCTAAATATAAGAAATGTAGAAAAATGTAATATTTTTGAAATTTAAAAAAATTCAAACCCATAACTTTTAAACTGAAAAGAGTTATATATAGTACCCACAGGGCCTTTTAATCCCCATTGATGTAGTAATTATTGTATAACTCAATTGAAGCTAAATTTGAGGCTAAAATTTATCATTTGTACATTTTTCAAGATTTTAAATCTTTTATATTTAAAAAATGGTACATTTTTTTTATTTGTAGAGAGAGATAAAAAAGAATCACATTGATAGAAACTCACCTTAAATGAATAAAAAGATAAATATTTTTTTATTTCTCTTTGAATATAAAGAAATGTACTATTTCTTAAATTTAAAAAATCTTAACCCATTTTTGAAAAAATTTAATTAGTTACTTTCTTTAATTTCAATAATGTTAAATAATTGTCTTTTTTAATTTGTAAGTTTTATTAGGGTTAATATTATAATTTTAAAATTATGATTATTTTATTACAAATCATTTTACTATAGTCTTCATAAACATGGTTATTAGGAAGTGGTCAAACTCGAGAAAACTCAGTTGGAGCATCTAAACTCAGCTAAAATCGCGAGTTGGGTGACGAGTTCACAATTTTTGCAGCCTGTGGATAAGAAGGCCAATTTGTGTTCTTTTTCTTTGCTTTTCATGGAGGCCCATTTGCTTTAGACAATTTTACCCAATACCTCACCCAACCCAATGCAAAATCATCAGTAACCTAAAGTGCTCTGTATTGCTGTGAAATAGTGAGGGGGGAAGACTCAAGCTGATTGAGGAGGAACGAGTTGCTGGTTGACGGTCACGGGCGTACTGGTTGACGACAGAGTTGTTCCCTTCTAGTTGACGAAGGAATTGTTACTTCTGAGACGAAGGAGAAGTCTTATTGGTTTAGGTGTTGAACTGATGATCAAGCTGGTTTAATTTGTGACTTTGTGTGCAGGGTTTAGGTGTTGATGAATGAAGCTGCCCATGAATAATTTGGATTTAGGTTAAAGTAGTTTTTGAATATTAAAATGTCATTTTATATCCATTCCCTGATTAGTAGGTTAAAAAAGATATATCAAAACAACTAAATGAATTGCTTATGCAGTTTTCAATAAATAAGATTTAGTTGTTATTTCACATGTAAAGTGAGCAATCATTGTACACTTTTCAATTAATAGGATATTGATATTATTAACGTTATAAATATGCTTTACAGGGAGTGGAAACCAGGACTCTAGAATAATAGTAAAAGCCTAAAAGGGTCAAATAATTTGGTATTTGCAACCAAAATTTTCTTTTAATGATGAGATTTGAGACTTTCAAAGGTTGTTTTTGGTAGTGATTGTTGAGTGATGTGATTTTTAAATTACTCTAATACTTATTTTTATTTTATCTTTTTTTATTTTTTAAATGAAATTTTTGAAAAATAAAGTAAACTTAACAATTGATCATTTGACTCCTAATTAAAGCTAAATCACACGGGACAAAATTCAAGGAAAACTTTGAGAGCAAACCCTATGTAAGAACTCAAACAACATCTATTCAACATACTAAAAAGGATTAAAATGAAACTAAACCATAGAATAGTAAAAAAAAAATTAAATTTAAAGAAAGTAAAAGTAAACGATTCAAAATATCTCTGCAACACCAGAACTTGAAATCAGGCCAATGACATAAAAAATGTGAGTTGGAAATTTGGAAACAAAGCCAAATGAGGTTTACACACTAACAACCTAACTTAATAAGCCAAGATAAAACCAAAGAAGACAAGAAACACAGCAAAACATCAATCACCATGTCAGATACTCAAATCTAGTTTTGAAACATAAAAACAACATGGGGCCAAAGCCTAGAAAAAATGCAGCAAACATATATAGATGATCCATTCAGCTACACACCATTATGTCAATCACTGAGGTAAGGGTCAAACTTACTAGAAATGCAATCAGAAGATTGTCTCCATATTAGAATCACAAGGCTAAAAGTTTAACAAACCAAACAATGATTTAACACACTAAAATTACAGAAAATACATAACTATGTTCAGCCCCAAAAACAGAACCGAATAGAGAAAAAAATTACTGCAGAAAGTGACTTGTCACTGAAAGTGACTTTTGGTGGTGACTCAAGGGTCACTGCAGAAAGCCTTCACCAACAAAATTACTGTCAGCGACTTGGTGGTGATTCTTTAGTCACCACCTATGGCGACTTTATAGGTTTTGGTGGCGTCAAAAGTCAGATTTTTTTTGTAGTGTTAACACTTTTTGTGAGAGAAAAAAATAGAGTAATTTGTATGAATTTAGGGTGTGGTTTTGAGTGTTCAATTACACCACTTTTGTACTTTCATTTGTATCGTTAGTGAAATTAGCTCCTCACCTTTGTCCATAGATGTAGGTTAAGAGCTTAACTACGTTAAATATTTTGTCTATTATTTCCCATTCCTCACTTTTGGATCTATTCTACATTTTTTCCAACATTGAAGAAGTTATAAATTATAAAGCTTGGCCTCAAGCACAACTAATATTACCTAGACTAATTCATTACTCATGTTAATGTCATTTTAACATATATTGCTAATATTATAGGTCAATTTAACTAAACTATTTAGTACACTCCTACTTATGGCACAAATTTCCGATTCACTTTATTCATACTTTATGTATAAGTAACATTTCCAATTAATTTTTCAAAATAAAACTCACAGAGATTCTTGTTTCAAAGTTATTAGGTGAAAGTATCGTTTTACTTGTGAAAGTTTTGAGTCATTGTCAATTTCCTCCTAAAATTTACTAAAGTCAATAATTTCATCTCAAGCCCTAACATCATTTATTATACTAGCAGAATCTATTTATTTAGCAGTTTAGATGGACTTAATATGCTGACATGAGTAGTTATCTTTCTCTAAATTTTTATTTTAGTCCTCAAAGTTTGTGTATATTGACTTAATTGAAAAGTCAGTTAAAATATAGGAACCAAAAATGTAATTTAACTTAAATTTCATTATATCTACTCTGGTTTGGTTCATGCATGCGCATGGCAATTATAGCGATGAATGGGGAAAACAAGAGTCACTGAATTTATCAATGTGGAACCTTTAATTTGCAGCATGTTAACACTAGCTACTACATGCTTGTAGCATTAAAAAGAAAAAATATTAAGACATCATTTTTACATACGTATATTTGAAATTTCTAAATATATAATATTTTAATTAAATATTTATTTATATTATGTATATTCATTATTGTGAGAATATTAAATATATAGTTTACTTTTTGTTATTTTCCATTCTGTTATCTGTATTCATTTATGTTAGTTAGAAGTTAGCTAGTTTGTTGTTTTGGTTAGTGAAGTATGAAGAGCATGTGAATTTATTGGAGTGCCTCAATGTTAAAGGAAATAGTTAAAAAGTGTGATCAATGCCAAAAGGCAATCCATTGACCTTAGCTCGTCGATACATGGGGCATGGACATCCTCGATCCTTTCTTAGTTGCCACAGGACAAAGAAAGTTCCCGATTATGGCAATCAACCATTTCAAAAAGTGGATGGAGGTAGAACTCCTCACCATAATCACCCCCTAGAATATGCAGAAGTCTCTAGAAAACATCATTTATTGATCCAACCCACCCTTCTCCCTCATTACAGATAACGAGCATCAATTCATTAACTAAAATTTTTAAACCTTTTGCTCTAAGTGAAAGATAGACCTTCAAAATGCCTCAGTAGAACACCCCATAAATAATGGGCAAACTGAACTCACTAACCGCATTATCTTATTCAATAAGAGAAACACCCATTCACCCTTACATATGGCCATGATGCCAAGATTCCCTTAAATATTAGTTACCCTTTCTGATTGAGTACTATATTATTTTAACCAAAATCATCAAAACTTAATTCTAGACTTAGACTCCCTCGAGGAAGTAAGAGAAGTCGCTAACTTACAGGTAGCCGAGTGCAAGCAAAGGGATACCAATCAATTCAATCGTCATATCATGAAGAAACTTTCAAGCAAGGTGACTTAGTCCTAAGAATAACAATCAACAATTGCTCAAACCCTTCCCAAGGCAATCATGACCTCAACTAGGGAGGACCCTACAGGATCACCCAAGTGATCCTAGGTGAAGCATACTGGCTAACCCACCTTAGTGTCAAACCAATACCAAAAACTTGGAATGTGGAATATCTTAGGGTTTATTTTATATAGGAATGTACTTCATTATTTATTTTAAACATAATACCCAATTAATAAAGATTAGGCTCCCATATTTAGCATTATGCAATCAAGAAAAAAAAAAATAAGGCCTTCACCCTACGAACAACACGATAATAAGGTTACCATTTGGCTGAACCTTCTCACAATATATTAATCAAAACATAAATGCATTAACGGGGCTATGCCCCTAAAATTAACAAAAAAACAAATAGTCCAAGCCTTAAAGTTAAAGGGTTTCATACCTATAAAAAGTAGCACGAAGTTTACAAAAACTAAAAACAAAAGAAAATTTGCACAATCAAGCTTAAGCATTGCCAAGGTCTTAACCAGGCTCTCTATACCTATTGATTGAAGAGAGATCATCAAAGTCATCTTTAAAAGATGATAACTTGTCTTTCGAGTCAAGAAGACTATAGCTCTCTAGTTATAGGCCACTATCACAATCATACCATTTGAAATGGTCATACTAAATACTTCCTTCATAGGATCCATCCCTTGGGTCCTCTTTAGCCTCAACTAGGCAGTTTGTACCAATGGAAGTATATCAACCTATTATCATTCTGCCTCTACCACTCTTCCTCATTCTCACCCTTTTGAAGGACCTTTTTCATTTTAGAAACCTTGGAATTTAAGCGCTTGGAATCTTCTTGGCCCTGGTTCACCTCATGGCAAACTCGATTTGTCTCTTGGCGGACTACCACAACATGGGATAATTCAGCCTCTTTACGGGCTCTGTTCTACGTTAAGGCAAGCATTAAAATTTTTGTGTTCCACTTCAACATCATGTCCCACCGGATCATTATATAGTACCTCTACCCTCTATTGTGCCTCTTCCAAATCAAGATGAAAGGAATTTTCTCTTTGACGCGATTCCTCTAACTATTTCATGAATCCTTCCACTTCATGTTCATAGGAATCACACTCAGTGTCAAAAGCTTTAACATCTAACTTTGTCTTCTTCCAAAAGTCTTCAAAGGCTAACTCGCCTAACTTTATCTTATTTTGAAGGTCCTCGATGACCTCAACATCTTGCTTTTCCTTCTTCTTGAGATTATCAGTCATATTCCTTTGTTTAACAAGCTTTTTAGAGATTTGGAAAATTTATTGAGCCTTTAATCAGCCTCTTCATTCTTCTTCCTAGCTTGAGTAATCTAGCCAAAAAGATAGTCCTATTCTCCCTACAAAAAACAAGTGATCCAAAAGGGTGACCACCAAACACCAAGAAAACATTAAACAAGAATTTTACCCAAACTACAATATAATCCTCATAAGAGACTAATAACCTACCAAACACGCCCAAAATCTCCTCGTCCATACACCAAACACAAGGTATGGCACCCTCGGCTCTAATAGCCTTCACTTCTAACCCTATGTCATAAGTAAGGTATGAACTATTGCCTAAAAGCCTTCCTAAATAGCCTTCACCTAAACTTATAAAGAGCTCATTACCCTTGACTCAAGGCCTTTTCTTAGGAGTATCTGAAGTCAATTATACATACTTGTACTCTTTCGGCGACCATATCCCTCACTCTTCTTTGAAAATCCCACCTCTCCGCTTGCCTACGATGATCTTAGCTCCTCGAATACCCTATGACAATTTTACCTACCTTCAAGGAGAAATAATAACATAATCAAAGGACGTCGACCAATACTACACTTCGCACTCCTTTAAGCATGAAGAAGAAGGTACTCCTGAAATTCATATGGAGGATTATAAGGCACCTACCCCTTTGGAAGTATAGGATCTTCCAAAATGTCCTCAAGCATTATAACCCCCACTTATAAAGCTTCAGTTACCAAACCTAAAACCTCGGAGACCACCTATTGAGGCCCAAATACCTCACTTCAAACCCACAGACATTCTAGTTGCAATCTCTAAAACTTTGGTGACCACTTCCTAAGGTTCACTAGCCTCTTAAGAAACCTCAAGTATAGCTCTTTGAGGCTTAGTAACCTCACTACGAGCCTTCTTATAGGCATATTTGCAAGCCACCTTAAAAAACCCTTTGTTGTCCTTTTTATAAGGCTTCTTTTAGGACCCCTCTCGCTTATGGACATTGTGACGATTGCTTAACCTATGGGTTAACTTTAAGTTGATATCTGCAAGAGAAAACACAAGATCAATACAAAAAATAAGCTAATATGATAGACAAAAAAAGATAGAAAAGTATTATACCATATTTCAAATCAATCCATCACCCAAAAAGGCAATATACCACCTTATTCTCTCTTAGACATGAATTCTTTTACTCCACCTTGTGGGAAGTATATGGCACCTCCCACTTCAAAGGAAACAAAGGTCATCTACTGATATCCTTCACCCACTAAGAGCGCTCCCTTGCTATCACAACTATCTTAAAAAAGGCTGGCTATCAACCCTTCAAGTGGATAGGTAGACCTTACCACCAATACAGAGTGATGCCCCTTACTCTGAAAATGCACTTAGCCCTCATAATTCCATACCACTACATAAAAATAGGAACAGATATTTTCTAAAGCCTCTAACTTTACCTCATCATAAATAACCCTAAAATTACTTATCATAGCCTAGGTATTCACCATTAGCTATATCGAGCAAACATGTAGGTAATTCATCACATCCATTTTGAATTTAGTAAAGGATAAGGTGACCTAAAGTGGTTGGGTCTTTCTAGGAAATAACCCAAAATCATTTCTCCTGAGAGGGGTGAAGTACTCCTCCTATATGCCGTATAGATACTACCTCTTTCTTACCTAAGAAGTGAACCTCTTTATATCCTTAGAAATCCCCTTCATTGGCTTTATAACCTAAGAAGTGAACCTCATTTACTTCACTATTGAGTGGCAACAAATCTTCCTCTATAGCACCATTAACAAAATCCTTACGGTGAAACCGTGATAGGTCCATTGGAACCCTTTCACTAATTATCTTATCAATAATATTATTAACTCTATCGTAAGTATCCCAATCATATTCACCCTAACCAGAGGACCCAGATTCCATTACTAGTGGCCAAACCCCTCCATCACCATCTCCACCCTGATGTACCTATCCATTAGCAGCAGTACTCCTTTTTGCCACCTCGTACTGTATAGCTGATGAGGCCTAAACTACCCTTTCTTCTTCAAATTTAGAAATACAAGGCCTAAACTGCCATTTCTTCTTCAACTTCAAAAATACTAACTCCTCCCCTTAGAATAAAAATACACTACGAGAAAAGGAAATGGAAATATGCACCTAAAGAAGGCATAGTTAAATAATCAGAAAATCCTCGAAAGCTTCGAGTGGAAGGAGAATAATATCTGCATAAATTAGTAAAAATCAAAAACCAAAGAAAAAAAATTATAGTAAAATTATAAAAAATTCAAAAAAGAAAATGAAATAATTACATGATTCAAAAGCAAAGGAAATCACAAAAGTCCTAGAAGCAAAAAACTTTCGAGAAAAAAAAAACATGCTCAAAACTTTCAAGAATGCAAAATAAGGAAAATAAAGAGGTAAGAAAATTTCAAAAAAACCTCCGCAGTTGGAATCTTAAATAGTGACATAATGAAAAGAATAGCAATTCCCTAGCACAATCCGCACAAATTCCAAACGTCTCCTCAAAATTACAAACATACCTTACCAAGTACCCTAATGCGCACACGCACCTAACTATTATGCTAACTGCTCCACTTTTCCTAAAAAATGTGCAAGACATGAAAAGAAATAGGTATGGTGTACTAGCCCCTTGCTAAATGACATCACCTCATAATTGTGGCACTTGCCAAAAAAGTTTACCTGGGTAACCTTCTACTCAAATCAAAAAAGGAAGAAGGGGTTTATCCTTAAAAAAAAAAGGGTGTTTGCTCTCCAAACATCATTTTACCCACAAGACGAACCATGCACTTAGGATCTTAAGTCCACATGAACTTGCACCTATGGACTTGGGGGACTAGTGATAATACTGTATTTAACCATTATTGGTGATCACACACCTGGCTCACCCTGGCTAGTGCTTGCCTATATAGATTACCTACTTATCGCCATATGTCTGTAACTAACATGTGATACCTATAAATACTTACCTATACCCTAGAACCTAAGTGTGCGAATACTATTGCTAATTAAGCTCTCATACTCATTCTCCTGCTCTCTTTGCTAGCTTTAGCATCAGAGGTTCATCTAGGCTATCACCTCCCTCTGTTCATTCCTTGTTTGCTCTCTCTATGCAGGATCTTACCATCCTTAGTGACCCTCCTATACTTTTATGGTGAGTCTGTCTAAAACTGATTCATCATATATATATATATATATATATTCTTACATATATGTACATAAGAAATTTATTTTTGTGAAGGGTTTTAGGAAAAAGGGTCACATGTATTATGAGAAATAAGATATTTTAGATTAGGGTATTTTTGTCCTAAAATGTTTATTTTTTAGCTTCTACTTTTGGTTAGAAGTACAAGCTCTAATTTTAAACTTCTGCTTCAAAACTTAAAAAAGCTTCATCTTTTATGATTTAAAAGTGCTTCTGATGGTTTCTCAAAACCTTAAAAGTTTAAAATTTGTGTATTTTTGATATAGAACTTTAGTGCACAAGTGTCTACAGAAAAAGCCTTATTTTTTATTTATCTTTTTATGGTTTAGCTTGCTCCTTTTTCTAACTCTTACCTAGAAGGCTTTACTTCCATCTCTTTTAAGAATGGAATCAATATGGCCTGGTATATCTTCTTCGCTATATATCAATTTTAATGTATTCAAAGTTTTTTTGCTTAGCTTCCGGTAAAAGTAATTTATTATATTTTATGTAAATCAAGAACATTCTCTAATTCGAATCTCAACTTTGAATGAGTTGACATAACATGAATCTGAATACTTTATATTAATTAATGTTTAACCCCAAGTCACAAGTTTAAATCTTGATTTCTTTTAGCCAACTACTAAAGAAATAAAGTGAAAATTAATCTAATTATGACATAATTATTGTGCTATTAATAAATAAAAATTCAATTTCATGTGCAAAACCAAGCCATATATTCCATTCGAATAAAAATAATATTTTATTATTGACTAAATTACACTTTTCTATATACCTTAAAAAAATGAAAATTAATGACCATTGAATTAGTTTTCATATAGCTTTAAAATTTTTTCAAAGTTTCTAATTTTTGAGTTTCAAATATCCAATAGAAGAATTTCAAAAAAAATTTGAAATATTTTGGCTTCACCTAAGCGTCAATTATACTTTGACTAAAGTGTTGACCCCATTGAGCATAAACTTTTGATGATTACAAAAACATTGAAGGATTTTCAGTTTAAGAGTCAAAGTCAAATGGCCTAATTACATACACATTAAAGAATTCAAGTTAGTTAGGTAACAAGGACTAAATTTGTAAAGGTAATTTAGTAACTTGAGATTTAAAATTTAATAAATCCTCTTGGAATGGTCTCTTAAACTTTTTCTTAAAGACTTGGTAGCTCTCACACGAATTCTTCACTTAAAATTATTTTCTTAAAGCTACAAGTCGATTACTTGATAATTGAAGTCAACTAGTACACTTTAAATTCTTGAGAGCACCCAATTGACTACTAGAATACAAGCAGTCAATTGTCACAGCCCAGTTCCAAAAAATTTTGAATTTAAGAACATGAAAATCAACTGCCAACTTGTGTAAGTCGATTGGCAAAGTATGAAACAATACAATAAAGGTACAAACAATTATTTTGCAGAAGATATGCAAAGATTTGGTTTCAAACAGCTATATACCTGAAAAATCTATAAATATGAGGCTTTGGAAGTCTAAAACAACCAAGATATAAGCCTTATTTTGTAATTCAATTCTTCTTATAAGCTCTTGTTCTAAAATATTTCCTATAGCTCTTCATTTATATCATTTACTCTAAAAGAGAGAGTTCCTTCTGATACATTTCTTTCTTCTATAAAATAAGAAGTGTGAGAAAATCTCAAGGAAAGGTTTTCCTTGAGTGTGTTATGAGAAAATAAGTGCTGAGATTGTTTGTAGTGGTTCACAATTACCCATCTGAAATGTGATGTTTAGTGAAAATCTCAAGCTTTTCTTAGTGACTGGATGGAGGCTTTGTTGGATAAGGTGAATCAGGATAAACATATGTTTCTATTTACTTTGCTGACTTTATATTTCAGTAACTTTAAGTTTCAGCACTTTATGTTACCATACTCTGTTTTGTTGGTTTAAAGTTTTGTGTTGCTACATAATTTGTTTTTTCTTCTTTTTTGAATTGCTTCTTGTGCTTTAAAGCTTTTACAAACTACTTTGAAGAAATTTAAAGTTTTTATTGATTCTAAACTTTCTAAAGTTCCAAAAGTTAAAAAAAAAAAAGATTTAAAACAACCAATTCACTCCTTTCTCCTCTTATGTGCTAGCCATTCCTATAATTTCACTTGAGCTTCAAGTATGACTAATAACATTTGGAAAGAGAAAGAAATTGCAATAAAGACAAAGGAAAAAATTGAAACAAAAAAAAGATGTGGAACAAAATTGAAATTTTATACAAAGTTGAGAGGGACAAAAAGTTAGTTTTAGCCAAATTTAAACATAAACTATAACATACATTTTGGCTAAAATACTCATAACAATTTAATAGTTTTTTTATTAAAAATATTTTTTAAAATTTTTATTTAATTATTTTTTAATCTAAGTTAAAAATTATAAATTTATTTTATTATAAATTTTTTTAAAAAAATTCTTTTATATTATTTAGAGAAACAATTTAGATACAGTTCTTATATTTTTGTCATCAAGTTAATATTAATTAGAAATTAACAGTGTATAGTTTATATAACTCATCTCTTTTATGATTAGTTTTTTTTAAAAAAATATTCATATGTTTTATTTTGATTGAAGAATTTAATAATAAAAATATAAAAAAATTGCACATAAGTTTAGTCTTTAGTGAAATACATATTGAATGCCACCAATGGGAGTTATGTCTAGCCATATGTAACGACCCCCTAATACAACATCCACAATCCTTTATATGCATAGCGGAAGCATATGGGTTTCTCTAAATAGTTATTCCCGATATGGGAATGTCAAGGGATCGCTATTGGTTGAGCATAACCCAAATAGACATTCCGTTGTCCATTCAGATTCTGTTCAACCCTAATCTCACCTGTAGCTATGCTAATTATACATACATTCATCATAAATTACTCTAGAATGAAAACTAAAATCCATATATACATTATATCAGGCATTCATACAAATTCCAACTTAATTTCACAAGTTTACAGCGGTAAACCCTACCAAAAATCTGGCAGAGTCTCCTCTGTAATTCGGACATGTCCTAATAATACATCCAGTCATCAACACAACAGATTATACCCATTAAACAGTATACATCTAGTTTAACAACAAAATAACGCATAATTACATCCTTCAGTGCAGACATCCACAATACATATATATATATACATCGTAAATTCACGCCTAGACTACGTTGTTCTCCTGTCTGTCATCAATGTCTCGCCCAGCTAGCGTCTAGATTCCTGTTCCTGTTCATCTAAGTAAACAACCTGGTGAGATATAAAATCCCAGTAGAATAATTTACAATTCAAAATATAGTTCGAAATCTGGTTGAATACTCAGCGGTGCAAGTACCGAAAATAACTTCCCGAAATCAGTTCAAAGTCTGTGAAATACCTTTTCTTTAAAAATCAATTTATCACATGGAAAATTGCGGCCAATGCTCACAAATCATAAAGTATTTATCTTTGAAAAATCAGGAATCAATAATCAGATTAAATCCCATGCCCAGTGTATCTAAATCCATGTTGGCCACAATTCATCTGCGACCAATCTAACGTCATCCAATTGCACGTCGTCTAGAGAGATTTCATCTCTTATCGTTGGGTGTGATCCGTAACACCAATCACCCAAATCTCGCATATGTTGTGAGTGTGATCTGTAACACCAATCACTCACTCAAGGACCGGGTGAGAATCAACATCTAGGGCGTCCCCTAGCATGTGCACATACGCCAATTTTCATCTTCATACAGTCTATTCAAACTCACATGCTCACGGTCGGCTATTCCTTAGGGTTCTAGGATATTACGCCTAAATCACAATGTTTCCCCGTGTAGGCTATCCCCCCTTATAATTCTTAAACCTTTCTTAGGGTCATCCTGATTTATCGGGTGATCCCTAACGCAGTATATGCTAAATCTGGTAAGAATAATATCATTTAAAAACTCCCTGTACTTAGGATACTTAACGGCCGTCCCATACCGACTATCAAGTACCCTACCCTAAGTAAACCCGTCCTAATGGAATCTAAACTCGATAAACAATTCATCTAACATGCAAATGGGGTTTTCAGCACACGGGCATGCAATTTAGTCCATCGAAAGCAGCACGTAAATCTATGCAATTAAATCTAATCGTTCAGGTATTCACTAGGTTAAATCTAGAACTCGAGAAGCGTAAATCATCCTACCTGGTCTTCTGATGTTCCAAATTAACCCAAAACTTCTCATATCCTTGAATTCTGAGCCAAATTAATTCCGTAGACATTTAAATAAATATTCAAGCTCGTTACGTCATCCGTTTTACGATCCTAAGTCTGATTACCTTATTATCTAAGTCATTTTATTTCCTATTTGCGTTCGGTAGCTAATTTAATCAAAATTCATTATTTTTTGGCGAATCGAACTTTACCAGGGTTGCCGAATGATGGAAATCTATCTCAGGGTGGTCTTGGTGTCTCTCGGTGTATATCCAGATTCTCTGGCACGGCGGCGTATGGCTGAGGGGTGCGGTTGGCCTCAAAATTCAAACCACGGTGAAGCTCGCAAGACGAGGAGTTCAAATATGGTGGTGGCACGGCAGTTCACGGCCATTTGGATGACATTTTCTGGCCCCAAAGTTTTACGCACGACGGTGGTAAATCCCTCAATCTGAGCGCGTCGGACCTCCGTTCAATGGCGGCGAGTTAGTGGAGGAAGCTGGCAGCTCAGGCTACACGCTGGTGGGGGCGATGAAGGCCAACAGTGGCTGACGTCAGTGATCCCAGCTGGCGAAGTTTTAACGCAACAAAGGAGAATAATGGCGTTTTCTGACGAGTCTGGCGGCCGTTGGTGGCCGTGGGTGGCTGCTGGAAGTCGAGGGTGGCGAAGAGAGTCGGTTGGTAGGCCAGGTGGTGGCTCACGGTGGCTCAGGTGGCGGCGCGCGGTGGAGGAGAAAAGAGAGAGAGGAGAGAGAAAATACAGTGAGGAGAGAGAGAGAGAAATGTGGCAAATGGCGGGGTTTCGAGAAATTTAAAGCTTCCAGGGGCGATTCTGACTTTTCCTGGACCACCCAAGGAAACTTCAAGATGTTGGCTTCCATCCAGACATTGGCACAAGTTTCCATGCAATGATTTTGGCCTCCGTATGTGAAATTGAAGTACGAAACTTCGTCTATTAGTTCCTGATCGCCAGATCATGTTTCTTTCCATTCAATTGTGTTTCTGACTCCAAATCGCTTCCCGATTTCAACCATCGACCTCAAAATCTTTACCAGACTTAGTTTAAATGGAATTGGCGTTAAAAATTTGGTTTTATTTTTTAAAAATATTTCTGGTTATTACACCATAGAAAACCAATATTCAAATCTCTGTTGGGAGAGGTGCTAATATTTCATTATCAATAGTATCTCAAATAGAATTGGTTCCATTAAAATATATATATAATTTTAGTATTTTAAATATTTTATGAGGGTGATTTGATACAATAGAAGTAGAAAATTGGAGAAGAAAAAAAAACAATGGATATATATATATAGCACTGTCCATGTTTAAATTGAAATTTATCTAGCCAGTTTTCTAGCATGATATATAACTGTTTTTATATTTATGGAAACATTATTTATTGTTCCTCTAGCTTTTTTTTTAATAAATATGTATAGTATTCATTGCTCTTATAATAGCTATACAACAAAAAGCAGATTAGCAAATCTCAAGGTCTATTTGACAATTCCACACACTCAAGTTAGTAACAAGTCAACAATGGCCATGGTATAGGCAGAATCACCAGAATCCAGATCAATAGCAGGTCATTCATATTTTCAATGTCCTTTTGGATCCTGAGGTAACCATTCAATAGCCAAATTCTGATATTAATTAAATGTGCACTTAATCTAAGAAAACTGTGCATTATTCAAAAAATAATTAAATTTGAAATTTTCATTTATTAATTTCTTGAATTAAGTTTTTTAATATATATAAAAAAGTTCTTATAGATGAAGAGAAACTAAAATTTATTAGTGTCTGGATTTTCTGCATTTGAGAAATTATGCATTTCTTGTCTCTATTTAAAAAGAGATAAGAAAAAAAATTGGTTCTTAATCCATTCAGGATTGATCCTTATTAATGTAGGTCTTTTATTTTTTTTTTCTTTCTCTTAATATAAAAAAATGCACAAATTTTCAAATTTAGAGGATCCAAAATCAATTCACCGGAGACAATATAATTAAAGGCAATGATAATGATATGTAAGTGCAATTTTTGAACAAATAATGAAAAAGGTATTTAAGTTTAAGACATAGTTAAATTTGGAAGAGAGAATTATTATAAAATTATAATAAAGTAAGTATTATTTCAAAAAATCAATTAAATTCTTCCTATTATAACCACGAGTTCTAATATAGTATTAATGTAATACCATATGAACATTTATACGTAATTTAAAATTCTTAAATCCCAGAAAATCATAAGGTTGACAAGAAAACTATCTCCATGCTTTTCTCCTTTAATTTCATATTATATCACCAACATAGCTCCATATATCATGATATAAGTTTCTACTCAGGAATTAAAAATTAGAAAAATAACAATCTATTCACACTCCGTATATATCTGCTAAATCAAAGCTTCAATCATGTTTCCTTATCCTTAAAAGTGAGTGGGTGAAGATTTAGGTTAAGATGCTACATTCCTAAGCAAAAGCTCTTAATATATATGCATCATTCATGAAACAAGGAAAAAAGCAATAATACTTTTGGAAAGAAGAGGAGAAAAGTTCTTTCATTTTCTAAAAACAATGCATTTTGTACAAGATGCAAATTTGATTGACAAAAAGTAAATAGTAGGGGAGGATTTTGTAATATATATCTAATATCAAGAAAATTAGATTATATTTTTGACCCAAGAGAATTTTAATTGTAATTTAACTAAATTAACCTTAGGAAAATTTAATGTAGCTTGGTTTCAAATATATGTAGACCCACCTCATACAAAATTTTGCTACTAGATATGAAAATATAAAGGGAGCATATCATTTCAAAAGCACAATATATTAGCATTATTTCTAAATTTTCTTTAAAGAATTGAATCGAAAAATCATCATTGAGATTTTCTTCCTTGCTAGCTAACTCACTTTTTTTTTCGATGTCAATTAGCTTAGTATGTGTAATGGGTCTTATTTTTTGAAATTATTACAGGTATTTATATGAAAAGCAATATTATTCAAAAGCGTTTTAAATGTGGACACTTCTTTCAATAAAAATTCAAATTTTAGTTTACCAAGTTATGAGAGAATAACCCCTTTTAAAGAATAGTTATAACTCTTTTTATTTTTTGGGTTTCTCATAGACATATTATATAAAAGGCAATCTTGTTCAAATTGCACTAAATATGAACACCTCTTTTCTCTCAGTGAGATACTTGCTCCTTCTGCTCGATCTAATTCTCATTGGTAAGATAGATATTTATGTGTCTTTTAATTGATTAGAAAATTAAAAAAAATTAGTAATTGAACCTTTAAAATATTTTTATTTTTTTATTTGAGTTGAAATTCAAATGGAAAATATTAATTACCTAAAGGTGAAATTCATATGGAAGAAAATTGATATTCATCTTTTTCATGTTTGCACACAATAAATGATATATGTCACTTCAAATTTTATACAAAATGATAACATATTACAATCAAAACAAAATACATGTTCCAAAAACAAAAAAAAAGCTAGAGATACGAGAAACGATCTGGAAAGATAAAAACAAAAAACAAAATGCGAAGAAAAAGAAGACACAACACCACATGAAGCCTATCATACTTTGGCTAATTCATTCTTCACCTATTTGAATGAGTTTTTCTTTCCCTTCTTTCACTTCTCTTAGGTTCGCCTAAAAAAAATTTAACAAGCCATTGAGGCTTTCCAGTTGAAAATACAATATGTCCTATGAAAACTCCAAATATCATCCCACATCCATATCCCAAGGCCATTGCTTTCCATATGAATCCTGATTCCTCATCATGGTCAAAGGTTGTTGATGATGATGGCCATTCTCCATCTTTCTTGCAAGTTTTTGACAATGGAACTCCACAAAGCCCTAAATTTCCCCTATAGGAATCATTGTCAAATGTATCAAACTTCTTACCTTTAGGTATGATTCCCTCAAGATGGTTTTGGGAAAGGTTCAAAAAAGAGAGAAAATTGAGATTGGTTAATGTTGTAGGAATCTCACCAATTAGCTTGTTTGATGACAGATCTAACCATTCTAGGCTTTGCAGATTTCCCAATGATTGTGGAATAGAACCAGTGATTTGATTTTGAGAGAGGTTAAGCCCTTTAAGTGAACTTAAATCTCTGATAAATTTTGGAATCTCTCCATCAAACTCGTTATTTGATAAGTCAATAGTTGTAAAGGTTGTTAAGATCCTTTGTAACATTCTATCTTGCGCTTTCATTGTAACCATCACTGAATCTTCATATGATGAACCATTGTAATCATGTTTCATGTAATGCAAACCAATTGCATGATCATTTACTTTCATCATTCCTTTTAATTCTTTGATGTATGCTGTAGGCAAGGATCCATTAAAAAATTGTTGGAAACATCAAAGATCCTTAACTTGGGGAAAGGATGCTTGATTTTGGAATTATTAATAGAACCTTGAAGCTTATTAGCCTTCAAAACAAGTACTTGCAACTCTTGAAGACCTTCAAGCCAATTGGGAAATGTATCCTCAATCTTGTTTTCTCCAACATCTAAAACTTCTAGTCGAGTGCAATGGGCCAAAGACAAAGGCAATGGTCCTTGTAGTTGGTTGGCATTAAAATGCAGAGTTTGCAATGAATTGCTTTTGGAAATGTTCCTTGGTATAGTTCCAACAAGATTATTCATCTATAGATCCAAAACAAAAAGATATGGGAAGGCTAGAAGACATTGTGGAATAGGGCCTGTCAACTTGTTGTGAGACAAGTTAAGTATAACAAGTGAGCTTGCATTGCAAAATAAAAGGGAAAGATTCCTAATTAATATGTTGTTTGAGACTGAGAAGAATTCCACAATAAAGGACGAAACTGGAAGATATCCTTGCAACATGTTGAAGCTAAGATCCAGAAAGAATAAATTCCTCATTGAAAGATCCTCAAATGAAGTCAATTTGTTATGGGATAGATCTAAAGATAGCAAAGAACCATTTCCCACTTTTTTGAACCATTTGGGAATCTTTCCTTGAATTTTATTATCAAAGAGATTTAAATATTGCAAATTTTGAAGGTTTCCCAAGAATTTGGGAAAATTGTTGATTCTACAAGAAGCTAAATTCAAATCTTGAAGAATGGAAATGGTGTAGTCAACATGATTGTCAAAGATAATTAAGAGAAACTGGTTGTTTGAAAGATCAAGATATTCTAGATTTTGGAGCTTTGAAAATTGGTGAAAATTAACAAGGCCACTCAAGTTATTTGTTGATAGATATAATCGAGTAAGATTTACAAGACAAAAAAATTGAGTTAGGTACATCACCTTCCAATTTGTTAAAAGTGAGATCACAAAATTCCAACGAGTGAGTTGATAATGGACCAATAGGCCCTGTGAGGTGGTTGTTACTAAGACTCAAATGAAATAAAGATGATGAAGAAAAACAACCATTAGGAATTGTTCCATTTAATAAGTTATTAGACAAAAATAGAGAAGCTAAATTTGAAAGTTTGCAAATTTTATTTGGGATTAGACCTACTAATATATTTAATGAACAATCTAACGACACAAGTTGATTTAGATTAGAAAATGACGATGGAAATTGCCCTCCTAAGTTTTTATTTGAAAGAGATAAATATTCTAATTTGGTAAGTCTTCCAAGCACATTTGGGATTTCACCACTAAAATTATTATCTGAAAGAATTAAACAAGTGAGATGTTTAAGATTTGAAAGTGTTGATGGGATTAGACTACTAAAATTATTATGTGAAAGAAATAAATAAGTGAGATGTTTAAGATTTGAAAGTGATGATGGGATTTGACCACTAAAATGATCATGCGAGAGATCTAACAAAGTGAGATGTTTAAGATTTGAAAGTGATGATGGGATTTGGCCACTAAATCATTATCCAAGAGATATAAGAAAGTGAGATGTTGAAGGGTTGGAAGGAATGAGATCTCACCACTAAATTTGTTTGATCCAAGGTATAATTCTGTTAGTTGTGTGAGGTTCCCAAAACCTGGAGGAACAGCCCTTCAAATTGACAAGAATAAAGACACAAAACATTAAGTGACTTCAAATGGCATAAGGAATCTGGAACTTCTCCTGAGAAAGCAATTTCAGAGAGATCCAAAAACCTTAGTGAAGAGCTCCAGTTGGACTTTGGAAGTTGAACCTTGAGATTTTCATTAAATGACAAACTTAGCTTTTGAAGATTTGTAAACAGAGAATGTTATTAGCCATTTTTCCCTGCAACTCAGTATCACTAAGGCTAAAAGTGACCAAAGAAGACGACAAATTCATCAACAAGGACAAGGAACTTGGCCTAATGGAAGACATATTTACATAATCTAGAACAAGTTCCCTTAAATCAGTTACGTTCAGAATGAGGTTTTTCCATGTGAAAGGTTCTAATCTCAATTCAGTGGTCAATATTCCATTAGAATCAAAATTAGACCCAGAAAAAGCAAGCGAGACCAATTGAGAGAGTTGAGAGATTTTGGAAGGAATTTCACCAGAAAAATGAGAGCAGCTTAAGTTTAGATGTGTGAGAGTTACAAGATCACCAAATTGAGAGGATATTGAAGAGCCACCAAAATTGTTGAAAGCCAAGTTGAGTGTTTGAAGATGGTACTGTTGGGATGGAATTGACCTTGAAGCCAACTACAGCTGAGGTCAAGGCCAATCACGTGGCCTGAAATGGAGTCACACGTGACACCATCCCACAAGCAACAATTCGAACCATTTCCCCACGATGCAGTCTTTGGATAAGAAGACTGAGAATAATAAACACAGTCTTCAGAAGCAGAACTATCAAGAGAGAATGAGTTCTTGAAATGGAGAAGGTCAGAGTACTCAGAATGAATACAGAAAGGCTCCAATGAAGAAGAATGATAAGGGAAATGAAAAAGCAAGAAGAAGAAAAAGAGGAATGGATATGGCATTAACCAACCCATAAGCATGAAAATTTAGTTTTGTTTACAAAAGCTGGAACTTAGAAAGGCTATGAGATTGTGTCTAACAGATGAAAAGCTTAATTCAGAAGGAGGTTCTGCAATACCCTTTAATAGAAGCTAGACATAACTTTGTAAATAGGCTAAGAAGACTTATCCTTAGTTACTTTAGATGGTTATGCAATAATTAAGTCATGACTTTGTTTTATCTACACAAAGTGTATTGAAACAGAATCCCAAGTGCATTATTGTGTATGAAATTTATTTAAATTTGATAAGATTTAAATTACTTTTACTACAAAATTTAATTTTCAATTTCTTCTTGCTCTATAACCAAAGAATTACTTTTGGTACTACTAAAACGTATTTATTTCAAAAAAAAGAAATTGGCCATACAAATCAATTTTTAAAATGAAGAATTACCTTGTTCTCTTGAAGACTGTCAACCAAGCCCTATATTATTTTATGTTTAATAAATTTAATTGTTTTAATTGAATTAATTTTAATGAAATAAGAATTTAGATACCAAGTTAGGTGAATAAATTCTTTTAGGGGACCCGTTATAAAAATTTGAAAAATTATACTTTATCTCTTTCAACTATGTTTATATAATACATTATCTATATAAATTTTGATTTGTAACAAATTACTCCTTAAATTATTTAAAATATTAAAATTTTTATCTATAAAGTTTAATTTAATGAAATACGCACATGATTTATTTTTTCCCTTCTCTAATCTAACTACTTCAACTACACCCGTATGTAAGTCATTGATATCTATCTAGAAATAATTAAAATTCAGAACAACAAGTAGGTTTATCTGAATTTAGATTTAATCTATTAATATTAAAGAACTCAAATTTCAAAGAATGTATTTTTATTGTCTTTGTCCAATTTAAGGCATATATTTTTATATGGTGCTGTATGCAAAGGAATATTAGAGAAGGAAAAGAAACATATGTTCTGTTAAAAATTTAGTTTTATAGCTAATAATTTTAATATGTTGAATAAGTTATAAAAATAATTTATTATAAATTAAATTTTAAGTGAATTACATATAATATAAGCGTTATATGATGACTTCACTGTAACGACCCCTAATATGACATACACAATGCTTATCTGATTAGCGGAAGCATATGGGTTGGTTCAATTAGTTATTCCCGATGTGGGAATGTCAGGGGATCGCTACGGGTTGAGCGTAACCCAAATAGACCTTCCATTGTCCATTCGAATTCCGTTCAACCCTAATTCACACGCAGATAAACTAATCATACATACATACATCATAAATTACTCTGGAATGAAATCTAAAAATCACATATACACCACATCATGCATTCATATACATTCCAACTCAAATTCGCATGTTTACAGTGGCAAACCCTACAAAAAATCTGGCAGAGTTTCCTCTGTATTTTGATCATATCCAAAATACAATAATCAACTGTTTACAATCATACAGCCAGTCCAACAACAGCAGTAAACATAAATAACAGAATCTATATACAGCAACGTCAATCCCATCACAACAGTCAACATACCACACCTGATTTATACATGTACATTCAATCCAATCACTACAGAGAACATAAAAGACAGAACCCAATATACAACAACGTCATCAAAGTATATATATACAAAATGATTCAAGCCTAAGCTAAGTCATTCTCCTGCTTATCACCAAGGCATCATCGGCTATCGTCTGGGTTCCTATCCTTGTCCCTGTTCATCTGAGTAAACAACCTGATAAGATATAAAATCCCAGTAGAATAATTTACAGTTCAAATATCATTCGAAAACTGGTTGAATACCCAGCGGTGCGAACACCGAAATCATCTTCCCGAAATTAGTTCGAAAACAGTGAAATACCTTATCTTTAAAAATCGTTTTATTACATGGAAATCGCGGCAATTAATCGAAATCATAAAATCCATTTCTTTTTAAAATCAATCATCAAAATCAAGTAAAATCCCATGCCCAGTGTATCTAAGTCCACGTTGGTCACAAATCTGCTGTAACAAAGTCTAAATCATCATCTAATTGCACGTCGTCTAGAGAGAATACCTCTCTTATCGTTGGGTGTGATCCGTAACACCAATCACCCGAATCAAGCCTATATTGTGAGTGTGATCCGTAACACCAATCACTCACTCAAGGATCGGGTGATAATCAACATCTAGGGCGTCCCCTAGCATGTGCACATACGCCAATTCTCATCCTCATACAGTCTATTCGAACTCATATGCACACGGTCGGCTATTCCTCAAGGTTCTAGGGTATTACGCCTAAATCACAACATTTCCCAGTGTAGGCTATCCCCCCTTTTATACTCATTAAACCTTTCTTAGGGTCATCCTGGTTTAACGCGTAATCCCTAACGCAGTACAGGCCAAATCAGGTAAAAATGATATTAATTAAAAGCTCTCTGTACTCGAGATACTTAACGGCCGTCCCATACCGGCTATCAAGTACCCAACCCTAAGTAAATCCGTCCTAAGGGCATCTAAACTTGATAAACAAAGTGTCTAACATGCAATTAGGGTTTTTAGCACACAGGTATATAATTTATTCCATCAAAAATAGCACGTAAATCCATGCAAATCATCTAAATCATTCAGGTATCCACTAAGTCAAATCTAGGGTTCGGGAAGCGTAAATTATCCTACCTGGTCTCCTGTAGCTCCAAATCAAATCAGGACTTCACGTAATCTCATTTTCTGAGTCTGATTAATTTCTTGGACATTAAATTAAATATTTAGACTCATCACGTCATCCGTTTTTTGATCCTAAGTCCGGTTACCCTAATACTTAGGTCAATTTATTGCCTAATTATGTTCGACAGCTATTTCAGTCAGATATCATCAGTTTTTGGGAAATCAGACCTTACCAATGTGATCGGATGATGGAATTCTGTGTCTCAGTGGTCTCGATTTCTCCCGATGCACGTCCAGAAGCTCCGACACGGCGACGCACGACGGCGTACGGTGGCGTACTGCAGAGGGGTTCGGTTTGCCTCAAAAATTACACCACGGTGAAGCCCGCAAGTCCAGGAGTCCGAATATGGTGGTGGCGCGGTGGTTCACGGCCATTTGGACGGCGTTTTTTGGCCACGAAAGTTGACGCACGGCAGACAGAGATTGCCTCGATCCAGGTGCGTTCGGCCTCTGTTCGACGTCGACGAGCTACTGGAGGAAGCTGGCAGCTCGGGCTACACGGTGGTGGGGGCGGTGACGGTCAACGACGACGAACGGCGGTGATCTGAGCTGGTGAAGTTTTTGCACTGTGGAGGAGAAAAGTGGCATTTTTCGGCGAAGCTGGCAGCCGTTGGTGGCTGTGGGTGGTTGCTAGAGGTTGTGGGTGGTGAGGGCTGTCGATTGGTATGCTGGGTGGCGGCCCACGGTGGCTGTAGCGGCTGTTCACGGTGGAGGAAGGAGGAGAGAGAAGAGAGAGAAAATATGGTGAGGAGAGAGAGAGATATGAGAGAAATGGAGGGAATTCAGGAAATTTAAAGCCTCCGGGGGCGATTCTGACTTTTCCCGGACCACCCGGGGATACTTTAGGGTGTCGGCATCCTTCCAGATGTCAGCATGCGTTTCCATGCGAAGGTTTTGGGCTCCGTCAGTGGAATTGATGCACAAAATGTCGTCTATCAGTTTCTGATCGCCGGATTGCGTTTCCTTCCGTTTGATCGTGTTTCTGACTTTAAACAACCCTTCTTTTCGAATCACTATCCTCAAAAGTCGTGCCAGGTTTCGTTTAACAGGGATTAGGGTTTAAAAATTTGATTTTATACTTTAAAACTCTTTCAAAATGTTTTCGGTTGTTACATTCACAACCCTCTTTCCACGCAAAATTAATTGATCCAAACTTTTCAAACAATCATTTTCAATTTGAATTCATTGTAAAGAGACATCAATGGCTGTATCATTATTATTGAAGACTTGGAATAACTGGAAGAGTAAGTTGGATTAAGAGACTTGGCTTTGTAACACGTGAGGTGTCTTTTTCCTCTTTTTTTTCCCTCTGGTTGAATTGAGAAATTGAAAGGAAACTATGATATATTATAAAAAAAAATGAATTGCAAGAATTATTGTTAAAATTAAATTACAAATCTTTTTAATTATCTTCATTTACAAAATGAATTCACCGTTCTTAAAATGGAGTAGGTATGTAGTAATTGAAAGTTTTAATTATCTTCAATTAACGCATAATATGTATTTTTTTTTGTAACAAATGAGGAATCAAGAAGAAAAACTAGCATAATATGTAAATTGTTATATTTAAGTATCAACTATATATAGAATTATGGATGATATTTGATTTAATTACATTTATTATATTTAAGTATTTATATATTAAAGTTTGTGATTTAAATAAATTTATATCAAGTATTTATGTATTTGAATTGACGTTATTTAAATATAATTCTAATTAATTAAAAAATAATTATGATAAAGATCTATAATTTTTATACATATTTATTGATATAAATAAATTCTTATAAATTTAAGTATTAAATTTATTTTTCTTTTAAAAATTTATTTAAATTTTAAAATTTGATAATTTTTGCTCTTAAGACTCTGTATTATAAACCACACTTGTCAGTCCTAATTTAAACACAAAATTTTAACATATTCAAAATTAACAGCACAAAACCAATCAGATAAATCACTAACACACTTTGAAAGAAAAAAAAACAGTAATATTAATAGCAAGAAATTGCAGGTTGCCTTTGAATCATAGCCTGTAAACTTTGGCATTTTAGGTTTTAAAATGAGTTTGGGTTCTCTACTTCTTTTGGATTCTTAGGATCGGCTCTTTCCTTTTTTTCTTTTTTTAATTTTTAATTTAAAATTTTAGACAAAATATAATGTTCATACTTACAATTAATAGGTTTACTAGAATCTACCTCTCATCTTTGAATCTGCCTTTTGAACAATCATTCCTTCTAAGCAAATAACAATTACTCCTTAAGGATTGTGGCTAGCTATCTTTGGATGATTGAAGAAAAGCGATCCATGTAAATACGTAACTTAATTAATTATTTCAAAGATTATATATATATGCTTCAAAATTTAAAGAGTAAATTATAGTTTCTTGTTTTGAGAGATTGTCAAATTACTCTCCTCTCCCATCTATTATGAAAAATTACACTCCTATCTAGTAAGAAATGAGAAAATTTATAATTTTAATTATTTTAAATAAATTACCTTTATATTTATTATTTATATAATTAAATATGTATTTGATTAATATAAAAAATATTTTTTTAACTTAAAATAACATAAATTTATTATTTTTAACTCAAAATAAAAAATAATAAAAGATTATAAATTTTTTAAAAAAATTTTACAATAAATTATAATATTTTTAAAAAATTAATAATATCATTAAGGTATTTTAGTTAAATATACACTTTGAGTGTTGATATGAGTTTTTCTATATATACAATGCTAATGTATCAAAGGTGATAGTGTTTATTCATATATATATATATATATATATATATATATATATATATATACACACACATACATACTAGCATCTCGACATATACTATTATACATATTGTGCTACTTTTTATTAAAGATTGATTTAAATTTAATAAATAAAAAATATATTTAATAAGTTATATAAACTTTTCATTTATTATAATAACTTTTTAAGTTGGTAGAAGTAAAAAAAGCTACAAAACTATTATCACCAAAAGCCCCTTGGCTTGAGATGCCAAGGGAGTCGTGCCTCAACTCTACGAAGAGAAAGGCAGGAGTACTCGTTCAGTTCTATGTAACTTTTAGATCAAATAAATTTAATAAATTTTTTTTCTCTTTTTACATTAAATATTATATTTTATATTAGAAACTAGTGATCAAAAAACTTTAAAAATATTATAATATTGATATATATAATTTAATAATAATAGTATTTATAATAAAAGAAAAAAAAGTAAAGGTTTTTTGTATCTTTTGAATTATTTTAATATTTACTGAAAAAAATTATTTATTTTGATTTTTTTAAGTAGAAATTTAAAAATCTATAAGATATTTTCAAAAGCCCATGCTGCAGCCTTCGTGCCTTTTGGTGTTTCTTGCCCTTAATTGTGGCTGTTTATTAAATATTTCTTTTTCTCCAGAAAAAAAAAGACAAAAGTATCCTTAATAAAATTTTATAGGTTTCTTTCTTGTGCGTTTTGAATTTCAGATTTTCAGTACAAAACAAGTGTGTTGCTTCCTCCAAATCCATTCAAAAGTATTAAACTATAAATGAAAGCACTACTCACAGGAACTGGAATTCGCATAGCAAGACTATAAAGTGAGACTCTTTTACTGCGACTTCATTTGAACCTCAACAAATTATTTCTTAAATTATTTAAAATATTAAAATTTTTATTTATAGAGTTTAATTTAATAAAACACACACATGATTTATTTTTTATCCTTCTCTAAGCTAACTACTTCACCCACACAAATATGTTAGTTGTTACCTAACTAGAAATAATTAAAATTCAGAAGTTCATTTGACTTGGCATTATATGATGACTTCGCAACCCTCTTTCCACGAAAAATTAATTGATCCAAACTTTTCATACAGTCATTTTCAATTTGAATTCATTGGAAAGAGACATCAATGGCTGTATTATTATTATTTTTTCTACAATTAAAGACTTGGAATAATTGAAAAGCAAGTTGGATTAAGAACACTTGACTTTGTAACGCGTGAAGTGTCTTTTTCCCTATTTCTTTTCTCTAGTTGAATTGAGAATTGGAAGGAAACTATGATATATTATAAGGTAAAAACGAATTACAAGAATTATTGTTAAAATTAAATTACAATTCGTTTAATAAAGAGTAATTTTAATTCTTTAATTTTTATGATAGGTCTCAATTTTTTTTAAGTTTAATTAGTTTTACTTTAATTCTTTAATTTTAAAAATTAATTAAATTTTTCATTATTAATAGAAAATATTAAGTTTGATCAATTTGATATCTTTATATCATGTTATTTTCAATATTAATTGTCTATTAATCTTACTAACAAATTTGGTGTTAGCATTATATTTATTTAGGTTTAGATTTAATGAGTACTTAATTTAGAATTCAAACTTTAAATTTAGGAATTTTTTTTAATTTAAGATTGATAAACTGATAATATTAATAATAATATGACATAGAAATATTAAAATTTGTTTTAACTCAATATCTTCATTAAGTAAATTAATGATGCTTGGCATTAAAAAAATTGATTGATTTTTAAAGTTAGAGAAGCAAAGTGAAACTAATTAAATTTAAAGAATAAAATTAAAATCTAAGTCAAAATTAAAAGACTAAAAGAATTATTTTGCCTAACTTGAAAATAACTGTAGTCTATTAGGAAATTTATATAAAATTAATTGTAATGCAGTGAAATGCATAATTCCATTATTCACCGTTCTTACATGGAGTAGGAAAGTAGTAATTGAAAGTTTTAATTATCTTCAATTAATGCATAATATGTAAATTACTTTTTCTTTTGTCACAAATGAGGAATCAAGAAGAAAAACTAGCATAATATGTAAATTGTTACATTATTTACGTGTGTAACTATGCCAAAACTTTTTTCTCAAGAAAGGCTGTTAAAATTGATTTTTAAATCATAAAATTATATGATTTTATAACTTTATATAGTTAAAAGTGTGCTAAATTGCAGGAAAATTTAGAATCCAACAAATTTGGATAAATTCATCTAAGCTTGGATAAACTCAAGTAAAATCGAATAAATTCAGGGTGAACTCGTGATTTTATATATTAGCCCTAAGTTTACTTTCTTTCTTTTTTTCTTTGTTATCCGCACTATGAAAGAAGCTTATTTTTTTGTTTTTTTGTTTTTTTACTATTTCATAAATGTATGTTTATGCCTAACAAATTTAAGCCATAACTTGACCAGCCCATTAAAATATTTATGGATGATATTTGATTTGGATTTAGGGTTTAGGGTGTATCAAGATATGACTTTTGAAGATCTGTGTTAAATATTAATTTCTTTGATTTAATTATGCATGTCTAGATTATCAACTATATATAGAATTATGGATGGTATTTGATTTAAATTTATTATATTTAAGTATTTATATATTAAAGTTTGTGATTTAAATAAATATGTATTTCACTAATATAAATTTTTTAACTTAAAATAACATAAATTTATTATTTTTATCTCAAAATAAATAATAATAAAATATTATAATTTTTAAAAATATATTTTATAATAAATTATAATATTTTAAATAATAATAATAATATCATTAAGATTATTTTAATTAAAATGAGTGAAAATTATAAATTTTTTAATCTTTTAAGAAAAATAAGTATAAGTTTTAAAAATAGAGAGAAAGAGAATATAATTTTGACATCTTTAAAGAAAAAAGAGTATAATTTACTTAATTTTAAATGAAAACAAGATTTGTGTGAGAAGGTGAAATAACAATATACACTTTGGGGTTGATATGAGTCTTTCTATATATACAACATTACAACACTTGTGTTATCAAAGGTGATAGTATATTTATTCATATATATATATGTATGTATATACTAGCATCTCGACATGTCTAATTATATGTGTTGTGCTATTTTTTATTAAAAATTGATTTAAATTTAATAAATAAAATATATATTTAATAAGTTATATAAACCTTTCATTTATTATAATAATTTTTTTATTTGGTAGAAGTAAAAAAAACCCACAAAATCGTTATCAACAAAAGTCCCTTGGCTTGAGATGATAAGGGAGTCGTCCATCAACTCTGCGAAGAAAAAGGTAAGGGCACTCGTCCAGTTCTATGTAACTTTTAGATCAAATAAATTTAATAAAATTTTTGTTCTCTTTTTACATTAAATATTATATTTTATATTATATAATGTACAAATAATTTATAAAATCAATGATCATAATACTTCAAAAATATTATAATATAAATATATATAATTTAATAATAATAGTATTTATAATAAAAACAAAAAAAAAGTAAAGGTATTTTGTATCTTTTGAATTATTTTAATATTTATTGGAAAAAATTATTTATTTTTATTTTTTTTTCATGTAAAAATTTAAAAATCTATAAGATAAAATAGATATGAGTTCAAAGGATAAACTCTATATATATTGCAGGTTAATTAAAATTACCAAAAACTTTTACATACATCCATATATTATGTTAATTAAGACAGGCTTCAAAAATTACTAAAAATTCGTTAAATTGTATGTTTCATACTTAATTTCATTGAAATCCACCAACACCTCTTTTAATAACTGATTTTGGTATGATCTATGATTTCTTGATTAAACTACATCCAATTTTTCAAGAAAAATTCGTGTTTTTTAAGCTTGCCCTCCTATATATTTATTTGACCAGCTTCACTTCCATCCTCTGACTTTAATCTACAGGAATTATTAATAAGATTAAATCTATATGTAATTTTAATATTTTTTAATTAAGATAAAGTATGTAAAAAATATCTAAAATTAAAATTATTATGATAAGAAATAAATTGTATAAATTATATGAGTTAATTTTTTATTAAAAAGTTTTATAAAAAAGATATATAAAAATAAAAAAATATATTTAAAATATTTTACATGATAAAATTTTTAAAATAAAAAATAAAAGAAAGACAAATAAAAATGTTATGTACTTTCACCAAATTTTTTTCTTTATTAACAAAATGTGATTTTTATATGTAATATCCAGATATCTAGGAAGGCCCAAATATGAAATTTTCAAAAGCCCATGCTGCAGCCTCCGTGCCGTTTGGTGTTTCTTGCCCTTAATGTTGACTGTTTATTGGATATTTCTTTTTCTCCAGAAAAATAAAAAGACAAAATTATCCTCAATAAAATTTTATATCGGCAAATTAGGCTTCTTTCCTGTGCGTTTTAAATTTCAGATTTTCAGTACCAAGTGTGTTGCTTCCTCCAAATCCATTCAAAAGTATTAAACTATAAATTAAAGCACTACTCACAGGAACTGGAATTCGCATACAAAGACTATAAAGTGAGACTATTTTATTTGAGAAAAAATAATAAGAAACCAACTAGGAAGCTGAATATTTGAGTGTTCAATTTTAATTGCACTGTTGTCAATTTTGGAGAAAAGTATTAAACAACATCCTCTTGTATATATTTGTTATAAGGTTCAGAATTTAGAGAGAAAAAAATTAATAAAAAGCTATATATATATATATGTGTAGAATTGGTGACAGGCGTTTATATTCTTTCCTTCGTGTTACATTTGGTAGTGCCAAGAATCTTACCAAAAGCTTTGTAAGCAAGGAATTTAGTATCTAATCCAACTATATTTTCATTATATTAAGAAAATCATTGTCTTGAAGAGAAGAATCCAAATCAATATGCATGATTACAGTACAAAAATCCAAGTAATTAATATTTAAGAAACAATTAAAAGCAAGATAGCTAGCACTAACCTAATTATACATGGAATTAATGCAAAAGGAGTGGGTGGTCCAAATCGACAAGCGGTTGAAGAGCATTGATGAATCTTCAACAATAATGGAAAAGGAAAATTGGAAGAAGCATTGCATTTACAAGATACCATCATGCATCACAGACGTGAACAAGAGGGCTTTCAAGCCTCAAGCGGTGTCGTTTGGTCCATACCATTATGGGAAGAAACATGTGATGGGCAGTGAAGAGCACAAGCACAGAGCTCTTCTCCATTTTCTCAAAAGGTGTGGGAAGCCATTGAAGTTTCTGTTTCAAAGCATGAGTGAAGTGGAGCAAGATTTGAGAGACTCTTATAAGCCACTTGTTTGGAAGCAGGAAAATCATGGGTTCTTGAAGATGATGATTCTTGATGGCTGTTTCGTGCTGGAAATACTTCGAACTGCAGATTGTGTTCCTTGTGATTATGCTGATAATGATCCAGTTTTTAGTGACCATGGTAGACTCTATGTGATGCCTTATATAAAGCGAGACATGCTTATGCTTGAGAATCAGCTGCCCATTAAGGTTCTTGATAAACTGATTGAATTTGAGGGAAGTAATACTCAGGTAATTATAACTAAACCCATTTATTTGATCTCTTGCATGATTTAGGCATGTTAGGGATGGAAAAGGATCCTCTGGAAAATTTTGCATGGTGAAATTTTTAGAGAGACATATGATGAAAAAAAGAATATTACAATAGAAATAAATTAAAGATTATTCTGTATGAATTAAGGTTTAAATTTTTTTTTCTTCTATCTTTCTTATACTTCAAGAATTTCACATCTCTCATACTTTAGAAGATCCAAATCTGTTAGGAATTGTAGAAATCATTTCTTGTTGGAAAAGATATATACCATATATAATCAAACCCCCTCTTATACTACTAATAGAGATTGTGTATAATGGAAGGGACTAATATCTTCTCACAACATATTGAATCAAAGTTTGGATCTGTGTTGGAAGAGGTGTCTAACAATGCCTCAAATAAAATTATTTTCAAAAAATAGATATTTGGGAGAAACCAAAAAATCATATTATACTAATTAATGATTGATCCTATAACAATTAGAAATTAGATATAAGGACTAAACTGAAACGATGAAGTCTCTTTGGGCAATAAGGAAACTTGGTTTAAGGACTAAATTATAAAGTTAGAAGTTTTGGAGGCCAAGGCTCTTTTCCAACACCAAGCCAAACCCATCATAGATTTAGAAAAATTTTTAATTAAACGCATATGTTGTACCATCATTTGTATATTAATTAATAAAATTTAACTATTTATTTTTATTTTATTTATTATATGAATCATCTAGTTTAAAATTAAAAAATTAAATGAATATTATTGATAAACATATAAATCACGTGGCACAATTCATGTACCTGAAAACTCTTCCATAGATTTATACGATTTTTCACTTCCTTTGCCTTCAAGCCTTCTTTAATCACCTTCTTGCATGTCAAGATGATGTGGTGAGCAAATAAGAAGTTGTCGTGTGGTAAGCAAGTCATGTATGTACTGAGAAATTTTTAAATACATACATGTATTATCTTATTTGTGTATTAATTAAAAATTAGTATTTAACTCTTCTTATTTTATATTAATAAGCTTATATATAATAAAATATAAAGAAGAATTAATTAAACATGATTAATTAATATATAAATAAAATAATATAATATATGTTCCTAAAAATTTTTTTATATGTACCAACTATAGAGTGAGATATAATAGATGGACCATTGACCATTTGATTTTAACTAAAAGAGTAAACCAAGTGTCCAAACCTCCTAGAGTCAACTTTTTGTGTTTCGAATCTCCTTTTCAAGATTTATCGGCCTTATCAACTCATTATTTATGTTAATTTTATCAATTAAGGTCTCTAAGTATAACTTCCTTTCACTATCGATCAAAATTAAATAGAATATAACTATAATTTACTGAGTTATCGATGGCCAAATTAAACATTCTAAGAGTCCCCTTAAGCCACTTGGAATCATTTATAAGATTATTTTAATTATTTATCAAAGTGTTTAGTTCGTGTCAATCTTTTTTAAAAAAATTAATTTAAAATATAATAAAGAAGTGAGAATTTAAATAATTTCTCACTATCTTATAACTTTCCTTCCTATAACTCCTACTCTCTGAGGCAAACAACACGAAACAACTAATATATATATATATATATATATATATATTAATAGAGATATATATATGTGCGTGCTTGTTCTTTTGGGTCTAAAAGGGTGGATTGGTAGCCCCAATATATATTTGAATAAATTATTGAGAATATTTCAATTAAGTTACTATGACCTATTCGTATTGTTATTTTGTACATAATTTAGAAAGTTTTAGAATCTCTGCAACCTATTCAAAGCTATTAGATCATACTTTGCTTTTATATCATAATACACATCTCTACAACCAAATGAATCACAGGATGAAGAGTTATTGAACAAGCTAATCCTCGAGTTCTTCTTTCCCAACACACCGCTCACCCGAAGCTTCAGCAAATGCTTGCACATATTAGATGTGTACAGAAAAGCCCTCCTTCAACACGAATCCTCTCGCCACACAGTCATGCCAAAGCTCACAAAAGCAGATAAACACAGAGGAGACGACATCATCATACGCTCAGCCACAGAGCTTCGTGAATCTGGAATAAGGTTCGAGCTCAGCAACACCCAAAGCCTCAAAGACGTGTCCTTTAACAATGGCGTCCTCAGGCTCCCATCCATAATTGTAGATGACTACACAGAGTCCATGTTCTTGAACCTCATGGCCTTTGAGCGTCTGCATGTAGGAGCAGGAAATGAGGTCACATCATATGTTTTCTTCATGGATAACATCATCGATCATGATACTGATGTCGCCATCTTGCACCATAAAGGGATCATAGTGAATGCCCTTGGAAGCGATAAAGCTGTGGCTAAACTGTTCAACACACTAGCTAGGGATATTACTGTGGATCGCCATGGAGACCTAGACATGGTGCAAATGAGTGTTTGTAGATACTGCAGGAGAAGGTGGAATAGGTGGCGTGCCAATCTTATTCAAACTTACTTCAGAAATCCATGGGCTATTGTGTCTCTCATTGCTGCTTTCTTCCTCTTTCTGCTCGCTACAGTGCAGACTGTATACACACTTGTTCAATTTTATCAACCAGCTGACTCTAATTCCACACTTACGTCATTTCCCAGACTTCCTCCACGTCGTCCTTGAATTGGATTTGCACTTGTGATGTATTGTTGAAAAAGGAAGAGAATTGGATGATTTGTGGTTTTTTTCTTTCCATTCCATGGAGGCCCATTTGCTTTAGACAATTTTACCCAACACCTCACCCAACCCATTGCAAAATCATCAGTAACCTAAAGTGCTCCGTATTGCTGTGAAATAGTGAGGGGGAAAGACTAAGGCTGACCTTCATTTTGAAGTTGGCTTGGAACTTGGAAGTAAATCAAAGAAGCCGCTGATTGAGGATGAACGAAGGAGGTTTATTGGTTTAGGTGTTGAACTGTTGGTGAAGCTGGTTTAATTTGTGACTTTGTGTGCTGGTTTTAGGTGTTGATGAATGAAGCTGCCCATGAATAATTAGGATTAGATATTTGATTTAGGTTAAAGTAGTTTTTGAATATCAATGTCATTTTATATCCATTCCCTGATTAGTAAGTTAAAAAAAATATGATATCAAAACAACTAAATGAATTGCTTATACAGTTTTCAATAAATAAGATTTAGTTGGTTATTTCATATGTAAAGTGAGCAATCATTGTACACTTTTCAATTAATAGGATACTGATATTATTAAAGTTATTTACAAGGCAGACTTGAACTAGGAGCCTAGGACCTACATATCCAATGATTGAGATCAAAGCCCATATAGTTCAACACACAAAAGCACAACAAAAGAGAAGGTTTTTCTGGTGAAGTGAGAAAGAATTAGACGATCAACATGTTTTCACAAACAAAACAATTTGTAAGATTTGGTATGTGTGTTTTAGTTTGCGAACCCACATTAATATCCTGTCCTTAATCTCTTCATTTTCTATTTTTACTTTTTTTGGATTTTTGAAACAAGAGACACATTTAAAATAACAATGCATTCTCAACAAAACTTGGATAGCACATCGACACCCAAAGAACCATAAAGAAACTCTAAATCATTAAAACAAGACTTAAAAAAAAAAAAACTAAAACATGGTTTATGAAGCTTGGACCAAATTTAAACTGCAAAATAATACCTAAAACACCTTAAAAGAAACACTATAATGCCAAAGACCAGATTTGAAAAGTCTAAACAGGTCAAAACAACATATGAAATGTATAACAGTACTTAATCATCATAATGAACCTTCCACATTCCACAAACGTGATCCAACAAAATTTAGACAATATTTAACCATCAACAAAAGCACTAAAAACACCTTAAAATAAGTTCCCAAACTACCAAAAGGATTTAACAGAGACAGAACAGCACTAAAATGAGAAAACCACACTCAAAACACTTTGGAAGAAGTTCTAAAGACAAAAAACACATGACCCACAGAAATTGGACAGCATTTAAACATATTCTCATATGCAAACAATGCTTAATTACATGCTAGAGACCTTGGGGGTACAGCAGCAAGTTTGGGCAGCATGCTACCCACTTTTCAATCCCAAAGCCAGTCCAAATTTATCTCAAAACCCATAGGAACAACTGCTCTAATTTAGTAGCAAATTTGGACAACATACTAAAATGCTTTTAAGAGTACCATGACAGTGAATAAAACAATTCAAACACTTTAAGTGCTTAAAACAGAATTTTAGTATGCTAAATTACCCTTTGAAAACCACGAAAGTAAGCTACCACAATGAACAATCCTTATAATAGAATTTTAGCATGTTAAGATACTTTCTAGAAGATGAGGAAAATAAATGATAATAAACTTCAACGTGCAAAATTTCCAGATCAGAAATTTAACATGCCAAAATGTTATTAGAAGGTAGTTGAACCATGTTACAATCAAACCCACTCTCAGGTTATCTAAATGGGAATTTAACATCTGGAAAAATAGAATTTAAGACACCCAACAAGAATAAAAGAATTGAACAACATCCCAAACTTTTGGCACAAAAATTAACTCAAAAACACATCTTAGGATGTTGAAAACTTGGTTAAAGAATAGGCAACAACCAGAACCTCTTGCAGACGAAAATTGGCTTGAAAACATGCTTTAAGACACCCAAAATATAGCTAAAAGAACTAGGCAACAAGCAGCACCTTTATCACACAAAAAATTGACGTCAAAAACATGCCTTAAAGTACAAAAATCATGTTAAAAATTAATATAGACAGCCAGCAACACTTTTGGGCACTTGATCCAGAGTTTAGCAAGCTAACACGCCATTAGAAAACCATGAACATAAACTAGAATTTGCCCCAATGCTCCACCAAAACATTTAGTATATAAACCAGAATTTTAACCCACTTAAATTGTGTTTTAAAGCCTCCTAAAGGTGAGTGAACAAAACATTGACACATAAGGCATTCAAGTGAAAACTTTGACACAAAGCTATAGCAGTTTGGAAACATTAAGAATGATTCAAAATATCTCTGCAACACCAGAACTTGAAATCAGGCCAATGACACAAAAAATGTGAGTTGGAAATTTGGAAACAAAGCCAAACAAGGTTTACACACTAACAACCTAAATTAATAAACCAAGATAAAACCAAAGAAGACAAGAAACAAAGCAAAACATCAATCACCATGTCAGATACTCAAATCTAATTTTGAAACACCAAAACAACATGGGGCCAAAGCCAAAAAATAATGCAGCAAACACATATAGATGATCCATTCAGCTACACACCATTTTGTGGACCCTAAAAGTTTAACAAACAAAATAAGGATTTAACACACTAAAATTACAGAAAATGCAGAACTATGTTCAGCCCCCAAAACAGAACTGAATAGGGAAAAAAATGAAAATTAAAGCTCAAAAGGGGAAGAAAACATCATTCAATCATCAGCATCAAACCAAAGGAGGAAGTAAATTGGTAATAGATGAAAAAAAGAGGCTTAAGATACTTACCTCTCTCGACCAAATCGAGAGGAACCACAATGCCAAGCTACTCATCTACGTGTCTTTGGCGTCCTCGTCGTTCGCGGAGTGTGCAGCGGCGCTCCGGCGATCACTACTGAAACGGCAGGGTGGGCTATTCGACGGAAGCTCTTCACTCACACTGCATTCACCTCCAAGCTCCCCCATTTCGGATTTTCTTTCAAAAGTGGATCCCCATTTTATTTGATTTTGGAAGGAGAAGAAAACAAGGGGGGAGATTTCGAACCTCCCCTGCAATCTCCAAGACGATCGGCTCCTGTAGGTACCCCATAGGCTAACTTCCGTTTTGATAATCCCTTTTAGCCTCTCCATGCTAGCAGTCTGCCCTTGCAAGTCTGACCGCTGCATTTCCCCCTTTTTTTTTTTTTGAAGTTTGTTTTATTTATTTGTTTTTTGGGATTTGTTTTTATGTTTGATTTTTACTTTGGTCTTCTTTTTTTTCGGCCTTTTATGAGAATGAGAAAGGACATTTGAGTTTTTTATTTGGACTTGACTGATGAAGTTGGTAGTTTAGGGCTTCATGTTTTTGATGGATTTTTATTGCATTTTTTATTTGTAATTAAAAGGTAGAGAAGGTTAAAATTTTTAGTATTTGTTATTTGATAATATTTATCATATCTTATTTATTTATATATTTTATTGATTGTTTCTTTTATTAATTTTTATTTTTATTGAGTGTTGAGTTAAGCTTGGATAATATTTAATGTTTACAATAAGTGACTTTATGTAACTACTCATTTTTCATAAGAGTTTTGTCACAACACGAGACTTTAAGTGACACTTGCCATTAAAAGTGACTTTTGGGGACGACTCAAGGGTCATTGCAAAAAGTTTTCACCAACAAAATTAATGTCAGCAACTTGGTGACTTTATACGTTTTGGTGGCGTCAAAAGTCAAATTTTTTGTAGTGTTAATATTTTTTGTGAGAGAAAAAAATAGAGTAATTTGATGAATTTAGGGTGTGATTTTGAGTGTTCAATTAAATCACTTCTGTATCTTTATTTGTATTGTTAATGAAATTAGCTCCTCACCTTTGTCCATAGATGTAGGTTAAAAGCTTAACTACCTTAACTATTTTTTCTATTTTTTCTCATTTTTTACACTTTATTTAGATTTTGTTATTACTGATAAATCACTTTTGGATCTATTCTACATTTTTTCCAACATTTAAGAGGTTATAAATTATGAAGCTTGGCCTCAAGCACAATTAGTATTACCCAGACTAATTCATTACTCACATTAATGTCATTTTAACATATATAGCTAATATTATAGTCAATTTAACTAAACTATTTAGTACACTCCTAATTATGGCACAAATTTCCGATTCACTTTATTCGTAGTCTATGTATAAGTAACATTTCCAATTAATTTTTCAAAATAAAACTCACAAAGATTCTTGTTTCAAATTTATTAGGTGAAAGTATTGTTTTACTTATGAAAGTTTTGAGTTATTGTCAATTTCCTCCTAAAATTTACTAAAGCCAATAATTTCATCTCAAGCCCTACACCATTTTTTATACTAGCAGGATCCATTTATTTAGCAGTCTAGATGGACTTAATATGCTGATGTGAGTAATTATCTTTCTCTAAATTTTTATTTTAGTCCTCAAAGTGTATGTATATTGACTTAATTGAAAAGTCAATTAAAATATAGGAACCAAAAATGTAATTTAACTTAAATTTAATTATATCTATTCTGGTTTGGTTCATGCATACGAATGGCAGTTATAGCGATAAATAGGAAAAACGAGAGGTCACCGAATTTATCAATGTGGAACCTTTAATTTGAAGCCTGTTAACATAGCTACTACATGCTCGTAGCATTAAAAAGAAAAAACATTAAGACATTATTTGTACATATGTATATTTGAAATTTCCAAAATTAATATATTTTAATTAAATATTTATTTATATTATGTTCATTCATTATTGTGAGAATATTAAATAGTTTACTTTTTGTTATTTTCCCTTATGTTATCTGTATTCATTTATGTTAACTAGAACTTAGCTAGTTTGTTGTTTTAGTAAGTGAAGTATGAAGAGCACGTGACTTTATTGGAGTGTCTCAATGTTAAAGGAAATAGTTAAAAAATGTGATCAATACCAAAAGGATAGCTATTTCATTCACCTCCTAGTGAATGAACAAAAAGTAAACCATTAACCCCAGCCCTTTGATACATGGGGCATGGACATCCTCGATCCTTTTTCGGTCACCACAGAATAAAGAAAGTTTTTGATCATGGCAATCAACCATTTCATAAAGAGGTTGGAGGCTAAACCTCTCACCACAATCACTACCAAGAATATGCAAAAGTTTTTTTGGAAAAACATCATCTGTTGATTCAGCTTGCCCTTCTCCCTCATTATAGATAACAGGCATTAATTCATGGGCAAACTAAACTCGCCAACTACATTATCCTATAAGGATTAGATAACGACTTGGCTCTGTCAAAGCTACATGGGTCAATGAATTGATCTACCATATGTGTTGTAGTCATATCGAACAACAATCCAAACTTCAATAGGCGAAACACCATTCGCCCTTACATATGGCCATGATGCCATGATTCCCTCAAAAATTGGTTGCCTTTCTGATTGAGTACTACATTATTCTAACCAAAATCACCAGAACCTACTTCTAGACCTATACTTCATCGAGGAAGTAAGAGAAGTTGCCAACCTACAGGTATCCAATTACAAGAAAAGGGATACCAACCAATTCAATCTTCATATCATGAAGTGAACTTTTGAGCAAGGTGACCTAGTCCTAAAAACAACGATCAAAAATCACTCAGACCCTTCCCAAGGCAATATCTGCCCTAACTAGGATAGACCTTACAGAATCACCTAAGTGATCCTAGGTGAAGCATAGGATGATCCTAGGTGAAGCATATCGACTAACCCACTTTAGTGGCAAACCAATACCAAACACTTGGAATGTGGAACATCTTAGGCATTATTTTAGATAGGAATGTACTTCATTATCTATTTTAAACATAATACCTAATTAATAAAGATGAGGCTTCACCCATATTTAGCATTGTGCAATCAAGAAAAAAAAATAAGGACTTCACCCCATAAACAACATGATAACAAGTCCACCTTTCGGTTGAACCTCCTCACAATATATTAAGAAAAACATAAATGCATTAATAGGGCCATGCCCCTAAACTTAACAAAAGAAAAAATGGGCCAAACCTTAAAGTTAAAAGGTTCCATACCTATAAAAAGTAGCACAAAGTTTACAAAAACTAAAAACAAAAGAAAATTTACACAATCAAGCTTAGGCATCACCAAAGTCTTGACCATCATCTCAATCCTTGTTGATTAAAGAGACATCATAAGAGTCATCTTTAAAAGATGATGACTAGTCTTCTAGGTCAAGAGAACCATAGTTCTCTAGCTATAGGCTGCTATCACAATCTTACCATTTGAAATGGTCATGCTAAATACCTCCTTCATAAGATCCATCCCTTGGGTCCTCTCTAGCCTTAACGAGCTAAGATTCAATGCGTTCAGATGGGCTAGGTAGTTATACCAGTCAAAGTATATCAATCTATCAAAATTCTACCTCTACCACTCTTCCTCCTTCTCACCCTCTCGAAGGTCCTTCTTTATTTTGAAAACCTTAGAATTCAAGCACTTAGAATCTTCTTGAGCCTGGTTCACCTCACGACGAGCGTGATCTACCTCTTAGCAGGCTACCTCAACATCTTTATGGGACAACTCAGCCTTTTTACAGGCCTGTTCTACATCAAGGGGAGTATCAAACTTGCTACGTTCCACTTCAACATCACGTCCCACCAGATTATTCTATAGTGCCTCCGCTCTTTATTGCACCTCCTCTAAATCAAGATGAAGGTAATATTATCTTTGACGCAATTTCTCTAACTATTTCACGAATCCTTCCACTTCCTGTTCATAATAAGCGATCAAAAGGGCAAACACCAAGCACCAAGAAAACATTAAACAAGAAATTTACCCAAACTACAGTATAATCCTTATAAAGGGCTAACAAATAACCAAACGCACCCACAATCTCCTTTTTTATACGCCAAACACAAGGTATGGTACCCTCGGCTCTAATAGCCTTCACTTTTAACCCTATGTCATAAGCAGGGTATGAATTACTCTTCAGAAGCTTCCTAAAGAGCCTTCACCCAAACTTGCCATGAGCTCCTTACCCTTGACTAATGGCCTTTTTTTCGGAGTCTCTGGAGTCAATTATACCTCCTTGCAATCTTTCAGCCATCATACCCCTCACCCTTCTTTGAAAATCCCACCTCTCCGCTTACTTGCGACGATCTTAGCTCCTCGACTACCCCTGGCAATTTTTCCTACTTCAAGAAGAAATAATAACATAATCAAAGGACACAAACCCTACTACACTTTACACTCCTTTAGGAATGAAGAAGAAAGTACTCCTGAAGTTTATGCAGAGGATCAAAAGGCACCTCCCCCTCTAGAAGTGGAGGATCTTCCAAAATTTCCTTGAGCATAATAACCTCTACTTCTAAAACTTCAGTCACTATACCAGAAACCTCAGTGACCACCTATTGAGGCCTAGCTACCTCACTTTGAACTCATAAATGTTCCAATCGCCTTCTCTAAAACTTTGGTGACCACTTCTTAAGGTTCACTACGAGCTTAGGCTTATTTGAAAGCCACCTTAAAAACCTCGTTATGAGCCTCTTTATAAGGATTCTTTTAGGACCCCTCTCGCTTATAGACATTGTGACGATTGCTTTGCCCATAGGTCAGCTTCTAGTTGATATCTACAAGAGTAAACACAAGATCAATACAAAAAATAAGCTAATCTGATAGACAAAAAAAAGACAGAAAATTCTTATACCATATTTCATATCAATCCATCACCCAAAAAGGTGATCCACCACCTTCTTCTCTTTCAGACATAAATTCTTTTACTCCACCTTGTGGGAAGTATATGGCACCTCCCACTTTGAAGGAAACAAAGGTTACCCATTGATATCCCTCACCCATTAAGGGTGTTCCCCCATTATCGGGACTATTCTAAAAAGGGCTGGCTATCAACCCTTCAAGTGGATAGGTAGACCTTGTACCAATACAGGACAATGACCCTTACACTAAAAATGCACCTAGCCTATAGAATGTCATACCAATGCATAAAAATAGAACTAGACATTTTCTAAGGCCTTTAACTTTGCCATACCAATGTACGTGATTCATCATATCTATTTTGAATTTAGTAAAGGACAGGGCAAACCCTATCGTCAAAGGGTAAACATACATCACAAAACCCAGGTCGTCTACCTAAATCACAGTGGTTGGATCTTTCTAAGAAACTATCCAAAATTGTTTGTCCTAAGAAGGGTGAAATAATCCTCCCATATGCCCTATAGATGCTACCTCTTGCTTACCCAATAAGTGAACTTCTTCATATCCTTATAAATCCCTTTTATTGCCTTTTCGCTCAATGTGGGAATAAGCAACTCATTTCCTTCACTATTGCATGGCGACAGATCTTCCACTATAAAATTACTAACAAAATTCCTACGATGAACCCGTGATAGGTCTATTGGAAGCCTCTTACCAATTATCTCATCAATAATACTATTGACTCTATCGTAAGCATCCCAATCATATTCACCCAAACCAGAGGACCTAGATTCCATCACTAATGACTAGACCCCTTCATCACCATCTCCACCCTGGTGGTACTTGTCCTTTAGTAGTAGTATTTCTTTCTGCCACCTCGTATTGTATAGTTGATAAGGCTTGAACTACCATTTCTTCTTCAACTTCAAAAATACTAACCGCTCCTTTCAAAATAAAAAATACATTGTGAGAAAGGGAAATGGAAATACATACTTGAAGAAGGTATGGTCAAATAATTAGAAAAGCCTAGAAAGCTTTGGGTAGAAGGAGAAGAATATTTACAACAAGTAGCAAAAATTAAATGCCAAAGCAAAAAAATTATAGTAAAACTATAAAAAATTCAAAAAATAAAAAATATAATTACATTATACAAAAGTGAAGGAAATCATACAAAATCTTAGAAGTAGAAAGCTTTCAAGAAAAACATAAATAGCCGCTCAAAACTCTCAAGAATGCAAAATAAAGAAAATGAAGAGGTAAGAAAATTTCAAAAAAACCTTTGTAGTTGGAATGTGAAATGGTGTCAAGATGAAAATACCAAAAAAAAAAATACCTTGCCACAAGCTGCACAAATTCCAAACGTCTCCTTAAAATTACTAACATACCCATACCAAGTACCCTAACACTTGACACGCGCCTAACTATTATGATAACTACTCCACTTTTCTTGAAAAACATGTAGGACATGAAAAGAAGTAGGCATGGTGCACCAGCCCCTTGCTAAATGACATCACCTCAGAATTGAGGGACTTGCCAAAAAAGCTTACTTGGCTGGCCTCATACTCAGATTAAAAAGGGAAAAAGGGGTTTGCCCCTTATAGAAAAAAGGTGTTTGCTCTCTAAACATCATTTCACCCATAAGAAGAACCGTACACTTAGGATCTTAAGTCCACAGACACTCGCACCTATAGACTTGGGGGACTAGTGATAATATTATATCTGACCATTATAGGTAATCACACACCTGGCTTGCCTTGGCTAGTGCTTGCCTATATAGATTGCCTACGTATAACCATGTGTCTATAACCAACATGTGACACCTATAAATATTGCCCTACACTCTAGTACCCAAGTATGCAAATACTATTGCTCATTAAGCTCTCATACTCACTCTCTTGCTCTCTTTTACTGGCTTTGGCTTTAGCATAAGAGGTTCATCTAGGGTGTTACCTCCATCTATTCATTCCCTACTTGCTCTTAATATGTAGGATCTTACTATCTTTGGTGACCTTCTTATCCTTCTCTGGTGAGTCTATCCAAAATTGATTCATCAATATATATATATATATACACATATTCTTATATATATGTACATAGGAAATTTGTTTTTGTGAAGGGTTTTAGGAAAAAGGGTAAAATGTATTATGAGAAATAAGATATTTTAGAGAGGGGGTATTTTGTCCTAAAATGTTTAATTTTTAACCTCTACTTTTGGTTAGAAGTATAAGCTTTAATTTCAAACTTTTGCTTCAAAACTAAAAAAAAAAAAAACTTCATTTGCTATCATTTAAATGTGCTTTTGATGGTTTCTCAAAACCTTAAAAGTCTAAAATATGTGTATTTATAATACAAAACTTTAGTGCACAAGTGTCTCCAAAAAAGCCTTAATTTTTTATTAATCTTTGTATGTTTTAACTTGGTTCTTTTTCCAGGTCTTACCTAGAAGGCTCTACTCCTAGATCTTTTAAGAATGGAATCAACATGACATGGTATATCTTCTTCACTATATATCAATTTTAATGTATTCAAAGCTTTTTTGCTTAGCTTCCGCTAAAAGTAATTTATTATATTTTATGTAAATCAAGAGATTCTCTAATTCAAATCTCAACTTCGAATGGGTTAGCTTAACATTAATCTAAATACTTCATATTAATTAATGATTAACCTCAAGTCACAAGTTTAAACCTTGATTTCTTTTAGCCAATCTACTAAAGAAATAAAGTGTAAATTAATCTAATTATGATATAAATATTATGCCGTTAATAAATAAAAATTCAATTTCATGTGCAAAACCAAGCCATATATGTCGTTCGAGTAAAAAAAATATTTTTTGTTGACTAAATTACACTTTTCTAGATACCTTAAAAAATATGAAAATTAATGACCATTGAATTAGTTTTCATATAGCTTTAAACTTTTTTCAAAGTTTCTAATTTTTGAGTTTCAAATATCCAATAAAAGAATTTCAAAATTTTTTTGAAATGTTTTGGCTTCACCTAAGCTTCAATTATGCTTTGACTAAAGTGTTGATCCCATTGAGCATAAACTCTTCAAGATTTGGATGATCACAAACACATTGAAGGATTTTCAGTTTAAGAGTCAAAGTCCAATGGAAGAAACTATATACACATTGAAGAATTCAAGTTAGTTACGTAACGACGACTAAAATTATAAAGCTAATTTAGTAACTCAAGCTTTAAAATTTAGCAAATCCTTTTAGAATCATCTCTTAAACTTTTTATTAAAGATTTGGTAGCTCTCACATGAATTCTTCACTTAAAATCCTTTTCTTAAAGCTACAATTCGAATACTTGATAACTGAAGTCAACTGATACACTTCAAATTCTGGAGAATTCATGACAGTAAGTTGCAAGTCAATTGCTAAGATTATAGCAACTAGCCACTGGCCTATTTTGAGCTAACATTCAATCGCCACAATATGAAAATCGACTGCTATCCCTAGGCCAACATTTATATAAAAACTTGAGAGCACCTAGTTGACTGCTAGAAGGCAAGCAGTTGATTGTCATAACCCAGTTCTAAAAAAATTTGAATTTAAGAACACGACAATCAACTATCAGCTTGTACAATTCAATTGCCAGAGTATGAAACAATATAGTAAAGGTACAAAACGACTATTTTTCAAAAGATATGCAAAGATTTGGTTTCAAACAGCTATATTCCTAACAAATCTATATATATGAGGCTTTGGAAGTCTGAAACAACCAAGATAAAAGCCTTATTTCGTAATTCAATTCTTCTTCATTCTGAGCTCTTGTTTTAAAATATGTCCTATAGCTCTTCATTTATATCATATACTCTAAAATAGAGAGTTCCTTATAATATATTTCTTCTATAAAATTAGAAGTGTGAGAAAATCTCAAGGAAAGGTTTTTCTTAAGTGTGTTTTGAGAAAATAAGTGCTGAGATTGTTTGTAGTGGTTTACAATTACCCATTTGAAACTTGTGATGTTTAGTAGAAATCTCAAGCTTTTCTTAGGGATTGGATGAAAGCTTTGTTGGATAAGTTGAATCAAGATAAACATTTATTTTTATTTACTTTGTTGCACTTTGTATTTTAGAAACTTTAAGTTTCAGCACTTTCTGTTGTCATACTCTGTTTTGCTGGTTTAAAGTTCTGTGTTGCTGCATAATTTGGTGTTTCTTCTTTTTTGAACTGCTTCTTGTGCTTTAAATCTTTTACAAACTACTCTGAAGAAACTTACACTAAAGTTTTTACTAATTCTAAAGTTTCTAAAGTTCTAAAAGTCAAAAAATGATTTAAAACATCCAATTCACCCCCTCCCCTCTTAGGTGCTAGCCATTCTTATAATTTCACTTGAGCTTCAAATATGAATAATAACATTTGGAAAGAGGAAGAAATTGCGCTGATTGTAATAAAGACAAAGGACAAAATTGAAAAGAAAAAAGATGTGGAGCAAAATTGAACCCTCATACAAAGTTAAGGAACAAAAAATTAGTTTTAACCAAATTTTAAAATAAACTATAATTTCATACATTTTGGCTGATATACTCATAACAATTTAATGGTTTTTTATTAAAAATATTTTTTAAAACTTTTATTTCATTATTTTTTAATCTAAGTTAAAAATATAAATTTATTTTATTTTAAATTTTGAAAAAAGATTCTTTTATATTATTCAAAGAAAAAAAACTTATATATAGTTCTTATATCTTTGTCATTAAGTTGATTTTAATTAGAAATTGATATTTAGTTTATATAACTCATCTCTTCTATGATTAATTCTTTTTTAAAATAAATTCACATGGTTTATTTTGATTGAATAATTTAATGACAAAAATATAAAAAAAATTGTACATAAGTTTAGTCTTTAGTGAAATACATATTGAGCACTACCACTGGGAGTTACATCTAGCTGTGGAACTCTAATGTTCAAATTTCTGTTAGAAGAGGTGTTAACATTTAATAACTAAAAGTAACTCAAATAGAATTGCTTCTAATAGAAATAAATATAATTTTAATATTTTGAATAGTTTAGGAAGGTGATTTGATACAATAGAAATAGAAAATTGGAAAAAAAAAAAAAAGAAAAAAGAACTTAGTTGCTGGCTTGCTGCGTGATTTTCTTGACTTGTTGAGAAATTACAGTATGTGAGCTGGGTACTTTAACTTGGATGGTGGATATATATATATATTGGTCTGGGTACTGGGTGGGCCAAAAAAGACAATTGAGTGGGAAAAAAGTATTTTATAAAGCGGGAATTTTTTTTAGCCAAATAAAAAGGAGGGAAAGAATTGTGGAGTAACTTTTTGGCTTAAAAAATTTGAAAGATTTAAAAATAATTTGACTAAAATTGGAAAAAGAGAAATGACCTAAAATTGAGAATTGAGAATTTTGAAATTTTTAAGTTGCTTTAGCTTGATTAAATTTAAGTTAATAGTTATATTATTTAATTTTTTTATGATGTTTATAAAATTTAAAGTGTAATAAGATTTTTTGATGAAACAAGAGGAGTATTTCTAGGGATCAACTGGTATTGAAAAAGGAAATTATTTGTTTCTTGAACAGTTCTTTTGATATTGTTTGATACACAATAATTTTTATATGTCTATCATGGATTTGCACCCCCCGGGATCGATAAATCTTTTGGATCTTGAATCTCCAATTTTTTGTTGCATTAGAATTCGATTCCACATTCTATTCAATAAAAAAAAAAATTGGTTATATTATAAATAAATTAAGAAATCATATTTAAGAACCACAGCATTTCGTGTTTCCTTGACTTTGATTCTGCCCAAGCCTGGCTGAGGAAGAATTACGAGGCGTAAAACAAAAAAATATATATATATGTGGAACTGTCATTCCATTCAATTGAATTGGGATGCCTTGGATCGGTTCAAGATTGATCGCTGATGTTGAGTCAGATCACACCAAAATCAATCCATTCCTAGTTGTAAACAATGGATACTAGGCGCTATGCATCTCGACCCGTGCATTGACTGAAAACCTCATTATAGCTGTCGCAACACCCGCAACTACAGTAACCATAACACAACAGCAACCACAATTTAAAACCTTCGTACCATTATGGGAAGGAGCATGTGATGGGCATGGAAGAGCATAAGTACAGAGCTCTTGTTCATTTTCTCAAAAGGTGTGGGAAGCCATTGGAATTACTGTTTCAAAGCATGAGTGAAGTGGCAAGATTTGAAAGACTCTTATAAGCCACTTATTTGGAAGGAGGGAAATCATGATCATGATCATCATGGGTTCTTGAAGATGATGATTCTTGATGGCTGTTTCATTCTGGAAATACTTTGAAGTTCGAACTGCAGATTGTGTTTCTTGTGATTATGCTGATAATGATCCAGTTTTAAGCAACCATGGAAGACTTATGTTATGCCTAATTATATAAAGCGTGACATGCTTATGCTTGAAAATCAGCTTGCCATGATGGTTATAGATAAATTGCTTGAATTTGAGGGCAATAACATCCAGGTAATTAATTGTGGATTTGATTTTTCATGTCTTAGGCATGTCAGTATGAAGTGAATCATAAATCATTTGTTATTGGCAAAATGGTAGTGTTAACACTACAATTTGGTACGCGAAAAAATTTTAGAGTAAATTATGTACACTTGCTTTTTTTAAAAAAAATATTAAAATTATATTCATATTTTTTTATTTTAAAAAATCATATATTTTTTCAAATATTAAAAAATTTATAATTAATAATTTGTTTTGACCAAAATACCTTTAATATATACTAATTTTAATTTTTTTTAAAAAAATTATCATTTATTAAAAATATATTTTAAAAATTATTTATTCATTATAATTTATTTTGAGTTAAAAATAATAAATTTAATTTATTTGAAATTTTAAAAAATAATTTTTATATTACTTAAATATATATTTAATTATATAAATAATACAAATAAGAGTATTTTGGTCAAGATGAATGAAATTATAAATATTTTTTATTTCCAAGGAGAGGGAGTAGAAATTTAAAATAAAAGAGAGAAGAGTGTAAATCTTTTAAAGAAGAAAAATGTAATTTACTCAAAAATTAATTTCTCAAATATTTAAAAGCTTAGTCATAAGATATTTTGGATATAATAAATGGGAAATATTTTAAATTTGTGTTATATATATATATATATATGTCAAATAATTTTTATATATAGAATTTCAAGTAATTAAAAAATTAAAGTGCTTCTATTAAAATATTTAGATCTTTTCACTTGAGTTAAAAACCTGAAATTTGAGTAAATAAATAAACATAAATCATACTTTGTCATTAGTTGGATATATCATTTAAGTAGTGGAGTCCACAATTCAAATGAGTTTTCTTTATTTTATATTTATCTTTCTGTTTGTTTGACATATCATATTATACCTTATCTGAATATATACTCTGATTAGCAAGCTTGACAACTACTTGAAAAATGTTTCCCTCCTTAAGCATAACGGTATATACATTCACACTAGTAACATTCAGAACCACCAACTCAATGAAATACCCAAATAATAAACCGAAGGCTATATATATATATATAAATTTTTTTAAAAAATTATAGGTCATATATAGATAACCTTATGATCAATTATATAAAAATTCATCTAGAATCCCCTTGAACATTGCAATTTGTGCAACAATTCTCTCCATTAACTTTTTCATCCAAAACTAAGGGTAGAGATGTCAAATTATTTAAGCAATTTGTTTGTACAAGACTTAAAGTTCAAAAAAAAATTTTATATAAGGCCTAAAGTTTAAAGGGGTTTTGCACAAGGCATAGAGTTCAAGGAGATCTTCTGCATTTTGGTATGATCACCTAATTTTATTAATGTGTCACTATTTTGTACTATTGTTAGAGTTTTAGATAAAAAAGTTAATGATGAGATTTTTTGCACAAATTATAAAGTTTAAATAAATTTTAAGTTAATTTTTGTAATTAAAAGAGTTTTAGCCATTTATAAATTTATGTGGTGCATACGTCCTAAAATGCATATTTCCTTGATGATTATACATAAGAGGAGGAATTCTTGAAAAAGCTAATCCTCTAGTTCTTCTCTCTTAGCACCACACTCATCCAAAACTTCAGCGAATGCTTGCAAATATTAGATCTCTCCAGACAAAACCTCCTTCAACATGAACCCACTCACTCAACCATCATGCCAAAACCATCAAAATCTGGCAAGCATAGAGAATTATATGACATCATGCGATCTGAGAGAGAGTTTCAAGAAGCTTGAATATGGTTCAAGCACAGCAACACCCAAAGCCTCAAAGACTTTTTCTTCAACACTGAGGTCCTCAAGCTCCCAAAAATAGTCATAGATGACTCCACAAAAACAATGTTGTTCAACCTCATAGCTTTTGAGCGCTTGAATGTAGGAGCTGGAAATGATGTTTCCTCATACTTGTTCTTTATGGATAAAATCATCGATAATGAGATAAACATCGCTATATTATGTCATAAAGGGGTTGTACTGATTGCACTTGGAAGCAATAAGGCCGTGACAAAGTTGTTCAATTCACTTTCAAAGGATTTAATAGCGAATAGATAAGGAGGGTTGGATGTAGTGCAATTGTTTGTAGATACTGCAAGAAGCCATGAATAAGTGGCATGCTAATCTCATTAAGACTTACTTTAGAAATCCATGGGCTATTGTGTCACTTATTGTTGCCATTATCCTCTTTACTTTAACTATCATTCAGACTATGTATACATTATTACAAGATGAGGTCTCTAGTTCTTCACCCACACCATTTACTCCAAGATTTACTCCACCTTTTCATTGAATTAGAGTTATAATTCCATTGTGTGGATTGCAATACATTAAGAAAATGTAAAGGTAATAGTCCAGTTGGATTTGGATCCTCTAAGTACAAGATAGGTAAAGTGTTCAAGTGCAAAGAGAGAAAGGAATAAAAAAAGCAAGAGAGAGATAAATTAAGCACTTATCATGTATGAATTAAGGCCTATTTGTGTTTTTTTTCTTCTTTTCCCTTTCTGCACTTTAGAAGATCCTAATTCAATCCAGTTATATACAATGTAATTTTTTAATTATTATTGATCCATGTACAAGAATGAAATGATGCAAGTATCTTAATAGTTTATTTCATGATCTTATGATTTTTGGCTATAAGAATCACTCACTACAAAAAATCAAGGCTTTAACGATGGTCAGAACAAGTCTTTAATGACGATTTTGACCGTCGTTAGACATCTAATGATAGTTGCTACACCATTGTTAGAGGTAGGGTCGTCACACACTAACAACAGTTTTAGCAATCGTTGGAACAATTGTCGCTAAAATGGAAAGTGCACTAGTGGCAGTTTGAACAATGTTAGATGTTGTGATTTATAATACATTAAACTTAGGAATGATTTACATTTCTATTATAGTGACAGTTTCAACCGTCGTTACATGTAGCGACAGTTTGAACTATCGTTAGTGCTTTAATGTTAGCAACTTTTATGCCCGTGGAAGATGCAAATCGTCAAAGAATTAGTGAAGAATATGCACAGTGGGAACATCAAGAGCAACTATTAATGTTATGGTTATTGGCCTCTATGATCGATGGTATAATCTCTAGAATGGTTGGATGCTTCTATAGTTATCAAATATATAGCAAGTTAGAAACTTTCTTTGCATCACAGACTAAGGTGAAAGATGACAGTTAAAGTGACAATTGAGGAATATTAAGAAGAATAGTATGTCAATGTCATAATACCTCCTTAAGATCAAGAAAATAACATATTCTCTAGCATGTTGGTTCACCAAAAATGACCACATAGAATCCATCTTTGATGGATTGTAAGAGGAGTAATAAAGGTTCCATCAGTTCTTTTACCATAAGAAGTGAAGATTTTTCCATTATTGAGGTTGAAGCTCTACTGTTGTCTCAAGAAGCAAAATTTGAAAGAAGCAAAAAGGTGGTGGAGAATGTAGCTGCAAATGTAGCATAGGCACAACATAAAACCACTAGTCAGAAAATTAGCAAGCTTCTAGCAGAAACTATCAACCTAAAGGCAATCTAGAGGAAGAGGTCATGGAGGCAGATCAACCTGGCATGGAAATAATATGCCACAAAGTCAAGTGTATAGCAAGATAGGCCATATAAAATTTAATTTCTATCATCGTTTTGACTGAAGATACACAACTACTACATTAAACTAAGCATAAAATCAGTATAGGAATCAATATGGGAAGAAAAATGGAAGCATTACTTGTAACGCCAGAGACCTTTTATGATGAGGTCTAGTTTCCTAATAATGAGGCATCAAATCATTTTACAGACAACTGTCATAACCCAAAATACTGAGTTTGTGATCGGCGCATAAACCTATCACAACAGTTACTAGGTCTAACCAGCCTAAGAATCTCTTTAACTCATAATGACAATATTAAAACATTTTAATTTTCACTTTTAAATCCTTAATTATCATTTTAAACTCTACCTAAATTTTGGTAGAATTTCCCCTAAAAACAAAACATTTCCTCAATTTTATAACAGCTCAAATCACATCAACATTTATTCTCATTTAAAGAAAATAAGAGTGACTATCACAAGCCTACAAAACATTCATCCAATTTTACATAACCATTTTAACAACAACAACCTAATCTGACACTAAGGTGGTGATAAGTTGTGATATCATTAACCCTGCATGACTCAATATCAAGCCTACCCAAAATATGAGAAAGCTCTGATCACTTCTACTCTTTAATCTGAGGCTAATCTAAAAAATGTAAAGTATGAAAGTTGAGTCACACAAATTTAGTGAATGTAAGATAAAGGAAATACACTGAATGGGAAATAGACTCACACAGAGTTTTTATCATCAAAGAAATTAAAAAGGTGTATAGTTCAAACTCTTGTAATCAATCGCTATATAACAATTTAGAAAGAATAATATCAATAAAAATTTATTTTTATAAATATAATAATATAATAATTTCATATAATCCAATATCTCTCATCATGTCATCTCCCTCCTTATCTTTTCCTTTTGTACGAGGACAACCTCACTATGCTTTGCACTGCGCGAACCTAGTCCCGTGCTTTCAGCCACACAGGACAACCCTACCGCGCCACCAGTCATCTGTGCCTTCTACCGCATGATGAGAACCCATTGTGCATTGCACACACTTAACCAGTCTCTATTCCTTTAGCTACACGGAGACAACCCTACAACGCCACTAGCCCTTATGCCTTTAGCCACATGAGGACGCCTACGTACAAGGTACTCCACAATAACACCATTTTCAGATCACATAGATCATACAAAATATATTTTCTTATCATCATTTAATGAAAAGATATAAATATATATTCACATTAAAGCATTTGAGCTTAGAATTTCAAATAAGGAATTTTAAATATTCAAAAAAATACATAATTTCTGTATCTAACACTTGTAGTCACATAGAAATGTAATCGTCATATTATCACAAATTCAGAGACAATACAGTTTCCTAATTATTTCCCATGGCTATCTAAACAATGAGTACAAACACATACACAATTAATTTCATATTTATTTTAAAATAGGTAAGGGTATTTGAAAATTGTATCTCCTTTACAAACACTCACTTGGAAGGATTTACAATTAATCCTTAATTTACCAGTCTAGCACTAATTTTCTCAATTCCTCATTTCCACTATTCAATTTTCTATTTCCCTTTCTATTTAAAAATACACAAAAATGCTATTAAAATATCATTCCATCTGAACTGACAAGAACAAAATATTCAGATATCATGGTATTTCACCAAAAATTTAAGCTATTTTATTACTGTTAAATATCTGAAAAATATGAACGGCCACTAGGAAATTTTTATAATTCCGGCGAGCTTCTATACTGCATTTTTAGAGCTTTTAGGCAACACTGGCTTTAATGGCTAAACCGAAAAATGTACTATGACGGTAGCGTATGACAGTCCGTGGATGACTGAGATTGGTCCAAAACGTAAATCAGACATAAGGATGATAAATCTAAAATCAGTACAGCAAACCACAGTGGTTTAACTGTAATTTTCTGGCGAAAATATGAATGGTGTGGCGAGAGATTTTTGCTTCGATCAGGCGTGTGGTGGCGGTTCCTCGACGAGTGACTACTAGCTTAGGAAGAGGACGATGACCTAGCCGTTGGTGGAGGCAGTGCGGCCGAAGGGTGGCAATTTTTTGGCTGTTTTTCCTTTCAACGACACTCACCAAATAGGGAAAATGCCTGATTTTTGGACACTGTCAGCTGGAAAAGATCATAGTGGAGGTGGCGGTCTCACTCCGGCAGTTCTTGTAGCTTCAAACGGCGTCGGTGATGAGCCACGGAGGAGAGAGAGTGAATGGAGAGGAGAGTGTATAGAGAGAAAGAGCAGGATAACAATAGAGGAGAGAGAGCTAGGTTATGTGAGAGAAGAGAGATCTGAGGGAAAATTGAGAGATAGGATGCGTTTGTGATTGTGAGGGCATTTTGGTCATTTCGCTATCTTACTTTAGGTAAAAATTTAAATGTATTTTCTATTTCATCTTAAAATATAGAATAGCATGGAAGAAGTTTGGATATTTTTAGAGTATCTTAAGCCTCTCAAAAATACCTGCTAATTTCCTCAAAATAGATAAGAATTTTTTTATCAAATGTAATTTTATTTACAAAAATTTTTAAATTTGAGCCATAGGCTCAAAATAATTTACTTGTTCCATATCCAACAAAATTTTCAAGTTTTCATCAAAATTTTCCAATTATTTGAGATATTAATGTATTTAAATTACCAAAATATTTGAGGTATTACAACAACAGTGCTAATTTGTAGCAAAAGATGCCCAATAAAGGTCATGAACAGGTTCAAATAGCAAACGGTTAAGGTTTGGAAATAGCAAACATAGGAAATTTTGAGTTTCTCTCTTCTAATTCCACTGTTTTCAGCCTAAATGAATTATTTCATGTTCCAAAAGTTACCAAAAACTTAGTTAGTGTCTCAAAATTTTCCCAAGATAATAATTTATATTTTGAATTGCATGCTAACAAATGCCTTATTAAATCTCAGGTTACACTGCAGGGTTCTCCTTAAGGGTAGGAAGCAAGATGGTTTATATACCTTTGATGACATACAACTTAGGCCTAAAGTCCAGATGGCAGCCAATTCATCTTCAGTTTCTTTCATTTCCAATTCTTTAGCTTCGGTTTCTTCCACTTCTAATCCTAACCCATTTGGCATTTGGCATTGTAGGCTCTAGGACACCCATCAAATAAAATTGTAAATACAATTCCTTCATCTTGCTATGTAAAAGCATCAGTAATAAATAAAAATAGTCTTTGTGAACCTTATTTTCCTGGAAACATGCATGCTTTACCTTTTTGTTTATCTAATTCTGTATATAATAGTCCTCTTGAGTTGGTATTTTCGGATCTATGGGGTCCAGCACCTATAAATTCTTCAAGAGGTTTCTGATATTACATTTCATTCATTGATGCCTATTCAAGATTATCTTGGTTGTATATCCTAAATTCTAAGTTTGATGCTCCAGAGGCCTTTAAATAATTTAAATCCCTTGCTGAATTTCAACTAAATACATCATCAATTAAGATGTTTCAAAGTGATTTTGGGGGGAATTTCATGCTTTCAGTTCCTTTCTCAAAGAAAATGGGATTCTTCATAGACTTAGATGTCCTCACACACATCAACAAAATGGTGTGGCCGAGTGGAAACATCGACACATAACTAAGATTGTCCTAAAACTTGCTAATGCCTCTCTCCCACTAAAATATTGGGATGAAGTCTTTATTACTATTGTGTACCTCATAAATAGGCTGTCTACTTCAACTTGGTCAAACTCTACACCTTTTGAATGACTATTCTCTGATAAGCCTAATTATGGTTTTCTAAATATATTTGGTTGTTCTTGTTTCCCGTTGCTAAAACCTTATAATACTAACAAATTTGATTTCGATTCAGCAAAGTGCACCTTTTTAGGATATAGCACTGCACACAAAGGTTACAAATATCTTGATTCTAAAGGGAGAATATATTTTGCTCTCAATGTTATTTTTGATGAATCAATATTTCCTTTCAAAAATGATCAAAACTCCCAATCCTTAGTTTCAAACACTGACCAACCCCTTTCTTATAGTCCCAAAATTCCAACTATAACTTAGAATGTTCCTATTGCTATAAATCAGACTACTAATTCTGTTACTGTTTAAAATATTGCAGCTTCTATTTTTGTTAAGAATAGTGTAGCAGGTTCTACTTTAGAATTAACATCTGAACAGTTACAAAACCTATCACAACCAGCTAATGATGTTAGTGTTATGGGAAAATAACCATCCTATGTTAACTGGATCTAAGCGTGGTATCTACAAACCCAAAGCTTACACTACTAAAATTAAGCCTACTTCAGCTAAACAAGATTTGAACAATCCAAAATGGAAAGCTGCAATGGATGAGGAGTTTTAGGCTTTACAATAAAATAAAACTTGGTCATTATTAACACCAGGAATAAAATCCAGTGGTAGTAAGTGGGTTTTTAAACTGAAATATAATCCAAATGCTACTATAGAGAAGGATAAGGTGCATTTGGTGGCTCAAGGTTTTCACTAAAAGGTAGGGTTTGATTATTCTGAGACATTTAGTTCAGTTATGAAGCCTACCACTATAAGAGTAGTGCTCACTATTGCTCTTTCAAAAGGGTGAAACATTGATCAGTTAGATTTTAATAATGCTTTCCGTAATGGTGAATTGTCATAGGAGGTATACATGGCTCAACCTCCAGAATTTGAGGTTGCTAGATAGAATTTAGCATGTAAGCTTCACAAAGCTCTATATGGTCTCAAACAAGCTCTAAGAGCTTGGTTTGAGAGGTTGGCTGGTACCTTGCAATCATTGGGGTTTGTATCGGCTAAGTGTGATCATTCTTTATTCATAAGAGTTGCACGACTTTCCATTCTTTATGTTTTAGTATATGTTAATGATGTTATTTGACTGGTAGTGCCAAGAGTGAAATTACAGCTTTGGTAGCTCAACTGCACTCTTCCTTTTCACTTCAAGATTTTGGTCCTTTACATTACATTCTGGAATACAGGCTAAAGCTACAAAATATGGTTGTTTATTGTTGATACAGACAAAGTACATCACATATTTATTAAGAAAAAGCCTAGATGGTGGACTCTAAACCACAGAAAACTCCTATGGTAACAAGTCTCAAACTTAGTGCTCATGGTTCTGAGACATTATTGGATCCTCGTCAGTATAAATCAATCATTAGATCCTTGAAATATGTCACAAATCACCTATCCTGAACTTTCTTTTTCTATCAATAAAGCATGCCAATTCATGCACACTCCAAAGCTCTCTCATTGGCAAGCTGTCAAAAGGATACTTCATTATATAAAAGGCACTTTTGATCATGGTCTCCTTTTGCAAAAGTTAAAGTCATTGAGCTTATTGGCATTTTATGATGCTGATTGGGGTTTAAATGTTGATGCTTCTTGCTCAAATTCAGGATGGTTTGTTTTTTTGGGCAGAAATCTTGTCTCTTGGTCTTCCAAGAAACAACATTTGGTAGCTCGTTCAAGTACAGAAGATGAGTATAGAGGAGATTTTAATTTTGTGGTTGAGCTAATCTAGATTCAATCTCTTTTGTCTGAGCAGCATTGTCCCATTCTCAAGTTCCTCGTGTGTATTGTGAAAATCTCAACTCAGTACAACTCTCTACTAATCCTATTCTACACAACTCTCATTTCAAACATGTGGAACTTGATCTCCATTTTGTTCAAGAAAGAGTACCATAGAGACAGATTTCTATTCATCACATCCCTTCCACCGAATAGGATGCTGATGTTTTAACCAAGGCTTTATCTAGCTCTTCTTTTCGTATGATCCAAAACAAACTCATAGTTGCTAGTTCATCCTCTCTAGGTTTAAGGGGGATGATAGAGTCAAGAGGTTAGTTAGTTGTACGTAGGGTTGAGCTAGCTGATTCTATTATAGCCAACCCTTTATATACATGTGTCAGACTCATTCCACGATGTAGTACAACTTATTTCTTTCCTTCAGTATATTCATTACTTTATGATATTCAATACCTAACATAATAATTATCATCGGAGCTCTTCTCATTCTTTTCATGATTTCTTCCTTTAGCCAATCAATTGTATCAAATCTACATTTATTATTAACTTCTATAGCCCTCATGTTATCTCCAGCTTGAATATCCATTAAACCCTTATATCTTGTATAGCTTTCAGCTTCTCGTATTGTTGCTATCCAAGAGTAGTACTCGCATCTTTGTTCTTCCTATTGGGACCATACAACCCATCTTAGAATGGTAATTTCTTCATTGGATACTCAGAAGTTTCTAACTAAGCCACTATTTTGAAAAGAATGCACCAATGCCTTGGCATTATGCTTTGTACAGGTCCTTCTCCTATCATAAACACATCATAAAGTTCTTGCATAATATCTCCAGCATTATTCCTAAGCCATAGGTTTTTAGATGACATTCCCTAGTTTAGGGGGGATCTAAGAAGCTCATCAAACTTAAAATCTTAGGTTAAATTCTTTTCCACATCCAGATGTTTTCTATCTTCAATCTAAATGCCGGGAGAGGAAAGATGCATGGTATACTACTGGTTGTATAAAATATTTCCCTCAACCACTCTAACTCTCTATCATCATCTTCTATAGCCTCCTGTGTTTCATTTAAATTATCATTTGGTTGTCGTACGTACTTGCTCCCATTTCGCATTAATATAACTTGATGGGATTTCTAGGATTCTAGGATGGCCTGGGACCAAAAATGGCTGTTCATATTCTTAAGGAATCAAACTAAAATTCCATAAGTGAACATGCATTAGATAAAATTATGTACGACTCTCGTATGCATAGTGAAAGGGGATATTAGGGAACATCTTATATTGTAGCTGAATGGATTATTGTATGCTAGAGATATAATGTGTACTAGAGATAAAATAGGCTACATATTTTGAGAGAAATACAAAGGAGTATTTCATGCGTATTTATGTAGATTTAAAACAGACTTCAAAATCTGATTAATGCAAAATTTAAATCTTTAACCTCATTAGATATCCTTCCACTAGTGATGTTGAATCCCAAGATCAAATAATTCAAAATCCCCACAATGCAAATTCGGTTTGAATTAAAACCCAAGATAGATTGATCTTCTTATAAAATCTCAGATTGATATGCAATTATAAGTTAAGAAAATAGAAATAAAAGAACAAGAGAATAAATCCTACTAGATGAATACCTTGATAAGTAAATTCTATTCTTTAAGAAGAATAAGAATGGAATGGATTCCACAAGATGAATATCTTGATAAGTTAAGTCTATTCTTGAAGGAAACATCAACAAGAAGTAAACCCTCTCCTAAGCAAATGCTTTACACAAATGAGACATATGTGATCTACACTTAGGACTTAGGTATTTATAGCCTATTGCCAACTTAAATGCAATGGGAAAACTAGCTAGTTAGTTACACCAACCAATGTGCAAGACTTGGCATGGTAACATCATCTCCATGTACTCAACTTCTTAAATGCTTGTTGCTAAAGTGGTTCATGCTCGTATCAACTAGATGTAGTACCTATCCATTAAGACAACCAATGATTGGTCTATAGAAGTGATTATTCCTAGTGTTCGAAACTCTTAGGAGTTCTCAGTTTTAATAGATACTATCAAGAAGGTCTTAGTGAAAGATCCAAAAAATTTTGGGCCCCACTCACAACATATGGACATACATCCCTCTTGAATAACAAGACTCTATCTAGAATCTCCATTTTTTTATGGTCTATGTTCTAAAATGACCACCATTTAGTCTTACAACTTAAACGTAAAAATTTCAATACTTAATGTAATTAAATTGTCCTTTCTATTGCAAAATGCCCACCTTTTAGTCTTACAACTTAAACGTAGAAATTTCGGGGTTAAAGGTAATCAAATTGTCCTTTCAGTTGTGATCATGAGGAGACCCTTGACCACCTCTTTTCGCACGTTCCTGTTTTCTAGAGTACTTTGGTTTAATCTAAACCCCCCTTCGTTTGGACATGCTCTCCATCACCATTATAACTCTCAAAGGGATTATAAGTTATTTGGAGTCCTATAGGACTCAGTCTGCCACTAACATTACAATTAATCTCCTTCCTAAATTTGTAGTAGTAGTAGTATCGTGGGACGACATAGATTGCAGTCTAAAAATTTAAATGTATGTACATAGTTTATTGTTTTCATATAAATATATAGGCTTTATACTCTTGTAGATAGGTATGGGAGTAGATAACTCAACCTCTTTTGTTTACTTTAGTAAAAAAAAAATGTCAGTAGTTTATTCATATTAAGAATTTTTTGTTGAAAAAGGTAACACGTTTAGGAACCATATATAATTGATTTATACCAACTTCAAATTGGTTGACATAATATTAAATAGTTTTAAGTTTGAAAAATGTCAATATTTACATTAAAAACTTTTATTGGCTAATACTCTATTAATTAATTAAAAAAAATTTTAACCTACTGTGTCATATGGATATGGAATAAACAAGAAATCAGATTTTCAATGGCGTGGCAAACCAAAATGTTGCCACTATAAGTCACCATTAAGTGGCGACTAAAACAGGTTACCACTAACAACAATTTTCTATATGTAATTAGTGGCAATTCCATAGAGTTGCGACCAAATGTTCAGCTTTCAGTGGAGACTATATAAAGTCACCATCGATAGTGGTATATTCGATGGCAACAAGGGATCATCAACGAATATAGTAAACATAATTTAAAAGATAAAATATTTTAAAATTTGTAACACCTTTCGATGATAACCCACTGAGTCACCACTGAATGTGGTAAACAAGATTTAAAAGATAAAATATTAAAATTTGTAAGTCCTTTCAGCGGGAACTAAAGTCGCCCCCGAATGTGGTTAAAAAACTTGTCAAGAACAAAAATCTTTGAAATTTTTTTTTTTTGGTCAAAATCATGGTGTCATGTGTCGCCACCAATAGTTTGATTGAAAAAAAAAAACATAGCATTTCAAATTTTAGAAAACGAATTGCCAGAATTTTCCCAAAACCCATTCTGTCGAGACCCATTCCAGTCATTGTTACCGATGAACTGCTACTGGTGAACCTATTGTTTTTCCTTCGCCGCCGCTGAACCTTCTATTTCTTTGCTACCGCCACTAAACCTGTCGCTGTTCTGCAGCCGCCATTAAACCTATTTTTTTTTTTTTTTTTTGCTATCGCTAAGTTAACTCCTGTGATTGGGTTTGGACCGTCTACATTTATGGTGAATGAGTTAACCCAAAACCCATTTCATCGAGTCGCAATCCACTCTTTTTTGCTTAAATCGTGAAGTTACAGTGAAGTTGCCGAAATCATCTCTCTGCTTCCTTCCTTCGCTCTTCCTCTCGCATAAACCTCACGATGCCTTTTCTGTGTTGGAAAAAGGCACGAGTTTTACGGTTTACTTTGTTCTTTTTGCATTTTGTCTCACTTGGGTTTTTATGACATTCTATATGGATTATGAGTTTTTATGTTTTTCATGATTTAGGTATATCAGGTTCAAATTTAAAGATCAAAGGTTTAAATTTAGTGAAGTCAAATTTGGATAGGAACAGGATAATCTGTTTGGGTTGGAATGATCTGGTTGTGTTGTGTTATTATGTTCTTATATGCTTCAGATGAAAGAATTTATTTGTTTGGATCGCACATATGAACTTCTCAACCATTTTTATATATTACTAGTTGAGTTGTACATTGAAAATTTAAGATAAAAACTACAAACTACAATGTTGGCATAACTCTATAAAATTACTTCTATTTTACTGATGAAATAGGGTATATATGACTATATATATTGTGCATAGCAAGTTTCTAGGCCCTTTGAAAATTTGATGTTCTAGATCTGAAAGTTGCATCTATCTATCCAGAGCATACTGCATCTACTAGTCAGATTTTTATTTTAAGAAGTTTCATCACTCCATCTTCATGCCTTTATACTTAGCAAGTATGAAAAGTTGTGTTACCTTTAACTTATTTGTGGCTCTTAACCTCTATCAGAAGCCAATTTCTCAATCAAGCATTTCTGCTAATATGCTAACTAAAAATTTGAATTTATTTGTTGAATGATTCCTTAATTGTAATTAAAAAAATAATGCTTATACCTTTTTAATTTTCTTATATGGTTTAGTAATTGCTTATTTGATTGTTTTTTCTATGCATTAACATTTTCTGAACAACAAGCTCTAGGCCAACAAAGGGCATTAATTGCATTCCAAGCATGAGTTGGAAAATCTCTAAATCCTATTGCTTTTGAAAGCGGATCAGGTACTTAGTTCTTTACCAAGAATTTAACTTTATACATCTCAATAATGTTGTATATGCTTTTATAAGAATTTAGATAGTGCCAAAATGAGCTAGTTTCTAATGTGATTACAAGTACTGGTCGCTTGACTTGTTTTGGCTGGTGTTTGGCTTGTTTTGGCTGATGTTTTAAAGTTCTGATATAGCTTATCTCACTCAATCCTAAATGTTATGGATTTGCATTAACCATGGTTCTGCATTGCAGAACCAGCCATGGTTGTTTGAATCTATCAGTGCTATTTTCATATGGGTTTAAGATGAAACTTCGGGATTTGATATAAAAACTTCTTAGGAAACTTTTGCCACTGGATTCATCTCAAAATTCTATCTGTAACTCAAGTTATGCACAAAATACTATAAAGTACCCAGTTTATTGTAGAACCTATCCAAAGCTACTAAACTAAACTAAACCAAATCAGTTAGAAATTGAAGAAAATCGAAGAGAATTGGTTTGGTTTGATTTTAAAAAAAAAAAAAAAATCAAATGATTTGGGCCAATTGTCAGTTTATAATTTTTTTGTTCAGTATTAACCAAACCATTTGTTGATATATATTTTACTATTTTTATCTCTTAATAGTAAAAATAGAGCATATATATTTTGTAATTATATTATGTAGTTATTATTACTTATTATTTTTTAAGTAATTATGACAATATATTGATACTTTAAGAGATATAAGAATATTTAATATAATTTTCTTAGATAATTTAATTAATTAGTAGTAAACTTTTCATTACTTGTTAATATTATTAGAATCTTTATTTAAAAATTTAGGATTGATTATTTAGTACAATATTATACTTTTGAACCTTCTAAAATTATTATTTTAGACTTTAAAAATGTATAAAAGCATGAAACAAGTTAGAGTTAATTTGCTTAATATATTTTAAAATAAAAATTTTAAGTTAGCATGAACTAAATCAAACCATATTAAAACTGAACCAAGTACTAACTAAAATCAAACTCACAAGATCCACCTAGTTGATTATATTAATTTGATTCAATTTTAAATCAAACATTTGAACGCACTTATTAATTAACAAGACCCCTCTAAAAATTATCTCGGCCGAACTAGCATTTTTATGGCTTGAATTTGTTAGTTTATTTTAAGTCTTATGATGTTTAGGTGAAAGAGTATGAAAAGGACTTATTGAGTTGGGTTGTTTAGGGACTTATCCCAACCCAACCATGTAGTTCATGACTCAAACTATGTCATGTAGTTAAGTTATATAGAGTAAACAAGACTTTTTTCTCTTACACCTTTCTTTATTCAAAACATCTCACAAAATATTTTTTTTTCTTGTATAAATATTTTTATATTTTTTTCATTAGAAATTTAAGCATTTAATCACCCTATATGTATATATATAGTTAAAAGATGCCTTGCTATATATGATCTTATCGTTGCTACTAATTCCTTATCAAAATTTCCATTGCCCATCATTAAAAGCAATCTATAGATATAAGGCTATAATGCATTCCTACATCTCCAAGATAACCTACAAGTTGCCCAACCTTTCAAGGCATTTTAATTCTCTTCGTTCAATTTCACAACGTGCAACTTACATGAGTAATGATATTTATTTTATAATAATTTTTAACAAAATCTAATTAATTTTTATATGATAATAAGGATAATTAAATAATTTTATTTATTTTTTTTTTACAAAAATGTATATATATATTATTTACACAAAATAAATTTAAAACTTTAAAATATATATAATATTAAAGAACGTAGAAAAGATATTTTTCAAAAATTAAAATATATTTTTAATAGTAAAAGAATAAAAATTAAATTACAAAATAAGAAATTAGTCTGTTACTTTCTCTCTCTTTCATCTTTTTTCTTTATGCCTACTTTATCATTTTTATTAAATCAGCACCTTTATACGCCGTAGAACTTTTTAATTTTATATTGAAAATAATTTAAAATTGTGTGCTTCCAGCCTGTACGTCTAATTACACTAAATTTTTCATCGTTTAGAAGTAAATAATATTTAGACAAGCTTAGTGCGCTATCTACGGTACAGTAAAAGTAATTATCTCTGAAGTTTAAAGTATTGATGATTGGCTACCCGCGTCAGGTAAACGTACAAATAAATTAATGATTTAATTTTTATTAACTGTCTTAATTTAATTATTAAAAGATAAAATTAATAAATTTAAATTTTAAAAAATATATTTTTAATTAATTTAATCTCTTGATTAAGTAGATAGTTAAAAGTTAATAGAATTACTGACGTAAACAATATTCCGTTAAATATTAAGACGTATCTCAATTAATATTTTAAAATATTTTTGGTGTCATTTAAGATCTTAATCAATAAAAAACATTTTAAAAAAATAAATAGAATTCCAAAATCAGGCGTTACATTGCAGCATTTCGAACGCATTGTATTTGTTCATTTTTGCCATGTTCCTCCATTTTTTCCGGTAAGTAAGCTATTAGTTTCTTCAGTAATTTTTTAATCTAGAAGCAGATTCTACACTCGTTAATGTCATCAAAAGGAAGATCAGAAAGTTTATCTTGCAGATTTAAACCTGTTAGAGTATAAGGAATACCATTGTTTGAAAAATCAAATCAGACGGACTGATCAGACTGAAAAGCTGGTGAATCGGCTATGGTACTAGTGTGAAATAATTTTAAAATTGTAGTTAAAATAAATTGGTCAAATATAAGAAAAATTGGTATAACTGGTAAAAATCAGTAAAAAAAAAAAATAGAGGAAGGGAGAGCTGAGAAGAAGCAAAGGCCATAGAAATGAAGAAAGAAAAAAAAATGAAAGAGGGGCTATGGGTGAAGAAGAAGAAAAGGGAAAGAGGAAGAAGAAGTAAAAAATAAAAAGATGAAAAAGAAAAAAGAAAGACAGTGGGTGAAAAAAGAAGAATGAAGAAAGGAGAGAATATGAGGACGAAGGAAAGAATTGGAGTAGGAGAAGAAAGAGAAAAAATGGGCTCTCAATACAGCATATTGAATAAATGAATAATGTTTATTTTAAAAAGTGAAACGTTAAGAATGTTTGAGTGAAGAAATGAAAATAAAATTTATGAAAAAGTACAACAAATAAACGGAGAGGATAATAGGCAAAATTCTCAAAACACTTTATAGCCTGTGCCTATTTTATTTTCTGTTATCCTTGAGATTGCTTTTACAATGCTTCTTTTTTTCTTTTTTCATCAAATGAGCATATCATAAAGCAAAATAAAGGAAGGCTACAAATAATACTTCAAGTCTAATGAATACTTCGAGTGTTAGTACTGTAGTGATTGTTAGTAATATAATTCAAATAGATTATTTTAAGTTTATATATATATATTATATTTAATATAAAAAATTAATATTAATTTAACTGTAATTTAATAACAATTAAATTAATAAAATAAAAATTAATTTTTTAATTATTTAATGATCAGTCTAACTTTTAAGAGCAACTAAAGATTCAACAACGAAATTCGAATTTTCAAGTTATCTAAAAGAACCAATTGTTGACCTGTAATACAAAAAATTGTTAATAAAATCCAAAGAAAATGAAATCAATTATGTATTTCTCAAATAGAGATGAACTGCCAAGTGCGCGCACAGATAAAGATCCAAATAAATTATATTTCTTACCAAGCATCCCAAGTTTTTAATGCAAAACCCATGAAAAAAATGAACTTGAAACCACAAAAGATTTCCTTCATTTCTTCACAAACGACCCAAATAAATTAGCCATTAAAACTAGAACACCAAAGCTGTGAAGGATGCAAACCAGAGATCAGCCAAGAAGAGAGAAAGAGATGAGGGAGAGGTGGGTGATGAGGACAAGGTGCAAATAATTGACAATGTTGGGTGTCTTTTGCTTTCTTTGCCTTTGTGTTTGATTTGTTTGGTGGTGGTGTCCTTCATTTTTTTCGGCGCAATGAACACGGCAAGGATGAACATGATACAGATGAACACGACGTAGACGAACACAATGCAAATACGATGCGATTGAAAAGTTGCAATGTAACACCGCGTTTTGCAATTCTACTTATTTTTCTAATTTCTTTTGCTGGTTAAGATTTGAAATGACACAAAAAATTATTTTAAAATGTTAACTGGTATACATGTTAAAACCTAACGGAATTGTTAAGTTTATGTTAGCAATTTCGTTAATTTCTAAGCATCCGACTATTTAAAAGAGTAAATTGATTGAAAATATATTTTTTAATAATTAAATATGTTAATTTTATTTTTTAATAATTAAATTGAGATAACTTACAATTTTAGAGACCAAATTATTAATTTATTTTTATCTTCAAGTTAAAACGAGTAGTAAGGACTAAGAGTCTAGGAAGATCGGACTAGCAATCTAAGCATCTTATTTGTTAATTAAGTTTATGTTTAGTTAAGGTAATTCAAATAAGTAAATTAATGTTTTCAATATTTTGTTATAAAAGTTTTTGTTTGGATAAAATGGAATGAACTTAATCAAGTAATTTAAAAAAAATTTAAAATTTCATCTATGTAAAATTTTAAAATTTCTTTCTTGTTTGTTTTTAAAATATTAATCATTTATATCTATTTTAAAACACATATAGATATAAATATATAAACGTACTAACATATATATATATATATACATACATGTATACATGCATATACATGACTTGTTTGCAAACATATCTATATTCACTTATATAAGTACGTATACGAACACTCGTTTATAGATATATGTACATTTTTTTATGCACACACATACACATACACATATGTATGTGTATATATATACACACATATATACACATACAAGTAAATTTTATATTATATTTTGTATATATATTTATTTGTTGCAACGAAGAATTCTATAAATACAATAGTGATCCAAACAAGAAATTTATAAAATGCAAAAATTTAAATTGTGATAATTTAAATGCTTTAAATTTTAATTTCTATAAAATTTAAAATTTTACAATAAAAAAACCTAAGAGTAGATGATACTCTTGTCTCTTAAAAGATACTAAAATTATACTCTTCACATCTCTTCTTTGAAAAATTGTACTCCCCAACTCCCTTAACATGTTAAGAGATAATTTTTTTCTTCTTTATTTAAATTTTTCAAACTTTTATAATTTAAGATAATTAAAATTAACAAAAGAAAAAAGTTATAGAAGGTTAACATAAAATTCTCTAATTTTTTTTTCCAAAATTTTTAAAAACAAAGAATGGGAAGTTTACTATGTTTCTTACCTTTCTCTTCCATTTTCTTCCAAAATCTCTCTCCCAAACACAACCTTATGGTGTGTCTTGGAATGAGGAAATGAAGGAAAAGAGAGAAATTGAAAGAAAAAAGAAATATTAAATAATAATTTTTTCTTCATTTATTTAGATCTTTTAAAATTTTTTAATTTAAAGTAATTAAAATTAATAAAGCAGGAAGATTAAGAAGGATTAACATAAAATCTCTAAATTCATTCTCTAAAATTTTAAAAATCAAACAAAGGGAAGTTATTAAATTTTCTTTCATTCCCCTTCATTTCCCTTCATTTTCCTCCACCCAAGTAAACCCTTCCCTTGTAATTTTAAACTATATGAGTGGGAGTGTAATTTACTCTAATTTTAATAATCTCAAATTAAAAAAATTTTAAAATATTGGAACAAGGGGAGAATAATTTATTGCTTAATCTTTCCTTCTCTCTCATTCCCTTTCCTTCCCTCCCTCTTCCCATTCCCAAACACACTTTTAAGAGATAAAAAAAAAAACCTACAATATAATTTTACCTATTTTGATCAAAATATATTTATAATTAAGTATGCATTTAATCAATATAATTTTTTTAAAAATTTAAAATAAAGTAAATTTATCATTTTAAAGTCAAAATAAATAATAATAAATTAATAATTTTTAAAATATATTTTTTAATAAATTATAATTTTAAAAAAATTTAAATAATGTCACTAAAAATATTTTAGTTAAAATAAGTAAAATTATAAGATTTTTAACTTTTTAAAAAATAAATGTAAATTCTTAAAATAGATGAGAAAAAAATTTAATTTTGATATTTTTTAGGGGAGAGCAATATAATTTACTAGTTAATTAAACACTAGACGTTTGTAAGGAAGGAATTTTTGGATGCGAGCAAGATCTAATGATGAATCTTCAACAATAATGGAAAAGGAAAATTGGAAGAAGCATTGCATTTACAAGATACAATCATCCGTCACAGACGTAAACAAGGGTGCTTACAAGCCTCAAGTGGTGTCGTTTGGTCCATACAATCATGGCAAAGAGCAAGTGATGGGCATGGAAGAGCACAAGCACAGAGCTCTTCTCCATTTTCTCAAAAGGTGTGGGAAGCCATTGGAGTTGCTGTTTCAAAGCCTGAGTAAAGTGGAGCAAGATATTAGAGAGTCTTATAAGTCACTTGTTTGGAAGGAGGGAAATCATGATCATGGATTCTTGAAGATGATGATTCTTGATGGCTGTTTCATGCTGGAAATACTTCAAACTGCAGATTGTATTTTCTTGTGATGATTATGCTGATAATGATCCAGTGTTCAGTGACCATGGTCGACTTTGTGTCATGGCTTTAATCAGGCGTGACATGCTTGTACTTGAGAATCAGCTACCCATGATGATTCTTGATAAATTGATTGAATTTGAGGGCAGGAATACCCAGTTAATTAATTGTGGATTTGACCTCTCATATGTTTTATAGTCTTTTAGTAACGCCCCTATCTAATCTTATTGTTAACTCCAATATCAAGAGATAGGTTCGGTACATTATCCTTATTCTTGATTTTTGTTAGTGTCTGAGTAGTTATAACCTTCAATTATATTAAACAGATTATGTTTGGGATCCTTGGCTCAAAATAAAAACTTACATGCACAGCAGAATAAAAATAAAACCTTCATAAAATTCAAATAAATACAGGTCCAGTAATTTCCATTATATGTTGATAAGTCACATCCCCGGATGTACGAAGTACCTGACCATCAGAAGTCAGGAGACAACAGGTCTGTCACTCAAACTCTTGTATAAATGAAGGATGGTCCGGCCCTTCAAATATCTGTTTTTCCTGTATACTCCAAATATAATTCATGTATACAGTCAAAATATAGTCCTATTTTAAATCAGTTCTAGCTAGGACCCAAAATAGGGGATTACAAAAATCATACTCAATCAAAAGAGACTGCTACCCTGCGGCCTTGCTACGCATCCGTATCTGATACATGTTAGCATATAGATGAGAAACAAAAGTTTCCCAGTAGCTCAACAATTCATAGTTTAAGAGAAACTAATATGTACCAGGGTGTAAGCACCAAAACATTCAATCTACATCCTTGATTTTAGATTTAATATTACACATAACTGTAAATTGGCAATCATTGCATGATAAATTTAGAAGTTAACGAAGATTACATATCTTCTCAAATAACACGTATTCTTATAAGCTTAATGGTTTATTACAGAATTATCAGAGTGTTTATGTGTGTTACGTGAACACTAGGTCACGGGTGAGAAACACCTTCAGCCACACCTCCCTAGGTCACCCTTGTGGAGCACCTTCGGCTACACCTTGTAATTCGTGGATACTCGGCCACGTATATAGCGTAATCGTGAGCACTAGGTCATGGGCATGGAACACCCATTATTAAAATTCATTATTTACATTTAATTTATTTTTTGAATAAGATTCAATTCATCATTTAACAATTAATTTACATTAATGCTACTGTTAATTAATTTTTTATATCTATTCTATTAATGAAAGGATCAAATTAATTAAAAATTAATTTTTCATAAAGTAAATTGATAAAATATACACTTGACAATTCATCATTTAACAATTAATTTACATAAATGCTATTATTAATTAATTTTTTATATCTATTTTATTAATGAAAGGATCAAATTAATTGAGAATTAATTTTTCATAAATTAAATTGATAAAATATACACCTGGCTAAATTATTAATTTAAGTATTTTTTAAATATCTAAAAATTTATTATATAATCAAGAGATGCTTAGTGTAACGCCCCTATCTAGTCTTGTTGTTCATTTCAATAGCAATAGATAGGTTTGGTACATTATTCTTGTCTTTTTAATTATTGTCTGAGCAGTTAAACCATCAAATTATGTCATACGCAATAGGTTCAAGATCTTTTATGGTCAGATAAAAATTAAAAACTCACATGCACAGCGAATTAATAAAAGTCTATACTACACGATGCAAATACAGTCTATCACATGGATCAATAATGCATGTTTGATAAAAATATTCATTACAACTAATGTATCAATCCCCGGATATGTGAAGTACTTGTCCTGCAGAAGTCAGGAGACAACAGGCCTACCACTTAGACTCCTGCACCAAATAGTACCAGACCGGTCCTTCACATACCCGCTTTCCCCAGTATTCCTCGAACTACTCATATATACAGTCAATTTAGCTGTCCCATTTTCATCCGAGTACTTCTAGGATCCAAAAGAATGAGGGCTTACAAAAGGCTTCTCAAACAAAAGATACTACTACCACGAGTCCCTACTACGTGTCCGAATCTGATACATATTAGCACATGTGTGAGAAACACGAGTTTCCTAGTAGCCTAGAAATTCATAGTTTTAAAAGAGACTAACATGTATTAGGGTGCAAGCACAAAAAATGTTCAAACCACATCCTTGACTTAGGAGAAAAGTACACATCAATAAACCGGTAATTATTTCATGATAAATTTAGTGGTTAGCAATAGTAAACGTTCTTTTCACATGCCTAGTATTTTCTTAAGCGTACTGATTTATTATCGCGAAGTCATCAGCGCGTACGTACATGTTGTGTGAACACTAGGTCACAAGGGTAGAGCACCTTCGGCCACGCCTCCCTAGGTCACCCGTGTGGAGCACCTTCAGCCACACCTTAAGATTCGTGGACACTCGGCCCTATATATAGCGTGATTGCGAGCGTTGGGTCTCGAGCACGGAGCACCTTCAACCGCACCTCGACAGGTCGCTCGTGTGGAGCACTTTTGGCCACACCTCATAAATTGTAAACCCTCGATCCACGTACATAAAATCCTCGGGACACTAGATCACGGGTATGGAGCACCTTCAGCCACACCTCCCTAGGCCACTCGTGTGGAACACATCTGGCCACACCTCGTAATGCGTGGACACTCGGCCATTGTCTTAGTACGATCGTGAACACTAGGTCATGGGCATGGAGCACCTTCGCCCATACCTCCCTAGGCCGCCGGTGTACACTCGGAACTCCGCAGGGCACGGTGTCACCATATTTTTCCTTTTATTAACCAAGAAAGGTTTCGTTTTCATAAGTCTTTCGAATAAATTCGAAACCTCCCTACGATTTTGCATTTTTACCTTAGAATTTAATCTTACGTAAATTTTCATCCATAATATTATTTATGGACACAGCATTTTCCATATTCCTTAGGATAAATCTCCTTTCATAATATTATTTATGAACATAGTATTTTCTTTTTTTTTTTCCTTAGAGTCTTTTATCACATAAATCTCCATCCATAATATTATTTATGGACATAATATTTTTCTATCTTCCTTGGAATGTTATATTACATAAATCTCAATTTATTTATGGACATAATATTTTCTATTTTCTTTAGAATTTAATATTACATGAATTTCCTTCCATAATATTATTTATGGACATCATATTTCTAATTTTCTTAAAATTTAATATTTCATAGAATTTTCATTCATAATATTGTTTATGAACTTAATATTCTCCTATTTTTCTTTGAATTTATTCTTAAGAGATTTCCTCTCAAAATATTAATAATGGGAATGATATCTCCCATTTTTTGAATCTATTCTCTCTTCATAATGTTAATTTATGAATATAATACTTTCTATTTTTCCAAAATTTAATCTTGCATACATTTCCCTCCATAATATTAATTATAAATATAATCTTTGCTACTTATTTTTGTATAAATTTTCTTCTAAGGATGACATTAATGAGCATAATATTTTCTAAGCATTCTTACCTAATTTTCAATATTAATGGCCATAATATCTCTTATTCATTCTCACCCTAAATGCTATTATTAATGGAAATATTATATCTTATTATTTCTTTCCTAACTTTCCTTCCAAAAAGATTATTAATGAACACCATAGTTTCTACCTTTCCTTAAGATTCATCATTACATATAATTTTCTTAAAATATTAATGATGATTACAATCTTTTCTACTTTTCTTAGGATTTATCTTGGCATAAAAATTTTCACAACTCCTAAATAATGTATACACTATATTTTTTATGGCAATAAGTTTTCCTTACCAACTAGTCCATCTCCTTTCATCATCACATGCAATTATTTATTAAACAACCATGTCTAATTACATTATTAATTTCATTTAACTTAGCTAACCCCTGAATTTATCATGTATACTATATCAAATTTCCTCCTTAATCAAGAATGGAGAAAGTGACTCTAGTTTCATGGAAGCAACATTATGGAACATATATGCTAACCCATGGAAATAAGACAATGGAATTGCTAACCTACCTTGATGGTGAGCTAAAAAGAATTGGTCTTGGCCCCTCCTTGATTTTCTTCTACTTCTTGTTTCCTTTACATGTGAATGATAGTGTGTGTTTCCTTGCCACCATTTATGCACCTTCTTATCTATTTATATATATATATATATATATATTCATGTTGCATAAAGTGTATTTTGCCTTTGCTTGCACACTTGGTTTTCCTCTTCCTTATAAGTCTAGTTTACCCACCTTCACAAGCAACCAATTCCCTCTTTTTTTTTATGTGGCATAATAGAATTTTGCACCTACTCCCTTTTCACAAAAATGCAAGCAAAACACACACACACACATGCAATTTCCCTTCCAATTCACGTGGGATTCATATAGACATGCATTTTATATAATTTACTCTTTCCTTTCTCCTTCATTGAGTTAATTAAATTAATTAGTAAGTAAGCAAGCACTATAAGTTCTTTCCATTAATTGAAGCTAATTAATATATGGATGTTACACTTAGTTAATTACAGTAGTAGATATTTTCTTTACCTTAACTAAGGACTTTATGTGTTGCATATGTCCTCAAATACATGTCTTCTTAATCATCATATATAGGATGAAGAATTCCTGAACAAGTTAATCCTCAAGTTCCTTGCATACCACTAGTTCAAAGCTTCGGCAAATGCTTCCACATATTGGATCTCTACAGGAAAAGCCTCCTTCTACATGAACCCACTCACCTAACCATCATGTCAAAACCATTAAAAATAGATAAGCACAGAGGAGATGATGACATCATACGCCCTGCAAGAGAGCTTTTAGAAACTGGAGTTTGGTTCCATCATAGCAACACCCAAAGCCTCAAAGATGTGTCCTTTAATGGTGGGGTCCTCAGGCTCCCATCAATAGTCATAGACGACTGCACAGAAACAATGTTCTTAAACCTCGCAGCTTTTGAACGTTTACATGTAGGAGTAGGCAACGATGTTTCCTCATACCTACTTAATGGATAATATCATTGATAAGGAAATAGATGTTGCCATCTTACATCGGAAAGGGATTATTTTTAATGCACTTGGAAGTGATAAGGATGTTGCAAAAATGTTCAACTCGCTCAAAAGGAATCTGCCAGTGGATTGTGGGAGGAGGATTGCGTGTAGTACAAGTGAGTGTTTGTAGATATTGCAAGAAGCCGTGGAATAGGTGCGTGTCAATCTCATTCAAACTTACTTTAGAAATCCATGGGCTATTGTGTCTCTTGTTGCAGCCTTCGCCCTCTTTGGGTTAACTGCGATTCAGATAGCATACATCATAAAAGGAACTATTGGTGATAAATCTCCAAGTGGGACACCTCCATAATTACCTCCACGTCATCTTTGAATTTGAGTTGAAATTTCATTGTAATGATTCCCCTAAATTTGAAAAAGGGTTGAAAAAATAATTGAATTATACTTATAGTGTGATTGTTCTTAACAATTTATTTCATAACTGTAGTAGTATACTATGTTGCTCATATATGAATTCTCAATGGTTAATTAGTTTGTTCGTGAGAAATGATGAATTGGCTCGCCTCAACCTAGCAAAACCAATAGGGGTTAAGTCTAGTGGAAAATAGATTAGTCTCACAATATAACGAACCAAGGTTTGAAGCTCGTTGGAAAAAGTTCTTATATTTATTGTCCAATAGTAGTTTGAACGGAATTGCCTCTAGTAAGATGATATTTGTGGGAAACAAAAAAAAAAAACCTAGTAAATCCTTCAAGGTGCCTGTAAATCATACATAAACCCAAATATGTGACCTAATTAACTTGAAAAACAAACCCTATGCAAAGAAAAAACAACTTGCAAAATAATTAGTCATTCATCTCTCACCTTAAATGCCCATAACAATTTTAGCACAGAATAATCGAGGAATATATTTACATGGCCCTACTCTCATCACTACCTCTTAATGTGTAGTTACCATTGTAATAAATTCAAATTTTAGATGTCTAAATTGAAAACTTGAGAAATTAAATTGAAGTGGCTAGAAATATGAAAAATAAGTTGATGAGACTTTAATGGTGCAATTTAATCAACCAAAGATTTTCTCTCAATCAAAATAGTCCGTGTTAAGCAATTTTTTAAAAAAACTTAGTAAACAAGAGTCTATATATATATATATATATATATATAGAAATCAACTTATGGTCAAAACTTGTTCAGATTGCACTTTTCCCTAAAATGGTGTTATTTAAGCAACAATTTTCTCTCAATTTTTGAGTCATTTTAGAAATCATTTGGCTTTGGAAAATTTACACAAATGATGTTATTTTGAGGGAAGAAAAAAAGGTATGATCCTTCTTCTTTCTCCATGTCTCTTCCTTTATCAAATGCCCTTCATGCTCAACCAACAACAACACCACCATGCATGGCATTCAATGTCTCTAGCTAGCAATGGATCTTGTGGAGGAGCAACAAATTGTTGTTTTCTCAATCCTCTCTCCCTCCCCCTATTTTGTAGTTTGTTTTGGCCAAAGAAGATGGTAAATGCTGGGGCTAGTTTAGGTTACCAAAATGGTTATCTTCCTCTCACTTTGTGACTTTTTAGTGTTGAGAATGATTAGTAAGTTCTTGTTAAAATGCATAGGAATGGTCTACATAAAATGCCCTAGAAATTACGCTTTTTGATAGCCCATTGTTGTTCTCTCTAATAAAAATTGTTATATCTATTACAACATTATCTAATTGTAATTTTTAACTCCCAAAATGAACTTTGAGCTCAAATTTTGTAAATGGATTGATTAGGGGCATGAGTTATAGGGCTTGGGAAATTGAAATATGAGAAGGTTATGTTGGTATGAGCCCTTCCACATAAGTGATTGGAAATGGAATAGTTGGTTATCAACCTAAATTGTCAAATTGGAAATAAGTAGAATTTTGAGTGAACTTCTTGAAAAAATATAATTTTACTCAATTTAAAAGTCAGTCAAAATATAGGAACCAAAAATATAATTTTATTTAAATTTAATTATATCTACTCTGGTTTGGTTCATGTATACCAATGGCAATTACAATGATGAATAGGGAAAACGAGAGATCACCGAATTTATTGATATGGAACCCTTGATTTGCAACCTGTTAAGTGTTAACACTAGCTACTACATGCATGTGGCATTAAAAAAGAAAACAAAAATTAAGACATCATGTGTAAGTAAATTTGGAATATATAAAATAAATTACATGTTAAATAAATATTTATTTATATTATGTATGTTCATTTTTAATATACGTACATAGTTACTTATAATTAATTTAATTTATTCACCTTTAATTTCTCCATTACATATATGATTAAGATTAATTAACTAGTATGATACAAAACTTTAATTTAGTGCACAAGTGTATCCAGCAAAGCCTTATCCTTTTTATTTTTTACTTGGCTAAAATACAGATAATCTCTTAAATTAATATAGGTCATATATAATTCCTCTCAACTATAAAAATTAATTTAAAATTCTTTCAAACTTCGTAATTTGTACAAAAACTCTCATTCAACAACTTTTTTATTCTAACAAGAATAGAGATATGGAATTATTTGAGGAGATTTTTTGGGCACAAAACTTAAAATTAAGGAAATTTTCTGTACAATTTTTAAAGTTCAAGAAAAATTTTAGCACGAAGTCTAACATTTGCCTCCAAACAACTATAATATTTTTTTATAAAATTAATCTTACTGTATTTCTTGTGTTTGACATTAGGTGCTGCTACAGAGAGCATGTAGCCGCATTAGAAAATTTAACTGAAAAATCAAGTGAAACAAGATTGAATCAGGGAAAAAGAAAGTGAAAGGTAAATGGTATGAAGAGAGAATTTAGTTATAAAGGAGGAGTGTCACACAGAGGAAGAAAAAATAAGATGGGCCTTGGAGAATTAAAAAGTAAACGTTGGGATAGAATAGTGATTTCCCCCCACAAGTTTAGAAAATTACAAATTGACCCTAAAAACTAATTAGCAATTATTTTCAAAAATTAGTTATCCTACTTCTCAATTAAGTTGTTTCCATGGCTCCCATGTTTGGAAACTGTGGCTAGTATTCCCATATGATTATGATTATCATTCCTTGCCCATATGTGAGTTTGTTCATATTACTGTGATAAATGTGTATGGTTGAATAAACGTGTGCCCATGATGATTATTCTGAATTATAGACTGCATCACATTTTATAACTACTGAGTCATAATATAGCATGACATTGCATGTCGTCCAATATATCATTATTATGGAATGAGAACAATAATGCATATTTTCCATATCTGTACGGATAGTAGCATTAGCAGATTTTGAAACTAAGTTTCTTGATTACTGAGCTTCTCAATCTTACTGTGTTAATGTGTCCAGATTTCTAAGTATTGAATTTTTTTGGAGCTAGAGGTATTGGAGATTCCCCCTTGGGGATACTTCATCTTGGTCTTACTGGTCATTGGACCCCTTATACCCCATGTGGGTTGATAGCAATAGCAGCTGTTGTGTTGTAGTATTTTCATATACTTTGATACTCCCATCCTTTGCCTTAGCCTTATATCGTTTTGGAAAAGTTATGAAGGCTTGTATTTTGTTATCTAGAAATAGGGATAGAGTTATGTGTATGATGTATTAATACTAACCCTTATCCCGAGTAGGTTTGGATGGACTCTCGACCTGTTACCCCCGGAGCTCATATATATATATATATATATATGTAAAAAAAACTATATGCATGTATACTCATTTTATTCTATTTACTTTTGCTGATTAAAAATACAAATGAAGTGAGTGAGCTGCCCAACTAATGACCCAAATCAAAAACTCTATTCATTTAAATAACTTGATAAAAATTAAAATAAACTTAAACAAAAGAAATAGTAATTTATCAGTTTTATAGTATATCTAAGATATATTATTTACACAAGTAAAATAAACTATAGGATTAGGTGTTACACAAAGCTCAAAGTTCAGAAATTTTTTTATATTTTTACATAATTTGATTTTGCTAACGTGTAATTATTTTATTAAAATTTTGAATAAAAAAGTAAACAAAGAGAGCTTTTTCTAGCTTAAATTGTAAAGTTTTTGAGAAAAAAAAATTTTAAGTTAATTTTTATAATTGAAAAAAATTATTTATACATAATTTATAGTTTAAGAAAATTTTATATTTTATCAATTTTATTTTGATGCCCTAGCTTGCTCCTTTTCCCAACTCTTACCTACAAGGCTTTACTTCCCTCTTTTAAGAATGGAATCAATGTGACCGGGCAGATCTTCGCTATATATCAATCGCGTTCGGATCCTCTGCCTTAAGTTCGCTCTGTGTCATACTTTTTAGCGGCGGTTTTTTTCGTTGCTAAATTTTTTTGCAACGGATATTACTGTTGCTATAACTTTTATGAAATAAATGATTTAAGCAAGAGTTATAGCAGCAGTAATATCCGTTGCAATAATATTCAAACACACTTTAGCAACGAAAAAAACCGCCGCTAAAAACCATGGCAGAGAAACTGCAGAGAACTTAAGGCAGAGGATCCAAAATCATATCAATCTTAATGTATTCAAAGCTTCTTTGCTTAGTTCCGTGAATAGTAATTTATTATATTTTATATAAATCAAGCACATGATCTAATTCTAATCTCAACTTCCAATGAGTTGGCATAACGTGAATCTGAATACTTTATATTAATGATTTACCCCGAGTCATAAGTCTAAATATTTATTTCTTTAGCCAATCTACTAAAGAAAATTAAAAACTCCCAATTGTTCTAATTATGATATAAATATTTTGCCGCTAATTAAAAAAATTCAATTACACAAAACCAAGCCATATAATATTTATTGTACAGTAAATTACACTTTTTTACCTTACAAATTATGAAAATTATATATATATATATTAATTTTAAAAAATCACATTATACTGATTTCTTTAACTAAAATACTCTTAATGATTTATTATTTTTTTCATTAAAAATAAATTTTTAAAATTTTTATTTCATTGTTTTTAGTCTAAGTTAAAAATTAAAAATTTAATTTTTTTAATTTTGAAAATGAGTTTTTTATATTAATCAAATACATATTAACACTAAGAATAGTTAATTTTAATAGAAAGAGGTAATCACTCATAATACGGTGAATTAAAGTTTAAATATGTATTTAAATTTAATTTTTAATAATATTTTAAATAAAATTACTTTTAATAAAAAAATACCTATAAAAAAATGTATTCAACAATTATTATAATATATAAAAAGCTAATAGTGGCTGGCTGCAGGTAATCTCATTCTTGTCTTCGATCGTGTTATTAAGTGTAGGTGTAGCTATAGGGCTAAACATGTAAGAAGAATCTAATTAATTAAACGAACAACGTTTGCAAGGAAGGAATTTTAGGATGTGAACGAACTACATTAATGTATATTCATTACACGAAGAAAGAATCAAAGTAAGACGTTGATGCAATCACACGCTTACTCTTTTGGATATTTTAATTTTGCTCTTCACGTGCATGCATTTACTATAATCATCTCTCAAGCGAGTTCAAGGATAAAGAAAAAAGACAAGTGCGTTAACCGATGCTACATTATGATAGTTAAATAATGATTTAGTAAAAAAATAAAATATATTAAATTTACAAATTAAGGATAATCAAATATACAATTTGTATTTTTTTTAGGTCTAATTTTAAATTTGATATGTTTTATTTTATAAATTACATATTATTAATTAAAATATGTTATTGTTTTCACTTTTTTGTTGAATAGGATTTATTTTATCATTTAATATTTAGTGTTAACTATGAGTTAATTTTTTATTTATCATATTAATCAAAGGAGAATTGATATTTAAATTAATGACTTGACACATTTATTTTTTAATGAGTAAATTAATTTTCTCTTCTTTGAATGATTAAATCATTAAATTTAGTCTAATATTTATTAGACCAAGAATCCAAGAAAGACATCGATGCATTCACACGCTAACTCTTTTGGATGTTTTACTTTTTCTCTTCACTTGCATGTATTCAGTTTTCACTATAAACGTCTCTCAAGGAAGTTCAAGGAAGAAGAATAGCAATACAGGAAGCAAGCAAATACGTAGGTATGGAGACAGAAAGTGAGTGGGTGGTCCAAATAAGCAATGAGCTGAAAAGCAATGAGTCTTCAGCAACAATGGAGATGGAGAAATGGAAGAAGCATTGCATTTACCAGATACCATCATGCATTGCAGACCTGAACAAAGTTGCTTACAAGCCTCAAGCGGTGTCGTTTGGTCCATACCATTATGGGAAGGAGCATGTGATGGGCATGGAAGAGCATAAGCACAGAGCTCTTGGTCATTTTCTCAAAAGGTGTGGGAAGCCACTGGAGGTGCTGTTTCAAAGCATGAGTGAAGTGGAGCAAGATTTGAAAGACTCTTATAAGCCACTTGTTTGGAAGGAGGGAAATCATGATCATGGGTTCTTGAAGATGATGATTCTTGATGGTTGTTTCATGCTGGAAATACTTCGAATTGCAGATTGTGTTTCTTGTGATTATGCTGATAATGATCCAGTGTTCAGTGACCATGGAAGACTCTATGTTATGCCTTATATAAAGCGTGACATGCTTATGCTTGAGAATCAGCTGCCCATGATGGTTCTGGATAAATTGCTTGAATTTGAGGGAAATAACACCCAGGTAATTAATTGTGGATTTGATTTTTCATGTCTTAGGCATGTTATAATGAAAGGATAGATATCGATATTTGTTACATGAAAAATTTAATTTCTTAAATATTTAAAAGTTTAAGCACAATATATTTTGGATATAATAAATAACAAAATTTTGAAATTTGTGTGTTATACATTTAAATATCTAAAATAATTTTATATATAGAACTTGAAGTAATTATCGAAAAATTAGAATGCTTGTATTAAAATATTTAGATATTTTCATTTGAGTTGATAACATGAAATTTATTTAAATAAATAAAGATAAACTCATACTCGGTTATCCATTGGATTTATATTATTTAAATGGAGTACACAATTCAAATGTTTTTTACAATTATTTTATATTAATCTCTCTCTATATAATATAATCATATTATCCTTAACATAAGCGAAAAGAATATAATTTTTTAAAATAAAATGTAATTATAACATTTATATATTAAGAGAGAATATAATTTACTCTTTAATTATAAATTTATGTGGTGCATATGTCCTAAAATGCTTATTTCCTTGATCATCATACATAGGACGATGAATTCTTGAACAAGTTAATCCTCAAGTTCTTCTCTCCTAGCACCACACTCATCCAAAACTTTGGCAAATGCTTGCACATATTAGATCTCTATAGAAAAAGCCTCCTTCAACATGAACCCACTCATTTAACCATCATGCCAAAACCATCAAAATTCGACAAGCACATAGAATTAGATGACATCATGCGATCTGCAAGAGAGCTTCAAGAAGCTGGCATATGGTTCAAATGTAGCAACACCCAAAGCCTCAAAGACGTTTCCTTCAACAGTGGAATCCTCAGACTCCCAACAATAGTCATAGACGACTCCACAGAAACAATGTTGTTCAACCTCATAGCTTTCGAGCGCTTGCATGTAGGAGCAGGCAATGATGTTTCCTCGTACTTGTTCTTCATGGATAACATCATTGATAACGAGATGGATGTCACTATATTACGACAAAGAGGGATTGTACTGACTGCGCTTGGAAGCGATAAGGCTGTGGCAAAGTTGTTCAATTCACTTTCAAAGGATCTACCAGTGGATAGACAAGGAGGGTTGGATGTAGTGCAAGTGAGTGTTTGTAGATATTGCAGGAAGCCATGGAATAAGTGGCGTTCTAATCTCATTGAGACTTACTTTAGAAATCCATGGGCTATTGTGTCACTTGTTGCAGCCATTATCCTCTTTACGTTAACTATCATTCAGACTGTATATACAATTCTACAAGCTGAGGACTCTAGTTCTTCTCCACCTACGCCATTTACTCCAAGATTTCCTCCACCTTTTCATTGAATTGGAGTTGCAATTCCATTGCGTGGATTGCAAAAAAAAATGTAAAGGTATCCATTTGGATTTAGATACTCTAAAATGTGAGAGAGGTGAAGTTCACATAGAGAAGGGAAGAAAAAAAGAAAGAGATAGAGAAATTAAAGATTTATTATGTATAAATTAAGATTACTTGTATTTTTTTTCTTTTCTCTTTCTTTCTTTTAAAGGATCCAAATTCAATCCAGTCATATACATTTTAATTTTTAATTATTACTGATCCATGTACAAGAAATGAAATGATGCAAGACACAATGTCTTAACATTTTATTTCGTGAACTTTATGATTGTTGGCTATAAGAATGGATCTATGAAAAATAAATATCTCATTGGTTAATTAGTTTTCTTGTGAAATTGGGTATTAGAGTTAGGTATAATTTTTATAGTTTTATTAAGGTTTTTTAATAAAAATAAAGTATATATATATAATATTAAAAAAATTAATTATATAAAGATAATAAATTATATAAATTATATACGTATATATTATTTTTAAAAATTTTTTATAAAAAATATATAAAAATAAAATTTAGTATATCTAAATTGATTTTACTAATAACATACTATTATATAGCATATGACTACTAGCCTATTCATCAAGTCATGCGAACGTCCTCCTAAGCCAATGATTAGTGTGATCGTCCTTACACTAAGCGATTCATGTGATTGCTTACAAGTAACTTTGTAACTGTTTCCTACATCCAAAAATTTATATAAGGAGTTACTTTGGCTTTCTTGTAAAGACTGCATGTATTTTATCGGACTCAATTTCAAGAAATTTAATAAAAATAAAAATTTAAAAAGTATTTTAATTTTCTATATATTTTAATTTTTTATTTTATTCAATCATCATTTGAATTATTTTAATTTTTACTTTACTTTATCTTATTTTATTTCATTACATTACATTTTATTTTATCATATGGGGCCGAGTGAGACATGGTTAACGAATTTGCAGGACATGTTAGTTAGGCGAGACTCACTTATTTTATTTTATTTTATCTTATCTGATTTGATTTAATTTAATTTTTATATTATATTATATTATATATATATATTTTTTTTCTTCCATTTTGCTTTTCTCCTTCCCCTTCTCCTCGTACGCGTACGACTTTTTTCCTCTTCTCTTATTCTTCCCATCTCTTCACCTCAGATCCTTCAATCACCAAATCTCCATCAACTTCCCAAATTTCTCAATCTCAATCAATCTCCTTCCATCAAATATGTCAATCTCTTAATCTCGTCAATTCCCTAATCTCCCTCCATAAATCCCTAAATCTTTCCTTATCAAAACCCTTTTCTCCTCATATGAAGAGACCACAAAGGCACGGACAAGAAAAAAAAAAGAAAGAGAGAGGGCATCCGAAAGAGAGTTTTAGAGAGAAAGGTCCGAGAGGATTCACGGACGGCGCAGCACAGCAAGGATTGACAGGCGGCGTAGCAAAACAGGGACTTCACAAACAGAGACAGAGCCGAGAAAGAGCATCAAACGAACTGAGTGAATAGAGCAGAGAGAGAGAGAGAGAGAGAGAGCAGTGAATAGAGCCGAGAGAGAGAGAGAGAGCGCTAAGGAGTTCATAGCAATCACTGCCGTTAGCCACCGTCGTCATCGCCGCTGCTGCTGCTGCCACCCATTGCCGTTGAAGGGGAAGCCACCATTGAAGGTAAGTGAACGCCTCTGTTTTGGGTTAATAGCTTCAGGATTGGTTTGGAGGGACTTTGACTTTGGGTAGTCCTATGATGCTGACTTGGGGTAGTCCTATGATGCTTTCCAATGCAGATGTTTGATTCTTAATATCTGAATTGGGTAGGATTCGTTTCTGTTGATTTTCTTTGGGACATGGTTACTGCAATATAAAACATGGTCACTGGCTTGATATCGTTCTGTTTTTTACCATAATGTTTTTGAAGAAATTGTTTATTCAGAATGGTGTTTAATATGAACATAGAGTGATGTTACAGCCTTGGATTGTGCTTCTTTTCCCATAACAGTGAGTTTAGTTACCATCAAAGTAAGCTACAAGATTATGTTATTTGATTCTTTTGATCCTAAAATTGAGGTAAAGTTGATGATCGAAATTCAATTTGTTGAATGAGGACTTGTTGATAGCCAGTATGACATTCTTACTACTCTAAAACTTGAGTTACTTCTAACAAAATATTATATGCTTGTTTTCCCAAATTTACATAATTTTCATCCTAAAAAAAATCTAATACTGCTCCATTTCCAACATATTCTTTGAACTTTTTAGTTCCTTTCCACCCAAAATTCTCTAATTTAAGGCAAATTATTTAAGCAAATTTATAGTTTTTTAACTCTACTGAAGATTCAAATTATTTAAGTAAATTTATAATCACATTACATGCTTGTTCTCTCATGTCCTGGCTCCTGTCATCAATGACAAATGCAATGATATCAAGAAGGATGGGTTACACGTGTACAACCATCAAGTATGGTCACAACTCGAGACCTACTTCTCATGACAGACTCGTGCTAAAGAACGACAACTAAAGATCCAATTACAAAGTACCAAGAAAGGAGGTTCTATTATAACTGAATACCTGTTACACATAAAGAAGGTAGTTGATGCACTAGCCTTTATTGTCTCTTCCATTTCTTCGCATGATCACATTGAATCTATATTTGATGGCCTTCCCAATGAGTATGAATGTTTCATCACCTCCTTTTCTTTTAAAAGCGAAGCATTCTCTATCACTGAAGTAGAGGCATTGCTCTTGGCACATGAAGCTCAGACTCAAGTCTCTGGTTACAGATCCACCTAGAATGCAAAGAATCAACAAACCAATACTCAGCCAAGTACCAATGCTCCGAAGAAATTTCAAGGTAGAGGAAAATTTTGTGGCAGAGGTAGAAATAGAGGTGGCAGGAATAATGATTTGCAAAGTAACAAGCGTCAATGCGAAGTTTGTGGTAAGTTTGGTCACGTAGAAGCTAAATGCTATCACAGATTTGACCAAAATTACACTACTGCAACACTTTGCCAAGTGTAGGATCAGAATCAATATGCTAAATCCAACACCAATGCAAGCACACTAGCAGAAGCCCTGCTGGCAACTCTCGAAACCCTTTATGATGCCTCTTGGTACCCAGACAGTGGACCTGCAAATCACTCAACAAACAATTTGTAAAACCTATAGAGTCAACAACCCTACATTGGGCAGGAGCAAGTTCATTCTGCAAATGGTTCAGGTTTGGAAATCTCTAGTGTAGGACATTCTGAGGTTCTAACCCATTCCAAGTCCCTTGAATATCTTCATCTAAAAATATTGTGTCATGTCCCCACAGTAAACAAGAACCTTGTTAGTGTATCAAAATTTGGACAAGATAATTCTATCTATTTTGAGTTCCATGCTAATTCTTGTTTTGTTAAATATCTAGATACCTTAGAGGTTCTTTTCAAGGGTAGGAAGTGCAGTGGCATTTGCATGTTTGATGATTTCAGCCCACAATAAAGTCTCGTCTTGATGATCTTGGCACTTGGCATTGTAGATTAGGAGATCCATCTAAGAGAGTTATAATAACTGTGCTCTCTTCTTGTAATATGTTGCAAAATAATAAAACTGAGCAATTCTTATGTGAATCTTGTTTCCTTGGAAAACTTACCTCTATTTCTTTTCCACCTACTACAATTGTATATTATGAACCCTTACAACTTGTCTTTTCTAATCTATGGCGACCTACGCCAACTGTATCCGCTAGGGGGTATAGATATTACATATTGTTCATAAATGCCTGTTCCAAATTTATATGGCTTTATTTGCTTAAATCTAAGTCTGGTGCTATACTAGCTTTAAAACAATTCAAAGTCTTGGCAGAGAAACTACTTGGTTTTTGGTTAAAGGCACTTCAAAGTGACTTTGGTGGAGAATATCATTCGTTCTCCCCTTTCCTTAAAGAAAATGGTATACATCACAGACTTAGTTGCCCCCATACTCACCAACAAAATGACTCTTCTGAAAGAAAAGACCGACACATCACAGAAACAGACCTTTCACTCTTAGCTAATGCATCCTTACCTTTAAAATTATGGGATGAAGCATTCTTAACTTCAGTTTTTTTTGATAAATTGACTTCCCACTCCTGTATGATCTAATAAAACTGCTCTTGAAATTCTTTTTTACCTTGAAAGTAGATAATTCTTTCCTCAAAGTCTTTGGTTGCTCATGCTATCCCTTACTAAAACCATATAATGCTCACAAATTTGATTTTAAAACTACCAGGTGTACTTTTCTCAATTACAACTTGTCTCATAAGGGTTATAAGTGTTTAAACCCTACAGGAAGAATTTACATAGCCATAACTGTCAAATTTGATGAGTCATCCTATCCTTTCAAAGACAAAAATCTACCTCTCCCTACAAACTCGTTAACTCGGTCCATTGTTAAAATTCCCATCATTCCAACACTAAATGAACCTCAAGATGCACCTAAATCAATTGTTTCCAATACTGACATTTTAAATACAACTAATCCTATTTTCTTGCAGGTGGTTTGTGCATGTTAGCTCTACTAATGGTTCTACTGAATTATCTCCTATACATATGATAGATTCTCCTGTACCTACAGCTTTTGTAATTCCTATTAGTGAGACAGTATCACCTGCTTTTGGGATTCCTCTCAAAATCCTCACCCTATGGTTACTAGATCTAAAGCTAGTGTTTATAAGCCTAGAATAATTCTAGCAAATGTTGAACCTATCACTATTAAACAAGCTTTAGCAAATACTAACTAGAAGTCTGCCATGGAGGAAGAGTACAAGGCCTTATTAAGAGATTTTGGTTCAGCTACCCAAGGACAGACAAGCTATTGGTAGTAAATGGGTTTTTAAATTGAAATATAAGTCTAATAGATCAATACTAAAGTACAAGTCTCGACTAGTTGAAAATGGATTCCATCAATAGGCTGGTTGTGACTATGCTGAAACCTTTAGTCTTGTTGTCAAACCTACAATCATTAGGATTTTAATTATTGCCATTTCCAATAATTGGCATTTGCATCAACTTGACTTCAACAATACCTTTTTAAACAGTAATTTAAGTGAAGAAGTGTACATGACATAGCCCTCTGGTTTTGAAGTTCAAGACAGAACTCTTGTGTGCAAGCTTAACAAGGCCTTGTATGGACTCAAACAAGTTTCTCGGTCTTGGTTTGAGAAATTAGAAACTGCCTTGAAGTATCATGATTTCTTTTCAGCAGGATGTGACAATTCCCTTTTCATTAAAATTACTTAGCTCTGCACTATGTATGTTCTAGTTTATGTTAATGATGTAATCATCATTGGGAGCTCTCAGGTGGAGATCTAATAGTTTGTTTTTTCTCTTAAGGACTTTGGTCCTCTTCATTACTTCTTGGTAATTCAGGTTCTTCACACCTCTCATAGTGGTCTTTTGCTATCTCAGTCTAAATACATTTAAGGATCTCTTATTGAAGGCTGAACCTTCTGAAGCAAAGCCATAAAGAACTCCTATAGTAGCTGGTTTAAAGTTTAGTACAGGAAGTGATTCTTTTTCTGAGCAATGTCTTTATCGTTAAATTGTAGGTGCACTACGATATGTCATGATTACAAGGCTTGAGATTGCTTATGTTGTTAACAAAGTTTGCCCTCTAAAAACTCATTGTCAAGATATCAAACGTATTCTTCACTACTTAAAGGGCATTGTTAATCATGGTTTACTCCTTTAGAAATTTGACTCACTTCTTTTGTCTGTCTTCTTTGATGCTAATTGGGTTTTTGATGTGGATGATTAAAGGTCAACCATAGGATGGTGTGTATATTTTGGTAGTAATATTGTCTCTTCGTCCTCTAAGAAACATGTTGTTTCCCAGTTCACCACTAAAACATAGTATAGAGATGTTGCTAATGTTCTAGCTGAGATGCTTTGGATAAAGTCCTTGTCTGAATTTCTTGTCTCCTTATTAGGGGTTGCGCATATATTTTGTAACAAACATAGCTTAATCATGTTGATAGCGAATCCTATCCTTCATGCTGGATTCAAACATGTGGAGTTAGATTTACACTTTGTTAAAGAATGTGTGGCCAATAAGGAGATCGAAGTTCATCACATACCAACTAGTGAACAAGTTGTAGATATTCGTACAAAGGCTGTGTCAAGCAAACTATTTTTTGGATTCAAGAGAAAACTTACTTAGAGTTACTAATTTAGCCTCTCTGAGTTTAAGGGGGGATGTTAGGATATAAATTGTGTAGAGACTTTGGTTAGCAAGGAATTGTTAGATTGTGTAAAGACAATGACGTTTGGGATCTTGTTCCATTACTTGCTTGTGTAAAACTAATTGGTTGTAAATGAATTTTCAAGATCAAGAGGGATTCACAAAGTAATGTGAAAAGATATAAAGTTCATCTTGTCATTAAGGGATTCACCCAAAAAGAAGGTATTGACTATAAAGAGATTTTTTTTCCAGTTTCATTGAAAGACTATTTTAGGACAATCATGACACTTGTGGCACATTTTGATCTTGAGCTACATCAGATGGATGTAAAGACAGTTTTTCTCAATGAAGACATTGAGAAAATTATCTTTTTGAAACAACTAGAGGGGCTAGCTAATTCTAAGAAAACTAATCACTTGGTTTGTAAACTTAAAAAACTCATTTATAGACTCAAACAAGTTTCTCGTTAATGGTATCTAAAATTTCATCAGGTTGTTTTTTCATTTGGTTTTGAAATGAACACTGTTGATAATTGTATAAACCATAAGTTCAGTGAAAGTAGATATATATTCTTGGTCTTATATGTGGATGACATCTTACTTGCCAGCAACGATATAAAATTGTTTGCCAGTAGTAATATAAAATTACTTTAAGAAACCAAGAAATTTTTATTGAATATATTTGAAATGAAAGATCTTGGTGACGCATCCTTTATATTAGGAATCTAAATTCATCGAAAGCGTTCACAAGGAATTCTTGGATTATCACAGAAGGGTTATATTGAAAAGGTACTTGAATGTTTTAACATGCAAAATTGTAGATCTCATGATACCCTCATATCTAAAGGAGACAAGTTTAGTCTGCAACAGTGTCCAAAAAGTGATATTGAATCTAAGTTTATGGAAAATATCCCTTATGGTTTTGCAGTATGAAGTTTGATGTATGCACAAGTTTGTACTCAACTTGATTTTGCATATATTGTGAGGATGTTTGGTAGATATCAAAGTAATCAAGGAAGAGAACATCAGATAGTAACCAAAGGAGTTTTCAGGTATTCACAAAACACTAAGGTTTATATGTTCACATATAAAAGGTCGGGCAAACATGAAATTATTAGATTTTCTGATTCTGAATTTGTTTTTTAGGTATTTGCAAAGCACTAAGGATTATATGCTAACATATAAGAGATTAGACAGACTTGAGATCATTGAATTTTCTGATTTTGACTTTGTTGGATGCCATGATAGTCAAAAATCAACATCTAGTTATGTATTTCAGTAAGCAGGAGGTGCAATATCTCGAAAAAGTGTCAAACAGACACTTGTTGCATCTTCTACTATGGAGGCTGCATTTATAGCATGTTATGAAACATCCAATCATGCTATATGGCTGCGAAACTTCATCTTGGGACTGTGTATTGTCAATGGTATTGAAAAGCCACTCAAGTTATATTGTGATAATGGAACAACAGTTTTGTATTCAAATAACAACAATAACTCTTTCAGATCTAAGCATATAAATATAAAGTTCCTTGTTGTGAAAGAAAGATTTCAGAGTGGCTTCATTAACATTGAGTTGAAAGGAATAAACTCTATGCTTACGGATTTGCTTACTAAGGCATTGACACCCTTGGCCTTTCATGAGCATGTTGCTCACATGGGTGTTGTTATATTCGATGCTATTTAAGTTAGTGAAAGTTTGTATTCTATTATATTTTGATGTCTAGACATGATTTGATTATATAAATGAAGTATTCATTTTTCAGTTTATGAAACTTACTTTGAACTTTGATCTCAGTTGGTTCAGATAGAATTAATTGAAAATAGATATGTGTAGATCACATTACATGTAATTTTCATATTACACATTTGTACATGATCTATGTCATTTACTCAAGTTGATGTCTGAGATCATTGTAGGTTTAGTTGCAAAAAGACAACGAATGTCTCTTTGGTACTTACATTAATAAGTCTAATGGACGAGATTGATTACAATAAGGTGTATATAAAGTTATAGTGATTTGTATATAATTAAAGGTTCTATAATATGAATACATAATTGTACAATACAAGTGGGAGATTGTTAAAATTTAGATTGTACACTATGTATATATATATATATATATATTTATAAATACATTATGACATGTAGACGTGCATATATTATGGATTAATTATTATATACATATTACTGTCATAAAGTTTAAGAACTTTTAAAGTGATTTAATTTGATTTAATGATCTTTATAATAAATAATAATGTGTGAAAATTAATTAATATTAATAATATGTGTAGAATTCTTGAAGTGTTAATTACTAATTAATAATGGGTAAATTGATAATTTGACGCATAAGGACTTATATATAAAAGGTGTGATCCTTGTTTGAGGTATCCTGACATGCTCAGATTTCAGACAAAAAAATTGGTTTCTATCCTTTTGGTTTCCATCTATTAACAGGAAAACAAAAGGATACAATCAATCAGAAGATTGACACTTCTTGATTCTTCAATTCTATATAGATTTCGGTACGCTTCTGTTTCAGATTCTCTTTTGTTTCAAACAATTTTTGTAATTAATCTAACAATATGATCCAAAATGGCCACCCTTTAATTTTACAACTTAAACCTAGAAATTTCAAGGTAAAAGCTAATTAAACAGTCCTTTGGGTTGTGATGATCATGAGGAGACCCTTGACCCTTGATCACCCCGGCCCTTCATTTGGACATGCTCTCCATCACCATTATAGCTCTAACAAGGATTGGAAATTATTTAGAATAGTATATGACTCACTTTGCCACTAAAATTAGAATTAATCTTCTTAAATTTGGATAGTAGTATTGTGGGACAACATGGATTGCAATCTAAAAGTTTAAATATACGTACAATTTGTTTATTTTAATATAAATATATAGGCTTTGTACTTTGCAGGTAGTTATGGGAACAAATAATCCAATCTCTTTTGCTTACTTCAGTCAAAAAAATTAAAAGTCACTAGTTTATTCATATTAAGCATTTCTTGTTGAAAAAGGTAACTGACTTTTAGGAATCATATATAATCATTATGAAAATCTATAGTTTAAGTGGCAATAAAGGTCACCACTGAAGGTTAAAAAGTTGCCAAGAAAGACCTTTGGTGGTAACAAAAAGGTTGTCACCTATTGCCATTGAAAATCCTATGACTAAAGACTTTTGGTGGGGACAAAATGGAGTCACCACTAAATGTGCTTTTAGTGGGAACAAAAAGTTTTTACTAAAGAAGGAACATCATCACCACAAATGGTAAATTCAAAAGGTCTAAAGGTCACCACAAATACTAGGATTAAGTGGCCATATCAATGTCGTCATTGAATAAGCATTTAGTGACGACATGATAAAGTTACCATTGAAGGAGGCTTTCGTGGTGATAAAACTATCGTCATTAAATCCTCTTTTAGAGGCAACATTAGCATCTTGCCATTAAAAGCAAATTTAGTGGTGACAGTTTTGGCATCATGAAAGCCTCATTTAGTTGCAACTTTAGCATGTTGCCAAAGAGTTTGAGAGTGCTGAGAATGAGGGACCTAATACAAGAATACACAAAAGGGAGACGACTTCCCTAATGCACCTCTGACGATCAAGTCATTAAAGAAAATATGAGGATTCAAGTGAAAGATTTTGATAATACTAAGAATGTCATAGCTAAAGGAGGCTAAGGTAGCTTTATATATAGAAGTTCAAATAAAAGAAACAAGTTTAATTATGGGGGATTGCATGGATCGTCTAGCGTAAGGGTTATTGCATAAGTCATTTGCCCAGAGGGGTGTTTGCACAGGTTATTGGCTTGGCTAGTGGTTGTATGCTATGTGGCAACATATCATTAATAAAACCAATCTAGATATTTCATAGGTTCCCTAGGCCTAAGAATATATGTGCTCTTGGGCCTTTAAGCTTTGAAAGAGATATGGATTGGACCTGACACACAGGTGTATAAGTCCCTTATCATGAGGTGCACACAATTTTTAACTTTTGGCACTTCGACTTCCATGCCAACTGCATTTTTGAGCATGTTAGTGCATATCTTGAGTAGTAAAGGCATTTATTAAGCTATCTAAACTATTTTTAAGGGCCTTTCAGGCTTTCCCTTGAGCTTAGCCCCTAAGGTTCAAATCAATTGACATTTAGAAGTGTCTTTCGCTTTTTTAGCTTTTACAAGACACTTCTTGTGTGAGAGTTTCACTCTGAGTGCTTGTGAATTCTTTGTTTAAGAAGAAAGGGGTTTGCAATTCTACTTCTCTGTTCTTAGAGGTTTTTCCTTTTCTCTTAAACTTTTGTGAGTACCTTTTCTCCCTTATTTCTTTTCTTCGATTGGTTTTTCCTACTGGCTCACTCCCTTTTTTTAATCTATAAAAAATTTTGAGGAATTTGCTGATTTTGGAAGATGTCTCTTTCTTTAGGAATGCTTCCACTTTCTTGCTTCTATAAAATTGGTGAGATGTTTGGTACGACTAAACCATGGATCCAAGGCTTCCATTGTTGATATGTTGAGGGGGAGCCTGGCTGTGAGGAAGTTTCCTCTATTGTTAACTCTTTGCTTGAAGGTGAAGAGATTGTGAATAGTATGGACGGGTAAAGAGACTAGGAGATAGGTAGGAACTACCTTGGGAGGTTAATGTGTGTCCATGATGTCCTAGTTAATCGTTGATTACCAGTAGACCTGTCAAAGGTCATTGAGGTTTCTTTGGTGTATGAACCATATGAAGAAAATATTCCTTTTGTAGATGGCTCCGGTCGCCTGTAGATGGCTCCGATTGCCTATATCCTATTTTCATTCAGCGATCGACGTCTTTAAAGAATGCTAGTGAGGCTATTAGATAGGAGTAGCATTTATACTGTTGGTGATATATGGGCTTTGTAGGAGGAAGTGTCTCAACCCAGGCCCTATGAGATCACCTTTAGAATTGTTAGGTTTCTTTCTCCCCCAAGTCTTTTAAACTGGGATGGGGTTAGTTTTTTTATGTACTGACATGCGGTATGGGAGATGAGGATCATCCCACCTTTTATAGATTTTAAGATGTTTCTATTGAGTCTCTTTAATGTTTACTACACGCAGCTTGTGGTGGAATCCTGGGTAATCATTTGTGGTTTCCAAGTGTTGTGCACCAAGGTAGGTACAGAGCCTACTATTCGTCTTTTCTTTTCTTTCTTTAAAGTCTAGTCTCGACGAAAAAAGGGCTGCCTTCAGTTTTAAAAATTGGACGATCACTTGTAGCTTGTGAAGGGGTTGAATGTCAATTTGAAAAATTAAAACTATATATTCTTTCGCTTTATTCCCCCTTAGGGATGTGCATCCCTTCTAATTGCATCATAGGGATTATCATCCTCTATTTTCCCTTACTTAGTTTGCTCATCAAGCTGCTTTAAAGGTGAATGAGGGTAACCTTAATGATAAAGATAGAGCATAAAAAACTTACAAGACAATTACAACCCTTGGATATACCTGAATAGAAATGGGATAAGATTTTGATGTAGGCTTACTTAGGACTTAATCGAGGAATGATGCCATTTGGGTGATAGTAGATAAATTGACGAAGTTTATACTTTTCCTGCCTATCAAGATCACTTTCTCAATAGATTGGCCCAGTTATATATATTGGAGACAATGAAACTTCATGGAATTCCCTCTAGAATCATTTCAGACTGATACCTTAAATTTACCTCTAGATTATAGAGGGTCTTGAAGTAAGCCTTTGGTACTAAATTAAAATTTAGTATTGCTTATGATCCTTAGACTGATAGATAGACTAAGAGAATCATTCAGACCTTAGAGGATATACTTGGAGCCTATGCGTTAGAATAAAGAGTGAGTTGGGATAAAAACCTTTCATTGGTTAAATTTTTCAACAACAATAGTTAGTACTCTAGCATAGGGATGTCTCCTATGAGGCCATTATATGGGATAAAGTATAGGTCTCCTTGGTGTTGGTTTGAAGTAAGTGAGAGGCAGCTCTTAGGTCCCGAGTTAGTCTAACAGACTATTGATCAAATCAAAATGATCAGGAAGAAAATAGCTATAGCTTGGGATAAGAAAAGGAGTTATGATGGTAAGAGAAGAATAACACTATAATTCAAAGAAGGGGATCATGTTTTCTTGAAAGTCTCTCTAGTGACTAGTATAGGTATAGCTATAAAGTTTAGAAAACTAACCTTGATATATTGACTCATTCCAAATTTTGAAATAAATTAGTTCATCTGCATACTAGATTGCTTTACCACACTATATATCCCATCTTTATGATGTTTTTCAAGTTTCAAAACTTCATAAATATGTTCTAGACCCATCACATATTCTTGATGTCAATAAAGTAGAATTAAAGAATAATTTAATTTATCACCCTATGTCTATAAGAATCATTAGAACTGAGATGAAGAAACTTTGAAAAAAGCTATCCCATTGGTAAAGTTGTTATGGGATAGGTCATCACCTCAAGACATAACCTGGTAAAGAGAGAAGGATATGAGACAATCATATCTAGAATTATTTGAATAGATAAGTCTGATGTTTGAGGACAAAATTCTTTTAAATAAGGGGAGAAATGTAATAACTGCTCATACATAATCCCTAAGCTTAAATCTTTATAAATTTTCTTGTGTTGGTGAAGGAAATTCAATAAGGTCTCTACAAGCTAAATGGAAGTAGGTAGGGACTAAAATCAAAAGCAAAAGGATAGTAAAGGGAGAAATTGGGAGTTTAGCCAGGAAAGGTTACTATAACTAATCAAAATTTGAAATTTCCTTGTCAACATTGCAAGGGCAATGTGGTAATTTCATCGTTTCATAACAATGTGATGTCAAGTGTAAGTTTAGGGACTAAACTATAGAATTAGTTTCCTTTCCTTCCTCTCTTCACATTTTCCCTCACATTCCCTACTTACTCCCAATATAAATAGGATTGAAAGAGGAAGAAGTCAGAACTCACCTTAAAAACCTTCAACAGGAAAGAGAGGAAGCTGACCTTAGGTGAGAGAGAGTCAACCTAGAGAGAGAAAGTAAGATTTAAGGCTAAAAGTGTTGGTTTAAAGATTGGAGATTTCTCCAAGGTCATTATACACTTTATTTGGACCACTTTGAGAAAGGAAAACACAAATCAAGGTAGCTAAATCTCCAAGTCCCTCTTATTTATGAAGGTTATTGTTCAAGTAATAGAAAATTTCTATTTTAATGATTTTTAAGCAAAATGAGGGACTAAAACTTACATTCTCTGATTATTTAACTTCTATTAGATATTGGATGCTACTTTATTATACTATTTCATTCTTCTATGGCAGATTTATGATTTAAAGTATTGTTCATGTTAGCAAAATAGGGAAACACCAGAGTTAAGGGTGATTAAGCTAAAATATTCATTATATTCTACATTAAAAACTTTCTAAAGGTTTAGGAAACCAAGATTTGATGGTTAGAAGTGAAAATGAGATGTAGTATAAACTATACATAAGTGAAACTGTAGGTTTTTAAGGAAAAAACAAACGTAGTAGACTACCAAGCCTTTGGAAGTCAACAGTCGTTTTCTTTGCATTACCTAGAATGGATAAGAACGAGGTAGTCGACTGTTAGACCCTTAGCAGTTGGTTGTCATATTCCTAAGTTACCTAGAACTCAGGACAGTAGGCTAGCAATCGATTGCCAGTTCTCGAGTTCAGTTGCACTATTTAAACACAGAGTTAGCATCGACTGCACTTTTGAGATTGCAATAGTGAAGGTCTTATTTAGAGAGCCGATTATCATAGTGCCTCTAATGAGTGGTTTGGTGGTCGATTAGTAGCCTACACACCTGTAGTTCAATTAGTAGTTCTAATTAATATGTATTTTGGATGGTTTATCCTCCATCATAGGTCTATATTATCTTTTAGGATAATCCATGATATTATTTTTTTGTGAATAGTGGAGGGATAAGCATATATGATAGGAAATATGGCCAATATCCACTAATAGGTTTATTTTGGAGCTTAATTCGAGTCGTAGATTAGTTACTTCCGAATGTTAAGGCTAATTACAAATATGATCGAGTACCACATATCCAACTATATATGTCTAATTGTTAAGAAAAATGTATGTATTTAGGAACCTTGTTAATAATATATATATATATTTATACACATGTACTTTACATTCTTTACTCTATTAATTAAATTATTCCGCTATGATATTATATACGTGTGAGAACCTGAGTATAGAGACCTGAACCTAACTCAACAAAATATAATTAACTTGATACAAGTTAAAATTTATTCAGATAGAAGAGGTAGTAACACATATCTTTTTATGTTAATTATAAAGTAATCAATATTTAAATGAATCATAAGTCGTATGTGTTACACTAATACTTTATTAATTAATTACAAAATTTTTAGTATATGTATGGAATAACAAGTATGAGTGTTGAAAACTGATTTAAACTAACTAAACTAAACCAAACCAAATCAAATAGGAATAGAAAAAAAAATGAAAAGAATTGGTTTGATTTGGTTTTCAAAATGGCAAAATGGAATGGTTTGGTTTAATTTTCAATTTGTAATTGTTTTGTTCAGTTTTAACCAAAGCAAAGCAAACCATTTGTTTATATATATTTTCATATTATTAGCTCTTAATGATAAAAAGTAGAGCATATTTTGTAATTATATTATGTAGTTATTACTTATTATTTATTCTTTTCTAAGTAATTATGGGTATATATTGATACTTTAAGAGATATAAGAATATTAAATATAATTTTATTAGATAATATAACTAAGTAGTAGTAAGTTTTTCATTACTTATTAATATTGTTAGAATCTTTATTTAAAAATCTAGAATTGGTGATTTAGTATAATATTATAATTTTGAATCTTTTAAAATTATTATTTTAGACTTTATAAATGTATAAAATACATAAACAAGTTATAGTTTTGCTTAATATATTTCAAAATGAAAACTTCAAGTTAATATGAACCAAACTGATTTTAAAATTGAACCAAATTGACATTAAAATCAAACCAAACTAATTAAAATAAAAACTAACAAGATCCACTCATTTTGAAAATTGATTATATTAGTTTGGTTTAATATTAAGGCAAAATTGATCCAAATCACACATATAAACACCCTTGTTAACAAGACCCATATAAAAATTAACTTAGCCCAACTAGCATTTTTATATGGCTTGAATTTGTTAGTTTATTTGAAGTCTTATGATTTTTAGGTGAGAGACTATGAAAAAGCATTATTAAGTTGGGTTGGCAGGGGATCTTATTCCCAACCCAACCACATGGTTCATAACTCAAATAATGTTATGTAGTAAAGTCATTTAGAGTAAACAAGACTCTTCATTCATACAATTTATTCAAAATATCTCACAATATTTTTTTTCTTGTATAAATATTTTTATAATTTTTTTCATTAGAAATTTAAGCATTTAATCACTCTATGTATATATAGCTAAAAGATGCCTTACAATATATATTCTTATCATTGCCACTAATTAATTCCTTATCAAAATTTCCTTTGCCCATTACATCATGAGTTATCATATTAAAAGCATTTTATAGATAAAAGGATATAGATAATGCATTCTTACATCTCCAAGATAAACTACAAGTTACCCAACCTTTAAATGCATTTTAATTCTCTTGGTTGGATGGAAATCCAAACTTCTTTCTCAAGTTGCAAGGTTGGTCTTTATTCATTTGGTTCTGCAATCATCTCTAATATATCAATTCTCTTCACTAGCCTTTCCCAAAAAGTATACAAATCAAATATATGCTATCTTTATGAATTTCTTTTAAGGTTTCAAAGGTGTAGACCATCCATGTACCTTCTAAATAGAAACAAAATATTTCAATAAAAGGAAGTAGTAGATTTAGGCTTGAGGAATGCATAAAACATGAATAAAGCCTTATTGTCAAGGAAAGCTTTGAGACTAGTTGAGCACCCTCTTTTCTGGTTAGTAGCTAAAAGCTTTCAAAATACTTCAAAGGTGATTAAGAGAATAACCCCAGGAAAATAAAACAACCATTGTGGGCCTAGAAAAGTATGATCGCAACTAGAAACATAGCATTTGATAAACTCTAGTGGAGAATTGGCACAGGACAGAAGGCAAAATTAGTCTCAAAGTTTTGGTGGAACCTCACAGTGCCAATCCAATGTCAAAACATACTTGTCAACGAACTCATGGTGAACCTACAATATAAATGGGATCACAAGACTTCTTTCTGTCTTTTGTAAAGATATTGCAAGACAAATCATACAAATGCCTATCTCAAAATATGGTCATCATGATAAGCTCATTTGGAAAGGCTCCCAAGATGGAGTTTACAAAGTTAATTAGGAATACAAAATCCTCAACAACATCGCTCGAGTTCAGTGACAAACTGATTAGTTCCCTTAGCATAGCCTATAAAGAATCAAAGTTCCACGATGACTAAGCCTTTTTATATGGCGCCTTGTGAGTAATGCACTCCTAAAACTCAGCAAATTGAAGAGGCATTGTTGGAAGAGGGGAAAGTATATGTAAGAGAGGAACTTCTAAGAACTTTTGATTTTTCTATTATTTGAATCACTTGTGACTTGACTTAAATGTACAACCTCATAGGTATTTATAAGCACTCTAAGATGACTAGTACATTAAATGGAATTTATAAATCTTATAGATGAATCACACTTCTTTAGATACATTAGCCATACACTTCTAAGTCTACATACATTAAATACACACTTCTAGATATCTTAATTAAATGTATTCTATGAATCTTGGATAGACAATGAACTTGCCTTGCATGGAAAACACAAATTCTAGAAAGTTTAAATTGCTTTCACTATTTTCACCACTAACCGTTAATTTTAAACTTTCTTGATTATACCAAGTCTTCACATTCTTCGAAAATCTTTAACCTTGAGGAGTTTTAAAAAAATATCTACAACTTAATCTTGAGTCTTCAAAAATTTTAGATCTACTTCCTTTTTGGAAACTTGCTCTCTAATAAAATGATATCTTTTTTCCATATTCTTGCTTTGATCATGAAACATGAGATTTTTAGCAAGTTCTTATGCAGACTTGTTATTAATGAACATTGCAATTGCTTCCTATTTTGATAAATGAAGCTCTTTCAACAATCGCCTAAGCCAAATAGAATGACAAGTACACGAAGTTTTCGCTATGTATTGAGATTCATGAGATGAGAGGGTCACAATAGGTTGCTTCTTAAAACACCATGAAATAGCACAATCTCCTATGAAAAACACATAGCTAGGGGTGCTTTTCCTATCATCAATATCTCTAGCAAAATAATTATCGTAGTATCCAAGTAAGTTAAAGCTACTTGAAGAAGAGTAAAATAGACCATAATCAATTGTTCCCTTCAAGTAATGAAGAATTCTCTTATCAAACTTCATGTGAGTAGAGCTAGGAGCTTCCATATAACAGCTTACTACTCCAATTGCAAATAAAATATCAAGCTTTATACTTGTTAAATATCTCAAACTCCCAAGGAGACTTTTGAAAAGAGTAGGATCTTTTTGTCCATCATTAAAGTTTGAAAATTTCACTCCACATTCTATAGGTGTATATATGGGGATTGCAATCAAGCATTTTGAACTTCTTTAACACTCGTCTTGTATATCTTTCTTGAGAAATAAAGATTCCATTTTCCATTTGTTTTATTTCTAAACCCAAGTAATAGGACATGAATCCTATATCGCTTATGTCAAATTCACTTGACATGTCTTTCTTGAAATCTTCAAACAAAATTGAGGGTAATGAACAAATCCATTATCTTGGAAATACTTGTTAATGTAACTATTCCATGCACGAGGTGCTTGTTTCAATCCATATTCCTTCTTAAGCTTTATAACTTTGTCTTCATGCCCTTTGACTACATATCCCATATGTTGTTCAATATAAACTTCCTCCAAATAGCCACTGAGAAAGACATACTTCACATCAAGTTGATAAATTTTCCAATTCATTTAAGTAGCCAAGGAAATGATCAAATGAATCATTTCCATGCGAGCAACTGGTGCAAAGACTTCATTGTAATCAATCCCATACTTTTTTTTGTATCCTTTAGCAATAAATCTTTCTTTGTATCTTTGCACGTCTCCTTTAACACTCTTTGTCTTAAAGACCCATTGAACTCTGATAAAATTATGACCCTTAAGAAGTGTAGATAACTCCCAAGTGTTATTCTTCTTAATGGATTTGATTTCTTCATTCGTGGCTTGTCTCCATCTTTTATCTTTCATAGCCTCATCAAAATTCATTGGTTTACTATCCATGAAGATGCAACAAAATCATTGATAGCTTCAGTGTTGTCATAAAAATCATATATGTTTTTCATCTTTTGATGTCTTTCCCTCGCAATTTCTTCAAAAGATAATGATATTCCAAAAGTAAAAGTAGTTGATGGTGGAGGAGTTAGCATCTTGCATTGGTGCTATGGAATCTTGTTCTTCCTCAAACCAATGAAATAAGTCATAGGAAGTCTCATTTTGTGCCTCCCAATTCCAACTTGCTTCTTCATTGAACTCTACATCTCTATTTATAAAAATCTTCCCATTTCTTGGGTTGTACAACTTGTATCCTTTTGAATGCATGTTATAGCCAATGAAGACATATTTAATACTTCTATCATCAAGCTTCGATCTTCCTTGATTATGAAAATGTGTATAAGAAATACTCCCAAATACTTTCAAATGGTTAACACTTGGTTTCCATCCACTCCATACTTCTTGAGGAGTTTGACCATCCACATTCTTTGTTGGTGAGTGGTTGGACAAGTACACTGCACGAGAGAAAAGTTTAGCCTAAAATTCTTTAGATATATTTCTTGCTTTCATCATACATCTAGCTATATAGAGAATTGTTCTATTTTTCCTCTCTACTACACCATCTTTTTGTGGTGATTTAGGTACCTCCAAAGGATGACGAATCTCATGTAATTTACAAAATTCATTGAACTCATTAGAAGTGAATTCGCCTCTTTTGTCAGATCTTAAAGATTTAATCATACAAGCATTTTCCTTTTCCATAAGTACCTTGAAAATTTTAAATGCCATAAATACTTTATATTTTTGCTTCAAAAAATAAACCCAAGTCCTTATACTATAATTATCGATGAAGAGTAGGAAGTATCTATTTTTACAAATGATGGTGGATTAATCAGTCCACAACCATCGGTATGAACAAGTTGAAGAGGCTCAATTACTCTTGATGTTGCTTCTTTCGAAAAGTTACTTCTTTCATGCTTGCCTAAGATAAATGCTTCAAAAATTGATTAGGATGGTTGATAATTGGTAGCCCTTTTACTATCTTATTTTCTTCCAAATCTTTGAGTGCTCCAAAGGTCAAATGGCCAAATCTCATGTGCCAATTCCATGATTCATCTTTCACGCTAGTCTTCATAAACTTTGATTTAATGGTGTTGATATTTAACATGAACAATCTATTCTTTGACATAAAGACTTTAGCAATTAGGTTTTCACCTTAATCTTTTAGCCAAAGACAACAATCTTTCTTGTGAATTTCATATCCCTTTTCAAGGAGTTATCCCAAACTCAAGATATTGCTTCTTAATTTGGGAATATAATAGATATTGGTGATTAGTCTGTGGCTACCATTCTTTGAAGAGATTAGAATGGTACCTTCCTATGAATTTGAAATTTCAAGAAATCTCTAAATGAAACATTGCCACATACCTTCTTATCTAGCTCCAAAAAAGTTTCTCTATATCTACACATGTGATTGCTCGCTCCATTGTCAAGGTACCACATGCTTGTATCACTTTTCTCTTCATCCTTGCAAGCTAGCAATAAAGTTGGATCCTTCGCTTCTTGTTTATTTTCAAGAAGATTGACTTTTCTTTACCTCCTTGAGTACCATTGTAAAACTCCAAGAAAAATGTCCAAATTTATGATAGCTATAACATTCAAAATTAGACTTGTCATACCTCCTTTCATTTATTCTAGAATTATTGTCTCTTCCTCTTCCAGTTATTCTTCCACGTCCTCTAGTTGATTGATTGTTATTATCATTCTTTCCCGTGTTAAAATCACCTATTCCTCTTCCTCCTTGGCCACGACCACAACCTCTTCCTCATCTTCATCCTTGTCCTCTTTGATTCATTCCTCCTCCATTGTCTTCAAAGATGCCTCGGCTTTGAGAGCTTTCTCCATTGAATTATCTTGTATCATCTTGAATTTGTCTTCTTGGGCTTGTAACTCATCCACTACTTGATAAATCATCATAAAGTCAATGTCTTTTGAATCAATGACAAACACCACATAATTAAATTTTGGAGTCAAGGAATGATGTATCTTCTCCTCAATCACACAAACATTTTCCAAATTTTCTCCATACCTCTTCATTTGATTCATAATGGCCAACAACCTTGAACAATGAGATTGACTCAAATTCCTTCATTTGCAAAGCTATAAATTCACTTTTTAAGGCTTGGAGATGCACTCTCTTCACTTTTTCAACTCCTTGGAAGGAACTTTGCAAAATCTCCTAAGCTTCTTTTGCCGTAGTGACATTATCACATTCACAAACATTGAATCTTCCAATCCTTGATGGATGAAGGTGAGGGCTTGTTGATCTTTCTTCCTTGTTTTTACCAAAGAATCCTTCTCATTTTGTGACAATTATACCTTATTTGCTAGCTGAACATATCCATTTTCAATGATGTCTCATACATCTTGTGATCCAACCAATGCTTTCATATGTATAGACCAAATTTCATAATTCTCCTTTATAAGACGAGGAAATTGGAATGGATATATCCCATTTTTTGCTATCTCTCACACTTAAGAAACTTGCTCTGATACCTCATTTTTGTAAAAGGATGAAGTATATGTGAGAGAGGAACTTCTAAGAACTTATAATTTTCTATTACTTGAAGCACTTGTAACTTGACTCTTAAACTTACAACCTCATAGATATTTATAGGCATAAATCCTATAGATGAATCACACTTCTCTAGATACATTAACCACACACTTCTAAATCTACATACATTAACCACAAACTTCTAGATATCTTAATTAAATGTTTTCTATGAATTGGATAGACAATGAACTTGCCTTACATGAAAAACACAAACTCTAGAAAGTTTAAATTACTTTCACAATTTTCAACAGACATCACCTCCCAATTCATGATTCTTGCCAACTTTTTAATGAAGGAAGAAATACTGGAACATTTGCTTCTACATTGTCCATTGGTAAGAGCAATTTGGTTTGGCTTTAATCTTGTAATCAGACCAGATCAAATTGCAGTTAGCACCTTTTTTAATTAGTTAGATAATTGGTTTTATGAGTATTGCAAGAATGCTGACAGACTCATCCAACCTACGAACCTAATCATGTTAATCTTATATAACATCTGGGAAGCTAGGAACAAGCAGTATATGGAAAGATCGAAAATATCAATTGATCAAATTCTGCAAAGGATCAAAACCCAATGGAGAGACTATGCTAAAAGCATAAATCCCCTCCAACCCGCAGGCTTAGTTCCTCTAAACCAAAGCAGAAGGAAGACAAGCCACCTTCCTAACCTAACTCAACAGGACACCCTCAATGGTTTATGCTTCCTTTTCTTCAAAAAGAAAGTTTAAAGAGATACTTTCACAGTAACTATCACTCTATAGCAAGGTCTCTGGAGGAATAGTTCCTTAGTTTATAACAAACATAAGAGTAAGTACAATACTATTAGAGAAACCTTGCTTAACTACTTGCAGGAGATCACTGTTGCTCTTGATAAGGATGACTTGCTACAAATGATCAAAAGTCCAAACAACAACTTGAACATCATCCTTCAGGACCTTAATCTCCTCCTTGACCAAAACAATGTAAAACTGTGTCACAGAGGAGAACATGGGATCCAAATTCTGAGATCCTGGATTTATTATATGAAAAGTTACATCTCTATCTCCATGTAACTGTTTCCTTGAATAAAAAAGAAAACAAAAAATTCTCTTGGGTCAATTTCACAATGTGCAACTTACATGGGTAGTAATATTTTAACAAAATCTAATTGATTTTTATATGATAATAATAAGACTGTAATTTATTCTTTATATGATAAAAAAAGTAACAAAATTTTATTTTATTCGGAATTTATAAATAAAGCTAATTAATTTTTATTTACAGAAAATAAATTAAAAACTTTATTATATAATATAATATTAAGGAAAATAGATAAGATATTTTTTAAAGATTAAAATAAATTTTTAATAGTAAAAGAATAAAAATTAACTTGTAAAATAAGAAATGCCTAAGAACTTTTTCATTTTTTATTAAATCAGCACCTTTAAACGCCTTTATTGCAGAGAATAAATGTAAAAGAATCAAGATTGTTAAAATTATATTCTTTTTTTTATTTTGAAAAACTACACACTGAGAGATAAAAAAAAATATAATTTTATCTGACTCAAATACCTTTTTATTTAGTATTTCTATAATTAAATATATTTGACCAATATAAAATTTTTAAAAAAATTTAAAATAAAATAATTTTATAATTTTTAACTCAAAATAAATAATAATAAAATAATAATTTTTGAAATATACTTTAAAAATAAATTATAATATTTAAAAAAATTTAATAACACATTTCCTTTGAGAGTATTCTGAGTCTTGACATCTCTCAATTTGAGACGAGTGTAATTTACACAATTAACCAAACACTAGACAAACTTGCAAGGAAGGAATTTTGTGATGTACGAACTAGGCTAATTATATATATTAACATTAATTCAGACACTTGCGTGTAATCATTAGCATTAGGTCTAACACTAGACGTTTGCAAGGAAGGAATTTTAAGATGTACTAACTAGGCTAATTATATATATTAACATTAGTTCAGACACTCGCTCACTTGCGTGTAATCACTATAAAGTATAAACATCTTTCTAGAGGGTTCAAGGAAGAAGAAAGAGCAACACAGCAAGCATGGGAATAGAAAGTGAGTGGGTGGTCCAAATAAGCAATGAGCTGAAGAGCAATGAATCTTCAACAACAATGGAGATAGAGAACTGGAAGAAGCATTGCATTTACAAGATACCATCATTCATCACAGACGTGAACAAGGGTGCTTACAAGCCTCAAGCGGTGTCGTTTGGTCCATACCATTATGGGAAAGAGCAGGTGATGGGCATGGAAGAGCACAAGCACAGAGCTCTTCTCCATTTTCTCAAGAGGTGTGGGAAGCCATTGGAGTTGCTGTTTCAAAGCATGAGTGAAGTGGAGCAAGATATTAGAGACTCTTATAAGCCACTTGTTTGGAAGGAGGGAAATCATGATCATGGATTCTTGAAGATGATGACTCTTGATGGCTGTTTCATGCTGGAAATACTTCGAACTGCAGATTGTATTTCTTGTGATGATTATGCTGATAATGATCCAGTGTTCAGTGACCATGGTCGACTTTGTGTCATGCCTTTAATCAGGCGTGACATGCTTGTACTTGAGAATCAGCTACCCATGATGGTTCTTGATAAATTGATTGAATTTGAGGGCAGGAATACCCAGGTAATTAATTGTGGATTTGATCTCTCATATGTTTTATAGTCTCTTAGGAATTTTGATGAAGTGATTCATAAATGGTTTATTTTGGCGAGGCAATGTTTGATACATGAATTTTTTTAAAAGAGTAAATGAATAATTTGATTTTTAGAAGGTATATGTTCTCTCAAATTTAATTCTTAAAAAATAACATGTCTCAATTTGATCATTGAAAGATCAATCTCCAATTAATTTAGTCCTTGATTTAATGGGATGGATAAAAAATTAATTGATAGTAACATTAAGGGATGCTAACTTGACTATTAAATAAAGAATTAAATCATATTCAACAATAACAAAAATATATATAACATTTCATTTACAAATTAAACATAGTCAAAACACATAATTTTCATTTTTTTAATGTATAGTTTATAAATCTAATGTATTTTATTTTATAAATTACAATTTATTAAGATGCATTGTTTACATTTAATTTATTTGGTAAATAAGACTCAATTTATCATTTAATAGTTATTTAGTGTTTGTTAAATATGCTACTGTGAATTAAGTTTCTATCTTTCTTATTAATCAAATAATTAAATTGATTAGAAATTGATCTTTCAAAAACTAAATCATTGATTTATTCATTTTCTAAATATAAAAAAATTTATTATATAATCAATAGATTCTTACTTAATTAGAGTAGTAGATGCTTTCTTCACCTTAAGGTCTTACATGTCTTCTCAATCATCATATATAGGATGAAGAATTCTTGAACAAGCTAATCCTCAAGTTCCTTTGCCCTTGCACACCACTCGTTCAAAGCTTCGGTAAATGCTTGCACGCATTGGATCTCTACAGGAAAAGCCTCCTTCAGCATGAACCCACTCATCCAACCAGCATGCTGAAACCATCAAAAACAAATAAGCATAGAGGAGACAACGACATCATGCGCCCTGCAAGAGATCTTTTAGAAGCTGGAGTTTGGTTCAAACCTAGCAACACCCAAAGCCTCAAAGATGTGTCCTTTAATGGTGGGATCCTCAGGCTCCCATCAATAGTCATAGACGACTGCACGGAAACAATGTTCTTAAACCTCTCAGCTTTTGAGCGTTTACATGTAGGAGTAGGCAACGATGTTTCCTCATACCTATACTTAATGGATAATATCATTGACAAGGAAATAGATGTTGGCATCTTACACCGTAAAGGGATTATTTTTAATGCACTTGGAAGTGATAAGGCTGTGGCAAAAATGTTCAACTCGCTCACAAGAAATCTCCCAGTGGATTGTGAAGGAGGGTTGCATGTAGTGCAAGTGAGTGTTTGTAGATACTGCAAAAAGCCATGGAATAAGTGGCGTGCCAATCTCATTCAAACTTACTTTAGAAATCCATGGGCTATTGTGTCTCTTGTTGCAGCCTTTGCCCTCTTTGGGTTAACTGCGATTCAAACAGCATACTCCATAAAAGACGCTATTAGTGATAAATCTTCAAAATTAGCTCCACGTCATCTTTGAATTTGAGTTGAAATTCCATTGTAATGATTCCCTTAAATTTGAAAAAGGCAAAGAAATAATCGAATTATTCTAAGTATTAAATCATTAGTACTCTATGTATATCTAATGGTGCGATTGCCTTTAGCAATTCATTTCATAATTTTAGTAGTACTATTTTGTTCATAAGAATGAATTCTTGAATTATCAATGATTAATTGGTTTGTTTGAGAATTGATGAATTGGTCAGCCTTAAGGTAGCAAAACCAACAAGGGTTAAGTTTAGTGAAAAGAATTAGTCTTTCACAATATGGCAAACTCAAGTTCGAATTGAAAAAGATGATCATATTTATTGTCCAATAATACCTCAAATGTAATTGCCTCTAGTAGAAGGATACTTGTGGAAAAAAAAAACCCAACAAATCTTTGAGCCACCACTAAACCATACATAGGTTATGTGACCTAATTAACTTGACAACTCAACCTCTATGCAAAAGAAAAAAAACTTGCAAAAAAATTAGTCATGCATCTCTCACCTTCAATGCCCATAACAATTTTAGTGCGGACTAATCATTGGCCCTCCTCTCATCATTACCTCTTAATGTGAGATTACCATTGTAATAACTTAAAATTTTAGATATCTAAATTGAGAAATTGAGAAATTAAACTGGTGTGGCTAGAAATATTAACAATAAGTTGATGGGACTTCCATAGTGCAATTTAATGCCCCAAAGATTTTCTCCCAACCATAAGAGTCTTTGTGTTAAGCAATTTTTTTTTTTCAAATTAGTAAACAAGAGCCTAAATATATAGCCATTAACTCATGATCAAAACTTTTTTGGATGGCGCTTTTCCCTAAAATGATGTTATTTCAACAAAACTTTTCTCTCAAATTTGAGTCATTTTAGCAATCATTTAGCCTTGCAAAATTTACACAAATGTTATTTTGAGAAAAAAAAGTCGTGATCCTTCTTTCTCCATGTCACTTCCTTTCTCAAATGGCCTTCATGCTCAACCAACAATAGAACCACCATGCATGGCATCCAATCCATTGTGTCTAGATAGCAATAAATCTCGTGGTAGAGCAGTTTGTTGTTTGATCCCTCTCTCCCTCCCCTATTTTGTATTTTGTTTTGGCCAAAGAAGATGGTGAAAGTTAGGGATAGTTTGGGTTACCAAAATGGTTTTCTTCCTTTCACTTTTTGACTTTTTGGTGTTGAGAATGATTGATAAGTTCTTGTTAAAATGAATAGGAATGGACTACATAAAATTCCATAGAAATTCATATTTTTGATATTCTTGTAGTTATTCTCTGTAATTAAATTGTTATATCTATTAGAACATTATCTAATTGTAATTATTGACTCCCAAAATAAAATTTGATGTCCAATTTTGTAAATAGATTAATTAGGGTATGAGTTATAGGGTATGGGAAATTGAAATAAGAAGGTTATATTGATATGGGGCCTTCAACATAAATTGTCAATTTGGAAATAAGCAAAATTTGGAATGAACTTCTTACAAAAGGATTTTGAGACTTCATTAAATTATAAAGCATGTGTAAGAACCTAAATGCTTGGAGCTTATGTAATTGGTGACCTTATATTACTAATAATTTTATGAGAAAGAAATTAATGCATAAAAATAAAAGGAAAGCCTAATAAAAAAACCTAGGAAAAATTGAGTCGAGGGTTAAGATTAAGAGTTTCTTTTAAAATTAAAATTTTACCCAATGATTTTTGTAATGTTTAAAAAAATTTCAAATAAGCTAGACATTAATATGCTAGGATTAGTCTAACCCAATGATCGGTACTTGAACCACTTGATCAAACCCAAACCCTACCAATTGACTATAACTAACAATGAAGGCTTTACATCATCATCCATGAAAACTATAAAGAGACCTATGCCTCCCCTCAAGTACACACAATCTAGCACTTTAAAAGCACTCTTGCTCCTACCCTCTTATCTTCTACTAACTAGACTGACCAAGGTGTAACCGGGGAGCCTCTTTCCCCTTTGCAATTTCTTTTGAACCATCTCAAACAACTAATCTTAGCCAAATTTGAGACTGGTGTCTTACCTTGACCATATTCTTCTAACCGATCATTAAAGATCCTTTCAAGACTTACTTAAGACTCCAAGATATAGACTCGCTGCCATCTTTTTACATTCCCTACTAAAGTTTCTCCCATCAATGCTGCTTAACGCAGCCCCCATGGTAGCTTCATAGCCCACCAAGATCCTTTCGCCCGTAGCCCTTAAGCCTATAATGTCCATAACAACTAGCCTGGGGAGAGTTATGCTGGTGCGCATCGAGGAATACTTGAGAATCAAGGAGAAGTGAGTTCAAGCCTATGATTGTTGCCACCATGTGGTGATAGAATCCCACAACACAGTACTTAGCTGAATAAAGATTCTCCAATGGGCTAGGCAAGACCAACTCAGTAGCTAAATAAGGAATCTCAACCGGTTCAAGGATCAAGGAATATGAGTAGTTCAAGTTAATTTATCTTTATGCACATTATTCAATAATATCTAGAAGCAAGATTAACTATTTTTCTTTTTATTTAAAGCTTGTTGCTCTGCTAAGACTAGCAGAGGGAAATATAAGTCAATTGTGATGGATATGAAAACAAAATTTGGCAACAAGATTAAAATTAACATTCCTGATGATATTGAGAGAGATGTGGGCCCTAAGGCTAGAGATATAGCTAACTACTGTGGATTTATAGTCAAGCAGATTGTCTCCTTCAGAGCTGGTAGATGGCAAAACATTTTTGCCACATATGGACAAGCAATGTGGTTGAAAGTGAACGTAATAAGTTACAAAGAGGCATATAACTCTATAGTTTTTTACTTTCTTTATAAGAAAAATATTTGTCTATATTTTAGGAAAAGTTTGAGATTGGCAATGACAGAAGACAAATGGCAATGGAAAAATTTGTCATCACCACTATGCAGCGGCTATTCAGACCATGAAAGACTTGTATGCACAAACATTACAACCACTTTAGCAATGATGAAGAGAGATTGGCTAATCAGCCAACTGACATTATGCCTGAAGATTAAGAGTGGTTGGTAGCACATTATGGTTCAAAAGAATTCAAGGTAATATGGAATTATATGTTGTTTAAACCATCTAAATTATAAGAGTTTTCATTCAGTTATCTAAGCTATGAGAGTTTCGTTCTTGTAGGCTGTTAGTGAAAGAAACAAGTAAAATAGGGCACAACAAATAACATGACATACATGTGGCCCTTAATCCTTTGCTGAGATAGAGGAATCTACGGTAAGTGACTTTAATTATTTAATTACTTAACCATGGTCACAATACATACATGTTTACAAGTGTTTTTATTGTAAAGGAATCTTTAGACTAGAGAAAAGGCGTCGGTTGATTGAGTATGGGAGCTCCAGCACACTCATAGAACAAAAGAAGGAGAAGTTGTGTGGTTCGACCCAAAATCACAGGAAATTCATGTATATGAAAAATTTTAATTATCTTTTGAAGTTTAAGTGTCATTTCTTGTGCTTGTTATCATTTTTTACATTAATGTAGGCATGCATTCAAGAGGTTATGTCTTAGCAACAGGAAACTGAGAACTCACTGATCGGAGATGAGATTTTGGCATCTGTGTTTGGAGAGAGGTTAGGATTTGTTCGTGGAAAAGGCTATAGAAAGAAGCCATCCACTAGGAAATCTCAACAACAAATAAGTATGGAAGCTAGCATGTCATCTATAATTGAAAGTTTATGTAAGCATATGCAAGCTGAGCTTGATAGAAAGCTCCAGAAGGAGTATGCTGAGCTTCAATCTCATATGCAATCTGAGCTTGATAAGAAGCTCCAAGAGTAGCATTATGAGCTTCAATGTTAGATGCAAACTGAACTTGAATGAAAAATGCAAGCTAAGATTGACCAGAGGATCCAAGCACAGTTGGATGTAATAATGTCAAGATTTCAATAGGTAACCATGACTTTTAGTTCTTCTATTCCCCTTTTACATTGATTTATTGATGATAATAGGCTGGAATTTAATGGTAGTGTGATGCAATTTTGGTGTTGAACGAATAGCTTGGTTTTGGGATTGCGATGTGGGTAATATCTTGTCCCAACCTTTATTTGCCGTATAAATTTTTGCTGCTGGATTTATCATATGAATTTGACTTGATAGGCATTTCTTGTCATCATATGAATGTGGGTATTATCTTTCTACTGATCTCATTTAAGCATTACACTATGCATGGAAGGCATTTATTGTCATCATTTGCTCTTGACATTATTTTGGCTAAAATTTTTTTGTGTATTTGGTCTTGAAATTGTTTTGGCTCAAATTTTTGTGTGTATTTGGTGTTGACATTATTTTGGCTTAAATTTGCCATCATTTGGTGTTGACATTGTGTTAGCTCAAATTTGCCATCATTTGGTCTTGACATTGTTCTAATTGTTATCTCATAAGTTTTAGGATGGATTCGATTTGTCATATGCTATAATTAGTTGCTATCATGTTTCAATGATCATAATTGTAGTTGCTAACATGTTGTCTTATCCTTAATAGGCTATTTTAAACAGGGACAAACTTCAAGAAGGAGGAACTAATGATGCATAAAATATGTCTTACTTTTGTAACTATTGTAAATTATGTAATTATTGTAAATTATTGACTACAATATGATAATTGTAAAGCGAAAGACTTGTGAATAATGCTATTGTATTTCATTCATTTAGAGAATAGGTATTTATACAGAAGGTAGTATGCTAACTAAGGAAAGAAAATAAATGGAATAATTCTCTATAATTGATTCCTAAGTTATAGCCTATAAGCATGCCTATTTAATTACAAATATATACAGCATTGATTCATATCTGTAACATTTAATTGATTCATATATGTAATACTCCCCCTCAAGCTTGAGCATAGATGTTAATCATGCCCATCTTATTGCAAAGGTATTCCACTCGAGTATTATTTAGTGCTTTTATGAACAAGTCTCCTAGTTGTTCTCCTGTCTTCACATATCCGGTAGAAATCGAACCTTCTTGAATCTTTTCTCTAATAAAATGACAATCAACCTCAATATGTTTAGTCCTTTCATGATAAACTGGGTTAGAGGCAATGTGAAGAGCAGCCTAATTATCACACTAAAGTTTTGATGGTGTAGTGAATTCTAACCTAACTTCAATTAACAAGTGATGTATCCACAGAATCTCACATGTAGATTGTGACATAGCTCTATATTCAGATTTTACACTAGATCGAGAAACTACATTTTGTTTCTTACTCTTCCAAGATACTAGGTTCCCAGCAACAAAAACACAGTAGCCTGTAGTAGATCTTCTATCACACTTCGATCCAACCTAATTGGCATCTGAAAAGCATTCAATGCGATTGTGCCCGTGGTTACTATAGAGTATTCCTAGTCTTGGTGCCCCTTTCAAGTAACACAAGATATGTTCAAGAGTTGACCAATATTTTACTGTAGGAGCAGACACGAATTGACTAACAATACTCACAGCATAAGCAATATCCGGACGAGTCACTATGAGGTAGTTTAACTTCCTTACTAACCTCCTATACCGCTCTAGATCATCAAACGGATCACCATCATCCTTAGTAAGATGATCATTTGGGATCATTGAAGTACTGCATGGCTTGACTCTCATCTTTCCTGTTTCTGCAAGTAGGTCAAGAACATACTTTCTTTGTGACAAATAAATCCCCTTCTTATTCCTCAATACTTCTATTCCTAAGAAATACTTCAATTGACCTAGATCTTTAGTATGAAATTTAGTATACAGAAAGGCCTTCGATAGGAGATTACTGTATTATCATTTCCTGTAATAATGATGTCATCAACATAGACAACAAGAAGAATAATACCAGCCTTAGTTTTTCTGGAGAACACAGAATGATCACATTTGTTTTTGTTCAATCCAAACTCTTTAGCTACCTCACTAAATTTTCCAAACCACGCACGAGAGCTTTGTTTCAAGCCATACAAAGATTTCTTCACATGACATACCTTCCCATACTCCCCCTGAGCAACAAACCCAGAAGGTTGCTCCATTTATACTTCTTCTTGGAGATTACCATGGAGAAAAGCATTTTTGATATCTAGCTGATGTAAAGGCCAATCATAAGAAGTAGTGAGAGAGATAAAAAGACGAATGAAGCTAAGTTTGGCAATAGGAGAAAAGGTATCAGAGTAGTCAATGCCATAAGTCTGAGCATACCTTTTACCAACTAAGCGAGCCTTAAGCCGAGCCATCGAGCCATCAGGGTTCATTTTAATTGCAAAAACCCATTTACACCCAACAACCTTTTTTTCGTTAGGTAAAGCCACTAAATCCTAAGTATGATTTGCATCCAAAGCATTAAGCTCCTCAAGCATTGCTGTTGACCAGCCAAGATAAGAAAGAGCTTCTTTTACTATTTTAGGTATGGAGACTGAGCCTAAAGAAGCAATAAGAGAACTAGACACAGGGGATAAGTAGTCATATGAAACAAAATTAGCAATGGGATAAGAAGATTGAGAACGAGTGCATTCACGCTTACCTTTTCGAAGGCTGATGGGTAAATCCAGATCATTGAAGGGAGGATTAGATGACAAAGGAGGTGGTGCAGGACATGTATCATTATGAGTCTCTCAACAATGAGAGTAAACTTGAATAATCAGTGGACGAGGTGCAGGAGGGATATCGGACTGAAGACCAGAAGAAATAGGACCATCATCAAGGTAGTTATCAAGAGGAACTGTCACTTCCGAAGACTCAATAGGTAGGACTCTGTATATCAGCCAATCAGTATCATCTTTAGCATTCACAGGAATAGGTTGGGGAGAGAAGAACAATATCTGCTTTGAAAAGTTCAAATCATTGGAGACCAAGTACCGACTCAGATCAGGAGAGTATCACCTGTAACCCTTTTGTAAACGAGAATACCCCAAGAAGATACACCGTAAAGCCTTAGGATCCAGCTTAGTCAGATGAGGTCGAACATCATGGACATAGCAAGTACTACCAAAAATGTGAGAAGAAATAGGAAACAACGGTTTGTGTGGGAACAAAATAGTGTAAGGGATGTCATCGTGCAGAACTGTGAAGGGAATCCGATTGATCAAAAGACATGTAGTGGATACTGCATCAGCCCAAAAAGGTTTAGGAACTTGCTTTTCAAACATAAGAGCCCAAGCGGTCTCTAGAAGATTTCTATTCTTCCGCTCAAGAACCTCATTTCGGGTAGGAGTATCCACACAAGAGGTCTGGTGAAGAATCCCATGTTCAGACACAAATTTTTTAAAAGAATATGAGACAATTTCCTTAGCATTGTCACTGTGTACGATCTATACGGGTACATTAAACTAGGTTTTTATTTCAGCAAAAAAAGCAGAGAAGTGGGAAAGTACTTCTGAACGATGTTTCATAAAATAAATCCAAGTCATGCGAGAGAAATCATCCATAAAAATAACAAAGTACTTGAAACCAGATTTAGATGGAATAGGGTAGGTTCCCCAAACATCCAAATGAACTAATTCAAAAAAATACTTAGCTCGTTTATTTATTCTAGAACTAAAAGAACTATGATGGTGTTTCATAAACTAACACAATTCACACTACAATGAAGATACATGATGAAATTGAGGACATAGTTTTAATGTGGATAAAGATGGATGGCCCAACTGACAGTGAGCTTGAAACGGATAAGTAATGCTTGAGCAAGTAGCCAACTTTGGTTCCCATGCATCTAGAATATAGAGACCATTAGATACATGTCCTCTACCAATAATCCTCTTCGTCATAAGATCTTGAAAGAGACAATGATGAGGGAAAAATGAGATATAACAATTCAATTCCTTAGTGAGTTTACTGACAGACATAAGGTTGAAAGCAAAATTAGGTAAACTCAATACAGAGGAAAGGGTGATGGATGGGGATGGTGTAACAGTGCCAAACCCCTCAATGTAATAAGTGGAACCATTAACTATGGTAACAGGGGAAGGTGCCCTATGAGACCAAAAACTAGAGAAGATGGTAGGGTTACCTGTCATATGGTCTGTGGCACCAGAATCAATAACCCACTTATTTAAGGAAGAAATAAGACATGTGTTACCTGACTCGACAAGTGTGGCAACTTGATTAGTCTCCTTAACGGATTCTCGAAATTGAGAGAATTTTGTGTACTCATCAGCTGAGATAGTTACTTTTTTCTCACCCAATAAACTTGAGGTAATGGAAATATTGGCTGTTTGAGCTATCTGATTACGATTCTGTAATTTCTTATAGAACCTTTTGTATGCCCCAATTCTTTACAATAATGACAGGTGATATTACTGGTATCAAAGGGTTTGTTTGTTCCCATATTACCATTCTTCCTTCCTGCATCATATCCTTCTCCTTCTTTAGTAACAAAGACACTAGCTTGTGGAGTAGAAGGAGTACTCTCAGTACATAGCACCCTACTAAAGACTGGAGAGAATCTATGATTTAGCAGTTTCAAATTTAGCAGGGAGTCCAACCAAAAAACTCATGATTGCCATCTGTTCTCGCAGGGCATGCTAGGTTTTAATTTCAGTGCTGAGTGGCAAAAGAACATTTAATTCTTCATATGTTCTTTTAAAGTCCATAAAGTAAGCAGTAAGAGTTTTAGTCTCCTTCTCAACCTGGTAGAAAGCCTTACACACTTCATACATGCTATTAATGTTCCCTTTACTAGAATACAAAAATTCTAGATAATTTATCAATTCTTTCACAAATTCACAGTGATTGGTAAGGCCAATGATATCATTCTCAATGGAATTCCTTATTTTTAAAAATAATCGTGCATCATCTCTTAACCAAGTTTATCTACTATTATCAGTTAGAGGTTCTTTTTCCAAGTGGTCATCCTTATCAACACTTCTTAAATAAACTCTAATTGTCTTACTCCACTCAAGATAATTAGAGCCATTGAGCTTGTTTTCAGTAATTTTGGACATTTTAAGAATTATTTCACTAACAGTACCCTTTACTTCCCCCATATTCATAAAAGATGGAAATACTTGATTAAGTACAGTGAAAACTAAATACTTCACATTATGCAATTCTCAAAGAAAGTACTCAATTATTTTCAGCAAGTGAACTAGCAAATCAACAACTCCAAAATTTAGTGACCTAAAGAATAAAGAGCAATTAAAGCAAAAGCAAATCAAAAAATAATAGGCAAAGAAGCAACCATAGCTCTGATACCATGTAAAGCGAAAAACTTGTGAATAATGCTCTTGTATTTCATTCATTCAGAGAATAGGTATTTATACAGAAGGTAGTATGCTTACTAAGGAAAGAAAATAAATGGAATAATTCTCTATAATTGATTCCTAAGTTATAGCCTATAATCATGCCTATTTAATTACAAATATATACAACAATGATTCATATTTGTAACATTTAATTGATTCATATCTGCAACAACAACAATGTAATACTATTTATTTGTAATGTAAAGGTATTTTGTTTTATAATTTTATTAGGTAATATTCTCTACGTCACAAGAAATATAGAAATTAAAAAAATAGAATTAAATCATTAAGGAGATTCTGTGCCGACATTTGTCATAGCAGAAGGTCTATTCTGTGGCAACAATAACTATCACCACCAAAATAGGCTTTAGTGGCAACACATAGTCGCCATAGATATCTATTTTTGTCACCATGGATTATTGTCGCCATATTAACTAATATTTAGTCGCCACAAATAAGCTTTAGTGGGACACATTGTCGCCACAGAAAGATGCTTCTGTGGCGACAATTGTTGTCACCACAGATATGGCTATCTATGGCGACAATTCCATCGCCACAAAAACGTAAATCTGTGGCGAAAGTTTTACTTGCCACAGAAACGGCCTCACTTTCTATGGTAACATGTTTTGTCATCACAGAAATTGCCTTCTATGGCGACATGTTTTGTCACCACAAAAATCAACAGAAAGTGACTTCTGTGGTGACTTTTGGTTAGTGAACCCCAACATCTGTGGCAATTTTTTCCACCTTCTATGGCAATATGTGTCGCCACTATTTGCATTATCAGTGGTGACAGTATTTTGTTACCACTAAAGGTCTTTAGTTGCGAAACTTTTAGTGGTGACATGCTACAAATTTTTTGTCGTCATTGAAGAATTTTCATGGTAACTTCTCAACTTTCAGTGGCGACTTTTGTCGCCACTGAAGGTGAAATTTTTTGTAGTGGCCTGCCCTGTACTATCTGAAGCGTCCTCCAATGGATCTCAAGTACACTTGGTCCCTATCCTTATTGATAGATCATCCCAGAGTTGGTTATTATTCCTTACCAACTCTAATAGATTATCCCATAGCCAGCAAGATCGATATCCCTTTGGATACCTCATTTCCCTTTTGTCCCATAAAGGGACTAGTATTACTCACGAGATCATTGCCACCACTAACAGATCACGCCTACTCTGCCTTCACAGATTATGAGGTTACAGAATTACCATCCTCACTGATAGATCACATTCCAGCATATTATTCATAAGTATATATTCTAGGGTGATTCGACTCATGCTATGGTTATGCTTAACTCTAAGTATGTGACCCCTTTTGTTGGCTATAGTAAAGTTCACTAACTTAGAATTTACAACCATCACGGTGTTTTCAAAATCATTTATGATTGAGTGGATGTTTTACCATCCCAAAATTATGGTTTGACTGTGGAATACCCAATGATTATCCCATACCGATAGTCGGTCACTCAATCATGAGTTTATCTACCACTAACACTTGGAATACTTTTCTCTTTTACATTTTCCTCTTTCTTTTCTATCTCATGTTACATGTTACCCAAAACTATAACTTTCTCATGTAATGACATTATTGTTGACTTTATTGAGCACAACCTTTAAGAAAATAGAAAATTAGACTCATAAACTTGTTCTAAGCCTTTGAGGTTTCATTTCAAAGACTAGATGGCTCTTTCAAAATAATTTCTTTATGAAAACAATACTTTTTCACCTACCAATTGACTTTCAACTTATAGCAGTCGGTTTATAGAAATAAAATCTTGAAAAACATAAATAGGACACTACAAGTTAGTTATCGGAACAGTAGCAGTCAACTATCGGCTAACAGAGAGCTACCAATCGACTTACAGCTATATGGCAGTTGACTGTTAAGCTTTTGTAAGCTGGTAGTTGATTGCCAAAGGCCCGATAGTCAGTTGATAGGTGCTGGCAGTCGGCTGCTATCTATGTTTTCTGGAAAATATTAAGCTAAAAAACATGAAAGTCGAGTTACAGGATCTTAACTGCTATGAAATGTTACAAAATCCAGATTTCACCTCTTTTCAAGGCTAAAAAAAGCATGAGATTAAATTATAATACTGAATCATCACTAAAACTGCATCAAAACTCATTTATATGCTCAAAATCATCCATCACAAATGGATTCAACTCAAGTCAACCATGCTAAACAATGTAACCCATTGCATAAAATCTGGAACAAGCATTTCTAAGTACATCTAATTGGCATAAAACACCCAATAGAAGTTAAAAACACAAAGAATGTAGGTTTAAAACCCTATCTTAACTTAAAAGTATCAAAATCACGCTTTTAATCAAGTGAATAATAATTTCAAAATAGAGGGAATTAGATTGTTTGCTACCTTATTTCTTGAAAAAGATATGTAGATACCTATCTGAAAGTTCCTTAATGTGATCTCTTGTTCCTGGAGATGTTAAAATTCACTCTAAAATCCTTTTTCTTCTTAGATTCTCACTCTCTCTCTAGCTCTTCTTTCTCTCTCTAGAATTTCTAAATTTAGGGTGAAATGGTAAGGGTTCTGATATTTCCATCTATTTATAGATTGTCCAAATGTTCACAGAAACTTTAACCCTTGTCTGATATCAGGGTCACATTTTAATCATCCGACCTCAATTAGCAACTTCTCCGTCCATATAGAGAATTACCATTTTGCCACTAAAACCTTGGCTAGAAATTTCAAAAATCAATTAGCTATTGTAACTCTCTTTTGGCTAAAATTACATTTTGCTACCCCTAGACTAATGAAAGCTTACATAACTTCCTTAACTTAACCTTTTTTCCTTTCATTCAAGTTCCTATCCTTTTCTTTTCTATTTAGCCCTTCACTCTAATGCAACTACATGCAACCTACAGTAACACATACAAGCATTTAACTTATTTAATAACTATCAAACATCTCCCATAAATAGAAGGAGTGAATGTTACAAGAGAAGATTTAAAGTTATAGGAAATTAATGATGAGAGTGAATCATGGCTAAGAGAATGGGAAATTATTGGGTAAACGTGTATGGGAAGTTACATGAAATTTAAGGAGCCTACATTTGAATTTTAAAAAATATATAAAAGAAAATAAAAACTAATGACTATTCTTTTAGGAACTACTTAGAATTCCTAATTCCCTTCATAATTTATGAAACTTGTTAGAGTTTAAGGGTTTGGTGAAGATGTCTACTAATTGATTTTATATAGAGACATATTCTATATTTGTGGTGCCATTTTGAACATAGTCCCTAAGAAAGTGGTGCCTAATTTCTATATGTTTAGTTTTAGAATGTTAGATAAGATTTTTTTGAGATATTGATTGCACTCGTGTTGTCACACAATATAATTTTTTTAAATTTTAGCCCATAATCCCCTAATTGGTGCAACATTCATATCAGTTGAGCACAAAAGCTTCCTGTAGCTATATACTTAGCCTCGCTTATGGAATGCACTACAAAGGTTTGTTTCTTACAATGCCAGAATACTAGACAATGACCAAGGAATTGACAGATTCCTCCTCATTTAAGTATCTATTTAAAAAGGCACTCTTCACATCCATTTAAAATAATTTAAAATTCATAATGCATGCAAAAGCAAGTAATAATCTTATAGATTCAAACCTAGCTACAGGAGCAAAGGTTTCATCAAAGTTAATACCTTCAACTTGATTATATCCTTGAGCTATAAGATGGGCTTTATTTATGAGTTTCCTGATTCATCTAGTTTATTTTTGAACACCCATTTAGTTCCTATAATGGATTGATCTTTAGGATCAGGAACTAGTGACTAGACTTAACTCCTCTTGAACTGGTTTAGTTCTTCTTGCATTGCCATAATCTAGGAGTCATCTTTAAGTGCTTCCTTAACACTTTTGGGCTCTATCTAAGAGACAATTTCATATGATTCATACTTTTGAATGATGATTAAGTTCTCATTCCCTCATTTAGATCGCTTATTATATATGTATTCCATGGGTTAAATAGGAGAATGTCTCCATTCTTTAAGAAGTCTCTGTTTACTTTGTCTTTTAGTTAATGGTTCCTCACTAGTGGTGGTAGTAACCTCATGACATTTTCTTGTCGTTCGAGTCATGGCTCTTGATTCTCATGTATTTTTCTTTTAGGAGGAACCTAATCCTCATCTCATATGCTCTATGATTAATTGAAACAGCATTGTTAATATCATCAAATACAAAATGTATGCTTTCCTCAAAGATTTTTAATTTAGTATTATACACTCTATAGGTTTTCTGGTCAATGAGTACCTAAGAAAGATTCCTTCAGTTGATTTTGCATCAAATTTACCTATTTTTTTCTATTTCATTATTTAGAAAAAAGCATTTACGCCAAAAAATGTGAAAGTAACTTATATTAGGTTTCCTTTCTTTTGAGAGTTCATAAGGTGTTTTCTTAAGAATAGGTTTGATTAGGCTCTTATTTTGTATACAGCATGATATATTTACAGCCTCTGCCCAAATATTTTTAAGGAGATTATTTTCATATAACGTGGTTCTAGCTATGTCAAGTAGGGTATGACTTTTCCTTTCGATAACCCCATTTTTTTAGGGGTCTTAAGAGAAGAGAAGTTGTGTTCTATTCCTATATCCTTACAGTAATTTTTAAAATTTTTATTTTCAAATTCATTACCATGGTCACTTCATATGCAAGTGATACAATATCCTTTTTTATTTTATACTTTTTGAAAAATCATATACAATTACTAACCCCTAGGATTTTCCTACTAGAATATGGGTCCTAATAGGTCCAAATAAATCCATATGTGTAAGTTATAGTGGATGTTTAGTGGAAACTGCATTTTCTTTTTTTGAAATGAGGATCTTACTTGTTTCCCTTTTTCACAAGCTTCATATATGTGATCTTTTTCATATTTTCCTTGTGGTAGTCTAATAAATAATTCCTTTTAACTTAATTGATTTATAATATGCAAGCTAGTGTGTCATAATTTCTAATGCCATTGCAAGCTTTGATCACTTGTAGAAGTTAAGCATTTAAGTGATGTTTCTGGTTTGACTTTTAAATGCAAGGTATAAACATTGTTATTCCTTTTTCCTTCTATTAATATACTATCATCTCCTAAATTGTGTAATATGCATTTTGAAGTTATAAAGGTTACTATGTCCTTTGTCATAGAACTGACTAATAATTATTAAATTATGCTTGAGACCTTCCAATAAATATACATATTCTATAGTTAAAAATGCATTTACCTCAACCTTACCAATTCCAATAATTCCTCCTTTACTATTGTCTCCAATAGTCACTAATCTAAGGTTCTTTGTAGATATAGACATAAAGTTCCTAGATTTTCGGTCATATGTCTGGAGAAACCTAAGTCAATGAACAAGAGTTCCTTTTATTTTGAATAATCCCTGTAAAAGAGATAGTATATTTAGTTACCTTGAGTTCTTTTGGGTCCGAGATGGGTTAGTGCTAGTTCCTGAAGCATATGTTCCTTTTGGAACCCAGATTTGCTTTCTAGTTTTTAAACCTCCATTTCTGCATATGTATGACATGTGACCTTTTTGCCTACATATATAGCATGTCCTAGTTATTACTAGTTTCACTCATCTTGATGTATAATTTTTATTTTCATTTTTACTTGAGCTTTCTTCTTCTTTTCCATAATATCCTATACTAGTTTTGTCTAATGTATTCTTTTGAACTCATAATAATAGATTCATATTCAAATTATTCCTTCTTTTAAAAAATTGTTCCAAATCATAGTTCATTTTATCTATTGTGGCCTTTAACTTTTTATTTTTAGTTACTAATGCACATAGTAATTTTTCTTCTTCCATACATTTTATCTTTTCTTCTACTATTTCTTTTTCATTTTTTAATAAGTTGAAGCTTTTTAGAACTTTTTCATTGATGTTTTCAGTGCACTATATTTTCAATTATCTTTCTATGATCAAGCAAAGTATTAAATGCATTTAGTAGTTTATCATATGATGGAGGGTTATCAAATACCTAAAACTCCTTGTCAATTGAGTTATTTTCCATCAGATATAGGTTTATGATTTCTTCTTTTGTTCTTTGATCTCTATCAAGATCTAGTAAGTCACCATCACTCTATGTAGCATTGGCAAACATAGCTTTTCTCTTATCTTTGGTTCCTTTCTTAAGTAACAAACAATCAGCTCTGATGTGTCCTAGCTTGTTGTATTTGAAGCATGTTATAACTTCTCTTTTTGAGGTTCCTTCTCCTCATCTCTAGAGATTATTTTTGTATCTTTTCTTGTATAAGTCATAGAAGTTCCTTGATAACAAGACCATCTCTTTATCTTCTTTTGGGTTAGTAGGAAATTGTTCTTCCGCTTCAGCCATGATGGAGGATTTCAGAGCAATAACCATTTCCTTTTGAAGTTCCTCTTGATCTTGTTTTAGGAACCCAATTTCATATGTGATAAGGTTCCCTCTTAACTCATCATATTACACACTTCTCATCCTTCTACTTCACTGAATAGCAACTACTTTAGATCTCCAGGCATACGATAGAATCCTTGTGATTTTTTGCACTAGTTCCTCATTGGTGAAGCTTTTTGAGTCAAGATTATTGAAAATTTTTCCAAGCCTATTGAACATGTCTTTAACTCATTCATCTGGCTTCATCTTGAACATCTCATACTCCTGGGTTAGAGTACCAATTTTGGTTAGTTTAACTTCTATGCTTCCTTCTTAAGTTACTTCCATCTTATCCCACATTTCCTTCGCAGATGAGCATCTTGATAATTTTTTTAATTCCTCTACATTAAGAGAAAAAAATAGATAGTTAACTAATGTGACTTATTTTACAAATTTTTTTCTTGATGTTAGTTATCCATTTTATGAGCATTTTGTGTGTTTTTATTCTAAAAATCACCTAATTTTGTATCCTTTTTCATTTTCAAGCATTTTATCAAGTTAGTATTAGTAATGGAGCAAATTTGGGCCTAAACAGCCTTTAGAGCGCCCGAATGGATTATTTGGGCCAATCCTCCCCTATTGGACAGAGCTAATGCCTGTGTTTTGGCCTGTAGAGAAAGGGGTTACATATTTTAGAGTCCAAGAGGAGGGGCTGCATGAGAAAAAAAGGAAGGGAAAAATGGAGACGCGATAGGAGGGGCGATTTGGAGCTTCGCGGTGACACAACAACGTTCTGGTGCTAGGGGATAACAAGCAGGACACTGCCATCACTTTTAGCCACCGAAATGTGACAAATCCATGGCATTTTAGCACGACCTGTGATGACTCGAGATCGCAACCCGTTTACATTCACAACCTATTTTTGTGGCATTTTTCATCCGATCTATAATCCGTAGTCATCTGTCGAACCTCAAGCAACCTGTTTGTGGCCATTCGCTCATTCACTAGTGACCCATTGGCGTTATTCCATCGGGTACTTAAGAACCTGAGAGTGTCAGCCATTTGAGATTTATAGACTGTTCGAGGTTTTTCGTCTGGTCTGCAGTCAATGACCCACCATCCGTCCTTCGGCAAATCATCCACGACCTTTAATATGCTCTCTGGTCACTGTTGGTGCTGTTTCTCTAGTAACCCAACTTGACCCGGGCTACTCTATGGTCAGTTGTCAAAATTCAAAATTTTATAGTTTGAAAGAGGTTTTTTGACGATTTTGTAGCAGTCGTTTGTATTGTTTCCATTCGAAAGAATAGGGGTGTGAATGAATATGTGTAACTAGTTATGTTAAACCCATTGGGGTCCTTGATTATGTTGGTATTAATGTTTTAAATGGTATGGAAGTTGAATTTGATTTTGAAATCTTCGTTGCAATTATGAATGAACATGTATGTTTTTTTCACAAGACGTTGTGTTGAATGCTATTGAGATTTTTGTTAGTAATTGAGAAATTTTAGTTGAAATTGAAAATCTAATTGCAATGAACAAATAATTTGCACTTAGAGATAAAAGGTTAATTAGCTATTGGATTAAGTAACAACTCTTAATAGCAATGAATTAAAATGATAATGCTGATCTAAAATCAATCATTAGGAAGAGATTCCAGTGGTAGGTTCTTAGGTTTAGAAGTTCAATTGTCTTGAGAGAGAAGTTGAATTTATTTCAGAATCCATCCACAAGTAGCATAGTCAGTTTCAATAATCCATCATCCCTTGTGTATTTGCCAATTGGTACAAGTTACCTTTGGGTTTGCTTTTCTTGCCACGACACATTCCCTTTTCCATTCATTGTCGCTGATTGCTTTTTATTACATTTAGTTAGTTGTTAGTTTAGTTAGAAATCAACCACTTTAATTTTTAGGCTAGATAAAAGAGAACAAGTAGTAACTCTAGGCTTTCTCGTTCCTGTGGGATACAACCTTAATACTCACCATTGCACTAGACTACATTGATAGGTTCACTGCCTTAGGTGTAGTTGCATTGGCAACGCATCATTAAATGCTTTTATTCTAATTTCAAATTTTCTTTTATCAGATTCATCTCATTTTGCTATAACTTTAAGAACCATCTTCCCATTTTCTGTTATGGTTATTTTGAATGGTCTATCTTCAATAACACTCCATGCATTGATGTCTGATGATTGGATGAAGATTCTCATCATCATCTTCCAGTATGAGTAAATGGTTCCATTAAAAATAAAGGTCTGTTGATTGAACGGCCTTCAGGTTGTTGGCTTATTTTCTAGCTAGGATCTTTTCTCCAAAGAGGTTAGTCTTGAAACAAAAATAGTAGTGACAAAGACGTGCTTTGATACCAAATTTTAGCCATAAATCTACCTAATAAGGGGATTTGAATTGGGTAAGTAGAATTGTTTTTCTTTTTAAAAATATTTTTAGTTCTTTAGTTTTAGGTTCCTATTGTTTAAGATTCTTTTCAACAAATGAGATAAGTATAGGAGAAAATATTAAACAGTACACCGCGATGTATAGAGTTTTAGGATCCAGAAAATTAGATCCCTACGTCATCTCCTCAAACACACAAGAAGAGAGTTTTATAAGCACTAGGAAATAACCTTACAACCAATCAATCCTCTCCAAGGGATTAGCACAAGTGCTTTTATGATCATAGTACAGGAACCTAGTAAATATACCCTCTAAGCTTGCTATAAAGTATCATTCAATCTTAGACCATCTAATCAACCCTATAGGCTTTTAACTAAAACTCCCTTACACAACACTTAGAGAAACACTCACACACATTTGTAGGTTTAAATGTTTAAGTCACTCAGACTTCCATTACAAAGCTTTTATTGACATAGAGAATGATAGCATAATTATTTTTTTTGTTTTTTACTTCTTTTTTATCACTTTCAGGCTCTCTTTTTCTTAGAAACTTGATTTATGGTAGGAGGCATTCTTTTATACATGAAGAAGATGACCATTGGACATCTCTTAATCTTGGATATTTCCTTTGATAACATAGAGTTGACATCTTCAATTTAGTCACATTTTCATTGAGAGTTGCAGGCTAACAAGAAGTGATATTACGCTATCACAGATCTTTGTTTCCTTTTCTGGCTCTTGTGTTTAACCTTTTGTAATAAGGTTTCCTGCATAACTAAACATACCTTCCTTCTTTCCTTTTTGGTTAGTGATGTGATTGGACAATCAATTATTATGATTTTATATTAATACATAAGATGCTCTTCCTTCCTCTATTTTAATTTTCTTTTCTATTTATGCTTCTTGCTTAACTTAGCATCCTAATATGGGCTTAGTAATTATTGAGCTTAAATTTTTGACAAATTTCATAACATTGTGGGCTCTTAACATATGCAATATCACTTATATATGGATAATATGCAGTGTTTCTTTTCCCCTCTATATAACCTCCTAGGCACCCGGCCTCATCTTGTCAACGAAAAAAATATCATTAGAAAACTTCTATTTCTTTTTATCATTAAAGTGGTGATTCTAAATCGTGGTTTTGAAACCCTTGGTCCAACCAAGAATCGATCTACTATTCATTTTAGGTAAGGGTGTTCAAAATTGATCTAAACTGACTAATAAGTCAAAATAAAACAAATCAAACTGAATATAAACTAAAGACTAAGAAAAAAAGATTTGGTTTAATATAGACCAAAAAAAAAAAATCAAGTTAGTATAAATCAAATTGATCTCAAAAATCAAACCAAACCAATCTCAAAACTGAACCAAACCAAAAAGATGCACTCATTTTGATACTATTATATGTTGGTTCAATTTAATTTTGAGGCAAAACTAAATACAGCCAGCCATTTTGACAACACTAAATCTAGTAAGCATCTCAGACTTGGTTTTCCTATTGGACTGCCTTGGAGTTTGGACTGACCTAAACCACTTTGAACTAACCGAATTATAAAACATCGATGACCTGATACCAATTATTGAAAAATTATTGGTGGCTAAAAATTTTGATAGTTTAGCACTTTGAAATGATTCCACGTTGTCACTATTGAAGAAATTTTACAAAGTGAGATCCAAACATGATAGATTAAGAAAGCTAAAAATACTAGAAACCAAGCTAATTAACCATATCTCATTTTGATAAGTTATGCACCTTTTAATATATACACATTACATGCTTTAGTATGTATAAATAACGAATAACATATATCATAGGATTTTATATAATAAAAACACAGATATATAAGTATTACTTAAAAAAATAATTTACATATATCTATGACATCGTTCAGTGAAATCATAGCTTAACTTGTTGAATTTCAATTTACCAAACCTAACGATCTAACTGATTCTTTCTCCAATCCAATTTTTAAAATGTTAATTCTAAATTCTCCAAATCCAATAAGATTCCCATTAAATTTAAAATGATGTTTATACAATCCGCCTAATTAATATATGTGGTGAAAACAATACTTAAAACTTGAAATTTTTTATTTTTCCGTATTTAATTTTAAAAATGTGGCACAATACATGCTTAAAAGGGACATTCATGCAATCAAGACGATCTTAATAAAACAGCATTATTTTTAATAGATTTTTATTAATTAAATTGATATTAATAAAGTAAGACAAAAAGGATTACTCTCACAGTAATCTAACAAAGGATCAAAACTTAAAAAGAAAATAATCCTTGTAATAGATTGTCAATGGAAGATGAAATTATATTAGAATTCAAACAAAAGCCCTTTACATATAGTCTTCTACAGTATAATAAAACTAGATTCAAGAATATAATCGTTTCATTATCTTTCCTTCCAGTAATCAAACCTTGTAATCACAAGTTAACTAATTAGAGTAAGGCATCAATATATATAACAAACAAAATGAATGCAAATTAATAAAGGCATTATATATTGGACGTAATAAAAGAATGTGAGTAGGTAATTATCACATTATAAATAATAATTATATGATCAGTAAAAAGATCAGGGCACAACATTTTAGATAGGATCAACACGAAGAGTAGGGGGAAAATACCAATAATTTGATTCACACATGAATATTGAAGGAGTAATATTGCTTTGAATCTAGCCTGGAATGTCAAATTTCCATTAAATAAAAAATGATATTGAGCCAAGCAAAAAAGCACAGAACACAAATGCAGTTAATTATTTTTTGGGCTAAATAAATCTTTTTATAGTGGAAGATAATTAATATAACAAATTTGAACATAAGTGCTTTAATTAATATAATAATAATTTTTATAGATATATTTAAATTTAAATTTCAAACGAAAGACTATTATAATGTATCGTTCTCCATAGTATATGGATAATAAATTAGTAACATTTAAATTTAAATAAAAAATTCTATAAAACACAATTTATCACCCTTAAAAAAAGTCATTTGTCAACATTTGAATGCAAATTTACTATTATATATATATATATATAATAAATAATAATTATATGGTGAGAATAGGATCTAACTTTTTTTCTTTATATATATATTAAGTAGTTTTCTTAGAAAGTTCAGAATACATTAAGTAGTTTTCAAATACTGAGCCCTTCGTAACTCACTCCTTCTTCACCTACAATTCTCTATTTCTCAGTCTTTTTCAAAACCGCCATGGAAGCCCAAGAAAAAGAAGCACTTCCCAAAATAGAAGCACTTAACATAGAAGCATCCTCTGCAGTGGACGATCCAGAGGATAACTACAACTCTCCAACAAAAGCAACCATGAATCTTCCTCAACCACCACCGCCGCCGCCGCCGCCGCTAAGCCTGGACGAGGTGGAAGTGATTCTTGGGTACAACTTCAAAAGTAAGTGCTTATTGGAAGAGGCTTTCACGCATTCTTCCTATAACAAAGATAGCGAAAAGTGCTTTTCCTATGAGCGCTTGGGCTACGTGGGAGACGCGGTGCTAAATTTAATAGTAACCAAAGAGCAATTCTTCTCATACCCGAATTTGTCACCGGGTCGGTTGACCCGACTCCGAGCTACCAACGTAGACACCGAGAAGCTCGCACGTGTGGCTATCAAACATGAACTCCATCGTTATCTCCGCCACAAGAAACCTTTGCTTGAAGAACAAGTAAGTATCACAATAAATTTGTGTTTGACTCTCGTGCTTGAAGATCAATTCTCTGTGCTATCTATTGAAGATCAATTCTGATATTTGAAGAAATTGGGTAGGTAATGAAAGTTTTCTAATTAATATATATAAATTAAATTCGAAGTTCAAACTTTGAAGCGTTGACATGTAGCTAGGAAAACATGGTAGGGCATAGGATTATTTATATTTTAATTTTTGGCTTTTTCCTTGAATTTATAATTTTTGTTTCACTAGAAATAAAGTTGTAACGAGAAAAAAAAATTAAACTATTTTATAAAATAAAGTTTTTAAAGTAAGAGAAGAATAAAAAATTACATGACCTAAATTTTTTTTTCTATATCTTTTCTGGTTTACAAACTCCATCTCTCAAAGGATTCAAATCCATTACATGCAACCTTTTATTTTAACCAAGTAAACTTCATAGTTAACTCAGGAAGCATATATTTGTCTTTTAAGAAGCATAGGCTGAATATAATTAGTATATTAATATAATAAAATTATAATTGACTCACAAAGGATTATTAAATTCCGCATATCAACTAAGATTAATTAATTAATAATTTTTATAAAAAGGCAATATTCTTGCCATCAATTCATTGTTTGTTACAAATATTTAGTTTGAAAAAGTCAAACCCTTGACAATTGGACAACGATGTAAATGATATTTGGTTTAGTCGCATTTAATATTTTTAGTTTAAGGATAAAAGGATTTGTTCATAGAGTCCTAGCTAAATGTTTTTTGAATTCAAAATTATTTCGTTTTTAAATATTAAATATAATTATATAATAAATTTTCTATTTTTTAATTTTACATGATATTTTAAATTCATTTTTTAGCTTTTTTTTTTAATTATAATTTTATTTTGATTAATTGATAATTTTTTTTCTCCTAATCTAATAAAACAACTAATTAATCTAATTAAAAAGCGTACATAAGGTCAAAAAAACTTTGATGTTCTTAATATTTTGAATACACAAAGAAAATGTTAAAAAACTTCTAAGTTCACAAAGGGATTTAGTTAATGCGATTTTTTGCTCTCTACCAATTTAGCTATACTTTAATTAGTGTAATTATATTTAAACTACAAATATAATTCATGATATTTGATTAAAATAAAAAAATTTTATAATTAATAAAAATTAAAATTTTATATAAAATTAAACAAGAAAATAATTTTCACCTAAAAAATTTTATCTCATCTTATATAAAAAAGATTTGCATTACTTCTTATAAGAAAAAAAAAAAAAAAGGGTTTGCATTAATATGTGGTATGAAAAACAGATCCGTGAGTTCAGAAAAGGGATATTGGAGTACCCATTGCATTCCAATGGGCTAATCGACGTGCCAAAGGCTCTAGCAGACATTGTTGAATCCACTATCGGTGCTCTGTTCATAGATTCTGACTCCAACATTGAAATTGTCTGGAAGGTACCTTACAATCTCCTTTTTATTTATTAATTACTCCATGAGTCAATGATATAATAATATTAAATTATATTAAAAAATTTTACTAATAAGACTTAAATTTAGTAAAATAAATTAATCTCTCGTAACATAATAAAAGAATGTATTTATTTTAGTGTTCCATAGTACTTTTAGATAACATATAATTTGATATCTTGTAAATTGTTTCAGTTTCACTTTGCTATCTTGTTGATGAAAAATTTTATTTGAGTGCTCTGTATATAATTTAAATTGTCAGCAATTAATTGAAATGAAAACTTATACAATATCTTTAAAGTTTGATACAATTTTATATATGATATATGTTCATTTCAAAAAAGTAAAATTATTTAACTATTTTTATTGTTATATTAAGAATTTGATGTTGAACCGTAGGATAAATTAATTTAATTGTATTTATTATTATATTAAAAGTAAAATCACAATCTTATTCTACATAAAAGGCTATTTTCATGGATAAAAAAATAAATTAGATGAAAGTTAAGTATATTTTTTAAAATTATTTGAGAACTTAAGGTAATTTTATATTTTAATACAATAGTAAATATAATTAAATAATATTATTTTTTATGTATAAAATTTTCATTTTAAAAAAAATAAATAAATTATAGAATAAGAATGTGTATAATATTGTATCAACCTTTAAAATATTGAATGTAATTTTTAAAGTAAAAGATGTTATAACTATAATTTCATCAAGTTAATTTGTTGGTACCAAAGATATTCATTCCATTCGCTACTTTCTTGAAGTTTTCTGCTCTAGGCAAGATGGATCCTTTGAACTTTCCTCATCTTCTAGATCATCATTTTAAACATCACAATATGATCCTAACTTATTTCATAAGATCAGACTTATATAAAATTTTTTGCATCTTTATTATCAAATTCTTTAATAAAAATAAAATATATAAAAAATTTTAAAAAAATAAATTATAAGATAAATAAATTATATAAATCATACACATCAATTTTTTATTAAAAATTTGATAATAAATATATAAAAATTAAACTTATATTTTTTTCTATATCATATTTCACTCCTTTGCCCATGACTAAAGTCTTTGATTCTCACATAGCATATGATTAATGATTTTACTCAAACAGAATGTAAAACATGAATGTTTTGTCATTAACAGATTTTTAGAAGTTTGTTGGAGCCTATAATTGATCCAGACACTATTAAGACACATCCTGTGACAGAACTATATGAAGTTTGCCAAAAAATGAATTTGAAGGTACAATTTGTAGATTTATGGAAGGAATCAATGACAATTTATGTTCTCATAAATAATCGGTTTGTTGGAAGAGGCACCTATGGTACCAAAAAGGAGATTGCACATAATAGAGCAGCCCAAAATGCTTTAGATAACATTAGAAGCATGCGGAACAATAAAGAAAACACAAGTAGTACTCAAGATGCTTTTATGAATTAAATTTTATGTGTTTTATGTTTGTTGACCACAAAAGAAAATGAAATTTTGTATATACCATTGAATGTTTGTTCTTCTTCTTCAATATGTGGTTTCTACTTATAGATCTCAAATATATATAGACTTTATATTTGATACTCTTACTCTGCTATTAAAAATTTTCCCAAATCATATTATTGTTTTCTCCTAGGCCTTACATAACATTACAACAACAAAAAAAAGGAAGGTTTTACGACGGAAACTTTTTCGTAACAAAATTTCATCGCTAATTTTGAAGTTTTACAATATAGGATGAAATAGAGATAGGCTCAATTCCATGTTTATATTCTCTTAGGCCTTACATAATAATCCATTGATGTCTTCAGCCACTAAAACTTTGTGCAAATGGGATTACCGTCAAAATATTCAATTTGCACAAGTTTCTTTACTATGGGGTCATTTTAGGAATTAACATCTATTTTTTTCGATTTTTATTTTTCAAGAGAATGTTTTTCAACGAGTTATGATGAAGGAGCTTCTACCCATATTGGTACTCTTTGGGCGGCTACCCATATTAGATATTTAGATTAACAATGTAGCTTTTATTAAGAATAAATTGAATTATGCAATTTTTATTGAAAATAAGTAATTTAAATAACATGAGCACTAATAAGAATGTTAATAAAGTCCAAAAGCCTGGGTGCCTTGGGTATGAAAGAAGCTAACTCAATTACAACTAAGAGTCCAAAATTGAAGGGAGCCATCAATAAAATCTCAAGGCCACGTCCCCTCTTCCACAACTAGCAAAATAATCGTAGATTCACATGCTACCATAACGACTTATGGTAGATTGAGGATAAATGTTTTACACATACTTTAGCTTTGACTACTATCATTAAGACTTCCTAAATTTTCTATGAGTATTCCTGAAACATATTATTGTTTTCAACTAGGCCTTGTATATATCAGTACAACAAAACACAGGTTTTAGCGACGGAAATTTTTCTGTCACTAATTTTGAAGTTTTACAAAATAAATTGTGTATATTTAGCGACAAATTTGGAACAATATAGACATGGAATAGCAACGGGCTCAATTCCGTCACTAAATTTCATCGCTAATATCTTGTTTTCTTGTAGTGAATAATCCATGATGTCTTAAGCCACTAAAACTTTGGGCAAATGGGGATTACCGTCAAAATATTCAATTTGCACAAGTTTCTTCACTATAAGGTCCTTTTGGGGATTATATATTATTTTCTTTAATTTTTTTTTCAAGATAATGTCTTTTAACAAGCTATGATGAAAGAGGAGCTTCTTCCATACCCATATTGGCACTCTTTGGGTGGCCACCCAAATTAGATCAACCACAATGTAGCCTTTACTAAAAATAAATTAAATTATGTAATTGTTATTAAAAATAAATAATTTAATTTAAATAACATGAGTATTGTTGAGGATGTTTTAATAAAGTTCAAAAGACTAGGTGCAAGACGAGCTTCATAAACTAAGGCAAATTGTTTAAAGCTTTCAAAAACTAATGCAAGATTTGGGAAACCCATACTAGATTGGAGGAAGAAGTGACTTTCATGAAGTAAAAAATGGAAGCTATGGAAATAGCAGCAGAAAAAAAAAAAAAAAGTAATCATCGATCCATTCGCACAATGAAGGAAGCCATTTCTATCGCTCTAAATTCAAAGAATCTCAACGAAAACATCTCTAATGATATTGAATCTCACACAAAAGGAAAATGAGGGAGGCCAAAATTCGTTCTTGAAGATCTCGATACTCAAGCAAACAATCATCACAGAAATCCAGAAACAAGTATGAAGTAGAGTCTAGAAGCAATACATTGATTGATGTTGGAAAGTCATGATTTTGACTCAAGTCTTTTGCAATTCACACAAAATATATGGAGAGTTGAATTACCTAGAAAACATAAGTCCATAACTCGACATGTAAGATGGAAGGACAAATCCTCTTCATTATATATAAAATTTTAATATTCAAATGGATATACACAGTACACAGAATTTCATAAGGCAATTTGATGGGAATCTAGTAGCAAGAAGATAAAAACTTGGGGAACATGATAGTGAGATTTAACAATAACTTGCTCGCAATAAAATATTGAAATGAGGGATACTTAATCATCGCCACAAGAAACATGAAGCTTAAATTCTCGTTGGTTAGGAAGCCTCAAACCTCGTTACCCAAAATGATGGAGAAAATAAACAGCTATATATGTGATAGCTAAAAATATAATTAAGACATAGGAAGAACATAAGAAGGTGTTGCAAGGTGGTGAGCCATGAAGAAACAGAGAAGCAGTGAATTCAATACTCCTAGTGACGGAATGTTGAGACTTGCAAGATTTAAAGGTTTTGAAGGTACACACTTTTTGATTACACTTGATAAATATATATTTTGGACCGAGTCAGGTTGATTCAGACTCATAATGGGAACTCGACCCGGTATGATAAAATAACTGTTTAACTCATGGACTTAAGGTATATAATCTCCCCATCTCAAGTAAAACCCTAATTCTTTCATACCCTTCTCCCTAAAGTTCTCCTTTGGTTCTTTCTCCCTCCCTCAATCTCTTTTCGTCCTTACCATGGTTGACTTAAACATCAGAGCCCACAATGAGAGCTCCAAACCCCCTTGTGACTTTGACCTTCTATGCCTCATAGATTGGACTTCATCTGAGCTTGGTCGCCGTCATGGGTAATCGCCAACTCTCAGGCACAAATTCATCAACACTATTAGAAATCATGATGGCTTTTGAGCACAAAGAAATTAAGAACCCCAGTTAAACAATGAAACCTAAACAAATACTGCCAATATCATCAAGATGTGGGATATGACACTGAAGAATGTAGAGACTTGCAAGATTTGATTGAAGAAATAATTTAGAAGGGATTTTTTGGGAAGATTCATCTAAAAAAGAAACTAAGGGAATAATAATAATATATGGAAGAGGAATGATAGAAGAAACTAAGTTCCCAAGGGAAATAACGTACAATAGAAACAACAATGTAGTGATGAAGTAAGGACCTCAAGGAAATCAACATTAAGACAGAGGACAACAGCCAAGGGGTAAAATTAATGACATCTCAGCAAAACCTTTGACTACCAATAAAGAAACTTAGCACTACCTCAAAGAGGTACCATGATTGACAACAGTGAGGAGGTAACTCCTCAACATCCATTTGAAGTGATTAGCTTCTGTAAGGAAGAAGAAGGAGTTTTAAGTAATTAACATGTCTCAATTGATTTTGGATCCTCTAAATTTAAAACATGGTACATTTATTTAAAATTAAAGAGAAATAGAAAAAAATAAGAGACTTATACCAATAAAAACTCATCTTAAATGAATTAAAGATCAAATATTTTTTTTCTTATTTTTCTTTAATTTTAGATAAATGATCATTTCTCAAATTTAAGAGACTGTACTCATCCCAATTTTCATCTCGACTTTGATCAATCATTTCCCAGTCAAAAGAGTATTGGTAGGAACTGGAGCAGTGGTGAACAAATTAGATTATGACGCTCTATGGCATTTGAATCTAAGTGTGTTCAATCTTCAACCTTTTGATAGAGAGATGTACTTGTTCAAAGATCCACAATTAAAAATTGAAAGGATAATAGGCTTACCAATCTCATTAGGAGGAGACCTGATCACTCATGCATTCACAACCTTTTATGTAACGCAAACTATTCATGGGTCTTCATTTAATATGACTTAATTGAACTTTTTAGTTCAAATAGTGTTGATGATAAAGAGAAAGATCATAACTAGATAGTTGAATAAAGTCTTTAATTAGATTTTATATGTAGGTTCTTCAAGTTAGTTTTAATATTTATATTAAGTTAGAGTAGAATTCTTCAATTAAGTGAACTTAGCAACACTTTATTGGTTATCCATGTCTAAAGCAAAATAGTAGAGGGAAAGCAAGGGAGTTGTTGGAAAAAATATAATTAAGTAAATGAAAAAGAATCTTGGAAATGGAGAGTGATTATATATCATCCATCTTCTTTCAGTCAAAACCAACATATATATAAACTTCCAATATACTATGCAAAGAACAAGAATTACCTAGACTGCAGCAGAATGTAGCTACCATTTCAAAATAGAAAATTAAAGAAAAAAGTGAGAAAAGTATCTTGAAATATTAAGCATTTAGAAAGCAGACTGAAGATTCAGTAATTATGTAAATGCTTGCAAAAGATCCATGTGCTTGTCAATTCATTTATAACCATGCAAGCCACTTGTAATTTATGAGTGTATCATTTCTGTTTTAGATGCAACGCCAAGAAAATTGTCAGATGAAACAATATCAAGTAGTCTAGAAGCTAATTTGTTAATTTAGAAAATGACCACAATTATTTGTAAAAATTGCATTGAAGTCCCCAAAACTTTTGCTTTTCTTTACGATTCATGCAAAATAATTTGAATTTTGTCAAACTTGTAAAATCTAGATTCATTCAACTTTGCTTACTTTCCCAATTTCACAGAATCAAAAAATTTCTATTTTGGACCGAAAATTTATGATATTACTTAAAAGACCCATAATCAAGCTTGATTTAAATAATTCATTAAAAATACTACAACTTATCAAAATGACCTCAGCTTCGACAGAATCTATTTTTTACCGCAAAGATGCTACAAAAAAAAAATTATCAAGGTCAAATTAATTCTCTAATTGGATTGAAGGTGCAAGTCTTTCTAACTAACTTGTTTTCAAACCATAAATATTTGACTAACTTGTTTTCAAACCATAAATATTGCCATGCTGACAAATTAGATTTGAATCCCCTAATGCGGGAAAGAGTGGTGAAATGAGAGAGAGAAAGAAAAAAAATGAGAGATAAATTAAAACTCACTCTACGTTAATTTAGGTTCACTTGTATGTTTTTTCTTTTCTCTCACTTTAAAAGATCCAAATCTCTAATATTTAAGCAGCCATTCCTAAAAACTGAAAACTTCCTGAAAGCAAATGTGAAGCGAAAAGCACATGGAGACAAAATTTGAGACATCGATTTACTTATTTCACACTTTAACCCACATGCAAAATAAGACACAAACTAGATATGTGGGCTTACTCAAATTATTTCTAGTTGCTGAAAATGCTGCACTATCAAATTTCAAGGTCTATAAAAAAAACCTAAAATGTTCTAGTAATATCATGGTCTTAACTCATATTTGTAAGAATTTCAAGGGAAAGTTGACGTGTTTAAGGCTACTATGTGTTCAGATCTTGTTGAACAAAATATCATATAAAGGCCTAAACTATTTTGTGCACTTTTAGGTTACCACACTAAAAATGTAATTGTATATACTTATTCTCTACCAAATTATACTAGTTTTGGTGTTCATTTACTCAAATTCACATCTCAACCCAAAAATGCTAATAATTACAAACTTCTGTAAGCTATTTTCTTCCATCTCTTTTTATCATGGTTTTTTCTCTTCTTTTATTGATTTTTGGTAAACAATTCGATTATTCTAGGTGATATACAAGACATTTTCAATAAATGAGGCTTCAAACCTAGGACTGGTAGGAATTAAGAGGACAATTTACAAAATACTCAATAGAATTCAAGATTAAAAAATATTAACAATAAGAAAGTGGTAGTATTGCAAAATCTAAATTCCTAAAGAGAATTCGTATCCTTCCTCCAAAATCCTTTATTCAAATCTCTTATCAAACCCTAGTTTTCCCCAATTACAATTCCAAATCTAATACCAAATATTAATTACATCATTACATAATGAAATAAAATATTAAACTTATTTATATCTTTGTTATCAAATTTGCTAATCAAAATAAAACATGTATAAAAAACTTTACAAAAAAAAAATAAATTGTATAAATCATACATATGTTAGTTTTTAATTTAAGAATTTAAACAAAAATATAAAAAAATGTACCTAAATTTTTTCCTAAAATAAACAGTAGTATCATCTTATACTAAATTACCTTGCCTCTTAAATCCCATAATATCAGCTCCAATCCACCTTGATCAATTTTTTTTTATCCAAGCTGAATTTATCTGTAGCTTTTGGCTAGTTTTTTTATAAGGGAAGTGCACTGATTTGTCCTCTACAATGCCTGTAAGACCAGAGGTCTTGCAGGCTGCATTCTGAAGTTTCAGAGATATTACCCAAAAGAGTAAGAAATTTTAATGGCTCGTGTCCGATAAGGAATTGCGTTTACAACTTTAAAACTGTTCAAGAGTGAGGAAAACATGATTCTCTGTCTCCTAGTTAATGCATATAGGATTAAAACCTTCATGGTCAGTAACCAGGCACCATTTATAAACATCATATGCTTCAATAGTTGATCAGAATTGGCTGCATCAGATTCAAGGGAGCTGGAAGAATAAAATATTTGCATATCCTATCTTCCTGACATCAGATTCAAGAGAGCTGGATTTTCATAGAAAGAGCCAGCATCCCAATCCACAGTAGTAGAAGAAAGTGCCATAAGAGCAACCACTATAGATCTCATAGTTGGACGCAGTTGAGGATTTTCTTGTGTACATGCTTTGGCAAGTTGAGCCATCTGCAAGCCAAAAAGTGGCCATATTTTGAATAGTGGAAAATGAAATCATAAACACAAACATTCTAATGATTTACTTAATCAAAATGTATGGGTTTGACTCCTCTGAAGTTCAGAGAGAAAGAGACAAACGGTTTGGGACCCATGTTGAAAAACTATGTAGGGTCTGATTTATTTGTGTCTTTCTCCAAAATTTACCAAATAATTTCTCTAAAACTCCAGAGGATCACAATACCAAATGCACATACTTTGTAAACTGAGTCAATTGGGTAGTCATCCCCAAGCCTTGGGTCAACCAATTTGCAAAGATCTTCTTTAGGATCCGGCTGATTAAAAACTGGATCAAACTGCATTACATGAAAAATAGAAAATTACTAGAGTCCACTTTAGTTTAGATTGATAAAAAAGCATGCCTCTGGTTGATTTGAAATTAACAATAGGGAAAATATATCAGAGAAATCAAGGATGACCATTGCTACGAGGCCCTTTGAGTCAGCTACGGATTGACTTGTCTTGACAATAGCTTCCTTGGCAGAAATAAGTTCATAAAGAACAACTCCGAAAGCATAGACATCTACCTTGGGAGAAACATCACCGTACTGAGCATATCTGCGGTTAAGAACATGATACTCGTTGACAAATGTAATTAAACAAAAAAGTGAAAATTTCCCTCAAACGAATTCCAACAAAAGTAAGAAGTTAAAGCACAAGAGGAACTTGAACTAACCCATGTTTCCAATAAAAGTTTACTTGAAATAAAATTGAACAGAATATATAATTACACAAGGACTATGTTAACAATTTGGTTCATCAGTTTAGTCCTTGAATTTATAATTCTATATAATTAGTCCTACAAGTTCTAAACTTGTCATAAGTTCATCCTGTTATTATCTAAATACATTAACTATTAGGTTCTTGAAAGGACTACCTTGTATATAAATATAAATTTAAGGACTAAACAATAAAGTGGTATATCTTTTAAGAACCAGATTGTTAATACAGTTATTAAACAAGTAAGGAAGATAAGAAGCACTTGCCATCAATGAAACCACAACAGCTGCATTTTCTCTCATTAAAAAATAAACCAGTGCCTCAAGGCTTGTTTGGAAATTTAAAACAAAGTGGAGTAGTGATTAATAGAGTGGGAAGAAGGGAGAGAGTTCCCACTCCCTTCTTTGGAAGTTTAATAAAAATGATAGTAACTGAATACACTCTCAATAAGGAATGGGAAACCTATATGTAAACACGAGCAAAAAGCAAGCCTTCCATTAAGGCTTAACATTAAATATTCTCTTTATTAGTATTTCCTCTCTTGTCTTTGGCATGCTTAATATTAAAGATTCTCTTTATTGTTATTTCCTTTCTTATTATTTCCATTGGCTGTAGACTTTTCGTTCAACTTTGAGAATCAATAAAATACCAAAGTTTTTTTTTCTCCATGAAGATTATTTGGATGATTAAAGGGTCAGATAGTAATAGGCAATGTTGGGAGGCAGGGCAGGAGGGATGAGAACCCATCCTAACCCATCCCACTCTATAACTTTTAAACCATCCAAACAATGGTTTAGGCTTTTGCCCCATCCCAGTCAATGCCACTCTATAACTTTTAAACCATCGCAACAATCGTTTAGGCTTTTATCCCATCCCACTCAATGCCACTCTATAACTTTTAAACCATCCCAACAATCGTTTAGGCTTTTATCCCATCCCGTTCCATGCTCTCAAACAAGCCCTCAATAAAAGGTTTTAGATATAGAAAGAAGAAAGATGTCATACTCTGGTGGCATGTATCCAAATGTTCCCACAAGATGACCAGTGGGAAGTGTTGAGCTTCCAACTTCAGTCAGTTTAGCCAACCCAAAATCTGCAACCTACACATATGAATATTTTAGGACCTTCCATTATAGCCAAAAACTTCAATGTAAAGATAAGCTTTCAAATTATATTCGACCTTTCCATGGAAGCTTTTGTCTATTAATATATTTGCTGACTTTATGTCACGATGGATATATACAGGAACTGTATGCTCATGAATATATTCAAGGCCTCTGGCAGAATCTAGAGCAATTTGTACACGGGTAGACCATGGCAGTGGGTCTCTTCCTCCTGGCATCATTATGACGATATTATTAAGTTATCATAATGCAAATACACTGTCAATGAAATTTTTTTAAGAAGAAAAGTCACCATATGCTGATCTAACCTGAACCACGTAGATGTTGACTTAAGTTTCCATTCTCAATGTATTCATAAACAAGGAAAAGAGAATTCTCAACACAATATCCAATTAAGCGCACCTATATGGACATTAACAAATAGGTACAACATAAGAGTTGGTATAAAATTGTTAGAGTTGAAAAACTCCTCTGCGCTCACCCCTATTATTCTAACATGTATTCTTGAATTTCAGTACAGAACAGTTTTTTCCAGGGACATATTATTGGAGGTGACTAACCGTATGTTTTATTTAAAATAATAAATACAAGATCACCAGAGAGGTCATTTTTGAAACAAAGGATTTAATTTCACGAGCCAAATAAATAGTTCTGATAAACAATACAACATCAACAACAACAACAAAAAAAACCTTTTCCCATTAAGTGGAGTCAGTTATATGGATCAACTAACACCAAAAATAATGGACTATTTTACTCACTGAAAAAACATAAAGATATATATACCTTGAATGGCAGAACAACCTAATGGTGCAGAAGTGCCTTTAATCTAAAATATTCAGTGATACATATTCATTATGCCCTTCAAATTTCAGATGGAAGCATGCACACAGTTTGTTTTTTTGGAAGCACTAAATTAAATTTATATGACAATATTGAATATTGTACATGATAAAGAAAGCCATTAGACATGAGAATAATGCAACAAAATGATAAAATAAAGCAGAGACGGAAAAATAAGAAGGAAAAAACAATGGACAAACAGGGGAAAGATTGTCTTGGTTCCTAGTAGAATTGCTCTAAAAAAATTTGGTTAAGCACATAAATGCTCTTTACACTAGAAATCATTCCAACTGCTAGACATATTTAAAAAGAAAAAGGAAAGGCTAATTATATATAGAATTAGACACTAGGGAAAAAGGCAAAGGAAACTAAATTTCATAAATCAATAATGAAAAAGAAACAAAAAAAAAAAAACTTCACAATATACAATTCTATATTAATAACCTACCACTTACTTGTTTGATAAACTTCTGATACTAATTTAATCTCAAAATAACACCAAGTTAATACTAGATCCCATTATAAAAATCATCAATAATCTTCTCAAAATAGACCTCCCACCTGCTTCCTACATCACTAAGTACATAAAATAAAAACAATATAAATGCTTAAACTTTGAGAGACTGTACCAGATTGAGGTGATGGACATTTGCTAGAACTTTCAATTCAGCAAGAAATTCTCTTGTTGCTTGCATATCCATCTTCTTGATTGCAGCTTTCTGCATTGCATAATAATTCAAGGGATTCTATTTAATAGATTATGGATATTGGATATAAAGGAAAACAGGGAATAGCTATATAAGTACAAACACTTGCTGATACATCATAAAAGCAGCAACAACAACAACAACAACAAACCAAGTCTTTTCTGACTAAGGAGGGTCAACTATATACATCAAGCAACACGAACATATTCTATCTTTGTTCATTTTTACAGTTAGGCTATTAATAGTTAAATCCATCTTAATAATTTCTCTTATTGTTTTCTTTGGTCTTCCCCTACCGCTAGTTATTGGACTATCTTCCATCTAGTCAACTCTTCCTACAAGAGTTTCTAATAATCCCCTCTGTACATGACCAAACCGCCTAAAGCACATTTCTACTAACTTTTTCACAATAGCTGCTACCTCGACTTTTTCTCTAATGCATTCATTCCTAATTTTATTTTTCTAGTGTGACCACTCATCTAACGCAACATTTTCATTTTTATAACGTTGAATTTTTACTCATGTTGACATTTTAACGCCCAACATTCAATACCATACAATGCAGGTCTTACAGTTGTACAATAAAATTTTTCCTTAAGCTGTAGGAATTGTGTATTGATGATCCATCATAAGAGCATTATCAAGAATTGTGTAATGCTGCAGGATCTGTCCGCTCAACAAAATTCTTCTTTTTTATTTGAAAACACGAGATATTATGTAATCATCGTATCTTCCATTTCATGTAAGCAAGGTAAAGGTTCTAAGCAAAACAGAGAAAAATAAACAAGGCAAGGATAAAAATTGACAAAACTGTTCGTAAATCTTGTTTTCATTTTGCTCATCCAGTTTGGCTGTTCAGGTCTACCAGTACTGCCTTTTAAAACCATATGTTGAAGAGGTTCTTAATCAACCAGACCAGTCATATATAGCTATACCTTCACGATCATATGTATTTACCATAACCAATGTTCACATATTGACTATTAAACAAATGAGGATTCTGAGTTTATTGGTACGTGCATATCATAGAAACAGCAGATAACATCAAATCTTTAATCTCAATATTACAACAACAAATTTAATGCCACCCCAACATTGATCAATGATTAATTATGTTATTACCAGGTCTTCACCTCTGTTCAATTGTTTTTTATTTATTTTTTATTTTTTTCTATTTATTTTTGTTTGTTTCAGTCTTTTAGCTATATTGCATAAAAGCTTTCCTATATTTGGTATAATACCTAATGTCAGATAGTGTTCACACAGTGAAACTACAGTCTACTATTTAAGCATGTTATTTATACACTAGACTAAGAATCAGTCAAATAGTAAATCTAGATGCATCTCAACAAACGACAATTAAGTCCTTATATCATACAAATAAAAGATTGAAATTTTCTAAGCAATGGTTTTAATAAACCAGAATAATATTTATGATTATTTACCTCGCCTCTCAGCTCTGCATAGTAGACAGCACCAAAACCGCCTTGACCAATTTTATTAGCCATACTAAAGTTATTTGTGGTAGTGGCTAGCTCTTCATATGAGAACTCCACTGATTTGTCAATTGTAATTCCTGTGATACCAGTCAGACCACCAGATCCTGAAGTTTCATATTCAACATTACCAGAAGCTTCATTGACAAAGTAATAGAGTATGAAAAGAGGTATTCATGATTTATTTTATTATACAATAAAGTAATTATTATTTGGGAATCATGGTTTGCAATTTGGGCCAAATGAGGTAACTTAGGATTTAATAAGGGATTTGAATAATGAAACTTTCTGGGCTTTGGTTTATTTTTTCTTGTTGGACCAACGGTTACATTAACCTAGATACTTCCTTTGCATATTCGTTTGGTCTGTTGTAGTCACTATTGTGATTATTGAATATTGAATTGACATTTGAAATTTAAGAATTTTGTTCCCATTCCTTTTTTTTTTCATTTCTTTTATTCCTTTTCCCATTCTAAGGAAGCCTAAAAAAGATTCAATACATCCAACATGAACTTTATTTTAATTTCTTATAATGTGAAAGAGGAAGAAGATCACAATGATATGTTTAAAAGAAGCACAAAGGGAAAACCACATTCTACCAGAACAGCACAAAAGTCATGTCAACCAATGCACAAGGGCTGGTTAAAAGGGATCTTTCATTTAGTTTATTTCTGAGTCTTACTATCCTTTGCATACTATTTTTAAGGAACAAATCAACTATTATGATGACACCACGAATTGAACAACAAAAACACCAACAAACAAACAAACAAATGAAGTCTTTTCTCACTAGGTGGGGTCCATTACATTGATCAAGAGATGCAAACGTGTTTTATCTTTGCTTATTTCTATAGATAGATCGTTTATTGTTAGATCCATCCTATTCTTAAGAATTTCTCTGTTAGTGGTTGGCTAAGAAATAAATAAAATATGAAGAAGAAATTGGAGAAATTAGGTGCAAGTATCTTAAACACAAAAATGATGCCAATTACTAGCCCTTAGGTAGGACCTAACCCAATACATAAGCTGAATTAAATCTGACTAGAATTCAAAATGCAGAACCTATGGGTATTTGTAGAGACATACCCTCTAAATGCTGACCTAAAATTAAGAAAAGTGCTAAAGACACAGGTGCAGTAAAATAAAACATGGGAATAGTGCATAAAGTGCTGAAAGTCGTTGAGCTAACTACTATCATATCCTTAACTACTAAAAAAGGTGCGGGGTGGCTGATAGCTTGCTGTTAGTGGTCTGGTCCTAGCTTCCCACTCACTATCTATGACTTCCTCTTCCTCTTATATGGCCCCCTTTTTGTGAGATTAATGAGTTTTAGAATCTTATCATTATCCAATTGTTTTCTTTGGTCTCCCTCTACCTCTAATTATTTAGTTATCTTCCATCTGATCTACTTTTGGTACAAGAGCCTTTATTGGTAACAGCAATTAGGAACAGCATCAGATTCAATATACTTTTTCCTTTTCAATTGTTCACAAAGAATAGAGTGTTAGAGATTATAACAAAACTATTCATGGGCTCTCATTTAACAGCTTAAGACATTGAGTTGAAATGGTCCTTGACAAAGTATCAAATCCTCTATGACAAGTAATCTAGAGTTCAATCCTTACTACTCCCCATTTCAGCACAAGGTATGATGGACCAGTGCTTTTCTTTTCGGTAGAAAAGAGAAACAAAAAGAAACACTAAGGATGAAGGAAGGGAGTTTCAATCATGTCAGCAAAGAGCAGCAATCTAGCCTCAGGAGGAAGATCTTCCCAAATGCTTAACCTGGAGTCATGTTGGGCACCCATCTTAGCTAAAGTGTCAGCACTAAAGTTTGCTTCTCTGAGGATGTGGGAAATGGAGAAAACAGTGTGGGTCTTGAGGAAATCCCTTATGTTGAGAACAATGGCTCCAAAGTGGTGAGTGGAGCAATCTCCATTAACGATGATGTGAATCAGTATAACTAGAAAAAAGCATACCCTTCACACCATGAGCAAAGAGCAACTGAAAATCTTGTAAGTAATTTCGGAAATGGTAGAAGGCTGGGAGGCATGGAGACTAAGACACATTCAGGACACAACTCTTACACAGACAGTGAGACATGACAAAAGTTGAAGTGTTCATACGTACTTTAAAGAGTTCTGAAGCGCCTAACATGTCGAAAATGAACTCGGATCCCCTTTTTTAAGTGTCCATTAGAGGGAAAGAAAGAGGGAGTTATTGGAGCAATGAACAATATAAATTTTTTAAAAAAAGTATACCCTTTTCATTTTGAGAAGAGAGCTCTTGGTGATCTTGAGAGAGTAATTTCATATCATCTATCCCCTTTCGGAAAAAACAAACATATATAGAAACTGCCAACAGCAGAAGTGCAGCTACTACTCCAATGGATATTCCAGCAATAACTCCACCTCCGAGACCTGCTTGTGTAGAAAAAGAATCAACATGTGAACTCAAAGTAGTACTGGCCGTTTGACTAATATGAATGTCAAATTGAAGAGGAGACAACAATCAAATAATCAGCTTCCTGAGAAGAGTGAAAAGCGAACCTCCTGCTCCTGCACTGCAGAGTAAAAGCAAAAATAATCATTGACACTAGTTGACTGGAGAATGAACTGTGATGCAACCATATAAGCAGATATTAAGTATGATGCAACCAAAAATAGTATGATGCAACCACACTATCCAAAGAACAGAAATTACCCAGTCTCCAGCGGAACATAGCTAACATCTTGATCTGGAAAATAAAGAAAAAAGTAAGACAAGTATCTTGAAATATTAAGTATTTAGAAATAAGATTGAAGATTCAGTTATATGTACGGTTCTTGCAAAAGATCCATGTGCTTGAATTCATTTTTAACCATTTGAGATTGAGCCACTTGCAAATGACATTGAACAGAAACAGTTACAATTTGTGTATTAGATGCTTCATAAAAGTTGTCAGATAAAATCATCATTTCTATTTCTAAAACTATATTAAGCATGAAATGAGAGAATTGCTCATTTTATTTGGGTTTCCCTGGGTGTTAAGCAATAGAGAAAACAGAGTAAGAGAAGGACACAGAGAGAGATCATTCTTCATTGATTCATATCAGTACAGAGAACATTCTTATATACCATGTAGCGCTCTAACAGACTTTGCTTCATAAAAGGATGCTGACTGGACAAATTCCTCAACTAATTCTTTTGTAAGTTAAAAACAACAGCAGGGAAGAATGGAAAGTCAGCATTCAATAACAGATTGTAGATTATAAATCAATTTTTTTTTAAATTAGACACCATTTCCTCATGTTTACAAAAGTTGATCATTATCTCTTCATTAAACAACATTAAGCTACATTCTAGGAGAACACATAATTGTACAATCGAGTCTTGATAACTAAAGCGTCTAAATTAGCATTTAAAAAATTTCTATATGGAAATGCTACAAAAATTCCACTTAAGTAACCAACACATATGGAAAACTATTTTGATACCTTGTACAAAATTACCTGTAAATTCACAGTAGCTACAAGACTCAAGGACAAAGCTGAAGTACAAATTTTAGGTATTTGTTATCAAATTCTTCAATAAAAACATAATGAATTGACTAAGAAAAACTGATATTGACATGCATACAGGACATGCAATTTGAAGTAAAGTAAATATTTTTCACAGTTCAACGCTTCATAATTGGGTGCTCCAAAAAAGTCTTTCACATGTTATGTCATGTGTTTATTGGAAAACTTGGTAGAAAACAAAGTCTAGTCCAGGACTAAAACCTTCAAAGCAAAATCAGAATGTACCTTTTTTGCCAGGTATATAAACCAAACCACTTCCTTGGCTGAAATTTACACCAGGATTGTAACTCTGCAGCAAGACAGCGTCAAGTTTCACTTCATCTGCAACTGATTGCAGAGTATCCTCAGGCCTAAGTGGGTAAGTAATGAACAACCCATAAAGCTTTGAGACTTGGCTGTTCCCACAGGAACAGTTAATCGTGACATTAAGTGTCCCACTATCAGGAATCTGAGATGGTTCATAGCTATTGAACTTCCTCAACCAATCAACAGTGGTCAAATTCGAATAGTCTGTCTCAGCAATCTTCGTATAGGTGTCCCCTTGGTTAATATTGTACTGAAATATATGACCCAGAAACTGGCCATCAACGCAATCACATGGGAATGGAACCTTGATTCTTTCACCGAATGGCACGTAATCTTTGCTGGTTGTTTTGTCTGTGTTGTAGCTGACGATGTCGTTTTCGCTTGTAAGAACCTGGGATGGCATAAGTTGTGCCAATAATGTGAGGTTGGATCCTTGCCACACGTAGTAAGAAGCTAGAGCTAAATCACAACCCTTGCTACACTGGGATTCTGCACTGCGAAAATTTGAAGCCAAGAAGAGGAAGAAGAAAACAAGAAACCCATATCTGGGTTCCATTAAGTTGAAGAGAAAGTAAGGATTGTGAAAACCCCCAATTCAGAGAAACGAGAAGCAAAGGATGAAGGAAAGAGAAGCAAAAACTGCGTTTGTGGATTATCAAACTAGGAGCTAGGAAAGAGAAAGAAAACTTGAAATTTGATTATGGGAGCGTCCTTTTGACCAGATTAAGATTTGATATATGAAAAAGAAAAATAGAAAATTCAAACGCTGACTCTGATTCAAATATCTCATAGGTTTTATTGTTGAATTAATCAAGCTTTTTTTTGCATTAACTATCAAGACCCCACCCAACCCCACCTTATGCAGTAAATTCCCGCGGCTTTTAAGTCGCAGAATGCAGGGAGAATTGCTGCCATAGTTTATTTAATTTTAGTTGAAGTTTACACTTAACTGCTGTAACTTTAAAAATGTTTTATTCGATTTCAAGTAGCATAATTAAATCTTAAGGAAAAAAATGTAAAAATATTTAATTTTTTTATAGATATTTTTTTACTAGAGTTAATTATATTTGAATTTAAATCCTACTTTTAACATATATTCTCTATAACAAGTAATTTTCGTCCGAATACTAAATGTGAAATATTAATAAATAAATTATTTTGTCTTTTTTTTTTTCTTACAACCTCCCTATATGTTAACCCAGAGATCTTGCTAGTGAAAAGTGTAATTCAAAAATATTAATTTTAATACGTTAGAAGTATATAGTGACAAATAAAGTGGACTTTTTGTGTTTCTTGGCAAAAATTAAAAATAAAAATCTATTTACAAAATTATAAAAGTTTAGAAAGTTAATTATCAATTTATAAGTTTATTTACAGGTTGTAATCGTCTTTGATCATCTTTTTCAATTTTTATTAATATGATCAATAATATAATATGTTTATTTCACTTAGTTAATTCAAATGACATTTCATTCAACAAGCATGAGGTGAAGACAAATAATATAGACAAGTTAAAAAGAATAAAAAAAATTCATCAGGCATTATTAAGATATGTCATACATTAAAAAAATTAAAATGACACATGAGTTTATTGGTAAAGATTAATTAAAGTTTTTTAAAATTATAAAAAAATTAACTATAATTTTTTAAATCATTAAAATTTAAGAGAAAATGTAAAAAAACAAACAGAATAATTTAATCTGTAATTTCATACTAAGAATATTTTAGTATTGGGATTTTGTAGGTTCAGAGTTATCTAGAACTGGGTAATTTTTTCAAACTACATAACTTTTTTGAAGTTGGATAAAATTATATTTATTATTTTTTTAGTTTCAAAATTATATTCGGTAATTTTAGAATTTGATAAAACTTTATAGAAATATCATTTTTAATTTATTTTTTATCAATAAAATAATTGTTTCATATGATTTATATTTATTACAAAAAAATAAATTTATTTAACTATTTTTATTATTATATTAAGAATCTCATGTTAGAATTTAGTATAAATTTAATTGTATTTATTATTATATTAAAAATAAGATTGCAGTTTTATTTTGCATAAAATGATATTTTTATTAATATAAAATAAATTAAGAGTAAGGTAAGTATAATTTTTTAAATTAAAAAATAATAATTAATTTAATCATATTTCAAAAAAGTTATGTTTAATTTACAATAATATTAAGGGCGGCTCTTCAATGCAACTTTGTTTGACCAACTGAAGTCTTACAGTCTAATTGACTATTCATAGCTCCTAGGGTTACGTATCTTTGCCTTCGTCTCAATAAAATATTTTCTCGAAGATGTCATATCTATGGAAAATTATTAAAATAAATATTTAATAAATCAAGTACATAAAAACGCCTCTGGATCCGCTGCCATTATTGTGTCATTACTTTTAGCATCTGTTTTTTGCGTTGCTAAAGTGTTTTTAATATTATTGCAACGAAATTTTTTGTTGCTATAACTTTTGTTTAAATAATTAATTATAGCAGCAATAATTTTCGTTGCATTAATATTTAGCAACGCAAAAAACCGCAGCTAAAAGTAATGGCACGGTTTTAGCAGAAAAAGTAATGGCAGCGAACCCGAACTCGATAAAAACATCTACCGAATGAAATGAACAGGAATAAAATCAAAGTAATGGCTGAATAAGATATCTTTTCAGATTAGGAGATATGGTGAGATAATCATACAACACGCAACCAAAGCTAAAATAAATATTTATTTAAATAAGTTAAAAGAATTAATGAAAATTTAAATTAAGTAAACTGTCTTTTTGTTTATTGAAAATATTAGTATTCAAAAATTCATTGAATTTTGATTAATTTAACTTGAATTGGTTAAAATTTTGTAATGGAGATAAAACCTTGCCATCAAAGACCAATAAAATTGAGTCTGGTAAAAAATATTAATTTTTCATAATATTATAAATTAAAGTTTAAATTTTTATTAGAAGATATTCTCACAAATAATATTTACCAATATTTTAAATAGAATTATTTTTATCAGATAAAATAGGCAAAACAAGTCAACCTAACCCCTACATATTAGATTGTCATGAGTTTGAAAAAAAAAAGATAATCGAGTTGAGTTGGCCCATTTTTTAAACAGGCCAACAATGAGCCAACTCGGCTCACTTGATGGTGGTTAACAGATCAATGTACCAACTTATTAACTCACTTTATTTTTTAAAATTTTTAATTATAAATCATAGGCATCTAAAAATTTTTTTAAAGTTTTTGCTCTAGCAACTTTCAATTAGTGAATTGAATTGATTTATATGTATAATTAATTAATTATCTTTTAATTTAGTTTATGTATGTATGAAACTCGGTTAGTTATATGAAAAAAAAATATAATTATAAGTTCAATGATTTAGCTAAATGTTCTTATGGAGCATATAAACTTCAAATCAAAAAAATTTTAATTATAACAAACTAATTATAATATTACAATGATGTAATGAAATCTTAAAAAAATAAATCTTAATTATAACAAACAAATTTTAAATTTAATTTTTTTAGAAAATAAAAGAATGAATATTAAAAAAAAGGAGTTACCCACAAATAACTTAGCTTAAACCTGTCTAACACATGGGTTAGGCGGGTCAAGTTAATTTCACCCACTTTTTTATGGGTTGGCATTTTACCAACTCCATACGGTTAGATCCATTTTGCTATCTCTATCAGTAGGAGAATACTTGTAAAAAACTAAAAGAAAAAGTTGTCATCAAGGATTTTTTTCATACATAAGGCTTGAATTTGTACATAAAGAAAATAAAGTAATTATCACTTCAATCAATCACCTTTTTTGTTGGTTCAATTTTTATAATGTGAATTAAAGGTCAAATTTTTATTCAAATAAGAAGTCAACCAACTTTTTAGTTTTTGACAAATAACCAAAAGTATAATTTAATCTCTAAAAGATTATAATACATATTTTAGTTCTTTAAAAATCATAAAAGTTAACTCGATTAATCTCTAGATTATTATTAGTATGCTCAAGTGAGATGACGCATTAAATGTTGACATTTGTTGTTAAGTGTACCATTAGAAACTTAGTCATCAAGCTTATATGTTTTTTTTTAATAAAAAATGAAAAACTCTTAGTTAGTTCCACCTCTTGCCCTGGGGATTTTTTCTCTCTTCCTCCAACAGTATTGGGTGTTCAATGAACCTTCTCAAAGCTAATGACCTTTTTCCTCTTAATCTCCAGCTCTTACCTCTTCTACTCTCTCTAATTCATTAATCATTCTCACGACTGCAACAATAAAACCTCATTTCATCAATTAATCATTTATCGTCAGTCAACACTGCCACTAAAGAGATCGCAAAGGCCTACAAAGAAACCAACATTTTTCACATCGTCTTTGGCATTAGAGCATTGTTAAAGCTTTGGAAGCAAAGGAAACAGTACATCAAGCTCTAATGGAGACTAAATCAAGTCCAAGGCATCGTTTAGCTCGATCAGAAGGTAGACACTGAATTAAAAGACAAAAATATACTTCCAAAATTGAAGATTTCAGAAGACACCATAATGTTCATTATAGAGAATTTGGGGAAAGTTTTGCTAAAGTACAATCATAATGGAAGAGCCACTTGTAAAACATATATTATATTACGTCAAATAATATTGACTCTTAAAAAAATGTTTGAAAAATAAATAGAAAAAAATATTGCATAACAAGTTGCAAAATCACTAAGGGCTCCTATATAAAGAGCTCGAGCCTTTTTCTATTAGAGGAACTACGTTTTTTAAAAAATAAAAATTCTCAGTCTCATAAATTTTTAGTTAGGAAACCTCAAGCTCGATATCTAAACCCAATCACTAAACTCATTCAAACTATAATAACCCATCATACTCTTTACACCTATTAATTTCTTAGGGGTGAAGGATACCATGCATGTACATTATTTTGATTTTCCTCTACATGAGAGGTCCTTGCTTATTTATCCATCCCACTATCCTGACAAGATTCCTTCCGCTATCAACTATAATCCTTATATCTAAATGTTTTGGGTCAATCTTTTTATCAACTACTGCCCTTATTGCATTTTTTTCATCCTTTTACTACTATTGCTAATTTTAAGGTTATTCAAAATTGGTCTTTGTATCATTTTCATACTTTCCTCTCTGTTTCACCTTCGATTCAAAGTTACAGTCCTTTCTTGTAACCTTCTATTCTGAGTAATGACTTATGTGCAAATTCACATGTTAGATGTCCTGTACTCCCTAAATTACCCTTTTGCTTTTCCTTCCACCTTGTCGCCATATCATTACCTTCCACTACTTCATCTGGTGCTTGTGCACTAAAGTTCATCTTTCCATGTCAAGGATTGCTAGAATTTCATCAACAATTCCTCTCTACCAAGAAGGCTATGTGGTATAACTAGGTTATTGCAGCTCTTATTGATCAAAGGGACATGTCGTTGCATCAGTAATCAATTCTAATTGGAAGCTCCCGGATATAGTAATGATTCTAGCAAAAATCTTCAATTCTTTGTGTTTGAGTTTTCCAATGTCTCTGATGAGGTTTTTATACTGGCTAACAAACCATGGGTATTTCAAAAATCCTTAATGGTCCTTGATAAATGGAATCTAGATTTGATGTCACATGAACTTAAGGTTTCTCAGATAGCTATCTGGATTTGTTTTACAGGAATACCATTCCATCTTATAATGTGTAATGTTGCACATCTTCTCAATGATATGGGAGGTGAGGTGGTTTAGGTTGACTTTCATATGGCTCAACTAGGGATGTAAACGAGCCAAATCAAAATTTAATTTGATCAAGCTTGTTCATTTAAAATAAGGTGAGTTCAAATACAAGACTAAGCTTTAAAAAAAACAAAAAATTATGTTCAAGCTCAACTCATTTATTAAACTAGCCAAGTTCGAACAGTTTGCGAACAATGCTATAAATATAATATATATTTTTGTGTACATATAAAATTTAAACTAAATAAAAAATTATTAACTTTGATATAATATATATGTATATGAGTAAATTATATAATATTTTTTAATTATGCATGAATTTTTGTATTCATCTAACAATTTTTTTATATAAAATATATATATGATTATAATATATATTATTTAAAATTAAAAAATATATTATATAAAATAATATTTTATTATTAATCGAGTTTAATAAACTAAGCATCAAATGTTCAATCTTGGCTTGTTTAATTAAACGAGCTTAATATATTGATTAAACTCATTCATTTATTAAATGAACTGAACTTGATTCAAACTTTTGACAAGCTAAATCTGAATAATTCACAAATGGCTCGGTTCATTTACATCCCGCCTAATACTTAATTTGGAGTTTCTCAAAGTTAAAGTGTTGATTGGTCCTCATAAGAATTTATTTATGAGATGTTATCTTCCTCTTCTTAATGGTTCAATTTCTTGGGTTTCACGCACTTTAGAATGTGCATATTGTATTTGTGAACAATGTGGTCGCATAGGTCACTTATCCAATTACTGTGATTGGGGTATTGTTAGGATGCATTTAGAACTTCAGGAGCAAAGGCTTCATGCAATCAACCATTCCACACTTCCAATGTCCCGAGCATAAATCTTAATAGTGGCATTATAGGAAGACAACTAAAGTGGAAGTTAAATATGATTTCTATGAAGAATTCTATGTGGTTTCAGACTTATTTCCTCAACATCTAGATTATCATTTCGACAAATCTTTTTTTAGATTCTACTTCATTGAATGCTATGAATTCTCCCACAACCTCTTCATCAACCACCTCAATGGAATTCTCATCAAACCTTAAGCCCAAACCCATGTAGCTTTATCAGCTCCTTTAACTAATGATAGATGTCACTTTGCAAGCACACATGGCTTCAATAACATCTCAACAAACATGCAAAATATAGTTGATGTCACTATGAATCAAGAGGATAATTTATATGTGGCTAATTTCTCTTCAAGCGGTAAAATGACTAGTCAAAGTACACTTGTACATTTATCAAATAACTTACTTAATTCTCCTTTGCATGAAATCTTACAATTACTGAGACCTTAAAATGATAATATCAATGAGATTTTAAGTCATGAAGATTGTAGATAGGCTAATGTTACTCATACTCATTATGTGGTTCAAGATATGGTTCTGGTTCTGGTTTTGGTTTACCCACATGCATATGTTGATTTGCTAGTAAATGTGGTTACTCAAGCCACTTCCATTACTTCACAACCAAGACCTCCTATACATGAGCTTCATGATTTTGAGCACATGCAAAATGTTGAGGAACTACCTACCTTATCTACACATGGGAAAAATATATTTAGTGATTCTTATTTACATTGGTATCAAACAATGGGCCAAAGAGAGAATCATACCTTTTCATATGACTGGGCCGGAGAAAACCTTTCTGCAGATATGGGCCTTTCCATTATTTCCAAAATCATCAAATGTAGCCCAACTTTTTGCATAGGACTTATTCCACTCCAAGTTAAATCATAGGTTAATGATGAAATGGGTTTACAAAGTCTTTTACTTTCTAGGTGTAAAAGGCCTCTTTCTTAACCTATCTTTTTAACTAATCTTTTAATTACATCTTATGGGCATCATGGACTTCTACTCTCTCATTAACAAACTAACCTAGGTATCGTCCTCTTATTATATAGGTTGGGATTGAGAAATGCTGGAACAATCAAATGAAGTGTAAGAGATCACTTAACTTGATTCAAAAACACTAAAATGCTAAACGAAGGAGACTTCATCCTTCTTTCCCAGAGTCATCCATGGTTTCATCTTATCAATTCTCTTGGGATATTCACTCAGCATCCTATGAATTTTTCACAATTAGTACCATGCCAATTCAATAAATCCTTACTTCAACCACCAAAGATAAATATTTAGAAGCTTTCTATTGTGATGTTATTGGTTTTGATGTTTCTGGATCACTATACTTTGCTAAATAGGTTGGGGGAGAGTGTCCCATATCAACCCTCATAGGCACAATGAAAGTCTTATCTTGGAACGTTCAGGGCTTACAATTTTCCTCGATAGTTAGTAGGTTACATTAGTTAATGTCATCTCATAATCCTCAGTTAGTATATCTATGTGAAAAACTTTGTTTTGTACATATATATGGCCAAATGTTAACTTATATATTTTGGTTTTACTAATATTTTTGGAATATATGTGTAAGGCAAAAGGGGGTATAGTACTAGCATGGTCTGATAGTCTTCCCTTCATATGATAACTATATGAAATATAGTTATTTAAGTTATTTTTATGCCTAAATATTAAGTAAATTAGTGTATAAATGCTTATTTGTTAGTTATTTTAATTTTTTTTATACAACTTAGTTTTCATTAGATAAGTTTTAAGTTGTTTTTATATCTTTAAGTGTGATTTAATGTTGTTTATAGATGTTTTATTTCATTTTGTAAATTTTTCATAGTGTTTAAACCTTTTTTAGACCCTTAAAAGTAAAGAAGTTGATGAAGTTAGGAGCCCAAGCCTTGACGTGAAAATATGGAATCAACGTGCCATTGAATGCAGCAGCTAGCCCATATACAATCTAGCAACTTGGCACCTTGACGCAAAAAATCCGGTGTCAAGGTGCCAGATCGAGTACACAACTCTACAGAGATTCTAGTGAGTTGGCACCTTGAGGTAAAAAATCTAGCGTCAAGGCGCCACGTCGAAAATCTACTCTAAGGAAAAATCCATCTAGGCCATTTTAGGGGTTATTTAAGGGGATTTTCTAAGGTTTATTAGGAGACTTTGATTTTGAAACTCTAGGGAGAAAAGAGGCATGAAAGGAAGCACCAAAGGGGCAAGAAAATATAGCTCAAGGAGTGCATCCAAGTGGAGATTTAAGGACAAAAGGCCAAAAAGAGCTTCCATATTGAAGTTTCTTCTTCCCTTTTCTTCTTTACTTCTACATTTGTGATGTTCTCTTGATTGAGCTTTGTTAATCTTGTAAATATGATGGGATATGTTTTCTTTTCTCTAGGATTATGGTCCCTTGGCATATGAATTGAATTTATTATTACTTGCTTATCTTTAATTTCAATGTTAATGAGTTTATTTAGTTTACTATTGATTGTTCCCTTCTTGATTGATCACAATTAAGGAAAACTAGGAGGATTTAAGTTATTCTTGAGAAAGGTCTTGAGTTTAGTCCTAGAACTGAATGCCAGTTGTTCATTGTTAATTAATTGCTAGAATTATCTCGATTCACCTAAAGGATAGGAATATACCGATGGGTCTTATAGAGCCATGATTAGCCAAGCTTAATGTGTTCTTTTAATTGAATTTTCATAGAAATATAGGAGATTGAATTAGAGAAATAGAATTTATAATGAATCAAAAGATTTTTATAATTGAATTAGAGGTTAAGACTAGCTCATTACACATTGAGTTTGAATAAATTGAGTAATATTATTGCAATTTAAGTGCTAAGTCAGACTATAATCCTAGGGACCTTTACTTCCCATAGTTTCCTATTATTAGCATTGTGTTTTATTCTAAATTTACATTGTTTTACCTTAAATCAAGTACTGGTTTTACTTGGATAAGGTGAATACAATTATATTGATACTTAGTGAAACTTTTGACTAAAATTCCCTGAGGACAATACTCTTATTTCATTATTATACTGCTTGTTGATAGTATACACTTATACTCTATCAATTTATATTGTGTCAATTAAAGTATCATCTCCAAATTGGCTTCACATTACATATATTGATGACCATGGTAACCAATTGAATCTAACTTGTATTTATGGGCTACCACAACTTTGTGAGAGGTACTTGCTACGAGAATTTATTAATATGACAGTTGTGTCAATTTTCAGACCTTGGGTGTTACTGGGTAATTTTAATCATATTATGTTTCAATACAAAAATCCTATTTTACATGCTTCTATTATGAGTGCTTCAAATTTTATTAATGTTGTTAAAAAGTTACATCTTATTGATTTAATTCTGTTTGATAACTGGTTCACTTGGTGTAATGGTAGGGATAAAGATGTAATTGTATGGAAAAGACTTGTTCGAGCCTTGTAAAAAATGACTAGTTAACTAATTATCCAAATACTAATGTAATGTGTCTACTAATAGTAGGGCCGGACCATGCACCTTTTGTTGTATCTGCTAGCTTTAATGCATCCCAAAGATATAAGCCCTCTCGTTTTGAAGTAGTGTGGTTTATGCATGATGAATATTTTTAAGTTGTATATAATGCTTGGTAAGAAATAACTAATGGTTCTAATGCTTTTAAGTTATGTTATAAATTAAAGCATGTGATGACTACTTTTAGGAGTTGGAATAAAAAAAATTTTGGTAATATCCATTATAAAATCAACCAAGTCACCTAGAAAGTGCATCAAGCATAACAAGGAATCTTGTAGAACCCTTCTATGGATTCAGTATCCATCGAGTCTGCCTAAAGAAAGGAACTAGAACTTTGGTTAGAAAGAGAGGAAGTTCTATGGGCCCAAAATTCAAGACATGTGGTTGATTAATGGTGATTGTAACACAAAATACTTTGAAGCTATTGTTATAAAATGAAAGATTAATAATGCAATAACTTGAATACAAAACTAAGATGGTCATTGGTTTTAGGATTATAGGAAAATTGAATTAAATGCTCTCTTATTTCAAGTAGGTCTATCAACATGAACATGGTCATTTGATTCATTACATCATGACCCAACTTGATGATCTTCAATTACCCTATTTGGCACAAAGTCAAGTGGATTCCCTGTCTGTAATGACCCCCTAATACATCCTACGCGCTGCTTATCTGATTAGCGGAAGCATATAGGGTATTCTGAATGTTTATTCCCTATGTGGGAACGTCAGGGGATCGCTACTGGTTGAGCGTAACCCAAATAGATTCTCCGTTGTCCATTCAGATTCCGTTCAACCCTGATTCACACGCAGCTAACTAAATACACATACATACATCATCAATAATAACTCTGGGATGAAATCTAAAACTCATATACATGTCACGTCATACGTTCATACACATTTCAATTCAAATCCATAAGTTTACAGCGGTAAATTCTACCGAAAATTCGGCAGAGTTTCCTCTGTAATTTGATCATATCCCAAATACAGAATCACCTGTTTAAAAATCAACAGCCAATCCAATAACAGCAGTAAACATAACTAATATAAATCTATATACAACAACATCAATTCATCACTACAATCCATGCATACTATCTGAAACGTTATATGTACATTCAGTCTAGTCCATACAGAATTTATAAGAACAGAATCCGATAATTAACAGCGTCATCAAAGTATATATACAAATGATTCAAGCCTAAGCTAATCATCCTCCGGTCTATCCTCAAGTCAGCTTCGGCTATCGTCTGGGCTCCTGCCCCTGTCCCTGTTCATTTGAGTACACAACCTAATGAGATATGAATCCCAGTAGAATAATTTACAATTTAATTATCATTCGAAAACCAGTTAAATACCAAGCGGTGCGAACACCGAAATCGTCTTCCCGAAATCACCAAAGCAAAGAAATACCTTATCTTTAAAATCGTTTAAACACATGGACATCGCGGCAAGTATTCGAAATCATAAAATCAATTTCTTTAAAAATCAGTCATCAAAAATCAAGTGAAATCCCATGCCCTGTGTATCTCAATCCACGTTGGCTACAAATCCGCTGTAACCAAATCTAAATCATCTTCTAATTGCACGTAGTCTAGAGAGAATACCTCTCTTATCGTTGGGTGTGATTCGTAACACCAATCACCCGAATCAAGCCTTTATTGTGAGTGTGATCCGTAACACTAATCACTCACTCAAGGACCGGGTGAGAATCAACATCTAGGGCGTCCCCTAGCATGTGCACATACGCCAATTCTCATCCTCATACAGTCTATTCGAACTCACATGCACTCGATCGGCTATTCCTCAGGGTTCTAGGGTATTACGCCTAAATCACAACGTTTTCCCGTGTAGGTTATCCACCCTTATACTCCCTAAACCTTTCTTAGGGTCGTCCTGGTTTAACGCATAATCCCTAACTCAGTACAGGCTAAATCTGATAAAAATAGTTTCGTTTAAAAGCTTCCTGTACGAGGGATACTTAACGGCCGTCCCATACCGGCTATCAAGTACCCAACCCTAAGTAAATCCATCCTAAAGGCATCCAAACTCGATAAACAAGGTGTCTAACATGTAATTAGGGTTTTTAGCACACAGGCATGCAATTTATCCCATCGAAAGCAGCACGTAAATCCATGCAAGTCATCTAAATTTTTTAGGTATTCACTAAATCAATTCTAGGGTTCGGGAAGTGTAAATTATCCTACCTGGTCTCCGAATGCTCTAAATCACTTCAGAATTCCACGATCTCGGTTCTGAGCCTGATTAATTTCCTGGACATAAAATTAAACATTTAGGCTCGTCACGTCATCCAATTTTCAATCCAAAACTCGGCTGTACAGTTACCCAGGTTAATTAATTGCCTAATTATGTTCGGCAGCCATTTCAATCATATATCATTAGTTTTTGGGAAATCGGACCTTACCAATGTGTCCGGATGATGGAATTCTACGTCACGGTGGTCTCGGTTTCTCGGGATGCAAGTCTAGAAGCTCCGGCACGGCGGCACACGGTGGCGCACGGCGGAGAGGTGCGGTTTGCCTCAAAAATCACACCACGGTGAAGCCCGCAAGCCCAGGAGTCCGAATACGGTGGTGGCACGGCGGTTCACGGCCGTTTGAGCAGTGTTTTCTGGCCACGAACTTTCTCTTACGGCGGACGACGTTCTGCCTCGATCCGAGCGCGTCTGGCCTCCTTCGGCAGCGCCAGAGCTTTGGAGGAAGCTGGCGGCTCGAGCTACGATGGTAGAGGCGGTGAGTCAACGGACGGGACGGCGATTCAGTGGAGAAAGTTTGCGCGATGGAAGGGAAAAATGACATTTTTCCAGCGGCTCCGGCGGCCGTTGGTGGCCGTGGTTGGTTAATGGAGGTTGTGGGCTGTGAGGGCTGTCGGTTGGTACCCTTGGTGGTGGCCCACGGTGGCTGTGGCGGCCGTTCACAGTGGAGGAAGGTGGAGAGATAAAAGAGAGAGGAGAGAGAGAGTGTGGTGAGGAGAGAGAGTGAAATGAGAGAAATGGAGGGAATTCGCGTAATTTAAAGCCTCCAGGGACGATTCTGACTTTTCCCAGGTCACCCGGGGATGTTTTAGGGTGTCGGTATCCTTCCAGACGTTGGCACGTATTTCCATGTAAAAGTCTTGGCCTCCGTCAATGAAATTGACGCACGAAACTCCTTTCGTCAGTTTCTGATCGCCGGTTTGCATTTCTTTCTATTCGATCGTGTTTCTAACTTCGAACGACCTTCTGTGTCAAGTCATTATCCTCAAAATTCGTTCCAGGCTTCGTTTGATTGGGATTAGGGTTAAAAAAATGAAGTTTTATCTTTTAAAATCCTTTTAAAACTCTTGTAGATCTTTCCCGTTGTTACATTCTCCCCCCCTTAAAAGAAATTTTGTCCCCAAAATTCATACCTGTAAAAAGTTCTGGATATCTTTGCCTCATCTCATCTTCTTTCTCCCACGTCATCTCCTACGACGCTACATCCTGCCAAAGTACCTTAACTAGAGGGATTATTTTACTTCGAAGCTGCTTAGTCTTATAGTCAAGGATTTGAACAAGAGTAGATTCATAAGTCAAATTTTCCTTTAATATCATCGGTTGATTCTCTAATACATGCGCAGGATCTGGGACATATTTACGAAGTTGGGAGACGTGGAAAACATCATGTAGGTTGGACAAATAGGGAGGTAAAGAAATTTGGTAGGCAACGGGACCGACTTTTTGTAAAATTTGGAATGGTCCTAGGAATCTAGGATTAGTTTCTTAGTCCTTATCTGTCTACCAATACCCGTGGTGGGGGACACTCTCAGAAATACGTGATCTCCCTTGTTAAATTCTAAAGGCCTCCTTTTCTTATTGGCATAAGATTCTTGCCTCTGCTGGGCAGCTCTCATCTTTTCCCTGATCATTTTAATCTGATCAGTGGTTTCTTGTACCATTTCAGGTCCCAACAGTGCACTCTCCCCCATCTCTACCCAACTTAAAGGTGACTTACAACTCCTCCCATACAGAGCCTCATACGGTGCCATGCCGATGGTAGAGTGATAACTGTTATTGTATGCAAACTCTATCAACGGTAGGTGTTTATCCCAACTTCTTTTCTGCTCAAGCACACAAGCCCTTAACATGTCTTCTAGGGTTTGAATAGTTCTCTCAGACTGCCCATCAGTCTGAGGATGATAGGCTGTGCTAAATTTAAGCTGGGTTCCTAAGGCTTGCTGTAGGGATTGCCAAAATCTCGAAGTAAATCTAGGGTCTCGATCAGATACTATACCTGACGGTATTCCATGTAATCTTACAATTTCCCTAAGGTATACTTCAGCTAATTTCTCCATGGAGTAACGCACCTTAACAGGCAAAAAGTGTGCAGACTTGGTCAACCTATCCACTATCACCCAAATGGCATCAAATCCTGCTGGTTTTCTAGGTAATCCAACCACGAAATCTATAGTGATCTGATCCCATTTTCTCTCTGGTATCTCCAATGGCTTAAGTAGCCCTGCGGGTTTCTGATGCTCTATCTTAACCTATTGACAAGTCAAACAGGCATTCACGTAATCTGTGATATCTCTCCGCATACCAGGCCACCAAAAATTTCTCTTTAAATCCTGATACATTTTAGAAATACCTGGGTGAATAGTGTAATGGCTTCTGTGAGCTTCTGCTAACACTTTTTCCTTTAGTTTCTGATAGTTCGGAATTACTACTCTCTTTCTAAACATTAAGACTCCATCAGGTGCTAATCCAAAATCGGGTTGGTCTGCATATACCTCCAAGGATTCATCCTCAAGTTGGGCTTGTCTAATTAGTTCTCTCAATTCGCAGGTTATCAAAAAGTCACTCATCACTAATCTTTGCGGAAACGAGATTACATTGAGGCTAAGGTTCCCAAAATCCTCAAGTAACCTCATATCCCCAATCATTAAACTAGCTAGTTGTAGTGACTTTCGGCTTAATGCATCGGCCACAAAATTTGCTTTCCCTGCATGATATTTCAATTCAAAATCAAAGTCTTTTAAATATTCTACCCACCTACGCTGCCTCATGTTTAATTCCTTCTGATCAAACAAATACCTAAGGCTCTTATGATCACTATATACCTCGAATACCGTGCCATACAGGTAATGTCTCCAAATCTTTAGGGCAAACACAACGGCAGCTAATTCTAAGTCATGGGTGGGATAGTTCTCCTCTGCAGGTTTCAATTGTCACGATGCATAAGCCACAACTTTCCCATCCTGCATCAAAAAACAACCTAAGCCTCTCAAAGATGCATCTGTGTATACAGTAAAGGGTTCTAGGGGTTTCAGAATAATTAGTACAGGAGCGGTGGTTAATTTCTCTTTCAGAATCTGAAAACTAGTTTCACACTGCTCGCTCCATTCAAAATCTACCCCTTTTCGAGTCAATCGGGTCAATGGCACAGCTATCTGCGAAAATCCTTGAATGAATTTCCGATAATAGCCGGCCAAACCCAAGAAACTCCTAATCTCGGTGACCGTTCTAGGTCGATCCCAATCTAATACTGCTTCAATTTTCTTTGGGTCAACCGCTATCCCTTTCCCATTTACCACATGTCCTAAAAATTTCACTTCTTCTAACCAAAACTCACATTTCTCCAGCTTTGCATACAATTGTTTCTCTTCAGATCTGTAACACCGTGTTAAGATGCTGGGCATGCTCTTCGTGAGTCTTGGAATATACTAAGATATCGTCGATGAATACCACAACAAATTGATCTAAATAGGGTCTAAAAATCTTGTTCATATAATCTATAAAGACAGCGGGTGCATTCGTCAATCCAAACAGCATCACTAAGAACTCATAGTGGCCGTATCTTGTCCTGAACGCTGTCTTAGGAATATCCTCCTCTCTAACCCTAATCTGGTGGTATCCTGACCTTAAATCTATCTTAGAAAATACAGTCGCGCCTTGCAACTGATCAAACAAATCATCAATACGTGGCAATGGGTATTTGTTCTTAGTGGTCACCTCATTCAATTGCCGGTAATCAATACACAGTCTTAAACTCCCGTCTTTCTTCTTTACAAATAATACCGGAGCTCCCCATGGTGATACACTTGGCCTAATGAACCCCTTCTCCAACATGTCTTCGATTTGGACTTTTAATTCTCTCAATTCTGTGGGGGCCATATGATACGGGGTCATAGCTATTGGACCCGCTCCCAGAATCAGGTCAATGGTGAATTCTATCTCCCTAGGTGGTGGCAGTTTACTTATTTCCAAAGGGAATACCTCCGGAAAGGCACTAACGATTGGGATTTGACTTAGTCTATCCTGCAACTCTACCTCAGAAAGATTGAGGGACATATCACCTATCTCACAAGCCCTATCACTCCCACGTACAGGTACGTTATCCAGATAAGTAATTGTCCCTTCGGAACAATTCAACAAGACCCGATTCCTAGTCAACCAATCCATTCCCAAAATAATGTCGATCCCTGACAATGGTATACACACTAAGTCCACAAGAAATAAAGTATCTTCAATGGTTAAGGGGCAGTTTAGGCATATTCGTGGGGACATAGTGGCTTCTCCCAAGGGTGTGGATATGTATAGGTCACAGGGCAGGGTTTAAACAGGTAATCTCATTCTTTCTATGCATGCATCAGCTATAAATGAGTGCGTAGCACCCGAATCAAACAATACTATTAAAGAAAAATTATAAATTTTACCTCTACCGTGCATCAAGCCTGAGGACCTGTCGACGTTGGCAGCATTCATAGTAAAAACTCTCCCTGGAGCTTGTGGTCTTCGGCTACCAGATGTCGGCTGATTCCCCGTGGAAGGGCAGTATCTGGCCATGTGTCCTGTGCCTCCACATCTATAACACTAGAGGGGAGTCTGATGCCATCAGGGTTGATTTGGATGTCTGGTACCACACTTCGGACAAAGAGTATTATCAGGTCGCCTCCCACTGCTACTAGAAGCCCCTGGTTGCGGTTTAAACATACCGCTTCTTACATTCAGATTTCTAAGCGCTTATGTCCGGGGTTCTCCTGCTCGTTGCGTCATATTCGAGTGCATTTGCTCTAAATTCTTGCTCAGAATTCGGCACTTGTTGACCAGTGTGGCGAAGTCTCGAATCTCCAGGGTAGCCAACTGAGTCTTCATAGGTAAATCGAGGCCTTCTTCTAGTTGCTTTTCTTTCCAAGCCTCATCGTAATGCATTCGCAGGTAAGTAGAGTATCTTGATAATTCTTCAAACTGTTTCAGATACTCGTCAAACGGCCTGCCTCCCTGGGTGAGCTTCAGGAACTGTGCTTCCTTTGCTTGTTTCACGCTCTCAGGGATATATTGATCCATGAAGACTCTCTTGAAAGATTCCCAAGTCAGTGGAATGCCTCGGCTCTCCATCAGTTGCTGGGCATCTGTCCACCAAAGTTTCGCTTCACCTTTCAGCATGTACGTTGCATATGTGACTTTCTGTTCATCGTCGCACTGCAACAACCTGAAAATCTTTTCAATTCCTTTTATCCAAGCTTCCACAGCAGTCGGATCGGAGGCATCTGTAAATGGAGATGGACCTGTTCTCTGGAATTCAATCCATCCCTGATATAGTGGATTCACCTGTTGGGTGGCTCCGTCGTTTCTCGTCTGTCTATCTTCCTGCTGCTGTCTCATTGTATTGGCACTGGTAGTGGCCTGGTCTCTCATTGCATCGGCCATTAATCTGATAGATTTCATCATCTCTCGCATGTCAACCTCAGTCTCCATGCTACCACTACCCGACGCACCCTGGTCTCTGTGCCTTGGCCTTCCCCTAGGCCTACGTGTGGCATCCCTGCTAGATTCTGCCATGCTTATCTGACACAGAAACAAATAGATCAGTCACACAGCAATAGTCAACAGAAGTACATCAAATTCATTCTGTTCATTATCAATTCAAATCAGGTCCTATCATTCCAGAGTCAAATCAATCAAAACCCTAAAGCTGCAAGCCCAAAGATTTAAAGTCCTAGTCCCACTAAACCAGAAGATCCGACAAACAGGGCTCTGATACCATAATTGTAACGACCCCCTAATACATCCTACGCGCTGCTTATCTGATTAGCGGAAGCATATGGGGTATTCTGAATGTTTATTCCCTATGTGGGAACGTCAGGGGATCGCTACTGGTTGAGCGTAACCCAAATAGATTCTCCGTTGTCCATTCAGATTTTGTTCAACCCTGATTCACACGCAGCTAACTAAATACACATACATACATCATCAATAATAACTCTGGGATGAAATCTAAAACTCATATACATGTCACGTCATACGTTCATACACATTTCAATTCAAATCCATAAGTTTACAGTGATAAATTCTACCAAAAATCTGGCAGAGTTTCCTCTGTAATTTGATCATATCCCAAATACAGAATCACCTGTTTAAAAATCAACAGCCAGTCCAACAACAGCAGTAAACATAACTAATATAAATCCATATACAGCAACATCAATTCATCACTACAATCCATGCATACTATCTGAAACGTTATATGTACATTCAGTCTAGTCCATACAGAATTTATAAGAACAGAATCCGATAATTAACAGCGTCATCAAAGTATATATACAAATGATTCAAGCCTAAGCTAATCATCCTCCGGTCTATCTTCAAGTCAGCTTCGGCTATCGTCTGGACTCCTATCCTTGTCCCTGTTCATCTGAGTACACAACCTAATGAGATATGAATCCCAGTAGAATAATTTACAATTTAATTATCATTCGAAAACCAGTTAAATACCAAGCGGTGCGAACACCGAAATCGTCTTCCCGAAATCAGTTCGAAAGCAGTGAAATACCTTATCTTTAAAATCGTTTAAACACATGGACATCGCGGCAAGTATTCGAAATCATAAAATCAATTTCTTTAAAAATCAGTCATCAAAAATCAAGTGAAATCCCATGCCCTGTGTATCTCAATCCACGTTGGCTACAAATCCGCTGTAACCAAATCTAAATCATCTTCTAATTGCACGTAGTCTAGAGAGAATACCTCTCTTATCGTTGGGTGTGATCCGTAACACCAATCACTCACTCAAGGATCGGGTGAGAATCAACATCTAGGGCGTCCCCTAGCATGTGCACATACGCCAATTCTCACATGCACTCGGTCGGCTATTCCTCAGGGTTCTAGGGTATTACGCCTAAATCACAACGTTTCCCCGTGTAGGTTATCCACCCTTATACTCCCTAAACCTTTCTTAGGGTCGTCCTGGTTTAATGCGTAATCCCTAACTCAGTACAGGCTAAATCTGATAAAAATAGTTTCGTTTAAAAGCTTTCTGTACGAGGGATACTTAACGACCATCCCATACCGGCTATCAAGTACCCAACCCTAAGTAAATCCGTCCTAAAGGCATCCAAACTCGATAAACAAGGTGTCTAACATGCAATTAGGGTTTTCAGCACACAGGCATGCAATTTATCCCATCGAAAGCAGCACATAAATCCATGCAAGTCATCTAAATCTTTTAGGTATTCACTAAATCAATTCTAGGGTTCGGGAAGTGTAAATTATCCTACCTGGTCTCTGAATGCTCTAAATCACTTCAGAATTCCACGCAGTCTCGGTTTCTGAGCCCGATTAATTTCCTGGACATAAAATTAAACATTTAGGCTCGTCACATCATCCAATTTTCAATCCTAAACTCGGTTATACAGTTACCCAGGTTAATTAATTGCCTAATTATGTTCGACAGTCATTTCAGTCATATATCATTAGTTTTTGGGAAATCGAACCTTACTAATGTGTCCGAATGATGGAATTCTATGTCACGGTGGTCTCGGTTTCTCGGGATGCACGTCCAGAAGCTCCGGCACGGCGACACCGATGGCCTGCGGTGGCGCTGGCCAGCAAGACGGCGGAGAGGTGCGGTTTACCTCAAAAATCACACCACGGTGAAGCCCGCAAGCCCAGGAGTCCGAATACGGTGGTGGCACGGCGGTTCACGGCCGTTTGAGCGGTGTTTTCCGGCCACGAACTTTCTCGTACGGCGGACGACGTTCTTGCTTCGATCCGGGCGCGTCCGGCCTCCTTTCGACGGCACCGAGCTACTGGAGGAAGCTGGCAGCTCAGGCTACACGGTGGTGGGGGCGGTGAGGGTCAACAGCGACGGACGACAGCGATTTGAGCTGGAGAAATTTCGCGCGATGGAGGGGAAAAACGGCATTTTTTCGGCGACCGTTGGTGGCCGTGGTTGGTTAATGGAGGTTGTGGGCTGTGAGGGCTGTTGGTTGGTACCCTTGGTGGCGGCCCACGGTGGCTGTGGCGGCCGTTCACGGTGGAGGAAGGTGAAGAGAGAAAAGAGAGAGGAGAGAGAGAGTGTGGTGAGGAGAGAGAGTGAAATGAGAGAAATGGAGGGAATTCGCGTAATTTAAAGCCTCCAGGGACGATTCTGACTTTTCCCAGGTCACCCGGGGATGTTTTAGGGTGTTGGTATCCTTCTAAACATTGGCACGCATTTCTATGCGAAAGTCTTGGCCTTCGTCAATGAAATTGACGCACGAAACTCCTTCCGTCAGTTTCTGATCGCCGGTTTGCATTTCTTTCTATTCGATCGTGTTTCTGGCTTCGAACGACCTTCTTTGTCAAGTCATTATCCTCAAAATTCATGCCAGGCTTCGTTTGATTGGGATTAGGGTTTAAAAAATCAATTTTTATCTTTTAAAATCCTTTTAAAACTCTTTTAGATCTTTCCCGTTGTTACACTGTCAAGTCCAATCTCAGACCAAGAAATCTGAGATGCACTTTTTAAGATGAAGCTTTTTAAGGCACCTGAACTAAATGGATTTCCCGCTGCATTCTTTCAGAAGCATTGGGACTTAGCTATGTTGAACATATTCAACATGATTAAAAGTTTCTTCAACAGTGGTTGTCTCCAAAAGCATGTTAACCATATATTCATTTCCTTAATACCTAAGGTACATTCTCCTATTACATTCAAGGATTTTAGACCAATAAGGCTTTGCAATGTTATTTATAAAATCATTTCTAAGATTTTGGTCAATCAAATTTGACCATTTCATGGCTCCATAGCTCCTCATCATAATGCATTCATCAAAGGTAGACACATCATAGATTATTTAGCATTGGCTTCTGACTTAATGTAATATATCCAAAAGGCAAAAAAGAAAAAAAAATTATGGTTTATATTAAAATTGGATATCAAGAAAGCATATAATAAACTTAGCTAGAATTTTATTCAAGTGGTATTATTTAAATTGTATTTTTTGCATCACATTATTCAAAAAATTATGGAATGTGTTTCTTTTGTATCATATATCTTACTTTTAAATGGCCAAAAAGTTGGTGATTTCATCCCACAGTAAGGTATTATACAAGGTGATCCACTTTCTCCTTATCTCTTCATAACTGCTTTGAATGTTCTTTCATTAATGTTGCAACCTGCAGAGGATACAAAGCAGCTATAGGGGATTCAATTTTCTAGAAGGGTTCCTGCAATATCCCACATCATGTATGTAGATGTAATGTGTTATTTTTCAAGGTAACTCAATTGATAGCAAAGGTCATTAATGCAATATTGTCTAAATACTTTGCTTTGGTAGGGTAATCCATTAACAAGATCAAGTCAAATTTAGTCTTTAGCCCTAATACCCCAAGGTCACTTAAGCAACATTTCCAAGATACACTAGGAATTCATTATCGATTATCTCTAGGGAAGTATCTTGGGTCTTATGTGGATGGGAGATTAAATTTGAATTGAATTTATTCTGACATGAAAAAATTAATTCCAGGCTAGCTGGATGGAAGGCTAAATTATTATCATAGGCTATGAGACTTTTGTTAATTAAATCTATGCTTCAATGTGTTCATGTATACTAATTATCTAACACCTAAGTTCCTGCATGGACAACATAGAAAATTGATTCAATGACGACATATTTCTTTTGAGGATTCAAGGGTCAGCAAAATAAAATGCATCTAATAAGCATATGGATACTTTCACTTTAACAAAGCTCTCTTGCCAAAAAATGCTTGGAAAACGATTCAATATCCTAGCACGTGATGCAGTCAATGGTTCATCTACAAATATTCAATTCTCGATTCAGGTTTAAATAAACAACACAAAACTCTTGTTCAAAATCTATTACCAAAAACCTACATTTCATAGTTGATAATCTTAAGTGGGTGGTTGGAAATGGCTTAAGCATTTCTCCATCAAGTAGATTTTGGCTTCAACCTCTGTCGTACCAGGAAAATTATACAACACTATAAGACTTCATTGTTAAGGATCTATATTCTTGGAATGTGTAACATTTGCAACAAGTACTTCCTCTACAGGTGGTAAATACTATTAAATCTCTTCCACTCTCAATATGCTCAAAACCAGATAAATTAGCTTCAAAAGTTAGTTATATAGGTTATTACACAGTGGCAAGTGGTTACAAACGGCTCTTCTCTAAATCCTCTGATTCACAGCTTCCATCTATGGTTGATTCATTTCCTTGGAAATGGTTTTGGAAGTTACACTTCCCACCTAGACTACTCCTTTTTGTTTGGAAGCTCAGGAATATTGTGGCATTACCAATAGCAGATATACTGAATATGCATAATTTCACAGTTACTCACACTTACTGTTTCTGATAATTACATCAAGAAATGTTGTCCCACATTTTTTTTACATGTGGTTTCCCCAGAGCACTTTGGTTTGGAATTGACTGAGGAATTCATGTCACTAATCTTCATAGTAACAACATTTTCTCATGCTTGGACTTCATCTGTAATCTTTCTATCTGGTAAGAACAACAGCTTCAAGATCAATTACTTTTAGTCCTATTCAAGTGTTGTACAAAATTAGAACACAGTTCAAAGAACTGAACTCATTACATACTCAGGGACAATAATGTGGTCGCCATGGTAAATGCAACTACATATGAGCAAACCCATTCCATCTCCCATATTCAACACTTAAATTAAAGGTAGGCGTAACAACTGTATATGTTACTATGGACTTCTAGTTATATATGGAGAATGGAATATCACATTGTTGCGAGTTCAACATTCTTCAAAGTCATTGTACCTACAGCTTCTTAAGTTTTTGAGAAAATGTCTTTGGTCACTACAGTCACAGCTTCTACATGGGTTCTCTTTGTTCCTTCCTATAGAACTAATTCCTTACAACTTTAATCTGCCTAACGAGGATATGATCAATGAAGTTGGCATCCTCACGCATGACATTAGGTTAACTAAAGTTTTGGAATTTGTATTGTTAATCATTTAGGTCAACTGAAGTCTAATGTACTGATGTTGTGTATGCTTCCTTTCCCTACCCTCTCCTTCTAGGTGATACATTTCACCTTAATGTGAAATATGTTGTTATAAAATAAAATAAAAATAAAAATTAGAAAAGATTATAGAAAGATTGACCTTCTTTCAATCTATCTCTCTCATTTAAGATAGAGATAAAATTTTGAAAACATAATAAATTTAATTTTTTAATAAAAAAATTCTTAAAAAGATAGTCAATGCAATATTAAATGTGAATTTGACTTGATGCTCTATTTAAATACAACATAAAATATATTATTTTAATTTAATAAAAAAACTTATAATTTTATCTTGACCAAAATATTTTTAATGTTAATATTAATTTATTAAAAATATATATTTTAAAATTTATTATTTCATAATAATTTATTGAGTTAAAAATAATAAAGATAATTTATTTTAAATTAAAAAATAATAGTTATTTTATATTACTTAAATATTATTTAATTATATAAATAATATAAATAAAGATATTTTGGTAAAGAGGAGTAAACTTTTAGTTTTTTTATATTTAAGAATAAAAAAGTGTAGGCATTTAAAATAGTAATAAAAAAGTATTATTTCAACATATTTAATGAGTGAAATATAATTTACTCTTATGATTTCATTTCATTACCTTTTAGAAATTATACAATATTTCAAAGACTTACAAGATTTTATCTTAATGTAAAGATTAATACATTAACGTGGACAATATTATAAAAATGACCTTAAATTCCTACAAAATTCCAAAAAAAAAATTGAACAAATTTTATCAGCAAGCACATAGCCACGTAGTGCTAGTTGCGCAACTCAAGTCATTTTCTTAAAATATGACTTTAAAAAAATTAATAACTTTGTATTTATTGTGCATGAAAATTGATCTAACGCCAATGTTAGAGTTAACTCTATTATTAACCTATAATGTTAGAGTTAAATAATAGTCAAATGATGTCCAAACTAACATGATGTGTTAACTAATCTGCATAAAGAAAAAAAAAAAATCCTCTAAAATACTTTAGAGAGAAAGGTGGAAGAGAAATAGTATTAGATAGAGAAAATTTTCACAAATAAAACAACTAAATGAGTTTATTTTTATCTCTACGGTAAAATACTTTAAAAGATGTTTTTCATTGAAAAAAATATGTATACCTTCTTCTAACTATTAGTTGTAAATGAAAAAAAATTTATTTTCAATTTTTATATTTTTATTATCAAATTCTCTAATTAAAGATTGACATATGTATAATTTATATAATTTATTTTTTTTATAGTCTCGTAAATTATCTATTGTGACAAATATCTTTTTATACTTTTATATGTTTAAAATTAACATCATTAAATATTTCTTTTTAAAAAAATACATGTACTTAGACATAAAATTAACGTCATCTATGAATTAGATACAAATACCTCCTAAATTATAAAATATAGTAAATATTCTTCAAATATAAATTTTACTTAGACATATTAATTTAAAAAAAATATATTTTTTTCAACTATTTTTATTTTTAAAAATATCTAAATAAACTTTAAATTTTTATAATCTCTAATTTTCTTCTAACATTTAATCTCAAATTCATTAAACAAAATTCAAAAAATACTTTAAGCGAGAAGCTTTGGAGTTATACGACAGTAAATGAAATTCAAGACCTCCTATGATTTATAATGTCATTTTTTTTTTAATATTTCTTCATGTGTTTTCAACTTTAGTATTTTTTTTTATAAAATTCAATGTTGAAAGGAAATTAGAGATTATAAAAATTTATAATTTATTTGAATTTTTTAAAATTACAAAAAAATAAATCTAAATAAAATTTATAATTAAAAAATATTTGTTACATTTTATAGTTTAAAAAAATATTTGTAATTAATTCATAATTGAAAGAGAGATATCTATTTTCTTAAAAAAAAATACTTAACTGTATTAATAAAAATGTGTTAAATAAAATTAAATTTAAACATATAAAAATATAAAAAAGATATTTATCACAAGTGATAATTTATAAAAATATTTGTAACAGAATAATAATTAGATAAACGCATTTAAACATATAAAAGTATCAAAGAAATATTTCTTACAAGTGATAATTTATAAAATTATTTGTAACTAAATGATAATTAGAGAAACGCATTTATAATTAAATGATAGTAAAAAAAAGTATTTATAACAAGTAATAATTTAGAGATCCGTAGAACTAAGTTATAGTTTAAAGAAATTATATGAATTTTTTTCATTTTCCGTTTTAAACTTGCTAGATATCCCATTCCACAACATTGGAAGAAAGTGCCATCAGAATCACCACAATAGATCTCATAGTTGGCCGTAGCTGTGGATCTGTGACTGTACACACTTGAGCCAGTCGTGCCATCTGCAACCCCACAAGTGCTCCAAAATCTTAAAATATGTTCGATTCAATAAACACAGAAACTTAGTTACACACTTTTAGAAAGGCTAAATGAAAAATTTTTAAGGAATATTTTGCACAAAATTAAAAATGAGTATTTTACACAAAATCAGAAGTTGAGAGGTTTTGTCAAATTTTTAATGTTGATAAATAAATTGCGCAACTTTAATAATACTTTTTTACAATAAAGAAGTTAAAGGAAGGGAATTCACAAAATTAAAAAGAATAAATTGTATAATCCCTTTGAAAGTTTTTTTTTTTTAAATACAAATAACCCTTTCAGAAAACTACTTACTACGTATTGTTATATAATAAATTAATAAGCACCCACCAAAGTGGGTGTCGCAAGCAGTAAGCCACTCATCCACCAGGTGCACATAAGAAGTATGTGCACTTGCACTTTATTCTTTTATGTATAATACAATTTTATTTTATATATTGGTCATTTGATAATTAAGCTAAAATACATAAAATAAATATATTTAGTTGCTGAAAGATATCTCTTCTAATATTCTAGTCATTGTATTTATTCATCTCAAAGCTTCTAACTATGGTGAAAAAAATGGCTAAAATGTAAAAAAATAATAATTAAATTATATGTCATATACAAATAATTATTTTTAACTATAAAAATTAACTTAGAACTCTTTTTTAACTTTGTTATTTGTGCAAAAAACTTCATTTGTCAACTTTTTTTATTTAAAATCCTAACAGAATAGTGATACGTTAACAAAATTAAATAACACCAAAATACAAAATCTCCCTTAAACTTTAAGTTTTGCATAAAAAATTCCTATAAACTTTAAGTCTTATACAAAAAACTATCTCTGAACTTTAAGCTTTATACAAAAAAAATTTTTAAATAATTTGACGTTTCTACCATTCATTAGAGTTTTGAATGAAAAAATTAAAAAAGACAATTTTTTGCACAAATTGCAAAATTTGAAAGAGTTTTAAATCAATTTTTATAATTAAAAGAATTATATGCACATGACATATATAGTTCAGAAAAGTTTTTTACATTTTAGCCATTTTAATAATTAGTTTGGGTAGAGGAATAAATCAAATGACTAAATTAAGTATTTGGTGATAGATCTTTTAGAAACCAAATTATGTATTTGCTATAAACATTTTAGCTTAATTATCAAAAGACTAATATCATGTTGATCTTAGATATTTTTAAAATCCTATTTCTAATTTTTTTGTAATATTCATAATATTATTTAATTATTTAAAGTAACATTATACATAAAATTATAAAATGTAAACTACAAATTTAATCAGGATTGGAAATATCTCAGTGAGATATCAAGTTTTTCTATAAAAGCTTAACAAGTGAAGATTTTTTAAAGCTCAGAACCATATTAGACATTTCAAAAGAGTTCTTCAATATGTTATAATTTTAGTAGAAAATTTTATAGTAATACCTTAAAAACTTAAGGTAAGTTTTTTTTCCAAACACGTAAAGTTTATAACAGTTACTCCAACTATGTGCTCACCTTGTAAACTGAATCAATTGAGTAGTCATCTCCAAGCCTTGGATCAACAAGTTTTTTAAGATCTTCCTTAGGATCAGGCTGCTCAAAAGCTTCTTCAAACTGTAACAACAAGGGCAAATATAACCTTTAATTATGTAAAGTCACTGGGTTGATATATGAAAATAGTAATAGAAAAGATCTTTAATCGGGAAATTGCAAGAATCACCAGAGAAACAAGGCCCTTCACTCCAGAACCAGATTCACTGTCCTTGATCACGGCTTTTTTAGCTGATATAAGCTCATAAAGAACAACTCCGAAGGCATAGACATCTATTTTTGGTGAAACACTACCATATGCATTTCTGCAGATAAGAGAATGGTATCATCAAACCTATTAATAAGGTAGATGCATTAAGTGAATATGCAAAAGCTTCTCCCCCATATGCATTCCAAGGAAAGCAAACCAAGGAGCTTCACATCAAGACTGTCTTTCTCAGAATTCATATTCAATTTAGTTAGAAAAAACAGAAAAGCAATATACTGTATCTAAAATTTCATACCTAGCAGGAGGAAACAATAATGTGAACAGTTTCTGCAAGAGGACTTCATAATTTAGAATTCGTAACTTATGGCTACCTAGGTGAGTGCTGTTTGTTAGTCATGTTATATCATATCTGTGAAAAAATTCACAGATTGGTAGATAAAGAGACGTCAAAATTTTTTTTATTATAGTTACTGGATGGCCTCAGGTTCTCAGCCCCAACAAGAACTTACAAATCTTATTTTATATAGCTTAGTTAGCTACCAGCTAATGAGACAAGCAGAAGGTGTCATACTCAGGTGACATGTAACCAAACGTGCCCATGATATTGCTGATGGGAATTGATGAAATTCCCACCTCAGTCAGCTTGGTTAATCCAAAATCTGCTACCTGAAAATATGAACATTTTAGGAGTTTACAAAAGGATCCTGAAAAAGAAATACAGAAATTGGTTTAAACCTCAAAAGATATTGTAAAGAAAATCAACCTTTCCGCAATAGTGTTTGTCTATTAAAATGTTTTCAGTCTTTATGTCACGATGAATATATACAGGCACTGTATGCTCATGAATGTATTCAAGACCTCTGGCCGAATCCAGAGCAATTTGCACGCGAATAGACCATGGCATCGGTCCTCTCCCTGGTGAAAGTTTGACTTGATAATTAAATTTTTACAATCACAACAATGTAACATCACGGGAAATAGACCTTTCCTAAGTGCTTTTTTCACCTGGATCGCAAAGGTGTTGTCTTAAGTTTCCATTCTCAATGTACTCGTAGACAAGGAAAAGAGAAACCTCAACACAATATCCAATCAAGCGTACCTACATGAATATAATTAAAAGGTAGATACAACACAAAGTAGGATGTGATATTGAGTATTGACAACAACGGTAAACAACCTATGAAATGGAGAGAATGAAATACTGTGCATACAGACGCATAAAAAGATACTGACAAAAGGAATGGCAGAGGCAGGCAAAGCTATCCCCCACAAAATAGAAGATAACTTCAAGATTACTTCTTGTGCATGAACATATTACAATGGATAATCTTACAGAAATTAGTTGAAGTCACAAGTCACCACACCTATCAGAGACAACCTCTAACAACATTATTTAATTTTACATATCAATCATTTGACTTATAATCTGTTATATCCTAGCTAAAGCAAAATTTTTTTTAACTGATTTTTCTTTCTGAGAATTATGGGTGAGATGAGATGAACAATGGGCTCCGGTTCTGTTGAGTGCATCTTGAATTTTTGCTTCGAGATTCAATCCAATATTTTCAAGAGATTCGAGAGATAGGACCTCCACACCTCCCTTTGGCCTAGGCCAAATGCCTATTTACATTCTATGTCACAGTATTTTCTTGAATCAAAAAGCAATTTGTTTCAATCATACACAGTAGGTTCACTATGTAGTAGACTTCCATCCAAACGCTTAAAATATATCTTAAATATTTTTTTTCTCCTTGTGCATGATGCAGGTAATTTATTAATTGAAGGTTGATCCATATAAGTAGTTCTGCTAGATAATGAAATGCAGCACACAATTTATGCAATGAATAAAATTCGTCTATGATGCAGAGATTCCATTTGATACAAAATTGATGAAAAAGTAGAGAAAATAAAGAGAGGGAAGGAAGAGAGAGACAAAACTTAAGTAAGATAGATTGGATACCCAACAAATTAATAGTTGAAACTTCGATCAAGAATAAAACATTCACCTCAAAACAAGGGGTAAAAGAAAAAACAAAAGCTAATCATTACTAATCTCAAAGTGTTAACCTTCGAATTTCAACGTTAAAATGTCCTGCGTACTATTCTGAGTTGTAAATAGCACAATTGGAGTCTTTGTTATAGCTTTCAAAGAAATAAGTCATTTGCATATAGGATTACAAAGCTAACACTATAAATGCTTTTAACTTTGAAAGATGTAGTATACCAGATTCAGGTGATGAACATTTGTTAACACTCTCAACTCAGCAAGAAACTCTCTTGATGCTTGCATCTTCATCTTTTTAACAGCAGCTTTCTGCAAAGGAAAGAGTATTATGATATTATCTTATGCAATTGTATTGCTGCATGAAGTTAAAAAATTGAATCAATCTGAAGTTGAGTTAAAGAAAGATAATGATTATACTGTAATAATGACATATCTTTTGTGAGTAAGAGCAGTAGGTAAAGAAATATGCACGCATGAAGTTATTGAAACACTGTTGAAGTGACTTTTAATCTTTTCTCTCCACTCATTTTTGCTTGAGTTGAACCATTATAAGTCTTTACTGGATCTGGATCCTCTCATGTGAGAAAATAACATGACTCTTTTATATCGAGAGACAAATACAGAGCAGATATACACCATACAATGTGGTATCCATTATATGAATAGGCCCGCCACTCAAATATATTTGTGTCTATCTCTTTCCTCACATAACAATGTTATATTAACATGAGAGGATCCAAATTCATCCTTACCATAACCAAGAAATAATAGTTGACTCATAGACAATTAGATCAGGTACAAATGTTACTACCTTCTAACATTACTACACTTCATTGATGAATTATACATACAATACCAAAATATTCAGCCTTTTTAATCTCAAACATTTTTATAAAAATTGTATTCCAAATCCGCCAGCCACACATAATTCTCAACTATATTTGGTTGAATGGCATATATTATTCATAGAGCTAAACTATAACCTTCCTACATTAATATTTTACACATACTCTTGACTAAAACGAAAGACTCACTCAAATAGAAAATTTATAGGCATCACCAATGAAAGTGTCCTCACAGAAATACAAATAAAATGTGACTTAAATTTAACAATACATGAGATTACAAACCTCGCCTCTCAGCTCTGCATAGTAGACAGCTCCAAAACCACCTTGACCAATTTTATTAGCCATACTGAAGTTATTTGTGGCATGGGCTAGTTCTTTGTATGAGAACTCCACTGATTTCTCCACAGTAATGCCAGTGATGCCAGTATCAAAACCAGCAGCAGGACTGTTGGAATCTGAAATTTTATATTCAGCACTACTTTATTCAGTCATCAATTATATTATCATTTTACAGGTTTTGTTCATTTGTTACATGTTATGAAAGAGAAAGAAAACAATGAACAATCATAACAGTAAACAGGCTTCTGGGACCCCAAGACCCAATAAGGTTCAGATTTTCTTTTTTTAATAATTATGACAAATGCAACAACAACAAACCAAACATTTTCCCACTAAATGAGGTAGGCTATAATTATGACAAATGCATTGAAAGAAAAAGTTATGGTTTTGAATCCCTAATAGAACACAGCCTAAAATGTTATCAAAAGTTTTCTTATATACTACAATCCAAAAGGGTTCAAATTTAAAGTTTTATATCACTATTTGGTCAAATTTGTGCTTTATGTAAGCATGGCTATGATAGGTCATGAACTGTTGATTTAAAAGAAATGAAGTTGCTCTGGGCTGAACTTCAAGTCAACTCAAATGAAGAATGAGTGGACTGAAATGAATATTGAGCCAATGCCAATGAAGTTTCAGTTAACCTAGCTGTTTTGAACCAATAAAAATGGTGTTTAAGTGCACTCAAAGCTGAAAGAAAATAAGAAGTTGACTGAAACGAAATTAATTGAGTGCACACAAATCTAAAGATGGACTGAGACATTTCAGAAAGTGACAGCAATCAGAATTTGGAGAATGAGCTGGGATAACATATAACCAGAGACCAGTCAGCACCTAAATCAAGAATTCAACAAGTAAGTTCAGATTCTTACTCATTTTGTGCGCAGAAGTACTATTTACCAGAAGAAGCTATTGGGTTATTTTGCCTAGTTTGCTTGCACTTTCAGTCTAGAAAGTGTTGCTGTATCCTAGGTTGAAGCATTGTGAAGCTCCCTATTAGAAAACGTACAAAAGGTAAGGGGTAGCTCGGTGGTATTGCTAGGGAAGCTGTGTAATCAATAACATAGTTGGAAAAATTTAAAGGGTGAACTTGGAAACTGAACATAGACCAAAGTTAGCAGAATCAAGATAAATCCAGGTGTCCTAATGCTCTTCTTCTACATCTATATTTACAGTTTTATTTTCTCATTCTCAAGATTTCCCTGCGGTTGATTGTTTCCTTTGAACATTTTAATTCCAGAACAACAGGGTACTCTGTTTTTCAGAGTTTCTGTTTCACTGCTCTTTAGTTGTGTTTGATCCCTCTATAAAAGTTCTAATTCAGTCTTTAATCTTTTACTTCTGCTCTAAGTTTTTACAAAACTTTTCAGACCACTCTTTGACAGTTTCAACTTTGCATCAAAGCAGTTGGTCTTGTGCTCCATTCCCGTCAGTCATACAGCCACAGGTAAAAAAGGATGCACTTAAGATGATTAAATGGAATTGTCAACAAGATTTTTTTGAGTCCATGATCTGTCTGTCAACTGGACACTTTTTAGTACAAACTATAAGAAGTGTAATGACGAAAGTAAGAATTAGGGATGGTTTAAGAAAATTAATTAATGACAGCATCGCACTCTGAACTTTTTCCTTTCAGATGCTTAGCTAGAGAGACAAGGGAAATGAGACCTACAATTGAGTATGTTATAAGATTATTTCAGTTTTACTTCAGATTGTTATACAAGTTATGGAAGAATTGTCAAATCAGTTAAGCCTTTTGAAAACATTACTTTTTACATAAAATTTAAGGGGAAGATCAATGGGAAGTAGGAGGGTCAAAAGTAGAAATAGATGTACCCTTCTCATGTTGAGTAAACACTTTTGATTCTTCTGAAAGCAATTTTCCCTCTTCCAATTTCTTGTTTCGGTAGTATACAACAAAAGCAGAAGCTGCCAAAATAAGAACCCCAGCTACTGCTCCAACAGATATTCCAGCAATAATCCCACCTGCTAGACCTGCTTATGGAGTATAAAGTAGTATTGACACTATATTTTCAGGATATTCTTACCTTGGGTCTGATATGAATATCAAAAGCAACTGAAAGCAATCATAAAATAAGTAACTTTTTGAGAAGTGAGAAGGTCAAACCTCTTGTGCTGCAAAGGAAAATGAGAACACAAACATTAGGATCAAAAAATTTATTGGAGGAAAAAAAAACTTGCAACATCATTTGCTAATTGCATGAAAAGTAGGGTGGTTACCTTTGGGGCAAGGACACATAGGTGCCATTTTGGTCTGGAAAGTGAAAAAAGAAAAAATGTGAATCAATTTTTGTAGTACCTCTGAAACAAGTTGAAAGAGCTATAAACATAATACTTGTTGGTTAAACATACAACTGAATGCTTCTCTAACCTTGCAAGCATTTTGAGACAATAATTGATCAGAAATCATTAAAATAATTTTCATGAGTTAGATGTCATGATTCACATTAGTTGACAGTGAAATCATCATCACTAAAGAAAAAACTAGAATTATTTTTTAAAGTGAGATTACTACTTTATTTGAGAATCCTTGGATACTTAGGATAAAAGATTAGCGACATAGAAGCTTGATCCAATATGTTTGTATAGATCATCCTGAACTCTTGCCAAGTTGCTGTATAATTATTTACAGCATTGCGGGTATAAACTAATAGACTGCCTACTAAAATAAGATATCATATGCTCACTTTCATGCAATATGACAGTCATCCCTATCAATAACAATAATTATTTACGTTCCAGTATTACTCAAAATAATTCCTTTAGGACATGGCAGAAAAAGAAAACCTATATGTTAATGTTAACTTTGATGAATCAACAATGTATATTCATCAAAAATTACCAGAACAGGCTACGCATACCTGCACAAAATAAACTGGAGTACCCAGCAGTAAACAACACAATAACTTAAATAGCCACTAGCATAAGGAGCAGCAGTCTCTGCTAGAATCATACACACCTTATCATAATCTCCCTCATATGCCATCTCTTACACCAGTCTATATTTACACAGTTACACTTACAGCCACTAGAAGAGAACAACTTTAAATTTTAAATCAGCACACACTTTACACAGAATGTATTCTTCACCGCAGAAACAAGTCCACTTACATCCTGCTTTCCTCTCCCTTCATCCATAATAGCGAAGAGCCTTCCAAACTAAGTAAGGGATGGACTGTCCTGGCTTATAAGGACCTTGATAGGAAATAAGCAGGGAAAACTCATTTTCCAAACCACTGATGAATCTCCAGCTAGCAATGCAGCTTATTTTTTCCTATTGATAAAAATGTGTCACACTCGTGATTCTTTTAAATATGTTGTGAATGGTCATGGTATTAATGTGTATAATCCCTTAGAAGTAACAGATGCTGCTTTGACTTACTATCATAACAGAGTCCCTCCTGATTTATACAGAGTAAGTCAGGAGAACTATTTTCTCTATGGGTAAAAAGAAAGCTCCAGGACTCCTTTTGGCAATCCTTTCTTCAAGACAGTTTGGGATGGCTTTACATAGAATTCAACAATAAGCTGTTTCTTCAAAATCCAGGAGACGGGAAACATTCTGTCTCGAAGACCTAGCTTAAATGAGCAATTTGGCGACTCAATTTTTTGGGAAAAAAGCCAAGATTTAGTCCCATTTGTAAATTCTACAAGATAAAAGTTATATTACCAGTTCTGAATACTCTTTAATACACATAAAAAGCCAATTTCAGAGAAGATAAAAAAATCTCAATATAAGACCAAAATCGTGTAGTATTAAAATTTAGAATAAGTAAGCCTAAATTTAGAATCCTACTAAAGCATAGGTCAAAACTAAACTTCATGCCCTTGACCAGAAAAACAAACTAGATTATGTGGCATTATATAAATAAATCACAGTAATATTAATTGCTCATTACCAAACTAAAGTCCAAAACATGGTAGTAGCAAAATAAGAACGTACCTCTCCCCGGTATATAAACCAAACCGCTCCCTTGGCTGAAATTAACACCCGGATTATACCTCTGCAGCAACACCGGATCAAGATTTGTTTGCTTCGCAATTGACTGCAATGAATCCTCAGCTCTAAGTGGGTGCGTAGTGAACAACCCATAATCCTTCGAAACCTTGCTGTTCCCACACGAACAGTTAATAGTGACATTTAGAGTTCCAGAATCAGGAATGTTGGTTGGTCGATAGCTGTTCAAGCTCTGCAACCACGACTCTGTGGTCAGATTGGAGTAGCTCTGATTCGCAACCGACGTATAGGTATCCCTTGGCTGAAGTGGGTACTTGAATACGTGACCAAGATATTCACCTCCAATGCAATCGCAAGGGAACGGAACGTTCAGTCTAGAGGTGGTTACTACATAATATACGGTTGCTGTGCCTTTGTTATAGCTCGCGATATCTTCATCCTTATGAAGAACTTGGGATTGCATAATCTCGGAAAGCAACGTCATGTTGTCAAAACCAACCGACACATAATAGGAGGCTAGAGCCAAATCGCATCCTTTCGTACACTTTGATTCTGCAGCGAAAGAAATAGATGCTAGCAACAAGAAGAGAATGGGTAAGCCGAGTCTGTTTTTCATTTTTATCGCAAGAGTTAGAGAAACAGAGAGAATCAAAAACCCCAAAAGAAAATCTGGGAGGGTCGAATACGCGAAGGAAGGAGAACTGTACACAGAAAGAGAAAGAAGCTTTGAATTTTGAAGTTTGATTTTGGAAGCTTTTCAATTGGGTTAGTTAGCTACTTATAACTGGTTTCGGAGTCGAATTAAACTTAAACACAATGAAATCATGGAGGTTTGTCTAATGTCTATGACCTTAATCACAATCATAGAAGAGAGACCAACTGTTGACCTGCAGTAATTTCCCGCGTTTTTCCGTCTCCAGGTAGAAATTCGCGTCCGGATTCTCTGCTGGGAGTTCCCTGCCGGGCGCCGGCTGGGCGTTTTAGCAGCGGGTTTTTCCGTTGCTAAATTTTTTTGCAACAAATATTATTGTCACTATAACTTTGTTAAATTAAGCATTTAAACAAAATTTATAGCAGCAATAATATTCGTTGCAATAATATTAAAACACACTTTAACGACGGATAAAACCGCCGCTAAAAAGCCCAGCAGGCGCCCAGCAGAGGATCCAAAAGCTAGAAACTCTGGCCTTCGATTACCGCCACTGGTAGGATAAGGTGGGATGCGACCACTTAGTTTTGTCTTAGAAATGAAAGTCAAATTTCAGACGTACAATTTCGGCAATTTGACTAAAAAACATTTTAAAAAATTCAATATTTCAAAAAATCATGTCTAAAAAACTTATTTTCTTCAATATCTAATTATTGTCTTTTTTTTTTGTAATAAAATTGTTTAAAGTACAGATAAATTATATATATATTTTATTTGAAACTTATTTAATTCATCACAACTATAAATGAATTAGACTTATACTTAGGTTTGATCTGTCTACACTTGTGACAAATTAAGTTTGTATTTTTATATTTTTTTAATTAAATTTATTTAATAATTAAAAATTAATATAAATTTAATTTATTTAGAATAATAAATTTTATAATTAAAATTAATGTAATTGAAAACTTAATATATATATATCTATATATCTATATATATAGATATATATATAAAGGAGTAGAATTAATTTTTAAATACTTTTTTAATTAAATATTTAAAACAATAAAAATTAAATTACATAAAAGTTAAATATTTCAAACTACATAAACTAACTAACTTATATACAATTTATATTTTTTAACAATATAAATTATTTTTTTTAAAGTTGTGTAAATTAGAATCAACTTTTCTAATATGAATATATATATATATTATTAAATTTTTGGTTTCCTCTTACAATGATTAATAATGTAGCACCAGGGGGTGCATTGATGGAAATAATAAAAAAATTTGTTAAATATTTACTTCATTTTAAAATTACTTCTAACTAAAACAATTTTGTTAAAAAAATTACTTCTAATAATAATTTATATTTATAAATATATTCATATTAAAAAATTTGATCATCACTTACACAACATAAAATTAAAAATTTAATAATTTATATTGTTAAAAAAAGTGTAGATTATATATAGGTTAGTTAATTACTATAGTTTGAAATATTTAATTAAAAAGATTTTGTTTAAAATTAGTTCTACTAATTGTTAAATACATATATATATATATTAAAATTTCAAATTATATTAATTTTAATTAAAAAACTAATTATTATAAATAAATTATATTTACATTAATTTTCAATTATTAAAAAAATTTTAAAAAAATTACAAACTTAATATGTTAAAGTATAGATAGATTAGGTCTGACACAAGTATAGACCTAATCTGTCTCTACTTGTGATAAATTAGGTAGATTCAATTAAAAAAATACTTATAATCCCTTTGTACTTTAAAAGAATTTGCTATAAAAAAGAACAAAAATAAAGTATTGAGAAAATTAATTTTTTATTTTTTGAATTTTTAAAAATAATTTTTTGTCAAATTGCCTATAATTTCTTTCTTTTGATAGAAAAGATACTAATAAAAAGGCCCCACAAAAATACAAACAAAGTATCAATAGTATGTTTTTTTACCTAATTATAATTACTCATTGGCTCATTAAAAAAGAATGTCTCCAAAACAAAATTTTGAATGGCTCATTGGCTCCCCCATAAGATGTATAATTTCAAATTTGAATATACTCGAGCCCACATTAATGTTATAAAAATTATACTGCTTAAGACATTGGTTGATGATTCAATAGGTTAATCATGATCAAATTGTAATTAAATTAGTAATTTTATATTATAATTAAGTATAATAACAAATATTTTATATACTTTTATTACATATAAATAAAATAAAATAAATATAAAATGTATTATATGTTTTTAAAAAATTAAATAACTATTTATAATTTTAAAAAAATTAAAAATGTATCATAATGTACAATCTATTTATTACATTTTTGTTTCAAAATTCACTCAATTTATACATCTTTTTTTCCCTCTCTATCTCTTTTAAAGCATCGTTGTTCTTCTTTTATTTTTTAGTAAGTCTTTCTCTCTTTTTTATTTTTTTTTAATCTTCTTTATTTTTTTCTCATTTCTCTTATTTTATTTTATTTTGAATTTGTCTTTCATGTTACAGATGATTAAAAAATTTATAAAAAAGAATAATTTTTTTAAACCAATTAAATCACTTATCTATCAAATTTTGATCTATTCATCTATTTTTTACTAAATTTTTAATTATGATTTATTCACCCAATTTTTTGACCAAAGTGAATGGTTGGTCCAATTTTCTACTCGATACAAGTTTAAGACTCCTTATTCTTTAGTTTCTTTTGACCGGAGTACATGGAATCCCGCCACGTTGAACTAAAGTTTAAGGGATACTTACAAAAAATTAAAAAATATATAATAAAATAAAATTTAAATTTTTATATATAATATGTTTATATTTAATATTTTTGATAATATTTTAAATAAGATAAAAATTCTTGAGTGCATAAACTATAACATCTTATTTATATATTGATCAATGATATTGTTAAGTTTTTTTTAAATTAGATTGATTCATATAATATATAAAATAAAAAAATTAGGTAAATTTTATTGATCAATATAAAAATAAAATTATATAATATACATGCTTCAAAAATATTTTTTAACTGGGTTACTACTAATAAAAAATACTGGAAAAAAATTAAAAAATTGTACTTATGTTTTCGGTTTAGCCACACAAAAAATAGTTGGCTTCGTGTTTCTTCTTTAGTATCAAATTTTTTTTCCACCGGTCAATTATTGTGAAAAATTAATTTTGGATTAAATTATTTATACAATGTCTATAGTTTCAATTAATTTTTAATTAAATATATATAATTTAAAATTTTGTAATTGAATCTTTATAGTTAAAAATTTTTTTTATTAGTTTCTAAACTTCAATTTTTGTCAAATTTTTGTTAAATTTTGATAATGTATTAACTATATATCATCTTAACATTATAAATTTACTTAATTCAAGTCAATCTACTTATATTATTTAATATAAATTATATTTTATTTTATATATACAAGTATTTTTACATTATTTTTTAGTTTTTCCTCTTTGTTGACATAAACTCTACATATTTAGAGTATTAAAATACTAAATGTTAGTAACATTAATAAAATAATGTAATTTTAACAAAAAATTGACAACAAAGACTAATTTAAACTTTTGTTAAATAATACAAACTCAATTAAAAAATTTTAAACTATAAGAAACTAATTAAAAAATTGAGTGAAACTATAAGGATTACATAAATAATTTAACTTACTTTTTTACTATATCAATAATTTAATGTCTCAAATATTCTTTCCTTTGCCAATTAGTTTGTTAAAGAAAAACATTATATATATATATATAAAATTATCTATATCAATTTTAAATTTTATACCTATTAATTATTCCATCATTTATTCAAGTTAAATCTTATGTTCAATTATTTTTGTCATTGTTATAATTTTACTCAATAATTTAAATTTATAATTAGGTCTTACAATTTTAAAATTTTTAAGGTAAAAGCACCTTTATATTTCAAAAATTTACAATAATTTTTAATTTCATCTCTACTTTTTTTTTTGTCAATTTTGTCCACAATTTCAAATTTGTCAAATGTGTTCCAAATTCTAATGCCATCTATTACACTAATGAAGTATGCATAAATGGTAATCTAACTAGAATACTTGCTAACATGGCAAATGAACTCTATTAGAAAGTGACATATAGCAATTTAAAAGTTTATGAATAAAATTGTCAATTTTTGTTTATTTTCTTTCTCAAGTTTTAAAGATATCCATTGAAATGTGTACCACATTGAGACAAAATAAAATGATGAGTATATAGAATATCTATACATTATTTCTACTGTATTAAGCTAAAAGATTATATTAGAGAAATTCCTTACTTTTTCTTTTAAGTTATGTTTTACAAAATAAAAATAATTGAATCAAATTTTATACACCAGAAATGCTTTAGACCCAAAGACTTTTATACTTTGGAATGATTGTCTTGGTCATTTAAATTCAATCATGATGCGATGTATCATAGAAAATATATAAGGACATTTTTTAAAGGACTAGAAGATTATTATCAAACGATTTCTTTTGTAAATCTTGTGCTTAAGGTAAATTAATTATTGAAAACTTTTTAGAGCACATTTATTAGATTGCACTTTTTATGAATCAATTTTTTCTATCACATGAAATTAGTTGTAATATATCAACATTATCATATTATTATACTTGCACAAATCAATTTGAACTTGAAGTTCAAATAATAATTCATTTGCAAAATATGTCAAATCAATTACCATATATTTTCATAGATACTCAAAAGGTCTCTAAATCACATGTCCCAGCTACAAATATTCTAGCACGGTTAGATGCCCTTGTAGGATAATCTGTTGATTTAAGAGCTAATGAATCTAAAATATGTTAAAAGCATGTAGAAGAATTGGCGCAAAAGATACCATTCCTAGAAAGAGAAGAAGTAAGAAAATTTCTCTTAAAAATACTAAAGAAGTTTCAAATACAAATTAACAACTCCACATTTATGAATAAGTAACCCCAAAAGTTGTTTCAACCTCATAAGTGGTTCCAGCACTAAAAAATTCTGAGATCTCATTGAAATATAGAGAATGTGGAAAAGGAATAAAATTGTTGATCATATTTTTGCATTTGCATAGCTTACGAAACTATTAATGATTAGGGTTTTAAACCTAACGTTATAGAAGAATATCGATATCAAAATGATTGGCCAAAATGGAAAGATGCAATACACACCGAATTAGACTCGTTATAAACACGAGAATTTTTTGGACCAGTTATCCAAAAACCTAAAGATGTTAAACCTGTAGGGTATAAATGAGTATTTGTTCGTAAAAGAAATTAGAAAAGTAAAACTGTGAGATATAAAGCACAAATTTGTGGCATAATGTTTCTCACAAAGGCCTGATGTAGATTATAATTAGCCTTATTCTCTAATTATGGGTACAATTACATTTCAATTTTTAATTGGTATGGTAGCCTTTGAAAAAATTGATATACGTTTGATGGATGTAGTAACTGCATATCTGTATGAGTCATTAGATAATGACATATATAAAAATGAAAATCCTTAAAGGATTTAAGATGCCTGAAGCATACAACTCAAAACCTCAAGACTTGTATTCCATCAAATTACAAAGATTTTTATATAGATTAAAATAGTCTGGATGGATGTGGTATGACCATCTCAGTGAAAATTTATTAAAACAAGGATATAAGAATGATCCAATTTGGTCCTTGTGTTTTTATCAAGAAGGAGAATTTTGGATTTTCCATAATTGTAGTTTATGTTGATAATTTAAATGTTGTAAGAATCTAGAAGATATTTAAAAAAAAATACACTATATTTAAGAAAAGAATGTGAAATGAAATATCTTAGGAAGAAAAAATTTTTCCTGAGATTTCAAGTTGAACATTTATCGAATGGAATTATTATTCATAAATCATCTTACATTGATAAATTTTTTAAACAATTATCCTTTAAGTTCTCCAATTATTGTTTGTTCACTTGATATAGAAATAAACCTTCATTGTCCATGAGAAGATAACAAAGAATTTCTTGGTCCAAAGTACTATATAAAAAATAGGGGCACTTTTATACCTTAAAAATTATACTAGACTAAACATAACCTTTTGTGGTGAACTTGCTATCAAGGTTTATTTGTACACCAAATAAAAAGGCATTAGAAAGAAGTGAAACATATCCTTCAATATCTTTGTGGAACATCTCATCTAGGCTTATTCTTCTTAAAATAAGCAAAACCAAAATTAATTGATTGGATATGCTGATATTGGATATCTTTACATATTGAGGCATGCTACATCATCAACATCAAATCACTCAGAGATATTAGCTATTCATGAAACAAGTCATAAGTGTGTGTGGTTGAGAACTACGACTCATTATATTACGGAAGCTTGTGGATTGTCTATAACCAATGACAAAGCAAAAATATTGTATAAGGATAATGCAATATACATTAACAATGTAGTTGACCTTTTCACTAAAGCTCTGCTAACTCAAGTATTTTAAGAAGCATGTATACAAAGTCTTGAAGACTTACATGATAAGATATAAACTTGAGGGGAAGAAAATTAACTATGCATGATGTACTCTTTTTCCTTCGCTAAGTTTTTATCCCACTCAATTTTTCTTAGCAAGGTTTTAACGAGGCATATATTTATAATGTGTGTTCATCCAAGGGGAAGTATAATAAATGTGGTCATAAACTGTTTTAAGAAAATTGTGACTTTTATACATACCATACCATTATTGTGGAGAGATAAGGAAAAAATCCAAAGAGTTAGTTTTCTATGTTCTTTTGAGATGGAAATTCATTATGACTTGAATGGCATTCTTGTATTCAGAGAGTTCCCTTATGCTTTCTCAGAAGAGATCTCTATTCTCTCACCCGAGAGAGAAGTAGAGTTTTCTATAGATTTGATGCCAGAAACTAGACTTACATCCATAACACCTTATTGGATGTCTCTATAGAGCTAAGTGAGCTGAAGATTTAGATTGAGGACTTTTTAGAAAAAAAAAATTTATCAAACCTAGTGCATCGCCATAGGGTGTACCATGTTTTTTCTAAAAAAGAAAGACGAAATTTTAAGATTATGCATAGATTATAGGCAATTGAACAGAGTGACAGTGAAGAACAAGTACCCATTGCCTAAGATAGATGACCTCTTAGATAAGTTACAGGGAGCCGTTATGTTTTCTAAGATAGATTTGAGGTCAAGGTACCATCAAATCACAGTGAGGGCAGATAACATGCCTAAGACTACCTGAGGACTAGGTATAGGTATTATGAATTTATTGTAATGCAAGTTGAGTTGACTGATTCTCTTGCCATATTTATGGATTACATGAATTGAATCTTTAGGCCCTATCTTGATTGGTTTGTTGTATTGTTTATCGATGATATCCTTGTATACTCTAAGAACAGATAAGAACATAGAGGGCACCTTAGAGTAGTGCTACAATTGCTTTGAGAAAAGAAATTCTATGCCAAATTATAGAAGTGTGAAATTTGGTTAGAAGTTAAACTTCTAAGCCATGCGATCATTAAGGATGGTGTAACAGTAAACTTAGTTAAACAGAGGCAGTATTGAGTTGGGAAAGCCTAAGACTGTAATCCCTCAAGGTAGTTTAGATGATGGTGGATGAGATGAAACTAATAAATAAATTTAGATATCTGAACCTATCCACTCTAATCCTAACAGATAGGATTTTTTTAAGTGCAATGAGGCTAAAATATGACCTTAAAGCCCAAATCTTAAGAGCTTAAAGGGAGGATGATTCTTGAAGTTCCTAAAACACTCAAGGGAGTTCACCAAGGCATTTGATGGAGTGTTACTATTTCAAAATAGGATATATGTTCTGAAGCAATGAGATTTGGGAGACAAGATCTTAGAAGAAGCCCATAAGAGCCATTATATAGTGCATCCTCGAGCTACCAAAATGCACCAAGATTTAAAGAAAAATTTTTAGTGGCCAGGAATGAAGAGGGATCTAGCCGAGCATGTGTTTAAGTGTTTAACCTGTCAATAAGCGAAGATAGAGCACCAAAAATCATTCGGATTATTACAGTGCTTAAACATCCTAGAACGAAAGTGGGATAAACTTTAATGGATTTTGTTGTATGTTCAACTAGAACCTAGTTAGGAAATGGTGTCATTTGAGTAATAGTAAACCGATTGACTAAGTCTACTTATTTTCTTGCCATTAAGATTACTTTATCCTTAGATAGATTAACTCAATTATATATCTAGGAGATAGTAAGACATCATGACATTCCCTCTAAAATTATTTCAGATAGAGACCTTAGGTTTACTTCTAGATTTTATAGAGATTTGCAAGAAGCTTTTGGTACTAAGTTAAAATTTAGTACTGCTTATCATCCTTAAATTGATGGATAGACTGAGAAAACCATCTATAACTCAAAAGATATGCTTGGAGCCTATGCCTTATAACAAAGAGAGAGTTGGGCCAAGAACTTACCACTGGTAGAATTCTCTTACAACATAACTACCATTCCACCATTAAATGGTCCCTATAAGGCATTATATAGGTCATGACAGACAAAAGATTTATGATGATAGGAAGAAAAGGCCACTAGAATTCAAGGAAGAGGGTAATATTTTCCTAAAAGTTTCCCTAGTGACCAGTATTGGTGGAGTTATAAAGTTCATAAAATGAATCCTAGATATATTGGACCATTCCAATTTTTGAAAAAAGTTGCTTCATCTGCCTACCAAATAGCTTTACCACTATATCTATCCAATCTTCATGATGTCTTCTAGGTTTCAAAACTTTATAAGTATATCTTAGATTCTTCACATATTATTGATGCAGTACAGTAGAATTGAAGGATAATTTAACTTATCACCCTAAGCCAATAATAATCATCAGAACTAAAGTGAAGCAGCTTCAAAATAAAGTTATTACGTTGGTGAAGGTGTTGTGGGATAGGTCATCACCTTAAGAGGCGACATGGGAGAAAGAGGAAGATATAAGATGATCATATCCAAAGCTGTTTGAATAGGTAAGTTTGAATTTTGAAGACAAAATTCTTTTAAAAGAGGAGAAAAATGTAACACCCACCTTTAAATAATCTATAGTATCTAAGTTATGCTCGAAGTGTCTGTGTTGGTGTAGGAAATTCAATAAGGTCCCTGCAAGCTGAATGGAAGCAGATATCAGAACTAAGTTGAAAAGTAAAAGGATATGCAAGGGCGATTTAGGAAATTGCCCAAGAGAGCTTACTGTAATTAATTGAAATTTGAAAATACCTGTCAAAGTGGTAATGGCAAAATGGTAAATTCCTACTTACCTATTTGAAATAGGGAATAAATTGCAAGAATATATTTCCTTTCACACTCTATACCATATTTCCACCATTCTCTACCTACCACCTATATAAATAGCCTTGGAGAGAGAGAGAGACCAAATCACTTCCATATGTTCAATTAGAGAGAGAGAGGGGGTTAACTTAGAGAGAGGAATAGAAATTTTAGTGAGGGAAAGTTCAATTCAAGGTAAGAAGCCCAGACTTCGAAAGAAAAAAATATACTTTCGAAATTGAAGATCTCAAAAGACACCACAATGTTCATCACAGAGAATTTGGTGAAAGTTTTGCAGGAGTACAATCACAATCAATTCTATTACATTGGGAATTTTTCGAAGAGTCACTTGTAAAACATATATTATATTACGTCAAATAATATTAACTCTTAAAAAAAGTTTGAAAAAAAATAGAAAAAAATCTGTGTAAAAATATTGCATAACAAGTTGCAAAATCACTAAGGGCTCCTATATAAAGAGCTCGAGCCTTTTACTATTGGAGGAACTACGCTTTTTTAAAAAAAATTCTCAGTCTCATATAAATTTCTAGTTAGGAAACCTTGAGCTTGATATCTAAACCCAATCACTAAACTCATTCAGACTATAATAACCCATCATACTCTTTACACCTATTAATTTCCTAGGGGTGAAGGATACCATGAATGTACATTATTTTGATTTTCCTCTACATGAGAGGTCCTTACTTATTCATCCATCCCACTATCCTGACAAGATTCCTTCTGTTGTCAATAATCATCCTTAATTCTAAATGTTTTGCGTTAATCTTTTTATCATCTTATGCCCTTATTGCATTTTTTTCATCCTTTTACTACTATTGCTAATTTTAAGGTTGTTTGAAATTGGTCTTTGTATTGTTTTCATACTTTCCTCTCTGTTTCACCTTGGATTCAAAGTTACAATCCTTTCTTGTAACCTTCTATTCTGGGTAATGACTTATGTGCAAATTCACATGTTAGATGTCCTGCACTCCCCAAATAACCCTTTTGCTTTTCCTTCCACCTTGTCGCCATATCATTAACTTCCAATACTTCATCTGGTGCTTGTGCACCAAAGTTCATCTTTCCACGTCAAGGCCCATTGCTAGAATTTCATCAACAATTCCTCTCCACCAGGAAGGCTATGTGGTATAACAGGGTTATTGCAGCTCTTATTGATCAAAGGAGCATGTCATTGAATCAGTAATCAATTCTAATTGGAAGCTCTAAGATACAATAATGATTCTAGCAAAAATCTTCAATTTCTTAGTGTTGGAGTTTTCCAATGTCTCTGATGAGGTTTTTATACTGGCTAACAAACCATGGGCATTTCAAAACTCGTTAATGGTCCTTGATAAATGGAATCTAGATTTAATGTCTCATGAACTTAAGGTTTCTTGGATAGCTATCTAGATTTGTTTTATGGGGTATACCATTCCATCTTATGACGCATAATGTTGCACATCTTCTCTATGATATGGTGGGCGAGGTGGTTCAAGTTGACTTTAATATGGCTTAACTAAGATGTAAGCAAGTCAAACTGAAACTTAACTTGATCAAACTTGTTCATTTAAAATAAGGCAAGCCTGAATACAAGTCCAAGTTTTAAAAAGAACAAAAAATTATATTCAAGCTTGGCTCATTTATTAAACGAGCCAAGCCCTGAACAATTTGCAAACAATGCTATAAATATAATATATATTTTTGTGTACATTTAAAATTTAAACTAAATAAAAAATTATTAACTTTCATACAATATATATGTATATGAGTAAATTATAATATTTTTTAATTATGCATTAATTTTTATATTCATCTAACAATTTTTTTATATAATATATATATATGATTACAATATATATTATTTAAAATTTAAAAATATAATATATATTATATAAAATTATATTTTATTATTAACAGAGTTTAACAAACCACGTATCAATTGTTCAAGCTTGGCTCATTCAATTAAACAAGTTTAATATATTGACCAAATTTGTTCGTTTATTAAATGAACCAAGCTTGATTCGAACTTTTGACGTGCTGAATCCGAGTTTTTTACGAGTGTCCTGATTCATTTACACCTTAGGCTCAACCTTAATTTGGAGTTTCTCAAAGTTAAAGTGTTGATTGATCCTCGTAAGAATTTATTTATGGGATGTTATCTTCCTCTTCTTCATGGTTCGGTTTCTTGGGTTTCACGCACTCTAGAACGTGCATATTGTATTTGTCAACAATGTGGTCGCATAGATCACTTCTCCAATTACTGTGATTGGGGTATTGTTTGGATGCATTTAGAACTTCATGAGCAAAGGCTGAAAATCATAAAATGTTATGGTTTTGATTTTGGATGCAATCATCCATTCCACACTTCCAATATCCTGAGCGTAAATCTTAATAGTTGCATTATAGGAAGACAACTAAAGTGGAAGTTAGATATGATTTCTATAGAGAATTCTATGTGGTTTTAGACTTGTTTCCTCAACATCTAGATTATCATTTTGACAAATCTTTTTTTAGATTCTACTTCATTAAATGCTATGAATTCTCTAACAACCTCTTCGTCAACCACCTCAATGGAATTCTCATCAGACCTTAAGCCCAAACCCATGCACTTCTTTAACTAATGATAGATGTCACTTTTCAAGCACACATGGCTTCAATGACATCTAAGAAAACATGCAAAATATGGTTGATGTCACCATGAATCAAGAGGATAATTTAGATGTGGTTAATTTCTCTATAAGCGGTGAAATGACTAATCAAAGTACACTTGTACATTTATCAAATAGCTTACTCAATTCTTCTTTGCATGAAATCTCTCAATTATTGAGACCTTGAAATGAGAATATCAATGAGATTTTAAGTCATGAAGATTACTGACAAGCTAATATTACTCATACTTATTATGCGATTTAAGATATGGTTTTGGTTCAAGTTCAACCACATGCATTTGTTAATTCACCAGTAAATGTGGTTACTCAAGCCACTTCCATTATTTCACAACCAGGACCTCTTATACATGAGCTTCATGATTTTGAGCACATGAAAAATGTTGAGGAACTACTTACCTTATCTACACATGGGAAAAATATGTTTAGTGATTCTTATGTACATTGGTATTAAACAATGGGCCAAAGAGAGAATCATACCTCTGCATATGACTAGGCTGGAGAAAACCTTCTTAGGAATGTAGGCCTTTCTATTATTTCCAAAACCATCAAATATAGCCCAACTTTTTGCACAAGGCTTATTCCCCTCTAGGTTAAATCATAGGTCAAGGATGAAATGGGTTTACAGAGTCTTCTTCTACCTTTTAGGTGTAAGAGGCCCCTTTCTTAACTCATCCTTTTAATTAATCTTTTAATTACATCTATGGGTCTCATGGACTTCTACTCTTTCATTAGCAAAATAACCCATGTATTGTCCTCCTATTATATAGGTTGGGATTGAGAAATACTGGAACAGTCAAATGAAGTGTAAGAGATCACCTGACTTGATTCAAAAACTCTAAAATGCTAAATGTAGAAGACTTCATCCTCCTTTCCTAGAGTCATCTATTGTTTCATCTTATCAATTCTCTTAGGATATTCACTCAACGTGCCAATGCAGCGTCCTATGAATGTTTCATAATCAATATCATTCCAATTCAATACATACTTACTTCGACCACCAAAGATAAATATTTAGACACCTTTTGTTGCAGTGCTATTGGTTTTGATGTTTCTGGATCACTATACTTTGCTAAATAGGTTAGAGGGATAGTGTCCCATGTTAACCCTCATAAGCACTATGAAACTCTCATCTTGGAACTTTCGGGCTTACAATTTACCTCGACAGTTAGTCATTCATGTCAATTAATGTCATCTCATAATCCTCAGTTGGTGTATCTATGTGAAACACTCTTTTTTGTACATATGGCCAAATGTCAACTTACATATTATGGTTTTACTAATATTTTTGGTATAGATATGTATGGCAAGAAAGGGGCTACAGTACTAGCATGGTCTGATAGTCTTCCTTTCCTATGATAACTCTATGAAATAGAGTTATTTAAGTTATTTTTATGACTAAATATTGAGTAAATTAGTGTATGAATATTTATTTGTTAGTTATTTTAATGTTTTTGTGTAGCTTAGTTTTCATTAGATAGGTTTTAAGCAGTTTTTATATCTTTAAGTGTGATTTAATTTTGTTTATAGGTGTTTTATTTCATTTTGTAAATTGTTCATGGTATTTAAACCTTTTGCAAACCCTTAAAAGTAAAGAAATTGATGAAGTTAGGAGCCTAAGCCTTTACGTGAAAATCTGGAGTTAAGGCACCATTGAATGCAGCAGCACATATACAATTTAGCAACTTGGCACCTTGACGTAAGAAATCTAGTGTCAAGGTACTGGCTCAAGTACACAGCTCTTCAAAGATTCTAGTGAGTTGGATCCTTGAAGCAAAAAATCTAGCTTTAAAGCGCCACGTCGAAAATCTGCACTAAGGAAAAATTCTTCTAGACCATTTTGGGGGTTATTTAAAGGGATTTGCTAGGGTTTATTAAGGGACTATGATTCTGAAACTCCAGGGGGAAAAGAGGCATGAAAGGAAGCACCAAAAGGGTAAGAAAATGTAGCTCAAGGAGTACATCCAAGTGGAGATTTAAGGACAAAAGGATAAACATGTTAGGAATGGCTGGCAACCAAGAAGGGGGTGTTAAAAAAATTTTTCATGTGGAAACTTAAAGAATAGCTGAAGCAAATGTATAGGGTATTTCTTTCAGCTTATGTAGCAAATGAAGAGAGTTATTCAATCAATTTAACCCAGAAACAGAGCAACACAGAGTAGTAGCAGCAAGATAAATAATAAACAACAAGAACCAGTAATAGTTGTAAAATAAAGTGCTAAAAGTAAATGTGTAAAAATTTAAAGAACACAGAAGCTTATCCTGGTTCAACGTATCAACAAGCCTACATCCAGTCCCCAAGTACAGCTTGAGATTTTCACTATTTTCACAAGTTTAAGAAAAGGGACTTATGACCCACTACAAACTTTCTCACTTCAATATCCTCAGGGAAAACCTTTCCCTAAATATCGCACAATTTAAAAGAAGATATTTTATTACCTAAGAAACTTTCTCTCTTTCAGAGTGAATTTTACAAGTGAAGAACTATGGTAAATAATAGCAACAGGAGCTCAAAATGATTTTCAGAAAGATAGCTTTGTAAAAATGTTTCTTATTTTTTTGGAGGCTTTACAGAGGCTCTATATATGGGCTTTTTGCAAGAGAAAAGGTCAAAATTCTATTCAGAAAGTAAATCAAATGAAATCTTTACAAAACTAACCATTTGTACTTAGCTTGATGTCATCTCTACACTCTGCAAATCGACTGCTATAATTTGCCAGTCAACTATCATGTTTTTAAATTCAAATTTTTTACAGTGTATCAGGCAGCAGTCAACTTGTATATGGTTGGCAGTCAACTGGTGACATTCTGGAAAGGTGAATATTTACTCCAATGTTGTGCCATTCGACTGCTAACTCTTGGCAATCTGCTGGTGACCTTTTGGATGATATATTTTGTAAAGTAGTACCTTGGCAGTCGACTGCTATACCTTGGCAGTTGGCTGTCGTGCCTCTAGATAGAAATTTTTAGCTTCCAGTTGACTAGCAATCAGCTGCTATGGCCTAGCAATTGACTAGTAGCTCTCTGTTAGCTATCAGTCGATTGGTAAGGTCCTAGTAGTCGACTGTGGCATTCTGTTAGGGTTTTTCAAGATTGTATTCTTAACAGTTGACTGCTTGCAATGTGTAAGTCAACTACTAGCTAAAGATTTTGCAAAACTTGAAAAACTTATTTTATATATGCCACTTTAGTTTTTGAAAAGCTATTTCAAGAGTTTGGAAAAGAGTTTTGAGCTCTTGTTTCTGTTAATAACTTTACAATTCAAGTTCTAATTATTTGTTTGGTTCTTATTCTGTTTTGCTTACAAAGATGATTCTTCAGACTTGAATTTTCTTGAAATAATTCAATTTTTTTATAATCATCAAAAGATTCTTTAAGAGCCAATGCTCAATGGATTAACAAAACAGAGCTTCTATATTGAAGTTTCTTCTTCCCTTTTCTTCTTTACTTCTACATTTATGATGTTCTCTTGATTGAGCTTTGTTAATCTTATAAATATGATGGGATAGGTTTTCTTTTCTTTAGGATTATGGTCCCTTGGCACATGAATTGACTTTATTATTACTTGCTTATCTTTAATTTCAATGTTAATGAGTTTATTCAATTTACTATTGATTGTTCCCTTCTTGATTGATCACAATTAGGGAAAACTAGGAGGATTTAAGTTATTATTAAGAAAGGTTCTTGAATTTAGTCCTAAAACTGAATGTCGTTTATACATTGTTAATTAATTGCTAGAATTATCTCAATTCACCCAAAGGATAGGAATATACCGATAGGTCTTATAGAGCCATGATTAGCCAAGCTTAATGTGTTCCTTTAATTGAATTCTCATGTAAATATAAGGGATTGAATTAGAGAAATAGAATTTATAATGAACCGAAATATTTTTATAATGAAATTAAAGGCTAAGGCTAGCTCATTACACATTAAATTTGGATAAATTGAGTAATATTATTACAATTTAAGTGCTAAGTCAAACTATAATCCTATGAACCTTTATTTCCTATAGTTTCCTATTATTAGCATTGTGTTTTATTCTAAATTTACATTGTTTTACCTTAAATCAATTATTGGTTTTGCTTAGATAAGGTGAATATAGTTATACTAGTATTTAGTGAAACTTTTGACTAGAATTCCTTGAGGACGATACTCTTATTTCATTATTATACTTCTTGTTGACAATGTACACTTGCACTATGTTAATTTACACCGTGTCAATTAAAGTATCATTTCCAAATTGGCTTCACATTACATATACTGATGACCATGGTAACCAATTCAATCTAACTTGTATTTATGGGCTACCACAACTTTGTGAGAGGTACTTGCTATGGAAATTTTAATATAACAGTTGACCTTGGGTGTTACTAGGTGATTTAAATCATATCATGTTTCAACACAAAAATCTTATTTCACATGCTTCTATTATGAGTGCTTCAAAATTTACTAATGTTGTTAAAAAGTTGCATCTTATTGATTTAATTCTGTTCGGTAACCAGTTCACTTGGTGTAATGGTAGGGATAAAGATGTAATTGTATGGAAAAGACTTGACCTAGTCCTTGTAAAAAATGACTGGTTAACTAATTACCCAAATACTAATGTAATGTGTCTACCAATAGTAGGGTCGGACAACGCACCTCTTGTTGTATCTACTAGCTTTAATGCACCCCATAGATATAGGCCTTCTCGGTTTGAAGTAGTATGGTTTATACATGGTGAATATTTTTAAGTTGTATATAATGCTTGGCAAGAAATTACTAATGGTTCTAATGCTTTTATGTTATAAATTAAAGCATGTGATGAATACTCCTACAAGTTGGAATAAAAAATTTTGGTAAGATCCATTATAAAATCAACCAAGTCACCTAGAAAGTGCAACAATAACAACAAGAAATCTTGCTGAACCCTTCTATGGATTTAGTATCCATTGAGTCTGCCTTAAGAAAGGAACTAGAACTTTGGTTAGATAGAGAGGAAGTTCCATGGGCCCAAAATTCAAGACAGATATGGTTGATTAATGGTGATTACAACACAAAATACTTTGAAGCTATTGTCATAAAATGAAAAATTAATAATGCAATAACTTGAATACAAAACTAGGATGGTTATTGGTTTGAAGATTATAGGAAAATTGAATTAAATGCTCTCTCTTATTTCAAGTAAGTCTATCAACATGAACATGGTCATTTGATTCATTACATCATGACTCAACCTGATGATCTTCAATTACCCTATTAGGCACAAAGTAAAGTGGATTCCCTATCAAGTCCTATCTCAGACCAAGAAATCAGAGATGCACTTTTTAAGATGAAGCTTTTTAAGGCACCTGAACCAAATGGATTTCCCACTGCATTCTTTCAGAAGCATTGGGACTTAGTTATCTCGAACATATTCAACATGATTAACAGTTTCTTCAACAGAGGTTGTCTTCAAAAGCATGTTAACTATACATTCATTTCCTTAATATCTAAGGTACATTCTCCTAATACATTCAAGGATTTTAGACCAATAAGGCTTTGCAATGTTATTTATAAAATCATTTCTAAGATTTTGGTCAATCAAATTTAACCATTTCATGACTCTATAGCTCTTCATCATAATGCAATCATCAAAGGTAGACACATCATAGATTATTTAGCATTAGCTTCTGAATTAATGTAATATATCCACAAGGAAAAAAAGAAAAAAAAATTATGGTTTGCATTAAAATTGGATATCGAGAAAGCATATAATAAACTTAGCTAGAATTTTATTCAAGTGGTACTATTTAAATTGCATTTTTTACATCACATTATTCAAATAATTATCAAATGTGTTTCTTTTGTATCACATATCTTACTTTTATATGGCCGAAAAGTTGTGATTTCATCCCATAGTGAGGTATTATACAAGGTGATCCACTTTCTCCTTATCTCTTTACAATTGCTTCGAATGTTCTTTCATTAATGTTACACTTGCAGACGATACAAAGCAGTTGCAGGGGATTCAATTTTCCAGAAGGGTTCCTGCAATATCCCACATCATGTATATAGATGTACTGTGTTATTTTTCAAGGCAACTCAATTGATAGCAAAGGTCATTAATGCAATATTGTCTAAATACTCTGCTTCGGCAGGGCAATCCATTAATAAGATCAAGTCTCATTTTGGTCTTTAGCCCTAACACCCCAAGGTCACTTAAGCAACATTTTCAAGATACAATAGGAATTCATTATCAGTTGTCGCTGGGGAAGTATTTTGGTTCTTGTGTAGATGGGAGATTAAATTTAAATTGAATTTATTCTGACATACTTGAAAAAATTAATTCCAGGCTAGCTGGATGGAAGGCTAAATTATTGTTACAGGCTAAGAGACTTCTGTTAATTAAATCGGTACTTCAGTGTGTTCATATATACTAATTATCTAACAACTAAGTTCATGCATGGACAACATAGAAAATTGATTCAGTTACTACATATTTCTTCTGAGGATTCAAGGGTTAGCAAAATAAAATGCATCTATTAGAGACTTTAATATTATGGAAACCACAAGCATTAGGTGGCCTTGGCATAGGGATACTTCCACTTTTAACAAAACTCTCCAGTCGAAAATGCTTGGAAAATGATTCAATATCCTAGCACACAATGCAGTCAATGGTTCATCTACAAATATTCAATTCTCAGTTTAAGTTTAAATAAACAACACAAGACTCTTGTTCAAAATCTATTACCAAAAACCTACATTTCATAGTTGATAATCTTAAATGGCTGGTTGGGAATGCTGTCAAGTAGATTTTGGCTTCAACCTCTGCCCTCCCAGGCCAATTATACAATGCTACAAGTCTTCATTGCTAAGGATCTATCGTCTTGGAATGTGCAACATCTCCAACAAGTATTTCCTCGACATGTGGTAATTATAAATACTATTAAATCTCTTCCAACTCTCAATATGCTCAAAACCAGATAAATTAGCTTCAAAAGTTAGTTATATAGGTCATTATACAATGGCAAGTGGTTACAAACAGCTCTTCTCTGAATCCTCTGATTCAAAGTTTCCATCTATGGTTGATTCATTTCCTTGGAAATGGTTTTGGAAGTTACGCTTCCCACCCAGACTACTCATTTTAATTTGGAAGCTCAGGAATATTGTGGCATTACCAACAACAGATATATTGAATAAGCATAATTTCACAGTTACTCACACTTGCTGTTTCTGATAATTACAAGAAGAAAAATTGTCCCACATTTTTTTAACATGTGGTTTTGCCAAAGCACTTTGGTTTGGAATTGATTGAGGAATTCACGTTACTAATGTTCATTGTAACAACATTTTCCCATGCTTGGACTTCATCTATAATCTTTCTATCTGGTAAGAACCATAGCTTTAAGATCAATTACTTTAAATTATTTCTTGATATTGGAACACATTTGGACTACAAGAAACAAATCCATTATGGAAGATTTACAAGTTAGTCTTATTCAAATGCTGTACAAGATTAGAACACAGTTCAAAGAACTGTACATGGTAAATGCAACTACATCTAAGAAAACCCATTCCATCTCCCATATTCAACACTTGAATGCATGTTTGTCACTTATCATTGCCAAAGGTAGGTGTAACAACTGTATATGTTACTATGGACTTCTAGTTATATATGGAGAATGGAATATCATATTGTTGCAACTTCAACATTCTTCAGAGTCATTGTATCTAAAGCTTCTTAAGTTTTTGAGAAAATGTCTTTGGTCGCTATAGTCACAGCTTCTACATGGGTTCTCTTTGTTCCTCTCTATAGAACTAATTCCTTACAACTCTAATTTGCCTAAGAAGGATATGATCAATGAAGTTGGCATCCTCACACATGACATTAAATCCTTAGTTCAGTTTTGGAATTGTAGTGTTAATAATTTAAGTCAACTAAGGTCTAATGTACTGATGTTGTGTATGCTTCCTTTCTCTATCCTCCCTTCTAGATCACTATACATTTCACCTTAATGTATAATATGTTGTTATGAAATAAAATGAAAATAAAAATTAGAAAAGACTATGAAAAGGTTGACCTTCCTTCAATCTATCTCTCTCAGTTAAGACAAAAATAAAGTTTTGAGAACATAATAAATTTTATTTTATTAATAAAATAAAAAATTTCCTAGAGAGATAGTCAATGCAATATTAAATGTGAATTTGACTTGACGCTTTATTTAAACACAACATAAAATATACTATTTTAATTTAATAAAAAAACTTATAATTTTATCTTGACCAAAATATTTTTAATGCTAATATTAATTTATTAAAAATATATATTTTAAAAATTATTATTTCATTATAATTTATTAAGTTAAAAATAATAAAGATAATTTATTTTAAATTAAAAAATAATAGTTATTTTATATTACTTAAATATATATTTAATTATATAAATCATACAAATAAAAATATTTTAGTAAACGGGAGTACAATTTTAAATTTTTTTATATGTAAGAATAAGAGAGTGTAAGTATTTAAAATAGTAGTAAAAGAAGTATTGTTTCAACATATTTAATAAGAGAGAAATATAATTTACTTTTATAATTTCGTTTCATTACCTTTTAGAAATTATACAATATTTCAAAGACGGACAAGATTTTATCTTAATGTAAAGATTAATACATTAACGTGGACAATATTATAAAAATGACCTTAAATTTCTACAAAATTCCAAAAAAAAAATTGAACAAATTTATCAGCAAGCACATAGCCACGTAGTGCTAGTTGCACAACTCAAGTAATTTTCTTAAAATATGACTTCAAAGAAATTAATAACTTTGTATTTATTGTGCATGAAAATTGATCTAACGTCAATGAATTTATTATTTACCTATGATGTTAGAGTTAAATAATAGTCAAATAATGTCCAAAGTTAGAGTTAAATAATAGTCCAATGATGTCCAAATTAACATGATGTGTTAACTAATCTGCATCAAGAAAAAAAAATCCTCTAAAATACTTTAGAGAGAAAAGTGGAAGAGAAATAGTAATAGAGAGAGAAAATTTTCACAAATAAAACAACTAAATGAGTTTATTTTTATCTGTACGGTAAAATACTTTTAAAGATGTTTTTCATCGGAAAAATACGTATATCCTCCTTTAACTATTAGTTGTAAATAAAAAAAATTTATATATTTTTTTTATATTTTTATCATCAAATTTTTTAATCAAAGATTGATACGTATATGATTTATATAATTTATGTTTTAATCAAAAATTAATATGTGTATGATTTATACAATTTATTCTTTTCATAATTGGTTCTTTTCTAAAAAAACTTTTTGCATACTTTATTTTAATTAGAGAACTTAATATTAAAAATATAAAAAATTATATATAAATCTAAGCTCTTAAACTATCACTTGTGATAAATATTCATATCAAATTATCACTCAGTTACAAATACCTCATAAATTATCACTTATGTCAAATATTCTCTCCAACTATCACTTAGTTGCAAATACCCCTTTCAACTTTCACTCAGTTATAAATATCCTCTTGAACTATCTATTATGACAAATATTTTTTTATACTTTTATATGTTTAAAATTAATACTATTAAATATTTCTTTTGAAAAAAATACATATAGCCCATTTTATCTATGAATTAAATGCAAATGCCTCCTAAACTATAAAATATAATAAATGTTCTTCAAATATAAATTTTAGTTAGACATATTAATTTTTAAAAAAATATTTTTCATTAAACTATTTTTATTTTTAAAATATCTAGATAAATTTTAAATTTTTATAATGTCCAATTTCCTTCTAACATTTAATCTCAAATTCATTAAACAAAATTCAAAATATACTTAAAGTGAAAAGCTTTGGAGTTATGGTAAGCAACAGTAAGACATGAAATTCAAGACCTACTATACTTAATGTAACGACCCCCTAATACGTCATACACGATGCTTATCTGATTAGCGGAAGTATATGGGGTATTCTGAATGTTTATTCCCTATGTGGGAACGTCAGGGGATCGCTACTGGTTGAGCGTAACCCAAATAGACTCTCCGTTGTCCATTCGGATTCTGTTCAACCCTGATTCACACGCAGCTAACTAAATACACATACATACATCAAATCTATAACTCTGGAATGAAACTAGAGTCCATATATATATATGGCATACATTCATACACATTTCAATTCGAATCCATAAGTTTACAGCGGTAAATTCTATCGAAAATCTGGCAGAGTTTCCTCTGTAATTCGATCATATCCCAAATACAGAATCACCTGTTTAAAATCAAACAGCCATTCGATGAATAATGATAAACATAACTAATATAAATCCATACACAGCAACATCAATTCATCACTATAATCCATGCATACTATCTGAAACGTTATATGTACATTCAGTCTAATCCATACATAATTCATAAGAAATAGAATCCGATAAATAACAGTATCATCAAGTATATATACAAATGATTCAAGCCTAAGTTAATCATTCTCCGTCTATCCTCAAGTCATCTTCGGCTATCATCTGGGCTCCTGCCCCTGTCCCTGTTCATCTATGTAAACAACCTAATGAGATATGAATCCCAGTAGAATAATTTACAATTCAATTATCATTCGAAAATCAGTTGAATACCCAGCGGTGCGAACACCGAAATCGTCTTCCCGAAATCAGTTCGAAAATCGTGAAATACCTTTTCTTTAAAATCGTTTAAACACATGGAAATTGCGGCAATATATCACAATCAGGAAATCCATTTCTTTTAAAATTAGTCATCAAAATCAAGTAAAATCCCATGCCCTGTGTATCTTAATCCACGTTGGCTACAAATCCGCTGTAACCAAGTCTAAATCATCTTCTAATTGCACGTAGTCTAGAGAGAATACCTCTCTTATCGTTGGGTGTGATCCGTAACACCAATCACCCGAATCAAGCCTATATTGTGAGTGTGATCCGTAACACCAATCACCCACTCAAGGACCGGGTGAGAATCAACATCTAGGGCGTCCCCTAGCATGTGCACATATGCTAATTCTCATCCTCATACAGTCTATTCGAACTCACATGCGCTCGGTCGGCTATTCTCAGGGTTCTAGGGTATTACGCCTAAATCACAACGTTTTCTCGTGTAGGTTATCCACCCTTATACTCCCTAAATCTTTCTTAAGGTCATCCTGGTTTAACGCATAATCCCTAACTCAGTACAGGCTAAATCTAATAAAAATAATCTCGTTTAAAAGCTTCCTGTACGAGGGATACTTAACGGCCGTCCCATACCGGCTATCAAGTACCCAACCCTAAGTAAATCCATCCTAAAGGCATCCAAACTCGATAAACAAGGTGTCTAACATGCAATTAGGGTTTTCAGCACACAGGCATGCAATTTTATCCCATCAAAAGCAGCACGCAAATCTATGTAAGTCATCTAAATCTTTTAGGTATTCACTAAATCAATTCTAGGGTTCGGGAAGTGTAAATTATCCTACCTGGTCTCCGGTCGCTCCAAATCAAGTCAGGACTCCACAAAATCTCGATTTTTGAGCCCAATTAATTCCCTGGACATGAAATTAACTATTTAGGCTCGTCACGTCATCCAATTTTCAATCCTACACTCGGTTACACAGTTACCTAGGTTAATTAATTGCCTAATTACGTTCGGCAGTCATTTCAGTCATATATCATTAGTTTTTGGGAAATCGGACCTTACCACTGTGCTCGGATGATGGAATTCTACGTCACGGTGGTCTCAGTTTCTCGGGATGCACGTCCAGAAGCTCCGGCACGGTGGCACACGGCGGCGTACGGTGGCGCATGGTAGAGAGGTGCGATTTGCCTCGAAAATCACACCACGGTGAAGCCCGCAAGCCCAGGAGTCCGAATACGGTGGTGGCACGGCGGTTCACGGCCGTTTGGGTGGTGTTTTCTGGCCACGAAACTTCTCGCATGGCGGACGACGTTTTGCCTCGATCCGGGCGCGTCCGGCCTCCTTTCGACGGCGCCGAGCTACTGGAGGAAGCTGGCAGCTCGGGCTACACGGTGGTGGGGGCGGTGAGGGTCAACGGCGACGGACGGCGGCGATCCGAGCTAGAGAAATTTTGCGCGATGGAGGGGGAAAACGACGTTTTTTCGACGGCTCCGGCGGACGTTGGTGGTCGTGGTTGGTTGGTGGAGGTTGTGGGCAGTGAGGGCTGTCGGTTGGTACCTTTGGTGGCGGCCCACGGTGGTTGTGGCGGCCGTTCACGGTGGAGGAAGGTGGAGAGAGAAAAGAGAGAGGAGAGAGAGAGTGTGGTGAGGAGAGAGAGTGAAATGAGAGAAATGGAGGGAATTTGCGTAATTTAAAACCTCCAGGGACGATTCCGACTTTTCCCAGGCCACCCGGGGATGTTTTAAGGTGTCGGCATCCTTCCAGACGTTGGCATGCATTTCTATGCAAAAGTTTTGGCCTCCGTTAACAAAATTGACGCACTAAACTCCTTCCGTCAGTTTCTGATCGCCGAATTGCATTTCTTTCTATTCGATCGTGTTTCTAGCTTCAAACGACCTTCTGTGTCAAGTCATTATCCTCGAAATACGTGTCAGGCTTCGTTTGATTGGGATTAAGGTTAAAAATTAAGTTTTATCTTTCAAAATCCTTTAAAACTCTTTCAAATCTTTCCCGTTGTTACACTTAACAATGTCATTTTATTTTATTAATGTTTCTTTGTGTTTAAAATTTTAGTATTTTTTTTAATGAAATTGAATGTTGAAAGAAAAGTAGAGGTTATCAAAATTTATAGGCTATTTAAATTTTTTAAAAATCAAAATAGTTAAGGAAAAAATATTTTCTTTGCAAAAAAAAATTAATAAATTTAAATAAAATTCATAGTTAAAAGACAATTGACATGTTTTATAATTTAAAAAAAATATTTGTAACTGTCTCATAATTGAAAATGAGTTATCTATTGTTTTAAAAAACAAATACTTAACAGCTTTAATAAAAAAAATGTTAACTAGAATTAAATTTAAATATATAAAAATATAAATAAAATATTTGTCACAAATGAATTTATGAAAGTATTTATAATTAAGTAATAATTAGATAAACATATTTATAATTGAGCGATAGTAAAAATATAATATTTATTACAAGTAATAATTTAAAAGTACATAGAACTAAGTCATAGTTTAAAAAATTATATGTATTTTTTTCATTTTCCGTTTTAAACTTGCTAGATATCCCATTCCGCAACATTGGAGGAAAGTGTCATTAGAGTCACCACAACAGATCTCATAGTTGGCCGTAGTTGTGGATCTGTGTCTGTACACACTTGAGCCAGTCGTGCCATCTGCAACCCCACAAATGCTCCAAAATCTTAAAATATGTTCGATTCAACAAACACAGAAACTCAATTACACATTGAAAATTAAAAATTTGCGGAGTATTTTACACAAAATCAGGAGTTGAGAGTTTTTGTCAAATTTTTAATGTTGACAAATAAATTGCGCAACTTTAATAATACTTTTTTACAATAAAGAAGTTAAAGGAAGGGAATTCACAAAATTAAAAAGAATAAATTAAATAATCACTTTGAAGGTTTTTGTTTTTTTAATACAAATAAGCCTTTCAGAAAACTACTTACTATGTATTGTTATATAATAAATTAATAAGCACCCACCAATGTGCGTGTCGCAAGCAGTAAGCCACTCATCCACCAAGTGCACATAAGTATGTGCACTTGCACTTTATTCTTTTATGTATAATGCAATTTTATTATATATACATATATTGGTCATTTGATAATTAAGCTAAAATACATAAAATAAATATATTTAGTTGCTAAAAGCTATATCTTCTAATATTCTAGTCATTGTATTTATTCATCATAAAGCTTTTAACTATTGTGAAAAATGATTAAATTGTAAAAAAAAAAATTTAAAATTATAAGTCATATGTAGATAATGTAATAACCGAAAATATTTTTAAAAGATAAAAATCGAATTTTGACGCTAAATTCATGTAAACTAAGTCTGGCACAAATTTCGAGGTTGAGGGTTAAAATCGAAAAGCGATTTGGAGTCAAAAACACAATTGAATGAAAAGAAACGTGTTCCGGTGATTAAAAATTGACAGACGAAGTTTTATACTTCAATTTCACTGACAGAGGCCAAAATCTTCGCATGGGAACTCGTGCCAATGTCTGGATGGAAGCTGATATCCCGAAGTTTCCTCGGGTGATCCGAGAAAAGTCAGAATCACCCCCGGAAGCTTTAAATTTCCCAAAACCTCGCCATTTGCCACATTTTTCTCTCTCTCCTCACTTTATTTTCTCTCTCCTCTCTCTCTTTTCTCCTCCACCACGCGCCGCCACCTGGGCCACCGTGAGCCACCACCTGGCCTACCAACCGACTCCCCTCGCCGCCCTCGACCTCCAGCAGCCACCCACGGCCACCAACGGCTGCCAGAACCGTTGAAAAAAGGCATTTTTCTCCTCCGTCGCGTGAAAACTTTGCCAGCTGAGATCGCTGCCGTCAGCCACCATTGGCCGTCACCGCCACCACCTGCGTGCAGCCTGAGCTGCCAGCTTCCTCCACCAGCTCGCCGCCATTGAACGAAGGTCCGACGCGCCCGGATCGAGGGATTTGCTGTCTACCGTGCGTAAAACTTCGGGGCTAGAAAACACCATTTAAATGGCCATAAACCGCCGCGCCACCACGATATTCGGACTCCTCGTCTTGCGGGCTTCACCGTGGTGTGAATTTTGAGGCCAACTGCACCCCTTCGCTATGCGCCAATGACGCCATCAGACGCACTGCACTGCCGCGTCTTTGGAGAATCTAGATATACATCGAGAGACACCGAGACCATCCCGAGATAGATTTCCATCATCTAACAACACTGGTAAGGTCTGATTTGCCTAAAACTAATGAATTTTGATTAAATTAGCTGCTAAACGTGAATAGGAAATAAACTGACCTAGGAAATAGGGTAATCGGACTTAGAATCGTAAAACAGATGACGTGACGAGCTTAAATATTCGTGTAAATGTCCAAAGAATTAATTTGGCTCGAAATCCGAGATTTCGTGAAGCTCTGAATTGATTTGGAGCAACAGAAGACCAGGTAGGATGATTTACGCTTCCCGAGTTCTAAATTTAACCTAGTGAATACCTGAATGATTAGATTTAATTGCATAAATTTACGTGTTACTTTCGATGGACTAAATTGTATGCATGTGTGCTGAAAACCCCATTTGCATGTTAGATGAATTGTTTATTGAGTTTAGATGCCATTAGGACGGGTTTACTTAGGGTAGGGTACTTAATAGCCGGTATGGGACGGCCGTTAAGTATCCCGAGTACAGGGAGTTTTTAAATGATATTATTTTTACCAGATTTAGCCTGTACTGCATTAAGGATCACGCGATAAATCAGGAAGACCCTAAGAAAGGTTTAAGGAGTATAAAGGGGGATAGCCTACACGGGGAAACGTTGTGATTTAGGCGTAATACCCTATAACCTTGAGGAATAGCCGACCGTGAGCATGTGAGTTCGAATAGACTGTATGAGGATGAGAATTGGCGTATGTGCACATACTAGGGGATGCCCTAGATGTTGATTCTCACCCGGTCCTTGAGTGAGTGATTGTTATTACGGATCACACTCATAACATAGGCGAGATTCGGGTGATTGGTGTTACGGATCACACCCAACGATCAGAGATGAGATTTCTCTAGATAACGTGCAATTGGATGATGTTAGATTCGGTCGCAGAGAATTCGTGGCCGACATAGTTTTAAATATACCGGGCATGGGATTTAACCTGATTTCGATTACTGATTTTTAAAGAATTAGATTTTTATGATTTTGAGTAGTTGCCACAATTTCCATACGATAAATTGATTAATTTTTAAAGAAAATGTATTTCATAGATTTTGAACTGATTTCGAGAAGCTGTTTTCGGTGCTTGCACCGCTGAGTATTCAACCAGATTTCAAACTATATTTTGAATTGTAAATTATTCTACTGGGATTTCATATCTCACCAGGTTATTTACTCAGATGAACAGGAACAAGGACAGGGACCTAAACGTTAGCTGGGCGATGCTTTGGTGATAGAAAGAAGAGTAGCTTAGTCTAGGCTTGAACTGTATTGTATATATTTTTACTGATGATGTTGTATATTAGTTTTCTGTAATTTCTGTTTTTCTGTTGTTATTGGACTAGATGTATATTTGTAAATTGGTTGATTGTTGTATTTTGGGATACGCTCGAAATACAGAGGAAACTCTGTCAGATTTTTGGTAGGGTTTACCGCTGTAAACTTGTGAATTTAAGTTAAAATCTGTATGAATGTCTTATATAATGTATATATGGATTTTAATTTTCATTCCAGAGTAATTCATGATGAATGTATGTATAATTAGTATAGTTGCATGTGAATTAGGGTTGAACGAAATCTAAATGGACGACAAAATGTCTATTTGGGTTACGCTCAACCAGTAGCGATTCCCTGACTTTCCCATATCGAGAATAACCATTTAGAGAAACCCATATACTTCCACTATGCAAATAGAGGACTGTGTATTATAGATTAGGGGGTCGTTACAATTATGGTATCAGAGCCCGGTTTGTCGAATCGTCTGGTTTAGTGGGCTAAGGATTGTGAATCTTCGGGCATGCAGCTTTAGGGTTTTGATTAACGTAACTCTAGAATGTTAGAACCTGATCTTGAACCAATAAGTAACGGAATGAATTTAATGCCTATCTGATAACTGTTGCTGTTATGACTAATTTGTTTATCTTCTGTGTCAAATAAATATGGTAGAATCTAACAGGGATGGCACTCGCAGGCTCAGAGGAAGGCCAAGGCACAAGAACCAGGGTGCTTCGGGTAGTGGTAGCATGGAGACTAACGTCGACATGCGAGACATGATGGAATCCATTCGGATGATGGCTGATGCGATGAGAGATCAAGCCACTACCAGTGCTAACGCGATGAGATAGCAGCAGGAAAATAGGCAGACTAGAAATGACAAAGCCACTCAGCATGCTAACCCATTGTATCAGGGATGGATCGAGTTTCAGAGAGCAGGTCCATCCTCATTTGCAGGTGCCTCAGATCCAGTTGCAGTAGAAGCCTGGTTGAAAGATATTGAAAAGATTTTCATATTGTTGCAGTGTGACGACTAGCAGAAGGTTACATATGCAACATATATGTTGAAGGGCGAAGCAGAATTATGGTGGATAGGTGCCCAGAAATTAATGGAAAGCAGAGGTATCCTGCTCATCTGGGAGTCTTTCAAGAGAGTCTTTATGGAGCAGTACATCCCTGAGAGAGTCAAACAATCAAAGGAAGCACAGTTTCTGAAGCTTACACAGGGAGGCAAGCCATTTAAGGAGTATTTGAAACAATTTGAAGAATTATCCCGATACTCCACCTACCTGCGAATACACTATGACGAAGCCTGTAAGGCAAAGTAATTAGAAGAAGGCCTAGACTTACCAATGAAGACTCAGCTAGCCACATTGGAGATTAGAGACTTCACCACGCTGGTAAACAAGTACCGAATCTTGAGTAAGAATCTAGAGCAGAGACAGGCTCAAAATATAACCCAGAGAACAAGGAACCGACTAAGACCAGCAACTAGAAATCTCAATGTGAGAGGCGGTATGTTTAAACCGCAACCAAAGGCTTCTAGTAGCAGTGGAAGACGACCTAATAATACAACCTGTCCGAAATGTGGGACTAAACATCCGAATCAGCCTTGCTGGCATCAGACTCCACTTCAGTGTTATAGGTGTGGAGGTACAGGACATATGGCCAGATACTGCCCCTCTAGCGGGAGCCAGCAGACATCCGGTGGCCAAAGACCACAGGCTCCATAGAGAGTTTTCACTCTGGACGCGACTAATGTCGACAGGTCATCGGGCTTGATGCAAGGTAAAGGTAAAATTTATAATTTTCCTTTGATAGTATTGTTTGATTCAAGTGCTACACACTCCTTTATTGTCGATGCATGCGTAGAGAGGATAAGATTACCTGTTCAAACCCTGCCCTGTAATCTATACATATCCACACCCTTAAGAGAAGCCACTATGTCCCCACGTATTTGCCTAAACTGCCCTTTAACCATTGAGGATACCTTATTTATTGTGGACCTAGTGTGTATACCCTTGACTGAGATCGACATCATTTTGGGAATGGATTGGTTAACTAGGAATCGGGTCTTGTTGAATTGTTCTGAGAGGACAATCACTTACTTGGATAACATGCATGTGCGAGGGAGTGAAAGGGCTTATGAGATAGGTGATATGTCCCTCAATCTCTCTGAGGTAGAGTTGCAGGATAGGCTAAGCCAAATTTCAATCGCTAGTGACTTTCCAGAGGTATTTCCTTTGGAAATAAGTAAACTGCCACCACCTAGGGAGATAAAGTTCACCATTGACCTGATTCCGGGCGCGAGCCTAACAGCCATGACTCTATATCGTATGGCCCTAGTGGAATTGAGGGAATTAAAGGTCCAAATTGTAGATATGTTGGAGAAGGGGTTTATTAGGCCAAGTGTATCGCCATAGGGAGCTCCGTTCTTATTCGTAAAGAAGAAAGACGAGAGTTTAAGACTGTGTATTAATTACTGACAATTGAATAAGGTGACTATTAGGAACAAATACCCATTACCACGTATTGATAACTTGTTTGATCAGTTGCAAGGCGCGACTGTGTTTTCTAAGAGGACATTCCTAAGACAACGTTTAGTACAAGATACGACCACTACGAGTTTCTAGTGATGCCGTTTGGATTGACGAACGTACCAGCTGTCTTTATGGATTACATGAACAGGATCTTCATACTCTATTTAGATTAGTTTGTAGTGGTATTCATTGATGATATCTTAGTCTATTCCAAGACTCACGAAGAGCATGTCCAGCATCTTAGCATGGTGCTACAGATACTGGAAGAGAAGCAATTGTACGCCAAACTAGAGAAATATGAGTTTTGCTTAGAAGAAGTAAAATTTTTGGGACACGTGATAAATGGGGAAGGAATAGCGGTAGACCCTAAGAAAATTGAAGCAGTATTAGATTAGGGTCGACCTAGGACGGTCACCGAAATTAGGAGTTTCTTGGGTTTGGTCGACTATTATAGGAAATTCATTCAAGGATTTTCTCAGATAGCCTTGCTATTAAACCGGTTGACTCAGAAATGGGTAAATTTTGAATGGAGCGAGCAATGTGCGAATAATTTTCAGACTTTGAAAGAGAAATTAACCACCGCTCCTATACTAATCCTTCCAAAACCCCTAGAACCCTTTACCGTATATACAGATGCATCCCTAAAAGGCCTAGGTTGTCTTAATGCAGGATGGGAAAGTTGTGGCTTATGCATCGCGATAATTGAAACCTACAGAGGAAAACTACCCTACCCATGACTTAGAATTAGCTGCCGTTGTGTTTGCTTTAAAGTTTTAGAGACATTACCTGTATGGCGCAGTATTCGAGGTGTATAGCAATCATAAGAGCCTTAGGTATTTATTTGATCAGAAGGAATTGAAAATGAGACAGCGTAGGTGGATAGAATACCTGAAAGATTTTGATTTTGAATTGAAATATCATGCAGGGAAAGCGAATGTCGTAGCGAATGCATTAAGCCGAAAGTCACTACAGTTAGCTAGCCTAATGATAGGTGAGATGAAATTACTTGAAGATGTTAGGAATCTCAGCCTCAATGTAATCTCATTTCCAAAAAGATTAGTGATGAGTGACTTTTTGATAACCTGCGAGTTAAGAGAACTGATTAGACAAGCCTAACTTGAGGATGAATCCTTGGAAGTATACGCCGACCAACCTGATTTTGGATTAGCCCCTGATAGAGTATTAATGTTTAGGAAGAGGGTAGTGATTCCTAACCATCAGGAACTGAAGGAAAAAGTGTTAGCAGAGGCCCATAGAATCCATTACACTATTCACCCCGGTATTTCCAAGATGTATCAGGACTTAAAGAGGAAATTTTGGTGGCCCGATAGGCGGAAGGATATCACGAACTACGTGAATGCCTGTTTGACTTGTCAACAGGTTAAGATAGAACATCAAAAACCTGCAGGGCTACTAAAACCATTGGAGATACCAGAGAGAAAATGGAATCAAATAACAATGAATTTCATGGTAAGATTACATAGGACACCAGGAGGATTTGATGCCATTTGGGTGATAGTGGATAGATTGACCAAATCTGTTCACTTTTTACTTGTTAAGATGCGTTACTCCATGGAGAAATTAGCCGAAGTATACCTTAGGAAAATCGTGAGATTACATGGAATACTGTCAGGTATAGTATCCGATCGAGACCCTAGGTTTACTTCAAGATTTTGGCAATCCCTACAACAAGCCTTAGGAACTCAGCTTAAGTTTAGCACAGCCTATCATCCTCAGACTGACGAGCAGTCTGAGAGGACTATTCAAACCCTAGAAGACATGTTAAGGGCTTGTGTGCTAGAGCAGAAAGAAAGTTGAGATAAACACCTGCTGTTGATAGAGTTTGCATACAATAACAGTTATCACTCTACCATCGGTATGGCACCTTATGAGGTTCTGTGTGAGAGAAGTTGTAAGTCACCCTTAAGTTGGGTAGAGATGAGGGAGAGTGCCCTGTTGGGACCCAAGCTTGTACAAGAAACCACTGATCAGATCAAAATGATTAGAGAAAAGATAAGGGTTGCTCAACAAAGACAGGAAGCATATGCAAACAAGAGAAGAAGGCCTTTGGAATTCCATGAGGGAGAACATGTGTTTCTAAGAGTGTCCCCTACCACGGGTATCGGTAGACAGGTAAGGACCAAGAAACTAAGCCCTAAATTCTTAGGACCATTCCAAATCTTACAAAGAGTTGGTCCCGTTGCCTACCAAATTGCTTTACCTCCCCATTTGTCCAACCTACATGATGTCTTCCACGTCTCCCAACTTCGTAAATATGTCTCAAATCCTGCGCATGTATTAGGGAATTAACCGATAATATTAAAGAATAATTTGACTTATGAATCTACTCCTGTACAAATTCTTGACTTTAAGACTAAGCAACTCCAAAGTAAAGTAATCCCTTTAGTTAAGGTACTTTAGCAGGATGTAACGTCGCAGGAGATGACGTGGGAGAAAGAAGTAGAGATGAGGCAACGATACCCAGAGCTGTTCACAGGTATGAATTTTGGGAACAAAATTTCTTTTAAGGGGGGAAGAATGTAATAACCGAAAATGTTTTTAAAAGATAAAAATCGAATTTTGACGCTAAATTCATGTAAACTAAGTCTGGCATAGATTTCGAGGTCGAGGGTTAAAATCGAAAAGCGATTTGGAGTTAAAAACACAATCGAATGAAAATAAACGCGTTCCAGCGATCAGAAACTGACAAACAAAGTTTCATACTTCAATTTCACTTACAGAGGCCAAAATCTTCACATGAGAACTCTTGCCAATGTCTGGATGGAAGCCGACATCCCAAAATTTTCCCGAGTGGTCCCAAGTGGTCTGAAAAAAGTCAAAATCGCCCCCGGAAGCTTTAAATTTCCCAAAACCTCGCCATTTGCCATATTTTTCTCTCTCTCCTCACTCTATTTGCTCTATCCTCTCTCTCTTTTCTCCTCCACCATGTGCCGCCACCTGGGCCACCGTGAGCCGCCACCTGGCCTACCAACCGACTCCCCTCGCCGCCCTCGACCTCCAGTAGCCACCCACGGCCACCAACGGCCGCCAGAGTCGCCGAAAAATGGCATTTTTCTCCTCCGTCGCATGAAAACTTCGCCAGGTGAGATCACTGCCGTCAGCCACCGTTGGCCATCACCGCCACCACCTGCTTGTAGCCTGAGCTGCTAGCTTCCTCCACCAGCTCGTTGCCGTTGAACGGAGGTCCGACGCGCCCGGATCGAGGGATTTGTCGTCTGCAGTGCGTAAAACTTTGAGGCTGAAAAACGTCATCCAAACGGCCGTCAACTACCACACCACCACCATATTCGAACTCCTTGTCTTGCGAGCTTCACCGTGGTGTGAATTTTGAGGCCAATCGCACCCCTCTGCCGTGCACCTCCGTGCCGGAGAATCTGGATATACACCGGGAGACACCGAGACCATCCCGAGACAGATTTCCATCATCTGGCAACACTAGTAAGGTCCGATTTGCCTAAAACTAATGAATTTTGATTGAATTAACTGCCAAACGTGAATAGGAAATAAACTTACTTAGGAAATAGGGTAATCGGACTTAGAATTGTAAAACGGATGACGTGACGAGCTTAAATATTCGTGTAAATGTCCAGGAAATTAATTTGGCTCAAAATCTGGGATTTCGTGAAGTTCTGAATTGATTTGGAACAACAGGAGATCAGGTATGATGATTTACGCTTCTCGATTTCTAAATTTGACCTAGTAAATACCTGAATGATTAGATTTAATTGCATAGATTTACGTGCGATGAACTAAATTGCATGCTTGTGAGCTGAAAACCCCATTTGCATGTTAGATGAATTGTTTATCGAGTTTAGATGCCATTAGGACGAGTTTACTTATGGTAGGGTACTTAATAGCCGGTATGGGATGGCCGTTAAGTATCTCGAGTACAGGGAGTTTTTAAATGATATTATTTTTACCAGATTTAGCCTGTACTGTGTTAGGGATCACGCGATAAATTAGGACGACCCTAAGAAAGGTTTAAGGAGTATAAGGGGGATAACCTACACGGGAAAACGTTGTGATTTAGGTGTAATACCCTAGAACCTTGAAGAATAGCCGACCGTAAGCATGTGAGTTCGAATAGATTGTATGAGGATGAAAATTGACATATGTGCACATGCTAGGAGACGCCCTAGATGTTGATTCTCACCCGGTCCTTGAGTGAGTGATTGGTGTTACGGATCACACTCACAACATAGGTGAGATTCGGGTGATTGGTGTTACGGATCACACCCAACGATCAGAGATGAGATTTCTCTAGATAACGTGCAATTGGATGATGTTAGATTCGGTCGCAGAGAATCGTGGCCGACATGGATTTAGATACACCGGGCATGGGATTTAACCTGATTCTGATTATTGATTTTCAAATAATTAGATTTTTATGATTTTGAGTAGTTGCTATAATTTTCATGCGATAAATTGATTGATTTTTAAAGAAAAGGTATTTTACGGATTTTGAACTAATTTCGGGAAGTTGTTTTCAATGCTTGCGCTGCTGAGTATTCAACCAGATTTCGAACTGTATTTTGAATTGTAAATTATTCTACTGGGATTTCATATTTCACCAGGTTGTTTGCTCAGATGAACAGGAACAGGAACAGGGACCTAGACGTTAACTGGGCGATGCTTTGGTGATAGACAGAAGAGCAACTTAGTCTAGGCTTGAACTGCATTGTATATATTTTTACTGATGATGTTGTATATTGGTTTTCTGTAATTTCTACTTTTCTGTTATTATTGGACTAGCTGTATATTTGTAAATTGAATGATTGTTGTATTTTGGGATACGCTCGAAATATAGAGGAAACTCTGCCGAATTTTTAGTAGGGTTTACCGCTGTAAACTTATGAATTTAAGTTGAAATTTGTATGAATGTATGATATGATGTATATATGAATTTTAATTTTCATTCTAGAGTAATTCATGATGAATGTATGTATAATTAGTATAGCTGCATGTGAATTAGGGTTGAACGAAATCTGAATGAACGACAGAATGTCTATTTGGGTTACGCTCAACCAGTAGCAATTCCCTGATATTCCTATATCGAGAATAACCATTTAAAGAAACCCATATGCTTCCGCTATGCAAATAGAGGACTGTGTATTGTGGATTAGGGAGTCGTTACAAATAATCTTTTTTAATTATAAAAATTGACTTAAGACTCTTAAATCTCGTAATTTGTGCAAAAAAATTCATATGTTAATTTTTTAATCTAAAACCCTAATAAAATAATAACACGTCAGCAAAATTAAATCACACAAAAATGCAAAAGCTCCCTTGAACTTTAGGTTTTGTGTAAAAAACTCCTTATGAACTTTAAGTCCTGTGCAGCAAATCCTCTGAACTTTAGGTCTTATGTAAAACATTTTCTTAAATAATTTGACGTGTCTATCATTTGTTAAGATTTTGGAAGTAAAGTTAAAAGAAAAAGATTTTTTTGTACAGATTGTAAAGTTTGAGAGTTTTGAATCAATTTTTATAATTAAATAAGTTATCTATACCTGACATATATAGTTCAAGAAAGTTTTTTGTATTTTAGCCATTTTAATAATTCATTTGGGTAGAGGAATAAATCCAAATGACTAAATTAAGTATTTGGTGATAGATTTTTTAGAAACCAAATTATGTATTTGCTATAAACATTTTAGCTTAATTATCAAAGGACTAATATCATATTGAATTCTTAGATATTTTTAAAATACTATTTTAAATTTTTTTGTAATATTCATGATGTTATTTAATTATTTAAAATAACATTATACATAAAATTATAAAATGTAAACTACAAATTTAATAAGGATTGGAAATATCTCATTGAGATATCAAGTTTTTCAATAAAAGCTTAACAAGTGAAGATTTTTTTAAAGCTCAGCACCATATTAGACATTTCAAAAGAGTTCTTCAATATGATATAATTTTAGTAGAAAATTTATAGTAAGACCTTAAAAACTTAAGGTAAGTTTTTTTCCAAACACGTAAAGTTTATAACAGTTACTCCAACTATGTGCTCACCTTGTAAACTGAATCAATTGAGTAGTCATCTCCAAGCCTTGGATCAACAAGTTTTTTAAGATCTTCCTTAGGATCAGGCTGCTCAAAAGCTTCTTCAAACTGTAACAACAAAGACAAATATAACCTTCAATTATGTAAAATCACTGGGTTGATATTTGAAAATAATAATAGAAAAGATCTTTAATCGGGAAATTGCAAGAATCACCAGAAAAACAAGGCCCTTCATTCCAGAACCAGATTCACTGTCCTTGATCACAGCTTCTTTAGCTGATATAAGTTCATAAAGAACAACTCCGAAGGCGTAGACATCTATTTTTGGTGAAACACTACCACATGCATTTCTGCAGAAAAGAGAATGGTATCATCAAACCTATTAATAAGGTAGGTGCATTAAGTGAATATGCAAAAACATCTCCCCCATATGCATTCCAAGGAAAGCAAACCAAGGAGCTTCACATCAGGACTGTCTTTCTCAGAATTCATATTCAATTTAGTTAGAAAAAACAGAAAAGCAATTTACTGTATCTAAAATTCCATACCTAACTGGAAGAAACAATAATGTGAACAGTTTCTGCAAGAGGACTTCATAATTTAGAATTCGTAACTTATGGCTACCTAGGTAAGTGCTGTTTGTTAGTCATGTTATATTATATCTGCGAAAAAATTCACAGATTGTTAGATAAAGAGACTTCAAAAAAAATTTTCATTATCGTTACTGGATGGCCTCAGGTTCTCAGCCCCAACGAGAACTTACAAATCTTATTTTATATAGCTTAGTTAGCTACCACCTAATGAGACAAGCAGAATGTATCATACTCAGGTGGCATGTAACCAAACGTGCCCATGATATTACTGATGGGAATTGATGAACTTCCCACTTCAGTCAGCTTGGTTAATCCAAAATCTGCTATCTGAAAATATGAACATTTTAGGAGTTTACAAAATGATCCTGAAAAAGAAATACACAAAATTGCTTTAAACCTCAAAAGATATTATAAAGAAATCAACCTTTCCACAATAGTGTTTGTCTATTAATATGTTTTCAGGCTTTATGTCACGATGAATATATACAGGCACTGTATGCTCATGAATGTATTCAAGACCTCTGGCCAAATCCAGAGCAATATGCACACGAATAGACCATGGCATTGGTTCTCTCCCTGGTGAAAGTTTGACGTGATAATTAAATTGTTACAATCACAACAATGTAACATCACGGAAAATAGACCTTTCCTAAGTGCTTTTATCACCTGAATCGCAGAGGTGTTGTCTTAAGTTTCCATTCTCAATGTACTCATAGACAAGGAAAAGAGAACCCTCAACACAATATCCAATCAAGCGTACCTACATGGATATTAATTAAAAGGTAGATACAACACAAACATAGTAGAATGTGATATCGAGTATTGACAACAACTGTAAACAACCTATGAAATGGAGAATGAAATACTGTGCATGCAGACGCATAAAAAGATACTGAAAAAAAGGAATGGCAGAGGCAGGGAAAGCTATCCCCCACAAAATAGAAGATAACTTCAAGATTACCTGTTGTGCATGAACATATTACAATGGATAATCTTACAGAAATTAGTTGAAGTCACAAGTCACCACACCTATCAGAGACAACCTCTAACAACATTATTTAATTTTACATATCAATCATTTGACTTATAATCTGTTATATCCTAGCTAAAGCAAAATTTTCTTTTAAATGATTTTTCTTTCTGAGAATTATGGGTGAGATGAGATGAACAATGGGCTCCGGTTCTGTTGAGTGCATCTTGAATTTTTGCTTCAAGATTCAATCCAATAATTTCAAGAGATTCGAGAGATAGGACCTCCACACCTCCCTTTGGCCTAGGCCAAATGCCTATTTACATTCTATGTCACAGTATTTTCTTGAATCAAAAAGCAATTTGTTTCAATCATACACAGTAGGTTCACTATGTAGTAGACTTCCATCCAAACGCTTAAAATATATCTTAAATATTTTTTTCTCCTTGTGCATGATGCAGGTAATTTATTAATTGAAGGTTGATCCATATAGGTAGTTCTGCTAGATAATGAAATGCAGCACACAATTTATGCAATGAATAAAATTCGTCTATGATGCGGAGATTCCATTTGATACAAAATTGATGAAAAAGTAGAGAAAATAAAGCGAGGGAAGGAAGAGAGAGACAAAACTTAAGTAAGATAGATTGGATACCCAACAAATTCATAGTTGAAACTTCGATCAAGAATAAAACATTAACCTCAAAACAAGGGGTAAAAGAAAAAACAAAAGCTAATCATTACTAATCTCAAAGTGTTAACCTTCCAATTTCAATGTTAAAATGTTCTGAGTACTATTCTGAGTTGTAAATAGCACAATTGGAATCTTTGTGCCAATGCCCGCTGCCTGGGTTCTTCATTAAAGTCATCAATGTTAGCTCCATAATTTCATTGAAGTGAGTTTTGATAACAATAAACCACTTGTGACAAATATAAAGATATTAAAGAACCTCTAAAGCATAACCAAAATAAAGATGAGAGCAAATTCAACTGTCTTCAACGCTACAATCTGAGTTCAATTCCTTCTACGATAGATTTGGCTAAGATATTCCCCATTAAGGCAAGTCAACTCAATGAATAAAAGGAGAAAGCAATGGAATAAATTCCCAACAGTCATATGCATTAAAGTATGTAACCAAGGATTAAAAAGGAGCAAAAGATCAGGAGACTCAAAGCCAAAAATTTGCTGACGTTGCAGGCTGAAGTCAAGCATATAGACCCATTTGCTTAGTCTTGCAGTTTCAACACCACAGGCCCCTAAAGTCAGGCATAGTTAACAAATTAATAAAAATTAATCCTGATCATTTGGGAGGTTCAGGCCCCTTGGGCTCTAATTCCACGAAGCAGGTATAAGTTTTTAATAACTCAGGTCTGTGTATTATTTTATTCAGAGCTTTTTAATATATATAAGAGGACAAAGGATAGGTCACAAGTCCGCCTAATCTGGCCAAAAATACAGGGAAGGATAAGATAATGATAAACTAACTGAACTAACTATCTAAAGCTGCGTTTAAAATTATTTTAGTTGATAAGGATAAATTATTTTATGAGGAAAAGTCGCAGCCCAAACAACAAGATAACAAATAAATAAAACTGCAGAGCAAAAACGTAGGTAATGCACAACAAACTCCAACACTTTGTAACTAGAAATGCTAGGAAGTGATTTGTAGTTGGAGAGCAAGAGAAAACTAACTTTATAAGTGATTTCGGTGTGTGTAACAAAGCATCTTATAACCATTGTTTGTGAGCAGGAAGGAAAACAAGCTTTGTTGCTTAGTGAAAAATTCTTTGCAAGGGGATCATGCTTAGGCTATTGTTGTGCCAAACTGGGATAAATGGCTGTGTCTAAGTTTCTGTGTTGACTAGCTATTATTCTAACAGAGTGTTTATAGGAAAGCTTTTATTAGGCTGAATATGTACGTATTACAGATTTGATTTAAATTAGAATAGGAACCTTGTGTATAAATTCTATTGTCCATATGTGTAAACATACAACTGAGTAATACAGAAATATTCAGTTATTCAAAAATCTTCATTCTCGATCCTTAACTTTTTACTCTATGCATTGATTTTAAAATTCTTGCAGTTCTCCTTGGTTGTTTTATAATTGTTTTAATCTATTTAAATCAGTACAGAATCTTGCTCACATCTATCAATTCTTTACTTTTAGCTTTCAAAGAAATAAGTCATTTGCATATAGGATTACAAAGCTAACACTATAAATGCTTTTAACTTTGAAAGATGTAGTACCAGATTCAGGTGATGAACATTTGTTAACACTCTTAACTCAGCAAGAAACTCTCTTGATGCTTGCATCTTCATCTTTTTAATTGCAGCTTTCTGCAGAGGAAAGAGTATTATGATATTATCCTATGCAATTGTATTGCTGCATGAAGTTAAAAAATTGAACCAATCTGAAGTTGAGCTAAAGAAAGATAGTGAGTATACTGTAATAACGACATATCTTTTGAGAGTAAGAGCAGTAGGTAAAGAAATATGCACACACATGAAGTTGTTGAAAAACTGTTGAAGTGACTCTTAATCTTTTCTCTCCACTCATTTTTGCTTGAGTTGAATCATTATAAGTCTTTACCGGATCTGGATCCTCTCATGTGAGAAAATAATATGACTCTTTTATATCGAGAGACAAATACAGAGTGGATATTCGCCATACAATGTGGTATCCATTATATAAAAAGGCCCACCACTCAAATATACTTGCGTCTATCTCTTTCCTCACATAACAATGTTATATTAACATGAGAGGATCCAAATTAATCCTTACCATAACCAAGAAATAATAGTTGACTCATAGACAATTAGATCAGGTACAAATGTTACTACCTTCTAACATACTACACTTCATTGATGAATTATACATACAATACCAAAATATTCAACCTTTTTAATCTCAAAAACATTTTTATAAAAGTTGTATTCCAAATCCGCCAGCCACACATAATTCTCAACTATATTTGGTTCAATGCCATATATTATTCATAGAGCAAAACATTAACCTTCCTACATTAATATTTTACACATACTCTTGACTAAAACGAAAGACTCACTCAAATAGAAAATTTATAGGCATCACCGATGAAAGTGTCCTCACACAAATACAAATAAAATGTGACTTAAATTTAACAATAAATGAGATTACAAACCTCGCCTCTCAGCTCTGCATAGTAGACAGCTCCAAAACCACCTTAACCAATTTTATTAGCCATACTGAAGTTGTTTGTGGCATGGGCCAGTTCTTTGTATGAGAACTCCACTGATTTCTCCACAGTAATGCCTGTGATGCCAGTATCAAAACCAGCAGCAGAACTGTTGGAATCTGAAATTTTATATTCAACACCACTTTATTCAGTCATCAATTATATTATCATTTTACGGGTTTTGTTCATTTGTTACATGTTATGAAAGAGAAAGAAAATAATGAACAATCACAACAGTAAACAAGCTTCTGTGGACCCCAAGACCCAATAAGGTTCAGATTTTTTTTTTTAATAATTATGACAAATGCAACAACAATAACAACAAACCAAACATTTTCCCACTAAATGGGGTTGGCTATAATTATGACAAATGCATTGAAAGAAAAAGTTATGGTTTTGAATCCCTAATAGAACACAGCCTAAAATGTTATCAAAAGTTTTATTATATACTACAATCCAAAAGGGTTCAAATTTAAAGTTTTATATCACTATTTGGTCAAATTTGTGCTTTATTTAAGCATGGCTATGATAGGTCATGAACTGTTGATTAAAAAGAAATGAAGTTGCTCTGGGCTGAACTTCAAGTCAACTCAAATGAAGAATGTGTGGACTGAAATGAATATTGAGCCAATGCCAAAGAAGTTTCAGCTAACCAAGCAGTTTTGAACCAATAAAAACGGTGTTTAAGTGCACTCAAAGCTGAAAGAAAATAAGAAGTTGACTGAACCAAAATTAATTGAGTGCACACAAATTTAAAGATGGACTGAGACATTTCAGAAAGTGACAGCAATCAGAATTTTGAGAAGAGCTGGGATCACATATAACCAGAGACCAGTCAGCACCTGAATCAAGAATTCAACAAGCAAGTTCAGATTCTTACTCATTTTCTGCGCAGAAGCACTATTTACCAGAAGAAGCTATTGGGTTATTTTGCCTAGTTAGCTTGCACTTTCAGTCTAGAAAGTGTTGCTGTATCCTAGGTTGAAGCATTGTGAAGCTCCCTATTAGAAAACGTACAAAAGGTAAGGGGTAGCTCGGTGATATTGCTAAGGAAGCTGTGTAATCAATAACACGGTGGGAAAAATTTAAAGGGTGAACTTGGAAACTGAACATAGACCAAAGTTAGCTGAATCAAGATAAATCCAGGTGTCCTAATGCTCTTCTTCTACATCTATATTTACAGTTTTATTTTCTCATTCTCAAGATTTCCTTTCGGTTGATTGTTTTCTTTTAACGTTTTAATTCCAGAACAACAGGTTACTCTGTTTTTCAGAGTTTCTGTTTCACTGCTCTACAGTTGTGTTTGATCCCTCTATAAAAGTTCTAATTCAGTCTCTAATCTTTTACTTCTGCTCTAAGATTTTACAAAACTTTTCAGACCACTCTTTGACAGTTTCAACTTTGCATCAAATTAGTTGGTCTTATGCTCCATTCCCGTCAGTCATACAGCCACAGGTAAAAAAGGATGCACTTAAGATGATTAAATGGAATTGTCAATCAGATTTTTTTAAGTCCATGATCTTTCTGTCAATTGGACACTTTTTAGTACAACTATAAGAAGTGTAATGATGAAAGTAAGAATTAGGGATGGTTTAAGAAAATTAACTAATGACAGCATCACACTGTGAACTTTTTCCTTTCAGATGGTTAGCTAGAGAGACAAGGGAAATGAGACCTACAATTGAGTATGTTATAAGATTATTTCAGTTTTACTTCAGATTGTTATATAAGTTATGGAAGAATTGTCAAATCAGTTAAGCCTTTTGAAAACATTACTTTTTACATAAAATTTAAGGGGAAGATCAATGGGAAGTAGGAGGGTCAAAAGTAGAAATAGATGTACCCTTCTCATGTTGAGTAAACACTTTTGATTCTTCTGAAAGCAATTTCCCTCTTCCAACTTCTTGTTTCGGTAGTATACAACAAAAACAGAAGCTGCCAAAATAAGAACCCCAGCTACTGCTCCAACAGATATTCCAGCAATAATCCCACCTGCTAGACCTGCTTATTTAGAAAAATAATATGAGTATAAAGTAGTATTGACACTACATTTTCAGGATATTCTTACCTTGGGTCTGATATGAATATCAAAAGCAACTGGAAGCAAGCATCAAATAAGTAACTTTTTGAGAAGTGAGAAGGTCAAACCTCTTGTGCTGCAAAGGAAAATGAGAACACAAACATTAGGATCAAAAAATTTATTGGAGAAAAAAAAAAACTTGCAACTTCCTTTGCTAATTGCATGAAAAGTAGGGTGGTTACCATTGGGGCAAGGACACATAGGCGCCATTTTGGTCTGGAAAGTGAAAAAAGAAAAAATGTGAATCAATATTAATAGTACCTCTGAAACAAGTTGAAAAAGCTATAAACATAATACTTGTTGGTTAACCATACAACTGAATGCTTCTCTAACCTTGCAAGCATTTTGAGACAATAATTGATCAGAAATCATTAAAATAATTTTCATGAGTTACATGTCATGATTCACATTAGTTGACAGTGAAATCATCGTCACTAAAGAAAAAACTAGAATTATTTTTTATAGTGAGATTACTACTTTATTTGAGAATCCTTGGATACTCAGGATAAAAGATTAGCGACATAGAAGTTTGATCCAATAAGTTTGTATAGATCATCCTAAACTCTTGTCAAGTTGCTGTATAATTATTTACAGCATTGTGGGTATAAACTAATAGACTGCCTACTAAAATAAGATATCATATGCTCACTTTCATGCAATATGACAGTCATCCCTATCAATAACAATAATTATTTACGTTCCAGTATTACTCAAAATAATTCCTTTGGGACATGACAGAAAAAGCGAGACAAAATTAGCATCCAAACACTTCAATATGTAGATTGTACAAAAGTTTAAATTAAAATACCAATACCCTTTAACAGATCATAGAAAAGAACAAAGTATTTCAAGAAAACCTATATGTTAATGTTAACTTTGATGAATCAACAATGTATATTCATCAAAAAGTACCAGAACAGGCTACGCATATCTGCACGAAATAAACTGGAGTACCCAGCAGTAAACAACACAATAACTTAAATAGCCACTAGCATAAGGAGCAGCAGTCTCTGCTAGAACCATACACACCTTATCATACTCTCCCTCATATGCCATCTCTTACACTAGTCTATATTTACACATTTACACTTACAGCCACTAGAAGAGAACAACTTAAATTTTAAATCAGCACACACTTTACACAGAATGTATTCTTCACCGCAGAAACAAATCCAATTACATCCTGTATTCCTCTCCCTTCATCTATAATAGAGAAGAGCATTCCAAGCTAAGTAAGGGATGGACTGTCCTGGCTTATAAGGACCTTGATAGGAAATAAGCAAAGAAAACTCATTTTCCAAAACACTGATGAATCTCCAGCTAGCAATGCAGCTTATTTTTTCCTATTAATAAAATGTGTCACACTCGGGTTTCTTTTAAATATCTTGTGAATGGCCAAGGTTTTAATGTGTATAATCCCTTAGAAGTAAAAGATGCTGCTTTGACTTACTATCATAACAGAGTCCCTCCTGATTTATACAGAGTAAGTCAGGAGAACTATTTTCTCTATGGGTAAAAACAAAGCTCCAGGACTCCTTTTGGCGATCCTTTCTTCAAGACAGTTTGGGATGGTTTTACATAGAATTCAACAATAAGCTGTTTCTTCAAAATCCAGGAGACGGGAGACATTCTGTCTCGAAGACCTAGCTTAAATGAGCAATTTGGCGACTCAATTTTGTGGGAAAAAAGCCAAGATTTAGTGCCATTTGTAAATTCTACAAGATAAAAGTTAAATTACCAGTTCTGAATACTCTTTAATACACATAAAAAGCCAATTTCATAGTAGATAAAAAATCTCAATATAAGAACAAAATCCTGTAGTATTAAAATTTAGAATAAGTAAGCCTAAATTTAGAATCCTACTCAAGCATAGTACAAAACTAAACTTCATGCCCTTGACCAGAAAAACAAACTAGATTATGTGGCATTATATAAATAAATCACAGTAATATTAATTGCCCATTACCAAACTAAAGTCCAAAACATGGTAGTAGCAAAATAAGAACGTACCTCTCCCCGGTATATAAACCAAACCGCTCCCTTGGCTGAAATTAACACCCGGATTATACCTCTGCAGCAACACCGGATCAAGATTTGTTTGCTTCGCAATTGACTGCAATGAATCCTCAGCTCTAAGTGGGTACGTGGTGAACAACCCATAATCCTTCGAAACCTTGCTGTTCCCACACGAACAGTTAATAGTGACATTTAGAGTTCCAGAATCAGGAATGTTGGTAGGTGGATAGCTGTTCAAGCTCTGCAACCACGAGTCTGTGGTCAGATTGGAGAAGCTCTGATTCGCAACCGACGTATAGGTATCCCTTGGCTGAAGTGGGTACTTGAATACGTGACCAAGATATTCACCTCCAATGCAATCGCAAGGGAATGGAACGTTCACTCTAGTGGTGGATTGTACATAATCTACGGTTGTTGTGCCTTTGTTATAGCTCACGATATCTTAAGCGTTATGAAGAACTTGGGATTGCATAATCTCGGAAAGCCACGTCATGTTGTCAAAACCAACCCAAACATAATAGGAGGCTAGAGCCAAATCGCATCCTTTCGTACACTTAGATTCTGCGGCGAAACAAATAGATGGTAGCAACAAGAAGAGAATGGGTAAGCCGAGTCTGTTTTTCATTTTTATCGCAAGAGTTTGAGAAACAGAGAGAATCAAAAACCCCAAAAGAAAATCTGGGAGGGTCGAATACGCGAAGGAAGGAGAACTGTACACAGAAAGAGAAAGAAGCTTTGAAGTTTGAAGTTTGATTTTGGAAGCTTTTCAATTGGGTTAGTTAGCTACTTATAACTGGTTTCGGAGTCGAATTAAACTTAAACACAATGAAATCATGGAGGTTTGTCTAATGTCTATGACCTTAATCACAATCATAGAAGAGAGACCAACTGTTGAGCTGCAATAGTTTCCCGCGTTTTTCCATCTGCAGGAAGAAATGAAAGTCAAATTTCAGACCTATAATTTCGGCAATTTGACAAAAAACATTTTAAAAAATTCAATATTTCAAAAAATCATGTCTAAAAAACTTATTTTCTTCAATATCTAATTATTGTCTTTTTTTTGTAATAAATATGTTTAAAGTATAGATAAATTATATTTTTTTATTTTAAACTTACTTAATCTATCACAAGTATAAATGAATTAGGTTTGTACTTGTTTTGGACCTAATCTATTTATTTGTGACAGATTAAATTTGTATTTTTTTATTTTTAATAAAATTTACTTAATAATTAAAAATTAATATAAATATAATTTATTTAGACTAACAAATTTTATAATTAAAATTAATGTAATTGAAAATTATATATATATATATATAAAGGGGTGGAACTAATTTTTAAATACTTTTTTAATTAAATGTTTAAAACAACAAAAATTAAATTACTTAAAAGTTAAATATTTCAAACTACATAAACTAACTAACTTATATACAATTTATATTTTTTTAACAATATAAATTATTGATTTTTTTAAAAGTTGTGTAAATTAGAATCAACTTTTTTAATATGAATATATTTATATATATTATTAAATTGTTGGTTCCTCTTACAATGATTAAAAATGTAGCGCTACGGGGTGCATTGTTGGAAATAACAAAAAAAATTGTTAAATATTTACTTCATTTTAAAATTACTTCTAACTAAAAAAATTTTGTTTAAAAATTACTTCTAATAATAATTTATATACAAATATATTCATATTTAAAAATTTGATCATCAGTTACACAACATAAAATTAAAAATTTAATAATTTATGTGGTTAAAAAAAGTGTACATTATATATAGGTTTGTTAATTACTATAGTTTGAAATATTTAATTAAAAAACTTTGTTTAAAATTAGTGCTACTAATTGCTAAATATATATATATATTAAAATTTCAAATTATATTAATTTTAATTAAAAATAATTAAGATAAATAAATTACATTTAAATTAATTTTCAATTATTAAAAAAGTTTTTAAAAAATTACAAACCTAATCTATCAACGTAAAAATAGATTAGTGACAGATTAGGTAGATCCCAATTTAAAAAAGTTATAATCTATCTATACTTTAAACAAATTTTTTATAAAAAAGAATGAAAATAAAGTATTGAAAAAAATAATTTTTTTAGACATAAATTTTTGAAAATTTAAATTTTTAAAAATAATTTTTGGTCAAATTGCCTATAATTTCTTTCTTTTGATAGAAAAGATACTAGTAAGAAGGCCGCACAAAATTACTAACAAAGTATCAATAGTATGTTTTTTTATCTATTTATAATTAGTCAATTAGTTTTAGGTATCAAAAAATCTCATTAAAAAAGAATGTCTACAAAACAAAATTTTGAACGGCTTATTGGTTTCCCCATAAAACGTACAATTAAGTTTATCTTCAATAGGTTAATCACAATTAAATTGTAATTAAATTAGTAATTTTATACTACAATTAAGTATAACAACAAATATTTTATATAATTTTATTACGTATAAATAAAATTAAATAAATATAAAATATATCATATATTTTTAAATAAATTAAATAACTATCTATAATTTAAAAAAAATTAAAAACATATCATAATGTTTAATCTATTTATTACACTTTTTTTTTTCAAAATTCAATCAATTTACACATCTCTTTTTTTTTTTCTCTTTCTCTCTTTTAATGCCTCATTCTTCTTCTTCTTCATCCTCTTTCATATTTTAGTAAGTCTTTCCCTCTTTTTTGTTTTTTTTTCTTTTTTAATATTCTCTATTTTTTCCTCATTTCTCTTTTTTTTTTCTTATTTTATTTTTAATTTATCTTTCATGTTATAGAAGATTAAAAAATTTATAGAAAAGACTAATTTTTTTTAAACCAATTCAACCACTTAACTATCTAATTTTGATTTATTCATCTAATTTTTATTATTTTTTAATTATTGTTTGATTTTTTATAAGAATAATTTTAAAAATTGATGGAATCAAAATCATGATGATTTGTTCACCCACTTTTTTGACTGGAGTGAATGGTTGGGTCCAATTTTCTACTCGATACAAGTTCAGGACTCCTTATTCTTTAGTTTCTTTTGACCGGAGTACATGAAATCCACAACATTGAACTAAAGTTTAAAGGATAGTTACGAAAAATTAAAAACTATATAATAAATTTAAATTTAAATTTTTATATATAAATATTTTTATATTTAATATTTGATAATATTTTAAATAAGATAAAACTTCTTGAGTGCATAAACTATAATATCTTATTTATATATTGATCAATGATATTATTAATTTTTTTTATTTTAAATTAGATTGACTCATATAATATATAAAATAAAAAAATTAGGTAAATTGTATTGATCAATATAGAAATAATATAATATAATATATACATACCTCAAAAATATTTTTAATTGGATTAGTACTAATAAAAATACTCTGGAAGAATTAAAAAATTGTACTTGATGTTTTGGGTTTGACAAAATAAAAAATTGTTGGCTTCGTGTTTCTTCTTTAATATCAATTTTTTTCATGTCCATTATCGTAAAAGATAAATTTTGGATTAAATTATTTATACGGTGTTTATAGTTTTAATTAATTTTTAATTAGGTCCATATAATTTAAAATTTTATAATTGAGTAATTATAGTTTAACAAATTTTTTTAATTAATTTCTAAACTTAAATTTTTTTTGTTAAATTTTGATAATATGTTAATTATATATCTTCTTACATTATAAATTTATTTAATTTAACTCAATTTATTTATATTACGTAACATAAATTATATTTTATTTTATATATGTAAGTTATTTTTAAATTATTGTTTATTTTGTTCTCTTTGTTGACATGAATCCTATATATTTAGAGTATTAAGATATTATATGTTAGTAATATTAATAAAATATAATATAATTTTAACAAAAAATTAATAACAGAGACTAATTTAAAATTTTGTTAAATTATAGAAACTCAATTACAAATTTTTAAATTATAGAAAACTAATTAAAAAATTGAGTGAAGTTATAGGGATTGTAAGAATAATTTAACTTACTTTTTTACTATATCAATAATTTAATGTCTCAAATATTCTTTCCTTTCCTAATTAGTTTGTTAAAATAAAAACATTATATATATATATATAATTATCTATATCAATTTTAAATTTTATACCTATTAATTATTCCATCATTTATTCAAGTTAAATCTTATGTTCAATTATTTTTGTTGTTGTTATAATTTTACTCAATAATTTAAATTCATAATTAGGTCTTACAATTTTAAAAATTTTTAAGGTAAAAGCACTTTTATATTTCAAAACTTTACAATAATTTTTAATTTCGTCTCTTTTTTTTTTGTGTGCTATCAATTTGGTCTACAATTTCAAATTTGTCAAATGTATTTCAAATTCTAATGCCATCTATTACACTGATTAAGTCTACATACATGGCAATCGAACTAGAATACTTGCTAACATGGCAAATGAACTCTATTAAAAATTGATATATAGCAAATTTGAAATTTTATGGATAAAATTACAAATTTTTGTTTATTTCCTTTCTCAAGTTTGAATATCTAACTTTTAAATCTTAAACGCTTGTTCCCAACTTTGCCCTAATTTTTTATCTATTCTAAATAATTAAATTATCACATTCATGTCTTTAAATTAGTATGCTCTTTTTGCAGTAAAACTTCCTATTTAAAATTTTTCCTTTATTCAAAGCTTTACTTTAATAAAAAATGAGTCTTCTACAACAATTTATATTAAGAAAACACATTATAAAAAAAAAACTTAGAATAGCCTCTCCTACAAAAATATATTCAAAAAAATTACTAAAACTAGAGTTTTCAACTTGAAACAACTTTTGTCAAGATCATATTTTAAACCTATTTCTGTCTGCTATTATTACTCTAGGCAAGGTTGAATTGCCTTCCTAATATTCAATCTTCACCAAATTCTTTGCTATTAAGTTTTGATTCTATAGATCTAATGCTAGGAACTGGACTTATATCCATAACACCTTATAGGATGTCTCTGTAGAGCTAAGTGAGATGAAGATTTAGATTGAGGATCTGTTAGAAAAATAGTTTATCAAACTTAGTGCATTGTCATGGGGTGCACCCATGTTTTTTTGAAAAAGAAAGACAGAAGTTTAAGATTGTGCATAGATTATAGGTAACTGAACAAAGTGACAGTGAAAAATAAGTACCCATTGCCTAAGATAGATGACCTCTTAGATCAGTTGCTGGGAGCCGTTATGTTTTCTAAAATAAATTTGAGGTCAGGGTACCATCAAATCAGAGTGAGGGTAGAGGACATGCCTAAGACTGCCTTTAGGACTAGATATAGGCATTATGAATTTCTTGTAATGCAAGTTGAATTGACTAATGCTCTTGCTGCATTTATAGATTACATGAATAGTATCTTTAGGCTTTATCGCGATCGGTTCATGGTAGTGTTTATCAATGATATCCTTGTATACTTTAGGAGCAAAGAAGAACATGGAGGGCACTTTAGAGTAGTGCTACAGTTGCTTCGAGAGAAGAAATTCTATGCCAAATTGGAGAAGTGTGAATTTTGGCTAGAAGAAGTTAAGCTCCTAGGCCATAGGATCATTAAGGATGGTGTAGCAGTAGATCCTAGTAAAACAGAGGCAGTATTGAGTTAGGAAAGGCCTAAGACAGTAATCCTTCAATGTAGTTCAAATGATGATGGGTGAGATGAAACTTACAGAAAAATTTAAAAATCTGAGCCTATCCACTATAATCCTAACAGATAGGATTTGTTTAAGTGCACTAAGGGTATAATGTAACTTAGAGCCTAAATCCTAAGAGCTTAAAGGGAGGATGAGTTCTTGAAGTCCTTAAAAGACTCAAGGGAACTCACCAAGGCATTTGATAGAGTGTTACTATTTCAAAATAGGATATATATTCTGAAGCAAGGAGATTTGGGAGACAAGATCTTAGAAGAAGCTCATAAGAGCCATTATATAGTGCATCCTTGAGCTACCAAGATGCACCAAGATTTAAAGAAAAATTTTTGGTGGCTAGGTATGAAAAGGGATATAGTCGGGTATGTGTTTAAGTGTTTAACTTGTTAGCAAGTGAAGATAGAACACCAAAAACCATTAGGATTATTGTCGCGCTTAGACATCCAAGAACAGAAGCGGGATAAAATTTCAATGGATTTTTTTGTAGGTTTACCTAGAACCTAATTAGGAAATGATATCATTTTAGTAATAGTAGACCGATTGACTAAATATACTTATTTCCTTCCCATTAAGATTACTTTCTCCTTAGATAGATTAACTCAATTATACATCTAGGAAATAGTAAGACATCATGGCATTCCCTCTAAAATTGTTTCAGATAGAGACCCTAGGTTTACCTCTAGATTCTAGAGAGCTTTGCAAGAAGCTTTTAGTACTAAGTTAAAATTTAGTATTGCTTATCTTCCTCAAATTGATGGACAAATTGATAGAACCATCTAGAACTTAGAGGAACTGCTTAAAGCCTATGCCTTAGAACAAAGAGGGAGTCGGGGAAAGAACCTACCACTGGTAGAATTCTCTTACAACATAGTTACCATTCCACCATTAAATGGCTCCCTATGAGGCATTGTATAGAAGGCAATGTACATCTCCCTTGTGTTTGTTTAAACTGGGAGAGAAGCAACTGTTAGGTCTTAGATTAGTTCAACAAACCACTAATCAGATTAGGATGATCAAGGAGAAAATGGTCATAGCTTAGGATAGACAAAAGATTTATGATGATAGGAAGAGAAGGCCAGTAGAATTCAAGGAAGGGGGTCATATTTTTCTAAAATTTTCCCCAGTGACCAGTATTGATAGAGTTATAAAGTTTAAAAAATTGAATCTTACATATATTATACCATTCCAAATTTTGAAAAAAGTTGATTCATCTGCCTACCAAATAGCTTTACTGTAACATCTACTCCTCCTATCTGTTAAGAGATGTTTATTAATTTTTAATGAATTAAATGCTTGTGTTTGTTGCATTAAGTTACATATATAAGAGTTTTAAGTGAAGAAAAAGAATAAGGACTAAAATGAAATGAAAAAGATAGAGTGAGGAAAGTTATGTGAATTCCCAATACTTTGAGGTAGTAAATCGTAATTTTGGCCAAAAAGAGTTAATATAGCAACCAGAATTTTGAAACTTCCTGCCAATGGTTCAGGGGCAAAATGGTAATTTGATATATAGTTGAAAAATTATCATTTTGGGCTAAATGGTCAGAAATTATAAGTAGAATTGAAAATTCTAGGATCACCTATAAATAGGTGAAAACCCCAGAACTCTCACTTTTACATCTGAGTTCTGAAATCTAAAGAGAAAAAGGATAAGTTAGAGAGAGAAAGGTAAAAATTGTGAAGGAAGAAAGTTGTAAGATGGATTTGAGCGTTTTGGAAGCTAGGAAAACATACCAGCATACTTCAAAACCAACATTTACAAACTTTAAATCAACAAAAAGGTAGCAAATCACCTCAACCTCTCAATTTCAAAATTTACTATTCATAACTAGACATTTTGGTTTTTCATACTGCTTAAACTTGAGAGGGAATAAAACTTACATTCCTAATGTTTTTAATTACTATTGGATATTTTAAACTACATTGATGTACTTATGAATGCTTAATTTCAATTTTGAAAAATGGATTTTTCCTTATGTTTGAGAATAGGGTTAAATCCAATATTTGAGCAAGAAGATGGTAATTTGGGCTATTTTTGTGTGATAAATGAAGCTTTTATATTGGTATTGATTTGATGATTGTCAAAAATGATTTATAAACAAGTTCTTAGGCTAAAAATCTAGGTCAACCGCAAGTTTTAAAATAGAGCATCACGTAGTAGTCAACTTCTAGCCTCTACCAGTCGACTGTTGTGTTATTAAGTTACCTAGAAAAGCATCCAGAGTGCTAACAGTCAACTGCCAGCCTATGGAAGTCGACTGCCATGCTCATATTTTTCAAAAAATTACCAAGATATGGCTCTGGTTTTGGTTCAACCACATACATATATTGATTCACCAGTAAATTGGTTACTCAAGCCACTTCCATTACTTCACAAGTAAGACCTCCTATACATGAGCTTCATGATTTTGAGCACATGCAAAATTTTGAGGAACTACCTACCTTATCTACATATGGGAAAAATATGTTTAGTGATTCTTAGTTATATTGGTATCAAATAATGGGCCAAAGAGAAAATCATACCTCTGCATATGACTAGGTTGAAGAAAACCTTCCTGTAGATGTGAGCCTTTCCATTATTTCCAAAACCATCAAATGTAGCCCAACTTTTTGCATAGGACTTATTCCACTCCAAGTTAAATCATAGGTCAAGGATGAAATGGGTTTACAAAGTCTTCTACTTTCTAAGTGTAAGAGACCCCTTTCTTAACTCATCCTTTTAACTAATCTTTTAACTACATCTTATGGGCCTCATAGACTTCTACTCTGTCATTAACAAACTAACCCATCTACCATCCTCCTATTATACAGGTTGGGATTGAGAAAAGCTAGAACAATCAAATGAAGTGTAAGAGATCACCTAACTTGATTCAAAAACTCCAAAATGCTAAACGCAGGAGACTTCATCCTCCTTTCCCAGAGTCATCCAAAACCAATTCAAAGCCTTCTGTTGCGGTGCTATTGGTTTTGATGTTTCTAGATCACTATACTTTGCTGAATAAGTTTGGGAAAGTGTCCCATATCAACCCTCGTGGGTGCCATGAAACTCTTATCTTGGAACTTTCAGGGCTTACAATCTACCTCAACAATTAGTAGGTTACGTCAATTAGTTTCATCTCAATTCTCAGTTGGTGTATCTATGTGATACACTCTGTTTTGTACATATGGCCAAATGTAAACTTATATATTTTGGTTTTACTAATCTTTTTGGTATAGATGTGTATGGAAAGAAAAGAGGTATAGTACTAGCATGGTCTGATAGTCTTCCCTTCCTATGATAACTCTATGAAATAGAGTTATTTAAGTTATTTTTATGCCTAAATATTGGGTAAATTAGTGTATGAATGTTTATTTGTTAGTTATTTTAATGTTTTTGTGCAACTTAGTTTTCATTAGATAGGTTTTAAGTTGTTTTTATATCTTTAAGTGTGATTTAATGTTGTTTATAGGTGTTTTATTTCATTTTGTGAATTTTTCATGGGTGTTTAAACCTTTTACAAACCCTTAAAAGCAAAGAAATTAATGAAGTTAGGAGCCCAAGCCTTGGCGTGAAAATCTAGATTCAAGGTGTTATTGAATGCAGTAGGCCATATACAAACCAGCAACTTGGCACCTTGACATAAGAAATCTAGTGTCAACGTGCCAGATCGAGTACACAGCTCCATAGAGATTCCAGTGAGTTGGCACCTTGAAGCAAAAAATATAGCGTCAAGGCGTCACATCGAAAATCTATACTAAGGAAAAATTCATCTAAGCCATTTTAGGGGTTATTTAAGGGGATTTGTTAGGGTTTATTAGGGGACTTTGATTCTGAAACTTTAAGGGGAAAAAGAGGCACGAAAGGAAGCACCAAAGGAGCAAGAAAATGTAGCTCAGGTAGTGCATCCAAGTGGAGATTTAAGGATAAAAGGCCAAACAGAGCTTCTATATTGGAGTTTCTTCCCTTTTCTTCTTTACTTCTACATTTTTTATGTTCTCTTGATTGAGCTTTGTTAATCTTGTAAATATGATAGGCTAGGTTTTCTTTTCTCTAGGATTATGGTTCCTTGGCACATGAGTTGACTTTATTATTACTTTTTTATCTTTAATTTCAATGTTAATGAGTTTATTCAGTTTACTCTTCATTGTTCCCTTCTCAATTGATCACAATTAGGGAAAACTAAGAGGATTTAAGTTATTCTTGAGAAAGGTTCTTGAATTTAGTCATAGAACTGAATGTCATTTGTTCATTGTTAATTAATTGCTAGAATTAACTCGATTCACCCAAAGAATAGGAATATACCGATAGGTCTTATGGAGTCATAATTAGTCAAGCTTAATGTGTTCCTTTAATTGAATTATCTTATAAATATAGGAGATTGAATTAGAGAAATAGAATTTATAATGAATCAAAAGATTTTTATAATGAAATTAGAGGCTAAGGCTAGTTCATTATACATTGAGTTTGGATAAATTGAGTAATATTATTGCAATTTAAGTGCTAAGTCAGACTATAATCCTAAGGACTTTACTCCCTGTAATTTCCTATTATTAACATTGTGTTTTATTCTAAATTTACATTGTTTTACCTTAAATCAATTATTGGTTTTGCTTGGATAAGGTGAATATAATTATACTGTACTTAGTGAAACTTTTGGCTAGAATTTTCTGAGGACGATACTCTTATTTCATTATTATACTACTTGTTGACAATATACACTTGCACTACGTCAATTTACACTATGTCAATTAAAGTATCATCTCTAAATTGGCTTCACATTACATATACTGATGACCATGGTAACCAATTCAATCTAACTCGTATTTATAGGCTACCACAACTTTGTGAGAGGTACTTGTTATGGGAATTTATTAATATGACAGTTGACCTTAGGTGTTACTGGGTGATTTAAATCATATCATGTTTTAACACAAAAATCTTATTTCACATGCTTCTATTATAAGTGCTTCAGATTTTATTAATGTTGTTAAAAATTTGCATCTTATTGATTTAATTCTGTCTGATAACTGGTTCACATGGTGTAATGGTAAGGATAAAGATGTAATTGTATGGAAAAGACTTGTCCGAGCCTTGTAAAAAATGACTGGTTAACTAATTATCCAAATACTAATGTAATGTGTCTACCAATAGTAGGGCCGGACCATGCACCTCTTGTTGTATCTACTAGCTTTAATGCATCCCAAAGATATAGGCCCTCTCAGTTTGAAGTAGTGTGGTTTATGCATGATGAATATTTTTAAGTTGTATATAATGCTTGGTAAGAAATTTCCAATGGTTCTGATGCTTTTAAGTTATGTTATAAATTAAAGCATGTGATGACTACTCTTAGGAGTTGGAATAAAAAAATTTTTGGTAATATCCATTATAAAATAAACCAAGTCACCTAGAAAGTGCATCAAGCACAATAAGGAATCTTGCAGAACCCTTCTATGGATTCAATATCTATCAAGTCTGCCTAAAGAAAGGAACTAAAACTTTGGTTAGAAACAAAGGAAGTTTTATGGGCCTAAAATTCAAGACATATATGGTTGATTAATGGTGATTGTAACACAAAATACTTTGAATCTATTGTCATTAAATGAAAAATTAAGAATGCAATAACTTGAATACAAAACTAGGATGTTCATTGGTTTGAGGATTATAGGAACATTAAATTAAATGCTCTTTCTTATCTCAAGTAGGTCTATCAACATGAACATAGTCATTTGATTCATTACATCATGAACCAACCCGATGATCTTCAATTACCTTATTTGGCACAAAGTCAAGTGGATTCCCTATCAAGTCCTATCTCAGACCAAGAAATCTGAGATGCACTTTTTAAGATGAAAATTTTTAAGGCGCCTGAACCAAATGGATCTCCCGCTACATTCTTTCAGAAGCATTGGGACTTAGTTATGTCGAACATATTCAACATGATTAACTGTTTCTTCAACAGAGGTTGTCTCTAAATGCATGTTAACCATACATTCATTTCCTTAATACCAAAGGTACATTCTCCTATTACATTCAAGGATTTTAGACCAAGGCTTTGCAATGTTATTTATAAAATCATTTCTAAGATTTTGGTCAATCAAATTCGACCGTTTCATGGCTCTATAGCTCCTTATCATAATGCAGTCATCAAAGGTAGACACATCATAGATTATTTAGCATTGGCTTTTGAATTAATGTAATATATCCACAAGGCAAAAAAGAAAAAAAATTATGGTTTGAATTAAAATTGGATATCGAGAAAGCATATAATAAACTTAGCTAGAATTTTATTCAAGTGGTACTATTTAAATTGCATTTTTTGCATCACATTATTCAAATAATTATGGAATGTATTTCTTTTGTATCATATATCTTACTTTTAAATGGCTAGAAAGTTGGTGATTTCATCCCATAGTGAGGTATTATACAAGGTGATCCACTTTCTCTTTATCTCTTTATAATTGCTTCAAATGTTCTTTCATTAATGTTACAACCTGTAGAGGATACAAAGCAGTTGCAGGGGATTCAATTTTTCATAAGGGTTCCTACAATATCCCACATCATGTATGTAGATGTATTGTGTTATTTTTCAAGGCAACTCAATTGAGAACAAAGTTCATTAATGTAGTATTGTCTAAATACTCTGCTTTGGCAGGGCAATCCATTAACAAGATCAAGTCACATTTGGTCTTTAGCCCTAATACCCCAAGGTTACTTAAGCAACATTTCCAAGATACATTAGGAATTCATTATCGGTTGTCTCTGGGGAAGTATCTTGGGTCTTATATGGATGGGAGATTAAATCTGAATCAAATTTATTCTGACATACTTGAAAAAATTAATTCCAAGCTACCTGGATGGAAGGCTAAATTATTGTCACTGGCTAGGAGACTTCTGTTAATTAAATCTATGCTTCAATGTGTTCTTGTATACTAATTATCTAACACCTAAGTTCCTGCATTGACAACATAGAAAATTGATTCAATTATGACATATTTCTTCTGAGAATTCAAGGGTCAGCAAAATAAAATGCATCTGTTAGAGGCTTTAATATTATGGAAACCACAAGCATTAGGTGGCCTTGGCATATGGATACTTTCACTTTAACAAAGCTCTCTTGCCAAAAATGCTTGGAAAACGATTCAATACCCAAGCACGTGATGCAGTCAATGGTTCATATACAAATATTCAATTCTCAGTTCAGGTTTAAATAAATAACACAATACGCTTGTTCAAAATCTATTACCAAAAACCTACATTTCATAGTTGATAATCTTAAGTGGGTGGTTGGAAATGGCTTAAGCATTTCGTCGTCAAGTAGATTTTGGCTTCAACCTCTGCCTCTACCAGGCTAATTATACAACACTAAAAGACTTCATTGTTAAGGATCTATCTTCTTGGAATATGCAACATCTCCAACAAGTACTTCCTCTGCAGGTGGTAAATACTATTAAATCTCTTTCACTCTCAATATGCTCAAAACCAGAAAAATTAGCTTCAAAAGTTAGTTATATAGGTCATTATACAGTGGCAAGTGGTTACAAACTGCTCTTCTCTGAATCCTCTAATTCACAGCTTCCATTTATGGTTTATTCATTTCCTTGGAAATGGTTTTAGAAGTTACACTTCCCACCTTGACTACTCATTTTTGTTTGGAAGCTCAGGAATATTGTGGCATTACCAACAACAGATATACTAAAGAAGCATAATTTCATAGTTACTCGCACTTGCTGTTTCTGATAATTACATCAAGAAACGTTGTCCCACATTTTTTTAACATGTGGTTTCACCAAAGCACTTTGGTTCGAAATTGATTGAGGAATCCACGTTACTAATCTTCATTGTAACAACATTTTCTCATGCTTGGACTTCATCTGTAATCTTTCTATCTAGTAAGAACAACAGCTTCAAGATTAATTACTTTTAGTCCTATTCAAGTGCTGTACAAGATTAGAACACAATTTAAAGAACTGAACTCATTAATACTGGGGGAAAATAATGTGGTCGCCATGGTAAATGCAACTACATCTGAGCAAACCCATTCCATCTGCCATATTCAACACTTAAATTAAAGGTAGGCATAACAACTATATATGTTACTATGGACTTCTAGTTATATATGGAGAATGGAATATCACATTGTTGCGAGCTCAACATTCTTCAGAGTCATTGTACCTACAGCTTCTTAAGTTTTTTAGAAAATGTCTTTGGTCGCTATAGTCACAGCTTCTACATGGGTTCTCTTTGTTCCTCCCTATAAAACTAATTCCTTACAACTTTAATCTGCCTAACGATGGTATGATCAATGAAGTTGGCATCCTCACGCATGACATTAGGTTAACTAAATTTTTGGAATTGTACTGTTAATCATTTAGGTCAACTAAAGTCCAATGTACCGATGTTGTATATGCTTCCTTTCCCTATCCTCTCCTTCTAGGTGATACATTTCACCTTAATGTGTAATATGTTGTTATGAAATAAAATTAAAAAAGATTATAGAAAGATCGGTCTTCTTTCAGTCTATCTCTCCCATTTAAGATAGAGATAAAATTTTGAAAACATAATAAATTTAATTTTTTAATAAAAAAATTCTTAAAAAGATAGTCAATGCAATATTAAATGTGAATTTGACTTGACGCTCTATTTAAATACAGCATAAAATATACTATTTTAATTTAATAAGAAAACTTATAATTTTATCTTGACTAAAATATTTTTAATGTTAATATTAATTTATTAAAAATATATATTTTAAAAATTATTATTTCATTATAATTTATTGAGTTAAAAATAATAAAGATAATTTATTTTAAATTAAAAAATAATAGTTATTTTATATTACTTAAATATATATTTAATTATATAAATAATACAAATAATAATATTTTGGTAAAGAAGAGTAATATTTTAAATTTTTTTATATTTAAGAATAACAGAGTGTAGGTATTTAAAATAGTAATAAAAAGAAGTATTATTTCAACATATTTAATGAGTGAAATATAATTTACTCTTATAATTTCATTTCATTACCTTTTAGGAATTATACAATATTTCAAAGACGTACAAGATTTTATCTTAATGTAAAGATTAATACGTTAACGTGGACAATATTATAAAAATGACCTTAAATTCCTACAAAATTCCAAAAAAAATTGAACAAATTTTATCAGCAAGCACATAGCCACGTAGTGCTAGTTGCGCAACTCAAGTCATTTTCTTAAATATGACTTTAAAAAAATTAATAACTTTGTATTTATTGTGCATGAAAATTGATCTAACGTCAGTGAATTTATTATTAACCTATAATGTTAGAGTTAAATAATAGTCAAATGATGTCCAAACCAACATGATGTGTTAACTAATCTGCATAAAGAAAAAAAAAATCCTCTAAAATACTTTAGAGATAAAAGTGGAAGAGAAATAGTAGTAGATAGAGACAAATTTCACAAATAAAACAACTAAATGAGTTTATTTTTATCTCTACGGTAAAACACTTTAAAAGATGTTTTTCATTGGAAAAAATTACGTATACCCTCCTCTGACTATTAGTTGTAAATGAATAAAATTTATGTATAATTTTTATATTTTTATTATTAAATTTTTTAATTAAAAATTAACACGTGTATAATTTATATAATTTATTTTTATTAAGATTAACTTTTTTATAAAAAAAAATTTTACATACTTTATTTTAATTAAAGAACTTGATATCAAAAATATAAAAAATTACTTATAAATCTAAGTTCATAAACTATCACTTGTGACAAATATTTCTCTCAACTTATCACTTAGTTGTAAATATCACATGGACTATCACTTATGTCAAATATTCTCTCAAACTATCATTCAGCTGTAAATATTTCGTTCAACTTTCACTCAAATATAAAAACTCTCTTCTAACTATTACTTAGTTAAAAATACTTTCCTGAACTATCTATTGTAACAAATACTTTTTTGTACTTTTATATGTTTAAAATTAATACTATTAAGTATTTTTTTGAAAAAAATACGTATACCTCATTTCATCTATGAATTAGATACAAATACTTCCTAAATTATAAAATACAGTAAATGTTCTTCAGATATAAATTTTAGTTAGACATATTAATTTAGAAAAAAATATTTTTCCTTAAACTATTTTTATTTTTAAAAATATCTAAATAAATTTTAAATTTTTATAATCTCTAATTTTCTTTTAACATTTAATCTCAAATTCATTAAACAAAATTCAAAAAAATACTTAAGGCGAAAAGCTTTGGAGTTATACAACAGTGAATGAAATTCAAGACCTCCTATGATTAATAATGTCATTTTTTTTTAATGTTTCTTCGGGTGATTTCAACTTTAGTATTTTTTTTTTGGTTTTGAAATTGAATGTTGAAAGGAAATTAGAGATTATCAAAATTTATAGTTTATTTAAATTTTTTAAAATTAACAAAATTTATAAAAAAAAAAATAATATGTCTAAATAAAATTCATAGTTAAAGAATATTTGTTATATTTTATAATTTTAAAAAATATTTGTTCATAATTAAAAGAGAAATATCTATTTTTTTTAAAAAAAAATACTTGACTCTATTAATAAAAGTTAAATTTAGATATATAAAAATACAAATGAAATATTTATCACAAGTGATAATTTATAAAAATATTTGTAACAAAATAATAATTAAATAAACGCATTTAGACATATAAAAATATTTGTCACAAATGATAATTTATAAAAATATTTATAATTAAGTAATGATTAAATAAACGTATTTACAATTGAGTGATAATAAAAATATAATATTTATTACAAGTAATAATTTAAAAGTGCGTAGAACTAAGTTATAGTTTAAAAAATTATATGTATTTTTTTCATTTTCCGTTTTAAACTTGCTAGATATCCCATTCCGCAACATTGGAGGAGAGTGCCATCAGAGTCACCACAACAGATCTCATAGTTGGCCGTAGTTGTGGATCTGTGTCTGTACACACTTGAGCCAGTCGTGCCATCTGCAACCCCACAAATGCTCCAAAATGTTAAAATATGTTCGATTCAACAAACACAGAAACTTAGTTACACACTTTTAGAAAGGCTAAATGAAAAATTTTAAAGGAATATTTTGCACAAAATTAAAAATGAGGAGTATTTTACACAAAATCAGAAGTTGAGAGGTTTTGTCAAATTTTTAATGTTGATAAATAAATTGCGCAACTTTAATAATAATTTTTTACAATAAAGAAGTAAAAGGAAGGGAATTCACAAAATTGAAAAGAATAAATTGTATAATCCCTTTGAAAGTTTTTTTTTAAATACAAATAAGCCTTTCAGAAAACTACTTACTACGTATTGTTATATAATAAATTAATAAGCACCCACCAAAGTGGGTGTCGCAAGCAGTAAGCCACTCATCCACCAAGTGCACATAAGAAGTATGTGCACTTGCACTTTATTCTTTTATGTATAATGCAATTTTATTTTATATATTGGTCATTTGATAATTAAGCTAAAATACATAAAATAAATATATTTAGTTGCTGAAAGATATCTCTTCTAATATTCTAGTCATTGCATTTATTCATCTCAAAGCTTCTAACTATCGTGAAAAAAATGGTTAAAATATAAAAAAAAAAGTTAAATTATTCATCATGTACAAATAATCATTTTTAACTATACAAATTAACTTAAGACTCTTTTAAGTTTGTAATTTGTGTAAAAAATTCATCTGATAATTTTTTCATCTAAAACCCTAACAAAATAGTAACACATCTACAAAATTAAATAATACCAAAATACAAAAACTCCCTCAAAATTTAAGTTTTATGTAAAAAAATTTTATGAACTTTAAGTTTTGTGCAAAAAACTAACTCTAAACTTTAGGTCTTATGCAAAAAAAAATTTTAAATAATTTGACTTTTTACCATTTGTTAGAATTTTGGATAAAAAAATTTAAAAAGGCAATTTTTTGTACGAATTTTTTCATCTAAAACCCTAACAAAATAATAACACGTCTACAAAATTAAATAATACCAAAATACAAAAACTTCCTCAAAATTTAAGTTTTATGTAAAAAATTTCTATGAACTTTAAGTTTTGTGCAAAAAACTAACTCTAAACTTTAGGTCTTATGCAAATTTTTTTTTAAATAATTTGACGTTTTTACCATTTGTTAGAATTTTGGATAAAAAAATTTAAAAAGGCGATTTTTTGTACGAATTGTAAAGTTTGAAAAAGTTCTAAGTTAATTTTTATAATTAAAAGAATTATCTGCACATGATATATATAGTTCAAAATTTTTTTTTACATTTTAGCCATTTTAACAATTAGTTTGGGTAGAGGAATAAATCAAATGACTAAATTAAGTATTTGGTGATAGATCTTTTAGAAACCAAATTATGTATTTGCTATAAACATTTTAGCTTAATTATCAAAGGACTAATATCATGTTGAATTCTTAGATATTTTTATATTACTATTTTTAATTTTTTTGTAATATTCATAATATTATTTAATTATTTAAAATAACATTATAAAATGTAAACTACAAATTTAATAAGGATTGGAAATATCTCATTGAGATATCAAGTTTTTCAATAAAAGCTTAACAAGTGAAGATTTTTTAAAGCTCAGCACCATATTAGACATTTCAAAAGAGTTCTTCAATATGTTATAATTTTAGAAGAAAATTTATAGTAAGACCTTAAAAACTTAAGGTAAGTTTTTTTCCAAACACGTAAAGTTTATAACAGTTACTCCAACTATGTGCTCACCTTGTAAACTGAATCAATTGAGTAGTCATCTCCAAGCCTTGGATCAACAAGTTTTTTAAGATCTTCCTTAGGATCAGGCTGCTCAAAAGCTTCTTCAAACTGTAACAACAAAGGCAAATATAACCTTCCATTATGTAAAATCACTGGGTTGATATTTGAAAATAATAATAGAAAAGATCTTTAATCGGGAAATTGCAAGAATCACCAGAGAAACAAGGCCCTTCATTCCAGAACCAGATTCACTGTCCTTGATCACAGCCTCTTTAGCTGATATAAGTTCATAAAGAACAACTCCGAAGGCATAGACATCTATTTTCGGTGAAACACTACCACATGCATTTCTGCAGATAAGAGAATGGTATCATACCTATTAATAAGCTAGATGCATTAAGTGATGCAAAAACTTCTCCCCCATATGCATTCCAAGAAAAGCAAACCAAGGAGCTTCACATCAAGACTGACTTTCTCAGAATTCATATTCAATTTAGTTAGAAAAAACAGAAAGGCAATTTACTGTATCTAAAATTCCATACCTAACTGGAAGAAACAATAATGTGAACAGTTTCTGCAAGAGGACTTCATAATTTAGAATTCGTAACTTATGGCTGCCTAGGTAAAAGCTGTTTGTTAAGTTATATTATATCTGCGAAAAAATTCACAGATTGGTAGCTAAAGAGACTTCAAAATTTTTTTTCATTATCGTTACTGGATGGCCTCAGGTTCCCAGCCCCAACAAGAACTTACAAATCTTATTTTATATAGCTTAGTTAGCTACCACCTAATGAGACAAGCAGAATGTATCATACTCAGGTGGCATGTAACCAAACGTGCCCATGATATTGCTGATGGGAATTGATGAACTTCCCACTTCAGTCAGCTTGGTTAATCCAAAATCTGCTATCTGAAAATATGAACATTTTAGGAGTTTACAAAAGGATCCTGAAAAAGAAATACACAAAATAGCTTTAAACCTCAAAAGATATTATAAAGAAAATCAACCTTTCCACAATAGTGTTTGTCTATTAATATGTTTTCAGGCTTTATGTCACGATGAATATATACAGGCACTGTATGCTCATGAATGTATTCAAGACCTCTGGCCGAATCCAGAGCAATTTGCACACGAATAGACCATGGCATTGGTTCTCTCCCTGGGGAAAGTTTGACTTCATAATTAAATTGTTACAATCACAACAATGTAACATCACGGAAAATAGACCTTTCCTAAGTGCTTTTATCACCTGAATCGCAGAGGTGTTGTCTTAAGTTTCCATTCTCAATGTACTCATAGACAAGGAAAAGAGAACCCTCAACACAATATCCAATCAAGCGTACCTACATGGATATTAATTAAAAGGTAGATACAACACAAACAAAGTAGAATGTGATATTGAGTATTGACAACAACTGTAAACAACCTATGAAATGGAGAGAATGAAATACTGTGCATACAGACGCATAAAAGGATACTGACAAAAGGAATGGCAGAGGCAGGCAAAGGTATCCCCCACAAAATAGAAGATAACTTCAAGATTACCTGTTGTACATGAACATATTACAATGGATAATCGTACAGAAATTAGTTGTAGTCACTAGTCACCACATCTATCAGAGACAACCTCTAACAACATTATTTAATTTTACATATCAAGCATTTGACTTATAATCTGTTATATCCTAGCTAAAGCAAAATTTTCTTTTAAATGATTTTTCTTTCTGAGAATTATGGGTGAGATGAGATGAACAATGGGCTCCGGTTCTGTTGAGTGCATCTTGAATTTTTGCTTCAAGATTCAATCCAATAATTTCAAGAGATTCAAGAGATAGGACCTCCACACCTCCCTTTGCCCTATGCCAAATGCCTATTTACATTCTATGTCACAGTATTTTCTTGAATCAGAAAGCAATTTGTTTCAATCATACACAGTAGGTTCACTATGTAGTAGACTTCCATCCAAACGCTTAAAATATATCTTAAATATTTTTTTCTCCTCGTGCATGATGCAGGTAATTTATTAATTGAAGGTTGATCCATATAGGTAGTTCTGCTAGATAATGAAATGCAGCACACAATTTATGCAAAGAATAAAATTTGTCTATGATGCGGAGATTCCATTTGATACAAAATTGATGAAAAAGTAGAGAAAATAAAGCGAGGGAAGGAAGAGAGAGACAAAACTTAAGTAAGATAGATTGGATACCCAACAAATTAATAGTTGAAACTTCGATCAAGAATAAAACATTCACCTCAAAACAAGGGCTAAAAGAAAAAACAAAAGCTAATCATTACTAATCTCAAAGTGTTAACCTTCCAATTTCAATGTTAAAATGTTCTGAGTACTATTCTGAGCTGTAAATAGCACAATTGGAGTCTTTGTGCCAATGCCCGCTGCCTGGGTTCTTCATTAAAGTCATCAATGTTAGCTCCATAATTTCACTGAAGTGAGTTTTGATAACCATAAACCACTAGTGACAAATATAAAGATATTAAAGAACCTCTAAAGCATAACCGAAATGAAGATGAGAGCAAATTCAACTGTCTTTAACGCTACAATCTGAGTTCAATTCCTTCTATGATAGATTTGGCTAAGATATTGCCCATTAAGGCAAGTCAACTCAATGAATAAAAGGAGAAAGCAATGGAATAAATTCCCAACAGTCATATGCATTAAAGTATGTAACCAAGGATTAAAAAGGAGCAAAAGATCAGAAGAATCAAAGCCAAAAATTTGCTGACGTTGCAGGCTTAAGTCAGGCATATAAACCCATTTGCGTATTCTTGCAGTTTCAACACCACAGGCCCCTAAAGTCAGGCATAGTTAACAAATTAATAAAAATTAATCCTGATCATTTGGGAGGTTCAGGCCCCTTGGGCTCTGATTCCACGAAGCAGGTATAAGTTTTTAATAACTCAGGTCTGTGTATTATTTTATTCAGAGCTTTTTAATATATATAATAGGACAAAGGATAGGTCCCAAGTCCGCCTAATCTGGCTAAAAATACAGGGAAGGATAAGATAATGATAAACTAACTGAACTAACTATCTAAAGCTGCGTTTAAAATTATTTTAGTTGATAAGGATAAATTATTTTATAAGGAAAAGTCGCAGCCCAAACAACCAGATAAGGAATAAACAAACAACCAGATAACAACTAAATAAAACTGCAGAGCAAAAACGTAGGTAATGCACAACAAACTCCAACACATTGTAACTAGAAATGCTAGGAAGTGATTTGTAGTTGGGGAGCAAGAGAAAACTAACTTTATAAGCGATTTCGGTGTGTGTAACAAATCATCTTATAACCATTGTTTGTGAGCAGGAAGAAAAACAAGCTTTGTTGCTTATTGAAAAATTCTTTGCAAGGGGATCATGCTTAGGCTATTGTTGTGCCAAACTGGGATAAATGGCTGTGTCTAAGTTTCTCTGTTGACTAGCTATTATTCTAACAGAGTGTTTATAGGAAAGCTTTTATTAGGCTGAATATGTAAGTATTACAGATATGATTTATTTCCTAAATTAGAATAGCAACCTTGTGTATAAATTCTATTGTCCATATGTGTAAACATACAACTGAGTAATACAGAAATATTCAGTTATTCAAAAATCTTCATTCTCTATCCCTGAACTTTTTACTCTATGCATTGACTTTAAAATTCTTGTAGTTCTCCTTGGTTGTTTTATAATTGTTTTAATCTATTTAAATCAGTACAGAATCTTGCTTACATCTATCAATTCTTTACTTTTAGCTTTCAAAGAAATAAGTCATTTGCATATAGGGTTACAAAGCTAACACTATAAATGCTTTTAATTTTGAAAGATGTAGTACCAGATTCAGGTGATGAACATTTGTTAAAACTCTTAACTCAGCAAGAAACTCTCTTGATGCTTGCATCTTCATCTTTTTAATTGCAGCTTTCTGCAAAGGAAAGAGTATTATGATATTATCTTATGCAATTGTATTGCTGCATGAAGTTAAAAAATTGAACCAATCTGAAGTTGAGTTAAAGAAAGATAGTGAGTATACTGTAATAACGACATATATTTTGAGAGTAAGAGCAGTAGGTAAAGAAATATGCACACACATGAAGTTGTTGAAACACTGTTGAAGTGACTCTTAATCATTTCTCTCCACTCACTTTTGCTTGAGTTGAACCATTATAAGTCTATACCAGATCTGGATCCTCTCATGTAAGAAAATAATATGACTCTTTTATATCGAGAGACAAACACAGAGCAGATATACGCCACACAATGTGGTATCCATTATATAAATAGGCCCAGCACTCAAATATATTTGTGTCTATCTCTTTCCTCACATAACAATGTTATATTAACATGAGAGGATCCAAATTCATCCTTACCATAACCAAGAAATAATAGTTGACTCATAGACAATTAGATCAGGTACAAATGTTACTACCTTCTAACATTACTACACTTCATTGACGAATTATACATACAATAACAAAATATTCAGCCTTTCTCAAAAACATTTTTATAAAAGTTGTATTCCAAATCCGCCAGCCACACATAATTCTCAACTATATTTGGTTGAATGCCATATATTATTCATAGAGCAAAACTATAACCTTCCTACATTAATATTTTACACATACTCTTGACTAAAACGAAAGACTCACTCAAATAGAAAATTTATAGGCATCACCGATGCAAGTGTCCTCACACAAATACAAATAAAATGTGACTTAAATTTAACAATACATGAGATTACAAACCTCGCCTCTCAACTCTGCATAGTAGACAGCTCCAAAACCTCCTTGACCAATTTTATTAGCCATACTGAAGTTATTTGTGGCATGGGCTAGTTCTTTGTATGAGAACTCCACTGATTTCTCCACAGTAATGCCTGTGATGCCATTATCAAAACCAGCAGCAAGACTGTTGGAATCTGAAATTTTATATTCAGCACCACTTTATTCAGTCATCAATTATATTATCATTTTACGGGTTTTGTTCATTTGTTACATGTTATGAAAGAGAAAGAAAATAATGAACAATCAGAACAGTAAACAAGCTTCTGTGGACCCCAAGACCCAGTAAGGTTCAGATTTTGTTTTTTTAATAATTATGACAAATGCAACAACAACAACAACAACAAACCAAACATTTTTCCACTAAATGAGATCCGCTATAATTATGACAAATGCATTGAAAGAAAAAGTTATGGTTTTGAATCCCTAATAGAACACAGCCTAAAATGTTACCAAAAGTTTTATTATATACTACAATCCAAAAGGGTTCAAATTTAAAGTTTTATATCACTATTTGGTCAAATTTGTGCTTTATGTAAGCATGGCTATGATAGGTCATGAACTGTTGATTAAAAAGAAATGAAGTTGCTCTGGGCTGAACTTCAAGTCAACTCAAATGAAGAATGAGTGGACTGAAATGAATATTGAGCCAATGCCAAAGAAGTTTCAGCTAACCCAGCAGTTTTGAACCAATAAAAACGGTGTTTAAGTGCACGCAAAGCTGAAAGAAAATAAGAAGTTGATTGAACCAAAATTAATTGAGTGCACACAAATTTAAAGATGGACTGAGACATTTCAGAAAGTGAGAGCAATCAGAATTTTGAGAATGAGCTGGGATCACATATAACCAGAGACCAGTCAGCACCTGAATCAAGAATTCAACAAGTAAGTTCAGATTCTTACTCATTTTGTGCGCAGAAGTACTATTTACCAGAAGAAGCTATTGGGTTATTTTGCCTAGTTAGCTTGAACTTTCAGTCTAGAAAGTTTTGCTGAATCCTAGGTTGAAGCATTGTGAAGCTCCCTATTAGAAAACGTACAAAAGGTAAGGGGTAGCTCGCTGATATTGCTAGGGAAGCTGTGTAATCAATAACATGGTGGGAAAAATTTAAAGGGTGAACTTGGAAACTGAACATAGACCAAAGTTAGCTGAATCAAGATAAATCCGGGTGTCCTAATGCTCTTCTTCTACATCTATATTTACAGTTTTATTTTCTCATTCTCAAGATTTCCTTGCGGTTGATTGTTTCCTTTTAACATTTTAATTCCAGAACAACAGGATACTCTGTTTTTCAGAGTTTCTGTTTCACTGCTCTTCAGTTGTGTTTGATCCCTCTATAAAAGTTCTAATTCAGTCTCTAATCTTTTACTTCTGCTCTAAGTTTTTACAAAACTTTTCAGACCACTCTTTGACAGTTTCAACTTTGGATCAAATTAGTTGGTCTTGTGCTCCATTCCCGTCAGTCATACAGCCACAGGTAAAAAAGGATGCACTTAAGATGATTAAATGGAATTGTCAACCAGATTTTTGTGAGTCCATGATCTCTCTGTCAATTGGACACTTTTTAGTACAAACTATAAGAAGTGTAATGATGAAAGTAAGAATTAGGGATGGTTTAAGAAAATTAACTAATGACAGCATCACACTGTGAACTTTTTCCTTCCAGATGGTTTAGCTAGAGAGACAAGGGAAACGAGACCTACAATTGGGTATGTTATGAGATTATTTCAGTTCTACTTCAGATTGTTAAATAAGTTATGGAAGAATTGTCAAATCAGTTAAGCCTTTTGAAAACATTACTTTTTACATAAAATTTAAGGGGAAGATCAATGGGAAGTAGGAGGGTCAAAAGTAGAAATAGATGTACCCTTCTCATGTTGAGTAAACACTTTTGGTTCTTCTGAAAGCAATTTTCCCTCTTCCAACTTCTTGTTTCGGTAATATACAACAAAAACAGACGCTGCCAAAATAAGAACCCCAGCTACTGCTCCAACAGATATTCCAGCAGTAATCCCACCTGCTAGACCTGCTTATGTAGAAAAATAATATGAGTATAAAGTAGTATTGACACTATATTTTCAGGATATTCTTACCTTGGGTCGGATATGAATATCAAAAGCAACTGAAAGCAATCATAAAATAAGTAACTTTTTGAGAAGTGAGAAGGTCAAACCTCTTGTGCTGCAAAGGAAAATGAGAACACAAACATTAGGATCAAAAAATTTATTGGAGAAAAAAAAACTTGGAACTTCATTTGCTAATTGCATGAAAAGTAGGGTGGTTACCTTTGGGGCAAGGACACATAGGTGCCATTTTGATCTGGAAAGTGAAAAAAGAAAAAATGTGAATCAATATTTATAGTACCTCTGAAACAAGTTGAAAAAGCTATAAACATAATACTTGTGGTTAACCATACAATTGAATGCTTCTCTAACGTTGCAAGCATTTTGAGACAATAATTGATCAGAAATCATTAAAATAATTTTCATGAGTTACACGTCATGATTCACATTAGTTGACAGTGAGATCATCGTCACTAAAGAAAAAACTAGAATTATTTTTTAAAGTGAGATTACTACTTTATTTGAGAATCCTTGGATACTCAGGATAAAAGATTACGACATAGAAGCTTGATCCAATAAGTTTGTATAGATCATCCTAAACTCTTGCCAAGTTGCTGTATAATTATTTACAGCATCGCTGTAATAAACTAATAGACTGCCTACTAAAATAAGATATCATATGCTCACTTTCATGCAATATGACAGTCATTCCTATCGATAACAATAATTATTTATGTTCCAGTATTACTCAAAATAATTCCTTTGGGACATGACAGAAAAAGGGAGACAAAATTAGCATCCAAACACTTCAATATGTAGATTGTACAAAAGTTTAAATTAAAATACCAATACCCTTTAACAGATCATAGAAAAGAACAAAGTATTTCAAGAAAACCTATATGTTAATGTTAACTTTGATGAATCAACAATGTATATTCATCAAAAAATACCAGAACAGGTTACGCATACCTGCACAAAATAAACTGGAGTACCCAGCAGTAAACAACACAATAACTTAAATAGCCACTAGCATAAGGAGCAGCAGTCTCTGCTAGAACCATACACACCTTATCATACTCTCCCTCATATGCCATCTCTTACACTAGTCTATATTTACACAGTTACACTTACAGCCACTAGAAGAGAACAAGGTTAAATTTTAAATCAGCACACACTTTACACAGAATGTATTCTTCACCGCAGAAACAAATCCAATTACATCCTGCATTCCTCTCCCTTCATCTATAATAGAGAAAAGCATTCCAAGCTAAGTAAGGGATGGACTGTCCTGGCTTATAAGGACCTTGATAGGAAATAAGCAAGGAAAATTCATTTTCCAAAACACTGATGAATCTCCAGCTAGCAATGCAGCTTATTTTTTCCTATTGATAAAATGTGTCGCGCTCGGGATTCTTTTAAATATCTTGTGAATGGTCATGGTATTAATGTGTACAATCCCTTAGAAGTAGAAGATGCTGCTTTGACTTACTATCATAACAGAGTCCCTTCTGATTTATACAGAGTAAGTCAGGAGAACTATTTTCTCTATGGGTAAAAACAAAGCCCCCGGACTCCTTTTGGCGATCCTTTCTTCAAGACAGTTTGGGATGGTTTTACATAGAATTCAACAATAAGCTGTTTCTTCAAAATCCAGGAGACGGGAGACATTCTGTCTCGAAGACCTAGCTTAAATGAGCAATTTGGCGACTCAATTTTGTGGGAAAAAAGCCAAGATTTAGTGCCATTTGTAAATTCTACAAGATAAAAGTTAAATTACCAGTTCTGAATACGCTTTAATACACATAAAAAGCCAATTTCGGAGAAGATAAAAAATCTCAATATAAGACCAAAATCCTGTAGTATTAAAATTTTGAATAAGTAAGCCTAAATTGAGAATCCTAATCAAGCATAGTACAAAACTAAACTTCATGCCCTTGACCAGAAAAACAAACTAGATTATGTGGCATTATATAAATAAATCACAGTAATATTAATTGCCCATTACCAAACTAAAGTCCAAAACATGGTAGTAGCAAAATAAGAACGTACCTCTCCCCGGTATATAAACCAAACCGCTCCCTTGGCTGAAATTAACACCCGGATTATACCTCTGCAGCAACACCGGATCAAGATTTTTTTGCTTCGCAATTGACTGCAATGAATCCTCAGCTCTAAGTGGGTACGTGGTGAACAACCCATAATCCTTCGAAACCTTGCTGTTCCCACACGAACAGTTAATAGTGACATTTAGAGTTCCAGAATCAGGAATGTTGGTTGGTCGATAGCTGTTCAAGCTCTGCAACCACGACGCTGTGGTCAGATTGGAGTAGCTCTGATTCGCAACCGACGTATAGGTATCCCTTGGCTGAAGTGGGTACTTGAATACGTGACCAAGATATTCACCTCCAATGCAATCGCAAGGGAATGGAACGTTCACTCTAGTGGTGGATTGTACATAATCTACGGTTGTTGTGCCTTTATTACAGCTCACGATATCTTCAGCGTTATGAAGAACTTGGGATTGCATAATCTCGGAAAGCCACGTCATGTTGTCAAAACCAACCCAAACATAATAGGAGGCTAGAGCCAAATCGCATCCTTTCGTACACTTAGATTCTGCAGCGAAACAAATAGATGCTAGCAACAAAAAGAGAATGGGTAAGCCGAGTCTGTTTTTCATTTTTATCGCAAGAGTTTTAGAAGCAAAGAGAATCAAAACCCCAAAAGAAAATCTGGGAGGGTCGAATATGCGAAGGAAGGAGAACTGTACACAGAAAGAGAAAGAAGCTTTGAAGTTTGAAGTTTGAAGTTTGATTTTGGAAGCTTTTCAATTGGGTTAGTTAGCTACTTTTAACTGGTTTCGGAGTCGAATTAAACTTAAACACAACGAAATCACGGAGGTTTGTCTAATGTCTATGACGTTAATCACAATCATAGAAGAGAGACCAATTGTTGAGCTGCAGTAATTTCCCGCGTTTTTCCGTCTGCAGGAAGAAACTCTGGCCTTCGATTGCAGCCTACTGGTAGGAAAAGGTGGGATGGGACCACTTAGTTTTGTCTTAGAAATGAAAGTCAAATTTCAGACGTACAATTTGGCAATTTGACTAAAAAATATTTTAAAAAATTCAATATTTCAAAAAATCATGTCTAAAAAACTTATTTTCTTCAATATCTAATTATTGTCTTTTTTTGGGTAATAAACCTGTTTAAAGTATAGATAAATTATATATTTTTTATTTGAAACTCATTTATGAATTAGACTTGTACTAGGTTTAATCTATTTATACTTATTACAGATTAAGTTTGTATTTTTTTATTTTTTTAATAAAATTTATTTAATAATTAAAAATTAATGTAATTAAAAACTTAATATATATATATATAAAGGAGTAGAACTAATTTTTAAATACTTTTTTGATTAAATATTTAAAACAACAAAAATTAAATTACATAAAAGTTAAATATTTCAAACTACATAAACTAACTAACTTATATACAATTTATATTTTTTTAACAATATAAATTATTTTTTAAAAAAGTTGTGTAAATTAGAATCAAATTTTTTAATATGAATATATATATGTATGTATGTATGTATATATATTATTAAATTGTTGGTTTCCTCTTACAATGATTAAAACTATAGCACCAGGGGGGAAATAACAAAAAAAATTGTTAAATATTTACTTTATTTTAAAATTACTTCTAACTAAAAAATTTTGTTTAAAAATTACTTCTAATAATAATTAATATATATAAATATATTCATATTAAAAACTTTGATCATCACTTAATAATTTATGTTGTTAAAAAAAGTGTAGATTATATATAGGTTAGTTAATTACTATAGTTTGATATATTTAATTAAAAAGATTTTGTTTAAAATTAGTTCTACTAATTGTTAAATATATATATATATTAAATTTTCAAATTATATTAATTTTAATTAAAAAATCAATTATGATAAATAAATTACATTTACATTAATTTTTAATTATTAAAAAAGTTTTAAAAAAATTACAAACTTAATATATTAAAGTACAAACATATTAGGTCTGATACAAGTATAGACATAATCCGTCTATACTTATGACAAACGACTAAACATGCTGCAACCTAGGGATCACCAGGCAGCTCTCTCGCTTTATAGGGATTTGGAGGCATAGCACAATTCTTCTTGGAGGAGGGTTGGGTTGCCCAAGTGACTGATCCTGCCATAATGTACTCCTACCTATAACACCGACAACCGAAGTCAAGCATACATACAACGATCTTCATGCGTGAATAGCTGGGAGGAAAGAAAGGGCGGTAGATGATAATGAAAAAGGGTGTCGCGTCTGTAATGCCCCTATCTAGCCTTATTGTTAACTCCAATATTAAGAGATAGGTTTAGTACATTATCCTTATCCTTGATTTTGTTAATGTCTAAGCAGTTATAACATTCAATTATATTAAGTAGATTATGTTTGGGATCCTTGGCTTAGAATAAAAACTTACATGCACAACAGAATAATAATACTATACTACATAGCAAAAATTAAAAACCTTCATGAAATTTAAATAAATACAGGTCTAGTAATTTCCATTACATACTAATAAGTCACATCCCTGGATGTACGAAGTACCCGACCATCAGAAGTCAGGAGACAACAGGTCTGTCACTCAGACTCCTGTATAAATGAAGGATGGTCCATCCCTTCAGATATCCGTTTTTCCTGTATATCCTAAATACAACTCATGTATACAGTCAAAATATAGTCCTATTCTAAATCAGTTTTAGTTAGGACCCAAAATAGGGGATTACAAAAATCATACTCAATCAAAAGAGACTGCTAGCCTGCGGCCCTGCTACGCATCCGTATCTGATACATATTAGCATATAGATGAGAAACAAAAGTTTCCTAGTAGCTCAACAATTCATAGTTTAAAAGAAACTAATATGTACCAGGGTGCAAGCACCAAAACATTCAATCTACATCCTTGATTTTAGACGTAATATTACACATAACTGTAAACTGACAATCATTGCATGATAAATTTAGAAGTTAACGAAGATTACATATCTTCTCGAATAACACGTATTCTTATAAGCTTAATGGTTTATTACAGAATTATCAGAGTGTTTATGCGTGTTACGTGAACACTACGTCATGGGTGCGGAACACCTTCGGCCACACCTCCCTAGGTCACCCGTGTGGAGCACCTTCGGCCACACTTTGTAATTCGTGGATACTCGACCACGTATATAGCGTAATCGCGAGCACTAGATCATGGGCATGGAGCACCTTCGGCCACGCCTCGCTAGGCCGCCCGTGTGGAGCACCTTTGGCCACACCTCGTAAATCATGAGCACTCGGCCACGTATAGAGCGTAATCGTGAGCACTAGGTCCTGTGTGGAGCACCTTTGGCCACACCTTGTAAATCGTGGACCCTCGGCCATGCATAGATCAAAATCATAAGCATTAGGTCGTGGGCATGGAGTACCTTCGGCCACGCCTCGCTAGGCCACCTATGTGAAGCATCTTTAACATTTCTTATGAAAAATTCAATATTTAAGGAATAGTTTCTATTTTCCTTAGAAACAATTTCTAAGGTACATTTTCCTAGAAAACCCTAATAATCTCAATATTAATTTCCTTTCTTAGAAGTTGATTCCAATGTACATTTTTCTTCTAAGAATTTCAATAATTTCAATAATAATTTTCCTTTTCTTGAAAATTTATACAAATGTGTATTTTTCCTTCTAAAATTCCAACAACTACAATAATAATTGTCTTTTCTTGGAATTTAATTCTAATGGGCATTTTTCCTTATAAAATTTCAATAACTTCAATAATAATTTTCTTATCTTGAAAATTAATTCTAATGTGCATTTTTTTTCTTCTAAAACTTCAATAACTTCAATAGTAATTCATAACAAATTTCTGTTTCTTGGAAACTAATTCCCATGTATATTCTCTTTCTAAAAATTCTAATATTTTCAATACTAATTTTCTCTTTATTGGTATTAGTTCTATTGTACATTTTCTTTCTAGGAATTCTAATAATTTTCCTAATAATTTCCTTTGCTTGGAAATTAATTCCATTATATATATTTTCTTTTTAAAATTCTAATCCCTTCCACAATAATTTCCTTTGCTTAGAAATTAATTCTCATGTATATTTTCCTTCTAAAAATTCTAATAATTTTCCTAGTAATTTTTCATAATCACATGCATTTTTATAGCAATCATAAATGTTCAATAACCCCATTAATTTCATCATGGAAATAACAAGTCCACTACAATATTAAGAATAGTAAACCAAGCTAACCAAACCATTAAATAAATTTCTAAATCTAAGTCCTCTCATGATCTCAAGGAAACAATAATTTAGAGATTAGCATTAGCCACCTTTCATCTTTATCATGCAAGTTCCATTAAATTTTTCCTAAATCAAGAGTGTAGACATGGGTTCAAATTCCATGGAAGCTATATCATTGAACATGCATACTCAATCATGGAATAAGAATTTAACAAATTGCTAATCTACCTTGGAAGTGGGCTAGAGAAAATATTCTTGGCCTTTCCTTTGATTTCCTTGATTTTCCCCTTGAGTTCTTCTTTACTTCCTCCTTCCTTGATCTCTCAATTCTCCCTTGATGCCTCACCTTCTCCCTCTCTTTTCTCCCTTCTTCTTTTCTTTCTCTCCTTTCCCTTATATTCACGTGTGGGGATTATGGTATGCCTCCCTCTTTTTTTCTTTCATTTCCTTGTTTTCCTTTTTAGGTTGCTTGTAAATTAGTTTTCCTTCTTTTTTTCTTCCTTCCTATACATTAGGTACATCCCACAAGCCACTAGTTTTGTACAAAATTCTACACCAATTAGATTGCTTGTTGCCTTAGTGTTCCTTTTCTTGCAAGTTTACCTTTTCCCACTTCCACAAGCAACCTTAGTACATATATATATTTTTAATTCTCTTCCCACTTTCCATTTCCCTTCACATGGTATGCATGCAAGATTCACACACATGCACCTTGCACCCATTCCCCTCTCACGTAAACTCCAAGCAAGCCACACACATATGTTTATTTATTTTGCAAGCCTTACATGTGGCATTAACATTTCCCTGCATAAAATTTTAATGGTTCTTCCTTTGGTATTTAGGCTAAATACAAAAGAAGCAAGGGTTTTGCCTTTTGAATCTAAACAATTTAGTCATTTAATTATGCAAGTGAAATTTTCCTTCCTTAAGCCAATTCTTTATTAATCATAAGAATTTAATTTATCAACACCATGAATCAAAATTATTAATTTAAGCCACTTAAATTAGGGGTATTACAGCATCTGGACCGGGGGGGGGGGGCGGAATGGATGAGCGAAAGGTGCCATGCCATGGAGTGAGGAATATCTAGAGTCTCATGTAAGACAACTAAATGCACCTTGAGGTGCTGCTGAGGAACTGGGGAACCTTCTCAAGCACAGGATAGGCAATTGAGAGATAAAGCTAGCCTATTCATTATGGGGAATCAATGCTCCAGGCCGAATAGAATAGAGCTTACCTCCGGCACCTGGCTTTCTCCAGCGCATATTAGCTTAGCTACGCTTAATAGGCCAATTTGGTTTCCTCTCTGGCGGCCACTTTCCTTACCTTACCCACACTACACTCCCACTCCAAGCTACGCCTGTTGAGCAAGATGCATTGCAATTCCCTCTTCTATGGACGCACCAGAATATGATCCAGGATGGGAAGAGAAAGACTTTTTTGGCGGGCTTTCTCTCATTGTAACGACCCCTTAATCCACAATATACTATCCTCTATCTGCATAGCGGAAGCATATGGTTTTCGCAATAATTTTTCACTTTTCCCCTTTTGGGAAACATCAGGGGATCGCTACTGGTTGAGCGTAACCCAAATAGACATTTCGTCATCCATTCAGATTCCGTTCAACCCAAAATCAAACGCAACTATACTAATTACACATATAATCATCACAATAAACTCTGGAATAGTAAACTAGAATCCATACATAAAACATGTAATCCATTCATAAAAATTTCATCTTCAACTTAAACATTTACAATATTAACCCTATCGAAAATTCAGCAGAGTCTCCCCTGTATTTTGAACGTTTCCCAAGTACAAACAGACAACAGTTCAAAAATTTTCATCCAGTCCATCAACAAAATAAAACCAATAATTACATAATCCAATACGAAACATCAACAGAATATATATACATCACAATTCAAGCCTAGAACTAAGCTGCTCGTCCGTCTATCATCACGTCGTTTTCCAGTTATCGTCTAGGCCCCTGTTCCAGTTCATCTGAGCAAACAACCTTATGAGATATTTAAATCTCAGTAGAATAATTTACAATTAATCATACGATTCGAAAATTAGTTGATTACTCAGCGGTGTAAGCACCGAAAACAACTTTCCGTATTCAGTTCGAAAACAGTGAAATAACTTATCCTTTTAAAATCATTATTTAGCATGGAAATTGAGACAATTTTTCAATAGTTATAAAAGTATATTTTTCTGAAAATCTGTAGTAAAATCGAGTCAAATCCCATGCCAGGTGTTTCTAAATCCGTGTCGGCCACATATCATATGCAACTGAGTCTAAAACTATCCAATTGCGTGTCATCTAGAGAAATTCTATCTCTTGTCATTGGGTGTGATCCATAACACCAATCACCTGAAATCTTGCCTATGTTGTGAGTGTGATCCGTAACACCAATCACTCACTCAAGGACTGGGTGAGAATCAACATTTAGGGCGTCCCCTAGCATGTGCACATATGCTAATTCTCATCCTCATACAGTCTATTCGAACTCACATGCACACAGTCAGTTATTCCTCAGGGTTCTAGGGTATTACGCCTAAATCACAACGTTTCCCTGTATAGGCTATCCCCTCTTATACTCCTTAAACCTTTCTTAGGGTCGTCTTAATTTATCGTGTTATCCCTAACATAATGCAGGATAAATTTGGTTAAAATAATATATTTATAAAATCCCTGCACTCGGGATACTTAACGGTCATCCCATACCGGCTATTAAGTACCCTACCATAAGTCAATCTGTTCTTATGGCATCTAAACTCGATAGGCAAATCGTCTAACATGCAAAGGGTATTTTCCAGCACACAGGCATGCAATTTAGTCCATCGAAAGTAGCACGTAAATTTATGCAATTAATCTAAATTGTTTAGGTATCCACAAGAAAAAATCAAAAGTTCAAGAAGCGTAAATTATCCTACCTGGTCTCCGTTTGCTCCTAATCGATTCGGGACTTCTCGTATCCTCAGAATTCGAGCCTAATCAATTTTCTAGGCATTTAAATTAGTATTTTAGTCCATTACGTCATCGGTTTCACTTTCTTACGTCCGATTGCACAATTTCCTAAGCTGATTAATTTCCTATTCATGTTCAACGTCGAATTCAATCAAAATACATTAGGTTTAGGTGATTTAGACCATACCAGGGGTTCCGGATGATGGAAATCTATTTCGAGGTAATTTCTAGATTCTCCTCACGGTGGCGTACGGCGAAAATCGGTGGTGTTTTGGGTCAAAAATTACACCACGGTGAAGCCCTCAAGATGGAGAGTCTAAATCTGAGGTTGGCGCGGCAGTTCACGACCATTTGGATGATGTTTTTTGGTGACAAAAAGTGACGCATAGCGGATGCCTTTTGCCTCGATCCAGGAGCATGGGAGCTCCGTTCTGCAGCGGCGAGCTAGGGGAGGAAGCTGGTAGCTTAGCCTACGCGCTGGTGGTGGCAATGACGTCCAACGGTGGCTGACAGTGGAGATCACAGTGGGCGAAAAGTCACGCAATGGAAGAGGAAAATGCCCTCTTTCCGGCGACGGTGACGGCCGTTGGTGGCCGTGGGTGGTGGCTAGAGGTAGAGGGTGGTGAGGTGTGTCGATCGGTGGGTCAGGTGGCGGCCTACGGTGGCCCTGATGGTGGAAGGAGGAGAGAGAGGAGAGAGAAAGTGGAGTGAAGAAAGAGAGTGTTTTTGTGAAAATAGAAGGAATTTTTGAGAACTAAAAAATTTAAAGCCTCCGAGGGTGATTTCGAATTTTGCCACTTCACCCGGGAAAACTTCTGGATGCCGTAACTGATCCAGTCATGGACACGACTTCCCATGCAAGGATTTCGGCCTCCATCAAAGGAACTGAAGTTCGAAACTCCGTCTGTCAGTTTCTTAACGCCAGGCTGCGTTTCTTTTCATCAGATTATGTTTCTGACTCCAGAAAACCCTCCGGTTTCAACCGTCGACTCCGAAAATCGTGTCAAATTTAGTTTTAATAAAATTAACCTCAAAATTCAGTTTTAATCATTTAAAAATAATTTCGATTATTACACTCGTAAAGCCAAAGATGCCTTACGATAAGGGGGAAGGGGACATGATCAATAGAATCTGGCTGGATTCGGGTTGGGATAGTAATGCCCATTCCTAACCAGTTTCGAAAAAGGTTTGCTCATGCTGGAGGAAGCATCCCCACTTAGTGATCGGTCTGCTAGTTCACGCAAATCTGAATAAGTTATCATGGACGAGCCACATGTAGGGAAACTTGTACGTGTGGTTCTGGCCAGGCTTTCCTGAGGTATCTAATAACCTTGCTTCTGCTCACTACTGGCGCACTTCTCCTAACTATTGCCCATTTATTCTGGAATAATCTTTTTAGGAGGGACAATTTTACATATTTCTGCCAAATCCTTCTATTATTAAGTACGGCTGGTACCATTTCGATGTGTTTCGATTCTTCTGAACAAGAGAGGTTTGATGCTTCTAAATTCATTGTATTAATTAGATAGATCCAATTAAAGAAATACTTATAATCTATTTGTACTTTAGACAAATTTGCTATAAAAAAAAGAACAAAAATAAAGTATTGAGAAAATTAATTTTTTTAGACATGAATTTTTGATTTTTTCAATTTTTAAAAATAATTTTTGGTCAAATTGCCTATAATTTCTTTCCTTTGATAGAAAAGATACTAGTAAGAAGGCCCCACAAAAATACTAACAAACTATCAATAGTATTTTTTTTACTTAATTATAATTACTCAATTAATTTTATGTATCAAAAAATCTCATTAAAAAAGAATGTCTATAAAACAAAATTTTGAATGGCTCATTGGCTCTCCCATATAACGTATAATTTCAAATTTGAATACACTCGAGCCCACATTAATGTTATAAAAATTATACTGCTTAAGACACTGATTGATGATTATATTAATCACGGTCAAATTGTAATTAAATTAATAATTTTATATTAAGATTAAGTATAATAACAAATATTTTATATAATTTTATTACATATAAATAAAATAAAATAAAATAGAAAATATATCATATATTTTTTAAAAATTAAATAACTATTTCTAATTTTTTTAAAAATAAAAATATATCATAATGTACAATTTATTTCTTACATTTTGACTTCAAAATTCACTCAGTTTATACATCTTTTTTTTCTCTCTCTCTCTATCTCTTTCTTTTAAAGCATCATTTTTCTTCTTCTTCATCTTCTTTTATTTTTTAGTAAGTCTTTCTCTCTTTTTTTTAATTTTTTTTAATCTTCTCTATTTTTTCTCATTTCTCTTTTTCTTCTTTCCTATATTATTTTTAATTTGTCTTTCATGTTACAGATGATTAAAAAATTTGTAAAAAAGACTAATTTTTTTTTTAAACCAATCAAACCACTTAACTATCAAATTTTGATCTATTCATCTATTTTTTACTAAATTTTTAATGATGATTTATTCACCCAAATTTTGACCGGAGTGAATGGTTGGGTCCAATTTTCTACTCGATACAAGTTCAGGACTCCTTATTCTTTAGTTTCTTTTGACCGGAGTACATGAAATCCACAACGTTGAACTAAAGTTTAAAGGATAGTTACGAAAAATTAAAAAAACATATAATAAATTAAATTTTGAATTTTTATATATAATATTTGATAATGTTTTAAATAAGATAAAACTTCTTGAGTGCATAAACTATAACATTTTATTTATATATTAATCAATGATATTATTAAATTTTTTTAAATTAGATTGACTCATATAATATATAAAATAAAAAAAATTAGGTAAATTGTATTGATCAATATAAAAATAATATAATATAATATACATACCTCAAAAATATTTTTTAAATGGGTTACCACTAATAAAAAATACTCTGGAAAAATTAAAAAATTGTACTTGATGTTTCCGGTTTAGCCAAAAAAAAAAATAGTTGGCTTCGTGTTTCTTCTTTAATATCAATTTTTTTTTCCACTCATCCATTATCGTGAAAAATTAATTTTGCATTAAATTATTTATACAGTGTCTATAAGTTCAATTAATTTTTAATTGGGTCTATATAATTTAAAATTTTGTAATTGAATCCTTATAATTTAACAAATTTTTTATTAGTTTCTAAACTTAAATTTTTGTCAAATTTTTGTTAAATTTTGATAATGTATTAACTATATATCATCTTAACATTATAAATTTACTTAATTCAAGTCAATCTACTTACATTATTTAACATAAATTATATTTCATTTTATATATGAAAGTAGATTTATATTATTGTTTATTTTTTCCTCTTTGTTGATATAAACCCTACATATTTAAAGTATTAAAATACTATATGTTAGTAACATTAATAAAATAATATAATTTTAACAAAAAATTGATAACAAAGACTAATTTAAAATTTTGTTAAATAATAGAGATTCAATTACAAATTTTTAAACTATAAGAAACTAATTAAAACATTGAGTGAAGCTATAGGGATTACAAAAATAATTTAACTTACTTTTTTACTATATCAATAATTTAATGTCTCAAATATTCTTTCCTTTGCTAATTAGTTTGTTAAAGAAAAACATCATATACATAAAATTATCTATATCAATTTTAAATTTTATATCTATTAATGATTCCATCATTTATTCAAGTTAAATCTTATGTTCAATTATTTTTGTAGTTGTTATAATTTTACTCAATAATTTAAATTTATAATTAGGTCTTACAATTTTAAAATTTTTAAGGTAAAAGCACCTTTATATTTCAAAACTTTACAATAATTTTTGATTTCGTCTCTAATTTTTTTTTTGTGTCAATTTTGTCCACAATTTCAAATTTGTCAAATATGTTCCAAATTCTAATTCCATCTATTACACTAATGAAGTCTGCATACATGGTAATCTAACTAGAATACTTGCTAACATGGCAAATGAACTCTATTAGAAAGTGACATATAGCAATTTTAAAGTTTATGAATAAAATTGGCAATTTTTGTTTATTTTCTTTCTCAAGTTTTAAAGATATCCATTGAAATGCGTATCACATTGAGACAAAAAAAAATGATGAGATATAGAATATCTATACATTATTTCTACTGTATTAAGCCAAAAGATTATATTAGAGAAATTCCTTACTTTTTCTTCTGAGTAATGTAGATGCTAAAAGCAATCTAATATCTTCTAATCTTGCTACTGGAGCAAAGGTTTCATCATAATCTATTCCTTCTTCTTGGTTATAGCCTTTTACCACTAGTCTAGCTTTTTTCTCACTATTTTTCCTGATTCATCAAGTTTATTTCTAAAAACCTATTTTGTGCCAATAATTGGGTGATCATTAGGTATAGGAACTAAGTCCCAAACTTGGCTTCTTTCAAATTGATTTAATTCTTCTTATATTGCCAATACCCAATGTTTATCCATTAAGGCTTCTTCTATATTTTTTGGTTCAATTTGAGATAGAAAACCAGTATCATAGCTAGTATGTTTAAGAGAATTTCTTGTCATTACCTTTTGTGATACATCACCTATAACTTCTTCAATTGGATGATATCTCACATTTCTCCAGAATTTGGAAGAGTTTCCTCTGCTTCTTTCTCTTCATTTTTACTACTTAGACTTGTCGATTAGCCTTTTCCTTCTTTAATGTCTTCTTTATCTTGAATACTCATATTCTCAAGTCTAACTGTAATGTCACTTGATACATTTCTTGATTCAAGAGGATTAGATTCATCAAAGACAACATGAATAGATTCTTTAACAGAAGAGATTCTTTTATTAAATACTCTGTAACCTTTACTAGTGTTTGAATAACCTAAAAAGATGGCTTCATTAGACTTAGCATCAAATTTTCCTAGATTGTCTTTTCCATTGTTGTGAACAAAAAATTTGTAGCCAAACACATGGAGATGAGAGATATTAGTTTTTCTTCCTTTATATAATTCATAAGGAGTTTTTTTTAATATAGTTCTGATTAATGCTTTATTCATGATGTAACAAGCAGTATTTATAGCATCAACCCAGAAATAACTAGGTAGTTATCTTTCATTAAGCATTATTCTACCCATTTCTTCTAGAGTTCTATTTTTTTTTCTACTACCCTATTTTATTGAGGAGTTATTAGATAGGAAAAATTGTATTCTATCATATTTTCTTCACAAAAATGTTCAAAGTGGTTATTTTCAAACTCCCCCCCCAATGATCACTTCTAATTTTTACAATAGTTGATTCTTGTTCATTTTGTATAAGCTTGGCTAATTTGACAAAGGCTAAAAAAGCTTGGTCTTTTTAAGAGAGAAATAAAGTCCAAGTAAATCCAGAGAAATCATCCACAATAACAAGCACATAAGAATTTCCTCTTAGACTTTTAGTTTTAGCTAGTCCAAACAAATCTAAGTGAAGAAGCTACAAAGCCTTAGAGAGGAAACAATATCTTTAGATTTGAAGGAAGCTCTAACTTGTTTTCCCTTTTGGCATGCATTACAAATTTTATCCTTTTCAAAGTTAATCTTAGGTAAGTCTATCACTAGGTCCTTCTTAGCTAGTTTATCCAAAAGACTCATACTAGTATGAGCGAATCTCCTATGCCATATCTAGCTATCATTATTTTTGCTAATTAGACATTTTGAGTCTAAAGGAGGTTCATCTTCTAGGTTAACTAAGTGTATATTATTTATTCTATGACCTATTAATATAACTTTATTATTTTCCTTTTTTTCTACAATGTAATGATTTGAATGAAAAATTACTTGATTGTTTTTGTCACACAATTGATTAATACTTAAGAGATTGCGATTCAAACCTTCTACTAATAATACATTGTTAATGGTGGTGGATGAAGTCTTACCAACTTTACCTATTCCAATGATTCTATCTTTGTTATCTCCTCCAAAGGTGACTTTCCCTCCATCCTTGGGTAGAAGGGATATGAACTTGGATTTATCTTCAGTCATATGTTTCGAGCATCCACTATCTAAGTACCATTTGACACCATTTGCCTTTTGACAAACCTACAGAAAAATTTTCAACCTTTGTTCTTAGCTACCTAAATCTTTTTGGTTCCTTGAAAGTTAGTCATCCCTTTGGGAACCCACTTTTTCTTGTTTTCAAAAAGTCCATTTCTCTTGTAAGAACATGCATGAGAGTTATGACCTTTTTGACCACAACGAAAACAAGTGGTATAGGGACTACTAGATTGAATAGCAGGAACAAAGGAGTTTTTGTAATACTTTTGTTTTGTATTGGATTTATATCATATACTAGCTTTGTTAAACATACATCTTTGTTTTCTAAGGATTATATTTAAATTATCTTTTCCATTAGTAAATTTTGCTAGAATTTTTATCAAATCTTCTTTTTCAACTTCTAGCTTTTCACACTTTTTACAAATATTAGAATTTACACATATTTTGGAATTCTCTAAGATGGAGACTTTTTGTTTTAAGGACAAGTTTTTTTCTTTTAAAGAATTAATTTCTTTTTCAAAATCTAAATCTTTTCTTTTTGAATGGGATAAAGCTTTTGAAAATTTGAGAGATTCATTATGTAGTTCTTCAAAAGCATCTAAAAGTTTATCATAAGAAGGAGAGAAGCTTTGATTTGTTACCTCATCTTCTTCTCTTGCCATTAAGCACAGATTTGCTTCTTCTTGCTCCCTATCATTGTCTTTCTATATTGATGAGACAAAGGCCTTTTTCTTCTCCTTATTTTCAAGTGTTTCTTGCTTCTTTAGGTTTTAGGGACATTCCCATTTGATGTGACTAATTTTATGCATTCATAGCTAGTCGGTGGCTCCCTGCTCCCATCTTGGTTTCTTCTAAAAGCTTTCTTCTTTCTGTTATTGAAGAACTTCCTAAATTTCTTTACAAATAGTCCAAAATTCTCTTCATTTATTTCAATTCCTTCAGGGATAGAATTTTGATTGTCATCATCATCTTCTTCCTCTATTAGTTATGAAGAAGTTACCTTAAATGAAAGACTCTTTTTCTTTTTGTCTTGCTCCTTATAGATCATGAGCTGTTGTAATTTGGTTTCATGCTCTTAGAGGTTCCCAAAAAGAGCTGAAATAGACTTTATAAACTCTCCTCTGCTTTCTTAAATGGCAGTCACCTTTGGTTGTCATTATATGGGGACAAATCTCAATATCTTAGCCACCAGCTCCTTTGTTGTGTAGGTTTTATCTAGAGCTGCCAAATGATTTATAATGTGAGTAAAATGTATTTGCATTTCTTTAATTTGCTCACTTTGTTTCATTTTGAACATCTCATATTGGTAAGTAAGTTAGTTTATCTTGTTTTCTCTAACACCAGAGGTTCCTTCATGAACAATTTCTAAGGCTTCTCATATTTCCTTAGCACTTTCACAGTTAAACATTTTTAAATATTCATCTTGTCTCAGGCCACTAATAAAAATTAGTTTAGCCTTGGCATTTAATTGAACTCTCCTTTTATTTATATCTGTCCATTCAGTTTTAAGCTTTTTGATTGAGTGGCCATTCTCTTTTTTTGAAGGAATAAATGGTCAATCTTCAATCACTTCCCAAAGATCTACATCAACTGCTTCAAAAAAGATTTTCATCCTGAGTTTCCAAAAAATATAATTTTCTCCATTAAAACCTAGAGGTTTGTTAATGGAAAGTTCTTCAGGTAATACATTATCACCAAAACTAACTATATTAACTCTTGAGACTGTTAAGTCTTTTTGCCAAGAGCCAAGCTCTGATACCACTTGTTAGGAATAGATGGCACCCAAGAGGGGGGATGAATTGGGTGTTAAAAAAAATTTGCTTATGAAAACTTAAAGAATAGCTAAAGTAGATGTATAGAGGCTTAAATAGCAAATGAATAGAGTTATTCAGTCAAGTTAACATAGAAATAGAGCAACATAAAGTAGTAGCAGCAAGATAAATAATAAATAGCAAGAACCAGTAATAGTTGTAAAATAAAGTGCTAAAAGTAAATGTGCGAAAATTTAAAGAACATAGAAGTTTATCCAAGTTCAGCTTATCAACAAGCCTACATCCAATCCCCAAGCACAACTTAAGATTTTCACTATTTTCACAAGTTTAAGAAAAGGGACTTGTGACCCACTACAAACTTTCTCACTTCAATATCCTCAGGAAAAACCTTTCCTTAAATATCTCACAATTTAGAAGAAGGTATTTTATCAGCTAAGGAACTTTCTCTCTTTCAGAGTGAATTTTACAAGTGAAGAACTATGGGAAATAATAGCAACAGGAGATCAAAATGATTTTAAAAAAGATAGCTTTGTAAAAATGTTTCTTATTTTTTTAGAGGCTTTCCAGAGGCTCTATATGTAGGCTTTTTGCAAGAAAAAAGGTCAAAATTTTGTTCAGAAAGCAAATAAAATGAAATATTTGCAAAACTAGCCATTTGTACTTAGCCTGATGTCATCTTTGCACTCTGCAAGTTGACTGCTATGATCTGCCAGTCGACTGTCGTATTCTTAAATTCAAAATTTTAACAGTGCAACAGATAACAGTCGACTTGTATATGATTGGCAGTCGACAAGTGACATTCTGGAAAGGTGAATATTTAATCTAGTGTTGTGCCAGTCGACTGCTAACTCTTGGCAGTCTGGTAGTGACCTTTTGGATGATATATTTTGTAAAGTAGTACCTTAGTAGTCGGCTACTATACCTTGGCATTTGATTGTCATGCCTTTAGATAGAAAATTTTAGCTCCTTGTTGACTAGCAATCGGCTGCTATGGCCTAACGGTTGACTAGTAGCTCTCTGTTAACTATCAGTCGACCGGTAAGGTCCTGGCAGTCGACTGGTGACATTCTATTAGGGTTTTTCAAGATTGTATTCTTAGCAGTTGACTACTTGCAATGTGCAAGTCAACTGCTAGCTAAATATTTTGCAAAACTTGAAAAACTTATTTTATATATGCCACTTTAGTTTTTGGAAAGTTATTTCAAGAGTTTGGAAAAGAGTTTTGAGCTATTGTTTCTATTAATACCTTTACAATTCAAGTCCTAATTATTTGTTTGGTTCTTGTTCTATTTCACTTGCATAGATGATTCTTCAGACTTGAATTTTTCTAAAATAATTCAATTTGTTTGCAATCATCAAAAGATTCTTTAAAAGTCAATGCTTAATGGGTCAACAAAACAGAGGTTTTATATTGAAGTTTCTTCTTCCCTTTTCTTCTTTACTTCTACATTTGTAATGTTCTCTTGATTGAGCTTGGTTAATCTTATAAATATGATGGGATAGGTTTTTTTTTCTCCAGGATTATGGTCACTTTGCACATGAATTGACTTTATTATTACTTGCTTATCTTTAATAAAGTTCATAGTTAAAAAATATTTATTACATTTTATAATTTAAGAAAATATTTATAACTAATTCATAATTAAAAAAGAGATATCTATTTTTTTTTAAAAAAAATACTTAATTACGTTAATAAAATGTGTTAAATAAAATTAAATTTAAACACAAAAATATAAAAAAAATATTTATCACAAGTGACACTTTATAAAAATATTTGTAACGAAATAATTAAATAAATGTATTTAAACATATAAAATTATTAAAAAAATATTTGTTACAAGTAATAATTTATGAAAATATTTATAATTAAGTGATAACTAAAAAAATATATTTATAATTAAGTAATAATGAAAAAAAATATATATCACAAATAATAATTTAGAAATGCGTAGAACGTTTAAAGAAATTATATGTATTTTTTTCATTTTCCGTTTTAAACTTGCTAGATATCCCATTCCCCAACATTGGAAGAAAGTGCCATCAGAATCACCACAATAGATCTCATAGTTGGCCGTAGCTGTGGATCTGTGACTGTACACACTTGAGCCAGTCGTGCCATCTGCAACCCCATAAATGCTCCAAAATCTTAAAATATGTTCGATTCAACAAACACAGAAACTTAGTTACACACTTTTAGAAAGGCTAAATGAAAAATTTTAAAGGAATATTTTGCACAAAATTAAAAATGAGTATTTTACACCAAATCAGAAGTTGAGAGGTTTTGTCAAATTTTTAATGTTGATAAATAAATTGCGCAACTTTAATAATACTTTTTTACAATAAAGAAGTTAAAGGAAGGGAATTCACAAAATTAAAAAGAATAAATTGTATAATCCCTTTGAAAGTTTTTTTTTTTTTAAATACCAATAACCCTTTCAGAAAACTACTTACTACGTATTGTTATATAATAAATTAATAAGCACCCACCAAAGTGGGTGTCGCAAGCAGTAAGCCACTCATCCACCAGGTGCACATAAGAAGTATGTGCACTTGCACTTTATTCTTTTATGTATAATGCAATTTTATTTTATATATTGGTCATTTGATAATTAAGCTAAAATACATAAAATAAATATATTTAGTTGCTGAAAGATATCTCTTCTAATATTCTAGTCATTGTATTTATTCATCTCAAAGCTTCTAACTATGGTGAAAAAAATGGTTAAAATGTAAAAAAATAATAATTAAATTATATGTCATATACAAATAATTATTTTTAACTATAAAAATTAACTTAGAACTCTTTTTAACTTTGTTATTTGTGCAAAAAATTCATTTGTCAATTTTTTTATTTAAAATCCTAACAGAATACTGACACGTTAACAAAATTAAATAACACCAAAATACAAAATCTCCCTTAAACTTTAAGTTTTGCATAAAAAATTCCTATAAACTTTAAGTCTTATACAAAAAACTATCTCTAAACTTTAAGCTTTATACAAAAAATTTTTTTAAATAATTTGACGTTTCTACCATTCATTAGAGTTTTGAATGAAAAAATTAAAAAAGACAATTTTTTGTACAAATTGCAAAATTTGAAAGAGTTTTAAATCAATTTTTATAATTAAAAGAATTATATGCACATGACATATATAGTTCAGAAAAGTTTTTTACATTTTAGCCATTTTAATAATTAGTTTGGGTAGAGGAATAAATCAAATGACTAAATTAAGTATTTGGTGATAGATCTTTTAGAAACCAAATTATGTATTTGCTATAAACATTTTAGCTTAATTATCAAAAGACTAATATCATGTTGATCTTAGATATTTTTAAAATCCTATTTCTAATTTTTTTGTAATATTCATAATATTATTTAATTATTTAAAGTAACATTATACATAAAATTATAAAATGTAAACTACAAATTTAATCAGGATTGGAAATATCTCAGTGAGATATCAAGTTTTTCTATAAAAGCTTAACAAGTGAAGATTTTTTAAAGCTCAGCACCATATTAGACATTTCAAAAGAGTTCTTCAATATGTTATAATTTTAGTAGAAAATTTTATAGTAATACCTTAAAAACTTGAGGTAAGTTTTTTTTCCAAACACGTAAAGTTTATAACAGTTACTCCAACTATGTGCTCACCTTGTAAACTGAATCAATTGAGTAGTCATCTCCAAGCCTTGGATCAACAAGTTTTTTAAGATCTTCCTTAGGATCAGGCTGCTTAAAAGCTTCTTCAAACTGTAACAACAAGGGCAAATATAACCTTTAATTATGTAATATCACTGGGTTGATATATGAAAATAATAATAGAAAAGATCTTTAATCGGGAAATTGCAAGAATCACCAGAGAAACAAGGCCCTTCACTCCAGAACCAGATTCACTGTACTTGATCACGGCTTCTTTAGCTGATATAAGTTCATAAAGAACGACTCCGAAGGCGTAGACATCCATTTTCGGTGAAACACTACCATATGCATTTCTGCAGATAAGAGAATGGTATCATCAAACCTATTAATAAGGTAGATGCATTAAGTGAATATGCAAAACTTCTCCCCCATATGCATTCCAAGGAAAGCAAACCAAGGAGCTTCATATCAAGACTGTCTTTCTCAGAATTCATATTCAATTTAGTTAGAAAAAACAGAAAAGCAATTTACTGTATCTAAAATTTCACACCTAACTCGAAGAAACAATAATATGAACAGTTTCTGCAAGGGGACTTCATAATTTAGAATTCATAACTTATGGCTACCTAGATAAGTGCTGTTTGTTAGTCATGTTATATTATATCTGCGAAAAAATTCACAGATTGGTAGATAAAGAGACTTCAAAAAATTTTTTAATTATAGTTACTGGATGGCCTCAGTTTCTCAGCCCCAACAAGAACTTACAAATCTTATTTTATATAGCTTAGTTAGCTACCATCTAATGAGACAAGCAGAATGTGTCATACTCAGGTGGCATGTAACCAAACGTGCCCATGATATTACTGATGGGAATTGATGAACTTCCCACTTCAGTCAGCTTGGTTAATCCAAAATCTGCTATCTGAAAATATGAACATTTTAGGAGTTTACAAAAGGATCCTGAAAAAGAAATACAGAAATTGCTTTAAACCTCAAAAGATATTATAAAGAAAATCAACCTTTCCGCAATAGTGTTTGTCTATTAATATGTTTTCAGGCTTTATGTCACGATGAATATATACAGGCACTGTATGCTCATGAATGTATTCAAGACCTCTGGCCGAATCCAGAGCAATTTGCACGCGAATAGACCATGGCATCGGTTCTCTCCCTGGTGAAAGTTTGACTTGAAAATTAAATTTTTACAATCACAACAATGTAACATCACAGAAAATAGACCTTTCCTAAGTGCTTTTTTCACCTGAATCGCAAAGGTGTTGTCTTAAGTTTCCATTTTCAATGTACTCATAGACAAGGAAAAGAGAACCCTCAACACAATATCCAATCAAGCGTACCTACATGGATATTAATTAAAAGGTACATACAACACAAACAAAGTAGAATGTGATAGAGTATTGACAACAACTGTAAACAACCTATGAAATGGAGAGAATGAAATACTGTGCATACAGACGCATAAAAAGATACTGACAAAAGGAATGGCAGAGGCAGGCAAAGCTTTCCCCCACAAAATAGAAGATAACTTCAAGATTACGTGTTATGCATGAACATATTACAATGGATAACCTTACAGAAATTAGTTGAAGTCACAAGTCACCACACCTATCAGAGACAACCTCTAACAACATTATTTAATTTTACATATCAATCATTTATAATCCATATAAGTAGTTCTGCTAGATAATGAAATGCAGCTCACAATTTATGCAATGAATAAAATTCGTCTATGATGCAGAGATTCCATTTGATACAAAATTGATGAAAAAGTAGAGAAAATAAAGAGAGGGAAGGAAGAGAGAGACAAAACTTAAGATAGATTGGATACCCAACAAATTAATAGTTGAAACTTCGATCAAGAATAAAACATTCACCTCAAAACAAGGGCTAAAAGAAAAAACAAAAGCTAATCATTACTAATCTCAAAGTGTTAACCTTCCAATTTCTATGTTAAAATGTTCTGAGTACTATTCTGAGCTGTAAATAGCACAATTGGAGTCTTTGTGCCAATGCCCGCTGCCTGGGTTCTTCATTAAAGTCATCAATGTTAGCTCCATAATTTCACTGAAGTGAGTTTTGATAACCATAAACCACTAGTGACAAATATAAAGATATTAAAGAACCTCTAAAGCATAACCAAAATGAAGATGAGAGCAAATTCAACTGTCTTTAACGCTACAATCTGAGTTCAATTCCTTCTATGATAGATTTGGCTAAGATATTGCCCATTAAGGCAAGTCAACTCAATGAATAAAAGGAGAAAGCAATGGAATAAATTCCCAACAGTCATATGCATTAAAGTATGTAACCAAGGATTAAAAAGGAGCAAAAGATCAGAAGAATCAAAGCCAAAAATTTGCTGACGTTGCAGGCTGAAGTCAGGCATATAGACCCATTTGCTTATTCTTGCAGTTTCAACACCACAGGCGCCTAAAGTCAGGCATAGTTAACAAATTAATAAAAATTAATCCTGATCATTTGGGAGGTTCAGGCCCCTTGGGCTCTGATTCCACGAAGCAGGTATAAGTTTTTAATAACTCAGGTCTGTTTATTATTTTATTCAGAGCTTTTTAATATATATAATAGGACAAAGGATAGGTCCCAAGTCCGCCTAATCTGGCCAAAAATACAGGGAAGGATATGATAATGATAAACTAACTGAACTAACTATCTAAAGCTGCGTTTAAAATTATTTTAGTTGATAAGGATAAATTATTTTATAAGGAAAAGTCGCAGCCCAAACAACCAGATAAGGAATAAACAAACAACCAGATAACAACTAAATAAAACTGCAGAGCAAAAACGTAGGTAATGCACAACAAACTCCAACACTTTGTAACTAGAAATGCTAGGAAGTGATTTGTAGTTGGAGAGCAAGAGAAAACTAACTTTATAAGCGATTTTGGTGTGTGAAACAAATCATCTTATAACCATTGTTTGTGAGCAGGAAGGAAAACAAGCATTGTTGCTTAGTGAAAAATTCTTTGCAAGGGGATCATACGTAGGCTATTGTTGTGCCAAACTGGGATAAATGGCTGTGTCTAAGTTTCTCTGTTGACTAGCTATTATTCTAATAGAGTGTTTATAAGAAAGCTTTTATTAGGCTGAATATGTAAGTATTACAGATTTGATTTATTTCCTAAATTAGAATAGGAACCTTGTGTATAAATTCTATTGTCCATATGTGTAAACATACAACTGAGTAATACAGAAATATTCAGTTATTCAAAAAATCTTCATTCTCTATCCCTTAACTTTTTACTCTATGCATCGACTTTAAAATTCTTGCAGTTCTCCTTGGTTGGTTTATAATTGTTTTTATCTATTTAAATCAGTACAGAATCTTGCTTAAATCTATCAATTCTTTACTTTTAGCTTTCAAAGAAATAAGCCATTTGCATATAGGATTACAAAGCTAACACTATAAATGCTTTTAACTTTGAAAGATGTAGTACCAGATTCAGGTGATGAACATTTGCCAACACTCTTAACTCAGCAAGAAACTCTCTTGATGCTTGCATCTTCATCCTTTTAATTGCAGCTTTCTGCAAAGGAAAGAGTATTATGATATTATCTTATGCAATTGTATTGCTGCATGAAGTTAAAAATTGAACCAATCTGAAGTTGAGTTAAAGAAAGATAATGAATATACTGTAATAACGACATATCTTTTGAGAGTAAGAGCAGTAGGTAAAGAAATATGCACACACATGAAGTTGTTGAAACACTGTTGAAGTGACTCTTAATCTTTTCTCTCCCCTCATTTTTGCTTGAGTTGAACCATTATAAGCCTTTATTGAATCTAGATCCTCTCATGTGAGAAAATAATATGACTCTTTTAAATTGAGAGACAAATACAGAGTAGATATACGCCATACAATGTGGTATCCATTATATAAATAGGCCCACCACTCAAATATATTTGTGTCTATCTCTTTCTCACACAACAATGTTATATTAACATGAGAGGATCCAAATTCATCCTTACCATAACCAAGAAATAATAGTTGACTCAGAGACAATTAGATCAGGTACAAATGTTACTACCTTCTAACATTACAACTCTTCATTGATGAATTATAAATATTCAGCCTTTTTAATCTCAAAAACATTTTTATAAAAGTTGTATTCCAAATCCGCCAGCCACACAATTCTCAACTATATTTGGTTGAATGCCATATATTATTCATAGAGCAAAACTATAACCTTCCTACATTAATATTTTACACACACTCTTGACTAAAACGAAAGACTCTCACTCAAATAGAAAATTTATAGGCATCACCGATGAAAGTGTCCACACAAATACAAATAAAATGTGACTTAAATTAAACAATACATGAGATTACAAACCTCGCCTCTCAGCTCTGCATAGTAGACAGCTCCAAAACCACCTTGACCAATTTTATTAGCCTTACTGAAGTTATTTGTGGCATGGGCTAGTTCTTTGTATGAGAACTCCACTGATTTCTCCACAGTAATGCCTGTGATGCCAGTATCAAAACCAGCAGCAGGATTGTTGGAATCTGAAATTTTATATTCAGCACCATTTTATTCAGTCATCAATTATATTATCATTTTACAGGTTTTGTTCATTTGTTACATGTTATGAAAGAGAAAGAAAATAATGAACAATCAGAACAGTAAACAAGCTTCTGTGGACCCCAAGACCCAATAAGGTTCAGATTTTGTTTTTTTTAATAATTATGACAAATCCAACAACAACAACAACAAACCAAACATTTTCCCACTAAATGGGGTTGGCTATAATTATGACAAATGCATTGAAAGAAAAAGTTATGGTTTTGAATCCCTAATAGAACACAGCCTAAAATGTTATCAAAAGTTTTATTATATATTACAATCCAAAAGGGTTCAAATTTAAAGTTTGATATCACTATTTGGTCAAATGTGTGCTTTATGTAAGCATCGCTATGATAGGTCATGAACTGTTGATTAAAAAGAAATGAAGTTGCTCTAGGCTGAACTTCAAGTCAACTCAAATGAAGAATGAGTGGACTGAAATGAATATTGAGCCAATGCCAAAGAAGTTTCAATTAATCCAGCAGTTTTGAACCAATAAAAACGGTGTTCAAGTGCACTCACAGCTGAAAGAAAATAAGAAGTTGACTGAACCAAAATTAATTGAGTGCACACAAATTTAAAGATGGACTGAGACATTTCAGAAAGTGACAGCAATCAGAATTTTGAGAATGAGCTGGGATCACATATAACCAGAGACCAGTCAGCACCTGAATCAAGAATTCAACAAGTTCAGATTCTTACTCATTTTGTGCACAGAAGTACTATTTACCATAAGAAGCTATTGGGTTATTTTACCTAGTTAGCTTGCACTTTCAGTCTAGAAAGTGTTGCTGTATCCTAGGTTGAAGCATTGTGGGCTCCCTATTAGAAAACGTACAAAAGGTAAGGGGTAGGTCGGTGATATTGCTAGGGAAGCTGTGTAATCAATAACATGGTGGGAAAAATTTAAAGGGTGAACTTGGAAACTGAACATATACCAAAGTTAGCTGAATCAAGATAAATCCGGGTGTCCTAATGCTCTTCTTCTACATCTATATTTACAGTTTTATTTTCTCATTCTCAAGATTTCCTTGCAGTTGATTGTTTCCTTTTAACATTTTAATTCCAGAACAACAGGGTACTCTGTTTTTCAGAGTTTCTGTTTCACGGCTCTTCAGTTGTGTTTGATTCCTCTATAAAAGTTCTAATTCAGTCTTTAATCTTTTACTTCTGCTCTAAGTTTTTACAAAACTTTTCAGACCACTCTTTGACAGTTTCAACTTTGCATCAAATTAGTTGGTCTTGTGCTCCATTCCCGTCAGTCATACAGCCACAGGTAAAAAAGGATGCACTTAAGATGATTAAACGGAATTGTCAACCAGATTTTTGTGAGTCCATGATCTCTCTGTCAATTGGACACTTTTTAGTACAAACTATAAGAAGTGTAATGATGAAAGTAAGAATTAGGGATGGTTTAAGAAAATTAACTAATGACAGCATCACACTGTGAACTTTTTCCTTCCAGATGGTTTAGCTAGAGAGACAAGGGAAACGAGACCTACAATTGGGTATGTTATGAGATTATTTCAGTTCTACTTCAGATTGTTATATAAGTTATGGAAGAATTGTCAAATCAGTTAAGCCTTTTGAAAACATTACTTTTTACATAAAATTTAAGGGGAAGATCAATGGGAAGTAGGAGGGTCAAAAGTAGAAATAGATGTACCCTTCTCATGTTGAGTAAACACTTTTGGTTCTTCTGAAAGCAATTTTCCCTCTTCCAACTTCTTGTTTCGGTAATATACAACAAAAACAGACGCTGCCAAAATAAGAACCCCAGCTACTGCTCCAACAGATATTCCAGCAGTAATCCCACCTGCTAGACCTGCTTATGTAGAAAAATAATATGAGTATAAAGTAGTATTGACACTATATTTTCAGGATATTCTTACCTTGGGTCTGATATGAATATCAAAAGCAACTGAAAGCAATCATCAAATAAGTAACTTTTTGAGAAGTGAGAAGGTCAAACCTCCTGTGCTGCAAAGGAAAATGAGAACACAAACATTAGGATCAAAAAATTTATTGGAGAAAAAAAAACTTGCAACTTCATTTGCTAATTGCATGAAAAGTAGGGTGGTTACCTTTGGGGCAAGGACACATAGGTGCCATTTTGGTCTGGAAAGTGAAAAAAGAAAAAATGTGAATCAATATTTATAGTACCTCTGAAACAAGTTGAAAAAGATATAAACATAATACTTGTGGTTAACCATACAATTGAATGCTTCTCTAACGTTGCAAGCATTTTGAGACAATAATTGATCAGAAATCATTAAAATAATTTTCATGAGTTACACGTCATGATTCACATTAGTTGACAGTGAAATCATCATCACTAAAGAAAAAACTAGAATTAGTTTTTAAAGTGAGATTACTACTTTATTTGAGAATCCTTGGATACTCAGGATAAAAGATTACGACATAGAAGCTTGATCCAATAAGTTTGTATAGATCATCCTAATCTCTTGCCAAGTTGCTGTATAATTATTTACAGCATCGCTGTAATAAACTAATAGACTGCCTACTAAAATAAGATTTCATATGCTCACTTTCATGCAATATGAAAGTCATCCCTATAGATAACTATAATTATTTATGTTCCAGTATTACTCAAAATAATTCCTTTAGGACATGACAGAAAAAGGGAGACAAAATTAGCATCCAAACACTTGAATATGTAGATTGTACGAAAGTTTAAATTAAAATACCAATACCCTTTAACAGATCATAGAAAAGAACAAAGTATTTCAAGAAAACCTATATGTTAATGTTAACTTTGATGAATCCACAATTTATATTCATCAAAAAGTACCAGAACAGGCTACGCATACCTGCACAAAATAAACTGGAGTACCCAGCAGTAAACAACACAATAACTTAAATAGCCACTAGCATAAGGAGCAGCAGTCTCTGCTAGAACCGTACACACCTTATCATACTCTCCCTCATATACCATCTCTTACGTAAGTCTATATTTCCACAGTTACACTTACAGCCACTAGAAGAGAACAACGTTAAATTTTAAATCAGCACACACTTGACACAGAATGTATTCTTCACCGCAGAAACAAATCCAATTACATCCTGCATTCCTCTCCCTTCATCTATAATAGAGAAAAGCATTCCAAGCTAAGGGATGGACTATCCTGGCTTATAAGGACCTTGATAGGAAATAAGCAAGGAAAACTCATTTTCCAAAACACTGATGAATCTCCAGCTAGCAATGCAGCTTATTTTTTCCTATTGATAAAAATGTGTCACATTCGGGATTCTTTTCAATATCTGGTGAATGGTCATGGTATTAATGTGTATAATCCCTTAGAAGTAAGAGATGCTGCTTTGACTTACTATCATAACAGAGTCCCTCCTGATTTATACAGAGTAAGTCAGGAGAACTATTTTCTCTATGGGTAAAAACAAAGCTCCAGGACTCCTTTTGGCGATCCTTTCTTCAAGACAGTTTGGGATGGTTTTACATAGAATTCAACAATAAGCTGTTTCTTCAAAATCCAGGAGACAGGAGACATTCTGTCTCGAAGACCTAGCTTAAATGAGCAATTTGGCGACTCAATTTTGTGGGAAAAAAGCCAAGATTTAGTCCCATTTGTAAATTCTACAAGATAAAAGTTAAATTACCAGTTCTGAATACTCTTTAATACACATAAAAAGCCAATTTCAGAGAAGATAAAAAATCTCAATATAAGACAAATCCTGTAGTAATAAAATTTAGAATAAGTAAGCCTAAATTTAGAATCCTACTCAAGCATAGTTTAAAACTAAACTTCATGCCCTTGACCAGAAAAACAAACTAGATTACGTGGCATTATATAAATAAATCACAGTAATATTAATTGCCCATTACCAAACTAAAGTCCAAAACATGGTAGTTGCAAAATAAGAACGTACCTCTCCCCGGTATATAAACCAAACCGCTCCCTTGGCCGAAATTAACACCCGGATTATACCTCTGCAGCAACACCGGATCAAGATTTGTTTGCTTCGCAATTGACTCTAATGAATCCTCAGCTCTAAGTGGGTACGTGGTGAACAACCCATAATCCTTCGAAACTTTGCTGTTCCCACACGAACAGTTAATAGTGACATTTAGCGTTCCAGAATCAGGAATATTGGTTGGTCGATAGCTGTTCAAGCTCTGCAACCACGACTCTGTGGTCAGATTGGAGTAGCTCTGACTCGCAACCGACGTATAGGTATCCCTTGGCTGAAGTTTGTACTTGAATACGTGACCAAGATATTCACCTCCAATGCAATCGCAAGGGAACGGAACGTTCACTCTAGTGCCGGTTTCTACATAATCTACGGTTGCTGTGCCTTTGTTATAGCTCGCGATATCTTCTTCGTTATGAAGAACTTGGGATTGCATAATCTCGGAAAGCAATGTCATGTTGTCAAAACCATCCGAAACATAATAGGAGGCTATAGCCAAATCGCATCCTTTCGTACACTTTGATTCTGCAGCGAAACAAATAGATGGTAGCAACAAGAAGAGAATGGGTAAGCCGAGTCTGTTTTTCATTTTTATCTCAAGAGTTTGAGAAGCAGAGAGAATCAAAAACCCCAAAAGAAAATATGGGAGGGTCGAATACGCGAAGGAAGGAGAACTGTACACAGAAAGAGAAAGCGGCTTAGAAGTTTGAAATTTGCTTTTGGAAGCTTCTCAATTGGGTTAGTTAGCTACTTTTAACTGTTTCGGAGTCGAATTAACCCTAACACAATGTAATCACGGAGGTTTGTCTAATGTCTATGACCTTAATCACAATCATAGAAGAGAGACCAACTGTTGACCTGCTGTCATTTGCAGGAAGAAACTCTGGCCTTCCATTACAGCCTACTGGTAGGATACGGTGGGATGGGACCACCTTAGTTTTGTCTCAGAAATGAAAGTCAAAAAATATTTTAAAAAATTCAATATTTCAAAACATCATGTTTAAAAAAACTTATTTTCTTCAACATCTAATTATTATCTTTTTTTAGTAATAAATTTGTTTAAAGTATAGATAAATTATATTTTTTTATTTGAATCTTACTTAATCTAGCACAAGTATGAATGAGTTAGGCTTGTACTTGTGTCAAGTTTAATTTATTTTTTCTTATTATAGATTAAGTATGGACTTTTTTATGTTTTAATAAAATTTATTTAATAATTAAAAATTAATATAATTGTAATTTATTTAGACTAATAAATTTTATAATTAAAATTAATGTAATTGAAAACTTTCTACATATATATATAAAGAAGTAGAATTAATTTTTAAATATTTTTTTAATTAAATATTTAAAGTGAGTAATATATTATATAAATATAATTTAAATATATTTTTTAAAAAAATAATAATTAATTTAATCATTTTAAAAAAAGTCAAGTTTAATTTAAAATAATATTAACGATGGCTCTTCAATGCAACTTTGTTATGACCCACTGGAGTCATACAGTCTATATTGACTCTTTTTCGCCCCAGGGTCACGCATCTTTGTCCAAGTCTCAATAAAATATTTTCTTGAAAATGTTATATCTATGGAAAATATCTATGAAAATGTTATATCTATTAAAATAAATATTTAAGAAATTAAGTAGATAAAATATCGACCGAATGGAATGAATTGGAATAAAATCAAACTAATGGCTGAATAAGATATCTTTCTAGATTAGGGATATGGTAAGATGTTCACATGACACGCAACCAAAGTTAAAATAAATATTTATTTAAATAAGTTAAAATAATTAATGAAAATTTAATTTAAGTAAATAGAGTCAATTTATTTATTTTCTTAGGTACATAGACCGGCCTAAAAGGAAAGAAAACAAAGAAAAAATAGAAGAAATAATTACACATTAAAATTAAAATTTGAGATATTATTTAAAAAAAAATACTACCTTTCACTCTAATCAATTAGAATAATATTAATTCTTATACAAAAAAAGTAAAAGAAAAAATCTTTGCAAAAATATTGCGCTAATAGGTTACAAATGGCGTCCGGATCCTTTGTTGTGAATTCTCCGTGCTTGGTTTTTTTAGCAGCGATTTTTCTATTGCTAAGATTTTTTGCAACAACTACTACTGCCCCTATAACTTTGTTAAAATTAATTATTTAAACAAAAGTTATAGCAGCAACAATATTCGTTGCAATAATATTAAAACACACTTTAGCAACGAAACAAACCGCTGCTAAAAGCGCCGTCCAAAGGATTACAGCAGAGGATCCAAAATCGTACAAATCACCAAGGGGTCCTCTACGAGATAAGTTCTTAAGCGCATAAAGTTTACTGCGTCATTTGTATATTGATGAAAATCAAATGTAATATTAAATGTGAATTTGACATGACAGTTGCTTTCCATCCAAACTTGACGTCATCCAAGTTTGACTTTTGGACCTGTTATATAATTTTAATTTTAAAACACTAGAAAATATACTATTTTAATTTAATACACAATAGTAAAAAGGTGTTTATTATTTGAATATATTATATTTTTATTATAAATAAATCTATTTATACATATGACAACACTCATTATTAACATTGAATTCTTATAATATTTTTATAATTATATTAATAATTTTTTTGAGTTTATAGTCTTATTTGTAATATTTCATCATACTCTTAATAATATTATGTAACTTTTTTTATACATGAGTATATTTAAAAGTATATTATGATATCTTTAATTTTATTTTATGACTATAATCTTATAAATAAGATGTTATTGTATACAACTGATGATGATAAATAGAATTTTATGCATTATTTCTTGTATTCTTGAACTCTTTGTATTACAACATGTTCTTGAACTTTTTGTTTTACAATAAGTTCTTGAACTTTTTGTTTTACAACAAGTTCTTAAATTTTTTGTTTGTATGAAGCTGCAAAATTTGGTTGTTGAGAGTTTTTTAAATTTTTTTATCACTACAAGGTAAGTAAATATATTTTTCTTCTCTTTCATATTTTTTACCCTAAATGTAAGGTTTTATTCTTGTAAGGAAAAGAAAATGTGTATATGTATACTTTAATTATTTGAATTTTTATTTACTAATTTCTTAAATATAGTTTATTTACAATGTCAAATTTAAAAAATTTTGAATTTATTGCACTTGATAAAAACTATTTAGTATTATTGTTGTCGAAATTCATTTATGGAATGATTCTTAGAGATACTATTAAATAAGGAAATCACGCATCCCTTAAAGATTGCATAAAAGTAATGATTTTTCTTGGCCTCATTTGCATGAAGAATTGAAAATAGAAAATTTTACTATCAAAGACCCCTTAGTCCCTGGAACAATTTGAATGAGAGATAAGAGTATAAAAAAAAACATTCTTTCTAAGACTCGTTATGAGTGGATAAATTTACATTTGCAAGGTTTTAAAACTGTATGTAAATATAACTTGATCTTTTTTTAAAATTATCTCTCAATTGAAATTATGGGGAGAGAAAATTAATAATAAGGATATGTTGAAAAAGACATATTTTACTTTTCATGCATCGAATGTGCTTTTACAGTAACAATATCAAAACTATAAATTTGCCAAATATTTTTAGCTAATTGCATGATTGCTTGTGGCTGAGTAAAATAATGAGCTTACATGAAAAATCATCAATTTTATCTAATTGGATCAACTTCATTCCATAAAGTGAATGTGACTTTTTTCAGAGTGGTAGATGAGGTCATGGTGAAAAATGAGGCCATGGAAGAAAAAATACATGCAATTATGAAAATTATTCATATTTTCCTTCAAATTATGAAAATAAGAGTACTACACAAAGCATAAGAATGAGACCAAAAATGTAACGACCCCCTAATCCACATTATACGGTCATTTATTTGCATAGCGGAAGCATATGGGTTTCTCTAAATGGTTATTCCCGATGTGAGAACGTCAGGGAATCGTTACTTGTTGAGCGTAACCTAAATAGACATCCTGTTATTCATTCAGATTCTGTTCAACCCTAATTCACATGCAGCTATACTAATTATACATACATTCAGCGTAATTTACTCTGAAATGAAAAACTAAATTCCATACATACATCATATCAAGCATTCATACAAATTCCAACTTAATTACATACATTACAGTGGTAAACCCTGACAAAAATCCGGCAGAGTCTCCCCTGTATTTCGAGCATATCCCAAAGTACAATAGTCATCCAATTTAGAAATATACAACCATTCCAATAATAACAGAAAAGCAAAAATTACAGAAAAACAATACACAACATCATTAGTATAAATATATACAGTGCAATTCAAGCCTAGACTAAGCTGCTCTTCTGTCTATCACCAAAGCATTGCCCAGCTAGCGTTTAGGTCTCGGTTCCTGTTCATCTGAGTAAACAACCTGGTGAGATATAAAATCCCAATAGAATAATTTACAGTTCAAAATACTATTCGAAATCTGGTTGAATACTCAGCGGTGCAAGCACCGAAAACAACTTCTTGAAATCAATTCAAAATCCATGAAATACCTTTTCTTTAAAAGAATCAATTTATCGCATGGAAATCACGGTAAATACTCAAAATCATAAAAATATAATTCTTTGAAAATCAGTAATCGAAATCAAGTTAAATCCCATGTCCGGTGTATCTAAATCTATGTCGACCACAAATCCTTTACGATCGAATCTAACATTATCCAATTGCACGTTATCTAGAGATATTTCATCTCTTATCGTTGGGTGTGATCTGTAACACCAATCACCCAAATCTCGTCTATATTGTGAGTGTGATCCGTAACACCAATCACTCAATCAAGGACCAGATGAGAATCAACATCTAGGACATCCCCTAGCATGTGCACATACGCTAATTCTCATCCTCATACAGTCTATTCGAACTCACATGCACACGGTCGGCTATTCCTCAGGGTTCTAGGGTATTACGCCTAAATCACAACGTTTTCCTGTCTAGGTTATCCCCCCTTATACTCCTAGAACCTTTCTTTGTAACGCCCCTATCTAGTCTTGTTGTTCAGTCCGATATCAATAGATAGGTTTGGTACATTATTCTTATCCTTTTAATTATTTTCTGAGCCGTTAGACCATTCAAGTTACATTAAATGAATTAGTTCGGATCTTTTTGCTCGATAAAAATAAAACTTACACGCATCTAATCTAATAATGAAATTCTACACTACATGATGAAAATACAGTCTTTCATATAAATCCAATAATACAAGTCTGATAATAATCATTACATACTGATGTATTTGTCCCCAGATATGTGAAGTACCCGCCCCACAGAAGTCAGGAGACAACAGGCCTACCACTCAGACTTTCGCACAAAATAGTGATGGATCGGTCCTTCACATATCCGTTTTCCCCGGTATCCCTAGAACCACTTGTATATACAATCAAATTAGCTGTCATATTCTAATTCGAGTACATCTAGGACCTAAAAATAGGGGTTAAAAAAACTTTTCTTAATCAAAAGGTACTACCACCACGCATCCCTGCTACGTGTCCGTATCTGATACATATTAGCACATAGATGAGAAACACAGGTTTCTCAGTAGCTTAGCAATTCATAGTTTAAAAGAAACTAATATGTACTAAGGTGCAGACACCAAAAACGTTCAATCTACATCCTTGATTTAGGAGTAAAATACATAACTGTAAATAGGCAATTATTGCATGATAAATTTAGTAGTTAGCAACAGTTATAGATCTTTTTCACCGACTGTTCTCTTATGCGTACCGGTTTATTATTACGAAGTTATCAGAACGTACATACATGTTGTGTGAACACTAGATCACAGGGGTGGACACACCTTCGGCCACACTTCCCTAGGTCACTCGTGTAGAGCACCTTCGGCTATATCTCGTAATTCATGAACACTTGGCCACGTATATAGCATAATCGTGGACACTAGGTTATGGGCATGGAGCACCTTTGGCCACACCTCGCTAGGCCGCCCGTGTGGGGCACCTTTGGCCACACATTGTAAATTGTGGGCACTCGGCCACATACATAAAATCATCGGGACACTAGATCACGGGTATGGAGCACCTTCGGCCACACCTCCCTAGGTCACTCGTGTAAAGTACCTCTGGCTATACCTCGTAATGCGTAGACACTCAGCCACGTGTCTAGCGTGATAACGAATACTAGATTCTGGGCATGGAGCACCTTCGGCCATGCCTCGCTAGGTCGCTAGTATGCACTCGAGACCCCGCGTGGTGCAGTGTCACCCTACATCCCCCTTTTTGTTATCCAAGGATAGGTTTTATTTCCTCGGAACTTTCGAATAAATTCGAAAGTTCCATATTATTCATTTTTTTTTCTGGGAAATCATATCTAAGTTCCTTCTTAAAATATTACCCATGGACATACCGTTGTCTACTTTTCTTGGGACTTATCCTCACATAGATTCCTTCCTAAAAATATTATTAATAGACATAATAATCTTTATTTATTCTTACATAAACTTCTTTCCAAAAATTATTATTAAAGGACATAATATTTCCTATTTATTTTTACCTAAATTTCTATTATTAATGGAAATAATATTTCCTATTATTTCTCCCATAAATTTCCCTCCAAAATTATTATTAATGACTACAATAATTCTTTACTTTTTTTTAGAATTTATCATTACATAAAATTTCCTTCAAAATATCAATAATGACTACGAAATTTTCTACTTTTTCTTAGCATTTATCTTTACATAAAATTTCCTCCAAATTATAAATAATGACTATAATATTTTTTACTTCTTCTTAGAATTTATTATTACATAAAATTCCTTTAAAATTATAAATAATGACTACAATATTTTCTATTTTTTCTTAGAATTTATCATTATATAGAATTTCCTTCCAAATATCAATAATGACTACAAATTTTTTTTACTTTTTCTTAGCATTTATCTTTACATAAAATTTCCTCCAAATTATAAATAATGAATACTATATTTTCTACTTCTTCTTAGAATTTATTATTACATAAAATTCCTTTCAATTACAAATAATGACTACAATATTTTCTACTTTTTCTTAGAATTTATCATTAAATAGAATTCCCTTCAAAATATTAATAATAACTACAAAATTGTCTACTCTTCTTAGAATTTATATCTCCTATAATTTCCTTCTAAAAGTTTAGTAATTCCCATGAGAATATCCCTCCTAACCATGATCTTTATTCACCTTAAACCTCCACAATTTCATTCCTCATAATAGTATTCATCATGCATTATTTGTGTTTATGGCTATAAAGTTCCTAATGCTAACTTCATACATCTTACTTCATCTTTATTTGTGTTTATTTCTCAAACATAAAGGGCTAACACATTATGAATCTTATTCAACATAGCCAACTCCTAAGTTTATCATGCATATTATATCAAATCACATCCTAAATCAAGAATGGAAAGGATTATTCTAGCTCCATGAAAGCAACATTGTGGAATACATATACCAACTTATGGAACCAAAATAAAAAAAAATTGCTAACCTACCTTTATGGTGAGCTAAAAAGAAATTATCTTGGCCCCCTCCTTGGTCTCCTTCTATTCCTTGTTTCTTTGCTCTTTTCTTCCTTGGTCTCTCTTTCAAGTGAGGTTTGTTGTGTTTATGAAGAGTCAATCTCTCAACTCCTTCTCCCCTTTTTTTTTTGGACTAAAATTCTACACTCTCTTTTTATAAAATATATGTATATATATATTTTGCACAAAGTCTACTTGCAAGTACACTTTGCCTTTGCTTATACTCTTTGTATTTTCCTTCCTTGTAAGTTTAGATTTGTCCGCTCTTACAAGCAACTAACTTCCACAAGCAACCTTGATATTCTTTTTTTTTTGTTGCATCCTTCTTTCCTTCTTGAGCTTCTTATTACAATAATTAAAATAAAAATTCTGCACTCCCTTCTTGCCTACTTCATGCCACCTTCCCTTGTGATTGTGCTTGCCATGAGGTTATATATATGTATATACATTTAGCTTAAATTCTCCCTTTTCTTTGGCAATTTGGCTAGCCTAATGAAAGGATAAAAATTCAAATCAAGTACTTTAATTTTGTGCAAGCTTACCTTCAATATAACTATTTTCGTCCCCTTTAATTATGCAAGTAGAATTTTCCCTTCCTTAAGCTAATTCCTTAAATTGATTAGCAAGCAAGCAATTAATTAAATGACACCATTAATTTAGGTTAATTAATTGATGGGGTGTTACATTATTAGGGTTGTCCTGATTTATCACGTGATCCCTAACATGGTGCAGGCTAAATCTGGTTAAAATAATATCTTTATAAAACTTCCTGCACTCGGGATACTTAACGGTCGTCCCATACCGGCTATCAAGTACCCTACCCTAAGTAAATCCGTCCTAATGACATCTAAACTCGATAAACAAAACGTCTAACATGCAAATGGGATATCTAGCACACAGGCATGCAATTTAGTCCATCGAAAGCAGCACGAGAATCCATGCAATTTATCTAAGTCAGTCAGGTATCCACTAGGTCAAATCTAAACTCGGGAAGTGTAAATCATCCTACCTGATCTCTGGTTGCTCCAAATCAATCCGGGACTTCTTGTATCCTTGGATTTCGAGTCAAATCAATTCCCTGGACATTTAAATGAATATTCAAGCTTGTTACGTCATCCGTTTTACGATCCTAAGTCCGATTACCCTATTTCCTAAATCAGTTTATTTCCTATTCGCGTTTGGCAGCTAATTTATTCAAAATTCATTAGTTTTAGGTTAATTGGACCTTACCAGGGTTGCTGGATGATGGAAATCTGTCCCGGCAAAGATTTGTCTCTTGTATATCCGGGACTCTCCAAAGACGGCGAGCATGACGACGCACTACGGTGGCGCACGGCAAGACGGTGGAAAGGGTTTGCTTCGAAAATCACACCACGGTGAAGGCCGCAAGACGAGGAGTCCGAATATGGTGGCGGTGCAGCGGTTCATGATCGTTTGGACAGTGTTTTCTAGCCCCAAAACTTTATGCACGACGAACGGAATTTCCTTCGATCCAAGCGCATCGGACCTCCGTTCAATCCGCTACGACGCAGCCGGGTGGAGGAAGTCGGCAGCCACCACGCTGGGTGGTGGCAAAGGATTTACTAACGGTGGCTAACAATGGCGATCTCAACTGACAAAGTTTTCACACGATGAAGGAGAATAACGCCATTTTTCGGCGAGTCCGCGACCGTCACGTCGGGTGGTCAGCTGGGTCGAGGTAAAGGAGTCGATTGGTAGGCGAAGTGGTGGCTCACGGTGGCCCAGGTGGTGGTGCACGGTGGAGGAGAGAAGAGAGAGAGGAGAGAGAAAGTGGAGTGATGAGAGAGAGAGGAATGTTGCAAATGGCGGGGTTTCGGGGAATTTAAAGCTTCCAGGGGCGATTCCGTCTTTTCCTGAGCCACTCGAGGAAACTTCAGGACGTTGTCATTCACCCGGATGTTGGTACGAGTTCCCATGCAGAGGTTTTTGGCCTCCGTATGAGAAACCAAAGTCTGAAACTTCGTCTATCAGTCCCTGATCACCGGATTGTGTTTCCTGTCATCAAATCGCGTATTTGACTCCAAACAGCTTTCTAATTTCATTTGTCATTCTCGATAATTATGCCAGCCTCAGTATACATGCAATTAATGTCAAAATTCAATTTTTATCTTTCAAAATCAGTCTCGGTTATTACAAAAAATGAGAAAACTCAAGAAAAAAAAACCTTAAAAGAATGGTGAAAATATTTGCTACAATTGCAGCACAAAAGGTCATTGGTATCACATTTATGGTACTATAAAATATTTGATTGATCTTTATAAAGTATCACTAAAACATAAAGAAAATCAAGCTAAAGTAAATTGTTTTTTAGCATGTTAATCCTAGTATTTTTTATGGATCACAAATAGAAATTAATTTTGACATTTATAATTTTTTTTTAAATATTGTAGTGCCAAAATTAATAATTTAATTAGTGATGAAAATGATTGCTTTTTTTAGAATATTTTTATATTATGTTTCATTTTAATTTCAAGTGTAATTTGTTCCATTAGTTTATTTAAATTTAAATAAAATGATGTTTTGAGAATTTTGTTTACCTCAAAGTAATAAAATTATTTTAATTTTGTTTTTAGATAAGATATTATATTCAAAGTTATAGAGAATGACATATATCATGTGAACAATGGTGCAACTCATACAATTCTTCATGATAAGTAATATCTTCAAAAATTAACATTAACTAAACTTAATGTTAATATAATATATAGTTCTTCAAATGTCATAAAAGGCTCTGAAAGAGCTCACATTTCATTGCCAAATGGGACAAAATTAAATATTGATGATATATAATATTTTAGTAGATCTAGAAAAAACCTACTAAGTTTTAAAGATCCATTGAAATGGGTATCACATTGAGACAAAAAAAATGATGAGGATATAGAATATCTATACATTATTTCTACTATATTAAGCCAAGATTGAATCAAAATTTATGCATCAAAACTGCTTTAGACCCAAAGAATTTTTATACTTTGGAATGATTGTCTTGGTCATTTAGATTCAATCATGATGTGATGTATCATAAAAAATATATAAGGACATTCTTTAAAGGACTAGAAGATCTTATTATCAAATGATTTCTTTTGTAAATATTGTGCTTAAGGTAAATTAATTGGTGAACTTTAATTGGTGAACTTTTTAGAACACATTTATTAGATTGCATTTTTTATGAATCAATTTTTCTATCTTTAAGAAAAAAAAATATAAATTTACAAAAGCACATGGAATTAGTTGTAATATATCAACATTATCATATTATGATACTTGCAAAAATTAATGTGAATTTGAAGTTCAAAGAATAATTCATTTGCAAAATATTTCAAATCAGTTACCATATATTTTTATAGATACTCAGAGGATCACTAAATCACATGTGCCAGCCACAAATATTCTATCACAGTTAGATGCCCTTGTAGGACAATCTGTTGATATAAGAGCTAATGAATCTAAAATATGTTAGAAGCATGGTAGAAGAATTGGTGCAAAAGATACCATTCCTAAAAAGAGAAGAAGTAAGGAAATTTCTCTTAAAAATAATAAAGAAGTTTCAAATACAAATCAACAACTCTATGTTTCTAAACAAGTAACCCCAAAAGTTGTTTCAACCCCAGAAGTAGTTCTAGTGCTAAAAAATTATGATATCTCATTGAAATATGGAGAATGTGGAAAAGAAATGAAATTGTTAATCATATTTTTGCATTTGCATAGATTATGAAATTACTAATGATTCGGGTTCTGAACCTAACATTATAGAAGAATATCGATATCGAAATGATTGGCCAAAATGGAAAGATGCAACACAAGCAAAATTAAACTCATTATCAAAACGAGAAGTTTTTGGACTAGTTATCCAAAAACCTAAAGATGTTAAACCTGTAAGGTATAAATAAGTATTTGTTCGTAAAAGAAATGAGAAAAGTAAAACTATGAGAAACAAGGCATAAATTTGTGGCACAATGTTTCTCACAAAGGCTTGATGTAGATTATAATTAACCTTATTCTCTAATTATGGGTACAATTACATTTCAATTTTTAATTGGTATGGTAGCCTTTGAAAAAATTGATATATGTTTGATGGATGTAGTGACTGCATATTTATATGAGTCATTAGATAATGACTTATATTTACATGAAAAATCTTGAAGGATTTAAGATGCCTAAAGCATACAACTCAAAATCTCAAGACATGTATTCCATCAAATTACAAAGATTGTTATATGGATTGAAACTGTCTGGATGGATGTGGTATAACCTTCTCAGTGAAAATTTATTAAAACAAGGATATAAGAATGATCTTATTTGGTCCTTGTGTTTTTATCAAGAAGGAGAATTTTGGATTTTCCATAGTTGTAGTTTATGTTGATAATTTACATGTTGTAAGAACTCTAAAAGATATTTAAAAAAAAAACTGCACTATATTTAAGAAAAGAATGTTAAATGAAAGATCTTGGGGAGATAAATTTTTCCTAAGATTTCAAGTTGGAAATTTATCGAATGGAATTATTATTCATAAATCATCTTACATTGATAAATTTTTGAAAAAATTCCATATGGATAAAGGTTATCCTTTTAGTTCTCCAATTATTACTTTTTCACTTGATATAGAAATAGACCTTTATCGTCCATAAGAAGATAACGAAGAATTTCTTGGTCTTGAAGTGCCATATAAAAAATAGGGGCATACCTTAAAAATTATACTAGACTAGACATAGCCTTTGCAATGGACTTGTTATCAAGGTTTAGTTGTGCACCAACAAAAAAGCACTAGAAAGAAGTGAAGCATATCCTTCAATATCTTTGTGGAAAATCTCATATAGGCTTATTCTTTTTAAAATAAGCAAAACCAAAATTAATTAATTGGATATGCTAGTATTGGATATCTTTACACATTGAGGCATGTTACATCATCAAATGACTCAGAGATATTGGTTATTTATGAAAGAAGTCATAAGTGTGTGTGATTGAGAACCATGACTCATCATATTACGAAAGTATGTGGATTTTCTAGAACCAATGACAAAGCAACAATATTGTATGAGGATAATGTAGTATACATTAACAATTTAGATGATCTTTTCACTAAAGCTTTGCTAACTCAAGTATTTTTAAGAAGCATGTATACAAAGTATTGAAGACTTACATAATAAATATAAACTTAAGGGGAAAAAAATTAACTATGCATAATGTATTCTTTTTCCTTTGCTAAGTTTTTATCCACTGGGTTTTTCTTAGTAAGGTTTTAACGAGGCACATATTCATAGTGTGTGGTCATCCAAAGGGAAGTATAATAAATGCGGTCCTAAACTATTTTGAGAAAATTGTGACTTTTATACATACCATACCAGTACTGTGAAGAGATGAGGAAAAGATCCTAAGAGTTAGTTTTCTGTGTTCTTATGAGATGAAAATTTAGCATGAATTGAATGGCATTCTTCTAGTCAGAGAGTTCCCTAATGCTTTACCAAAAGAGATATATAGTCTCTCACCTGAGAGAAGTAGAGTTTTTCATAGATCTGATGCTAGGAATTAGACTTATATCCATGGTACCTTGTAGGATATCTCTGTAGAGCTAAGTGAGCTAAAGATTTAGATTAAGGATTTGTTATAAAAATAGTTTATTAAACCTAGTGCATCGTCATAGGGTGCACCCATGTTTTTTCTGAAAAAGAAAGACAAAAGTTTAAGATTGTGCATAGATTATAGGTAATTAAACAGAGTGACGGTAAAGAATAGGTACTCATTACCTAGGATAGATGACCTCTTAGATCAGTTACTAGAAGCTATTATGTTTTCTAAAATAGATTTTAGGTTGAGGTACCATCAAATCAGAGTGAGGGCAGAGGACATGCCTAAGACTGCCTTTAGGATTAGGTATGGGCATTATAAATTTCTTGTAATACAAGTTGATTTGACTAATGCTCTTGCCATATTTATAGATTACATGAATCTCATCTTTAAGCCCTATCATGATTGGTTCGTAGTAATGTTTATCGATGATATCCTTGTATACTCTAGGAGCAGAAAAGAACATAGAAGGCACCTTAGAGTAGTGCTACAGTTTCTTTGAGAGAAGAAATTCTATTCCAAATTGGAGAAGATTAAATTTTGGTTAGAAGAAGTTAAGCTCCTAGGCCATGCGATCATTAAGGATGATGTAGTAGTAAACCCTAGTAAAATAGAAGCAGTATTGAGTTGGGAAAGACCTAAGATGGTAATCCCTCAATGTAGTTCAGATGATGTAGATGAGATGAAACTAATAGAAAAATTTAAAAATATGAGCCTATCCATTCTAATCCTAACAAATAGGATTTGCTTAAGTACACTGAGGGTAAAATGTGACCTTATAACCCAAATACTAAGAGCTTAGAGGGAGGATGAGTTCTTAAAGTCCCTAAAAGACTTAAGGGAATTCACCAAGGCATTTGATGAAGTGTTACTACTTCAAAATAGGATATATGTTTCGAAGCAAGGAGTTTAGGAGATAAGATCTTAGTAGAAGCCTATAAGAGCCATTATATAGTATATCCTCAAGCTACCAAGATGCACTAAGATTTAAAGAAAAATTTTTGGTGGCCAGGCATGAAGAGGGATATAGTTGAGCATGTGTTAAAGTGTTTAACCTATTAGTAAGTGAAGATAGAGCACCAAAAACCATTAAGATTATTTTAAAGCTTAGACATCTTAAAACGGAAGTGGGATAAAATTTTAATGGATTTTGTTGTAGATTTACCTAGAATCTAGTTAGGAAATGATGTCCTTTGAGTAATAATAGATCGATTGACTAAATATGCTTATTTCCTCTCCATTAAGGTTACTTTCTCCTTAGATAGATTAACTTAATTATACATTCAGGAGATAGTAAGACATCATGGCATTCCCTCTAAAATTGTTTCAGATAGAGACCTTAGGTTTACCTATAGATTCTAGAGAGCTTTGCAAAAAGCTTTTGGTACTAAGTTAAAATTTAGTACTTCTTATCATCCTCAAACTGATGGACAAATTGAGAGAACCATCAAGAACTCAGAGGATATACCTTTGAACAAAGAGGTAGTTGAGGCAAGAACATACCACTGGTAAAATTCTCGTATAACATAGCTACCATTCCATCATTAAATGGCTTCTTACGAGGCATTGTATAGAAGGCAATGTACATCTCCCTTTTGTTTGTTTAAACTGAGAGAGAAGCAATTTTTAGGTGTTGAATTAGTTTAACAAACCATTAATTAGATTAGAATGATCAAGGAGTAAATGGTCATAGCTCAGGACAGACAAAAGATTTATGATGATAGGAAGAGAAGGCCACTAGAATTCAAGGAAGAGGGTCATATTTTCCTAAAAGTTTCCCCATTGACCAGTATTGGTAAAGTTATAAAGTTAAGAAAATTGAATCCTAGATATATTGGACCATTCCAAATTTTGAAAAAAGTTTGTTCATCTGCTTGCCAAATAACTTTACCACTATATCTATCCAATTGTCATGATTTCTTCTAGGTTTCACAACTTTGTAAATATATTCTAGATCCTTCACATATTATTGATCTAGTACAGTAGAATTAAAGGATAATTTAACTTATCACCCTAAGCCAATAAGAATCATCAAAACAGAAGTGAACTATTCATTGAGAGAAAATTGACATTTTAGATGATTTTAAGTGAAAATAGATATTAAAACCTGCATTCTCTATTTTATTAATTCCTTTTGAATGTTATATGCTAGTTTGGTATGCTTATGATGGCTTGTATAGTAGATCTAAGATTTATGTTACTATTCATACTATGAATGTGAGAAAAACTTGGGATTTGAGGGTTACTGAGCTAAGATATTTTTTATTTTTCATGTTAAAAACCTTTTAAAGGTTAGAGGGACTAAGATTGGATAATTAGAAATGAGACTAGGCTGTTATATGGATTAAACATGGATGAAAACACAGGTTGGTAATGTAAAGTCTCACATCGGTTGGGGGGGAGAATGAAGCATGCCTTATAAGGGTGTGGATACCTCTCCCTTGCAGACGCGTTTTCCCCCCTTAGGTTGGGGAAGAACAAAACCATGAGTCTACAGAGGTGGGACAAAGCGGACAATATCTGCAAGTGGGCGGCTGGACTGTTACATTGGTATCAGAGCGGGGGCCCAGATCGGTGTGCCAGCGAGGACACTGGGCTCCCTAAGGGGGGTGGATTGTAAAGTCCCACATCAGTTGGGGAGGAGAACGAAGCATGCCTTATAAGGGTGTGGATACCTTTCCCTTGTAGACGTGTTTTCCCCCCTTAGGTTGGGGAAGAACAAAACCTGAGTCCACAGAGGTAGGACAAAGCGGACAATATCTGCAAGTGGGCGGCTGGACTGTTACAGGAAAGGCAAGGCAAGGCGATATATAGTAGTCGACTACCAGACCTTTGGAAGTCAACTATTGTGTTCCTGCCCAAAACAATCAAGAATATAGCAACCGACTAATAGCTCTATAGTAATCGACTATCATGTTCCTGAGTTGCCTAAAACCAAAAATAGTAGAATAGCAATCAATTCTTAGAAGGTTGGAAGTCAACTGCCAATTGTCAAGTTCAGTTGCCTTATTTGGACAAAGAGCTACCAGCTAACAACTAGAGGAGAGGAAGTTGATTGGTAGGTCTAAAACATGAATTATGCCTCGTAGTTCCTCAACATCAGATTTTAAAGCTCAATTAACCACTCAAACCCAAAGAGTAAGAGAATTAAACATCATGTAACATGAATCAATAGGGAAAATATAAATGAGAGCTATAAGAAAAGTTTGAATTATTCCTAGTGTATGTATTAGTGGTAAATATGCTCAATTTTGAATGATTGATTATTGATATGGGACAATCGTTGGGTATTCCATAGTTGAGCTATAAATTAAGATGCTAAAAAACATACTCAATTAAGTAAAAGAGATTTCAAAAACATCATAATGATTGCGAATTATAGGTTAGCATACCCTAAATAAAATAGTCAAGAAAGGAACACATACATAAGATTAGGCATAACCATGTCTTGGGCTAATTCACCTTAGTGTATATGCTTGCGTCTAGCATACCAAGGACGTGATCCACAGTAACGGGTGGTGATTCCATAATCTCATGATCCGTCTAGCACAGAGCGATGTGATCTACACATAGAGTAATGATCCCATGAGTAGGACATGATCCATCAAATAGAGGGATGACGACCTATATATTTATATACTTTGATCCAATGAGGGATGACGACCTATATATTTATATACTTTGATCCAATGAGGGATGCCTCATAATGTACAGTGGTTAGATACTACCAGGGCCTAGGGCCATAGAGTACTCATTCATGTAGAGCTCAGGGGTATGTAAGGTGTTCGCTGGGCATCACCTTTGATAGCGAAGTTACTCTCTATTCTATTTTATGTGATGAGAAAGAAGGGCTTGAGGCCCAAAGTTATGTATTTTCCTACAGTATGATTGAGAATTATTTATGTTAATAGATTGATACTAAATGCTTTATGATGATAATGATGTTGTATGAAAAGCATGAATATGTTTTCAAAGAATTTATTAAGACTATTTAATTGTACATGCATCATTGAGTACATGACATGCGCATATATTACATCCAATAGATATATGTTTATAGAATTGTGAACAAGAAGAGAATGTATGATTTTCTATATGAGTATAGTTGGTACTAGTAGTAGATTTTAAAACCAAGTAATCTAGCTATTGGGATTATAAATCTCACTTTTTATATTGATGTGTCCAGATGCTGCATTACAACGTTCTATTAGAGATTAAGACAACTATCATTAAGGTCCCATTTATTGGGTTGATCACTTGATCATAGATGTTTGGGTATTATTGGTACACATACGGTGTCTCCTCTAGTTGTTCTTGTACCTGATCAATAGTCACCTTATCAGTAGTCATCTTAGACATTAATTAGTAACATAATTTGGTTAATCTATCTTTGAACAGGGTCTTAAGGTATTTTTGGATAATGCATGGTATTATTTTATGGTATATAGGAAATGATAGATATATAGATGAATGAATATGTGACTAAAACTATCCATAGTAGGTGTTTTTAGGTCATGAGAATTGAGTGACAAACTTGTTTCCTCCTATTCTCCTGACTATATACATGTCTAGGAGTCACATATTCTCATATATATGTCTAATGAAGAAGGATATTAGAATTTATATGCATCCAGGACTAATGTAAGAAGATATCTGTATATATATATATATGACATATCTTATTCTACCTATTTAAATATTTCAATGCGTTGTTATATACGCGTGAGAACCCGAGTGTAGAGACTCATACCTAACTCAATAGTTAAAAATTAATTCGGGTAAAAGAGGCAGTAACACACCTATCTACGTATGCGAATTATAAATAAATCATTGTTTTAATGAACCATAGGTTAGGGGTGTTACATTTAACCATATAGTTGAATAATTTATAACTTTGATCAAAATAGGTTGTAGCTTGATAGAGATTGTTGATCAAATTCATTCATTTGTATTTGGTGGTAAATCACACCCTGAAGCTTTAGAAGTATATGTTGTATTAAAAATATTGCTTATGCCAATGAAAGAAGAAATCGTATGAATTTTTGTAAAGATATGAAAATGACCAAAGATAAAAAAGGTTAGTGTTGCTTGATCCATGTAACTGACCCCGCTTATTGGGAAAAGCCTAGTTTGCCGTTGCTATTATTATACGAAAAAATTACAAATATAAATGTTTTTCTTAACTTTTAAAAATGAAAATTTTTCTGCTAAACTTTCATCGTTCTATATTTGGAAATTGTTCTAAACGAAAATTGTTATCTTAATTATCATTAGTTTCATCTTAATTATCATTGCTCTTGGTTCTTATCTAGGCATAGATGACATTGAAACAAAGTCTTTGAAATTTTTTCACTTAGTCCCTAAAGAAAGTGACTTTCAAACTTTTTATCCTTTTCACATTTAGGGCAGTTTCAACATGTTTTTATAACTAAAAGAAACTTACTCAACCATCCCAAGTGAGAAAATACAATATTTACATGAAAATCTGAAATCCTAACTTGCAATATGAGCAAGCTTTAGATTATGAGAATAGAAAGGAACCCATTGTGAAATTGTATTTTGTAGTTTAAAATTTCCATATCAAATTTCATAGTACATTCTATGTATGTATCAAATTCTAGATTTGGCTTGTAGTAACCAACCTCTATTTTGGTTTTCTTGAATGAGTTAACTGATACACATCTTCTCTTGCCAACAAATCTTTTAAAAATGTAGAGAACAAGAATGGATAAAATTTGGCTAGATACAAAGAATAGAGATGATCCACATATAAAAGAGGCATAAATGGGTTTTTCGAATGGGCATTCAATCAACCAAGGGTGAATAATATAATTCAATGTCAATGCAAGAGGTGTTTGAACACAACATTTAAGGTAAGAAATATTGTGAGATTTGATTTATTGAGCAAAGGGTTTTAGGATAGTTACAAAGTGTGAGACTTACATGGAGAAGCCTTTACAAGAACTGAAAGTCTCATTCGTGATGGTCAAAGGGAAGATGGCAATTTTGAGCTTGATGATATTAATAAGATGATACATGAGGATGTACGTGACCAGATGCAAGCTGATATTGAGAAAAAGTTACAAGAGGAGCTAGATAGGTTGCAAGAAGAGCTTCAAAGAAAGTTACAAGATTGGTATGATGAATTTAAATGGAAGATGCAATCTGAGATCAACTAAAGGATCCAAACACAATTAACTGAAATAATGTCAAATCTCCAATAGGTAATTTTCACCTTTGGTTTTTTTTTTTTTGTTTGAAGTTTGGATTGAATTTTTGGTGTTATTGTGCTAATTGTTTGTTCGTTAATGTTGAGATGTGTTGATTAGTTGTATTGTGTAGAAAATTTAGTAGTATTGTGCAAAAATTTGATGGTATTGTGCTAAACTTTTGATAGTATCATGCTGAAATTTGATGGTATTGCTTCTTAACTTGTTTTAACATATCAAATTGAAGCATAAATCTATGGCTATTCTGAATGTTGTTCTTATAGGTTTTTCTATAAATTTACTTTGGTCTTGGATTTGAGATGTGGATTTTATGCTGTCCAAAACTAAGCTTGCTGTCTAAGTGGTTTTGGGCCATGAATTTGGATTTGGATTTGGATTGAGTCACAGATGTTGTCCAAACTTGCTCTATTATTTCCATGATTTCTAACATGTTTTTTTTCCATGGATTTGAGTGAGAAAATTGAGTTATATGGTTGTTTATATATTTTTTTTCTTACTTTTGTATAAAATGATTTCTAACATGTGGCTGCCTTGTGAGTTTTAACTTATTTTGACATATCTTAGTCTTATCTTGAGATCTTAGTCTTATCTTGAGGGCTTAGTGGATTTCTTAATTTTTTTTATAAATGTAAATGTAGATGCTTTCTTCATTACTTTTATACTTATTTTTAGTGCTTGTACTTTAAGCAGGCAAATTTCAACAAGAAATAATAGAATGAAATTTGGTATTGCTTTTATGTTTTCCTTCTATTGCAATTAGTTATGTTGTTGTAACACATTATATATCATGGACAATTATTTAATTTACTTTCATTTAGTATAATAACATTTTCCAATATTTTGCTTTGGAATTTTATTTTTTAATAACTAGAAATAATAGAAGATAAATAAATAATAAATAATTATAAAAATAGATTTAACTATTAATAATTTAATTATAAAAATATATAAGAATAGAACATGTTAATATCACTTAATCTATATTACTAACTCCATTTAATGAATAAAGACTTTTTTATTGTTGTTATTGTTGATAATGATGTCTATGTCTTATATTAGTATATCTTGGCGGTGAATATAACTTAAGTGAGCAAGGAATCATAAATTTTTAAAAAGGACAACTTTAGAGGCCACACATGTTGATCGCCATTGAAGATAAAAGCTTTTGTGGTTACTTTTGTTATTAAATTGAAGTTTTAGGGCGACATTGGTTGTCACCATTGAAAATGTTTATGGTGGTGAATTTTGCCACTACTAAAAGTGCATCATTGGTGGCGATAAAATGGGGCATTTAGTAGTATCTTCAGTGAATTAGTGGTATCTTCAGTGAATTAGTGGCAACCCTTTTTCTTCACTGAAAACCTTCAGTAGCTACATTTTAGTCATTGGTGGCAACTGTTGTCACTACTAAATCTGTAGAGTTTTGTAGTGTATCTAGTAAAAAGTTTGGAAAATTTTGTGGAAAACATTCACATGTATACTAATTATGTTCTACTATAAGTATGATCTGATACTCTCCCCATTAGACCTAATCTTCGCAAAATAGGTTTCAAAAATCAAGGCCCTTGCACCTTTGGTTGCAACAAGTTAGTCTACTACATATCTTTTTTTTTTTTTTTTAACTTGCCCGTTTGCACTGGCCGTATGGTCTAATCTGAACAAATTCAACCTCAATTCATTGTCTTTTGAATAAAACAACCTTCTAGATGCTTGCGAAGTCATGACCCAATTTATTTAGTCCAAGTTCATAGAGGCAAAAGCATATTTTGACTTTTGAATCTTTCAAAAGATCTGGTAAGTCTATAGGTCCTCAATCAGCTGACTTGATTTCTTGCAGCCCCTTTATCTAAAACAAATATGCTATTATATTTGATAAAATCTTTTTACAAAAGGTTTATAATTTTTAATTGAAAAATCTTTTAATAATCTGTAGTTTTCATGATAAATTATAATTAAATATTCCTATGGATGGATGGAGTGGAATAAGATGAAAACCATCAAACAGTGGTAAAACAAATTATGACTATTTTTTAACGCTAAATTTTGTTTTGACACAAGAATAAGTTTTTTGCATAATAACAAATTTAATGGAAGTGAAATTATAAAGATTAAAAAGGATAATTAATCTTAGATATCAGTATGCAAGTTAAAATTTGGATATTCTTTTACAATAAGCCAGATGCATCATGAGCACCCAAGGATTTGCAGCATCAAGCTCAGGATCTCAAAAGTCAAAAACTAAATCTCTTTACGGACAATATCGAATGCACGATCCTCTACACCGCCCTAATGCACTTAGAATTTTTTTTTTTTAACCACTTTTAGTGCTTTTTGTTGGAAATGAAGTGGTTCAAGAACAGCAACGGTCAAGTTCTTATTATCAATAAGATTTTTTAGAACCTACCAAATGTCAAGAATTAGAGATTTTGTACAATGATATGGCTTCGCTCAACATGATTTTGTACCCTTGCATTCACATTATTAGGACAGAAAACAGCTTCCATCTCATCTAAACCTTGCAGAAGATAGTAACAAACAATTCCACAACTTTTTTAAAGTTCTCATTAATTTTTAAGATAAATTAAATTTATATGTAATTTTTTATAAAAAAATTAATTATAAAAAAAATAAATTGTACCAAACATATACGTGTAATTTTTTTATTAAAAAATTTAATAATAAATATATAAAAATTACCCTTAAATTTTTTTTCTTTCAAGGAAGCTAGGCCACTCCTTTTTTTTTTGGGTCAAACAACACGAATGTGTCTATAGCAAGTAGCAAGCCAGATACAGAAGATATTGCGGGCTCGCAACACAAAATCATACTAAACAGGCCAGCACTTCTGAAAGAACAAAGAGACAATGAGGCAACACCGTCCTGCAACATAAAACTCAACTAATCAAGAACAAAAAGGGAAGCTAAGGATCACATACAATGCACCAAGGTCCTAACTTTTTATGCAATGTGGTTGTTAGAAGCGGTTTGAGTAAAATAGTTTGTGCATCAAGCGTTTTTGGTATAAATGTCCTTGTTGGTTCCTGATTACCTAAATTTTGTATGGGGAATCTCAGAAAATTGTCATTAACCATTTCAAGTGTTTTTACATTTATGTTTCTATTTGATATGACAATCAAGTAGAATTGAGCAAATTTATATTACTACAAAAGAAAAATAAAGACCGATAGAAATACAGAATCTCAGCATAGAGGATCGTCAAGTCAAATTTTGTAATCTTTGATTATGATGCCATTCCCACAACAAAACAATTTAAGATACAAAATCCTAAGGCATATATATACCTCTAGCAATGGAGTAACAGAAGAACAAAACAAAGCACTAAGTTTTGTACAAAGGCTCAAAAATTTGCTGCGCAAGAGATTTTGGGTACAAACTAATTTTAACCAGTGTATCACCAGGATAAAACGGGGTTTAGTGTTCGGTATTCAGTCTCTGTAATTGACCTTATACCATCTTCATCGGGAGTCACTTCTTCTTCCATATCTTCATGCGGAGGGAAGCCACGTTGTCGCCCAAGCAACCATTGGTCTATAACCCCACAATCAATTGCATACTTGATGGTCTGTTCTAGGTATCCTTTATCAGTTATCAAATCGGGCTGAACTGTCAACATTCGCATAATACCTGAAAAGAGAAGAAATATTAAGAACTGAGAAAAATAGTGCTTTATTTTGGGAAGAAGCCTAATCATAAAACACATCTAACTCCAAATAGTTAGTCAGTGCATGTTTTTATTTGACATTCAAACCAGCTCAAACGTGTTTTCCCCTAAAATCATGCTCAAGCACAAAATTCAGAGTTGCTTCTTCCTTCAAACATAATTTTGGGTACTATGTTGCGTGGCTCAACACCAATGTACACATGCACTCAATCACTTACAATCTCAAAATATTGTTTCACACACAAGTTTTGTCTCATGTCATTTGTTCAACAACAAAGTTTAGTAGTTTATACCTTTCATCATAGAACATGATCTTATTCAAACTATAGTCCAAATTTTGCAGTTGGCTTAACTGGAATAATCCAGACAAAAAAAGAAAGAAATAATTGAGGGCATATGAGAATGTGACAATGGTCGCTAGAATTCTTAGGTGGATCTCAGAACAAGAAGGCAACAGTAAGCATGTTCAAAGGTTAAGGAAATAGTAAATAAACTCCCAGGCTTCTGCATCACTTCTAATCCACCACATTCTAAATCATTCATCTCATCAGGTTATGTAGAAAGACTAAATTTAAAAAAAAAAAATTGATTTTTTTATTTATTTTAAATTTGGTTTTATGGTTCAAATGGATTGGTGCTCTCCTTTAGTGAAAAATGCAGGGTCATTACAACATTGATCTTACATGAATACAACTGTTTTTGTGATAAATGTGCAAACAGTGATCAGGCAATATAAGTTAACTATAATTTACCTGCAACAATGCCATCTCCAGATGATGACATATCACTGGTAAACGGGGTAAGTGGGGCATCCTCCATACCACAAATAGCACCATCAAGCTCCTGAGTATAGTAATGTATCTTAGAAGTCCCATTAGTCACAAACAAAACCTTGAGATTTTCATGCCATAATTGTCTGACCACTTCAGGTTCATAATGGACAAACTTAGACCTGGCATTATTTTTAGTGTCAAATTCTTCAGATGGTGTGATCCCACATAAAAACTCTAGTTCTTGCTTAGTGACCTCAATAATATCTGCAAGATTCCACACTTGCTGGATGAACATCTTAGTTTCCTCTCTAGAGTGCCATAGAGGCATAGGAAGGTTTAAATCATAAAAAACAACCCCTCCTAATTTCTTTGAAATCCTGATGGCTTGCAATGTAGTAGATCTCATGCTACGATCAAGCAGGGAATGTGTGCTGAAGTAGAACATCTTAGCCTGCAAGAGATGTTCTTAAAAAAATTCAACAAGCATATGGGGCAGAGTCTAGTCACTAAAGAAGCACAAAATAAAAATATAGATGACCAAAGTAGGCTAGTACAATATATACAGGAATACAAAGACTCACAGGCAAGCAACCATGGCCATTGTGAAGCCTGGTGAGAAATAGTTCGTATATTTAGCCAAATGAACTCTTGTTTGCAATTGTAACTAATTTGTGAACCCACAAAATATTAATTCAATGGAACAACTGCATGGTTGCAAAGTAGAGAATAATGGAAGACAAAAACAACTGGATGATGAAATAATTTATTTATAGGTTAGATGTTCCAATTTTGGTACTAACAATTCAAGCTTGATAATGCTGCTATATCAACAATGACCAGGCTAAAACTTATAAGTTGAGAGATTTCTCTTTACTTCTTAAAATCTATTTCTTCAATGGGTTTGAAATATCATACCTCCTTCAGCACATCAATATTAATCTCAGACTTTGATAGACAATCTTCAGCACAGGGTTTGACACAACTCATTCTCAATCGACCCCTTTTCCCAATCTTCATCAATGATACAGCTGTTGCCCTTTTACTGTCAATACGAACTGATCGAGTCTGGACATTGTTCACATTCATATAGTACAGCATGGCTTGACCATATTCATCATCTGCAAGTTTTCCCATGAAAGCAACCTTACCACCCAAACTTGCAAGAGCAATTGCAACACTACCAGAAGAGCCCCCAGGAGCCCTAACAAATTTTTCTGGACTCCACAGGGCATCCTTCATTCTTTCATGGATTTCATAATTTATAAGCCTGTTGGCTGGCCTCCCTGAAGGTACAAAAGCATGTTGAGCAGATCCAAAGCAACAAACAAGGGGAGGCCATCCATAAGTAAAGCTAATATCCTCTCCATCTTTTATCAGTTCAAGATCGTCTTCAGTTTCCTCCTCAACATTTTCAATGAACGACAGCTCATCTTGGTCACTGCTTTCAGCTTCACTACCCTTTTCCTCCTTAATTACATCCTCCTTCTTAAATGCCTTTCGGCTTCTAACCTTTTTTTCTTTCTTCTCTTCTTCCACATCAGTAGCATCAGAAGCATCTGTAAAAGAAAATGGGTTCAGCAATTATAAGCAAAATATAACACTAAAAATGGACCAACATTTAGAGAAAAGAACTCACATACTAATCAAGGGATTACCTTTTTTTCGAGTCCTTCGGGATTTCTTCTTGGAATCATCACTTGAGGCAGATGAACTATCTTTGTTATTTACCAATAAACTAGTGTTTTCTTCTGAAGACTCATCAGTTAATTTTTTCTTAGTCCTAGAGGTAGCTCTTTTGGCTTTAGATGACCTAGTAGTCTTCTTTACTGCTACAGATTCATTTTCACTTGATTCTTCTATAACTGAATCTACAGAAGGTGTCTTCTTAGCCATTACTAGAGGACCCCATTTACAATCTGACCTAAGTTCTCGAAGTTGTACTAGATTTAGAGAATCGTAATACAACCAGTTTAAGTGGCACCTGCACAATTGTAAAGACAAGAGACCTCACATTCAACCACTACAACAATTTTTAAGCAAAATGAGAACATTGCAAATTGTAAAATGCACATAGACTTCATGCTCTTAGCCCTTGAACCGTAAAATTCAGCACTTCCTGCATCCCATTTCATGATTAATCCACAAATTTTTAACAATAAAAAAGAAAGAAGAAAGGAGAAAATTTTCTTCATTAATTTACCACAAGCAAATAGTATAAATGAACTTCTATTAAGGAGAGAGAGAGAACCTGGAAAGTGAGAGAAACTGAGGGACAGACAGGCACGCCATAGAAAGAGCAGAATTTACAAATAGTGAAGAGAAGTTGCTTTAGTCATGCCAACACCTATGGATGACAATGGGTGGATATCCAATCAATTTTGCACTATTCGTATCTGTATCCGTCCAAAGTATCCTAAATCTGCACCTTATCTATATCCGAAAAAAATTATGACTTTCAATAGTTGTTGTCACACCCGAAATGCAAATGGCATAAAAGAAAAAGAAAAATTGATTTTCAAAAACACGGTTCAAAAACCAATTAAAGGAAAATAGGAGCTGCAACCAAAATTTTTATTTTAAAGGGAAACTTTGGAAAACCCTTTTTAGTAAAGAAAAGATAAGACAAAATAAACAACATAGAAAACTAGTCTACAAAATAGAGATGGGTTCCAGAGTCGGTTGAGTGTGGGAAAGGTGTTAGGCACCTCAACACACATCCAAAGGATGGTTACCCTAGGACAAACATACAAAACACTAACTTGGCCTAAACTTACTTTGTTTATCCTTTTTACAAACAGAAAATTATAGACAAGAAAAAAATAAAACCAAAATAAGTGAAAAACATAGTATGCAAAAGGATAGATAGATGAGCACATTGGCTAAATATTTAAACTTACACAAAACAATGTTAAATTTTTAAACTACGAGACAAAAAAATGCCACAATTAATTTAAACCAAAACAAAATAAAAGGAAATATAAGCGTATAATAGAAATGTGTGCTAAATACTAAATATTTAGCACAACTTTCTAATGGCCAATCGCATATCGTTGAATTCCACTAATTAAGAATTAACAAAGAAACTTAAAAAACTGTTGACATATTCCAACTCGTCCTTTCTCACTAATTCTATAGGCTAAAATTGATGATGAGTTCACAGGATATAGTTGGTAGTCACATAAAGGCAAACATAATCTACTTGTACAATTCTAGGTTTCCTCATTCACTTTTTCAAGTTGAAAGTTCAGGTCTTCAAAAAGATTTTCAAATAGGTTGATAACACAACAACACACAAAACAAAACAATTCGCTCATCACTAGAATTTAGAAGTTCCCAAAACACATATTCTATTTTTTTGTTTTCTGTCTAAAAATAGTTATTCAAACAAGTTTTCTTATTTTTCTATTTTTAAAAACCAAAAACATTTTTTAAAAACTGCAAACAAAGAGGCCCTTAGTTTGCAGATTCACATCAATCTCACTCTTACTCTCTTCATTTTCTATTTTTACCTTTGTTGGATTTTTGAAGTAAGAAAACACCTTAACACATTGAAATAAAGTTCGACAATACATTGACACCCAAAAATCATTAAAAAAACTCTAAAATAAGACTGAAAAAATGCTAAAACATGGTTTACAAGTCTAGACAGCATGTAAACACCAAAACAGCATACAAAAACCTTAAAATAAGCTCTCAAACTGCCAAGACAGGATAAACAGACATTGGACAGCATAAGAACAATGAAACAGCACCCCAAAACACTTTGGAAGAAGTTCTAACAAACAAAAACATAACCCACGCGAGTTGGACAGCATTTAAACATGCTTTTATATGCAAAACAAAGCTAAACTTGGACAGCATATTACCCACATTTTCAAACCCAAAACCCATAGGAACAAGGACCCTAATTTGGACAGATTTATGCTCACATTTGATTGACAAAAATAAGTTAAAATGCAAGATAGAGACTAAACACTCCATTGTACTTCTCAAAGAAACAATCAACTCCATTTTCACAGAAAAATGAGCTTACCTGGCACCAGATGTTTTACAGCATTCAACTCCATTCTCTTAAAACCATTTTAACCATCCAATCGACTCATATCAGAAAAAGAGAGCATCAAGCACATTACTCAGTATTTTAACACGTCTTATCATTTTAACTACCCAAAACAGATTCATACCAGGAGAAGAGAGCCTAAAACACATTACTCAGCCTTTTAACCAATTTCTTACCACTTTAAATAACCCAAAAACAGATTCAACCAGAAAAAAGAAAGCATGTCAGCATTTTAACCAATTTCTTACCACTTTAAATATCCCAAATCCAGAAAAAGAGAGCATGAAACATATTATTTGGCATTTTAACCGATTCTCAGCATCACAGAGACACAATCTCAACAACCCCAAACGGATGGGACAGCCAAAACCTTTATCTCAACAACACCGAGTTATAATCAATAATTTAAACAAACAACTCAAATCGTAAAAAACGCAATCCAAGACAACCCACACTACCCGCGCAAGCTATACCACATATGGAGGAAAATGAAGAAAATAAACTCAAGGGAGGCAGAGAAACATCATTCAGCAAGCATACAGGAATTGAAAGGGGAAGAGAACGAGAATGGAAAGGACAGAGAACAAAATGCTCACCTTTCTCGGCCAAACCTAGAGCAACTCACGAAACAAAGGACGAAAACTCAGTCTGCAGCGCCTCTCACCGTGGTCACCAGTGCAGCGGCAACGGTGGCTCAATCCGGCGACTCACGATGGCAACGGTGCGCGACAGGTGTGATGACCACTCTCACTCACACTGCCTCAACCTCGGTGAAGAATGGAGTAGAACCTCTTGGATAAAGAAAGATACGCGGCACGTGCTTTGCACGTGTTTTAAATTTATATATATAAAAATTATTTTCAGCATATAATTATTAATAAATTAATTACAATGAATATACTTTTTTAAATTTGAAATGGAGATTGTTATTGTTTCTCCAAGCAACTTTGAACAATTTGTTTTTGGCTATTTTTCTATCTTGCTAATTAATTAGAAAGGTTTTTTTTTCTGTAAAATAGGAAAATGGAAATCTCCTTCTAGTTTAGTTTTTATTGTTTCTCTTTATTCGATTGATTTTTTACCTTCTATTACTTTATCTTCATCATTTATGCTCATGATCCTTATGAATGAATTCATAAAAAATAAGACATTAGGAATTAAGGACGAAGTGCATGGGAGTAAAATGTCTTTTCCTTTTGGAACCATCCCAATTATAATATTGGCATGTGTTAGAAAAGATTGGCTTCAATTTTACTTTTTAGTTTTATTAAATGATTCAATTCTTTGAGTTAAATATTATCAATTATATGAAAAGAAAGATAATTCAATAATTAAAGATAAAAATAAATTAAAAAATATTAAAATAAACTTAAATACTAATAATTTAAATATAAAAATAAATAAAGATAAAGCATATATTAATGTTATTTATTTTATATAACCGATCTCATTCAAAAAAAATATTTAATTTATTGTTGTCATTATATTCTTAATTATATGTAAAGTCTAAATATTAAGAAAATATTTTTTTACAATCTTCATTTAGATATTTAAAACCCATATGATGAATGTCTATAAACTTTTAACTTGCATAAGAATTAAACTTAACAACTGTTTTAGTATTATTTGAACTTCTAAGTTACCTTAATTATATTGTAACCAAAGTAAATTGACGTGTTTTATATATAATTTTATCATCACTTATATAAACAAACTGATTTGAACAAGAAGATGAAGCCTTTCATTAATTGTAATTTTACTTTTGATATAGAATTATGTAAATTAAAAAAAGTTATTGTTATATCCTAACCGTAGACAAGCTTTATATATAATTATAAATATTCTTTATAAAACTGGTCATGTATCATATTTTGGGACAAAAAATATTAGTTCATAAAAATTTTAAGTTTGTTGTGAAAATTAAGTAATATCTTTTTTAATGAAATTATATTTGTCGTACTTATAATTTTGTATTCAAACAACTTGTATAATTTCAACTTCTTTTGGTGAATAGAGAAGAAAACCCAGCTCTCAGATCCTCATGTAAAGTCGACAAAATCAAACAGAAAATAATTTGTTTTACATAAAAACTTTATTTTTAAAAAACTCTATAAGAAATCCAAATAGTCTCATGAAGTCAATAATATGAACAATTTAATTATTGGTCCAGAAAAATCAAATCAAGTTAATTAGCAATAAGTGAAAAATTAATTATCTTTCCATAGTAAAGCAATCTTTTTAATGAAACACAGGTTTCGTAACATTCTCTTCCTCTTTTCTTTTTCATGTAAGTAAAAATATATTTTATATCTTCAAATTTGATATTAATTTTTAATTTTATTTATAAAATTTTAAATTACAATCAATTTTATTTTACAATTTAACATATTCTAAATTACTAATAAAAAATAATGATATAATATTATGTTTGAAAGAAAATATGAAACAGCCAATAAAATTGTTTAAGTTATATATAAAGTATCTATTGAAGTTTCTTTTAAAGAATTTAATTTTTACATGAAATAGTGATTGGGTGAAAATAAAAACACTATAATTTGAGAATATATGTTATTATTTAATGTTTGAATATTGTCAAAATTTTATTCATACTCTTCAAATTTATTATTAAATTTCACATTACTATTTTTTATTAATAATTTAGATAATAGTAAACTATAGATAAAATTAATTGCAATTCAAAACTTTAGAGATAAAATTGACCGCAAAATAATTTAGGGATGAAATTATAAATATATAAAAAATTTGAGGACATAAAAAGTATTTTTACCTCCCATATATATTCATATAAGTAGATATAACAAATAAAAAAAATCCCAATTATATATGTTTTTAAAGTAATATTTTTTTTAAAATTATATTCATGTAAGTAGATATAAAAATTAAAAAATAAAAAAAATGCATAGCATAGAATATATAAAACCATGGTACCTAAACATTAGATTTAGCAGAAGATTCATTTACAAGTTTAAAAATCCCAAATTTTATAGCGCTTGATTGGTATTATAAACTTAGGCTTTATCCCTTGTTTTTTGCAATAATTATTAGTTTTTCTTCCACTTATCTATTGCAATTTCAAAATGCGAGAAAAATGCAGAAATAATTGAGAAGAATGAAAGAGATTACAACTTATCCAAATTAAGAAATTAAGGAAATAAATATAAAGCCTATTCTTTTGTTCTCACTCACTTACCCCCATTATTTCTATTGGTAGAATTATTTAACAATTAACTTTGAATTCGTGCCAAAAGAACTCTTAAAAGATCCCTTAAGTTCATAAAATCTTAAAAAGCCCAAAGAAAAACACAATATCTCTTAAACAAATGAAGAAAGCAAAATCTGTCATTCTTACTGGCTAATTAATAAATATAAGCACTTACAGATAGTCGAAATTTCATCTTCTTTGTCTTTATTAATTGCAAGAAAGGATATATGGTAAATGTGTATTGCAATTACGATTCATCCTGCTTCAATTTTGTGCACCACATACATATGTAACTCTGCAGGCATGCATATGAATATTATTTAAAATTATTAAAGCAAATTCTCATGAACCAAACTTCTCTACAATGCTTGGGGTTGGCTTATTAATTATTAGTAATTCTTAATAAATGCATGGAAAAAAATGTCTGAAGATGGCTCTTTACAATTTATCTTACAACATGAAAAGGGTCGAAATTATATGAGAGAACATGATAACCGTTGTGTCTTCTGGAACATGTTTTGCGGGGAAGAGAGAAGCAAAACACAAGTTTCTGTAAGAAAAAAACTTATATAGGGTCGAAATTTTTAGATATTTTATTTTAATTAAAAAATTTATAACAAAAATATAAAAAATTGTGTATAAATTTAGTCCCTTCTATAAAAAATATATAAGTAGTTATTTTTATCACTACAAAAATTTTCACCTTCAATGGCGACAAAAGTCACCACAGAAAGTTAAGAAGTCGTCACGGAAATTCTTCAGTGACAACAAAAAAATCATCGCACGTTGCCAATAAAAAGTTCGCAACTGAAGACCTTTAGTGGTGACAAAATATTGTCACAACTGAAAATGCAAATAGTGGCAACACAAGTTGCCACAGAAAGTTGGAAAAAATCGTCACAGATGTTGAGGTTCATGAACAAAAAGTTGCCACAGAAGCCACTTTATGTGATAAAAAAACTATAGCCACATAAGCTACTTTTTGTGACGACAAAAAATATTGCCACAAGAGGCAATTTTTGTGATGATAAAAAATGTCACCACAAATGTATGTTTATGGGTGATGGAAATTGTCGCCAGAGAAGCATCTTTATGTGGCAACAAAGTGTCGCCACTGAAGCCTATTTTGTGGCAACTAAATATCAGTTTATGTGGAAACAATAATCCGTGGCGATAGGAATGGCTATCTGTGGCAACTATGTATCGCCACTGAAGCCCATTTTGGTGGCGATAGTTATTGTTGCCACAGAAGAAGGCTTCTGCGGTGACAAATGTCGCCACAGAATCTCCTAAATGATTTAATTCAATTTTTTTTAATTTCTATATGCTTGTCACATAAAGAATATTACATAATAAAATTATGAAACAAAATACCATTACATTACAAATAAATAGTGTTACATTGTAGTCAATAATTTACAATAATTACATAATTTACAATAGTTACAAAAGTAAGACATATTTCGTGCATCATTAGTTCCTCCTTCCTGAAGTTTGTCCCTGTTTAAAATAGAGACATTAAGGATAAGAAAACATGTTAGCAATTCAAGAGAAACAATTATGATCATTGAAACATGATAGCAACTAATTATAGCATATGACAAATCGAATCCATCCTAAAACTTATGAGATAACAATCAAAACAACGTCAAGACCAAATGATAGCAAATTTGAGCCAAAACAATGTCAAGACCAAATGATGGCAAATTTGAGCCAAAACAATGTCAAGACCAAATACATAAAAAAATTTGAGCCAAAATAATGTCAAGAGCAAGTGATGACAATAAATGCCTTCCATGCATGGTGTAATGCTTAAATGACATCAGTAGCAAGATAATACCCACATTTCATATGATGATAAGAAATGCCTATCAAGTCAAATTCATATGATAAATCCAGTAGCAAAAATTTGTACAATAAGCAAAGGTTGGGACAAGATACTACCCACATCATAATCCCAAAACCAAGCTAATCGGTCAACACTAAAATTGCATCACACTACTATTAAATTCTAGCCCATTATCATCAAAAAATCAATGTACAAGGGGAATAGAAGAACCAAAAGTCATGGTTACCTGTTGAAATCTTGACATTATTACATCTAACTGTGCTTAGATCCTTTAGTCAATCTCAGCTTGCATTTTACGTTCAAGCTAAATTTGCATCTAACGTTGAAGCTCAGCATGCTCCTCCTAGAGCTCCCTATCAAGCTCAGATTGCATATGAGATTAAAGCTCAGCATGCTCCTTCTGGAGCTTCCTATCAAGCTCAGCTTACATATGCTCACATACACTTTCAATTGCAGATGACATGCTAGCTTCCATACTTATCTGTTGCTGAGATTTCCTAGTGGATAGCTTCTTTCTATAGCTTTTTCCACAAAAAAATCTTGACCTCTCTCTAAGCACAGATGCCAAAATCTCATCTCCTGTCAGTGGGTTCTCAGTTTCTTTTTGTTGAGACATAACCTCTTGAATGGGTGCCTACATTAATGAAAAAAATGATAACAGACACAAGAAATGAAACTTAAACTTTAAAAGATAATTAAAATTTTTAATATGCATGAATTCCTGTGATTTTGGGTTGGACCATATAACTTCTCATTCTTTTGTTCTACGAGTGTGCTGGAACTCCCACACTCAATCAGCTGAAACCTTTTCTTTAGTCTTAGGATTCCTCTACAATAAAAACACTTGTAAACATGTATGTATTGTGACCATGGTTAAGTAATTAAATAATTAAAGTCACTTACCGTAGATTCCTCTATCTCAGCAAAGGATCGAGGGCCACATATATGTTGTGTTATTTGTTATGCCCTATTTTGCTTGTTTCTTTCACTAACAACTTACAAGAACGAAACTCTCATAGCTTAGATAACTAAATGAAAACTCTTATAATTTAGATAGTTTAAACAACATATAATTCCACATTACCTTGAATTCGTTTGAACGTAATGATGTGCTACCAACCACTCTCAATCTCCAGGTGTAACATCAGTTGGCCGATTAGCCAATATCTCTTCATTGTTGTTGAAGTGGTTGTAATGTTTGTGTAAACGAGTCTTCCATGCTTTGAATAGCCACTGCATAGTGGTGATGACAAATTTTTTCATTGCTATTTGTCTTCTTTCATTGCCAATATCAAACTTCTCTTAAAATATAAACAAATATTTTTCTTACAAAGAAAGTAAAAAAGTATGGAGTTATATAACTCTTTGTAACTTATTACCTTCACTTTCAACCACATTACTTGTCTGTATGTGGCAAAAACATTCTGCCATCTACCAACTCTGAAGGAGACAGTCTGCTTGACTATAAATCCACAATAGTTGGATATATCTCTAGCCTCAGGGCCCACAGCTCTCTCAATATCATCAAGGATGTCAATTTTAATCTTGCTGCCAAATTTTATCCTCATATCCACTGCAATTGACTTATATTTCCCCCTGTCAGTCTTAGCAGTGCAAGAAGCTATAAATAAAAAGAAAAACAATCAATATTGCTTCTAGATATTATTGAATAATGTGCATAAAGATAAATTAACTTGAACCAGTCATATTCCTTGATCCTTGGACTGGTGAAGATTCCTCATTTAGGTGCTGATTTGGTCTTGCCTAGCCAATTGGAGAATCTTCATTCAGCTGAGTACTGTGTTGTGGGATTCTATCACCACGTGGTGGTGACAATCGTGGGCTTGAACTCACTACTCCCTGGTTCTCAAGTCTTCCTCGACGTGCACTAGCTTTTACAATCCTTCCACCTCGACCTCGCATAAGACCTGACATCTTTTGCAATATTGTATTTAAGAAATAAAGTTAAAAATAATAAATATATCTATTATTGGATTAAACATAAGAATGTAAAACATAAACATTTTTTTATCTATATTACCACAATTGTTATAACAATGTTTAGTTAGTCTTCAGAATCCTCTATGTCTTGTGTGTCGTTGTCATCTATTAAATCTTCTTCCTCACTTTCTTCACTTATACTTGAGGCTATAGAATTATCATCAATGAAATACAGGTCAGTAGAGGTACGCATATTTGTTCGTGCTTCATCGCTTGCTTGATTGATGGATTGTGGTTCAACATCTACCTGTTCAAAAGTAACTACAATCTCATTTTGCACTTCATTTTCTGTTGAAGTATTTAATTGCTCAACCTCAATTTGTTGATGCACTTCTTTATCGAGCAACACAAGGTTACCATCATCACCATCATATTGAGGCATGTTGAATAGGTTTATAGGATTTGTCTTCAGAACAACTAACCAACTTTGATCAATCATATCATCTAAGTAGAACACTTATTATGCTTGAGATGCCAAGACAAATGGCTCATTTGTATTCAATTGACATCGAGTATTAACACTTACAAATTCATATTTATCTACTTTATATCCTCTTCCTAAATAAGCAACGTCCCACCAATGACACTTGAAGAGGTATACCTTCCTATCTTCGACATAAGAAAATTCATAAACATCCTCTAACACACCTTAGTACTCCTTTTCAGGGTTTGAATCATCACCCTTTACAAGAACTCCACTGTTTTGCATTTTTCTTCTTAAAGCATGATCTTTTGTGTGAAATATATATCCATTCACCATAAACATGGAATATCTATGCACTTGTTGAAGAGGACCTACAGCTAAACTTATAATCTCTTCACTTACACATTGTGTAGATAGCTCTAAAACCAGCACAAATAAAGAGTCTTTAATCATTACTAAAAAACTAAATTATCCTCTAAAATATAATGCATTAGGCCTTAAGTTTATATAAAACAATACATGTGTATGAAACCAGTATGGAAATTCCATGCTTCTCCTTTAGTCTTTCACTGATATATGCAACTCAAGCTCCTTTTAGTACTCCCTACATATTGAAAGAGAAAGCAATATGATTGATGTTAGTTGAAATGGAAAAAATCAAAGGGAAAGTCCTTTTTTCTAAAATGCAGTTCCAAGTTCCCAATTTGAAAAAGCACATACATAACATGAATGATGAAGACAATTAAAATTAACATTATAAAATGCAGTTCCAAGTTTCAAATTTGAAAGAAGAACATATGGAAAGTCCTTTTTTCTGAAAGTAATAGTGTGCTTTAAGGAAAAAATATAAAATAAAGTACCTTTCTCTAATACAGAACAACTGATCTAAAATTGTTCACTTAGCCACTAAAGAAAATGACTTTCACCATAATGTTTATGTGAGCCAAGCTTATCAATAAACCTCTCTACCACTGTATATGCACAATGTATTTATCAATGAAGTGAGTGAGAGAAGTGAAATACCCAAATATTATTCAGAAAAATTTAGATAAAGAACAAAATCAATCAACAAAAGTGTAAAATCTATCATAGTATCATTTTTCCATATCTAACTTCATAGTAAAAAATAGGGGTCTTCTAACTTCTTCTATTCAAGCTAAATCCAAAAAAAAATTCCATTTTTCACAAGCTAAATCCAAAGTTAAAGCTAAATCAAAAAAATTTTCATTTCTCACAAGCAATAAAAGGGAAAAATAGTGAACCTTGTACAAAAGGGAAGAGAAATCCTACCAAAAATTTCCCAAAACAACGATGAATAGTAGTTGAGGGTAAGGTCGCACAGTGGTTGTTAAAGCATGATGAAGAACGCATGTTGAAGAATGGCTGGTGTTTTTGCGATGAATGGTGCACTAACTGCACGCGAAGCACGACTGAGCGATAATTATGGCAACGCATGGACGATGAGCCACAAAAGAGATCACGGTGGAGGGAAAGAGCTACAAACATGCGCAAGACGAAAATGAGCGAGAATTAGTGAAACAATTTGGCGCAATGGGTAAATACTCACATTTATATTTGGTGCTTTATTATATATTAAATGATGAAACGCATAACACCAAAGGTGGTTTGGCATTTTGGTTAGCATTTTAAGACTTATAAATGCTGAGGTCTTGTCTTCGAGCTGGGCAAATGCACATTACCAATTTTAAAGCCAACATTGGTGCTTTAGTGACGATGTTATATCTGTCACCACTAAAGGTCTTTAGTGGCAACAAAGACCGTCACCATTGAAGTAACTTATAGTAGCGACAGGAGAAAAATTTCCACTAAAAAATTTTTGTGGCGACAAAAAATATTGCCACTAAAACATTTTAGTGGCGACTCCCTAATAGTCGCCACTTAATGATTTTGATGGTAACTTTTTGTCGCCACCAAAACTCTTTAGTGACGACATTTTATTTGTCACCACTTAAGGTTTTTAATGGCAACGGGTTTGGTCGCCACCTAAACTGTTCAATGGCAATAAAAAATGTCGCTACCATAAATAGACCTTCAGTGGTGTAACGACCCCCTAATACGACATACAAAATCCTTTATCTGATTAGCGAAAGCATATGGACTTTTCTAAATAGTTATTCCCGATGTGAGAATGTCAGGGGATCGATACTGGTTGAGCGTAACCCAAATAAACTTCCCGTTGTCCATTCGGATTCCGTTCAACCCTAATTCACACGCAGCTAAACTAATTATACATGCATACATCACAAATTACTCTGGAATGAAATCTAAAATTCTTGTATACATCACATCATGCATTCATATAATTTCTAACTTAAAATCACAAATTTACAATGATAAACCCTACCAAAAATTCGGCAGAGTTTCCTATGTATTTCGGACATATCCATAATACATGATCCTGTTTACACATACTGGCCAAATTCAATAACAACAACAGGTAGAAATTACAGAAAACTAATATACATCATCCTCAGTAAAATATATACAATAACATTCAAGCCTAGACTAAGCTTCTCTTCTGTCTATCACCAAGTCATTGTCCAGCTAACGTCTAGGTTCCTGTCCCTATTCCTATTCATCTGAGTAAACAACCTGTGAGATATAAAATCCTAGTAGAATAATTTACAATTCAAATACAATTCAAAATCTGGTTGAATACTCAGCAGTGCGAGCACCAAAAACATCTTCCCGAAATTAGTTTGAAATCAGTAAAATACCTTATCTTTAAAATCATTTTATCACATGAAAATCGCGGTAAATAATCATAATCATAAAAATCCATTTCTTTAAAAAATCAATCATAGAAATTAGGTTAAATCTCATGCCCAGTGTTTCTAAATTCATCTTGGCCACAAGTCCTCTGCGACCAAATCTAAAATAGTCATCTAATTGCACGTCATCTAAAGAGAATACCTCTCTTAAGTTGGGTGTGATCCATAACACCAATCACCCGAATCTAGCCTATATTGTGAGTGTGATCTGTAACACCAATCACTCACTCAAGGACCGGGTGAGAATCAACATCTAGGGCGTCCCCTAGCATGTGCACATACGCCAATTCTCATCCTCATACAGTCTATTCAAACTTACATGCTCACGGTCGGCTATTCCTCAGGGTTCTAGGGTATTACACCTAAATCACAACGTTTTCCTGTGTAGGCTATCCCCCCTTATACTCCTTAAACCTTTCTTAGGGTCGTCTTGATTTATCGCGTAATCCCTAACGCAGTACAGGCTAAATCTGATAAAAATAATCTCGTTTAAAAGCTCCCTGTACTCGGGATACTTAATGGCCGTTTCATACCGGCTATCAAGTACCCTACCCTAAGTAAATCCGTCATAAGGGTATCTAAACTCGATAAACAAAGTGTCTAACATGCAATTAGGATATCCAGCACACAGGCATGCAATTTATTCCATCGAATGCAGCACGTAAATCCATGTAATTAAATCTAATCGTTCAGGCAATCACTAGGTCAAATATATGACTTGAGAAGCGTAAATCATCCTACCTGGTCTCCTGTCGTTCCTAATCGATTCGAAACTTCATGAAATCTCAATTTTCGAGCCAATTAAATTTCTTAGACATTTAAATGAATATCCAAGCTTGTCACGTCATCTGTTTTATGATTCTAAGTCCGGTTACCCTAACACCTAGGTCAATTTATTTCTTAATTACGTTCGGCAGCTATTTCAATCAAAATTCATTAGTTTTTGGGAAATTGGACCTTAACAGTGTCGTTGAATGGTGGAAATCTATCCTGGGGTGGTCTTGGTTTCTCCTGGTGTATGTTTAGATGCTCTGGCACGGTGGTGCACGGTGGCATACGGCAACGCACAGCGGAGGGGTGCAGTTTGCCTCAAAATTTATACCACGGTGAAGCTCGCAAGACCAGGAGTCCGAATATGGTGGTGGCGCGGTGGTTCACGGCCATTTAGATGGCATTTTTTAGCCACGAAGAATGACACACGGCAGACAACAAAAGCCTCGATCCGGGCGCGTCGGACCTCCGTTCGACGTCGGCGAGCTGGTGGAGGAAGCTGGTAGCTCATGCTACACGATGGTGGGGGCGGTGACGACCAACGGTGGCGGACGGCGGCGTTGGCGTCCGTTGGTGGCCGTGGGTGGTTGCTGGAAGTTGTGGGTGGCGAGGGCTGTCGGTTGGTATGCCTGGTGGTAGCTCACGGTGGCTGTGATGGCGGTTCGCGGTGGAGGAAGGAGGAGAGAGAAAGTGAGGTGAGGATAGAGAGAGAATTGATGGAAATGGAGGGATTTCGAGAAATTTAAAGCTTCCGGGGGCGATTCTGACTTTTCCTGGATCACCTGGGGAAACTTCGGGATGTCGTCTTCCTTCCAGATGTTGGCACGTGTTTCCATGCAATGATTTTGGCTTTCGTCTGTGGAATTGACGCATGAAACGTCGTCTGTCAGTTCCTGATCGCTGGATTACGTTTCTTTCCATTCGATCGTGTTTCTGACTTCCAATCACTTCCTGATTCAATCATCACCTTGAAATATGTGCCAACCTCAGTTTAAATAGAATTTACCGTGAAAATCGGGTTTTATCTTTTAAAAATGATTTCGGTTATTACAAATGGCGATTTTTTTGTCACCACCAAAAAGTCGCCACTGAAAGTCCTTTTTCTTCTAGTGTCAACGAAGGATTATATCAATCTACTAAAGGAGTAATAAAGGAGTCTAATTGAAAGTATTTTGGATAAAAAAATTTGTAGACAAGTTGTGTTTAATTTTATAGTATAGTAGATTTAGGACTATAAGGCTTGTTTGAAAGCCATTCTTAAAAAAATATTTATTATTAAAAATAGAACAATAAAAATAACTTTTTTGATATGTTATTTTGAAATAAAAACAAAAAATGAAAAAATATGTTTTTTTTTTAAATTACATACAATAACCAAAAGATGTTATTGAATACCTATTAAACAAAAAAAAAAACAAAACATAAGTATTTTTATTAATAGCAAGTACATAAATATGAAAATAATATTAACATGAATTTCTAAAATTAATTTTAAAAAAATGAAAAAAAATTAAATGAGTTTTGAACCAATTTTTAAACAAAGAAGAATTAATTTTTTATTGAGTTCATCACAAGTTTATATATATTTTTTATTTTGAACTTGTATGAGATTAAGAATTAATTCAAGAGTTTAACAACAATGTTCATGACACATGGAGGTTGTTATCATAAGTAAAGTACTATAGTTTGTTTCCTAGACTCAGAAAAAATATTTTCTCGAGACTGCAAGTCTTTCATAATAGTCCAAGAGCTGGTCATAGAGGCATCATGAAGACTTATAAAACCATTGCAGAAATTTTCTACTGGCTTAACTTGAAGGATGCTGTTATGCACTTTGTAAGTTAAAAATATTATGGTAAATAAGAAATTTTGAATAGACGTATTTTTGTCTTAAAATATTTAATTTTTAACTTAATATTTTACTCATTTGGGATTATTTCTAATAATCTGTTAATCAAGACTGGGGGCTCCTTAATTAAAGGTTTCACCTCTTGCACTTTTGACTTGTTAACAGAAACAGATGGGTTAGTGGGGCTACTGGGCTCATTGGCCACCAAAGAGGCTAGTTGTTGCAACACTTGCTCATTGGACAACCCATCCTCATCTTTAACCGCATGAAAAGGGTTTAAATCTTGGAAATATCTCCTTGCTTGTAGGGATAAGGCTACATACTTCTGACCATCCCTAAACCCCACCTGGTAGGAGCCTTGTGCCTCAGGCAACACAACAACTATAACCCCCAGTGCCAAATGCGTCAAGGAACTTAAACAAACATGCGTAGCCTCAGTGATCTGGATATGGATCTCGCTCAGGGCAAGTCGCAAGAATGATGTCTAAAATGACTCTTGGAAACGGATATCTCACCATCTTATGATGAAGCTATTAGTAAGGTTCCTTTATACTTCCCATACAAAAATGTTCTATCAATTTGAATGATTGATTTCAAGTAATCCCTTGTTTCCCCTTTTTACAGTGGGTAATGCATGGGCTCCTCTATAGAGCGTCGGCTATAGTGGGTGGTGCGCCCAAGGTAATATAATATGTTATGCCAGAAAGCTTGTGCATACATGCTTGGGTGATTTCATTTATGTTAACTCTATTGAGCAAACACTCAAGAAAAGGTTTTGATGATTACTTATATGCTTTATTTTATACATATTTTGCTTGAGGTTAATTGTACATTTTATAAGCATTTTATGTGTTTTTATCTCCAAAATCACCTGAGTTTGTATCCCTCAAAATCATCATTTCAACCTAGAAAACCATAAATTTTTGAAGAAAATGAGATTTCCCCATTTTTGTTAATCCTAAGCATTTCTTGAGACTTAATTGGATAATGAAATTAATTCATATCCCTCAATCCTTTACATCTCTAAACTCAGACTCGTTTATTCGAAGAAAGTTCAAAATGATCATTTTTTTCTTCAAATTATAAGTCATCTACATATAAAATCATTAAAAAAAATCATATGAGCTGCATCAATTATATTATGTAAATTTCAAATATATAATTACTATAAAATCTTAACAAGTTTATTTTTACAAAATTATCAAATATAATAATTATATATGAATATTAGAATTAAACTATCTTAATAAAAAATTAAAGTACATAACATAATTTATATATATATTTGTTTTAATATAATAATTTAAATATATATTTATAATATAAAAATAATATTTAAATAATTTATATAAATATGTTTGGATTTGGGTTGGTGGCCACCCTTTTCAAATTGGACTCAAACCTATAAAATTCTTCAAAACAATCCTTATACTTAAACTTATTTCTTCAATACAAAACTCAAATTTGAGTTTAACAGATAAATTTTATAAGTATTCATACGATATAAAAATTTTGATCATCCCTAAAGGTTGTGGGGTGAAAGTGTCTACCTAAGCCTAGTTTTAACTAGTTTTTTAAAGAAGAATCCTATATTAAAATTTAGTATAAATTTAACTAAATTTACTATTATATTAAAACTAAAATCACAATCTTATATTGTACATAAAGTTATCTTTATTGATACAAATAAAATTCAAAGTGAAGTAAATATAAATTTTAATCTAAAAAATAATAAATATAATTTAACTAAATTTAATAAAAAAATTAGTGTAATTTACTCAAACTAAAATAGTTAAAAAAGAGTGGTCCACAATGAACAATTTTGGGGTTGACATCTACAAAAACTACCACAACCACAATTTAGAATATGAAGAGCATGTACAATGGAAGTGGGTTGACTCATTTGTTTTTGGTGTTACTTTTTGAAATAAAAAATATATTTGAGAAACTTTGTTCAACATGCACTCAAGTGAGTTACCACAAAAGTAAAAGATGCCTTTAAGGTCTAATGGACTTGATGCCACACCCAACATTGCTATGTCAAAAAGAAGATATTGTACTTTTTCCCCACACAACAAATCTTAGTCCACACTCCATATGTATAATATATTTTCTCCTCCCACAATCTCACATTAGGATAGACGGAAATACATATATTTTATGCCAAAAATACCTTTCGTTACATCCCTTAAAATTATAGTTTAATTAAAGTATTAGTACTTGAAAGTGAAAAAATATATTTATTATCTTTTAACATTATATACACACACACTATATGCTTAAGACGTAGAAAAGTGTATATTATATTTTTAAAAAAATTCTGAAATATATTATAAAATAATAAATTAAATAATAAAAAGTTATTTAAATCTTTTTTATTTTTTTAATCTTTTATTATCTTTATTTTTTCTCTCTCATCTTAATTGTCACATCACATATTTTATTTTATATTATATAATATATTTTTGTGAGATCAATTATCAAAACACTCAAAAATATTATAATATAGATATAATATGATGAATAGAACTCAAATTGTGAGATAAAAAAAATCAATTTACATTATCTGTTTTTATGAAAGATAAGGTTGAAATTTAAAAAAATATATTCTATTTTAACATATAATTGAAGTTAATTTTTGGAGGATAGGGAAACCAAAAAAAAAATTGATTTTTATTCATTACATGGTTATTAAATATTAAAGTTAACATTTAATTAGCTATATTATTTTTTTGTGATTTGGATAGACAAAGCATTACTTCTAAAGTTGAAATATTAATATATGATTAGACTAATTGAAAAGGTAAAATGTAATTTTTTTTCCTACCTTTTTCATTAAGTTTGGGTTAGTTTTTATTTCACCCCTTTTTTTTTTCTTACTTTTGTGAGTACAAAATTTTAAATTTCTTTCTAATTATTAACGTCATTTAAATTAGTAACAAAAAAAATTTAATTTATCGAGCAGGTAGCCAAAGTCCTAACGTACATAATTTCATAATCCAACAAAATGATTAGGTTTTTATTTTTCTTTTTCTTACAAAGAAACCACATATGAAGCTACGTCGCTATTGTTGTTGCAATAAATATTCATTTCGTTGAATTTATTATCTCCACATTTATCCTTCAATATCATTTGGCCATATGTTCAATAACTCAACTAATTATGTTTATAAATTATATGGCATTAACTATTAAGAAGGCATTGAGAATTTTTGTGTGTATATATATATATATATAAGATAAAATTGACAAAAAAGATATTTAAGACAAAATGAAATATATACTTTTCGCTTGATTTTACCCATAGCCTGAAAACTTGATGCATTTATATATTTACACGTTTAATTAGTGTATGCCAATTCATATATGATATGATTAATTAATATTTGGGTTGGGTGGATTTTTAAATATATTTTAATTCATAAGAATTTATGTAAATTTTTTTTTTGTAAGGATCCTCTATTAGATATGTAATCTTAAAATATTATCAAATATTAAATATGAATATATATCTTAATAAAAATTTAAATTTAAATTTAGTATATTATAAAAAATTAATCATCTTTGTTAAAACTTAACCCTTGCTAGTTGTACAAATTAATTTGCGCTGAATTAATGAAAAAAATTTATCTTGTGGAATATACACACACAAGTTTTGCCTTGAAGAATAAAAGAACATATATGCCTATTAAAGAGGTTTGCCTTTATAAACCCTAAGTTGAACCTATTATTATATTATATTGAAGTACAAGGTGCATTTATGGTTGATGTGTCAAAATAAGTCAAGCCATACGGATTGATCCATTTGGTCCTAAAAATTTAATAATATTTAGCTGAAAAAATTCTTATCCTAATTTTTAATACTTATACAATTAGTTATATGATTTTCACTTTAATTAAAATAGTATTATTTTTTTATTTAATTTATCTAATTAATTTATTCATATTTTATTATTTTGAATTATAAATAAAGATGAATATTATGCTAAAACAATATCTAGAAAAAGATAAAGTGCAATGATGGTGGAGGAAGAATGACGATAAATAATAAATAATAAAGACAGATTTATAATTTTTATTTTATAGTGTTGATATGTAATTAATTTATATATGTTGTATTTTAATGATTTATAATATTTGAAATTTAGGTAATGTACTCTAATTACATGTTTGTTCTTGTTTGTGGTAAGATAATTACAAAATTACTTATTACAATCAATTTTACTTTCATAAGTATTATTTGATAAATTAAGTTATTAATTTTTTAAAAAATCAACTTAGTCCAACCCTAAACTCTAATAGAGTTGGGTTTGGGCGAGAAGAATAATGATGCACATTGAAAATAGGCTAACCCAGCTTGGTCTTAATTAAATAGGGCTAAATTAGGTCTAGACTGAATCGGGTTGGACTCATCCATTTTTATAATTCTAATTCAAGGCATATTTAATTTATATAATTATTTTAAAATTACAAATCATAACCATTTTTTTATTATTTATGTGTGCAATGTAATAAATAAAAAAACTTATTATTTATATTTAATTTTAATTGTTGTTAAAGATATTTATAATACTTAATAAATATATTTCTTTCATAAAGTTACTTAAAATCTTGAATTTAAAAATCTTGCTATGAATGATTCCTTTGGTGAAGACTTTAAATTCACCTCCCCAATCTAAACTTTATGGAGCAACCAAGCTGAAGATCTAAATAATAATAATAATAATAATTATATATATATAATATCCTTATCATAATAAATATAAACGAAATAAAATAAATTCAAATACTTAAAATAATACTCAAAGTCTCAAATTATACATCAAGTGGTTGAAATTTAAAATAAACCGCTAAAATCAACACACTAAAGAAAAATTGACAGAATATTAGATAGAACTAAGTAATTAAATTGAGTCAAACTTCCAACATTGCTTTAGATAGCAAGAAATGATCAAAAATCACCGCACAAACTATACATTTATACTGGTGAACTGAAACCATTTATGTATGGAATATGCTGGGCAAAGCACCTATAGCACCTATAGCACCTAGCACCTATAGCACCTATAATACCTATAATAGGCAGGGTTATAAGAACACTTCATCAACTACAAAAATTTGTAGTTTCAGTGGCCAAAAAAATTACCACTAAAAGCTAAAAATTTGCCACCAAAGACTTGTGATGGTGACAAAAAGTCATCACTCCTCGCCATTGAAAATCCTGTGAATGAAGACCTTTGATAGTGACAAATGGAGTTGCCACTAAATGTGCTTTCAATGGTGAGGAACACCATTGCCATAAATGATAAATTCATAAAGTCAAAAAGAAACCACAAATACTAGGATTTAGTTTCAACATTATCGTCACCGTTGAAACCACTTTCAATGGCGAAATTGTCAAGTTTTCACCAAAGAGTGCTTCAATGGAGACATTTAAGTCGCCATTGAAAGTGGCTTTGGAGGCGACAAAACTATCACCACTAAATCCTCTTTTAGTGACGACATTAGCATCTCATCACTAAGATTGGTTTTAGTAGCAACAATTTTGGTGCCTTGGAAGCCTCCTTCAATGGTGACTTTAGCATATCGCCATTAAAAATGGATTTAGTGACAATAGTTTAGTCAAACCACTTATAGTAGCAACTTGCTAAAGTGGATTTTGTGGTAAATGAACAAATAATCCTAGAAGTGGTTTCAACCCCACATTTTTGGGGTTACTAAAAGTGAATTTTTTGGCAACAGTTTGTCACCATCGAAATCACTTTCAGTGACAACTTTTTAAAATCTCTATTGAATATCTCATTCTTTTTTTTGTTTCTATTATTTTTTATTATTTTCAATTTTTTATATTTCCTGCTTTCTAAAAATTCAATATTTAGCAAGTCACATGAAACTTATAAAGTTAACTTAAAAATCAAAATAGTCACAAAAAATTACAAATAAAAATACTTTTTATATTAAACAAAATTAATGTTACATAACTATCAATAATTACCAATGTATTATAAAAACTAATTACACTTAAAAAGAAAACACAAAAAAATCCCAAGAATCATTCTTGTCTAGAATTATTGCTCCTTCTAGAATTTTGTCCCTCTTTAAAATACAAAAACAAAGGATGAGTATATTGATAATCTCATGATAATAAAGTTAGAAGAGTCAAAATTGAACTTTTTTTAATTTAAGTATAACCCAAATTCGTTACATGCTTTACAGTAAAATCAAAATGAATGAATCAAAAACTATCAAATTCTGAGTACTCCTGTGATGGCACTACCAAAATTTAATTATTCATGAATGAGCATATGAAGCTGTACAAATAATATGTAGTTTTGCAATATGCAAGAATGCAATTCTAAGGAATTAAACCAAAAAGAATAATCTTTTCAACTATCTTATTATAAAGAATGTAGATCTTATCTCAAATTGCAATTGGTTGATTCACTTTTTTTAAAAAAACTCAAATAAGGGTACTCAAGAATATAAATCTTTTGCTGAGAACAAATTAGGCTTAGATAGACTTTTCAACCTTTTATATATATAAAATTTTATTTTTATCCCTTAATTTGTGTTGATTCCAATCCCATCATCTATTTTTCAAAGTACCATTAACCTTTTCTTCACACTTGATTCTCCAAGAATCACTAACAAAATATCCTAAACATAGGATGGCTAATGGCAGCAAAAGTATTATTTGCAACCAAAATCTAATTCTCAACACAATAACGTCAAAGTGAAGCATAATATAATCAAAGTTTCAATACAATACTATCAAATTTCAATATAATATTAAAAAAATATCATCAAATCTTCAACACAATATGATTGAATTTCAACACAATAACATTAAATTTCAGCACAATATCATCAAATTTTCAACATAATACTATCAAATTTCAACATATTACCATCAAATTCCAACATATTACCATTAAAATTCAAAAAATACTATCAAACCTTCAACACACTACAATTAAATTTCAACACAATACCATCAAAGTAAAAGAACAATATCTTTAAAGTTTCAGTATGATACCAACAAATTTCAGCACAATACCATTCAATTTCAGCCCAATATCATCAATAGTTCAATCCAAACTTTCAGAAAAACCAAAAGTGAAAATTACCTATTGAAACTTCGAAATTATAATAGCCAATTGTGCTTTCAAAGTCAACTTGTATCTTTCTTTCAAGCTCAAAATATTTAGAAATTTGATGCTTAGGTTCTTTCTTTTTTGTTCATTAATAGAACTCTAATGATTATCAAATTCATCATAGGAGAGTTTTTCTATTGTGAAGAGAGATGTCTTTCTTTGCATCATTTTAAGAAAAGTTGAAAACTAGATGGATACGTAAAAGATATTCTTTCTTTTGCATCACTTTGACATGCATGAAAAAATAATTGGGACATCTCATTTCTTACAGCATTTGCAGATAAATTATTTTTATATATTGCAATGGACAATGGAATCATTTATAATCGAAAAGAATCTTTAGAAGAGGTTTTTCCAATAGGAAGATATATCTTTCTGCTCTCTTTCATCAATTTTGTAAGAATTCTCCCTTTCTTCTGAAAAAAGAGAAGGAGAAGAGATTTTTTTAGTGGATTTATTTTGTTTGGGTACCTTTGTTTTGGAAGTTCTTCCTACGCCTATTTTTATTTTGTTATCAATTTCATCCCTTTCATGTTCTTGAATTTCTGACAGTTTCTTAATAAAAATAAGAGACAGTGTTCTGCCTAAATAATATACACAAGTAATAAATAAAAATAATAATAAGGATTCTAGACATATAATTTCTCATTTATGACATAATGTACTTATTAGATCGAATAAGTACATTAGATTTAATAGAATTATTTTTCTATATCCATGCCAATACCAATCCAACCCATTTCATGAATAAAAGGTGACTAATTAATCAACCAAAAAAAGGTTCTTGTTAGAAATAAAAATTGGTTGTTGCATAAAATCATATAAATGTTGACCAATTTGACTAACATTGAACTTGGTAAAATGAAAAGTTTCAATAACTGAAAAATAAGATTATTCAGGAATATCCTTTGAAAGCTAAGATTACACATTGAATTTTGATTAGTGGATGCATAATTCAAAAAATGTTTGTGATTATTACAGAAGAAATGAAATAAAGGATAAGGTAGAGCTATGACAGTTATTGTATGAGGTTTACCTAATGCTAGATGCAAAGGCGCATAATAGATCGATATAAAAATCATGTGCTATCTTGTAATAAAACTAGATGTTGTTGATACTTTCTTCTCGATTCCTTCTTCCATAACCTAAGCTTGGAGAAGGAAAAGATAAGAGGGCCCTATAGAGAATGTGGTCATAAATCCATAATAGAGTTCGACCACAAAGACCGAATTAATTATCTTCATGCATAAGTATACTAGATTATCTAGAAAAAAAGATTTCAAAATCATCAAAAACCTCCCTTTTTCTTTTCTATTACAATTTCTGGATTATTATATGATGATTTTAAAACTTTCCATATACATAAAAATAGAAATAAATAGACAAGAAACGATATCTCTTATCTCAATGACACCAAAGAAAGGGATATTAAATGAAAGGAATTAGTTTATGGATGAAATAGAGCCACTTTGAGGTTCCCTATGAAATAAGGCATTGAGTGAAGCCACTATGAAGAAGTTCTATGAGTTATGAAGGAAACTTTGAGCTCATATTGGTCATAGGTTGAGAACAAGAATTGAACTCTATGAGATTTAATTTCCCATTGTTTAGCACAAGCTCAGTGGTAAAGCAATTGGTTGTTAACTGACTGGTTGTAGGTTCGAATCATACTTATAGAGATTTGATTCATTCTAAATTCTTTAATTCAGAATGAAATGGTTCGTTTTGACTCTTAAGAGTAACTCGTTCCCCGTGTCTTTGTTTCTATTGCATTTTATTTCATCATATGCCATTTTACTCTGCGATATTTAAGAATCGTCGTCAATACCTCAATACAAGTCTAGTATACTCCTTTGTTCCATAGTCTAGGGTTATTGAAACTAACCAATTAAGAATTCTCATATGTACTAATACTAGCAAGTGCATCTTTGATGTAGTCATTAATTCTCCCGAGAGGTTATAATTACCGCAAGAAAACATATTAATGATATGTTATTCTGCCCAAGCCTGGCTAAGGAAGAATTGCGAGGCGTAAAACAAAAAGAAATATGTGGATTTGGGCATACTATAATTATTTCTATTTATCCACCATTTAAGATTTTTTTTCTTTTTTTTTTTAATAAAAAGAAAATAGTAAGGCAAGGCCATTCCATTTCAACAAAATACCCACACCCAAGTTGCATAGCTTTGAGTTTGCTATCCCAATCATGATTTTCTTATCCCCAGAGGGAAAGCTCCTTCCTTTTTTGGTCGGTTATGGGTGAAGAGGGATTTGAACCCATGACACCATGGTTCATAGCCACGTGCTCTATTCCTTTAAGTTACAGGCCCTACCTTCTCTTCACTGGATCTATTCTCTAGAGTACCTTAAAAATAGGGAACCTTTCCTCTACCCAGCCATTTTAGCTTAAGAATATTTGAAAGTGCCTTTCTTATAAGAAGGTGCATTCCAAGGTGTGAAGTGGGAGAGAAGGAATTTCATAATTAGGGTTTTGAATAAGACGACCTTTTCATTTTTCATTCTTATTACCCTTTCAATAATAAAAACTAATAAGAATGAGAGGTGTTAAAATTTTTATCATTTTGGGGAGGTCACTACAATAGAGTTTAACCACTAACTTTAGGATGGATTAGTGTAGTTCCTTTACACTTAGGATACTAGAATATCAAACCATGAATGAAGAAAGGCATGAGATAAAAGCATATTGGCTATTAATTGTGAGGTCTTAATTCTTGACTAAAGGGGACACCAAAGACCTCTGCCCTTCCAACCCTTGGATAGGTAAAGAAAGAGGGTAGATATTTTAGTTTTTTTAATGTTGTCAAAGGTTTAAACAATGAAAATAAATGGCAAGTGCTTAATCAAATTAATCGGGTCATGTAGGAACAAGGTTCAAGTCTACCAATCTATTCGAATGCCTTAACTGCATACATCACTGCACTTCCACTTGACACCTATCATTAATAATAAATAGATTATCTCATCGTGACCTTCTCTTGAATTCTCAAAACTTCTGTCACTCCATCCTTGTAGCAGCAGAGAACTTATTACTATCTCGGCTGTGCTACTGAAGGCTCTAGGGAATTCGAAGTAAGAGAGAACTCATCTTGAGGTGGCTTACTACTTTGATGCTTTCAATAGTTATCTGTACTTAACTACCCAGCATTTACCATGGGCACGATAACTGGCACACAAGGTGTATCCTTCTCGATCCTCTCGTACTAGGGAAAGGTCCTTTCAATGTTCAGACACCCACATCAGATATGGAATGAATTGTCTCACTACATTCTAAACCCTGCTTACATACCACTTTAATAGGCGAACAACCCAACCCTTGGAATATAATATAGCCCCCTATGGCAAAGAGATAACATCAAGGTGCCAAACCTTCTCGTCGATGTGAGCCCTTGGAGAAGATCAACCTTTTATCCCTAGAGTAACTTTTATATGTTGAGTGATGGCCCTTCAACTCAAAACTGTTGGATCACTAAGGTTGACTTTCATCCCTGCTTGACGGGTGGGTCTTATAATCAAGCTCCCTTCTGCCTTTGAACTCGAGGGCTAATCTCTATTTGGTCAGAGGAAACCTTTTCCCTCCTCCTTTACATTTTAGGAGGCCTATGTCCCATAGAAACTATCTACCTGAGACTGTCTCTTGGCTCGTAGGTCTTGGCATAAGGTTAGAATTCTAGCTCAGGCCCCCTTGAAAGGAGGCCTTCTTTACCCTTCACTTAAGCTAGACATCAATATTAGTTGGATTGAATAACTAATTGGCTTTTTTTTATTTGATTATCATTTTGATTATTTTTTGTTTTATTTAATTTATTTTCTATTTTTAGATTAATTTAGAATTATATATAATATCTATATGATTATTATTTAATTATATATTTTATTTTTATATAATATAATATAATATAATTAATTAATTAATTATTATTATTTTTTTATTTTATTTTATTTAATATTTATATTTAAATATTTTAAATATTTATTATTTATATTTTATCACTCCTCTTAAAGCTTCCTATCCAACTCTTCTTGTAACTTTTTCTCCATCTTAGCTTGCATCTACTCATATATACCCTCAATTGTAGAAGACACGCTAGTTTCCACATCTACCTATTGCCGAGATTTCTTACCATAGCCTTTTTCATGAAAAAATCTTGACCTCTCCCTAAGGATAAATGCTAGAATCTAATTTCTAGTCAGTGGATGCTCATTTTCTTATTATTAAGACATAACTTTTTGAATGTGTCCCTACAATTCAAACAATGATTTAGCATCATAAATAAGAAATAAAATTTAAACTTAAAAATTTAAAAATGTATATATACATAAATTTCTTATGACTTTGGCTCTGACCACACCACTTCTCTCTCCTTTATGCTACGAGTATATATGTTAAAGCTCCAATACTCGATCAGTTGGTGCTTTTTCTCCAATTTTAGGATCCTTATACAAAAAAGACACTCATAACCAATTGTATTCATAATTGATTAGAAACAAACAAGTTAAATGCTTATTGTAGATTCCTTTATCTTTGCAAATGATCAAGGGTTACAAGTATGTTTTGTTATTTGTTTTGCTCTATTCTTCTTATTTCTTTCACTAATTAATAGCCAAATAGTCGATGTTGAGAGTACTCTAGAGTCCACCTACTTACATGCCAAATTATAAAGTAATAATGATTTGACTAAATTAAGGAATGATTAAAGAAATTGGTTCATATTATTTAAAATAAATTTTTAAATTTAACGTAAATATTTTTAGTCTTTATATAATTTTACTCAATTTTTAATTAAGTATCTGCATTTTGAAAATTTTTAATTGAGTAGTCTTAGCTAATTGTCAAAATTTTGTTGAAATTATATTAAATTTTATTAATTTGCTAATATATAGTATCTTAAGACTCTAAATATATATTATTTATATCAACAGAGAAGAGAAAAAATTGATAATGATGTAAATAACTTGAATATATAGAATAAAATAGTAGGTTAAATAAAGCTACCATCTCAAATCCATATTGGCGAAAAGCAAAGTAGGAGGAATTTGATGCTCTTATCAAGAATAAGACTTTGAACCTATTGAATCTATAACCAAATAAAGTTGCTTTGGGTAGAAGTGGGTGGTCAAAGTAAAGGAAAACCTAGATGCCATAATAAAAAGATTCAAAGCTCACTTAGTTGCCAAAGGGTATCACTACAGCATGGGTTTGACTATGATGAGACTTTTACCTGTGCAATGAATCCTACTACTATTAGAATAATACTAACAATAGCTCTAAACTAACAATGGACAATATTTCAACTTAATGTCAACAATGTCTTTCTCCATGTTCACCTTGATGAAGAACTTTATATACTCCAACCTGAAGGGTTAGCCTCTAATGACTCTAGTTTGCAAGCTAAACAAGGCCTTATATGCCCTAAATCAAGCTTTTAGGGAACCACAAATTAGCCTCCACTTTAATAAAATTAGCATATGGGATCCCTATCTCTTTGCTCATCTTGGTTCCAATGCAATAACCTATTTCCTTGTATATGCTATAATGACATTATACTAACTAGTTATCCAAATCTAATGACCCTAATTTAAATATATATATAAGAAAAGAATTTGCGAAAACACTAATCTTACTAATATTATTAATATAGTTATTATTAGGATTATTTTGAATAATAAAAATGGGTTGTGAATGTTAAGCTATAGTTAAAAGTGTGTGTATTGATTAATTCTTTTTCTTATAAAATTTATTTATGCAAATATATGTATATGATTGATCTTGAAAATACAGTTGCATAATTTTACACTCTCAAATAGTAATTTTTATTAAGATTTATAAAGATTTCTTCAAATTAAAAAAATAGAGAGAGAAAAGAGAAAGGATTTAATTGTAGAGATTTCTCATTTGGTGGTGCGTTTCGTAATTTTTAGCCAAAGCTTTTGACAAAATAATCCCCCTCATCTTTCTCTCTCTACGACGTCTTCTACTCTTCTTATCCATTCTTTTCATTTCCTCCTTCTTCCTTTCAACTTTCCATTCTATGGTCCTTTATCTCGCCTCCTGCCACCATCAAGGCACCTTTTGAGCTTCATCAAAGCATTATTAGTGTCAAACGAGGGTGGTGCGCTGGTGGAATGCGAGTTCTCTCCTCTCCACTTTTGTTGCATTATTTTCTACTATGGAATGTGAAGGAGATTGTGGGTTATGGTGAGCTTCTCCTCTAGCATGATTTCTAATTCCTCCTCCCTCACTCTCTTGTTTTTGTCACCACCTAAGCCTCATTTGTTCTCCATGTATGTTTACATGTGTGATTCTCTTAAACTCGAGGAAAGTTTGTTTTGTAGATAATGCTTTTTAAGCTTCAAATTGCGTGATTAGGAGTGATACCCACAGCACTAATCTATCATTCCTAACTTCCAAAGGTATTCCCTAAGCTTAAACCTTCATTGGATATCTTTAGGAATAATTAGGGTTTATAAATAATGATGTAGGAATTTACTTTGAATAAAATAATAATAATAATAATTATTATTATTATTATTATTATTATTATTTTATGTTAATATATATATACAAGTTTAAGGTTGAGAGTTTTGGATTTTTATCCAAGCTTGGATTAATGAGAATAAGAAATTTAAACTATAATTAGATCTTAGATGTCGCTAAAAGAATTTAATTAAACTCAAGGTTTTAGTCATTCATTTGAATATAAAGATAACATTTGTGGAATGTTACGATTTTTAGGACCCTTTGAAGATACGTCTATCATTGGCATTTGACTTGAGGAAGTGTGTTAGAGCATACCCAATCTGTTCCTTGTGTTATTTGTGCGTGGATAATGTCTACTATACCTTCTTTTGTACTCTTTGTACATATTTTAGTGAATTATAGCCTATTACCCTTGTTTTCAGGAACAAACCAAATTTCTGTAAGTTCTATTCTCTGTTATGCTCCAATTGATGAACTCTGTATGTTTTTATTAGTATATTAATTGCTATTATCAGCTCTTTTCCATGAATATTATTCATAATGTGACGATTTTATTAGAATTTAATTTACATTTTAAAGTTTTTGTGGAACTTTTATCCTATCATGTCTTGAAATTTTTGTATTAAATTGTATTAGTTAAAATGTTCTTCACCTTAACTTGAGATAAAGCAATTGACGTGAAACTTCCCTAAAAGGTTACTGTTTGAGAATATCTATTTCAGTAACGAAAGTGTAGGTATATAATATGGAATGCAACCTTATGTACATTTCTGTTAGTTGGTGAATTTTGATTATGTGTTATTTAGTGTAAATATGACTTTATAGCTTAGAAATGTGAACTAATTTAGTGAAATTATATACATTTCCAATTACAAGTATTTATATATATTAGAATTAATCTGATGCAAACCTTGTTGCTAATTAACAATAGTATCTGTTAGCTCTCAGTGTATTTTGGATATCCTAGATAATAAGGGTATTGCTAGCCCTATACGTATGTCAACACACATGGAATAGATTTTTTTGAACAATATGAGCAAAATATTCTTCTCAATTAAATTAAGCTATAAACTTTTTTGTAGTTAATTAGTTATTCTCATGAACTGTGTGCTCCATTTCATGGTTAGTTTACCCTTATGATTAGTTTTGCACTCACTTTTGCTCTGTTTGGTTCCGTTGATTTATTTTCCTAACTATATTTTAATATATATATATATATATATATATTAGAAGCTTGTAAAAAAGGGAATTAATTTTGAATAGAGGGGTAAATTTGTTTGTGAGACTTACCTATTGATGAAACTTTAACTTATGAAATCATTTATGTAATAGCAAGGTTTGTTAAAAACTTGTGCATTAGGTTTGTTCACTTCTTTTTATAATATATATTATGTACTCACTAAGTGAGTAAACTCACTCCCACTCCCTTATTTCATTTTTTAAATAGAGGTGTAATACAAAATCTATCTCTCTCTTTGTAGTTTGAGATAACTTCATTTAGGTGAGCCCACTTTTAATTTATTTTGATTTATTTTTAACCAAATTGTTGAGTCTAGATAGCCCCTTTAGTTTCAGGAAAGATCCCTTCCTTTGTTTTTGGTGTATGTTGTGTATTTGTGTGTTAGAGTTTGGTTCGTTGAGAGTACAATTCTTTCGTAAAATTATTGTACAGGCTTGTGGACTGTTGCATTAATATGGATAAGTATGAATAAATAAGGGAGACTTTGCTGAATTTTTGACAAAATGCCTTTTTCAGTTGTACGAAAATCTTAGTAAGTGCATGTTATAATGTTTTTATTTAGTCTTAGGCTTGTGGGATCGTGGGTTTACCTGAGTCCTACGCCAATCACTCCTCCTATTTTTGGGGGTGACACCAAAGTTTATTCAATCTCTGAAAAATAGAATTCGTGGTGAGTTTACACTCAAAGATCTCGGGAAGCTTTATTACTTTCTTGGAATAGAGGTACAATACTCTTCTAATGGCTCCATTCATCTTTCAAAAAATCAAATACATCTCTGATCTCCTAAATAGAGAAAAAATGAATCAAGCTAAAGCCATCTCGGCTCCAATGATCACCATTTCCAAATTATCTAACCATGGTGAAAATGTAATGCATGATCCTCGCCTATATCGCTCAATAGTTGCTGCTTTACAATATGTCATAGTAACAAGGCCTAAAGTCTCCTTCTCTATGAATAAAGTTTGTCAGTTCATGTTCTCGTCTCTTAAAGAACATTGGCATGCAGTTAAAAGAATGCGATGGTATCTAAAAGATATAATCAAATTTATTCTGGGTCTTCATAGTTCATTGAACCTACCAATTAATGCCTTCTGTGATGCTAATAGGCAAGTGACATCAATGATTGAAGATCCACTTTTCGGCTGTCTTTTTGGGGTCAAATCTACTCTATAGATGTTTAAGAAGTAACAAGTGGTTGGTACAATTGCTAGGTCAAGTAAAGAGGCTGATCAGTGCCACAGCATTGCCAATACCACAACTAAAGTTGCATGGATACATATAGTCCCTACTTAGAGAACTCCATGTAAACACAACCACCTAACCAATAATTTACTATGACATCACGAGTTTTGTCATGTGGTACTCGTAAGTCAACTCAAATTTAAGGGGTAATAAAATTAATCTTCATCTTTAGACTTAAATTTATTTATTCGAATAAAATTTAAAATAATTATTTATTAAAAAAATTATATATGACTTATCTACATATAAATTTATTAAAAAGATATATAAATTACATCAATCATATTATATAAAATATATAATCGATATAAAATCTTAACAAATTTATTCTTACAAAATTATCAAATATAATAATTTATAGATTTGTATTAAATGTAAACTATCTTATTAATAAAATTAAAGTAAATAACATAATTTCATATATATTTTTTTCAACAGAATAAATTAAATATATGTATTTATAATATAAAAATAATATTTAAATAATTTATATAGAGTAAGTGTAGATCTAGGTAGAATACTATACTCTCCAAACTCAAACCTTCTTCTTTAATACTTGAGTCTAAACCAAACATGTAAATTTTATGGATACCTATATGGTATATGTATTTTGATCATTCTAATACTAGACATATCTGAAAATTTCTGGAATGAATTGAAGCTGAAGTGTAACTAATTAGGTATATTTATGTTAGGGAGTCGAGTCACATGTCCAATGCTTGACTTAGATGAATTTGGAACATGTAAAGTGCAAAGAGAAGTGAAGTGGTAAAGTGGTGAATCGCAGTTAGAGAAAGGAAGAAAAAAGTAAAAGAAAGATCAATTAAAGACTCAACTTATATGAATTAAGATCCACTTATGTTTTTTTTTTTTCCTTTTCCTATCTTTACACTTTACCAATTTACCTCTCTCTACAATTCCAAATCCGACTTAGATCACAACATTATATAAACACCGACTCATTCAAAGTTTAACTTATTAAATAAAAATGTCTCACAATTTAAGTATAATCTTAATTATTGATTTTTATCAAATGTGAGACTTGTTATTAGAAGCTGATCAAATGGACAACTTCAATTTTTGAAGTACTATCTTAATACCAATAGATGAATATTTATTATTTTAACATATTTTCATAATTATTTTTGTTAAAATTAAAATTGAAAATATTTCATGAGAATTATAGGCTTTTTTACAAATATTTATCATTTTTTATTATTTGCAAAATTTTCTTTTTTTGAACTTAATTTACAAATCTATACCACTTTTCCCCTAACAGCACCAATTCTCTATAAGTAACAGCAAATTTTGTTTTAATTTTACATGTCACTAGTTGTAATTGCAAATTGCTAGTCAAAAAATTTGTTAAAGCTAAACATAAATTGTCGATCAAAATTATTTAACTATCAACTCGTTATCGATAAACGTAAATTACTGGTCAAAATTATTTAACTAACAATACAACGTTTCTTCTCCTTCAGTATTTCGCACAAGCTTCATATTGCACAAGTCAGCACAACGCTTTTTCGCTTCTCTTCTCTGCCTTTCGCCGAAGTCTTCTTCCTTGTTCATTCTTCCATTACACACTCTGACCGGCGCACCACCGCAAGATGTTGGATCTTTCATTTTAGCATACTCAGGTATTTTTTATTTTTTTTATAATATGAATGGATTTTTTTATATAATTTTTATAGATTTGTGTATAAGTTTTAGTTTGTTTGCAAATGTATTATTTGATCATTTTTATTTTTTTTCCATATGTTCTTTGGTATTAGTTTAGTGTTGGACCACTTCATATATTTTATATTGTATGCAAATAGATTGTTTGACCACTCGTATCCTTTTCAGGTATTGTTTAGTATTATTTTAGTACTGGACCATAGATCACTTTAACATTTGTTATAAAATATATATATATTTATTTTAGTTTATCTTTTTAAATATTTATTCATTTGATTTTTTTTTTTTGTATTTTTGTAATTATGATTATGTTCAATATTGTTTTATTAAAATTTTGTTCATATAATTTATTGATATATTTAGTTAAAACTTTGTTCCTTCATTTTTTATTAAAATTTTCAATTAAATTTTTTTTCATATTTTTTCTTAAGTGGTAATGTTGTTAAAAAATTTTTAAATCTGTTCATTTTATTTATTTTTTTTACATATTTAGTTAAAACAATTTTTGTTCATTTTGTTAAAATGATTTAAAATTTTCTTTGTCAATTTTGTTAATATATTGAGTTAAAATTGTGTTGGTTAAAATTTTTTTGTTTACTATTTTTTTGAGTTAATATAATATTTTATTCAAATTTGTTTGATCTATCTTTTGGTTTGAGTTTTTAATAATTTTGAGTTTATAGTCTTATTTTGTTATATAATTTTTTACAATATTTTTTGTTATTTGTTATTTGTTAATTTAATTTTTTTAACTTGTTTGCATTTACTTGTGCATTTAACATGTTTTGTTCTAATTTTTTGATTTATGATTTTGAAATAATTGCTTGTTTATATTTTTTATTATATTTTTTTATAATATGATTTTTCATATTTTTTAAAAATATTTTTTGGTGTTCTATTTCAATGGTCTTCCCTGTTTGTGAGAAAATTAAATAAACTAAACAAATTGATTGAAACAACTAGCCACTAGAACTCACTTTCAAGATGCTTCTTTGATAATATATTGAGTTAAATTTGTGTTTATTAAAATTGAATTAAAATTTTTTAGTTAATATAATATTTTATTAAAAATTTTTTTGTTCTATTTTTTATTTATGAATTTTTAATAATTTTTATAGTGTTATTTGTTATAATTTGTTTACTGTATTGTTTGTTATTTTTTAATTTAAGTTTTTCTATTTTTTATTTTTTTGTTCGTGTAATATATTTTTTTAATTTTTTGAAGTATTATTTTTTAATATAATTCTCATTTTATAATTTATTTATTGTATTATTACATACTTGCAACTAAATCTATTTGAATAATTATTTTTTTACTTTTAAGAAAAAATAAATCCTAAAAGATGTGTAGTTAAATTTATTCGACCAAGCCCAAAAAAATAAATCAATTTTATATTTGTAAGAAGTGCACATATTTGAGGCATTTTGTAAAGAACACGTAAGATTAAAATTATGATTAAATATTTAATTTTATTTTTTGGTAAGAGTGAAAATAACTTACTCATATTTTTCATTTCTTTGTAGCTTTATCAAGTGTTTAACCTACATCTTCATTGGTGGTGCTATAAAATAAAGGTATATTTTTGTAGATTAAGATGAAATTTTAACATTTTTTAAAATAATGGAAAAAACAAGATATATCTGTACAAAAATCGAGAATTATATGATAACTGAACAAACCATAAAAACTCGAATTACAATTTATATGTGTGATATAATAAAATAGATTGATTTCAGGACAAATTACATAAGATAATTAATTAAATTGTAATATCCCTTTAAATAATCTTAACTAGAGCTATAACCATGTTTATGATTAGCGTTTGGTAATACCTAAAATCATTGAACAGAAAATGTAAAGATCGGGACACATAGAATATACAATAATTAGTGGAAGAAAATTTGTACGGACGTGTAATAATTCATTAATGGAAGAAAATTATGTTAGTGTGGTGGGTTACATGAATGTCAAAAAATGATTAATTCCCGGAATATATTTGAGAGGATTCCACACTTGAAGAGTTGAAAGATAAGATGCCCCCATTGTGTTATGATAGGTTAATTGCTTACCATTTTTTTCTCCAATGCACGTACTCATTCATTATGATTTATCATCTACTCTTTGAATGAAGACGTTACACCAACTTCACTCATTAACTCGCTTTGCTTTTTTGATTTTTAACAGGTATTTTTTTATTAGAAATAATTATATTAAAATATATATTGTCAAACATTAAATATGTACATCTTTCTTGATAAAAGTTAAAATCTTGATTTGGCTAGTTATGAGTTATGAGGGACTAGCTTATTCTATTAGACTCAACTCTTGTTAGTATTAATTTGTTTTGATTTGTTTTGCTTCTCACTTTAAAAATATTTTTCATTATATATAATTACAGCTTAAAATACATTTTAAATTTTTTTATCCTATATTTTACCTCATTTTTACTTTTTTTATCCGATTATTCAACAAAAATTGCAATTTAGTCTGTTAGTAGTCTGCTATTTTACAATTAAGTTTTGTTGAGAGTAAATTACATTAAACTCTTTGAGAATAATTGATAAAATTGCATTTGGTAGCCCTCTTATTTCAATGATTATACTTGTTATTCATAATACAATCTCATAAAAATATTCCTTCTAATTTATTTTATGTCAATAAAGTTAACATTTTATAAAACATGTGTTTATTTAAAAATATTAAAATTATTTAACTGTATTTACTGTCATATTGAATCTCATGTTAAAATTTAGAAACAATTTAACCGCATTTATGTTATGTTAAAATTAAAATCATAGGTATATTTTATGCAAAAAAAAAAGTATCATTATTAAAAAAAAAAATAGTAAGATAAGTATAATTTTTTAAACTAGATAGATAACAAATATAATTTAATCAAATCCCAAGAAAAATGGATGAAATTTTGTGCTATTTTAATAATGCCCTTTGAGTGATTGTTCCTACGTGAGTTTTATTTTATTTGTTAATATTAATTAATTAATTAAACCCAATAATTTTTATAACTATATTATAAAAAGGAAAATTAACTTTCTTTGGTTAAAAAGAGGTAGTCGCCTTTTAAAGAGGAGGCAAATTTGCATCCTAAGAGAAGGTGACTCCTCATTCTAAGAGGAAGCAAATCTTCATCCTAAGAGGAGGTAATTCCTCATCCTAAGAAAAAGTGATTCTTCATACTAAAAGGAGGTGACTCCTCCCCTTAAGAGAAATTGCTTCCACCTAGGAAGAAGAGGTATCTTTATCTAAGAAATAGAGATGTCTCCACCTAACAAGAGAATGTACATCTATCTCTCTTACTCTATATAATTTGTCCTTTGGACAGTAAATATAAGACACTAGATACCTAACTATGTGATACCATGGCTTAGCTTAAGGCAATATAAAGCATCTTACTTTAGGCTTTCCAATATCACATGGTCTTTGACATCTAGTCCCAGTACAATTTCTAATGATAAATCCCTTGCTGAGAAAAGTGTTTTAAGTTACCCAATGAATCCTTCCTTTGGACAGTAAACTAAGATACCTCACTCTCTCCTACTTAAAAAGTATGAGATAGTGGAGAGCATGATGAGGTCATCTCCTCCTTCAAAGCTAGCACTGTGCTGACCTGACTAGAACCACACCAAGGTTACTCCAACTTTATGAGAAAGCAATGTTCTCGGAGTAGGTTTGATTACTCTACTTCCTATCACTAGGCATGTCATTAATAACCGACACCATTTGCATACCTCCCACTCCTTTAACTTTAATCCATTATATAACCTCACTACTCATTAAAAGAACGTGTATACGGTTATCCACCTTTTTAGGATAAGAACTATCAGCTAATAACTACCACTCATATCCCCCACTATAAATAGACCTCTTATTATATATTTGAAGGAAGGAGCATACGAAAGAGGACCTTTTGGCAGCAAACAAAAGCGAGAGAGAAACTTACACAATATGCTTTCTGATATTTTTTGAATCCCTGAACTCAGTAAGAACATATTATATTTACTGAGATTTAAACTCTCTTGTCTTACTTACAGTTCCCATGGAGTGCTTCACTTCTTTTCTATTAAAAGCTTCATAGTGACTGGTCCTGTAATTACTCTATACCTCCTAAGTTCAAACCCCCTGTTCTTGGAACATTTTGGTGACTTAGCTAGGGAGGAAGAGCAATTCAATGGATCCTTCATCTCAAGAAGTGAAATATGCACTCATGGATAACTCATACAAAGGTAAGACTGTATTAACCAAACAAGGAGATCCAAATGACAGTCAAGGAAACCACTCTCTATAGGAAGGTCGAACGAGCATGAATGAAGAATCTGCCAATGATCAAGTTGTCATTTCCTCAACACTTTTGAAGAGCATTATGAAGAATCAACAGATACTCAATAATGTTATAACAACACTCAATAAAGCAACTGGGATGAAAACTAATTCTCAAACATCCTCAGATCAGGATGACAATCAAGATAAAGAAAAAAGGCCTAAGGTTGTCTTTCCTAGGCTTAATCTTGAGAATAACTTTGATGTAGTGGAAGCTGAAGACCTAAAAGATTCTAGGAAGGCTTTAGAAGGCTTGTTGCTCGAAGCACCATTTCGTCATAATTAAAAAATTTTACCACCATTAGCAGATGATCCCTATGCTGACTTTGAAAGGGATGAGCCTGATCACCCACTTGAAACAAAAGCCAAGCTTCTGATGATTGCTCCTTGAGCACCATTGGAGCAAGAGTACATGGCCAAGGAAGACTTAAAGAAGTTTTTAAATCCTAATAAAGAAAAAATAATTGATATTGACTTTCGAAAAATGTACCTAAAATGGATGTTGATGAAGCCCTACCCTAAAGGATACCAACCCCTATAATTTCACACATTTGATTGATGAAATAGGCATGCCAAATAACATACAATGTGTTTCATGGATAACCTTAGAGTCTATAGTTAAGACAAAGAGTTAAGGGAGTTCTCTAAGTCTCTTATTAGGAAGGCTTATACTTTGTCTAACTAGTTGGAACCATAGTCCATTCTTTCTTGGGAGAAGATGGTCGTTGTCTTTTGTGAAAATTTCTTTGAGTCTCAGCCTACTTTGTACGTGATGGATTTAGGTCAAGTTAAGCAATGCCCTGAAGAAAACCCTATAGCATTTATGAAGTGATACAAAAACCTAGCCTTAGAGTGTAAAGGAGAAACATTTAAGGCAAACTTAATGTATGGCTGCATTACTAGTATGAGTCTATAAGACTCTTCTTGGAGCAAACCAACATAACCACCTTCTCTGAGTTATTTGAGAGGATAAAGAGAATTGTGATAACTATACGCAAGGCGAATAAGGATTGCTCTTAAACCAACGAAGGAATTACCCTTTATGCCACTGAATGTAGTAGAAGAACTATCGAGATAGAAGCCAAGACAAAATGATGGGGCTAAAGAAGAGACGTTAGAGGCAACTACTATGTTAACTAAGCCAATAGACCGTGTCTTTCATTGAGAAGATTCAAGAGTCAAAAAGGGTCTTTGTCTTTCATAGGCTGATTTAGTTATTATTTCTACTTTATCTCTTTAAGTTATCTTATATCAAAAGTGCCATTAAGGTCCTTGTCTTATTTATTTATGAAATTATTCTCTTTGTTCCGTTCAAGCTCATGTGTTACAAGCGTATTAAGTTTCTATGTACTCATAAAGCTAAGATACTCTCTCAAGTAAAGACTATTCCCCTATAATGAATTAAAAACTCCAAGATAGAATGAAACAAAGTGCTTAAAAAAAATTTATCATAAGCACTTGTCTGGCAACCTACCCATTGAGTAATTCAGTCTCTCAAGATTTAGTATCAAAGGTCTTTATAGGCTATACACCCAATATCTAAATAATTCATCCATTGGAAAGTAAACATAAGCTATCATACTCCACCTTTAAAAGAAAGTGAAGGAGAATATGATACCTCAAGACTCAATATATAAGCTGACTTGAGAAGACTAAGTAACACACTCTGCCTTTAAGAGAAGGTTAAAGACAGTGAGGTGTTTTAAGGTTTGGTATAGAAGTTAACTTAGGAGGACGAAGTTGTCACACTTTTCCTTTAAAAGAACAAGGTTAAAGAGAGTATGATAACCCTTAATGCTAATGCTTGAATACCACTCAACACCTATGCTTAGGAATCCCTTAATACCTAAGCCTAATGCCTATGGCTCCTTCAAGAGTAAGAAGAAAAGTTTACTTCTTGACTCCACGATATAGTCACTTACAACATATTCTCAAGTTTTTTTGGAGATCTAAGATTCACCTTCATTAAAGTCTCAAATATAAATATTAAGTATGGCTTTAATTGAGCCTCAATCAAGCTTAATGCTTTTGAAAGGTCTTATATTTACTTTAATGGTGCTTCAGAATCTTAAATCTACTAGATAGTGGGTATTTGTTGTCCAAGTATCTTATCTCTTTTCAAGTTGAGAACACATTTTATTATTATATTTTTTATTGTTGATCCCAAGATCATAATATTTTGTTCTCTGTTGGAGTTACTCAATATGTTACAAGAGGGTAACAAGATGGTAGACACCAAAGAAGCAATTTTTAGAAGAGAAACAAGAACTTGAAAAAAAAAAATTTTAAGTTTCTACAAAGACAGATAAATTCAAATAACTAATCCTTATAAATAAAGAGAATCATAATATTTTTGCTAATTTAAAAAGATACCCTATATATATATATCTTATATTCTTTAAATTCAAGAGAAATCTTTTAAGTTCAAATATCCTAATATTTTAAATTAAAAGCTTTTGAATTATCTTTAGATTTACCTTAAGAATAAATTCCATAATTATAATTATTATTATTAAAAAAAGAGGGAAGGAGGTTGGTGAGAATTGGCCTTAACATACTTGAAAGAATGTCAAGGATAACGGTGGCGCAGAGACTCTTGAGCCAGGGTAATCATTTTTTAAAAAAATAATAATAAAGAGACTTTGCAATCACCTTGGAACCTTGGCATACTTGGAGGTTGCCAAGGACCACCCTGGCTCAAGGCCTCTTGGCTTCAGAATAATAATAATAATAATAATAATAATAATAATAATCCATACACACACACATAATTATATATAGAAAGCGGGGAGAAAAAATTAGCATCATCATAATTTTGTCTATACATACACAAAAACTTAACAATGATCTGGGCGTCTTTTAGCTTGTCTTTACAAAATAATTTCCTTCAAGTCCTTTAAAATATTTTTATATTGGTGTATCTTATATTTTTATTTCAAATTGATAAAATTTTGTCTTTTGTTTATGGGAAGGAAGTAAGTTGAACATCAAGTTAGTAATGTTTAAAAAAAAATAGAGAAAATAAAACAATGTCATTAAGAAAAGAAAGTAATAAAAAAAGGAGGAGAAAAAATACATATATGTATAAAATAATAATACATATTTTATACCTTGCGCAATGTTATAAGCCAGGGTAAATCAAACCATCAGAACGAGTAAGACACTGATACCTAACTATGTGATACCATGACTTAGCTTAAGACAATACAAAGTATTTTGCCTTAGGTTCTTTAATATTATATGATCTTTGACATCTAGTCTCAGTTCAAATCCTAGTGATAAATTTTCTACTAAGCAAAGTGCTTCAGGGTAACCAAGTGAATCTATCCTTCGGACAATAAACTGAGATATGTTACTCTCTCTCTCTTAAGAAGTATGAAATAGTAGAGAGTGTTGTAGACTTAATATTTGGTAAATTAATTATTGTTTTGTTGAGCTCAAACCTTTTTTCCCTAACTATGTTAGCCCAACTAACTACTCCTTAGCCTCTTAGAGAAGTAAACCTTCTAGTAATGATTACTTCACATATTATCACTAGACACATCATCAATAATCGATACTATCTGTATACCTCCAGCATACATAACCACTCACGATCTTCCACTCCCTTAACTCTAGTATACTATATAACCTCACTAATAATTAAAGAACGTGCATATAGTTATACATATTTTTAGGATATGATCTAACTCTCACTCCTATCTCCTACTACGGTTAAAAGTGTATCATTATATTTGATTAAAAAAAATTATTTTTTAAATGTCCCTATAATTTAAAAATCCATTCAAACTCTTGCATAATTAATTTTTTTCATTTAAATCCTTTATAATTTGACACTAATATATATATATAGTAGTTATTCAACCCGTTTTTATTATTTAAAATTTATCATCAAACACTAAAATTATTAAATATTTCAAAATAAAGTTAAAAAGTAATAAAATATTATATAAAACATATATAACTATCATCTAGTACTATTTTAATGAAAGAATACAAACTTGATAATTGTTACTTTGCAAACAAAACAAATGGTAGGTAGTCACCGTAAAATATAGACACATTATTTCAAGAGTATTCTATATTTGAAAAATTCTTGCCTTTTTTTATTATTTCATGGATCCTACGGTAAACATATATAAGAGAGTTTTTTTTTTTTCTAATTGTCCAATTTTTTAATTAATTTGAGACTCAAATAATGAAAAAAAATGGCAATTGTCGATTTTAGAAAACATATTCAGGCCAAAAAAATTTAAGTAGAATTGAAAGGCAAACACCAATATAATTGTTAGTTTCTTTTAGAGCTTAGGGATGACAACGGGAGAGGGTGAAGAGTGTCTCCTTGCTCTTTGTCCCAACATTTATCATTACTTTTCATTCTCATTCTCATTCTCATTTTTCATAGTAGGGAGAAAATCTTTTAGAATTGATATATATTAATGAAAACTATTCATTTCTATAAAAATAAAAAAATAATTATAATTTTAGAGTTTTCAAATAAAGAGAAGAGTTATGAAAATAACTTTAAAAAATTTTACTATTTTTTAAAGTTAATTGTTTTATTTTTTAGTTTATCAATTAACAAATGAAAAAAAATTATAAAAGAAGATATTTAAATAAATATATATAAATTCCAAAAAACATTTATATAAATTTTTTAGGATGAAGACCTCATGAGACGGGGGCATGATCCATATCCCCAACTCCAAACTTTCTTCAAGTAAATTTTGCCCCCCACATTCCCATTCTCAGGGGAAAAAAAATTTCTATATTCGAATCTCTAAATGAGACAGTCTCTGCAAGAATCTCTAAATTTGAGAGGTTTTGTTATCCCTATTAGAGCTCAACCAATTTGCTTAATTAATTTAATTATTGTTGGGTTAACTTTTATTAGTTTTGTTCAATTTTTAACCAAAAAAAAAATCATATAATAGCTTAGTGATAATATAATGAAACAAATAATCACAATATGGTTAAGTAACACGCTAAAATACAAGAGGTAAATTAATTTTAGGCCAAACAAATCACATGGAGAAAACTATCTTTTCAAATATTTTATCGTGGTGTTACCTCATTCAAGTATTATGGTATGTATCTTCTATAGTTAAAAAATAATATATATATATATATATATATATATAGTAATAGAGAGATAAAAAAATTTGGCCCTAATATATTTATGATAAATCTTTATAGGTATAGGTTCTTTTTTTTTCCTTATTGCAGAGAACTATTACAAAGAATAAATTCAGAAGAATATTCAAAATCAAAGTATTGTATAAGTCCTCTTCAGTCGGCTATATTGTGACAAAATCTATAACTGAAAAAAGGAATACTCGTACAATACTTGAAGGCTTCTAGCTACAAGATATTTTTGTCTTTGGATCATCTTTAGTTAAGTAATAGAGAAAAAAGAAGAGAAAAAAGAAATTCACCAAAAATAGAGACTAATCTACATAAATTAAGATATATTTTTCTAATAATACAAAAAATTACTCTAAAGAATCTAATCTCATTATTTTCTCTCTATCATTCCATATGATAATTAATTAGTTGTAGATTTTGTTCCTCATATTCCCTACACCTAACGGTGGCTCTCTCTCTTTCTCTCGTCACTAATAGGGGAAATAAATAGACACTCCAAACTAATTAAACTACATTGTATTTATCTCTTATAGTACTCAAATACTCAATCATACACACCATTATCTTCTTCTCTAATCCTATTATTTTCTCCACTATACTCGTCTAGCCTTAGCTGAACCAAAGTTCATTGGTCAATAGACATGCAATTATGAAGCTCATTATCTTTCTTATTTTTATAGGTGGAAGAAGGCATAACAGTAACTATATATGGATATGTTATTCTTAGGAAAATGATTCAAAAAGTTCGAGCTCTTAAAAATTGATTTTTTTTTCAATAAGTCCGATGTAGAGATGAAGGTATCCAACTTGTACTTAAATTTCTTCTATATAAATTATTTAAATATTATTTTTATATTATATATAAATACATAATTTAATTGTTTAATATATATAATTTATGTTATTTGTTTTTATTTTCACAATAAAATAGTTTAACTTTAATATTAATATATAAATTATTATATTTGATAATTTTGTAAGGATAACTTGTTAAGATTTTATATTAATTACATATTTGAATTTTACATGCTATAATTAATGTAATTTATATTTTTCTTATAAATTTAAATGTAGATAAGTCGTAATTTAAGAAAAAATTGATTATTTTAAACTTTTTTCAAGTAAATGAATACAAGTTTAGAGATTTGGAGATTTAAAAAATTTGAGAATAAGAATTAATTTTACTATTAGTTTTAATCTAGGATCGGATTTGAGAAAATTATTTTTTAGTATAGAGACCAAACTACAATATCTTACCTGGCTATATATACTCCACTCCTTATCTTCTCTAATTATCATAAAATTATATATTATCTTTGATAATTAATTAATTAATTATCGTCACCACTGATGATCTTTTTGTGGCAATTGTTTAAATCTCACCACTAAAAATCTTTTAATAGCAACACAAATGGCATTATAAACGTCTTTTGGTGGCGACAATTATAGAGTTGCCACTAGAGATCTTTGTTGGCGGTAAATGATGTCACCATTGAAGACCTCCAGTGGCGACTTTTAAAATGTCGCCATTAATACACCAACAAATGGCTATAATTTTGCAAAACTAATAAAATTTTAAAGTTACAATGGACAATTCAAACATGGGACACTAGCAATAGTAAGTAATTAACTAATCAGTATGCCACAATAGCTTTAATATTATGTGATTCAATATATAATATATAGTATAATTTTAAAAGTAAAAAAAGCGCCAAATCACTTTCATTATTTAATCATTGCACCAAAAATTGTGCAAAGGTTTGGAAATTGCTCTTCACCGTCCTCCGTGCTTTAGGAGACATTCTTAATTGTGCTTCTACACCCTTCACTATCTTTCGTCACTCCATTTTGCTACGTCATCCTCTGTTGCCCTTCATCATCCTCCACCTCGTTTGTCACTGGCTAACCTCTACCATTACATAATACTCTTCTTCCTCTTTGTGAAAGCAAAAGGACCTGTCTATAACCTCAAATTTGAGCAAACGAACGGACCGTCGCTAGTATCAATGCCACCAAGACAATAAACCCACTATTAAGTGGCCTGCTACTGTAATTTCTGTGTTTAATACTGGTATGAGATTTTCATCGACTATGGTTACCAATGTGATTTCCTTTTGTTGATAGCCTTTGCTTCAAGAACCTCAAGCTTTGATAGATCATCTTCTTCGTTGACAAATCTGGGAAGAAGGTATTCTAGGCTTTTTTAACTTGGTTATAATTGATAAATACTATTTTATGCTTACAATTAATGAAATGTGATGTTGGGCCTTGGAATTTTTTTCCTTATATATGATCAGTTTTGTATTTTAATCTTTAGAGTTGTGGTGTGTCGTGAAATTTCAAGTGGTTTATGTGTGTGTTTATTTTGGTGTACGCATACTACAAGGCATCCCTGATGAACACTAAGATATATATTTGTTTTGTCATTTGCAAATAGTTTTTAAAACTTATTTTGAATTCATTTGTCTGTTTTGAAAGAAACTTGCCTCAAATTTATCAGACCTTTCCTACTACTCCATGTACAAGCATCCTAGTTGCCATCAGTGAACTTTGGGTTAATTGAAGGTTTCTACATGCCTTAGTCTTATGTAGATGTTGTTGATCATTTTTAGTGCTTAGAATATTGCTATTCTAGTATTGTATCTGGAGTAAGATAGAGTTAGGATTTACTTTCTCTTGCTGAAACATCACCATGTTTCGATGATTATAAATGCTGTAGAAAGTGATGAGAACTTCTTAATTATGTAACCTTTATTATGATTATTAATTAAAATATGAACTCATTTCTTGATAGAAGGTGGCTGAATATTTTCTATTCTCAATGTTAAAGGTCCTTCATCCACATTTGATGTGATTTATTTCACTTTTAATAGTCTTCCTAAAGGAAGGACTTCATGACATAATTTCTAGTACGCGCATCTAATATTTGATATCCTATTGTGCATTTATACTCTCTATTCTATACATTAGTCCAAATTAGTTCATTTGTAATATTTGTAATTGGTAATGGTATTTGAGTAATTTTTATCTCTGTATGAGGATAATAGATGGCATGCAGTTGATCCTCATTCCAAGATTTCTAATTTGCATTAATAATATATTGTATAAACTTTATATTACTTGGTATTGGAAGTCTGTTTGGAGTATGCCAATATAGGGAGAAGATGCTTATTACCTCTCTAACTCCTATAGTCCACTTCAGAGAGTCTATTGCAAGTTTTGCTGAGACTTTAAGTACTTCCAAATTGGTGAAGCTATAGAAGGGCAACAAAGAATGTTGTTGTCTTATGTACTATATTTGGACAAAAAGAGTCTACTAAAAATTGAGTTTCTAAATGCCAAGTCCTCCCTATATGATAGGCTTAATTGCTAACTTCCAATTGAAAGCGTGTAATCTCTTATAATTTTTTGATTCACCCATTAGGAATCCATTAAAAGATCTGGATATTGAATTAATTAAAGTTTACACCAATTCACCTAAATTTCTAGAATTTCACTTACACATACACCATATGAAAACTACAGATGGAGGTACAAGTTTTAAAGAAATTTTCTACAGTAATTTCAGTAATGTTGTGCTATACTCTCTATGTTTGTATTTATTTTCTCACTGCTTCCTATTGTTTAATTTCTGTTTACCATTGTTTAATGTTTGTTTATTATACAACCCTATGCCAATTGTCAAAGGAAAAAAATAAAGTTCCTACCATACATTTTTATGACAAAAATTTTCATCCATTACTACTTTTACATCTTAGTGAAATGTAGGGAAAAAGAATGGATAAAAGTTGGCTAGATATAAAAAAATAAAGTGGATCCAACATATATAAGAAGGATAGATGAATTTCTTGAATGGGCATACAATTACCCAGGGGTGAAAACTTTAATTCGATGTCCATGCAAGGGGTCTAGGGACACAGAGTTTAAGCTAAGAAATATGATGAGATTGGATTTATTGAAAAAAGAATTTTAGGATAATTACAAAGTGTGAGACTTACATAAAGAAGCCTTTGTAAAAACCCACAGTTCTAGTCATGATCGTCAAGGGGAAGATGACAATATTATAGTGGACGATATTAATGAGATGATATATGATGCGTGTGATTTTGCAAATATAGAGGAAATGAATCATCTTTCTGAGAACAACGAAGAACCAAATTTGAATGCAAAAAAGTTCTTTGATTTACTAAAAGATATGGAGACAAAACTTTATCCCGGATACAATAAAGTGTCGAAGTTATCTTTTGTAGTTAGGTTACTTCACTTTATGTGTCTTAATCATTGGACCAATAAATCTATTGATGTGATTTTTAGCTTCCTCAAAGAAGTTCTTCGCAATGGGATGGCTATACCTAATTCATACTATGAAGCCAAAAAGGTTATTAGAGACTTGTGTTTGGATTATAGAAAAATATAAAAAATATATATATACATGCAAAAATGATTGCATCTTATATTAGCGAGAGTATGCCAATGCAAATTCATGTCCTGTATGTAAGAAGCCTAGATGGAAGTCAAGTGAACACCAAGGGAAGAAAGTAACAAACAAAGTCTTGCGTTATTTCCCAATTAAACCTAGACAAAAAAGATTGTTCATGGCAAAAAACACAACTAAACAAATGAGGTGGCATAAGGAGAAATAATTTAATGATGACATTTTAAGACATCCTTGTGACTCCTTGGCTTAGAACTTCAACCAATAATACCCTGACTTCTCTAATGATCCCAGAAATGTTCAATTGGGCTTATCAAGTGATGGGTTTCAACCTTGTGGAAATATGAGAGGTAATCATAATATTTGATATGTTTTTCTTGTTCCATATAATTTTTCACCTTGGGATTGCATGAAAGACCTATACTTTATGGTGACACTTTTAATTTCAGGCCCTAAGTGTCCAGGTAACGACATAGATGTGTACTTGCAACCAATAATCAAAGAGTTGGAAGAGTTATGGGAGAGAGGGGTAGAGACTTATGATACCTCTTACAATCTAATTTTATGTTGCGGGTAGCTATGCTATGGATAATTAATGACTTTTTAGCATACAAAAACCTTTCTGGATGGTTAACTAAAGGTAAGCTTGCATGTCCTTATTGCCATAAGGATACACATTGTGTTTCTTTATGGAACAAGTTATGCTACATGGACCATTGTTGCTTCTTACATACCAATCATCCATGGCGTCAAAATCGAAGGGCATTTAATGGAAAGTGGAAAATTCCATGGCACCTACTTCATTGGCTAATGATGAAGCACTTGATCAATTAGAAAAATTAAGAAACATAACTTTTGGGGAATGTAAAAAAAGAAGTGTGACCAACCAACCAATTCTTATAATTGGAAGAAGAAGAGTATATTTTTCCAATTGCCTATTGGAAAAATTTTATGATACGACATAATCTTGATTTCATGCACATTGAGAGAAATATATCCGATAATATTGTGTCAATAGTGATGAATATGTATGGAAACACAAATGATACATTAAAGAGTCATATGATTTAGTGGATTTAGGTATAAGGCAAAGGTTGCATCCATTTCAAGATGGAAGAAATATTTTGTTATTTGCAGCATGCTATGCATTATCTTCAGATCAGAAGTTATAACTTTCTTACTAATTTGAGGGTTCTAATGCATTTTCCTCAAACATTTCACGTTGTGTCAATGTTCATAAAAAGAAAATATTTGGATTGAAGTGTCATGATCACCATGTCTTGTTGTAATATATATTTCGAATTGTGGTATGTGGCCTTTTACCTAAGGAAGTTTACGAATCAATAGTAGAATTAGGAAATTTTTTTAAGAATCTTTGTACCAAGTGCTTCACAATTGAAGATCTTGATAAACTTGAGACTTAAATTGTGATCACTTTGTGCAAAATGGAAATCATATTTCCACTAGCTTTTTTTGATGTCATGGTCCACTTACCCATTCACTTGGCTAAAAAGGCAAAGCGTAGTGAACCCATGCAATATCAGTGGATATATCCTATTAAGAGGTAATGCATTGTAGGTACTAGATAATTAATAATGTATTCCTTTAATGATAGATATTATATTAGTTTCAATTTATGAATGTAGGTATTTGCGAACTCTCAAATCATATGTTCATAAGAAGGCTCGTCCAGAAAGATCAATTGCAAGAGGTTACTTGGTAGAAGAATGTCTAACCTTTTGCTTGCAATACTTGAAGAACATCTCAACCAAGTTTAATAAACTAGCTAGGAATGATGATAGACCCGAGAAGGATTGTGAGATGTTTATATTCAAAGAAATTGGTCAACCAAGAGAGGTTTACAAAATAATTACTCTATCTTGTTTAGAGTTTGACTAAGCTTTTATGTATATGCTTCAAAATCTTGAGGAAGTTTGGCCATTTATGAAGTAAGTTCAAACTACTTCTCTAATATAAAAAATTTTGAAGAAAATAATTATTTGCACTCTCTTATATAAAGATTTCAAAATATTTTTCTTCTAATATGTAGGGAGCACCAAAAGAAGCTTGAGATGCAAACATCAATAGTAGATGAGAGGAGTAGCAGGGAATTTCCTAATTGGTTTCATACACATGTATTGGTTTATATAAACTTACGGCCTAATGCATTATATTATATTTTATAATTTAGTTTTTCATTGATGACTTAAGGTTCCTTATTTATGTAGGTTTTTAAGCTATTTGCACAATAATGTGTAAGTGAAGAGATTATAAGCTTAGCTATAGGTCCTCTTCAACAGGTGCATAGATATTTCACGTTTATGGTGAATGGATATATATTTCACACAAGATCATGGCTCAAGAAGAAAAACACAAAATAGTGGAGTTCTTGTAAAAGGTGATGATTCAAACCCTGAAAAGGAGTACTATGGTGAATCATAGGATGTTTATGAATTTTATTATGTCGAAAATAGGAAGGTATACCTCTTTAATTATCATTGGTGGGATGTTGTTCATTTAGAAAAAGGATATAAAGTAGATAAATATAGATTTATAAGTGTTAATACTCGAGGTTCGTTGAATACAAATGACTCATTTATCTTGGCGTCTCAAGCAAAATAAGTGTTCTACTTAGATGATATGATTGATCAAGGTTGGTTAGTTATTATGAATACAAATCCTCGTGACCTATTTAACATGCACTACAAGAAAAAGGACTTTCAGTGGAGACTTTTTGGTGGCAACAAAAATAATCGCCACTAAAAGTCTATTTATAGTGGAGACATTTTTTGTTGCTACTAAACAGTTTAGGTGGCGACCAAACCTGTCACCACTGAAGACCTTAAGTGGCAACAAATAAAATGCCACCACTAAAGATTTTTTATGGTGACAAAAAGGTTGCCATCAAAAATCATCAAGTGGTGACTATTAGGGAGTCACCACTGAAAAAAAATTTCAGTGGCAATTTTCTCCTGTCGCCATTGTAAGTTACTTCAGTGGCGACGGTCTTTGTCGCCACTAAAGATCTTCAATGGCTATAGATATAACGTCACCATTGAAGCACCAATGTTGGCTTAAAAATTGATGATGTGCATTTGTCTAGCTCGAAGACAAGACCTCAGCATTTATAAGGCTTAAAGTGCTAACCAACATGCCAAACCACCTTCGGTGTTATGTGTTTCATCATTTAATATATAATAAAGAGCCAAATATAAATGTGAGTATTTAGCCATTGCGCCAAATTGTTTCGGTAATTCTTGCTCATTTTTGTCCCGCACGCGCCTATAGCTCTTTCCCTCTATTTTAATCTCCTCTGTGGCTCATCATCCATGCGTTGCCATCATTGTTGCTCGGTCGTGCTTTGCGTGCGGTTAGTAAGCCATTCGTCGCAAAACGCCAGTCGTTCTTCAACATGCATTCTTCATCGTGCTTCATCAACCACTGTGCGACCTTGTCCTCCGCCGCCATTCATCGTTGTTTTGGGGAAAATTTGGTAGGATTTCTCTTCCCTCTTGTACAAGATTCACTATTTTTCCCTTTTGTTGCTTGTGAGAAATGGAAATTTTTTCAATTTAGCTTTAACTCTGGATTTAGTTTGTGAAAAATGGAAATGTTTTTGGATTTAGCTTGAATAGAAGGAGTTAGAAGACCCCTATTTTTTACTATGAAGTCAGATATGAAAAAATGATACTATGATAGATTTTACACTTTTGTTGATTGATTTTGTTCTTTATCTAAATTTTTCTGAATAATATTTGGGTATTTCACTTCTCTCACTCACTTCACTAATAAATACATTGTGCATATACATGGTAAAGAGGTTTATTGATAAGCTTGGCTCACATAAACATTGTGGTGAAAGCCATTATCTTTAGTGGCTGAGTGAACAATTTCATATCAATTGTTCTATCTCAGAGAAAGGTACTTTATTTTATAATTCTAATTTCATATTTTGATGATAATGGGATAAAATTTAATGGTAGTGTGATGCAATTTTTGCATTGAACGATTAGCTTGGTTTTGGGATTGCGATGTGGGTAGTATCTTGTCTCAAACTTTGCTTGCTTTAAAAATTTTTGTTGTTGCATTTATCATATGAATTTGACTTGATAAGCATTTCTTGTCATCATATGAATGTGGGTATTATCTTGTTGTTGATGTCATTTAAGCATTACACCATGCATGAAAGGCATTTATTGTCATCATTTGCTCCTGACATTATTTTGGCTCAAATTTTTTTGTATATTTGGTCTTGAAATTTTTTTAGCTCAAATTTGCCATCATTTGGTCTTGACATTATTCTGATTGTTATCTCATAAGTTTTAGGATGGATTCATTTTTTTATATGCCATAATTAGTTGTTATCATGTTTCAATGATCATAATTATTTCTCTTGAGTTGTTGAAATGTTGTCTTATCCTTAATGTCTCTATTTTAAATAGGGACAAACTTCAGGAAGGAGGAACCAATGATGCACAAAATATGTCTTACTTTTGTAACTATTGTAAATTATTGACTACAATGTGACAACAATGTATAACTATTTATTTGTAATGTAATGGTATTTTGTTTCATAATTTTATTATGTAATATTCTCTACGTGAAAGGAAATATAGAAATTAAAAAAAATTGAATTAAATCATTAAGGAGATTCTGTGGCGACATTTTTCGTCGCTAAAGGCCTCTTTTGTGGCGACAATAATTATCACCACCAAAACAGGCTTCAATGGCGACACATAATCACCACAGATAGCCATTTCTGTCACCACCAATTATAGTCGCCACATAAACTAATATTTAGTTACCACAAAATAGGCTTCAGTGGTGACACCTTATCGCCACAAAAAGATGCTTCTATGGCAACAATTGTTGTCGCCACAGAAATGGCTATCTGTGGCGACAATTTCCATTGCCACAGAAATGTAAATCTATGGCAACAGTTTTACTCGCCACAGAAACGGCCTTCTGTGGTGACATTTTTTGTCGCCACAAAAACAGTCATCTGTGGCGACATTTTTTTGTTGCCACGAAACGTAGCTTATGTGGTGATAGTTTTGTTGCCACAGAAAGTGACTTCTATCGCAACTTTTTGTTTGTGAACCTCAACATCTGTTGTAATTTTTTTCACTTTTCTGTGGCGACTTGTGTCGCCATTATTTGCATTTCAATGACAATAGTATTTTGTCGCCACTAAAGGTCTTCAGTTGCGAAATTTTCAATGGCGACATGCAATGAAGTTTTTGTCACCACTAAAGAAATTCAGTTGCAACTTCTTAACTTTTAGTGGTGACTTTTGCTGCCATTGAAGGTGAAATTTTTTGTAGTGATACCTCAAGAAGATGATGGTGATAATGGTGACCATGTGTTACTCAATGAAGAAGTGTATCAAAAAATTGAGGTTGATCAATTAGCTACTTCAACTAACAATGAAGTGCAAAATGAGATTGTAGTTACTTTTCAAAGGATAGATATTGAACCACAAACTATCAATCAAGCAAGTGATGAAGCACGAAAATATATTCATAACTATAGTGAAGTGAATTTCATTAATGATAGTTTTATAGATATGAGTGTAAATGAAGAAAATGAGGAAGAAAATTTAATCTATGACAATAACACACAAGACACAGACAATTCTGAAGACTAATTAAAGGTTGTTATAGTAATTATGGTAATATAGTTAAGACTTGTTATGTTTTACATTTTTATGTTTAATCTAAGCATATGTTTTTATTATTTATAACTTTAATCTATTTTTTTTACCCCACATATGAATTATTATTTATTTTTTAAATACAACATTGCAGGAAATGTTAGAACTTAGACAAGGTCGAGGTGGAAGGGGTGCAAAAGCTGGAACATGTGGTTTTGGACGAGGAAGACATGATGATCAAGGAGAAATGAGTTTAGCTTTGTGATTGTCGCCACGACAAGAAACAACATGAGTTGAAGAGCAACATCAAATTTCTCTGGTGACACATGTGGATAGTTTTCTAAAACATACTCATTACCTAAATGAGGATTCTCCAATGGCCCAAGGATCAAGGAATCTGAGTAGTGCAGGTTAATTTATCTTTATGCGTATAATTTAATAATATCTAGAAGCAAGATTAACCGTTTTCATTTTTATTTACAGCTTCTTGCACTTCTAAAACTATGAGACGAAAATATAAATCAATTTCAATGGACATGAAGACAAAGTTTAGAAGCAAGATTAAAATTGAAATTCCTGAAGATATTGAAAGAGTTGTGGGCCTGAGGCTAGAGATATCGCCAATTACTATGGATTTGTGGTGGGGTAAACTGTCTCTTTTAGAGCTGGTAGATGGCAAAATGTTTTTGCCATATATGGACAAGCAATGTGATTAAAAGTAAAGGTAATAAATTAAAAAAATTATATAACTTCATAATTTTTAAATTTTTTTATAAGAAGAATATTTGTTTATATTTTACGAGAAGTTTGAGATTGCCAATGATAGAAAACATATGGAAATAGAGAAATTTGTCATCAACACTATTTAGAGGCTTTTTAGCGCATGGAAGACTCATTTGCACAAACATTACAACTACTTCAGCACTGATGAAGAGAGATTGGCTAATCGACCTACTGATGTTACTCTTGAATATTAGGATTTTTTGGTAGCACATTATAGTTCTAATGAATTTAAGTTAATGTGGAATTATATGTTGTTTAGACTATTTAAACTACAAGAGTTTCATTTAATTATTTAAACTATGAGAGTTTCATTCTTGTAGGCTATTAGTGAAAGAAATAAAAAAATAGTGCAAAACAAACAACAATGCCCTTGATCCTTTGCTGAGATAGAGGCATCTAGAGTAAGTATTTTAAATTTATTTTTTAATTACTTAAGAATGTTATTTCATTTGGTTACAAGTGTCTTTATTGTAGAGGTATCCTAAAACTAGAGAAAAGGCACCGGCTAATCGAGTGTGGGAGCTCCAGTACACTTGTAGAACAAAAGAAGGAGAATTTGTGTGGTTGGATCCAAAGTCACAGGAAATTCATCTATATATACAATTTTAATTATCTTTTGAAGTTTAAATTTTATTTCTTATTTGTGATACTAAATCATTGTTTGCATTAATATATGGATGCATTCAAGAGCTTATATCTCAGCAATAGGAAAATAAGCATCCACTGACCAGTGATGAGATTTTGGCATCTGTTCTTCTGGAGATGTCAAGATTTGTTTGTGGAAAAGGTTATAGAAAGAAACCATCTAGTAAGAAATCTCAGCAACAAGTAGATGTAAAAGCCAGTGTGGCCTCTGCAATTAAAGGTGTATGTGAGCATATGCAAGCTAAAATGGAGAGGAAGTTGCAAGAAGAGCTTAATAGGAAGTTGCAGGAAGAGCATGCTGAGATGGAACATAAGGTGCAAGCTGAGCTTAAACGTAAGATGCAAGTTGAGGCTAACTAAAGGATCCAAGCACAATTGGATATCATAATGTCAAAGTTTCAATAGGTAACTTTCACTTTTGGTTTTTTTGTTTGAACTTTAGATTGAATTGTTGATGATAATGGGCTAAAATTTAATGGTATTGTGTTGAGATTTGATAGTTTGATGTTGAAAGTTTGATGATATTGCGCTGTAATTTTGATGTTGAACGTTTAGCTTGGTTTTGGGCTTGATATGTGGGTAGTATGCTATCCTAACATCTTAAGGAGTGGTTGTTCTGCTATCTCAAAGTGTTGACTTTGAGATGATTTATAATATAAAATTTAATGTAATTTTGTGCAAAAATTTGTAGTTCAAACTTTAAAGCTATCCAAATTTTGCTACCATACTCTAGTGTCCATTGTTATGGTTTTCATGAACTGGTGTAACTAATTTTTTTCTAAACCTAGTGCCTTATCTCCTATAGCCTTTTAGCATGCATTTTGATTGGATTTCACATGTGTAATTAAAAGCTTAACACTTTCTAAACTTTCTACGGTGTTTGCAAGGTTTCTATTATGTAATTAGGCTTTGTTTTTATATGAAAATGTATTTAAAGGATTTGTTGTTGGAACCATTTTGGCATTATATTGTTTATTTTTAGATTGTTTTAAGTTTGAATTTGAATGTTAAGACTGTCCAAACTTGATATTGTTCAAAGTATGCCACTACCTTTTATCTCAAAAGACTTGTTGATAAGAAAGCATCATAAATATATTTTATTAATTTGTTAGCTTCATATATATTTTTTGTTTCTTTAATTTTGTTAAAAAATCACTTTCCTCTTCTTGTTAAAAAGGAGGCAATAATATATTGATCTCCTATTTTTTAATTAAAAAAATCAATTTTACCTCTCACACATTTCTATATAAAAAATTTAACATCAAATTTTACAACCTACAACATGGAACGTCAAATTTATATGATTCGATGATGTTAGGTAAATAAATTACATTTCTAAATCGACAAACTACTATTGCATTAAATTTTGGATGAATGATTTAATCGATAGAGGAACATAATTAAATTATTTTATGCTAAAATGAAAATCGTCCATTAATTATAACTCATGTATAAATAATTTTTTTAATTATAAAAAGTGAATTAAAATTCTTTTAAATTTTTGAATTTGTACAAAAATCTCTTTTGTTCACTTTTTCATTTAAAACTCTAATTGAAACTAAACACGTCAAATTATTTAAGAGATTTTTTTGTATAAAATCTAAAATTTAAAAATTTTTATATATTTTTATATAATTTAATTTTACTAATATATCACTATGTTATTAGAATTTTTCATAAAAAAAATTAATTGATAAATTTTTTATTTTTGTACAAATCACATTTTATTTAAGTGTCATTTTTGGTAGGTCAATTTTTATAATTAAAATAAATTATCTATATATAACTTATAAGAGTATAGCAATATTGCTTGCTTTTAACTTGAGCGACCAAAATAAAAGTTTTATAAAATTAGAGGAAAAAGTATATTAAGCTAAATCTTTTAACAATGATGACAATGTAAAATCACCGAAGCCAAATTATCAAATCACAAATATGTATTCAATAATTTTGGAAAGCTCCATGATTAACAAACTGTTCTATATTTCATGAAAGAAAAGAAAAATGTTGATATAGAATTCACTTGATTTTGACAGTGAAACCAAAAAGAGGAGACATGAATTCAATTATATATAAACCCTAGCTAGCAAGTCAACAACACATTTGATGGTCATTAAGATTTTAATTAATTTTAATTAAAATTTCAATGAGACAGCCAGGCAAATAATCATACTTTGCATACGTAATAAGAACCATCCATTTGAAGCAATAAGCAAAAGTAGCCACAAGATAGCCCCACAATTAATACAAGCAATAAGGCACAAAAATTTGCATGTGTGAGGATAACACTTCTTTTTTTTTTTTTTTTAGCAAATTAAGTGTTCATCCTAAAAATAATTTGTTTAGCTATTATTTAATTTTTTTTTGGCTAGAGGATAGTAAGACTCCTTGAAAGATGTTGAATCACTTTCTCTGTGTATTAAAAAATTATATTCTTCTTTTATAAGATAAATTTATAATTTTAGTGATCATTTTGATCAAAATATTTTTATATGTATTATTTATATAATTAAATATATATTATAATAATATAAAAAATTTATTTTTTAAAAATTTAAAATAAAATAATTTTATTATTTTTAACTCATAATAAATAATAATAAAATAATAATTTAAAAATATTTTTTAATAAGTTATAATTGTTGAAAAAGTTAATAATATCATTAAGGATATTTTAATCTATATAAATAAAATTATAAATTTTTTAATTTTTAAAGAAAGAGAGTATATTTTTTAAATAAAAATAAAATATAATTTTAATATATTTAAAAAGATAAATATAATTTACAATTTATAATATCCATAATATAAGAGCACGAAATTTTCTTATATACCCTCATAAGTCGGTGAAAAGATGTAATCGGTCTTTGAAAGTGAATTTGCAGTTGTGGCCGTACCGCGGAATTTCAGTGCCAACAATTATAATTTTGTTCCGTATGAGAAAGTGATAGTTTTGCTAAGTGGGTGTAAAGTAACTAGATACTTACAATACAATAAATTTAAATTTAAATTTTTATTAAAAAATTCTTTATATTTATTGTCTGAGCCTTAATAAAAATATATTTATAGAAAAAAATTGATAGCCTTAGACGGGTACATGTTTAAAAATTTACTGGCCATCTATTTTTTTAAAAAAATTATTTTTTTATTATTTACAGATATCTTTTTATAAATATTATCAAATAATAAATATAAAAAAAATTTATAAAATTGACCTAAATAAAAAAATTGACATTCTTTTAATAATTTTTAAACATCCTCTTTCAAAATATTATAACTTTTGAATTTAGTATCTCTTACTTGATTGGAGAGACTCAAGTTTAGAATGTTTGAATTAATGCTTGTGGGCTCTAATATTATACAAATAATTTCTTCTCCTATATTATAAATATTAGTCTCAACTCTCTCGTAACACTCGTCCCTTACTATTTTTGTTTGATTTATGAAGAAACTATTACTAAAAATTGACTCCACCAGACGAAAAACCGATTGAGCATTTAATTATCACTACACATGTAACATTAAGAATTATAATTTTGAGTTAAATTATTAATTTTTTTAATAAATTTAAATTTATATAAATCGTCATGTGTTAAGTTTTTAATAAATTTAAAAATATGAATGTAATTAAAGTTAATAGTTAAAAAAATTAAATGATATTAAATTATTTTGAAATTATATTATTTTTAATTTTATCTATTTAATTATTAATATATAAAAAGTTTATATAAAATTTAACAGAGTAACAATATTTTTCAAATTGTTTGCATAGGAAGATCTTTTAAGCTTATTTAAAATTTCATTTAATGGACTTTTATTTTTAAAGGAATCTCATTACACTCAAAGATTAGTTGAAATCTCATTACACTTAAAGATTAATTACGATTGATTAAAATTATTTATGATTTATATTTATACAATAAGTTTTAAAATTAAACATTTATTAATCTCTCTAATATCACTATCGTACAGCTCTTCCATTATTACTATTTTTGTAAACAATAAAAAAAACATCAATTTTCAAACATATATAGGTGCTATAGTAAAGTTGGTAAACGTAATAAACAAGACTCGCCTTTTTTTGTCTTTGGTGGGAATTAGATAATCTAATTAAATTTCCATCAAGCGATCTTTCTTATGGTTCAAATCATCACTTGCTTTCAATAACCTACTAATTGTCCCAGTTGATTTTTCTTTTAGAATGATCTTGACCATTGACTTTTTCATCAACTTGCTTCACTTTTTTTAAACTACTTTTCTTTCTAAATAAGTATTTGCAGTTTTCAGTGTAAAACCGCAATCTTAAACAGAGGACATTTATATATATGCCAATAATTTGATATGATCTAATGTATATATGTTACTTTTTAAATAAAAAATTATAATTTTTATATTTTAAAATAAAAAATTTATTTAACTTCTTTATTGTCATAAATTAACAAAAAAAAAAAGTTAAATAATTTTTACATATTTTTTTAAAATTTATATTTTATTTTATGTGTATTAATATATAATTTTAAAAAATAACAATAAACAAATCTCAAGATTATTATAATATATTACTCGATTTGATATGCAATTTAGTAAATTTTAATATAAGATATTTAACTTTTTACTCTTCTAAATCTTCTATCATCTATTGTAACTCTGGACTATTTTTACTTTTTTTAAATTTACATAATATATTTTATTTTTATACCATATAATATTTAATTTTAAAAAGTAATACTAGAAAATCTTAAAATTATTATAATATAGCTATATTTTATAATATACATAATTAATTATTTTTATATTAATGTTTTAATTTAATTTTTTTTAATAGTAATACTTATAAATGATCACTTGTATATATGCTTATATAATATGTTCGGATATTTCAATAATTTAAATATCAAAATCGAATGCAATAGATGGTTTGATGTGTTACAATTTACAAAGAGTTATAAAGTTTCACGTATATCTCTAGTCGTTTAATAATATTGAAAAATTGTAGTATTATCGTCATTTATATTCAAATAATTAATTAATTTTCACTTAAAATTGTAGAATTAAATTGACGACTATAAATTTTTAAGAATTAAATTAATAAAAAACTTATTTTTTCAAGAATCAATACAACAATATATTCTGTAATTATAAATAGAGAACATACAATTGATGTTCCACAAAAATATATTAAAATTTCATATCTATGGCACATATTGCAAAATAACTATGTGTGTGTGCGTTGGGGGGAGAGGTTAGCTTTTTTTTTTTTTTAAAAAAAAGAATTAAATTAAAAAAGCAAAAAGACAAATGAAATTTCAGAATATCTTTTTTTTTTTAAAAAAAAAAAAAAGGATGAGCCCTTTTGGTGTTTCCCACCCGTGCACGAAAACATATCAAACCCACTATTTTTTAAGACAAGGTTGTGACTTTTGTGACCCCATTCATGTCTAGTGCCATCTTAATTATACATATATGATATCTAATTATGCGTCTCATACATAACACAATCATTTAAGACAAGAATATTATTCACGTTACAAACAATGACCCACTATTCTCTTCATTATTTTATAAAAATATTTAGATATTCTCATTTTTATATTCTTTTAACAAAAATATTTAATCCAAAAATAATACCATGCGTTACTTTATGATTGAATTTTTAAATATTTTATTTTAATTAAAAAATTTAATAATAAAGATATAAAATATTGTACCTATACTTACACCTAATTGATATCTTATACCTAATTGATATGAAAATTTTTTTTATATAATTTTAGATATTTTATATTTAAAAAATAATGCATTAAAGATTATATATTTACGTTAATAGAAACTCCTTAAATACAAATTAAAAGTTAAAAAAAATTTTAAAATTTTTTAATATAAAAAATACATAAATTTTCAAATACAAAGAATTCAGACAGATACGTAATAATAACATGTCTTCCACAAGCCCAGATTATATTGGGGGCAACCATAGTCGGCGAAAACTGGCCAATGATCAAAGTCCACGTGTTCCCTTTGCCCACTATATTGGTGTGCATGCTGGTATTATATGCGATGGGCATATTAATTTATATGGCTAATTGTAGAGGATAGTACTATTGATTACAAGCACACGCCTCCCATTTTTCAAACTTCCCACAACTCTCGACTGTTGTAAGACCAAAATGCCCCTCAACTCTTTGGGGCGGCAATTTTGTTTATCACTTTTTTTTGGTTCTCTGGTATGGTCAAACCTTTCATTTATTTTTTTCTATTTTTATTAAATAAATGTTAAATATTTATATATAATTAATATAATTAAGTATTTTTACCTTGTTATTGTTCTTTTGATATATATATATATATATATATATATTATAAGAGTTCTTTATTACATTAGTTAACATGCAGTGTCTTAAGACAAAGTTTCTTTTAATTAGTTGATAAAATTCTTAAATATTAAAAATGATTATTTTTATTAAAATTTTACAGATTTCAAATAATTAAACACTATCAATTAATTATAAAAAGTTTTAACTAGTTTCTTAAAAATAATAGTTAGCAAAACCTTTTATTTTATTAGTCTTGACTCAAGCTTTTTGTTATTAATTTAGTTTTTATAAGATTTCATTCTCATAAATTATATATTTTTTAATTATTAGTATATAAAATTTTATTAACATTTGAATAATCTAATTTAATTTGGTTAAAATTTCATAATAAAGATAAAAAAAATTTAATTAGAGCGTTTCTATATACAATATTCAAACTTAACACTTTATATAACGGAAAAAAAATAGTTTAACGGAATAATTGTTAAATTTTGAAGAGCAATATTAAATGTTTGTCTTACATAATTCAAAGTGGCATCACAGTATAAAAATTTATTAATTATTATTTATACATTTAAATGACTTAAATACCCTCAGACTTATTTTCTCAAAACATTTTTAATCCAAAATATAAATCAACTAACATCATACTAATGAATAAGGGCTAGAAATATATGTATATATTGTTTATGAAGAGGTTCAAGGAGGAAAATTGGGAGTATTTTGGTCCACTCAATGGAGTCAAAGGCAGCACACTCAAGCCCTCCCTTGCCTTCAAAGCCTTCCCATACAAAAGAATAATATATATATATAAATTTAGATATAATTTTTATATTTTTATTATTAAAATGTTAATAAAAAAATTGATATATATATATTTTATACAATTTATCTCTTCTATGATTAATTTTTTCTTTGAAAAAATTCATATACTTAATTTATTTCAATTAAAAAATTTTGATAATAAATATATAAAAAATTATGTATAAATTTAATCCTATATATATATATATATATGTATATATGCCCCTCCAATTCATCACTTTAATAGTGTTCAGTTTCCTTTGTCATAATCTCTCATTCAATGGCTCCTTCCCCACCCCCCCCCCCCCCCACATCTGTCATTCCCAACTAGCCGGCCGTCTAATCCCCTGCTTCACCCTGCAAATATATATTTTACACCAACCCCATCACACACCGTTCAATCCCGATCAACGGCTAGCACACAAGAAGAATTTCCCCACCAAAAGGATTGAGTCTCTCATAAATATCACCACATTTAGTAGTGTATACAAATGCATTTGACCCTAAACAATACCATCCCCATATATACATATAAACATTTACATGTCTATTTCTATATTCTCTATATATAAGCTAAACAAGGCTAGCCCACATTGAGTTTGCATTATTCTTGGCTTTCTCTTAACACAAATTATGAACATCAAGCAACACTCCCTTTCCTTCTTCTTCTTCTTCATCTTCATTCTTCTTCTCTTCCTAATTTTCCCCACAGTTTCCGCCATTAACAGAATGAAGCTTTCAGTTTCAGGCCCTTCTTCTTCAACACAACTAGGGTTTCAGTTTCACCTTCATCATCATCCAATCCAAAGCAGAGCTAAGGAATTTGACTCTCAGAAGCGAAGGGTTCCTACAGGATCCAACCCTTTACACAACAAGAGATAGATGATAGCTAGCTAGCTACCTCTTCTTCAAATAGTATAAATTAATACATGGTTTTCTGATCTTGATCGTTTTCTCTGATTAGTTCTTTTTTCTCTTAATTTGAATCTGTTATATATACATTAAATAGAATTTTATAGCGTTTGGTTAGCTTAGCTAGAATGGGTAGAGAGTTGTTGTACAGAAGGTAAAGAGGATTTGTGATTTTGATGAAAGTCTGAAACTATATATCATAGTTTTAATTTAATTTTCTCTGACTTTTGCAAGCTTTCCTGTTTCATTGTGTCTGGAAAGATAGCAATTTTAGTATAATCTATGTATCTATACTGTATACCATCTGTCACTGTGTGCTTTGATTTGAACGCAAGTCTTAATGGTTGTGAATTCAGTTTGGTTTTCATATATAGATAGGTATGTGTCTCTGCTCTGGTCGTTTGGTTGCTGAGAAAGTTGAGGAATTCAGAAAAGAAAAAAGCTGTGATCGTTTAATTTACAGTTTGAATCTGCATTTATTTTGGTTACCAGAATCTGAATTGAAGTTTCATCAGTTTGGAAATTTTCTGGCTCTTATTATTACTACTATTCTGCGTTTTTATCTTCTTAATTATGAAAACCACTGTTTCCAGAAGAACAATCATCAAGCACCTGGAGGGCTGAAATTTCAGAATTGAAGAAATTCTAATTAGTTGTATTTTTTAAAAAAATTAAAACTGTACATCATACTATTCATGAATAGATATACGAAGTCCTATCAAAAAATGTGTGATAAATATCGCAATCATATCATCCTGATCACTCATTTTAGTGAAATTTCATTTGTTCATTATATGTACTTAATTATTTTATTTTGTTTACATCATCTATTCATTATTAATTTTGTTTTTTTTATATCTATCTAAAAACTTCTCAAGAATCTATACCAAATTAGCTGTATAGGTAGAGGAAAGGGGATTTGGATAAGTTAATGGAAAAACAAATATATGTAAATTTTATATATTTGTTTTTTTAATCAAAAAATAATATATATATATTATTTGTATAACTTGTCATCTTTAGTTGGCTCTATTTTCTTTTAAAAAAAATTATGTATTTTTTTATTAAAAAAACTTAAGAATAAAGATATAAAAAATTATACTTAACTATAATCTAAATTAATTTAATTAAAAAATAAAAATTGATAGTATCAATTTTGAAGGGATCAAACTATAATGTGCATGAGATTTATCATTTATGTATATTATAAGATCTATTATTTCAGAGAGTCTCTCTCTTAATTTTAAAAAAAAAAGTTATGTGTAATTTTTATATTTTATCATTAATTTTTTAATAAAAAATAATATGTTTATATTTTTTACAACTCACATCTATGGTTAAGTCTTTGTAAAAAATTTGTTTACATGTTTTATTCTTATTAAAAATTTTGATAACATAAATATATGAAAATTTACGAAGTATATTCTTATTATTTATTTTTGTGAGAAAGATTTAAACTGAAAAAAGAAAATCTAAATCCAAATGGAGGGCTATACTACTTGAGTATAAAATTTATGAAAATGAAAGTGTGAGCCCACTCATGTGTCACCAAACAGTACACTCATGGCCCTCCTTCAAGGGTGTGATAGGCCCCAAATCTTGAATGCAGAGTGTTAAATACCCATTACTTCACACAACCACCAATATGCAAATTAATTAAGGAAACTCTCAGCATCTTGTGTGTGCAGAGAGGAATATTTGTTTGCAGCTAGGCCGATAGAGTCCACAAGCACTTTCCCCCACCAATATTCATTATGGAATAAAATTTTTTTACGTGAAAAAATAATATCATGATATTATATATATATATATATATAATAGATATAGAATAAAGATATATTATTTATTTATAATTTTTATAATAAAATAAGTATCATTATTTAATTATTTTATATCAATCTCTTTTATTATATAATAATTTTTTAAGGATTCAAATTTATATACTACACACCAACAGAGGGTTGAGTTTAGAGTAAAAAATTAATTTTTTTACAGTGTGAGAAACTTGAATTTAAATTTTTATTTAAAAAATATTCATATTTAATATCAAATAATTATTTTTAAATATATAATTACTTTTAATAAAAAAATACTTAAAACCCTAATAACAATTCATACACTACAGATGAAGGTGAGGTCCCAAATATTCCCACACTCATGTACTCTATTTTTCTGGAAACTCTGCAATGGTTTTTTCTCGAAAATAGTAGGGCAGTAACAATCCAAAGAAGGTACAAAGTCTTGTGTGTAGCATCTCTCACTTTCTTCAATCCGTTTTTGTGTAATAGTAAATCACTGACATTTTAAAGAAGAAATCATGTCCAAACGTTTTGCATATATCAGATAATGTGTGCCACACTTTAAATTGTACCTATATGTGTTCTAAATTGTTTTCATTTTGTATAGGATAGTTTTATGAAAAATTATGCAGTTTAAAAGGTTGTTTTTTTAAATAAATTATTATTTTAATTCATAAATGATGTAATTTATTTTAATTTAGTCTATGAATCATAAAAATATTTAATTTAGTCTTTAATCGATTCATTATATTTTAATTTAATCCTTAAACTCTTAAATCAAGAAATAAAAAGACGTATAATATTTATATGTAATAACTAAATTAAAACATAATGTATCTTTTAACGATTAAATTAAATATTTTTATGATTTAAAAATTAAATTAAAATAAATTACATCTTTTAAGGATTAAAATAATAATTTATTATTTTAAAGAAAAAATTATATTAATATTTTAATTTTTAATTATTAAAATAAAGATCTTCTAATATATCTAAGGTGAAAATTAATTTTTTCCCTTAATTTTTTGTGAGGTTTTAAATTTATCTTTTATTTTTATTAACTGATATAATTTTCTTCTTGACCAAATTTTATCAATATATCTGATATTCATATGAAATTAGTTTAATTAGACCATGGTTGAAATATCACAGGAATTCACACAAGGGTAAAATACTGTGTTAATTTAAGAATAATCAAATTTATGAAAATTTTATGTAGTTTAAAAGGTTTATGTTTTCCTTTTTATTTTATCTAAGGTTAAAATTAGTTTTTTGCCTTTTAGTTTTATATAAAGTTTTAAGTGAGATCCAAGTAAAATTATTTTAGTTAGAAATGACTGAATTAGTAAAAGAATTCAAATGAGGGCAAAACACTGTCTTAATCTAAGAATAACCAATTTAAAATTCAAAAAATAAAATAAAAATAAAAAAATATAAGAGAAGGATGGGATGGATATTGTCAATGTATTCCACGTTCAAATGGTTAAACATTTCAAATTTAAAGGTTGGGGATGAATTTATGTACTTTTTTTTTATCCTCTCACGATTTTTATTGCTCAAGATTAAAAATTTCACCTTTTAAACATACGCTATATCTTATTAATAAATTATAACTTTTAAACAATAAAAAATAAATTATATATTTCATTAAACTGCTTATCTCTTCACTTGTGAAATATGATGAGTGTGGTCCACGTACGTAGTAGTGTAGGGTGGCGACTGGTGTGCAAGGTGAAGACCGTAATATTGGTTACAGGACGCTCACAATTGAGGGACATGTAAGCTTTTAAGTGTGCGCGTGTTGATTTTTCAATCCTCGTCCTTTATCAAATTATTGTGTAAGTAGGAAGCTACGAAACCCAGTGTGTGTGTGTGTGTATATATATATTAATTTTACTAACCAATATTAATTAAAATTTTATTTCATTAGTTGTTGGTGAAGTTTTTAAATAATAAAAATTATTTATTTTTAATAAATTTTAAATTATTAAATATTTTATCAATTAATAAAAAATCTTAACTAATTTTAAGGACATTAATTAACAATTTATTTAAAAAAAAAAAAAACTTACCGGTATCATGTTGGATGTATGGACCATCAGATTTGCCTGTCCCGATGTTACACAATTCAAGAGCCTCATTAAAACGTGCCATTAATTAACCACAGACGCACACGAATAATGATTACGCGTACTACGCACGCGCCACCTTGTGGGCTTACCACTTACCAGACTCTTTTGTTAGAAAAAGGTTTAAATGTTATTTTGTTTTTTTAAAATTATTTTATAAAATTAATTTTAAAAATGTTATTATTAGCTTTATATTTTTATATATTTTATTAATAAAAAATTTATTTTTATATTCTTTTATAAAATTAAAATTTAGAACATGTTTTAATTATTATATTTTTTTGTTCCCAAGACACTTAGAATGTTTTTTATTTTAAGTTGAAAATAGCAATTTAAATTTCTTTTTTTTTTAAAAATAAATTTTTTTTTAAAAAGTACATTCAAGGATGCCCCTAGATAAATTGTATTAGATTCAAGCATGCCCCTAGATAAATTGTACTTTCATTTTTTTAAAAAAAAAATTGTTGCATTGACTTTTTCGTTTTTTTAATAATAAAAGTTAGGGAAAAGTATTTTGTTCATTCTTTATATTCGGCTTGAAATTCAATTTCATTTTTCATATCTTGTTCTCATTTTTATCTTTATATTTTTAAAATATCTCAATTTCATCTTAATATCTTACATGTCTTTATTTGTAAAGAAACAGCGGAAGTGCATCTAGGGAGACTCTCCTTGTGCATTTCTAGTAGTTCTTGTGTGATGTGCAAATTTTGATGACCTACCATCCAATTTTGGACCTACTCCGATGATATCCATCACCATTGGCGCCGAACAACACAACCCCACCCCCTTCAACAAAGAACAGAGTGATTCCAACAGAGATGTGCCACCCATCACCCAAAATGATCAATATCTATATCAAGAGATCTTGTTACTTTGACAAGATTAAGCCCAGGTGCATTCCATCACAACAAGCTCTTATCAAGCTTTTAAAGTAGAATAACCACAGACCTCTCAACTTGAGATCAGTCTTTTTAAACTTAAGGAAAAGGGTTGTCATCGTTTGTCTCCCGCATCGTCGTTGCCCATAAAGATAAATCCCTATGACAGGAAAAAGATCCTCAACTATATATCAATACATTTAATTCTGCCATGTCCATTCTCAAAACGACAGACGCTTAGCATTGTTGAATTTTTTACAATAGCAGCAAGTAATATCAGTTTCACTGAGACTACAACCACTTAATAAATGAGTGCATATAACTTAAGGATGAAATTGAGGACCTCATTCAACAAGGGAATCTCAATAAATACATTCGACGAAATGATCAAAAGTCTTAATGAACGACCCAAGATGATGGAGATAGTGATAGGTGGAAGGATCAACGGGAATCGAAAAAGAACTAGGATGAAGTTCTAACTACTTAATCCTTATATAAAGTTATAAATTGTTGGAGGGCTATAAAATGGGACTTCCTCCTAATCTTAAAATAAAAAGAAAATCAAACAGTCAATGTGAGCACCGTATTTTGTTTAATCTAATTTTAAAAATTTAATAAAAATATTAAATATAAAAATTATAAAAAAAATTCAATTTTCAATCTATTTTTTCTTATTTATTTTATTCAATAATCATTTTGTATTATTTTATTTACTTTATTCTATATTTATTTTAATTTACTTTACTTTATTTCATTTTATCATTTAGTTTCTATTTTATTTTATTTTATTTAAATAAATATGTATTTTAAGATAAATATAATTGTGCCAATTAAATTGGTTTAAAACAACTTATGCTTATTATGATGCGGGAAGACATTTGACCTCATATTGATTTTAATCTCTAAGTATAAGTACTCATCTCATAATGTACCACTGCCCAAAAGTGCTAGTAGGAATAGGATTTAAAAAAAAAAATACTAGAATACATTTCATGTTTAAATTATACGCTCGCATAAATTCTATTTATTTGAATGTCGTGCTTATGAGATCCAAAGACGTAATTTTATCATGAAATTAAGAAATTAGTTTTGTTTTCATTACGATTTTTCATAAAAATAAATAAAAAACAAACAAATATTTTTATTTTTCCAAATGAAATAAAAAAAAAAAAAAGCAGATGTTGTTGGTCTTTTTTGGTTGAAATCTGGGGAGCAATCGAAAGCCTTAACCTCACCTGTAGGACCCAGGGCACCGCCTGACTGCACAGAGGGAAGCTAATGCTTGCGAAGATGGTCTTGCGAACCTTTCTCTCTCTCTCTCTCAACTCAGGAGTTCACTTAGGCCACTCTCAGTTTTTTCTCTTCGTTTGTTTTCCTTTGGGCCTTAGCCCACCGCAGCTTACCCCAAAAAAAATATATAAAAGCTGCTAGCCTTAGAAATTAGTTCCGAGCAAAAAGATTCAAAGACCGAATGATTACCAGCCTTTGCCTCCAAGACACCCAAAATGTTTATCTCTCCTTGCTTCCCAAGTAATACATTCACATTTATAATATAGCCGCAATGTTTTACTCATCAAATTCACTTTGCCATTTCCTTTATTTTTTTAATGCTCCTCTTTTTGTACTTATTCTACATCATCGCATTTAAAAATATTAAAAAAAAATAATGTATATGAAAATATTATAATTTAATATCTTCACTTAAAATAAAATTAATTTTTTAATTTAATATTATTTATAAATCGTTTTTTCAATTACGTATTCGTGCCATGTATCTATATATCATGCCAAGGGTGTGTAGGGCCAGGCGTGCTTATTACACAGTGCAGGAATATCCGACAAATAGACTAATGTTTCCAAAAGGCATTGAGAGGATCTTTCACATTGCTTCATCGTCAAGGAACAATTTCTTCTTTCCATCCATCATTATGGTAATTGGTAAGCAAAACATTAGGAGGATATGTTAATTTAATATTAAACTTCTTCTGTTTTAAAAAATACACTACTTTTCATATAAAGATAGTGAGTTAAATGTAAAGACAATTTGACCATATGATTGCGAAATCAAATGTTTCTGTTACGTGACATTAACAATTAAAATAAATTTAAAAATTTTGTAATTATTTAAAACTTAATTAAAAAAATCAAATTAAAAAGAATAAATTACAGTAACTTCTGTGAGACTTGATGAACTTATACTTACCAATTTTGTAATTTCAAAAGTAATAATTTTAAAAATTTTGTAAATATTTAAAAACATAAATTAACCAAAAAAGGATCTAATTAAAAAGTGTAAATTACACAAACTTCTCTTAACATTTGATGAACTTAAACTTAACACTCTTTTTGTTTAGAAGTTACAATCCTATTTTAGAGGTTTGATGCAATATTACACCAACATCTTTTCTAATTTTATTTTTTGTCAATAAAACTAACATTTTTGCACTATATGTTTTCATCCCAAAATAATAAAATTGCTCAACTATCTTTATTTTTCAATTAGGAATATTATGTTGAAACTTTATATAAATTTAAAGGTTATTAATTGTTATATTAAAATAAAAGTATAGTATTAATAGAGATTAGTGTCATTTACTCAGTAAAAATGACTTGAAATTTAAAAAATAAAAATAATTTTACCCAAATATTTGTTAAATGATTCTTGTATTCTTTATAAGTTAAAAATTTATAGTTAGATTCTTATAATTTTAAAAAACTTTAATTTAGTCTCAATCTTTAAATTTTTATCAATATTTTGTTAAATCTTGTTAACGTGCTAATTATATATGATATTAATAACATGAATATATATAATTTAAATAAATTTATTTAAATTATTTAACAGAAATTATATTTTATGTCAAATTAAAAATTTATTTTTATATCATTATTTATTTATTTATTTTTATTGATATAAATCATGCATTTTTATAGTGTTCAAATGATATACATTAACTAGCTCAACAAAATTTAAATATTTTGATAAATATTTAATAACATAGAGTAAATTAAAAATTTTTAAAATACTTAATTGTACATTTTAAATTTTTAAGAATTCAATTAAATATTGAATGGGGATATAGAAAACACAAAAATTATTTAATCCCAAATATTACTTAAATAACGTGAAAATTTTCTGAGTCAACCGAAGCCACATATATATATAGAGACCAGAACGTACACTTAAATTGTAGCTGTTGGTATTGGATTTGGACATAACGAACCCATTGAAAGAACTCGAGCGAGCGAGTGAGCGAGACCGTTGGCGGTGGTGTATTGTAGTTGTAAGATGAGTTTTCTTGCGGGAAGGTTAGCTGGGAAAGAGGCAGCATATTTTTTCCAGGAATCCAAACAAGCCGTAGGAAAATTAGCCCACAAAAATCCCAATCCCATCTCCGATTCCAAGAGCTTCCAGCCATCTGCTGCTGTGTCAGCTGGTGAGCTTGAAGGCCCTAATTATCATCATCGTGCCGATGTGCTTCCTGAGGTGCTAAGGCATTCCCTCCCGTCCAAAGTTTTCAGAGACGACACGGCCTTGGAATCCTCCTTCGCTCCTTCCAAATGGGTCCTTTCTTCCGACCCTAAAGCTGTCTCTTCCGTATCTTCCGACGCTCTCAATCCTCTCAGAGCTTACCTTTCCCTCCCTCAGGTCACCTTCGGCCCCAAAAGGTTCTTGTTCACCGCCTTTTTCTACTTCCCTAGTCTTTTTAGTTTTTCCTTCACAGCTAATTGAATTTTCGATTTTTTTTTTACAAATTATTTTGATTAATTTAGTCACTTAACTATTAAAGATTATTAAAATGCTTGTCACGTTGCTATTTCCTCCTAGCTCTGTTTAAAATTTACTTCTAAATTTAGCATTCTGCTAACTTGATGCAGCATTGTCATTAGATTTGGTATTAAATTTTAGATGAATATGTGAACGAGTGACCTAATTGCAAGCATTTTAATAATTGAGTAACTAACTTATCTGTCACTTGAATAGTTTTTTGTTTTTGGTTGCTGGGATAGTATGGAAATAGGGAAGTATTTTGGAGTTCATGATTACAAACCTAATTGCTTAAAATACGAGTATACAACATTTGGATTTGAATTCCTGGTTTGTTTAGTACTTAAGAGGTTAAAGCTAGAGATACCTTTTTCTAGTAATTTGTGGTTCATTTTCCTACGACTTCTCTGCCGCGGTTTGGTTTTGCCTGTTATTTTTGAAGGGGGATTCTGGAAATTGTTCGCAGTTTTTCAACATTTGTCTTCATCACTTTCCCTCTTGGGTATATCCAGCTCTTGAAAATTCTATTGTTGTTGCAACCATACTGAATTTGTTGCTTTTAATGGATAATTCTTTTTCCATGCTCTCCTTTCTATTTTTCTCCTTAGTCATGAATAGTTTCTCCAAACTTGTTCTGAAAATGATGATGTGCTGTGTGTGTGTTATCTGTGGAATAAAATGTGAATTGCTAGTGAGGTATTATAACTCAATGGTTGCAGATGGGAATTGCCCAAAACAGAGTTTTCAGTTTCAGCCTCAACTGCTAATGAATTGCGTAGAGATAGGCATACACCTATTAACCCAGAGAAGATAAAAGCTGCTGCTGAAGGACTTGCAAATGGTACATTTTGTTGTTCTCTCTATATCTTGGTCATTTGGCTAATGCTCTTAATTTGTTTTTGAGTTCCTTATATATGCTTTATTCCATCTTGCCCCTTGGATTAAAAGTGAAATTATAGTAGTAATTCTCAATGATTGCAGTAGAAAAAGATATTGCACTTTTATATTTCTGAGCATGATGAAAGTCTTTGTTTTGGTCACAATCACAAATAACAATGTCCTTCTTCTTCTTGGTATTTTCTTGACATGCATATAGATATCATATTACATTTGGTAATTGGTAGTCATAGATATCAAGTTAGCTTGCAATTCTCTAATCTACACTGCATAGATTTCTTAATGTCAATTCTAATTTACCCAACCAATATAATTAAGTGAAGTTACTATATAAGAGGAATAAGTCTTACATGTAATCATAAATGTAAAATTCATTATAAAATCTGTAGCATTTTATGGTTACTTAAATTGGTAGAAAACTAAGATGACAATAACTGAAGGTAATTCTATCACTTCATTGAGTGTGATACTGATACCCCAAGTCCTGCTTTGGTAGAAAAAGTGACAGTTGCAATTCACTAAAGCATCAGACCTTACTGTTAAGCAACGTGGTCTATCCATTACTAGTCAATGTGGTTTGGTCTGCTCCATTCAAGTTACTAAGCGTAGTTACTTGGATTGTATGGTGTTACTATGTTACAAACTTACATTTTAAGTTATTAACTCTCTAGATTATAAATGTAACAACAACTGTATGACAGTGCCAGTTTAAAAGATGCCAGCAAGAAAGCCATTTTCCTTTCCTTGTTCTTGTCTCATTTTGTTGGGAGGTGGGGGCTAAGGGGATTTATGGAAATTTATTGGGTCTAAAGAGTGTGATACGCATCTGAGTGGGGGAGAATGTGACTCTTTGAAATTCACGTTGATAATTTGAGCTGAAGTCATAAACTTCATAAATTTCCTATAACCAGTACTATGCAATTTGTGATAGCAATTTAAAGCCATGTGATTTAGCCATCTTCAAGTCTAGGAAATTAGGTTGCTTGAGGCACTACATAAAATAACCTGGTACATGTTTCAAATATTGTCGGTGCTGTTAGAGGGACCATGTAGTTTAAGATTAAGCTTAAGGTTTTCTATTTACGTAAAGAAATTATGAATTAAGGCATATATATTTAAGCTCAATTAGATGAAACAAGTTTTGGGATATTCTATAGGTTTCTTTGGGATATAAGCTTAGTTTCAGGGTTTAGACTTTAGAGTCTAATAACAGGATCAATAATAAAATGAAAACAGATTGGCTTTTTGGTTTCTATCTTCTGAACAAAGTAGGAGAAGATGATATCTCTGACTCTGGCGTCAAAATCTATGAAAGATTCTTACTTAGAAAAAGTGAATTTGCCAAAATTTTTCTTATTAGAAAGCTCTAAATTCCTTTCTAAGAATTTTACTCCTACAAAGTCAAATCCTAATATAACAATACAAATCCTAATTGGAAAGACTTTCCAGGAAAATCTAACTTCTAAAGAAAACCAAGCAAAAAAGAGAAGAAAGAAAGAAAAAACAAAATAAATATAATAGATTTGTTGCCAACTAGTCAATTGCTATAATCATATAGTTATTATTCTGAAAATGATTAAATTACTCATAGGATCCTAGTGTTTCATTCCATATATGTAGACACTTATCTTACTGTTTCTGGACCTAGAATGCGTTGAATAGAAACCCTATTTTGTCTCTTCTTGAATGCCTTCTGCATCACTTCGTTGTTCTTCATCATATAGTATCTATTTTTCAGAGAGAGAAATTACAGGAACTCCTCTTGGGGGATTTGTCTGACTTCGCTAATGCAAGTTTTTATTTTTTTTATTTTTTTTCAGTTGGAAAGGCATTTGCTGTTGCCACTGCAATTGTATTTGGTGGTGCTACATTGGTATTTGGAATGGCAGCCTCGATGTTAGAGCTGGAAAATGTAAGTGCAATCTAATTATATGTTAACATAAAGGCTTTTAAATATGCATCTTTTTTATTTCAGTCATATTGATGTGTATGTGAAAATGTACCTGTTATTAAAAGAAGAAGAGAAAAAGTAACATCACGTATGAGGCGTTTAGTACACAGTTTAAAATAAGATTTCCAGAAATAGGAGGTTCGGAATGTTGCATTCTTGCTTTTGGTATACAGACTAAAAAATATTTTCGAGAATAAAGTATTATTATGCTTTTGTAGATTTTCATTCTCACCTAAAGGAGTAAAAATCTTGCATTCTCATAGCATAAAAATATTTTTATATTAGTAAAATTATTAGATTACCCTTGGCCCATTTATTTTTCATATTATACGAAATATCCAAATTACATTATATATATATATATATCATTTCCTTGAAACTAAAAAAGAAGCAACTATAAAAAATAATATTGATTTCTTTTATTAAAATATAATTTACAAACATTTTTTTTTAAAATTATTTGATCCAAATTTAATTTATTATATACATGTAAACAATTAATTTTGTATCATGATTGTATATATGTGCGGATATATAATTGATGTAATGCTTGTAGCATGCATCATATCTTCTACGGTATGAGTGTAGATATTTGCATGTGGGCATATATTTCTTTTTGTGCATATGTGTATGCATATAATTGTTAATTTATAATTCTAAAAACTAATGACTAGCTAGAAGACTAATAAAAATTCTAATATTGAGAAGACAAATCACATTATTACCTACCTTTAATATTTACAATATTTGGTTATAAAATAGTTGGTTATAATTTTAAAAAAATATTTAAAAAATTATTAAGGGCATATTTGAAAAATTGTTAAATATTTCTAAGAATATTGAAACTAAACTAAATGCAAAAATGCAATATTCCTAAAAATATTATAAAATATTTTCAAGAATATTTTAAGTAAACCAAACAAGGTTTTTAAAATTTTTAGACTCTTCCCAGGAATATAATTCTTAGAAATGAAAAATCTCTCCGTGTATCAAATGCTCCCTTAAGATATTTTTATTTTGACATTTTCTTTGATTTAGATTTGAAACTAACGTTTCTTTTTCTTCTTATCTCATTTATTTTCATCAGTCTACACATATTTTATAAGGAAATAAATGTTATATTTAGATTTAAATTAAAGAAAATTTCAAATTTCCCTTCCCTTTCTCTGCATTCAACCCACTTGGTTTCCTACCTTGTAAATATTTCATTTCTCTTAAATAATTCTTCATTGATTGTTTGATAAATTGTGAATTATAATAACTTGTTTCCTAAGCATATGTTTTTGGGCTTGGATTATTTTACTCTTGGATGATTGTGGTTACGAGCCATTTCTTGTCGCCTTGTTGCAGCTTTTCTTCTCTATCGGAAGGGCTTAATTATTTTAGATACTTAGGTTACCTCGGAATTTTGGTTGTTTTAACAGATTAGTGACATCAAAACTAAAGGAAAAGACCTCGTTGAGCCAAAATTTGAGACTATCAGAGAGCAGTTAATCCCCTTGAAAATTCGGGTAAGCTCTCGATTGTATTCTTCTGAACTTCTGAATATTCTTTACTTCCATGAGCGTTACATAACTTGGATTTGCAGGCTGAGAATATGTCAAGGAAATGGCATATAGAGAGGGATGAAGATCTTAAGCAGAAGCCAATCATAAAGGAGCTATCTAAAATTTTGGGCGCAAGAACGTCTGATTGACACTTCATTTTTTTGTTTACTCGAAAATCTTGAAATAGGGGATGCTATGTACCTAGTCTTGACTGAGTGTGCCTCAAGCTATTTCTGTCGCTGTAGAATTTGGAGAACAAGGAGGATGAAAATGAAAATAGAAACTAGAGTATGTTAATTATGTTATTACATGTAAGGCATTGTTGTATTGGTTAATTCAACAATTCCTTTGTTCTTTTAAGCAGAATAAACTTACTTCCAAGTTGTGAAAATCAGAATTTGTCTATGATGACATTTGGGAGGCATTTGATATACTTAAACTGTGATCTTTCAGTTTTTCCTACATCCAACATGCTTTGGTATATTACTGAGTATTTTAAAAATTGTACCGGTGATTTATGGTTGAATCATAGTTAAACTAGTATATATATATATATATATATATATATATATATATATATATATATATAGTATATAAATATATATATATAAATATAGTTTTTTATTATAAATAATAAAGTGATTTATATTGTATAATTTTATTACCTATAAAATAAAGTATATAATATATCTTAATTTTTTTAAAAATTAATATTTCACTCATACTTCTTTTAATAAAAAAATTAAAATATATAAAAACATACTATATTATTTTTACTTACTCCTATCTTATTATAATTTTTTATTTTTTTTCCTTCTCTTTTTCTTTTTTTTATTTGTATTTTGATATTTTCTGACATTATAATTTTTATTTTCTCTCTTTCTTGTCTATTTCTCCTTTCCAAACTCCAATATTGTCTCTCGAGTCCTCCTCCCTCTCTCTCTCTCTCTATCACACACACACACACATGGTTATTTTTCTTCCTTCCCAATATTGTCTAGTCTAGAAGTTCCTCCCTCTCTCTCACTGGTAATCTTTTTCTTCTTCAAATTTTTTTTTTTTGAATTGGTCAAGGTATTAAATCAGCTTATTTTCATTGATTTTATTAATTTTTATTAATTTGAGTTGATTTTAACCGATTTTGCAATTTTGAGATTCTTCTGAACCAGACAAGATAATAGGACAATTTACCAATTTTATAGTTTTTCATCCATGATATTACTTTCTCATTTTGTGAGTGCTGTATATAATATAACAAGGTACGAGATTTTATTTTGCCCCCTTGTGCTTTTTTGTCTGAAAACTAAGGTCACTAAAAAATTGATACTGTACAATTTAATCATTGTAAATTTTAAATACAATACAAATTAGTCCCTTAGTTATTTACCATGTTAAATTATATGGACAAATGTGTGTAGAAGAAATTTACTGGACTAAACAGTGTTAATCTTTTAACAATTAAACAACAATAACAATAACAAAAAAAAATTTTAATGAGTGAAGTCAATTACATAGATCAAGAGAATTAAAAGTCAAATTGTGTAGTGTTAATACCTTGGGGACTAAATAGAAGAGATAATAATCTTTAGAGACCAAATTGTGAATATAATTTTCCTTCTTAAACTTCATGATTAGTTGTATGTTTCAAATTGATAATTAATTTATCATCTCTATTGAACAGTTCAAAAAGCATGGTAAAATGGCCCTTCCTAACCTGCAGTCCTTTCAATTTTCGCTACTCTCAACTTAATCTCTTTGTGGGAGGTACGTGATGAGAACTGGTTAGCTTAATATGAAAATTTGGCTGTTCACCCTCAAATATTTCACTTCCCATTCCTTCACTTTCGTTTTTCTCATAATTAAAATTTTTTTAAGTGTATTTTTTGTAAAATATTGAAATGCATATTAATCTATCAACGAATTAATATACAAAATAGTAATTTATTTTTATTCTTACTTACAAAGTATAAAACGATACATTTCAATGCCTTTTATCACACTTCACATACACTTCAAAATATCCAATTCCATCTCCCTCGGCTAAACATAGTTTGCTTGTCTTCCACTTGTCTCTCTAGAGTACCAAAATATGTCAAGCATTTTACTAGTGCCAATTCCAATGAATGTGGATGTATATGTTTAGAAAAACATGTTGAAATACAGACAATTTGTTAAGACTGACAAACAATTTGTAAGACCAAAACATTTCTAAATTTTTTTTTTGGTCACTTTCAATTATTGCCTTTAAATCTAAACGGTCATCCAATTGGTGAATGATCCAAATTATCATATGATTAGTCTAATTATTGAATTACTAAAAATTAATTAGATTGGTAAAATAAATAAAATTTAAAATTTTTATTATAAATTTACATGCCATATTAAATAAAAAATTAAATCATAAAAAATTAAAATAAATAAAATAAATAGTTTATGGTGTTTCATGTTATAAATTTATTTTTATAATTATGAAATAAGATAATTATATTAATCTCTACCACAATAAATATTTAAAATCTTATTTTAAAAATAAAACTCAAAAAAATTATACACAATTAATAATCACTACAAAACAGGAATTTAATGTGAGTTATGATCTAACTACGATTATTATAATCATAGTTAGCTTGAAGCAAAATCAAAATTTAAGATCCATTTCAATGTCATTTTATTTTTTTAATTCTTTAAAATTAGTTTATAAAATTAGTTATAATAATTTTCACTAATATTATTTTTATGTATATATTATACATAAAATAATTTATTTTTTTATTTTCTTAATCTTAAAAAGACTTGATTTTTAAAAATTGCATTAAAGAAAGCCGCCACTGTCTCTTGAGGTCCAAACACCATTGAGCTGTATTTTGTTTTCATTTGGCTCCGGTGCTTGCTATGTCTTCATTAATAAGGTTTGTAGACGTACTCTGATTAGCACTTTGTCTAATGATCTTTTCAATATTTATAGTATCTACAAAGAAGCAAGCAAGATATAAGAGTCTTTGATCCTAAAGTATATTGTCAAGGATGCTGGAAAACAAAAATTTATAATAAAAAACTTTTATAGATGAGAAATGATTGAGGATAAAGACATTAAATTACAGATTAATAAATATCACAAACTCAGAAAAACTTTGGGCCGAAAATATTAATTTGCTTGATGCTAGAGAAAATTTAATTTTTGTGAATTTTTTGTCATTAAATGATGTTTTGTATATGCCTGATGTTAGAGCAAATTTAATTTTTGTGGCTCTGTCAGGAAAGGCTAGGGTTAAAGTGTTATTTGAATATGATAAGATTGTGATGACAAAAAATAATGTACTTATTGGGAAGGGTTAATGTAATCAAGGTCTCTTTGTATTAAGTGTTGACAATATGAATAACTATACATCTTCTTTTACTTACTTGATTGATTCCTTTGATATGTGTCATGCTAGATTAAGACATATTAATATAAAATATATAAAGAGGTTGAAATATCTTCAATTAATTTCTAAAATTAAAATTAATGATACTAACCAATAAGAGGTTTGTGTAGAAACAAAATTGACTAAAAAATTACATTTTTCTACCCAAAGGTAAACTAAATTATTATCTTTAATTCCTACTTATTTAAGAGATTTAAAACAAACAAAAACCAGAGGTGGTAAAAGATACTACGTTACTTTTATTGATGATTTCTCTATATATACTAAAGTGCATTTATTGAGGAATAAGGATAAAGTTTTTGAAAAATTTACTATATATAAGGTAGAGGTAGAAAATTAATTAAATAGAAAAATTAAACGACTTAGATCGGATAGAGGAAGAGAATATTTACTATTGAATGATTTTTGTGAAAAAGAAGGAATAATTCATGAAGTAACTCCTTCATATTCACCCGAGTCTAATGGAGTGGCAAAAAGGAAAAATAGAACTTTAAAAAAATGATGAATGCTTTGCTTGTAAGTTTTGGTGCACCTGATAATTTATAGGATGAAGCTTTATTGTCTGCTTATTTTTTACAAAATAAAATACCCCATAGAAAAATTAATAAGACACCTTATGAGTTATGGAAAGGATTTGTACCGAATCTAAAATATTTAAGAGTGTTGGGGTGTCTTACAAAAGTTTTATTACCTAACTCTAAGAAAAGAAATATTGGTTTCAAAAGAGTTGATTGTATGTTTATTGGTTGTGCTAAAAAAAGTGCTGCTTAACAAGTTTTAGTTTTGAAAATTGATGTTTTGAATAAAAACACTATTATTGAAACAAAGGATGTAGATTTTTTTTAATGTTACAATATTATAAGGCAGCTACTAAAGAATGGGGTGATCTCAATCGATTTCGTAAGATCAACAATGAACCTAGCGGATTCGTTAACAAAACCTCTTGGGAGGAAACAAAAGCATTAGTTATACACTAGGCACACATAGGGCCATTATAATGCATAAAACCGTGGTTAACAGCAAAAATGTGGGGGCTATGATCTGACTTTTAACACCTCTAGTGTAACAATCGAAAGAGTTTTAAAGGATAAAATTGAATTTTTAACCCTAATCCCTTTTAAACGAAGCCTGACACAACTTTCGAGGATAGTGATTCAAAACGAAAGATTGTTCGAAGTCAGAAACACGATCAAATGGAAAGAAATGCAATCCGACAATCAGAAATTGACAGAAGGCATTTCGTGCGTCAATTTCACTGACGGAGGCCAAAACCTTTGCATAGAAACACGTGCCAACGTCTGGAAGGAAGCCGACACCCTAAAGTATCCCTGGGTGGTTCGGGAAAATTCGAAATCACCCCCGGAGGCTTTAAATTTCCTGGATTCCCTCCATTTCTCTCAAAATCTCTCTCTCCTCACCACACTTTCTCTCTTCTCTCTCTCCTCCTTCCTTCACTGTGCACCGCCACTACAGCCATCGTGGGCCGCCACCTGGCACACCAATCGATAGCCCTCGCCACCCATAACCTCCAGCAACCACCCATGGCCACCAACGGTCGCCAGCACCGCCGAAAAATGCCACTTTTCTCCTCCACCGCACGAAAACTTCACCAGCTTAGATCGCCGCCGTCCGTCACCGTTAGGCCGCCATCGCCTCACCACCGTAGCTACCGCCAGCTTCCTCCAGTAGCTCACTGACTTGAACGGAGGCCGGACGCACCCGGATTGAGGCAATCTCCGTCTGCCGTGCGTGAATCTTCATGGCCAAAAAATGCCATCTAAACGGCCGTGAACCGCCTCACCACCACCATATTCGGACTCCTGGACTTGCGGGCTTCACCGTGGTGTAATTTTTAAGGCAAATCGCACCCCTCTGCCGTGCGCCACCGTACATCGTCGTGTGTCACCGTGCACCGCCGTGTCGGAGTTTCTGGACGTGCATCGGGAGAAATCGAGACCACGCTGACACAGAATTCCATCATCCGATCACATTGGTAAGGTCCTATTTCCCAAAAACTGATGATATCTGACTGAAATAGCTGCCGAACTTAATTAGGCAATAAATTGACCTAGGTATTAGGGCAACTGGACTTAGAATTGTTTAACGGATGACGTGACAAGCCTGAATATTTAAATTAATGTCCAGGAAATTAATTGGATTCAGAAACCGAGACCACGTGAAGTTTTGATGCTATTTGGAGCGACAGGAGACCATGTAGGATAATTTACGCTTCCCGAACCCTAGATTTGATTTAGTGGATACCTGATTGATTTAGATGATTTGCATAGATTTACGTGCTGCTTTCGATGGAATAAATTACATGCCTGTGTGCTGAAAACCCTAATTGCATGTTAGACACTTTGTTTATCGAGTTTAGATGCCCTTAGAATAGATTTACTTAGGGTTGGGTACTTGATAGCCAGTATGGGATGGCCATTAAGTATCCCTAGTACAGGGAGCTTTTAAACGAGATTATTTTTATCAGATTTAGCCTATACTGTATTAGGGATCACGCGATAAATCAGGACGACCCTAAGAAAGGTTTAAGGAGTATAAGGGGGGATAGCCTACACGGGGAAACGTTGTGATTTAGGCGTAATACCTTAGAACCTTGAGGAATAGCCGACCGTGTGCATGTGAGTTCGAATAGACTGTATGAGGACGAGAATTGGCGTATGTGCACATGCTAGGGGATGCCCTAGATGTTGATTCTCACCCGGTCCTTGAGTGAGTGATTGGTGTTACGGATCACACTCACAATATAGGCTTGATTCGGGTGATTGGTGTTACAGATCACACCCAACGATACGAGAGGTATTCTCTCTAGATGACGTGCAATTAGATGACGATTTAGATTTGGTTATAGCAGATTTGTAGCCAACGTGGATTTAGATACAACGGGTATGGGATTTTGTTTGATTTTGAGTAATGATTTTAAAAGAAATGGATTTTTATGATTTTAATTATTTGCAGCAAATTTCCATGTGATTAACGATTTTAAAGACAAGGTATTTCATAGTTTTCAAACTGATTTCAGGAAGATGATTTCGGTGTTCGCACCGCTGAGTATTCAACCAATTTTTAAATGATATTTGAACTGTAAATTATTCTACCGGGATTATATATCTCATTAGGTTGTTTACTCAGATGAACAGGGACAAGGACAGGAACCCAGAAGATAGCGGATGATGCCTTGGTGATAAATGGGAGAATGACTTAGCTTAGGCTTGAATCATCTTGTATATATACTTTGATGACATTGCTATATATTGGGTTCTGTCTTCTATGTTTTCTATAGTGATTGGATTGACTGTACATGTATAAATCAGGTGTTTTATGTTGACTGTAGTGATGGGATTGATTGTTGCTGTATATGGATTTCTGTCATTTATGTTTTATGTTGTTGATGGATTGGTTGTATGATTGTAAACAGGTGATTATTGTACTTTGGGTATGTTCAAAATACAGAGAAAACTCTGCTGGATCTTTGGTAGGGTTTACTGCTGTAAACTTGTGGATTTAAGTTGGAATGTATATGAATGCATGACGTGATATATATCTGAGTCTTAGATTTCATTCCAGAGTAATTTATGATGTATGTATGTATAATTAGTTAGATGCGTGTGAATTAGGGTTGAACGGAATCTGAATGGACAACGGGAAGTCTATTTGGGTTACGCTCAACTAGTAGCGATCCCCTGACATTCCCACATCGAGAATAACTACTTAAAAAGCCCTATATGCTTCCGCTAATCAGATATAGGATTGTGTACATCGTATTAGGGGGTCATTACATCTAATATATATAAAGATTTGTTGGTTCATAGAAGAAGGCTTTACTAACATCTCAGTGTATTAAGTGTTATTAGTCTAGGTCTAATTCATAGTTGAAAAGACACTAGATACAATGATTGTATCCATACATGTAACTTAGTGAAATAGTTCTTTATTTGATACATGTGAGGGATTGTTGTGAATTCTAACATGTGGTGTATCAAATAAGTCTCACATTGCTTAGGAAAGAAGAGATACAAGAGTATATATATTATAGAATGTGACAATGAGGAAGTAAATGGGTTAAGAGGAAGGTGGGTCTCGTGCACACAACAATGGGCTACCAGAAGAGAAACGCAGTTGAAAACTAAAAATTTTCTCCCCTGCACATGAAGTAAATGCAGTATTGGGCTTCTTTTACAAAATATACTTTTTATTAAACAGAAGCTATAAATGCATCCAGAAGTTTTACCTATTAAAATATAAAAAATTAACATCAAAAGTAACATTCACTCTAGTTCTAAAATTACTGAGTTCTTGTGATTTTTGTTTCTTTGTTTGTTTAGTTCCCTTGTAAAACACAAGAAGCATTCGTTCTATCTTGGGAGTGCCGCTTCCTGATTTACTGAGGGATTGCAAAATATCTCTTTAGGTCAATGTCCTCTTGACACAACTCGAATCTTTGCATGCTATCTTATCTATGGGTTTGTGGGATGTGTGTTTATGGTTTGTAAGTTTATGGTTTATGGTTTGTAAGATTGTGACTTGTGAGTTCAGAGTTTGTAGGCTTGTGGTTTATGGCTTATGTGTTTGTGGTTTATGGGTAGTAATGTGTGCTGGAGGAACCAGTGCTTGTTGCATTTGTTCTTGAATTTTATGTGTTTGTGAAGTAGGGTTGGTCTTGTTTGTTCCATGCATTCATTGTCGAAAATGAAGAATCTTATAACAAAGACTTGGATTAAAAAACAAAACAAAACAAAGAACTCTCCATTCCTAGTCCATTCTCTGGTTTTTTTCCTTAAAATCAAATATAAAACCTTCTTACAAAATTAAATCACTAGAGTTGTATGCATTCTCTAGACCTTATATGAGAGGAGTTGTAAAATGTCCATGTCTCAAATGTTACTTCAAAAAATTCATTACAAGAGACGTCATGTTTGATCACTTGATATGCAATGGTTTCCCATTGGGATATGCTAAGCTTAGGCATGAAGAACACATAGAAGATGATATCGATGCTCCTACTAGTCCTCTAGTACAACAAGTGGAACAAGTAGAAGGAGATATGCAAGTTATTATCGGTAGATGTATCTTATGGAACGGTATTATTTTATTCTATTTTTTAAAATTTTGTACCAAATTTCTTTTTCAAAACCCATTTTCATTTATTTTCTAATTAATATTAACAATAGCAATATGTACTTGGATATTGTAAGTTTTAGAAATTAGGCACAACTGAAGATATTTTAAAGCTTAGTGTTTTTCTAATATTGAGAAAAAAGTTATAAGTGTATTTTTATGATATTGGTAATGCTATTTCAATTTGAAATATCAAATTGGAATGGCCAATACAGCATTTTGAAGTAGCTCTAAATATTTGTATGTGTGGTTGATTCTTGATGTTTGATGATGTTGGATGGACTTTTGTAAAAACCAAGTTTAATGTTTGGAATATGGTTGGATTACTGAAGATGTAGGATGAATTTTTAGAATATTGTTGAAATCTTGTGCCTTGTTGGTTGATGTAGAATTAATTGTTAGATTATTGTTAGAATCTTCTACTTTCTTACCTTGTTTTATTGTTGGGACATTTATATATGTGCTATTTTTTCTTAGTTCAACAATTTTGTTATCTTGCCATTGTTATGACTTGTTTTGCTTTTTGTAGGAGAATGTTTCAAAGAAACTTCGTGTCCAAGAATCTTTACCATCATACACAGTATAGTTTCATCAAATGATGCACTTGGTCAAGTACTAGGTAAAGAACATTTTGGATGAGTTTGAAGATTGGGAATGGGTCCATGCCCTTTCAAAGTATTTGGATTGCCTCGTCATCGATTTCACAACTTGAATTTGAGTTTACAAATAGTGAAAACTCAAGAGAAGAATCTTTGCTATCAGAGTTGAGCTCAATGAAGGAAAAGTTAAAAACTATGAAAAAAGAGTTTGAATTAGAGCGAGCTCGTGAGCAAGTTGAACGAGCTCGAATGAATAAGATGATTAAGTATTTAGTTTAACACATGAATATTCAAATACCTCAAGATATTACATGTGAAGTACTATCATCTCCTTCACAAGTAAAACATATGTTAACTCAGGTATAAATTTTTTATAGTATTTTAATGTTGATTCTCATCAATGATTTTTTTTTGGCAGCCACCTGATGTGGGTAGTACAAAGGCATCACTTCTAACATGCAAATGATCATCTGGAGCAAGACATGACTTATGATTATTGTTGAACTTGTTTGTGTACCAAAACATGGTTGTATCTTAAAACTTGTATTTCATGACCCATTATTTGTTGTTAAACTCATCTTTCATATGGATGCTTAAATTTGCATGTTTGACAACTTTAACTACTTGGTTTAATTTATGAATTTTTTTTTGTCAATTATAAGTTTAATCTCTATTTATTTATATGTATATGTATGTGTGTGTAATTGTCTTGTGAATATATACTTTAACGACAATTAGGATCATCAGTAATCTTATGATAATTACAATTGTTGTGATTTATAACCATGGGCGACAGTTGTGACTTCTGCAAAATCAAAAAAACCAAAGAAAATTATCATTTAGTAAAGATTATGATTGTCATATTAGTTAACGACAATCCTAACTGTTGTGGATTACAAACAATGGTGACAATGGCGATCGTTCTTAAGTCAAAAGGTCCAAAAAAAAAATCATTAATTAGCAATAGTTTTAGCTGTCTCTAAATATAAAAAAAGCCCTTTAATCAGGATTATTCTTATGGCGAAAGCAATTGTTGTAAGTATCACTCATGACGTGACGATGGTTTAAATATTGTTTTTTATAGTGAATTATGTACAACAATAAACAAAGATTTTTTTACTAAATAAGATCCATTACATGAATAAAGTAAAATCAACATATTTTATTATTATTATTATTTATTTTTTTAGTTATATTATTAACAATTAAATTCATCTTAATAATTTTTCATATTATTTTCTTTGATCTTCCCTAGTTATTAGACTATTTTCTATCTAGTTAACTTTTCATACAAGAACCTCTAATAGTCTCCTTTATATATGACCAACAATGACGCATTCTTACTAACTTTTTTATAATAGGTGTTATCCTAAATTTCTCTATAATATACTCATTCATAATCTTATAATTTTTAGTGTGACCTTTTATCCAATGTAACATTATCACTTTTGCAACATTGAATTTTTGTTCGTATTAACTTTTTATCACCCAACATTCAATATCATACAACGATTAAGTCTTATAGTTGTACGATAAAAGTTTTTTTTTAATCTTGAGTAGTACTTTTCTATCACAAATAACTCCTGAGTCTTCCTCCATTTCATCTACCTAGCTTGAACCCAATTTACATCCCTCTCTATTTTTCAATTATTTTGTATTATCATTTGCAAATACTTAAAACTTGTGACTTCTTATATGAAATGATCTCAAAGTTTTATCTCTACTCTAGAATCAATGTCTGTTTCATTGAATTTAAATTTCATATATTCTATTTTTCTTTGACTTATACAGAATATGTATGTCTCCAAATTTTGTCTACACTTCTCTAATGTTTCGTTTACTTCTTCTTTGGAATCTTCAATAAGGACTATACCATCAGTAAAAAGCATATACCTTGGTGTTGCATGCCTTTTGGATTCAATGAGCACATCCAATACCAAGTTAAAAAGGTAAAGGCTCAAAGTTAAACCTTAATGTAGTCTTATGGTTATAAAATTTTTTTTCATAATTTCACCTTGTGTTCTCACACAAGTCATAACCCCCTCATATATGTCTTTAATTACTTAAATATAAGCCACACAAACTTATTTCTTTTCTAAGACCTTCCATAATATCTTTCTCGGTACTCTATCATATGTCTTTTCTAAATCAATGAAAACTATATATAGATCTTTATGAGATCTTTGATATTCTCTATCAATCTTCTTAATAAATATATTGCCTTTATGGTTGACCTTTCTAACATGAAACTAAATTAGTTCTCTGTAATTTGCGTGTCCAATCTCAATCTCCGCTTAATAACTTTCTTCCATTACTTCATAGTATGACTCATGAGCTTGATTCTCTTATAATTTGCACAATTTTGTATATCACCATTTTCTTATACACTTGTATTAAAATACTTTTCTTCCATTCATCTAAGATAATCTTGGATCTCAATATCACAATAAACAACTTTGTTAACCAACTCACATCTTTACTTCTTAAACTCTTCCACACCCCAATGGATAAATTATCAAGTCTTATTGCTTTGTCATTATCTATACTCTTCAAAACCTGTGCTACTTCAAACTCTTGGATTTTTTAGTAAAAATTATAATTGAGATCCTCTTGTTTAATACTTAGTCTATTAACTTGACAAGTAGTATAGTGATATTTAATCTAAAAACATAATTAAATAATACATACTAATATATTATAAAATAACATTGTATAATTAAGTTATACATAAAAAATTATTTATATTTGATTACTATCAAAATATTATTTATTATATATAATAAATAAAATTTTGTGCACAAAACAAATAAATAATATATTATGATATAATGGCAACATGTTATAGTTTTAGTCTTTATATCTTGGACTTTCTAATTTGCCATTTTCAACTTTTCACAATATTTTAAAAAAAGCTTTTCATTTGATTTCATTAATTCTTTCTTTTTTTTTCTTTCTTCTCTCTTATTATTCTTTTTTCTCACTTTTCAACTTCTCAGGCATGATGAGATCACTTTCTTCTTCTTCTTCTTTTTTTTTTTTCCTTTGTTCTTTTCTCTTTCCCAAGAATATTCAATCCACATCTTCCATTTCTTTCCTATATGTTTAGTCCATCTCTCTTTCCAACTTCCAAGTTCTAAGGCACGGTCGCATCTTTTTTTTATTTATTATTATTTCCTTTTCTCTCTTCACTCCTTTTCATCTTTTTTCTTCATCATTTTTTCTAATCCATCTTCTCCTCTTTATTAATTTTTCTTCATTATCAGTAAAAAAAAGTAGAGATGTTTATTGAGTTAAATTAATCCTCCAACCTGCTAAATTCAACCAAATCCATACAATTGGTTAGTTTGATTTTTTTAAAAAAAAAATTGCCATGAATAATTAAAGTAACGAGTTGAAAAAAAGAATTCATTCTAACTCGAATCAACTCAAAATATTAAAATTTTATTTTTAAAAAATATATATCTTAAGCATTTATATTCTATATTTTTTAGTGTCTTTTTTATTTTTTTATATTTATCAATTAACCTCATTTAATCTTTTTTTATATAGAGGTTATAGTAACAAAATGCATCATTCGAAGGTGTTAGCGCTACAAAAAAAAATCCTTGTAGTATAGGGAGACTAACCATTTGAGATATAAAGATTTTCAACAGGTGATACCTATGCTCAATGGGATGCTAAAAACTTCCTTGCTATGACATAACTCATAAATACTATGCATCCCTAGATTTCTAAACAATATTTATTACTTGACAATACTAAAAGAATTTGGACTTCAACCAAACTTACCTATTCTCCCAAAGGGAATGATTCCCAAGTGTTTGAGATTAGGATAAAGATCCATGATACTAAACAAGGCGAGTTAACGTTTACTGATTCTTATTCTGAATTAAGTGGGTTATGGCAAGAGTTGGATTACTATCAAGATCTCCATGCCAAGTGTACTGAGGTTCATAATTTGATTGACAGAGAGAGGGTTTTTGATTTTCTAGGTAGTTTGAATCCAAAATATAATAAGATCCGAGTTTAAATTTTGGGAAAATCTTCTTTCCCTTATTTTGAGGATGCTTCTCCTATGTCCTACAAGAGGAAAGTCGATGAGGTGTCATGCTTTATCAGGCACCAATTGAGAAGTTTGATCTAACCGTCTCCCATGAGAAACCCAAAGCAACCACCTCTGATAAAGATCACTTACAGTTTGATTATTGTGGTAAGTCGAGGCACACTTAGGAGACCCATTGGAAGATACAGGGTCGATCGACTTGAGGTTGTGGAGATAAACTAGCCACCTCATCCAAAGGTTAAGCAAATATGGTTGATGCTATTAAGACACCCAAGGATGCAGATTATGGAGCCTCTCTCTTCTGATGAAATTTAGCATCTTCGTTATCTCCTAACCAAACTTAACTCCTTTATTTTTGGCACTTCTAATTATGTGCACTCAAGTATGGGTTTTACTGCTTATCTTCCCTCTTCTAAAGGCTTGTCCAACTACCTTTCATGTCCTAAAAGGGAGAATGTTCGAATAGCCAATGAGTTTGTATCTTCTATTTTTTAAACTAGTTATATGGTTTGTACACTTGATATTACACTCTCATATCTGCTTCATGTACCTAAGTTTCCTATTGATCTTTTATTTGTCAGTTCCGTCACCAAAGATCTAAACTATAAAATTATATTATTCCCTGATTATTGTGTCTTTTAGGATCTTCACACAAGGAAGAGGATCGACAGTGGTAAGTTGCGTGATGACTTATATGTGATCGTTGATGTTTGAGACTCAGTTCAAGCCTTTCTTAGAGTTAATAAGGATGTCAATCAAGAAATAATCTAATGGTATAAGTGGTTAGGACATCCATCATCTTTTACTTTAAAGAAACGCTTTCCTAGTTTGTTTTCAAACCTTCATGTTGAAATTTTGTTTTGTGATGCTTATAAATTTTCCAAGCGTACTAGAAATTCTTATCTTTTGAGTAATAATAAAAGTTTAATTCCTTTTATAACTATTCATTTTGATGTCTGGGGTGCTACTCAAACCATTTCTTTATTTGGTTACCAATGGTTTGTCATTTTTATTGACTATTATACTCGTACCACTTGGGTTTATTTATTAAAGGCAAAAAATATAGCTTTTTCTTACTTTCAGTCATTCAATGAGATGGTTTGTACTCAATTTGATGCTAAGATGAAAATTTTGAAAATTGACAATGACACTAAGTACATGGATAAAGACCTTAAGACTTACTTGAAAAATCATAGATTTATCCATTAAATTAGTTTTCCTTACACTAGTTCCCATAATGGAGTGGTTGAAAGGAAACACAGACACTTACTAGAAGTGGCCCAATCTCATAGGTTCACTATGCACTTTTCAAAGCCTTATTGGGGGGATGTTGTTTTAGCTGCTGCATACCTTATCATCTAAATACCTCTAAAAATTCTTGATTTTTAGAGTCCTTTTGAAATTTTAAAAGGTAAAAGTGACTATATTATTCCATCTAATGTGTTTGGTTGTGTCTGTTTTGTTCTCACCAGGAATACTGGAAAACTTGATCTTAGAGTCCTTAAATGTGTCTTTATAAGGTATTCTTACCTAGAAAGATTATAAATATTTCCATTTGCCTTCCAGAAAAACCTTTGTTAGTATGGATGTTACCTTTTGAAAAATTAGCCTTACTTTAGCACACCCTCATCACCTCTTTAGGGGGAGATTAATAAAATAAAAGAGATGCTCTTTGATTTGGAAGACATAAGGGAGAATAAAGTTCAGGGGGAGACTGATCGAGGGGATACTATTGGGAGATTGGACAGACTTAACTTGTTGACATACTCAAGGAGGAACCAGGTGAACAGAGTTGAGGAAGCTATCATGCAATCTGCCAAATCCTCCTCCACTAATGAGTTATCTACATTCCCTAATGAATTAGATTTACCTATTGATCATAAACAAAGGAGTTAGGTCTTGTACCAAACATCATATGTTTAACTTTATTTCCTATGACTCCCTATCCCTTTCATATAGCCTTTGCTTTGTCTATTTCTTTTGTGTCTATTCCACAGAATTAGAAGAAAATTATTATAGATTCCAAGTGGAAGCAAGAAATGGTTGAAGAAATGAAGGCCTTGTCTAAAAATAGGACTTAGGAGTTAGTCCCTCGTCCACTAGATAAGAAATTGGTGGGTTACAAATGGATCTTCACTATAAAAAATATAATTGATGGTTTGATAGAACGATTCAAAGCTAAACTGGTGGCCAAGGGATTCACACAAACTTATAAAGTGGATTATGAAGAGACCTTTGCTCTTGTTGCAAAAATGAACTTTATTATAATTTTGTTATCCTATACAGCTAATCTCGATTGGGACTTACACCAATTTACATGAAGAATGCATTTCTTCATGGAGACTTGGAAGAGGAAGTGTATATAGAGATCTCACCTAGGTTTGATAATGAACATAGCTAAGGGAAGGTGTATAAATTGAAGAAAGCTCTATATGGACTGAAATAATCCCTAAGATTGTGGTTTGAAAAATTTAGTAATGCCATGATTTCTTTTGGCTATCAACAAAGCAATGCTAACATTACCCTCTTCATAAGACATCAAAAGGACAAAGTCACTATTCTCATTAGCTATATTGATGATATAGTAATGATTGGAGATGATAAAGAGAAGATGTCTTAGTTAAAGAAGTTATTGACAGGAATTTGAAATCAAAGATCTCGGTAAACTACAGAACTTCTTTGGAATTGAGGTTTCTAGATCATAGAGAAGAACCTTTATTTCTAAGAGGAAGTATATTCTGAATCTCTTAGAAGAGACTAACATAACAAGGTGTAAACCAACAGAATCCCTTATTAAAGTAATCACAAACTACAATCAAGAGTTAGAGAGTCAGTTAATAACGAGAGATATCATAGGTTAATTGAAAAACTTATTTATCCTTCTCACACTAGACTAGATATAACTTATGTTGTCAGTTTGGTCTGTCAGTTCATGCATGATCCTCAAGAATCCCATATGCAAATCACCTTTTGCGTCTTACGGTATCTAAAATCTAACCCAAGGAAAGGATTATAATTCTCCAAGTATGGTTACCTCCAGATAGAAACCTTTACAAATGCAAATTGAACTGGATCACTAGATGATATCTACATTCGAATATTTTACGCTTGTAAGAGAAAACTTAGTTACTTGGAGAAGTAAGAAGTAGAGTGTTGTTGCTAAATCCAGTACAGAAGCTGAATATTATGCTATGGCATAGGGTGTTTGTGAACTTCTTTGAGTATAGAAGTTATTAGAAGAATTGAAACTACTGGAAAATCAAAAGTTATCTTTACATTATGATAACAAGGCTACCATTAGTATAGCTCATAAATCTAGTTCAACATGATTGAATAAAACATGATGAAATTAACAAGCACTTTATTAAAGAAAATATTACTAGTGAAATCCTAAATCTATTTTATGTGAAATCAGAAAAGCAGCTTCATAATGTATTTGCCAAAGGCCTCAGTAAACAAATGTTTCACATGCCAGTTTTCAAGTTAGGCATGTGTGACATCTTTGTACCACCAACTTGAGGGGGATTGTTAACTATCTTAATTAGGCTATTATTTTGATAGCGTGATTATCGAAAAGCTTTATTAGGCTGATTATATAATTATTATAGATTTGATTTATTTTCTAAATTGGAATAAGAACATTGTGTAAAATTTTTTTGTCCATATGTGTAAACCAACAACTGAGCAATATAGAAATATTTAGTCACTCAAATATCTTCAGAATAAAAAAAACACATGCATGTTGAGTTTCCTTTGAAAGATTTTTAAAAACTCAATTCCGAGTAGGGTTATAATCTTTATCTTGTAACTATTAAACTAGGTCATTCTAATTAGGGAGGTGTTATAGAAAAATCACCTTAATGGGACTAGGAAATGCTTATTTTAACACACTCATGCTTAATCAATAGATCATGTTTTTGCCTAATGTTAGTTTGCTAGAGCCTTGTGATTTGGTTTAGACCTATCCATTTTTTTAGGTCAAAACTTAGACCAATTCATTAGAGTTGAAGTTGTACTATATTGGATTTGTATTTGGTGCAAGAAATGGACCAAAAATAAACTAAAAATGTACTTACACAGAGTCTAATTTTTTACCTTATTGGACAAAATCTGGGAGGCCTAAAACAAGGTATTAATAGAAAATTGATTAGCCCCAATATTCTAGAAGCTTCAAGAATGAAGATTGAGGATAAGAATGATATAGACATGGTGTTCTATTATGGTTTTAGGCAGAATAGGGTAGTAGACACGTGGTACAATAACATTGGGTGGAGTTGATTGATTAGTACAATAAGAGACCTATAAAAAGGTGTAGGAAGAATCGAAGAAGGCATGGAAAATACTGAAGGAATTTTTGGAAAGTGCTAGCCTCTTGAATGCTTGTAACTTATCTTTCTTTTCCATATTTTCTTATTGTGTTTCCTTGGTTTCTGTTTGCTGGTTTTTCTGTGCTGCTTTTTCTTTCTGGTTTGTTGAGTTTGGAGGCTGTATTGTTTATCATTCTGAATATTATGTCAGTATTATTCATATAGCTAAGGGACATATAGAAAACATTCCACCTAACTCTGAGCAAGTGATTCATAAAATCAAATTCCAAGTCAAAGATTACACTAATGCCAACAGAATTCAGGATGGGAGAGAAAACCATTGGGGACAGCCAGGCCACCCAACGAGACAATTATCAAGTTCTTATTGTCCCTACCATCCCTAAACAAAGCCTAATTATAAAATCATTGAAGACATGAAATGAACTGTATTGCAGGTATATTAATAAGAGGAACTCAAGTAAAAAAAACTCTAGGCAAGAGAAATGATGACAAATGGGGGAAACTTGCTAGGTCTTTTTTATCTCCTGAGAAACTTATTAAAGGCTACATCACCATACTTCTAAGGGCGAATACCAATAGTAATGCCATAAAAAGAAAATAGGAAGTATTCTGGCCAGCACAGATAAGTCTCCCCATAATGGCTATCACCATGAATCCAAGATATTCAACAATTTTTGCACAGAAACAACAGCCAGATTGCTCTTTGCCAAGATATGGAAGCTCTATATAATATTAGGACTCTTCTCAATTCCTTCTGTAACAGTTGGATGTTCTCTCAGGTTTTATATATGTTTTCCCTCTCCCTCTAATGTACTATTTGTTGGAAAAAATAAGGGTATATATATAATGTACTAGTTGGCTATTCAATGAAATAATAAAAGCTCATCAAAGTCGGCCTCTTAGGTGGTGGGATCCAATGATAAAATCCATTTTGATGAATTTATATTAACTCCTTGCAATGAGATAGAACAATATTTGGGCATGCCTAGACAATTGAGAAACAACTATGAAATTCCAAAACATATCAAGCTTTTTTGTTTTTTGTCACTTCCAATGAATTGAGTAATGAAATGAAAAGTATACAAAATTAGAGTATTTTGTGTTCTCTAATGAATCCATTGAAATACAACTCTTTATATACAACTAATAAATCATCAATCTAATACCTAAGAATTGGAAAAAATATAACTCCTAATTAATGTCTAGGTCAACTATACAATTACACTAACGAAATAATTAAAATAGGAAATCAGCCTCCATTATTATTAACACTCCTCCTTGACATTCCCATTTTGGACAAGAGATCTTCAAACTTTATTCTTCCAAGTCCCTTGGTAAGGATATCAGCAACTTGATGACTACTTGGGACATAATCTAGATTGATCACATCAGCTTCTATATTTTCTTTAATGAAGAGTCAGTCTATCTCTATATAAATGAAATTGATTTTTTGATATAGTGATAGTTGCCATATTATCTCATCTAACCATTCTATGGCCCTTTAGAGTGATCCTTAATTCATCAAGAAGACATTTCAACCATAAACCTTTACAAATTTCATGTGTAAGTGCCTTAAATTCAACTTCAGCACTACTCCGAGCTATAACTAACTGTTTCTTACTTTTTCATGTCACAATATTCCTCTAAATATAGGTACAATAACTTGATGTAGATCTTCGATCATTAACATCTCCAGTCCAATCTACATCAATATAGACTTCAACATCTCTACTTACTCCCTTTTTGAATAAAATCCCTTTCCCAGGTGTCATTTTCAAATATCTTAAAATTCTTTTCACCATCTCCATATGCTCTTCACTTGGTTTATTCATAAATTGGCTTACCACACTGACTGGGAAGCTAATGTCAAGTCTAGTATGAGAGAGGTATATCAATTTCTCTACAAGTCTCTAAAATCTTACAGTGTCAACTGGTGTGCTCTAAGAATTTAGACTTTCTTTGTAGTTGACTTTCATAAGATTATCTACTAGTTTGCATCCCAACATGCATGTTTCCTTCAACAAGTCAATAGTGTATTTTCTTTGACAAACGACTATCCCTTTATAACCTTCATTCCCAAGAAGTAACAAAGTTCTCCCAAGTCTTTAATCTGAAATTTTTGAGACAATGCAGAAGCAGTCTTCTTAATTCTCAATGTAATCACCTGTGAGAATAATGTCATCAACATAAAATATTAAAATTACAATTTTACCATCAAAATCTTTTAACAACCTTGGTAAATCTATCATACCAGGCTCTTGGAGAATATTTAAGTCCATAAACTGACTTATGTAATTTGCAAACATTTTCACTATTATTTTTGCTCTCAAATCTTAAAGGTGTTTCTAGATAAACTTCTTCCCTCAAATCACCATTTAAGAAGTCATTCTCCATATCTAGTTGAAATACGGGCTAATCCTGATTTTCTGCCAATGATAATAATACTTTGATGGAGTTCAATTTTGTCATTGGGGCAAAAGTCTCTTGTAAATCAATTCTATAGGTCTGAATAAATCCTCTTGCCACCAACCTTGCCCTATTTCTACTGATACTTCCATCAAGGTTGTATTTAATAGTGAATATCCCTTGCAACCTACCATGTGTTTTCCTTTTGGAAGTTCAGTTAGTGTTCATGTGCCATTCTTCTCAAGCACATTAATCTCTTCGATGATAGCTTTTTTTCATTCAATGCTCTATATGTAGGGAAAAGATGATCATACAAAGTTACCAATGGGAGGTTAAGTACAAAACCTTACCCCCTTTCGTAGAGTGATAGGAATATCACTATCATCTTGAAGACTTGGAATGGAAGTTGGCACTAGAAGAGTAGTGGACTATATCTCATCTTGCCTTTGTCTTCTTGAGTACACCAACAACTCTCTTTGGCCATGTTTAAGTTCAGACTCAGTAAGTTCAGGCTTATTAGGTTTAGGCTCAATAAGATCAAACTTAGTAGGTTCAAGATTAGGTATCTTAGATTCAGATGTAGGTTTAAGATAAGGATGGTGCAATAAATGTCCCTTACTCTCTAAACCCCATTCATTTTCAGTTATCTTCCTTTAGACATGTGTTTTGGGGTAATAAGACGGATCTTCCAAGATTGTAACATCCATAGTGATAAAGGTTTTCTTGGTTGTAGGAGAATTACACTTATACCCTATTTTTGTGGGAGTAACCCAAAAATATACACTTGTGGGATCTACGATCGAGTTTTCCAGAATGATAGGTATGGACAAAGGTTGTGGACCCAAACACTTTTTAAAGAATGATGCTTAAGATTTTTATATAAAAAAAATATTCAAATAGTTTTTGGAAAGGGGTAGATATTTTGAGGATTTTAAAGGGCATTCGATTTATTAGGTTAGTAGTAGTAAGGATAACCTCTCCCCAATACATTTTTGGGACATAGGTGGTAAACATAAGTCCCCAGGCTACTTCTAATAAGTGGTGATTCTTTCTTTCAGCTACTCCATTTTGCTGGGATGTATCTACACATGAACTTTGATGAACAATTCCATAAGACAAAAGGCAATCATTCAAATTGGTATTGAAGAAGTCATTGGCATTGTCTGTCTAAAGGATTTGAATGTTTGTTTGAAATTGGGTTTGGATAAATTTGTGCAATTGTTTGAATATGGTTGATGTCTCAGACTTTTCTTTCATCAAAGACACAAAAGTTATT